>JAZKJV010008275.1:0-1288078 GCA_037367405.1 Ottelia alismoides | reverse complement strand
TCAAAGACAACCGCAGGTCCTCCAAAGGCATGTACATATGGAAGCATCTCGTGAGACAGAGAGAGATGAGAGCTCCATCCTCAGTATCATTAGAGGCCATCTCTCAAAGGTTAACATTATCGAGAAGCGGTCACAGGATCTCGAGAAGCTCATTGTGATCGAACATAGGACGCAACACTTAGATAAGCTGGATCAAATCACCAAGCAGTTGGGGCTGCTGGTGAGCACCATCAGTTCTGTTCAGTCGGCAACACCATCTTCAGATACTCGTGCTGAGAAAAAGGACGAGCCATCATCGCAACAACAACCTCAACCGAGTCAGCAGTGCCACCGGCAGTCCAGCACGTGTACTACGTGCAGGCACCCGATCAGGGGCCGCCGCGATAATCGATGGTGGTTTACCAGCCAAACTTCCTTCCTTCTTCTGATCCAGCATTCCCACCGCCACCATTGATTCAGGAATTCTATGGTGTATGGAGTAACGATGCACAACTAGCCCGTCCTACCGGACACTCACAGGGCCAGCCACCAGCCAACAGGGCTTACCACCACCCCTAGGGTGGTCGTTATGGATAGTCCGTTTAACCTTTAACTTCATCACCAGCCTCAGCAGTACCAAAATCATTGGAGGCATAATGATATTCACAGCCGCAGTATCGCCATCCGTAGCTAAACCACCAATACATGGCTGCACCACATCAGAATTATCCTCCTCCTCCATATCAACAATACCAGCTTCCTCCACCTCCTCAGCACCATCAGCAGTCTCAGCTGCAACCCCCAAACAATCAGCAACAACATGGTATGCACACGGAAACTTCTGAGGCGGTTCCAGTGAGCCCTACCCTGGATTGCTTGTCCCAACTTGTGAAATGCCTAGTAGAGATGACAAAGAAGCTAGATGACATGGCAACCTCTAAAACTCCTATCCCATCTCAGGTCGAAGCAAATCCCATAACTTTAAGTGTAAAGAGAATGTAGAATGTGATGTCCAGTTGTGCCTGTAGAGTCATATGAATGTAATATTGCTTTATCTAATGTTGTCACTCTCAGAAGCAGTAGGACTTTGCCTTTATCTGCCGCAAGCCATGGGAAGAATAAAGCTTTGACAGGTGAATTGTCATCTTCTGCGTCTGTCACGTCAGCTACAGGATCGGGTAAGGAAGGAGGAGGAGTCATGATAGCTGCCATCCATCTTCACCGACACCAGCAAAAGCAACAAAAAAATTAGAAAATTCAAAAATACCAAAAAGATGTTCGCCGTCGACGTGAAGTTGCGCCATCCACAGAGGAGCCGCCAACAACAGTCGATCCTATGCCAACCGACGAAGCAGAGACCGTGCTTTTTGCTTGTCCTCTAGTAGCATCATCTTCGTCTCCAGTTTGTACTCCTTTTTGTGATCCGGATGTACATAATATTGTGGACAGAAAGTTTTGTTGTAAATAAGAACACTGATTCTGATTTCCGCCTAGTGAATATTCCTTTTCCTGATGCAATAGAAAAATCCAAAAAAATTACAAAAAGAAAAAAATGCATTATCTGATCCTGGAGTTGTGGAAATTATTAATAATATGACTGTTGAGATTCCTTTGATAAAAGTCATGGAATACATGCCCGCTATAAAGAAAGGTTTGAAAGAGGCATATACAAACAAGCGTCAACCAGCACGAAAGAACAGACTCGACATGTAGAGAAGCACGTTCTTACCATGGTCACAGTCACAGCCATCAGCAATCTCCCACAAAAGAAGCAAGACAAAGGAGCACCTTTGATCAGTTACGAATTTTTTATTAAGTCTTTGAGCGAACCATGCTTGACAGCAATTCTTCCATCAACCTCCTGCCTCCGTCATTATTGCAAGAATTCGAGCTAGGTCCTCTCATGTAAACACAAATGATCCTTCAATTCGCGGATCGATCCATTAAGAGACCCCAAGTCTTTTGGAAGACATTGTGGTAAAGGTGCGGGACATGCAGTTTCTAGTTGATTTTGTTTTCCTTGACATGGACTCTCCCGCACGCTTGCTCCAGACTCCTATTATTTTAGGCCGGTCATTCCTGCATACTGCAGAGGCCATAGTTGATTATGGGGTCTGGAAAGATCACTTTCAACTCGAGCAACAACAGAGTTACAATAGACATGATCAACGAGCCTAAAGTCGTAATTGATGAAAGTCATGCAGCACTGCCTAAAGCAGGCTGTGACTTCATTGCAGAGATCAGAGACACACCACTCTCTTTGAATGACCCATGGACACAGGAAATCCTCTCTCTTGAGGAGGACATGGAAAGCACAGTCGATGCAAGCTCCAACGACACTTGGGAGACAGAATCCAATTTGTTGTTGCATCTCTTCAATTCAGATGATTCACTCTAGCCCGAACTTAATGGACTTACTGCAGATCGGTTCGGTACATTATCAGAAGACCAACCAGACATTGAGGTAAGCACAATCTCTAAAGTTCGGATAGATCCTCCTCCAACCAGCACAATTTCTGAAGTGACTGAGAGGCAAGCCAGATTAGAACCTGAATTAAAGCCAATTCCGACAGGACTTAAGTATGCTTTCCTTGAGGGTGCAGAAACCATGTATCCGATCATCATCATCAGCAGGTTGAACCCAGAACAAGAAACCTCGAGGTTCTAGAGAAAAACCATAAGGTACTTGGTTGGCATGTTTCAGATCTCCACGGGATAAATCCTGCTCTGTGCTCACACCACATCTATTTGAAAGAAGATCCCAAGCCATCCCGAGAGTTTCAAAGAAGACTGAACCCAAATCTATGGGACGTCTTCATGAAAGAAATCACAAAATGGTGTGATGCGAGCTTCATTTATCCCATCTCTGACTCCAAATGGGTGAGCCCACTGCACGTAGTTCTGAAGGAAATCAGGACTTACTGTGGTTACAAATGGTAGAGGAGAGGACATATCTACTCGGGTACCAACATCTTGGTGTGTATGTGTTGACTACACCGTCTGAATGTAGCAACAAGAAGGACCACTTCCCCTTGTCGCTCATTGATAAAGTATTGGAAAGACTAGCCGGCAAGGAGTTCTTCTACTTCATGCATTGATACTCTGAGTACAACCAAGTGGCAATCACCCAAAAAGATCAAGAGAAAACGACCTTCACTTGCTCGTTTGGCACCTATGCTTTCAGTAGAATGCCCTTGGACTGTGCAACGCACCAACAACATTCCAAAGCTGCATGCTTGTAGTTTTTGCCGAGATGGTAGGCAGTTTTCTCGAGGTGTTTAAGGATAATTTCTCCATCTATGGTGACAACTTTGATTCTTGTCTTGAGCATCTGGACAGAGTACTTTTGAAAATGTCGTGAAGTCAATCTGGTATTAAAGAGCCACTTAATGATCACAGAGGGGATTGTGCTGGGTTACGTCATTTCCAAATGTGGCATGGAAGTCGAGCCGACAAAGGTGGATGTGATCGCTAAACTAGAGCCACCTCAGTCAGTCAAGCAAGTGAGGTCATTCTTGGGACGTGTGGGATTCTACAGAAGATTCATTCGAGACTTCAATCGTATTGCCCAACCTCTTACAGAATTGCTATGTAAGGAGATCGAGTTCAATGTTGATCAGCAAGTTCTCCTTTCATTTAACCAATTGAAGGAGCTCATCACTCAAACTCCCATCCTACAGCCACCAGATTGGTCTCTTCCTTTTGAGATCATGACATATGCATCAGACTTTGCAGTTGGGGCTATTCTAGGACAAAGGAAAGACAAGGCGCCCTATGCCATTCATTATGCCAGCAAAATACTATATGGGGCTCAAAGTTACACTGTGACAGAGAAATAATTGTTGGTTGTGGTATTCATCCTTGTGCAGATCCTATCTGCTTGTATAAAAAGTTACGATCTACACTGCCCGCTCTGTTATTCGATACTTACCGCAGAAGAAGGATGCCAAGCCACGACTGATCAGATGGATCCTTCTCCTCCAGGAGTTCGATTTGGAAATCAAATACAAGCCTGGGGTCCAGAATGTGGTAGCGAATCACCTCTCCAAAATCGAGCAGCAAGAGCCTCCACTGAGCAGTGCACCTATTATAGACACATGTCCTGACAAATCAATTCTGGTAGTAGACGTACTCCCTTGGTATGTCGATATTATAAACTACCTCATCTCGGACGTAGTTTCAAAAGATTGGACAAAGATTCAGAAGGACAAATTCTTATCAACTATACATTTCTACCAATGGGAACATCCTCTTTTATTCAGGGAAGGACCGGATTGTATTTGGGGACGGTGTATCCCTCAGAAAGAGGAGCATAGTGTCCTCGAGCATTGTCACTCGATCGAATCTGGCAGACACCACTCCGGAGATAAGATGGCAACAAAAGTATTGCAGTGTAGCCTCTGGTGGCTTACATTATTTAAGGATGCTGCAGCATATGTTAAATGTTGCACTGACTGTTAGCGATTGAATGGTACCCTTACATCAAAGTATTCAATGTCCCTGAAGATCATTCAGATTGCAGATGCATTCGATGCTTGGGGTATCGATTTCATGGGACCATTCCCCAACAGTCAGGGATACGAGCACATCCTTCTTGTCATCAATTATGTGAGTCGATGGGTTTAAGCTATCCCCACTCGAGCCGCAGACAGTCATACAGTGTGTTGCTTTCTGAAATAAAACATCATCTCGTGGTTCGGGATTCTGAAGATAATGATATCATACAGGGTAGTCACTTCAAAGCACTTAATTGCATACCTTAAAAAGAATAGAAGACATATGCACTATAATGTGTCTATACATACAGATAGGTAAAATATGAAAGATGTGCATAGGACTACCTCAAATGCATCAGGTCAGCTACGGTCAACAACTCCACCTGTCAACTGTCTACCAACCTATACAGTTGTAAAATAACTAGTAGCATAATTGAGTACAATCTTAATTCTTCCAACTCATGTAATCGATCCCAACCAATCTCTTTGATGATAACTGAATATAAGAATGCATCATTTGCAGCAACCGAGCTATATTTCATGTTTCCATGGGTTGCAGTTGCATTACCAAATAAATATTTAAATTCTAGGCTCTAGCATGAAAATCACTTGTTGAATGGAAAGATGTCTGCATAATTAAGATTGGTCTCATCTTAAAACATAAAACCTATTACTACATGAGTTTACCAAGGCTACAAAAATTCAACACGGTTCAACTGTCAAACCCAAAATATCTGAGAAAAGTATATTTAAAAGGACACAACATAATTGCCAAAGGATCTAAAAGAGAACATTGTTCCATCAACGTGATTATCTTTCCCTAGAAGTTGCAAGATATGAAGGTGCAGCCATCAGTAACATCCCATCCGTCAAAAAGTGCAGGTATTGTTTAAGAGATATCAAATTAGATTTGTTGCAGATTAAAATGGAGATATGATTAGATTTACTTACCGTGGATTCAAGATATATTTCATCGTGATAATTACTGATTATGTTTGGCGGCTTCTTGGATCTACAAAGAAGATGAAGTTTAAATTAGGCTAACAAAGGAATTGGATATGTGATATGATAACGTGCATTGGATTTGATTATTTAAACTTACCAAGTAGATTCTCATTCTCCTCCAACTCTTCCTTTTCATCTCCATCCTCAAAAATGATATACTTTTGCTCGTCCTCACGAATCCAATCCCCAGCACAAACCAATGCCTCCATCGTTGTTGGATGAAGTCTACTTCGATACGAATATACAACTCATCCCCCAGTGCTAAATGCACTTTCAGATGCAACAGTGGAGATAGGAACTGCCAGAATATCCCGTGCCATTATCGATAACACTCGATACTTGCTAGAATTCACATCCCACTATTTCAAAACATCAAACTGGTGATCCTCTACATTGTCTGCAGAATTATCTTGTAAATACATTTCAATCTCAAATTTTCAGCTTCAGAGGAACCAACTTCCTTCTTTTTCTTGAAGAATTTGCTGAGTATCCTCCTTTTTCTTTAAGGGACGCATGTTTTCCCGATCAAAGCCACAAGATGCAAAAGTCTCTCTAGAAAATTCTGGCTTGTACTTTTAAGAGTATTCATCAAACAGTTTGTATAATATACTGTGGACACGTTCGATGTACTCTTCAACTTCAACCTCGAGATAAAGTTAGGAATAAGAAAATTTGAGAAACTCAAGCTTGTAGCGGGGATCTAAAGTTGTTGCAATCGCTAATAGCAGCATGACATCTTTTTCTCTCTGGTACTTATCAAACTTGAAAAACATCTTTACACCCATATCTCAGAAAGAGGGGTCCTCATGCCTCATGAGAGAATGCAAATCCTTCTCTATATCAAAAAACAAACTAAAAAACAAGTTCACAATTGAATATTTTTGTCATGAAAAAACTTTTGTGGCATCATAAAAATTCTCCTAAATTCCACAAATCATCTCAACTTTTTTCCACTCCCCTGCAGATGGTGCATCGAACAATTGGAAATCATGCCCCTTCAAACGATTAAAGACTTTTTGATATAAGATAGCAGATTGAAGCACCAAGTAGGCGGAGTTCCACCGTGTACTTACATCCAGTCTCAATCCTTTTGTCACCTGAATGCACTCTTTTTGAGCAATTTGAACTAAATCCTGGAATCTTCTGATCGAGTACTTAACATATTTTACAAGATTCTGGATTTGCAAGTTATACTTGATTTCAGACAATCCATCTTGGACAACAAGATTTAGTATGTTTGCCCAACAACGGACATGGAAAAATTTATCGTCCAACAACAAAGCACCCTTTGAAGAAAAAGGATCAACGAGATTATGTACAACAACATCATTCGTGGATGCATTATCAACTGTTATAGTGCACAAGTTTTGTATATTCCATTCACTCAAACGGTTGACAATCATATCAGCAATGCTCTCGCATGTATGATGCGAATAAAGAACACAAAAAGAAACAATATTCTTGTTCAACTTCTACTTATTATCAATAAAATGCGTAGTGATAGAAATGTAGCCCAGATTTTGATTTGATGTCCACGTGTCCGTTGTGTTAGAAATTCTACCAATAGATTTTAACAACTCGATTAGTCTTTCCTTCTCCACTTCGTATAATTTCATACAATACCTTTTTATAGTATTACCTTGAGAAAATATTTTACTTTGGTTGCAAATTTGAGATAAAGATTTGAAATCTGAGATTATCTGCAATCTTAAAGGACAATTTGCTGGAGACAATCCATCTTGTAAAATCATCCCTACTCCGCTCTTGTTCAAATTTCCAGGTTGCAACCGTGCTACCATGATCATGATTAGAAAATTTCAAAAGGCTTTGAGACTATGTTTGTTTATTGTAAAATGGATAAACATTATCTAAGTGTCGATCAAGGTGACTAGTCCCATCTTTTGTACTGCAGGTGAGTTGTGTCTTGCAATGATTGCATTTGTACATCTCTTTTCCATCCATCATCCCAACTCTTGTCATGTGCTCCCAAATCCATGATTTAAATTGTCTTTCTCACTTCCTTGAAATAGGCATATCAGCATCTAAATCTAAATCATTCAGAATAACAAGATTGTCGACAATAGGATGTGGAATTATGGATTTCTCTTATTGTCGTGCTTCTGACATCTAAACATATATGATTCAAAAAGAATAAATGTAATGAAAACACAAAACAAAGTACTTGTGTACGATTATTGTATGAGTGCAATGCAATAAATTTCGTGGATTAAAGATAATCAAATTGGATGATTTCATGCAATAAATAGAATAAATACAATCAAGTAAACAAAAAATGTGTACAATAAGCAGAAATAATCAAAATAAAATCTAATGGATAAATCTATCTACTACAATTATCTTTCAACGGAATAGTAACCTAGATCTTAGCAGCACAAGGACCTTAAGTGGATTTAAGATATATTTCCATAGCATTAGCCATTAGGAATGTTTTTACTACAACCTTTACTTAAAAACCATCTCAGAACTTGACACAGATAAAATCAAAATGGACAGAGAACCCCCATAATGAATAATCTCACTCAAATCATATGCTCCTCCATTCGTCTCCATTCAATGTGAAAATCTATGCAAAATAAATATGAGAAAACAAAAGATGTTCTCTAACAAGTTCAAAAGATTAGACTACAAAATGTGCTTCAATTAATTCACTAGACTTTTTATACTCCAGTTCACAAAACATGACAAAACACTAGCATGATAGCATACGAGCATCATGCAAGAACGCAGTCTCAACTCAATACCATATACATGCAAAAAAGGGGCAAAATAATAGAAGAGATATACACGTATTATATATTGCATTACAAAGTAGGGAAAAACTGTGAAGCTTGACAAAGCTATGCAATAAACTCACCTTGGGCGGCAAAGTAACAAGGTTGCCTCTCCAACCCTAGGTCCCTAGCAGTAGGGGCGGCTCAACTGGCGAGATGGAGACGAGGAGTGGTGGAGGTCGACTGGCGGTGGCGGTTGGCACGATGCGGAGGAGATGCGGTGGTAGCTGGCACGGTGCAGAGGAGGTGTGATGATGGCGGCTGGCACGAGCAGAGGAGGTGTGTAGGTTGTGGAGGAGCCGAGGAGGAGTGGCAGCTCGACCCCTCGAGACAAGAAGGAGGGCAATCAGAGCATCGACTGTGTTAGGACTTTAGCCCAGGACTCGGAGGGAAGCACACGATTAGGGATGGGAGCGGCCGGGACTCGGGATGCATTATGTTTGGAAAGGGATGGAGCGATGGTTTCTTAGAAACCAGTAGGGAAATGAAAGGGAGCTGGGGGGATGTGGGCCTTGTTTCGGGCCTAATCTCGGGCCTTGTTTCGAGCCTAATCTTGGGTCTCATTTCAAGCCTTGTTTTGGGCCTAATCTCGGGCTGACAATCGTTCTTTGATTCAGGCCTAGATGCGGGCCAAGCCCTCGGGCCAGATCGGGCTGGGCCGAGCAAATCCCGGGCCTGACCCAAAAAAATTGGGCCTACATTTTCAGCCCAAGCCCGACCCATTGTTCATTTAAGCTTGGGTCAGTCCGAGCTGGTCCAGTCCAATGCCCATCCCTACCACCGCTGCCATCTCAACAGATTATCTTGTACCATCCAAAGCAATAGCCCCTTCTTATGCAGTTCCATTTTTCCCACCACCTCCAGTCATTCAAGAGGTAAACGACATCTGAAACAATGATGCTCAATTGTCTCATCCAGGAGGACAACAATAGGGCCAATCATATGCTATTCGGTCATATCACTGGCATCTGAGTGAGAGGTTTGTCCAGTTGAACCAGCCTCTACAACAACAACCTCCATAATATCAGAACACTTGGAGGCAGAATCAACAATACAAATAGCATGTGTATCGCCAATTCTAGTCATACCACAATTATGTAGAGATAATTTGGGTTTTCACGTCGCCATATTTTTATTTCGGGTTTTCACGTCGCCTCGAGGGGATCTTTTGCCGAACCAGAACGCTCGAATTTGATTGTCTTGTTGCGTGTTTTAACGTGGGGTTTTTTTATGTTGAGTATGTCCAGTTGAAAAATTCGGCTTTCTGGGTAGTTGGGTTTGTAGGTCGGAATTAGGGTTTTGATTTTAGCCTTGTATGAACGACATGGGATCGTAGGTTGAGGTTCATGAACTCAACTGTCTATCTATCTGTTGGCTTATGCCCAGAATTTTGAAGAAAAATGATATCTTTAAGCTAGTACTTTAACGCTTGATTGGAGAACTGATGCGGGGTAAATGCTACTGATTGTAGATGATGTTTGTTGCAAATAAAAAAGGCTTTTGGTTGATTAAATGTGTTTTTATTTTTTCTAGAATGTATGTGCATTAGAAATTAATTTATTACAATGAGAGATTATCACCATGCAATTGTTAATGAAGTACGACTTACGTAATACTTTTTTGTAAGTGTTTGTATTGATTGACTAATAGAATTTAATTTCTTTAGATATCATGGATGTATATAACGAGAGAAAAGATGGAGATTATTCCTCTGAAAAACGACATGGATCACAATCCTCCAATCATGCTTTTGAATAGGTATATTAAAATTTTATCTTTTTCTTAATTACTATAAAAATTAAGTTTAATTATTGATGTGAAAGTTTAAATTTAGTTACGATCATGTGTTTATTTTTTTCTTTAGATCACCAATCCGAACATGCCATCTTCACAAAATAGTGTCCATAAAAGAGTGAATGGAGATGATTTTGACAGGGGGGAAAATGTAGGAGAAGGAGAAGAAGTAGAAAAAGTGCATGATGAAGTAACTACTAAAGTTGATAGAAAGAAAAGATCATCTGTTTATCAATCATTTATTAAAGAGAATGTGAAGGTTGATGGAGTATTAGTTGAAAGGTGGAAATGTATGGATTGTAAAAGAACATTCAAAGTAATGAATTGTGGAACTACTTCGCATTTGAAAAATCATAGAGAGAGGTATTGTATCATGCGAGATTCTGGAGATAAGAAACAAAGAACATTGTATTTTGGTCCTTCGTCATCCGAGTCGGATCATTTGAATGAACTTGCATTATCATTTTCAAAGTTTGATCAGATGAGAGCGAGAGAATTGATCGCTAAATGGGTCATCGTTCATGAGCATGCTTTTAGTATTGTGGAAGAATTCTGGTAATGCAATACTAAAATATTTGAATCCCAATTTTAAACAAGTTTCCAGAGCAACAATAACAAATGATTGCTTGAAGATTTTCTCCATTGAAAAGGAAAATTTGAAAAGAATTTTTCTACATGTGGACATGATTGGTCTTACTACAGATACTTGGACATCCAATCAAACAATAGGGTACATGTGTTTGACTGCCCACTATGTTGATGCAAATTGGAAGTTACAAAAACGTATCCTTAATTTTTCAGAGTTAGAACCACCGCATACAGGTGTTGTTATTGCAGATACTATTCTGAATTGTCTTGTTTAATGGGGGATTGTTAGTAAAATTATGAGTATTAGATTAGATAATGCCAGCACTAATGATGTGGTTGTGAGAACATTGAAAGATAAATTTTTCGGAAGGGGTTGTTTGTTATTTAAGGGAAAACTCTTTTATGTCAGATGTTGTGCACACATATTGAATCTTATGGTGCAAGACGGTCTTCGTGCATTGGAAAATATGATCTCTAATATTAGAGAAAGCGTAAAGTACATCAAAAAAAGTAGTGCACATTTAAAGAAATTTGGTGAAATTACAAAGCAACTGAATCACTCTACTTCAAGGGGTCTCTCCATGGATGTTCCTACTCGTTGGAATTTCACTTTCTTCATGCTTGAATATGCATTGTGTTATAAAGTCATTTTTCAAAATTATGCAAGAAGAGATGATGGTTACAAGTGGTTGCCATCACAAGAAGAGTGGGAGAAAGCTGAAAAATCCATCCACTCTTAAAGAAAGTTTTTGAAGCGACATAGGTGTTTTCTGGTACGAAGTTTCCAACAGCAAATATATTTCTTCCAAAAATTTGGAAAGTAGCAGAAATTTTGAAAAATAACTCATTTTTAAGTGATGATTTCATTAAGGAAATGGCCATTGCAATGAAACTGAAGTTCGATAAATATTGAAAGGATTGCAACCTTTTGATGTCTATTGCATGTCTCCGTGATCCAAGATATAAACTGAAGTCCATTGAATTTATTTTTGATAAGGTTTATACCTTTATTGAGTCTCAAGAGCAGCTGATGAAAATGAAAAAAGAATTACCGAGCATCTATTCTTTTTACTTGCAAAGAGTTGTCAAACAAAATGATGGAAGCAAAAACTTTGGAGAAAATACTGAGTTTTCGAATGCATACTCCAATGAAAAGATAAGCGAAGCAGAACTAGATGATTATTTAGATAATGTTGAAAACAAGCCTCCAGAAAAGTCTGACTTGGAGAGATACTTGGAAGAGCCAACATTGAGATCAAGAAAAGGAGATCCCTCTTTTGATGTCCTAGATTGGTGGAAAACCAATGCTTTGACATTTCCTGCACTCTATTATGGCGCGTGATGTATTGTCAATTCCTATTAGCTCTGTTGCTTCATAGTCAGCTTTCAGCACTGGAGGTAGAGTTCTCACTGATTATAGAAGTTCTTTATCTTCTAAAACCGTTGAGGCTCTTGTATGTACTTCTGATTGGATACGAGCCACTCAAGACATTGCTCAATCTCCAAATGTAAGAATACCCAGTATGAACTTACTTTGAGCTTATCACAGTTAAATACAAAGCTAATTTTTTTTAATAAATTACAGTATGTTGTTTGCCAAGATGAAAGCTTGAAGGTTCATATTCCAGAATAGAATCAAACTTCTTATGAAGGTTAGTAATCACTATCAGCTCAAATATACAACAAGTCAGCCTCTATTAATTTAGTTTTTATTCTAATAAACTTTCTTTATGTGAAGGATGTGGAAGTGATGGTGGTCTCTCTACAGTTCGATCGACATTAATGACATGAATCAAGAATGCATTATAGGACTACTTTCTTCCCTTTTTCAGGATGAATGTGTTCTAAAATTTATCAAATGGAACATCATGTGTTTAGTAATATGCATCACTTTTAATTGAAGTTTGACTATATCATTCCAACTTAGTTGTTTTGTATATCTCATGCTACACTATTGGTTGCCATTATTATTTTCAAATAACCTGATTTTTTTCATTTTCGTTTACGAGACTCGTCTTTCCATGCAACATCAAGCAATCAAAGGTAATCACAATTTTCACAATATGTTCATTTTACATCGATTATATCCAATCTCTCTTCGCTCTTATATTTATGCTTCATATATTTAATTCATTACAAATAACAAGAGAAAATTAGGATTGCAACAAACTTATAAGCACCGCAACAACTAAGTAATTTTATGCATTTCATATTATATCTTGAATACTGCCCTTTTCTTAAAGTTTTTAATTTATCATGCTATTTCTACTATTAATGCAGACCTCTTCTCAACATCATACCCTCTTTTTCCAAAAAAAATATTATCAATTAAAATTTCAAATTCGATATAAAATGAATCGAATTTGAATATTCAAAACTCATAATGAATTGAATTTGAATTCAAATTAATGAATTCGGTTTGAATTCGGTTAAAATTCGATTCGAGTTCGGATTCGAAAAAATTATAATGAATTGAATCTGAATCCATGTGGATTCGAGTGTATTCAATTCGATTAGCACCCCTACTCATTCGGCACATATGCATATCAAAGAATGCCCTTTGGACTCTGCAATGCTCCAGCTACTTTCTCGAGTTGCATGCTCGTTGTCTTTGCCAACATGGTCGGGAGTTTTCTTGAAGTCTTCATGGATGATTTCTCCATCTACGATGATAGTTTTGATTCATGTCTCATGCACCTAGATAGAGTACTGCAAAATGATGTGAAGTTAATCTCATTCTATCATGGGAAAAGAGCCACTTCATGGTTACAGAAGGAACTGTGCTGGGTCATGTCGTCTCCAAGCGAGGCATGGAGGTCGACCTGGAGAAGGTGGATATTATTGCTAAACTCAAGCCACCTCAGAATGTAAAGACCATGAGGTTATTCTTAGGGCACGTCATCTTCCATTGCTGATTCATCAAGAACTTCAACAAACTTGCCCGACCTCTCACAGAGCTGCTTTGCAAGGAAACTAAGTTTATTTTTGATCAGTTGGTTCTCCAATCATTTCATCAGTTGAAAGATTTAGTCACTCATGCTCCGGTCCTACAACCACCCGATTGGTCTCTTCCTTTCGAAATCATGACTGATGCGTCAGATTTTGCAGTTGGGATTGTTCTATGATAAAGAAGGGATAAAATGCCCTATGCCATCACTACGCCAGCAAGATGCTCGATGAAGCATAAAGAAATTATACAGTCACATAGAAAGAGTTGCTGGCAGTAGTTTTCGCTTTAGAGAAGTTCATATCCTACCTTCTTGGATCTAAAGTCATTGTGTTTACCAACCATTGTGCTCTCTAGTATCTTCAACAGAAGAAGGATGTCAAGTCACAACTACTCAGATGGATCCTTCTCCTCCAGGAATTTGACCTTGAAATCAGAGATAAACCTGGAGTTCAGTATGTGGTGACAGATCATCTATTTAGAATTAAAATCCAAGATGCTTAGCTGAGCAGTGCGCCGATCACAGAAACTTTCCATGATGAATCAATTCTCAGTATGTCATCTCTCCCTTGGTATGTTGATATTGTGAACTGCTTTGTCTCTAGGGTCGTTCCACAAGATTGGAGAAGAAACAAGAAGGACAAATTCATGTCCAATATTCATTTTTACCAATGGGAATATCCACACTTGTTTAGGGAAGGCTTAGATTGCATTGTGTTGGTGTATTCCTCAGGAGGAGTACACAAGTATCCTCGAGCACTGCCATAAGCATGAATTTGGTGGACACCATTCTGGAAGCAGAATGGCAGTGGAGATACTATAGTGTGGCCTTTGGTGGCCTATACTCTTCAAGGATGTGAATGACTATGTGAAAAACCTGTACCGACTGTCAAAAAATGAGAAAACCCCTTGGTATCAAAGACATCATGCCCCTCAAATTCATCCAGATATCTGATGTGTTTGATGCACGGGGCATCAATTTCATGGATCTATTTCCTAACAGTCGGGCCTTTGAATACATCTTGTTTGCCATAGATTTTGTGAGTCAATGGGTGGAAGCCATTCCAGCTTGAGCCACAGACAATAGAACACTCTGCAAATTCTTGAAAGATAACATCATTTCATAGTTCAGGATCCCACAAATTCTGATTTCAAACAAAGGAAACCACTTCATCAATAAAGAGGTTAAGAAATTAACGAAGTAGTATGACATCGATTAGCTAGTCGCATCTCCTTATCATCCGCGGTCAAATGGCTTGGTCGAATTGTCCAACCGAGAGAATAAGACAATCTTGCAGAAGCTTGTGACTTCGGATAGAAAGAACTGGTCACAATTGCTGGACTCAGTTCTCTGGGCGTACAGAACTTACAAGTCTCCCTTGGGCATGTCGCCCTATCGTCTTGTATATGGGAAGCCATGCCACCTTCCCGTGGAATTAATTCACAAGTCTCTTCTGGTAGTAAATATCTACAACCTTGACTCACAGAAAGGTTGTCAGCGGAGAAAACTTAATCTGAACAAGCTCCTGGAATTTAGAGATTATGTGTATGATAATAGCTTGATGTACAAAGAGAAGGTTAAACATTGGCAAAACAAGCATACCAAAAGAAATACCTTCGAACCTGGGCAGAAAGTGTGGTTGTTTGATGCGAAGTTGAAGATTTTTTCAGGGAAAGTAAAGAGCAAATGGATAGGTCTGTAAGAGTCAGGAATGTGCGTGACAATGGAATTGTTTTTATATATGAATTGTTAGTTGATACATAGCCCTTCATAGTCAACAGTCAGTTGCTAAAGTTGTATTTAGAGCATGATACATTCCTGGTTGTTGTCGACTCTATACAAGTAAATTTGGCGATGAATTCTGTGCTTCAACGACTTCAGTGTAGCCAGACAATGGTCCTCAAAATATCTTTGATTGATTTTCTTCTTTTCTTCTTTTCTTCTTTTCTTTCTTTCATTTTCATTCTTCCAATTCTTTCTTTTGTATTGTACTTACCCCATTCATCTATGATATACTTAACATTTGGGTTGTTCATTATTCATTTCCTCGATTGTCTCTCAATTTTTGGCATTCTGTCTTTACTTAGGGCTATTTTACCTGAGTATATTGGGTATGAGCCGAGTACATTGATTTCGTAAATCGTGGATCCTCGATCATCCCTATTTTATGTACAATCTGCTATACTTAGGATGAGTTGATCCTAAGTATAGGGGGGTCGTATATACATTGTATATACTTTAGACATAACTTGTACTTACGTATTTTTGAGAAATATAGCTAATATACTATATGGAGAGGAATATACTATAGAACATTATATATATATTCAACAATTCTTTGTAAATATGATTAATAAACCGGTTAAAAATGTTTTGCAAAATATTTGAAAAATTATTATAAAATATCTTGAAAAATCTTTTGAATCGTTTAGAAAATATTATGTAAAATATTTTCAAACCTTTGTAAAAAAACTTTAGTTTGTAAAAATTTCTTTTGTTTTATTAATATGTTTTGAAAATCTACTTGCAAATGGTTTGGAAAATGGTTGTAAAAATAATTTGAAAAATCTATCTATACTATTTGAAAAATCTTTGCAAGATTTTCAATTTTTATAAATATTTGTAAATTTGTTTGTAAAAATTATTTCAAAAATAAAGTTTGCAAGAAATATTTATTAAAATATTTTCAAATTATTTTTGATGAACTTGTACGTGATTATGAGGAATAATAACTCAAACACAATGATGTATATATATAATCATTATATAAAAATTATAAATGACAACTAACTTAATTTATGTAAACTCTTAGTGTAAATTCTTCAACTAATTCTTGTAGATAATGAAGCACTCTCGTATAAATAAAACTGCATATAATTCTTTCACTAACCTTTATTGAAAAATATCTAAAACCTTCAAAATTTTCAAAACACATAAAAATTTGAAAAAGAATTCAAAACTGCATAAAAATTTGCAATCTTTTTTCTAAAAAATCCATAAAAAAGTTAAAAAAAATAGAAACATGCTTCGTAAAAAGATTATATTGCATTGTACATAGCATCTGTATTTTCTAGAATAATCAAGGCAATTAAACAAGTCTAACAGAAGTATGAAGATTGGAGCTTGGTATAGACCTTAATACACTTAATTTCAAAGGAACCCATTAAGGATTAGAATTGGGATACTTCAGATCACCTTGACTTGATTCTTTAGGTTCGATGAGACTATGCTTATGATTCAATTCAACGTGTTTAATTAAAACCCTTCATATCATCCGTAAGACTCTTGAGACGGTGGTTTGACTAGAAATCTCACACTTAGCACTTAGCTCAACCCATATGGATTGTTGAAAAATCTTAGAGTCTAAGTCGGACGATGCTAGGCTGCATCATCAAGGGTGGCTTAGGAACCATTCTTGGGGATTGCTGAAATCGATACTCTAACCCAGTTCTTCTGGTAGCCATGATATCTAACGACTAGAGACTAGATTAAGACAATGCTTCAGATGAGGAATGGTCTACTGGCGCAACTTTTTCCACAGCTTCTAAACATGGGTAGACCAAATAATTATATATCCATAAGGGTATAAACAAGAATGCAGAGAAATGTAAATTCAAACGAAAATATCTAAATAAATCCTACATTAGAAATTTCACAAAAACATTTAGCTTCCATAAAAAGCCTACTTCTTGGTGAAGACTTGATTACACGGACCGAGCTTCACAAGAGAATGAAGACTACACTAGTCCATTCCCATGTCTTTTCCCATTCTACTAGCTTCTCCTCCTTTCAGTTGTGAAAATTGGCAGCATCTGACCTTAGAAGGAAATATCTGTCTCCACGAGGACAAGTTACCAGAGGAGCAGACTCCTTGATAGTTCAATGGTTTTTTCTGGGAAGAGTTGAAAATTCACACGCATGGATCTGTCATTTCAAGGTAGCAAGGGTATGCAGCTGAGAGGATGGTCTTGAACTGACTGTGGATTAAACTGGATAATATGATTATGGAACCTAAGAGTTGTTGTGTCACACTTACTAACCTTGATGTGGTTCCGAACAAATCAAGAATCTAAAGGACTTAACTGAGCTCCAAACTTTGACTTTAACAAGACAAGTTCAAAAGTCAAAAAATGTTCCAAGTTCTTTCTTTTTCTTTTCTTCATTTTCTTTTTGTGCACTTATTAACGTAAGTGTTTGCTAGGGACTAGCAAAGGCAAGTATAGGGCAGTGACGAATTTCCATTTTATCACCTTTATTCTTTCAGTTTGGCCTTAAATCCCTAGCTAAATCATGTGTATATCATTATTTTTGTAAAATAACACTCAATAAAAAATACTATATAAAATGATGCACAATATACTGTATTTAATTCTAAAATAAAAGAATAAAGGAAAGAAAAGAAAAAGAACGAGTGTTAAAGACACTGAGTGACCCTAGAACCTGAGACCCGGTCATTATGATGTCTTGATCGATAAAGAATAAAGTAGGGGGATAGGGGGGTCAATTATACAGAAAATACAATACAAGAATCCTAATTTTATAGGCCATAATTGCACTTTGGGGTCTGTTTTATTTTATTATTTTTATACCTCAAATTAATAAATTTTGAACATGAACATTGTACATAATAATACATAGAAAAATACAAAATTGATTTCACTGAAAAATAATGCACAGTGTGCCCGGACACACAAAATAAAAAAACCAGAAAGAAAACTTTGCATACTTGTATCTTCTCCATACAAACTAAAAATTCACCAAACTCACCTTTATTGTTTATAAAATAAAATTAGTGATTTAATGAAGATGGTTTCATTCAATTTGGAGTTAAGATACAATAGTTGGATTTTAGGCCCTCATTGTGCAATATATATGTATATAATATTCAATATATTTATTCTTCATATTATTAATTTTCTTAAATTTTTATAAATTTGTAAATATTTAAAATACATGTAGATAATAAAATTAAAATAAAACAATTAGAAATACATTAAAATAAGTAATGTACTTTGATATATAAGTAAAAGATACATATAAGTACCTATATAATATACATACATAATTATTTAAGTACATAAACAAACTTAAAAAATATAATATAAATATCTAAATATGTATATAAATAAATTATAAATATATAAATTATGTGAATAAAATAATATAAAATACAAAATAAATTTAAAATACACAAAATACATGCATTTATACCCATATACATATATGTAAATATTAACATATAATAAATTAATATATAAAAATAAATAAAATCATAATTGAATATTAAATAAAATTACAAGTATTGTTCATGTTTTGACCAAAAAATAAATAAATTATTTAATATTTTTTTCTATTTTATAAAGAATTTAATGATTTCATTTTTCTAGTTGGTCCACATGGACCAACCAGCGCTTGTTGAACGGGTGGGTCAACTATACAGCCTTCAGCCCCTGCCCATATAAGAGCCTCACCTATCCATTTTCTCCATTTTCCCACGCCTTCGCCTCTTTCCTATTTTCATCGAGCAACCCACCTTATTGTAGCCTGCTCGTCCCTCTTCCACGCCCATGCTCGAATCTTCACCTACCACCATCGAGCCTCCCGCCATCTTTCCACCTTTTTGGTCGGAACCCATCTCTATAAGAACCCCCCCTTCGGCTTCCTTTTTGTTTTTGTTCATCGATCTTCGATCTGTAACCCTAAGAGAGCCTCCCTGGGTTGAGTAGAGGTGATCTGACTCCCCATTCTCTTTGGCATGGATAAAGTCAAGATCGAGGCAGTCCAGGTTCACCAGTGTTCATATCTGATGAGGTTTTCTCGCATTGATCTCTAGGGCTCATTGAGCTGCCAGGTAACATCCTTTAACTTGCTTTTTATTCTAGTATCATAATGTAATCGTTAATTTTGTTGATTAATTCTCCTACTCGTGTAATTTTAGATTTTAAAATCATCGTAGCCTTAAGCTCCAGTCCCAAATACGCCATGGTCAGCCGTCGTCGTTTTGACCTCCTTCCATCTTCATTTCATTCCCCATTCATTTATCCATCATACCCCCTTGTATGCCTCTCGATCCCGCAATGATCAAGCGAGAATCAGAGATCCATTCGTTGCCTCCGTCGGAACTCCCCCAACTCGCTTCCCTATTGATGAATCCATGATTCATCTACTTTATATGGATAGATTAACAAAATCTATTCAATAAATAATTAATTAAATACCCTCAAAATCAATTTATTAACATTCATTAACTTTGTTAAAATTAGAGTTAAAATTCTGTAATTAAATAACTTTATTTTAACCGAGATTGAGCATATTATTTTATGTACAAAAATAAAGTATTTTGACCTAATTCTTTCTCTAAATTAGTATTTGACTAATTAACTAACTTGACGTTAAGAAATAAAATCTATAAAAGTCAGAAAATCAATAGAAAATACAAAAATCTGACATTTTATATTTTGTACGTATTTTCTCTTTGTTGATTTTATTTTACAATTTATAATATATAAATATTTATAAAAAATTACTAGCTCAAGAAAATATTCATAAAAATTAGATTAATTGTATATTGTATATAAATTAATTCACTAATTAAAAATCAATTAAAATACATAAAAAATACAAAGTGCAAAAATGTAATATTTTATTATCTATAGAGTACCTCCAAAAATACTTCAAGTACAGTTGGCCTCTTTTGATTTTAGGTCCTACATGAAAGTTCTATATCTCGTCGAGATGAGCAATTTTCATGTTGACCACTTTTTGATTTGACTTCATTTGCTATTTCTTTTTTGTTTTTCTTCTTATCTATTTTAATTTCATTTATTTTACTTATTTAATCCTTAATTTTATTTTATTTTATTTTTATTTTATTTTATTTTAGTTTATTTTTTCCTTTTTCATTGTTTTCCTCTCTCTTTTTCCATCTCTCTTTACTTTCTTTTCCTCTCTTCACTTCCTCTCTCTTCAGGTCACGTGTTCCGCACATGACCTTGCCCTCGCCTCTTCTTCCAGGTCCCGTGCCCCACACGTGACCCATTTCCCGTCCCCCTGGCATGTGTTTCTTCCCCTCATCCTGTAATCATCACATGTCGACCACCCTCTCTCCTATGCTCTGTAACCGTCGTCGTCTACCTCATGCAACTAATGGCATTGCACCTCCACGCAGCTCGAGCGTTACGCCTCTACCTCCTTCGCGTCCTCGACCGTTCCCCCCCTCACCTACAACCGCTAATCGACTGCCTCCTTTAAAACCCAAACATCCCTTCTATCTCTGATCATCTGCTATTCCTCCTCGATGTCAGTGGCAACGACCCTACCCGGCGAGATCTAGAGGTCGCTTCGACCCCTACTGCCACCTCGCTCCTATGAGCGGTTGAGCCTTGTTGCAACTTTACCCACGTTGAGGCAATCACCTAGAGGTCACCCTATTGACTCCGACCTTAGGCGAACCCCCCTCGTCATACTCTTCTTTACTTCGCCTCGACCTCCGCATGTTCATCGTAGCACTACTTCTTCCACCAATCAACCCTCGTTGCACCCAACCTTCGCATTGCCCCGCTCCAACGTCGTCGACCGCCTAACACCACCTGTCGCACCTCGACATCACCTTCACCACGTCGCACTGATGACCATGCCAAATGACCATGGTAAAGGTATCAATCGGTCGTCGCGACCTCAATCACTCAGCTAGGTCAAACAATAAAAATATAGACCACCAAATAGATGAAAATCAATCAAACACAAAATAGCGGTCCTACTATTAATTTAACCTGGTATAGCAACCAGGGTCGAACACAAGGAGCACGGGTTGGCCTTGCAGCCTACGAAGTAGTCAAAAAGGAAATAAAATAAGAAAATATTTTTTTGGTGGTTTTTTAATTATTTTATATATATATTTTTGGATTTTTAATGTATTAAGAAAATAATAAAAGCTAAGGAACTATACACTTCAACAAATTATTAAATGCACTAAAAATCAACCAAAAATTCTAACAAAAATATTTTTATGTGTTTTATAATTTTTATTGTTTTTGGTGAATTTTTGGGATTTTTTTGATGTTTATTTAATTTTCTAAAAATCAAAAAGTGACTAAAACATCTAAAGGCCCCTAGTTAAAATATCTAAAGGCCCCAAATTAGCTGGGAGGTAATTTTCCTGTAAAGAGAATAAAACAAGGAAAATTTAGGCACCTAGATTATTATTTTTGGATTTTTGGTTTAATTATTAGAATTTTTATAAGTCTTTAAGTGTTTTTCAATTTTTAGGGGTTTTTAGTAATGAAAAATAGCCAAAATTGGCTAGAAAATCAAACACAACAAAATAGACAGTTGACAATTTTTTTTGGAATTTTTAAACACTATTTAATATTTTTTTGGGGTTTTTAAATTTAGACAGTAACGAAAATGGAGGTTTTTGATTTTTTAAAAATATCAAATTAAAACAAAAATGTCCTAAAAAATCCTCGAAAATTTTACACTATGGTAGGAGCCATGTATCCAATTTTCGTTGGATTTGGAGGTAATTTGCTATTTTATTCAAAAATAAAGAGGGGGCACAGTGCACAGGGACCAAAGTGCAAATACCCGGAAGTCTGGGGGGTCTGGTGCAATTAACCCATCAAAACACATGCTACGCGCGTGCCTGGGGCACTCAGGGACCCAAATGTAATGAAAATAAGTCCCGAGGGCTATTTGGTAACAGGTACCAAAAGCCCAGGGGCTTATCTGCAAATAACCCAAAAAATCACGCACATGCTCAATTAAAATGCGCACAGGGGTATAAATGCAATTTCTAAAAAGTATTCATTCATTAAGGAATAACCAGAACTACAAGGGCACCAGATGCAAATATACCAGAAAGACATGTGACGAAGCACGTGTTACATAACGCATAGGGGCATAACTGCAAGGAAGATAAAGTACGAGGTCCTCTATGCAAATATCCCAAAAACTAAACAACTACACTAGGTATTTACAAGACTAAATGTGAAATAAAATAACAAAGGGGGCCTAAGGGTAAATTACCCTTTATTAATGCGGGCCGCTGGATGGACGCCACGTGGTGCTGCGGACGGTCTGGATCAGGGGGGCGCTCCAAAGCTTCGCTACTCGGGCGAATCCGACGACGGGGGTGCCGCCACGTGGAGGATCAAACGGTGGTGGCTCTCTGCGGCTACCCTCGCGCATCAGGCGGCTAGGATCGGTCCTCCTCAGATCTAACGGTGAAGGCGGCTCCGGGAACGGACGGTCCAGATAAGAACTGGAGCGGGAGGGCTGATCGGACGGCGGCTGAAGGTCGAGGAAGAACAGTTCGCCGGCGACGTTCGCCGGCCTCGTGCGTGCGCTCCTGACCTCCTCGCGGGGCGCTGGTGATCGGAAAAGGTCTGGCGTGGGCCTCCGCGTCTGATGGGAGTCTCCGATGACCCAGCCGAGCTCTAAGGAGCTCCAGCGAGGTCAGCGGAGCTGCGCCTCCTGGCTCGATGTCAAAGGACCTCAGATGGCCTTCTTTGAACCTGCAAAATAGTCCAGGAGGCTCGCGGGTCGAGGGCAAACTGCCTCGACCTGATTAGGCGGGGTGACGGTGAACGATGAGGCGATGTGGGCGAGCTCCGGCGAAGGGGGGACGGTAGAGCTCGAATCCCAGCTCCTGTGCGAGCTGGGTTGGATGGGGATATGGAGAAGGTGCGCGGGAAGGAGGCGATGGCTATGGTTAAGCCCGATGGTCGGATGGTGGTCGGAATTGACCGGAATCGACGATGGACGGCGGCGGAGCAATTTGGGCGTAATGGAAAATCAAAGAAAAAGAAAGAACTAAGGGACTACCTGGGTGGCTGACGAGACTGAGGATGAGCTAAGGATGCTCTGGGTCTTCGCCTCGAGGAGCGTCTCCCTCCGAGGCTCGAGCTCCAGCTGGTGGCGGAGCAAGGCGGCGAAGCTTCGCCGGATCAGTGGTCACGCTCCCTCTCCTCGCTTCAACAGCACCGAACGCGAGCTGTCACTCTCACGAGCACGCTGGAGCTCACAGGGGGTGGAATAGAATGGCCAAAGATGAGAAATGAGGAGGCGGAGCTCGAGATAAATACGGGTGCGGGTCCGGCTAGAAGAGGTCGGGTAGGGCGTTGGAGCGCGCGGATCCCAAGGTGGTAGCTCCGGCGAGGGTGTCGGATATATCAAGATCAAATCGGACCCAGGGTTTGAGTGGGGGTGAATCGGGTTTTAGCGCTAAAAATCCGAGAAGTTGGGTTATCCTCTAAGGACCCGTGTGAAGTGGTCCTGGGGGGAGAGTTGACCGTGTGGTCAACATTCCCAGGACCAATAGGGATCGGCCACGTGGCTGGATCTTAGAAGTGAAAATTAAGGTAGCTAGGGGCCGATTTAGCAAGAAGTTAAAACATGAAATATTTTTATTTTATTTTTTTCTATTTTTTAGTGATTTTTAATTACTTTTTCGAAATAAAAATGAGGTATCTACATTATATAGCTATATATAGGTATATGTACACTATATAGGTTTTTTTTAATTTTTGATTTTTAATTGTTATTTTTATACAATTTTATTCCCATTTTATATTTTATTTATTTATATTATAAAATGAGGAATAAAAAGACATTTTTATTTCATTTTTATTATTTATTTATATAGGTGAAATAAATACATATATACATATATACATGGTATATTTACAATATATTTTTGTGTTTTTAATTTTGTTATTTTTATTTTGTTTTTGTTTTAATTGTTTTTATTTTATTTATTTACACTATATAATAAAGAATCTTTACAAAAATTTTGGAAATTAATTTTATTTATTTATAAGGCTGAATAAATAGGGATGATGGAACTATATACAAGCTGATCATGCACATGAATGATATTTTTGTCTTCTTTTTAATTTTTAATTTTTATCTTGATTTTATATTTAGGAATATATACAAATATTTACAAGCCAATTTGCATCTATTTTTGTGAGGAAAATATTTTATTTTATTTACATAAGTATTTACACACATGAGCCCCTTATCTCCCTCTACTTTGGCTTTTATGCGGTCAGGCCCATGCTGAGCCCTCCCTTGGGTTAGGTTGCTCAATATTTATTCTAAATATTTCCCTCTTTTTCTTTTTAATCTTTATTCTTTTATTTTTGCACAAAAACATGCTAATTATAGGTTTTTACACAATGCATGCTTTTGGTAATTATTTGTATTTACACATATCTACATGCATTTGCAAAGGTTTTTGTAGCTAAAATATAAGAATAAAGAGTGATGAATGAGTATTCATCACCCCCCTATACTTAACTTTGCTAGTCCCTTAGCAAACACTTATTTGAAAAAGAAGTGAAAAAGAAATAAAGAAAAAGAAAAAGAGAATGTACATGGATCAAGGCTGATTATTAAACTTGCCTTCATTAAATTAAGGTATGGAGCTCGATCAGATCTTTGGATTATTAATGTGTCGGAACCTTATTTGGACTTAAGTCTAAAACTCAACAGCCTCTAAGTTCCACTAATCTATAACCAAGACTCCTCAATGCTCCAGATCAGAACAAGTCATCAATCACAAACCCTGAAGACCATGAATCTTTTCTTGTCCTGTGAATGTGAGGTTTAAGCTCTCCACCTCAGAAATGGCAACTTGACAACCCTCCCCAACAAGGTAACTCTATGACCTCAATCTGGCCACTCTTTCCTCGAGGAGCGGGGTATTCCCTTCTAAGTTCAAGTTCAACCGGCTCAAGAAGAGGAGGAAGAAGAGAATGGGTCAAGGCCAGTGTAGCCAAGTACCCTTGGGAGCTTGACCAGTGTAGCCAAGTCTCCCTGCTGCAAGCTACATCAGGTGGATCATGAAACCAAGCTTTGCTTATTGCACTCTATATACATACTCCGGTGGGATTATCATTTTCTCTCAGACCCACCACTTTTTTGGAGTTATTTTCTTTTTGCATTTTTTTTCAAGTGCATCTATACAACATGTACATGTGCAGCATATATACAAGGAGTTTTTCCTCTTGAGCCAGTAGACTATCCCTCTTTTGAAGCTTTATTGCAACCCACAACTCCCGTCGTTAGACCTCATGGCAACCAGACCAAGCTGAGACGCACTTCCTTCACTAAAAGAAGAAGAGAGGTTCCGCCTAGAAGTACTACCTTCATATGCTACCCCAAGTCAAGGAAGACTGCCTCCCCACCACCTCATCCGTAGAGAGCTCGATGCATAGTGCTGGTGTCCAAGTAAAGCCATAATCTATATGAGTCATGTGTTGTTGTTAAGTGCTCTACTTAGGCTCATTGACATGACATGTGATCATAGCCTAGTGGACTCAAAGAATTAAGTCACTATGGACCTGAAAAGCCTTAAACCTAAGCCCTATAAGGTTCCTCTTAGAAATTAGGTGGATTAAGATCTTAATCAAGCTCCATTTCTCAATTTGATTCCAGGCTAGTTTAAATGTCAACTATCATCCAGAAAAACTATATACATATGTACAAAAAGATGCTATTTACACAAATTTTTACAAACATGCAAAATTTTTTAAAAATGTTTTGAAATCATGTATGGATGATGCATGAAGTGCAAGTTTTGCAAAAAGATATTTACACGAATTTACACAAGATTTTTGCAAACTTTTGATTTTCAAAACATTTTGGAAAAATTTTGTACTATATACATAATTTTGATAAGAAAATATTTACACAAACTTTACACAAAAGATTTTTGAAGTCATTTTTACAAAAATAATTTGTACACTAGCTATTTATGTGCAAATAAAAGAAGTTTATGTACATGAAAATTTTTCAATTTTTGTGATTTTTAACCATTTTATTTATTAACACACTCACACAAAGTACGAGTTATGGCTAAAGTATATATGAAATATATACACACCCCCCTATACTTAGCTCGAACGATGTCCTCAGAGTCAAGAGCGATGAAGAAGACATAACTCGTGCTAGGTATAGGGAAGTGAAAAGGAAGGCTATATACAAAGACGAATAGATGAAATAGAAAGTCAAAAGGGTCTCGGGTTTTCCCCCTATACTTAGGATCAAGTGATCCTAAGTATAGCAGGCTGTATACTAAGGGAAAACCGAGAGGAGAATGTATAGGGTCTACCCCCCCCCTATACTTAGGGTGAAATATCCCTAAGTATAGGCAGCAAAAACAGGGGTAGAAGGAAACGAAAGAAATACCCGAAGGTCTCACATCCCCCCTATACTTAGGGTAAAGTACACCCTAAGTATAGCATAATCACAAGATGAAGAAAGGGATGTGGGACTAAAGAATGTAATGATATGGACATCTGGATCTATACAAGGCGGAAGATCAGTGAAACTCAGGCGTGAGATGCATTAGATGTGAGTCAAAGACCACATCTCACACAAAATGAATAGGGGCAAGATCAGCGACCCGCAGCTCATGATCTAGAAATGGCTTGAGCCGCTGGCCGTTCACTCGAAAGGTACTCTCAGAAGACAACTCAGATATATCAATGCTACCGTTGTCGTGTACCTTTCTGACCAAGTAGGGTCCCTTCCATTTGCTCTGTAGCTTCCCTGGAAATAAACGAAGCCTCGCATCAAACAGCCATACTCTCTGTCCAATCTTAAAATGCTTGTGGCTGATGTGAGAATCATGCCACTCCTTCACTCTCTCCTTATACTGTAGGCTGTTTGAGAAAGTTGTATCTCTAAGCTCCTCCAAGGCAGCTAACTCTGCCCTCCTCTGGTCTCCTACACCATCTGGATCCATAAGAATATATGTAACTGCCCATAGTGACCTGTGCCTCAACTCAACAGGCAAATGGCATGGCTTGCCATATACGAGGTGAAAGGGAGATGTGCCCAATGGTGTCTTGAAAGACGTCCTATATGCCCACAAGACTGAGTCCAAAAGCTGTGACCAATCCTTTCGATCAGGGCGGACGACTTTCTGCAATATAGTCTTGATCTCCCTATTCGACACCTCGGCTAGACCATTCGTCTGTGGATGGTAAGGTGTAGCAACATGATGGTCTATACCGAACTCGCTAGCAAGGGCCTTCACCTGGTCGTTGATGAAATGAGACCCCCATCAGAAATCAGAACTCGTGGAACCCCGAATCGCGTGATGATGTGCTTCCTCAAAAATCTGCAAACTGTCCTCGCATCAGCGGCTCGGGCGGAGATGGCCTCAACCCAACGACTAACATAATCCATGGCCAACAGAATGTACTCAAATCCCTGACTCTTAGGGAGTGGACCCATAAAATCGACGCCCCATGCGTCAAAAACCTCACAGAAGTGAATGGGCTGCATCGGCATCATATCACGTTGTCCACAAGTGCCCATCCTCTGACAGTCAGTACACCTCTTCACGAACTCATCAGAGTCCTTGAAGAGGGTAGGCCACCACAAGCCGGATTGGAGCACTTTCTGTGCCGTTCTCCTCCCAGAATGATGTCCTCCTGCCTCAAGCTTGTGGCAGTAAGTGAGGACGCTATGGTATTCCTCCTGAGGAATACACCGACGCCAGACACTATCCCCTCCTTCGTGGTAAAGGATGGGATCCTCCCAGTGGTAGGACTTGTCCTTCGCAAGGAAGGTCTCAAGCCTCTCTGCCTGGGCCAATCTTGTGGGACTTTCCCAACAACGAGAAAGTTCACAATATCGGCATACCACGGGAGTGAGGCGATAGCAAGGATCGCCTCATCTGGGAAGGTCTCACAAATGGGATCTATCTGCTCAGACTCCTCAGGTTGCTCTATACGGGAGAGATGATCCGCCACCACATTCTTGACTCCAGGCTTATCCTTGATCTCAATGTCGAACTCCTGGAGTAGAAGGATCCATCTAGTAAGTCTGGCCTTGGCATCCTTCTTTGCCATGAGGTACCTAATGGCGGTGTGATCTGTGTACAGGGTCACTCTAGATCCAATGATATAAGATCGAAACTTATCCAGGGCGAACACTACGGCTAGCATCTCCTTCTCTGTGACCGTGTAATTCCGCTGCGCGGAATCCAATGTGTGGCTAGCGTAGTGAATAGAAAATGGAACTCCATCCCTCCTATGTCCCAGCACTGCCCCTACAGCAAAATCGGAGGCATCCCTCATGATCTCGAATGGGAGAGACCAATCAGGCGGCTGGAGGACATGAGCCTCAATCACACACTGCTGGAGAGTCGCAAAGGACGATAGACACTTATCATCGACAAGAAACTCGGTGTCTTTCGTCAAGAGGTCAGTCAACGGCCGGGCAATCCTGCTGAAATCATGAATAAATCTCCGATAAAATCCAACGTGCCCCAGGAATGACCGTAGCTGCCTCAAATTGGACGGTGGTGCGAGTTTTCTAATGACATCAACCTTGGCCGGATCATCCTCCATGCCCCTGTTGGAGATGATATGGCCAAGCACCGTCCCTTGAGTCACCATGAAGTGACTCTTCTCCCAATATAGAACCAAATGGTACTCAATACATCGTTGGAGTACTCGGTCTAGGCAGTCAAGACAGGAATCAAATCCGTCGCCATAGACCGAGAAATCGTCCATGAAGACCTCCAAACACTCCCCTACCATGTCCGAAAAGATCGACAGCATGCACCTCTGAAAAGTCGCAGGGGCGTTGCATAGCCCGAATGGCATGCGTCGAAAGGCATATGTACCAAAGGGACAGGTAAAGGTGGTCTTCTCCTGATCCTCAGGAGCGATGGCCACCTGGTTGTATCCCGAGTACCCATCCAGGAAGCAATAATGGCTCTTCCCTGCCAGTCTCTCAATGATCTGGTCAATAAAAGGCAGGGGGAAATGGTCCTTCTTGGTGGCCTGGTTGAGTCTCCTGTAGTCAACACAGACCCTCCAAGAGGTGGGTACTCGTGTAGCAATTTCCTCTCCCGACTCACTGATCACAGTCGTGATGCCCGTCTTCTTGGGCACCACATGCAAGGGGCTGACCCACTTGGAGTCGGAAATGGGATAAATGAAATCTGCACTCCACCATTTTGATATTTCCTTCATCACAACCTCTCTCAGGTTGGGGTTCAGTCGCCGCTGGAACTCACGCGACGGCTTCGCCCCCTCCTCGAGATAAATATGGTGGGAGCACACTGATGGACTAATCCCATGGAGATCTGCTACGCTCCATCCGATTGCCTTGCGGTTCTTTTCAAGAACCCCCATCAAACGGGATTCTTGCTCCAGTCAGATCGGCGGAGATGATGACTGGGTACATCTCAGGTTCGCCCGCAAGGAACCGATACTTCAGCGAAGTAGGGAGTGGCTTCAGCTCTGGACAGCTAGGTGCTGGCAAATCTGGCCTCGGAAGAAGATGTGTGAATGCTGCTAACTCTGCCAAATCTGCCTGGGAGAAAGAATACGAGCTCTCGCAAACTGGATCTGGAGGAGGCTGCTCAACTGTGTTGTCTCTGATCTGCTCTGCCTCTACCTCCTCCTCATCTGTAGGCTCAGGGGGACTCAGGTCTGGCATCTGGTCATCACAATCTGCCCAATCAGACTCTGAATCCGAGGGATCTGCATGAAACAAGGTGGCATCAGTACCACCATCACGCAAGATGGCCTCAGTACCACCATCACTAGAAACCGTGTCGCGGTCGAGATCCGGCTCTACTGCCTCGGTAGTATCCTGGACCAGGGTTGTGCTCTCCAAGCTCTCCTCTACTGTCATCTCTGCATCAGTGGTATCTGGAAATGAGAGGATGGCCTGTGCTGAAGGGTCTGCCCATGCTGCCTCATCATCTGTGATCACAAAATCACAGTCCTGGTGGATGTCTAGCCTGACATATGTCAGCTGCTCTGTATCTGTGCTGGTCTCTGAGCATACTCTCTCTCTAGCTCTGTAGTCCTCGACCTTCTCTATTTGTACACTCTCGCCCTCGACGCGAAAGTATACCTTCCCGCTATCATGATCAGTCACCGCCTTGGCTGTGGCCAAGAACGGACGACCGAGGATGATGGGGGTATCGGCCACTGAATCAGGGATCTCCATGTCCAACACTACGAAGTCCACGGGGAATTGCAGACCCTGAATAGTGACGATAATGTCTCGCAACAACCCCTTCGGCCTCTTGACAGATCGATCAGCAAACTGAAGGACTGTCCTGCTCTGTCGAAGAGTGCCCAACTCAAAGCGGTCGAGAAGGGCTGCCGGAAGGAGGTTGATAGACGATCCTCTATCCAATAGAGTACGGTCGAACCTCTGCTCACTAATCTGGCATCTGACATACGGGGCTCCTGAATCTGGCCTCTTGGCCGGCAGACGGTTCTGGATCGCGAAACACATGGCTTTCGTCAGCACATGTATCTCTGAATGGTGGTTCCTCCTCCTTCTCCTGACTGTGGTCCTATCTCTCAAAGATCGCTGAAGAAGGGGGATGTGCTGCAAAGCCTCCTGAAGGGTCAGCTGTATGTGAAATCTGTCGATCATGCTCTGGCTGAACTCCTCCTGCTCTCTCTTTTTTGGGTCTTTTTCTCTTTTCTTCCCCTTCCCCATCTGAAGGGCTCTAGGGAAGGGGATCACAGGGTCCTTCTCAGATGAAGGACTAGGAAGAGGTCTAGACGGCTCGACGGCCGGATCCACACATACATCAATCACCACAGTGGGACCAGAAGAAACTAAACCTTTTCCTTTATTCACAACAGTGTTCTGAGATACATCAACAGAAGGAAAAACAACATCTCTCTCAAAATGAACACCGGTGGCCTCAGTACCACCACGGGCTGGCTCTGCTAAACGTCTCGCGGCCTCAGTACCGCATGCTGGCTCGGCTACTCTGGTGGCGTCAGTACCACCTCCTCGATTTGGTGAAGCGGCGGCCTCAGTACCGCTCTCCTCCTCCTGATGTGGCGCCCCGGATGTATCCTCGTGGTGTAGCTCGGACGAGGCGCCGCCGCCTGATGGTGTCCTACCGCTCCTAAGTGCAACAAAATCAGCATCAAACAGATCCGAAGATGTATCAACAAATGGATCACTAGGAGTGGCGTGCTCAGTGTAAGCTACCTGCTCAGATTTCCGCTTCAGGCTGTTCGGATTCGGCTCTATCTGTGCAGGGATGGCGGCCTTCCCTCTCATCAGGTCCCGCATCTCCTGGCGGAACTCGTCCATCTCCCGTCTAAAGGTAGCATGCTGGTCCGTGAGGATGCGGGCTATGTCGTCCAAGGCGGGGCTCTCCTGGGAGCCCGATGGGTAGCCTCTCTGGTGATGAGGCTGCTGGAACTGGTGCTGCTGTTGCTGAGAGGGGTAAGAGGAAGGATGCTGCTGCGGGTGTTGCTGGTGAGCCTGCTGCTCACGGCTCCAAGGCTGTACCTGCTGCTGATAGGGACTAGGAACGAAGGACGACTGCTGGTGTGGCTGGTAGGCTGGGGGTTGCTGCTTCTGGTGATCCCTCTGCTGGCTATACTGCCCTCCCTGACCGGATGACTGCTGCTGGGGCTGGGTACCTCGGTACCACTCCCCCACCTGAATCCGGGATGGTCTCGTCGGATCCCAGGCTGAGGACGGTCATACCAAATCCCGTTGACATCCATCAACGGCTCTGCATCGAACTGGGCTGGCGGGAGTACTGCCAGAGGCTGATCCGGCTGGTATACCACCATCTGCATGTCTGGAGATGGTGGTGACTGGTAAGAGGGCTACTGCTGCTGGTACGGCTCCGCCTGTACAAGGTGAACCTGTCTAGGCTGCTGAAAGGAGCTGGAGCGTTGGGACGAGCTGCTGCTGCCGCCGGTATCGCCTCGCGACTGAAGACGGGGCTGTGAAGCCGTCTGTGCCTCCTGGAGACACATGAGCTGGGTCTTCATGTCGCTCAGAGTCTGTGCCATCTGCTCCATCTGTGTGATGCCCTGGCACTGCTTCTTCTCAGTCAGCTCCATCTGATCCAACTTCTCGCTAATGATGCCCATATCCACAGCGGACGACTCTGCCTGTGCTGCTGCAACTGCGGATGAACTGGATGGACCGGCGTCGACCCATGCTATCCTCTGGTACTGCACGGGTCCTGGCTGCTGCTGGGGTCTGCCTTGAGTGTATAGTCAGGACTGGGACATCACCATGTAGTTCTCAGCCATCTCCTCGTAGATGGCCCAGACCTGGTCGTGATCCTTGGCGAAATAGGACCCGCCACAAGAAGCATTCACCAGGCTCTGGAGCTCTGGTGTCAGCCCGCTGAAGAAGCTCTGCACAAGGTTCGGCTTCGAGATCTCATGGTGCGGGCATCGGTCAGTAAGCTCACGGAACCTCTCCCATGCCTCATGGAATTGCTCATTGGGGAGCATGGAGAAGTTGCTGATCAGGGCCCTCGCTGCATTGGTCCGCCCGAGTGGATAGTACTTGTTCAAGTACTCGGTGCGGAGCTGCTCCCAGGTGTAAACAAACTTCCCCAAATGCTTCAGCCAGGCGGCTGCTCTGTCTGCTAGGGAGAAGGGAAGGCCATCATCCGAATCGTATCCTGGTCCACATGGCGGTCGTGGACAGTACTGCAGATCATCAAGAACTCCTGGAGGTGGAGATGGGGCTCCTCGGTGGCAAGTCCGTGAAAACGGGGAAGCATCTGCAGGGTGTTCGGGGGGTACTTAAAGTCCCCCACGATAGCAGGCACCACCACCCAATGATGCATCAGTGTAGATCCGGGATTATGCAACTCCCGCATCGGTCTCGGTGGTCCTCCTGCCGCGGTGGCTGCCGCTGCGGTGGCGGCGGCGGCTGCTGCTGCAGCTCGTGCCTCTGCATCTGGTCCGTCCTCAGGCTCACTCTGATCTCTCTCTGCTCTGAGTCGCTCCAACTCTCTCCTCATCTCAATCATGAAAGCTCCCTGATCCCTCAGCTGCTGTTGCACTGTCTCTAACGAGGCGATCAGGGTGGAGTTGATCGCTCCCTGGTCCATCACAATGTGCTCTGCTCTGGAGCGATCCTCTGAACTACCGGCCATGACGTCTGCAAAATTAAATGAACCAAACTCAGGTGCTGTCAAATATGCTATTCTCTCCTCTGGCTCATATCTCTCAGAACCGAAAGAAAGGGGGTCGAGGGGGAACAGGGCGGAATCGTACTCAGGTTCGGAGAACTGGTCTCGGCTCTCACGGGCCAACCTAGATGATTGGGTAGACATGCCCGAAAGCGGTGCAGCCAGAGGCTGCCTAAGAGAGCGTCTACCCATCATCGTGATCTGACGAGTAGGGCGAATGAGATCTGGAAAAACTATGATGAGCAACCAAACCCTCGGTTCACCAACGCAACGCGAGCTGAAGACCGTAAAAGCTCGGTCAAGTTATCTTGTCAATTTTTATTAGGTGAACACACAATATATCAGAGCGCTTATGTGACCTGTTAGGATACCCGATGCTACTCCAACTGACTGGTCCGCACGGAAGAGTCGGTAGTCAGCTGGAAATAGCACCGGAGGGCTCTACCTAGGGTGCGGGTCACTCTCTCGCGCAAGCAAACCAAACAATGAGGGGGTTGCTCTCCCCAAGACAAATTTTTAGGTGAAGTGTCTTTTAGGGTCAATAGTTTTAACCAGTCCCAATTTTATGGTTTTTCTTTTTAATATTTTTCAAATAAAAACAAAGGCCTAACGAATTTTTCGGTTCTCCTAGTTATTTAATCCAAAACGGGGGGGAGAAGACGAAAAAGCCGATGCGCGATGAAATCAATGATGCATGCTGAGATAGAAATGCGTACCTTGCCTCCAGCACTCTACATGCAAGTGATCCACGCAGAATTTAAAGACTAAAAATAAACTACCCTAAATGATGCAGCGATAAAAACCGAGTCCTAGATGAGCAATTCTACTCGCAGAGCCGTCTAACTGGTCACCGACCTCCAAGCCAAAGGGTCCGGTCTTGGCCCACCCCTCCTCTGCCCGACAAATCGGGGGTAGGAGAAAGCGCTTTACGGGGCAGGCTGCGGCACATAGGCTACGAAGGAGATGAATCAGTTATTTTTATTAATTGATTATTAGTAGGTCCAATTAAGCGTACTATAGGAACAGGCAGATAATTAGGTGTGGGGACCCTACTGATTACGGCACAAGCAAGCAGAAAATCCTAAGTCTAGGGGCTCGATAAAAACCGCGTAAACACCGGAAAAGGCAGTAAAAAAGAAAACAAAACCAAAACCGCGAGAAAGCCGCGAAAAACACCTAAGGGTCCCCCGAGCACACCGGTGCTCGGCGAAACAGACCCGCTAATCCAAAGAGTCCAAAGAGTCCAAGTCTGAGTACATGTATTATTACAACAATAATCAAATAGAAGAAAAATAAAACCTCTCCCAGTCAACTCTCTCTCTCGCTCTCTCCTGCGGCTCCGTACAGAAGGGAGCCGCCTCCAAGTCCAACGGTTGCGTCGGCTCCTCGAAAGTCGCCTCCGCGGTCCTCGGGCCCTCGCAAGAAACAGAGACAAGTGGTCAGACCAAAATAATCAAATAATGATAAGAAAAATAAATGGAAATAAAATGAAGGTATATATGCAAAAATAAAAGAAAAGAAAATAAAACAAAATAAAACAAAAATAAAATATAAAGAAAAGCCGCGAAAAAGCCGCGAGCTCTGAAAGAGCCACGAAAAGCCGCGAAAATAAAAATAAAGCGAAAATAAAAACTACTAAGCCGTGCTCCCCGGCAACAGCGCCATTCTGATGACCACACCAAATGACCAAGGTAAAGGTATCAATCGATCGTCGCGACCTCAATCACTCAGCTGAGTCAAACAAGGAAAATATAGACCACCAAATAGATGAAAATCAATCAAACACAAAATAGCGGTCCTGCTATTAATTTAACCTGATATAGCAACCAGGGTCGAACACAAGGAGCACGGGTTGGCCTTGCGGCCTACGAAGTAGTCAAAAAGGAAATAAAATAAGAAAATGTTTTTTTGGTGGGTTTTTAATTATTTTATATATATATTTTTTGGATTTTTAATGTATTAAGAAAATAATCAAAGCTAAGGAACTATACACTTCAACAAATTATTAAATGCACTAAAAATCAACCAAAAATTCTAACAAAAAATATTTTTATGTGTTTTATAATTTTTAGTGTTTTTGGTGAATTTTTGGGATTTTTCTGATGTTTATTTAATTTTCTAAAAATCAAAAAGTGACTAAAATAGTAGGTTCTGTCCAGCCGAGCTAAAAGGGCCTAGATAAAATATCTAAAGGCCCCAAATTAGCTGGAAGGTAATTTTCCTGTAAAGAGAATAAAACAAGGAAAATTTAGGCACCTAGATTATTATTTTTGGATTTTTGGTTTAATTATTAGAATTTTTATAAGTCTTTAATTGTTTTTCAATTTTTAGGGGTTTTTAGTAAAGACAAATAGCCAAAATTGGCTAGAAAATCAAACACAACAAAATAGATAGTAGACAATTTTTTTTGGAATTTTAAACACTATTTAATATTTTTTTGGGGTTTTTAAAGTTAGACAGTAACGAAAATGGAGGTTTTTGATTTTTTAAAAATATCAAATTAAAACAAAAATGTCCTCAAAAATCCTCGAAAATTTTACACTATGGCAGGAGCCATGTATCCAATTTTCGTTGGATTTGGAGGTAATTTGCTATTTTATTCAAAAATAAAGAGGGGGCATAGTGCATAGGGACCAAAGTGCAAATACCCGGAAGTCTGGGGGGTCTGGTGCAATTAACCCATCAAAACACGTGCTACACGCGTGCCTGGGGCACTCAGGGACCCAAATGTAATGAAAATAAGTCCCGAGGGCTATTTGGTAACAGGTACCAAAAGCCCAGGGGCTTATCTGCAAATAACCTAAAAAATCACGCACATGCTCAATTAAAATGCGCACAGGGGTATAAATGCAATTTCTAAAAAGTATTCATTCATTAAGGAACAACCATAACTACAAGGGCACCAGATGCAAATATACCAGAAAGACACGTGACGAAGCACGTGTTACATAACGCACAGGGGCATAAGTGCAAGGAAGATAAAGTACGAGGTCCTCTATGCAAATATCCCAAAAACTAAACAACTACACTAGGTATTTACAAGACTAAATGCGAAATAAAATAACAAAGGGGGCCTAAGGGTAAATTGCCCTTTATTAATGCGGGTTGCTGGATGGACGCCACGTGGTGCTGCGGACGGTCTGGATCAGGGGGGCGCTCCAAAGCTTCGCTACTCGGGCGAATCCGACGACGGGGGTGCCGCCACGTGGAGGATCAAACGGTGGTGGCTCTCTGCGGCTAACCCTCGCGCATCGGGCGGCTGGGATCGGTCCTCCTCAGATCTAACGGTGAAGGAGGCTCCGGGAACGGACGGTCCAGATAAGAACTGGAGCGGGAGGGCTGATCGGACGACGGCTGAAGGTCAAGGAAGAACAGTTTACCGGCAACGTTCGCCGGCCTCGTGCGTGCGCTCCTGACCTCCTCGCGGGGCGTTGGTGATCAGAAAAGGTCTGGCGTGGGCCTCCGCGTCTGATGGGAGTCTCCGATGACCCGACCGAGCTCTAAGGAGCTCCGGCGAGGTCAGCGGAGCTGCGCCTCCTGGCTCGATGTCGAAGGACCTCAGATGACCTTCTTTGAACCTGCAAAACAGTCCAGGAGGCTCGCAGATCGAGGGCAAACTGCCTCGACCCGGTTAGGCGGGGTGACGGTGAACGATGAGGCGATGTGGGCGAGCTCCAGCGAAGGGGGGACGGTAGAGCTCGAATCCCAGCTCCTGTGCGAGCTGGGTTGGATGGGGATATGGAGAAGGTGCGCGGGAAGGAGGAGATGGCTATGGTGAAGCCCGATGGTCGGATGGTGGTCGGAATCGATCGGAATCGACGATGGACAACGGCAGAGCAATTTGGTCGTAATGGAAAATCAAAGAAAAAGAAAGAACTAAGGGACTACCTGGGTGGCTGACGAGACTGGGGATGAGCTAAGGATGCTCTGGGTCTTCGCCTCGAGGAGTGTCTCCCTCCGAGGCTCGAGCTCCAGCTGGTGGCGGAGAAAGGCGGCGAAGCTTCGCCGGATCAGTGGTCACGCTCCCTCTCCTTGCTTCAACAGCACCGGACGCGAGCTGTCACTCTCACGAGCACGCTGGAGCTCACAGGGGGTGGAATCGAATGGCCAAAGATGAGAAATGAGGAGGCGGAGCTGGAGCTAAATATGGGTGCGGGTCCGGCTAGAAGAGGTCGGGTAGGGCGTTGGAGCGCGCGGATCCCGAGGTGGTAGCTCCGGCGAGGGTGTCGGATATATCAAGATCAAATCGGACCCGGGGTTTGAGTGGGGGTGAATCGGGTTTAAGCGCTAAAAATCCGAGAAGTTGGGTTATCCGCTAAGGACCCGTGTGAAGTGGTCCTGGGGGGAGAGTTGACCGGGCGGTCAACATTCCCAGGACCAATAGGGATCGGCCACGTGGCTGGATCTTAGAAGTGAAAATTAAGGTAGCTAGGGGCCGATTTAGCAAGAAGTTAAACCATGAAATATTTTTATTTTATTTTTTTTCTATTTTTTTAGTGATTTTTAATTACTTTTTCGAAATAAAAATAAGGTATCTACATTATATAGCTATATATAGGTATATGTACACTATATAGGTTTTTTTTAATTTTTGATTTTTAATTGTTATTTTTATACAATTTTATTCCCATTTTATATTTTATTTATTTATATTATAAAATGAGGAATAAAAAGACATTTTTATTTCATTTTTATTATTTATTTATATAGGTGAAATAAATACATATATACATATATACATGGTATATTTACAATATATTTTTGTGTTTTTAATTTTGTTATTTTTATTTTGTTTTTGTTTTAATTGTTTTTAGTTTATTTATTTACATTATATAATAAAGATTCTTTGCAAAAATTTTGGAAATTAATTTTATTTATTTATAAGGCTGAATAAATAGGGATGATGGAACTATATACAAGGTGATCATGCACATGAATGATATTTTTGTCTTCTTTTTAATTTTTAATTTTTATCTTGATTTTATATTTAGGAATATATACAAATATTTACAAGCCAATTTGCATCTTTTTTGTGAGGAAAATATTTTATTTTATTTCATAAGTATTTACACACATGAGCCCCTATCTCCCTCTACTTTGGCTTTTATGCGGTCAGGCCCATGCTGAGCCCTCCCTTGGGTTAGGTTGCTCAATATTTATTCTAAATATTTCTCTCTTTTTCTTTTTAATCTTTATTCTTTTATTTTTTCACAAAAACATGCTAATTATAGGTTTTTACACAATGCATGCTTTTGGTAATTATTTATATTTACACATATCTACATGTATTTGCAAAGGTTTTTGTAGCTAAAATATAAGAATAAAGAGTGATTAATGAGTATTCATCACGCACCTCCGCCCAACTCCGTCGTATGACGCCACCCTCGACCGCATCACTACCATGACCGAGTCCCTTCACCCCCTCCCCTCTCTGGTCGCACATCCGGTACCGTGTCACCATCGATCGTTGTTCGTCCTTGGACGCAGCACTTCCGACAGTCACCTCATCTGCCTTGCCAAAAACACTTCAACTCCGTCGATCCTCTACACCTTCCCTCGGAGAGCCTCACACAGCCACCGTTCATCGCGTGCCTGCCCTTTTGATCCAACGGCCACCAACCGCCCGCATCGCCCTCCACACCTCCATCAGGAGCTCGAGATGAGGCAGGAGGCTCACCAACCCAAGGCTTAGCTTCGGCTGCCCAAGCCTACTGTCGCATGCCACATGTCGGCTCGAGGTTCGCCCCCGAGCCTCCCGTTGATCTTGGGGAAGCATGCACCTTGCACGTGCTGGAGGGGAACATTTGCACTGACGCCCCTCATCTTCCAGTCATTCACGCTCAAGTCCCTGCTAGTTGCAGCACGTGCCTAGCACGTGAGTTCCTTGGAGAAACTGTTAAACAACCCCTGCCAGTTACAGAAATTGCAAGGACCCTGCCCAACAAAGTCACGTGCCCCACACGTACACGTATGGGAAAATTGCAGGGAGACCCCAACAACTTTACAAAATTATAGATAAGTCTGTCCAGGGAACTTTTTGAAGAAATAACTTTATTTTTATTACATTTTAGTCCATAGAATTTCAATTTAGCATATTTTGCTCATTTGAACTCCGATTTTTGCACACAATATGTCATTTTTAAGCTTGTTTCGTGCTCTATCATTCTAGATATCTTATGGACAGGTTAGAAACTCTTTGTTGATGATTATTTTTTAGAGTTTCTAATGATCTATGCATGCTTCTTTTTTACAGATTAGTGTTGTCTTATTGAGAATATTATTGATCTATTTTGCAGGGATTCAATTGAGAGAGATTCAAATTTGATTAATTCTCTTTGATAATTGACCATGCTCTTTGAGGATTTAATCTCTGCAGGGACTTATTTAAGGGGAAGGAATTAATTTATTTCCTTAATAATTATTGTGATTAAATATTATATATTTGAGGAAATTATTGATATAAACTACTTGGATTCAATTGTGGGGATATTTAATGTAATTAATTACTTATTGATAGTTGATCATATTCTTCGATAATTAATCTTCACAGTGGTGTAATCAAGAAGGAATTAATTTAATCCCTCGATATTTTATGTGATTAAATTCTATTTACTTGAGGGTTAAATTACCGAGAATTTTGAGGTCATCTTCTCTACTTGAGGATAATTTTTGACATCTTTATTTGCAGGATTATCCAGCGATTAATCTTTAAGCCTGCAGCCTAAAATTAAATCGATAAATATTTCTGTATTTTATTCGATCCGTGATTTCATTTGAGGATTAGTTTATTATTTGAATTGAGGATTGAAAAGATATAATCACAGATCTCGAACTTCATCATCCTCTTTATTTATTTTGCTCACATTACATTGCATTTCTTATATTTTCAATTTATTTGCTGACATAGAGGTTAACCTAGCAATTAATTAATTATTCAAATTAATTTAAAACCGTACAACTAAAAATAGTCTGTTCCCTATGTTCGACATTGGTGTACTTACCGAGTAAAAATTCTCCAAAATATTCAAGAATTGGGTTGTTCATATATCGCTTTTCATTTCGTATACTATAATTATCGATTATTAAAGAGGTGGAAATTAACGATCATCACATATTGTGCATCCTACTTCACCTCAGGGTCGAGCACCTTCAGATTGAGCCCCTTAGTCTTTCTATGCAGGTCCGCGATCGAAACGGCCGCCTGGAGCTCCCCCTCAATGCAAAAACAATAACTCCAAGTACCAGAGCTCCAGGGCTTCTCCGACTAGCCCCATACCCTTTTGAAGAGACCTGGAGACACACATCACTCCTAGGATGGAGAGGAGCCACTCAGCGAGGGAAGAGGTGGCTGGGACGAGGAGAAAGAAGCGATCGAAGCTCGTCGGTGGTGAGTTCTTCAGTTGTTCATCTAGCCACCTCCTCCACTGACAAATCAGGCAGAGGGCCCAGGTCTAATCTGGGCCCTTAAATTAAGTCGAAGCGGTACTTGGATCCGCTCATCTTGCCACGTGGAGTGTTCCCGCCCTCCGATCCATGCGTATTAAGGGGTAATTTGCTTGGGACCCCTTGCATATTTTTGTAGTTATTATAAGTCCTTGTAAATATTTAAATATACCTAATATTTTGCTGTAAAATTTGCAACGGGGGCCCCAAACATGTTGTATATTAAGCATAGCTCTAATGTCAGGTCAACTCATGTGGCACCCCAACGAGTTGGCCAAACTGCAAGGGTCCCCATCTAGGTTCCTCTATTTCATTTTAGTTTATAAATTTTGTATTTCAGATCAAAACTTTAGGATATTTTGCATGTGCACCCTCGCGCTTTATTTATATTACAATTATACCCCTATTAGAATTTTGTAATTAATTTTATATCTTTTATTTTTGATTAAATTGATCCTTTACTCTATAATCTTTGTAAAAATTCATGGATATGCTCTGAAAGATGTTATAAGCATGCATTTTTACTTGTAAATTCATTGCATTTCCCGTTTATAAAAATAAATTAAGAGTTATTTAATCCTTGTTTAGATATAAAAATAAAAAATTAGAAAAACTTATTTACAAATTCCAAAATATTATATGTTATATATTAATATATAACATAACTCCTTACCAAAAAATCACAAAAAAATAAAAGAAAACCTTAAAAATTCTCCTAACCCTAAAAAATTAGAAAATATTTAAAAAAATCCAAAAAAAATAGTTTTCTTCTGTATATTTTTTATTTATATAATATACTACATATTAAAAATATTTTTGAGTAATTTTGACATTATTATCTATTTTTAAAACTTAAATCAATTCGACCTATTTATTGACTCCCTGATTTGAAGTATTTTGGACTTTAAAAAAATCACCAAAAAAACCAAAAATAGAAAAAAAATATAAAAAAAGATAAAAATAATTTATTTACAATTTTGAGTATATATGTATCTATATTTATAAATACAATAACCTATATAGCCTATATACATATATATAATTATATGATTAATAATATAATTTTTATTATAAATACCTATAAATATTTTTAATACCTTTGAAAAATAAAAAGGATTATATCAATGTCAAAAAGAATACATGCTAATCGGATTATCATGAATTAGCTAAACTTTAGAACTGTCAGAGGTTAGCGAAACTTAAAAGATTTCGAACCAAATACTTGAAATTTGGAAAAATTTTGACGTTTTTTGATTTATTGGCCACAACGATCCGCATCCATATCTCTTGTGTAATCTTGAGATGGAATCTTAAGACTTTGCGAGTATTGTTGCAAATGCTTGGTTATCTCCTTCATCATCCTCTCTATTTTTCTTCCTTTTCCCTCTTTTTTAAAAGCAATTACGTTGTTCAGGACTCGCAAAATTTAAAAATGAAAATGTTAGATTTATCATGTTAATATGCTTGAATTAATTGAAAATTCCACGCATTTTCACTTCATTTTGTCTATAACTAACCTAAGTATAGACGTCACACGTATTGCACACACAAAGCATGTTAAAAACGACCAAAAGTACTTGCATATATTCCAGCTTTTATATTTTCTATAAATAGATTATATAGTTATATATGATCCAAAATCAAAGTAACAAACTAAAAAATGGAATTGAGTGGAGATGGATATCAATAGTAGATGCTCTGAAACGGGTACAAGTCCTCGAAGGGCCTACGGATACGATTTCCCATCTCCCTTGGGCTTTCTGCCACTTTGTGTTGAAGAAAGTTGGATATTAGTCCCACATCGGCCGGTGCTAATAAATCATGGGAGACTGGGCCTATAAGAAAGAGGGGAGTGCCAACGTTGAAGAGCATCTTTGCGCTTGGGGCAATGACGCAGCTAGTAAGGTTATAACCGAGGCGCGTCAATTGCTGGTTGAAAACTATTTCCAAACCCCCTCTTCGGCCCGGGTCCTCCCCGGTGCCGTCGAGAATTTCTGGAAGGGCTCCCTCTAACACAGGGTAAAGCCCTACAATTCTCATATCAAAACTTTATATTTTGTTTTTTCTGCATTAAAAATAGAATTTGCTCCTCAGAAATATCTTAATTATACTCCGCCTTTATATCTGGAAATTCGCTCGTCGTCAGTCCTATCGTATCTCTGCTTTGGCCAACGGCAATAATTCGTAATTCGTTATATTTATCTACAAGGAAGTCTCCAAAACTATTAATACGATATCAATGTGGTCTTCAAAACTGCGGCTCCAACACTGGATCGGATGGTTGGTAGTGGGCTGGTGACAAGATCAACGGCTGGCTTTGAGTTCCATACGGTGGCGATGAGGGCATCTTACAGATCCGGCGGCCTTCAACGGTGGATAGTGATGGGAACCTTCGAGCATCTTGGAGGTGTAGGTCCTAGCTGTCACACCCCCAAATTCCGTGATCGAGAATGATCGTGCAGACACGGTAGCGGATGCTCGAGAATGATCGATGGAGCTAGGACTTCAGGAGGAGTCCAAAATGCATGGATATCAGGGAGGTTATCCATGAGAGTCTGGAGGCTCTACCGTACGTGATGGAGAAGCGTCACGCAGGACACTAGCTCGGTAGCAGAGTGTTGTGGTGCTAGTAGCAGTGCGAGCAGCAAGTACAGACAGCAGTGCAGGACATGACGGTGGATGCACGTAGCGATACGTACGCGGGCGCAGAGGGGCGGTACGTAGTGAAGTAGTACGCATCGAGGAGCAATGCGGTACGGTCACATAGGCGTACACACGAAGGCGCACGGTATCGGTATTGATGCGTGGCGATCCAAGGAGGCATGGAGCGTTGCAGGTGCTGAGTACGAGCATTGTCGAGCATGCTCGGTATTACGCGTACGACAGTGGTCTGGAGGCCACGATAGCGAAGTTCTGGAGGACTTCCCCTTAGCATGCAGAACGCTAAGGAAGGGTTTACTGCACGAGGGTCTGGAGGCCGCGGGTTCCCTTATGGCACAAGACCAAGTGTTTGGTGGCACTTGGTGAATTATGGCAAAGCTACATCAGCAGGGCGTTGGAGCGCATGCGTGCTGGTGACTGGGCGGTTGACTGGGCGTCGACCGTGCGGGAAGACGAAAGGACAACAAGGGAGTCGAAGAGACGAGTAGACGAAGAGTTGCTGAGGAACGCGAAGGGTTGCCAAAGAACTCGAAGGGTCTCTTGTGTCTTTATGTGTCATTATTGTAAATGTAATAATGAGTGTCCCTTGGGTTGCCTTGAGTCTTGTATAAAAGGAGAGGTGGTGGCTCATTTGTAAACACACAACACAACACAAGTGTAGAGTGTCACCCACTCCAGAGAGAGAGTTCCCCTTCTAATAAGAGAAGAGCTTTGTGCCCGTGCTTGTGTGATCGTGTGGTCGTGTTCTTGAGCGTTCTTGAGCGTGTTCTTGAGAGTGTTCTTGAGCGATCCGGAGTTCGTGCTCGTGTTTGTGTTGGAAGCGTCGGCACGCTAGCAAGCAGGAGTATCGAGAGGAGTTGGAGCGCGTCCGTGACCGTTCTACTCGGGAAGGCTGGTTAGCTACGGGTTAGCTAACGCCGCACAGGATCGGTCGAAATCGATAGCGGGATTTTGACCCTGTGACACTAGCCACGGTGGAGAAATGGACAGATCTGATGCTCTTGGACTCCACATGGGGAGCAATTGATGATAAGATGTGTGGGGTTACTGCTTGTGACAAGGTTCGAGTTCTTGGTGCTGCGTCCTTTCCAGCTATGGATGGCTGTGAAAATGGTTCTTCGGTCAATGGATCTGGTGCGAAGTTCCTTGACTAGAGGGCTAGTTGAACTGTTCGCGGGGCTTGGAATCAACTGCTCGAGATCAACCTCGGCTGCTCTGTTAGTTTTTACTGCCGCACAAATGTCCTGTAACTATGCTCCTTAGCTGTAGAAGAAGTGATGGCTCAGTGTTGCTCGATGGGTAACTGCTGGTCTGTTGGTGTCCCAAATTAGTTCAGCTCGACAACAGTATTTGGTACACCTGCAAAGGTGTAGAGCACGGAGCTCAACTCTATGGTAAATCGAGAAGATGGAATGGGAGGTGAGGCTGTGTCCTTCATGTGCAAGGAAGAAAATGGAGTCGGGGCCACTACATAACAAGTATGCGGTATGCAAGAGAGTATGCGGGAAGTATATACGATTTTTATACGATTTGGTATTTTTTTAATTAAAAAATTTAAATATTTAATATTATGCTAGTATCATCTAAATATTATATTTTTTTATTATATTAGTAAAGAATTGAAGGTACAAGGAACAAAACTATTAGGATAAAAAGTAATGGAGAGTCAAATGAGCAAAAAGCATCAATTGAAAGAGATATGGCTTTTAGTTTAAGGCGGGTGAGGTTATTTGAGTTTGGGGTAAATAAAAAATTTCATTAGAAAAGCGATCGAGTGGACACATAGGAGGTATACTCGACCGAGTATGCGGGTCAACCTGCATACATAGCCGTTTCATCATACATGGAGCGACAAGGCTACCGAGTACGACTATGCGGTCGAGTATGTGGTATACTCGACCGCTTTCTTGAACACTGGTCGGGGTAGAGAGTTTCTGACAGAGGGAAAGATTGAAGTCAGAAGCGGATTTGGGAAATAGGGCTTCGGAACCATGGAATGGATCACATATCTAAGAACATGAGGGGAAACAAAGGAAGATCGGAGTAGAAGAAGGTGAAGAAGAAGGGAAAGAGATAGGAACTTTACCTTGAGTGGGTGGAGGTTGGTGCCTAAGGAAGCAACTCGCTGCCCCGGTCATTGCTCAACAATCGGACTCGATGGAGCTCGACAGCTACGATAGATGCAGCTGCACGAGAGGGTCATGCCGTGCACCTTTTAGATCTCGTCTGAAGGATGGGGGATCTTGACTCGACCATTGATACACCTCAGCTGTCACATGGGGTGATAGAAACTCGCTCCCTTCCTCTCTACGAATGGCAGATACATCGGAGAGCGAGCTTGGAAGTGTCGATAATGGGATTGTGGTGGTTCTTAGATGGTCTCCAATGAAATATGCTTGCGTGAAGGGGGTGTTGTTGGATGTCGCTCGGTCCAATGTCTCAGATCCGGCCCCGTTGAGAGTTGATATACATGTGCTTCTCTCTTGCCTAAATCCAGAGCATGGCCAGAAGGCGAGGTTTGCATGCTAGGTGTCTCTCCCATTATTGCAGGCGATGCTCACAGAAGATAGAACTCTTCGAGCTCTCGGTGAAGCATGTTCGGTAGGCTTGGAGTGATGCAGAGTACTGATGACGGCACACTTGATGCTGACGGTGAAGATGAAGCTCCGTGGTTCTCTGGCGATTGAGCTTGAGGACCCATCTTCCTTGGAGACGACTAGCAGAGAAATTTGGAAGGGTATTTTCATCCCTTAGAACTATTTTTTAAATGTCATTTGTTTTATTTGATAATGCAGGAATGAAAGGGGACCATATTGTTATCGTTAGAGAATGAGACATTTACATTAGTAAGTTTGGGGACCACATTGATACCGTGTGCATAGTTTGGGGACTTCCTTGTAATTTGCTCTAAAGATAACAGTTGATGTAATCTTGATCGAGTAATCTTGTTTGAGAATTCTTTATTCTTGGATATAATTTTCCAAGAATTATTTTCCTGTCGAAGTAATGAAATGTTTGGAGTAATAAGTTGGAGTTGACATTATAGGATAAATTATAAAATGGTCCTCAATGTTGTGTAGATTCAGAAATAGGGAACCCATCATTTTTCGAATACAAGGAGGGTTTGATCTTATATTTTTCGTCTCAGATATAGAGATATAGAGCGTTGTAAGCTTGTCTCTTATATGCTGATGTTGAGCCCATCTTTGTTACATTTGAAAAACTGGTCTTTATTCGGAAATCGGTGTAGCTGAAGCCTTTTTTGTAATTTGCCTAAAATGGAAATCGATGTATTGCTGAAGCTTTTTTTGTAGTTTTTGACATTGTATTTGGCGTTTGCCAAGTTTGGTTATCCATTTTCTCAAAATATTTTTATTTTAACTTGGAACGAAGATATTCTCACTTTAACTTGAACCATAAAGAATAGTTCCATATGATATATAAGTGTCATTAATATCCCAATGAAACATGCCTTTAATACTAAGGATATTTTTTGACGCAAAAGTAAACTTGCGGGAGACACTAAGCTCACGTGTTGCAATTAGGATGAGCTCTGGGCTGAGCTTTTGGCCCGGCCCATCCAGAAGCCCAACATCCGTAACCCGATCCAGCCCAAGCCCAAAAATACGATGGGTAAGGATTGGGCCTGAAATGTAGGCCCAATTTTTTCGTGGGTCAAGCTCGGGCTGAGTTCGGCCCAACCCGCTAGGCCTGCCAGTTTGGCATGAATCAAGGCCCGCATCGACCGCTAGCCAACCTCTAGTTTTTCTTTTCCATCTTTATATTAATTTAAGGTTTTTTTGTAAAAATGATTACTGATAGTAAGAATATGTGTGGCATTTGTAAATTAATAAGTATTATATTCATGATAGAAAATATTAGTGAAACTGACTGTGTCATTACAATCCTAATGGGACACAGACACACATGCTAACCCTTGTACAAGTCCCCGTCGACAAATATAAAAAATCACCTTCCAAGTGCCTTCCCTGGAGCAAGAACAACAGTAACGGGTCGATATCGCTCAAAAGATGGGTTTTTTTTACATAGACAAACTAACACTTCAACCAATATCTTAAAGATAAAGAGATATATTGTCGAAATATTGCGTGATATCGATCGATATCAGGGTCTATATTGACAGAAACTCATGGGTCTAACTTTGAGGTGCAAAGGTTTGACCCCTCGAGATTCTCGAGCCCGGATCACTCGACGCCCATGCCTCATCTGGAGCTTGAACAACGAACAACTTTGAGCTTTTATAGAGCAAGCTCGACATTTTTAACTAACATATTTGTATAGATGACAAACGTTAATTAAAACCACTGTGAAAATAACCAACTAGAATTATAGTCAATACTTGTTATTGTATAAATTCAAAAAACAACTCTATATATGGAGCATCTTTGTATCCCACCAGAGTAAATCACTGAATTCCACTTTTCAATATTAATCCAAATCAACCCCTATATGAACTCTTCAGACTTGAAATTTGTAGCACTCCTTTCTTTTTCATCTTATCTTATCGAACTACATCTGGTTTGACAACCTAAGATAAATGAAACTCGATAAAAATTGGTAGAACCCACTCAATTGGTGTGATGATTATGTATGTCTACCATTCAAATAACCAAGGTCTGAACCTTACCATCATCATTTCATGCAAAAAAATTAACAAAGAAAGTATTGGGAAAGAAGCGATGCACAATCAACAACACAAGCACATGAAAAAGAAGACGTAATATAATGGTCAGCCACCTCTCGCAACCATAAAGAAGAAAATCACGAAGAACAAGGACGGCTCGTTATGTTTCCTCGCTCATTTCTTCTCTTTTCCTCTCTTTATGTGCCATCTCTTCTATTGGGTTGTAGTGGTGGTGATGTCTTCACACTTTGTATATAGCCCAAGTATAAGATCCATAATCGTATTTCTATAAGGACTATACATAAAATACAATTCAATTCTTATTAAGATCAGGAATCCATTTCCATTAAATGCATAATCTTAATATTACTCATAATCCTAAAAATCTCCCGTATAATTGAATCTCATCATGATTTCCGTACAATCTTGAGTATGCATTGATCCATACTAATCATTTACAAGCTCATATTTCAAAGAACTCAATGCATAGATATCACATATGTCAGAGGGTGCTCTCAATGTAACGTCTCAGGCTTAGGTCCCCGGTCAGTTATCGAGGAAAACTGACCTTGACAACTTGTTGAGTTCGGGCCCAAATGGATCCGTTGATAACCACCCAAAATGCTTAAGTTCAAGTTGTTAAGTAGTAACCCCACCACTTATAACCCACTCTCAAACTTTGTGAGATTTAGATGTGGGATTTTCTTTGGGGGTATGGGTGTTACAACCTCCCCCACTTATACTCGCAACGTCCTCGTTGCGACATAGCAAATCACTTATTCGCAGTGACAGTGGCGGTTGCATGCTCCGGGTAGCCATTTCCTCACATCTCTTTGTAGGGGTGGCTCTACCTCTCGGGTAGCCCTTTCCACTATCAGAGGGAAATGGACTTTGACACCATTTGTAATGTCCTGAGCTTAGGTCCCCAGTCCGTTATCGAGGAAAACTGACCTTGACAACTTATTGGGTTCGGGCCCAAATTAACCCATTGACAACCACCCAAAATGATTAAACTCAAGTTGTCAAGTAGTAATCCCCACCACTTGCAATCCACTCTCACAATTTGTGAGTTTTAGATGTGGGACTATCTATGGGGGTATGGGTATTACACTCAATGTGCATCCTCTTGGGTAAGCTCATGCAATACAATATTGTGCTTTCCAGTACCATACATATCTCCTGACTAGAGAGTATGCCACATTCCTTAGGCAAAGCAACAAGCACTCGCTTCTCCTTACTGCATACTTATACAACATAATTGCCGACAACTTGATGCTCTCTTCTCACACTACTTGTCCTGGGAAAAACTAGAGCTTCGTCACTTGTCACGATCCTTTCCTCAATCATGTACACCATATTCGACATCCCCGTTCCTCACATCATCATTTGTGCTCCTTTACTTGCTCTAAGAACTCCACCTCCAAACAGTGACTCAGTTTCCTCGTAACTTGCTTGTTCCCAATGAAATCAAATTCTTTTTTCTTGTAGGCATGTGTTTAACATCATTAAAACTTTGTATTGCAATGGAATGTATCCATTGACATGGTGAACCTCTCCAACAATCTTGATTATGTCATCATCACAACCCTAATATGTACCGACCTCTCTCGAATAAGTGCGTGTGATCTTAGTATGTTGTATCCGAAAGCCATCCTAATCTTTCTTAATCTCTCTTGACCATATTAAGAAGTCTCCATCACAGATTGCGATAAAATTCTCTTAGTCTGAATATCAATCACATAACTTCTTCTTCCTTTTCTCCTTCGCACCTTTCAGATAACCAACAATAATGTAACCATCATCACAAAAGAAGCATATGATTGCACCATGTAGGATTATTCTCTAAAGTCTAAACCTCACCCTCATTGATCTTGAATGTCCTCATCTCCATTGATCTAAAATGTCTCCTCCCGATTGCCATCACATGATGTTTATCATCTGTTACCTCATCTGTCAACCTTTGTTATTCATAAGTAGTGAAGCAACTCCCTCATCCAATGTGATAGTTTCCTTGTCATATGTTAGAAACTACAAATGTGGAAGCTAATATTAGAGATATAGAAATAAACATTGAAGAATAACAGGATTTTACGTACGTGGAACCCTACTCCTTATTAGAGATATAGAAATAAACATTGAAGAATAACAGGATTTTACGTACGTGGAACCCTACTCCCTAAGGAGTGGGATGAAATCACGGGAGAACGTCTCAAAGGGCTTATCGTTCATTGAACTTTCTCAACTATTACAAGAGGGTGATGGGCTTCTTATATAGCCCTCAGTAAGTCTCCACATCCCACAGACGACCGATGTGGGATTAAACAACTGGATGTGGTAAATGGATCCTCCCATCTACCACACAAGTGACGCATATACTAACATACTCCAACAACCCCCCCCCCCCTCAAGCTGGAGCATACAATGCTCAGATTGGATAAATGGAAAGAAATCTTAAACTCACATTACAAGACACTACCGATAATATCAACTCAACGCAAACACAATTGTGGATGTTGTCGAGGACGTTGCTTCTCATGTCGTGCGGGTGAGGAGGAACAAACGGGCTGGAGTGAGTCAAAATGAATCTTCTAGTCGGAGAGCACGTGCTATGTAATGCGCCTGTCAGAGTCACTGGAACTGAAAATGAGTCTCCACCTGGAAAACTCTAGTCCGCCACATCATGTGGACAACTGCTCCATCTCTGAAAGGGCCTAATTGAAAAGGTCATGGAGACATCCTCGTCGAAGTCCACGGCCGCTGGAGAATGGAGTCTAAAAAGTCTCCTCATCGGAGAACTATGACTCTCCCATACTAGCTCAGGAATGTGATCTCTGCTCTGAGGTCCCTACGAAACCACATGAAAATTCGGAGTCGACAAAACTAGAATGATGGGGACCATACAAATAATGATAGGAAACATGTGCACATCTGATTGAAGACTCGAAATCTGATCGTCGAGTCTGAAACTGAACATCTGTAGAGTCCGGAAAAATCTAGCATGGCTTTTGGACTGGGGAATCTGAATATGGAGAATCTGACAATGTGGCATATAGAACTCTACACAATAGTCCCCTTTTCTCCCATACTTGTCAGAATACAATGACATCGACAAAGTTGGGAGAAGACATGAAAGATAGAGGGAAACAAATGAACCAATGAATCACTGAGTTGTTCTCGATATTTTTTCCGACTTCTCTTTTTTTCTTCAAATCATTTTCATCTATTCCAAAAAAATTAATAACCATGTCTCTCTTTTTTCAAACCATTCATTTTTCTCGACTTTTCCCTTTTTTTCCAAATTTTTTTCTCGTGTACAACTTTTCTTTTGTACGCGCCTTTCTCAAAACATTTTTTTAAAAACATTGGCCCATATAGGGACCAAAAGTACAACGCAATCCCCTTGGGTCAAAAATAAACTCTGCTCTTTTTTTAACGACATCCCACTTGGGCCTAATCTCTCCCTCTCCTCTCTTTTTTACAACCTACGGCCTACTTAGGCCGAAAAAAACAGCAACCCACGTGGGGCTCTATTTATGGTTCCCACTTGGGAACCCTTCTCTTCTAGTGTCGTCATCCCCGATTGGGGTTTTCTCTCTTGTTGTCGCCTGGAGATGAAGGAGGAGCGCCGCTTGCGCGCTTCGAGGGCATCTTGCGCTGCCTGCGCGAGATCCAAGAGGAGAGGAGGATCCTCCTGGAAGCGGAGTTTCGCCTACGGCCTGGATGCGTACGAGGCCTGGAGGGAGTAGGCAGGGTGCCTCTGCCTGGAGGTGGGCACTTGCTAGAGGTGCACGAAGTCGAATGGAGGAGATGGCCCACCTCACACCTTCGAAGGAGAGTTTTTTGTCGCCGCCGCCTGCAGAAGAAATGGGCGATGGGATCCACCACCTGGGTGCGACGCCGCCTTGCGCAATGGAGGTGAGAGTTTCGTCGCTGGAGAGCTCGATTTGACAGGAGTCCTCCGCTTTGCTTTTTTTCTCGTTGGGGCTTTGGAAGAAGTCCGATCTAATAGCTCCAATGGTTTCGTCGTGGAGGTGGACAGATGTTGGAGAGAACCCATTGTCACCCCTGATAGTTGCTCATGATCGTCGCTTTTAGATGACGTCGACGGAGGCAAGAGGATGGATCGTCCTGGAGCTTCTTGTAGATAGCGGCTATTAGAGGGAAACAAGCACTTCGATCGTTGTTGATGATAAAAAATAGGGTTTCAAGAATTTGAACCCTGAACTTGATCGAACAATAGATCTGCACGATTTGATCTTCAAAAAAAATCTATGACGATAAAAATAGGATTTCAAAAAACCCTAAAACTGAAACTCGACTTGAACGATCTTGAACAATAAATCTTCAAAAAATCAACCAAGAATCGACCCGCTCTGATACATATGCGGAAGCTAATATCAGAGATATAGAAATAAACATTGAAGAACAATGGGATTTTACATGGAACCCTGCTCCCTAAGAAGTGGGATGAAACCATGGGAGAACGCCTCAAATGGTTGATCGTTCATTGAACTTTCTCAACTGTTACAAGAGGGTGAGGGACTTCTTATATAGCCCTCACTGAGTCTCTACATCCCACAGACGATCAATGTGGGACTAAACAAGTGGATGTGGTAAATGATCCTAAAGGGGTCCATTTTCCCATCTACCACATAAGTGACGCATATACTAACATACTCCAACATCATTAAACAATATTGCCATAATTAATGATCGTAGAAAGATGGTCTGAATTGAAGAGAAACTCCATTTTCTTGTTCTTCTCAAGTGTGATTACATTCCTTAGAATGTTGTTGAAGTCAGCCAAGTGTGCTTCCAAATCTGTCTCATCCGTCGTCATTAGACCATACAACTTCTTCTGCAATAGTATGTTTGCCATAGATTTAGACTTATACCATCCCTCGGAGTTCCTTTCAGACCTCTATCAGATCATCCGGACCAATGATTTTGCGAAGAGTGTAGTTTATCAAGAACACTTATACTGTATTGAATGCAAGATCTCTCATCTCCTTCTCTCTTCACCTTCTACAGCTTCTATTCTACTGCATGGAGAGCTTTCACAAACCCTTTTAGTGTAAGTATACTCTTCATCCCTTGCTGCCATAAAGTGAAGTCATTCTTTTCCATTGAAAGGTTCCATTGAGAATCATGTACCTTCTAATTTGAACTCTATCAGATCAACAATGTAAAGTGTGATCGTTCTCTACCAGAATCACCAAACACCTTGATTGTAAGCATCACCTCGAAAACACAAAAAAGTTTGATCCACCTTGCAAGATCTAAAAAATCAGAGCAAAATCCTCTTGATTCAAACTATCCAACTCGTCCAAAGCATGAAAAAACACATATCTAGACTTCTGGATGTCTTTAGTCAGACTTTAGGTGCTCCCGATCTCATGAGTTCACTATAACCATCAATATATCGTAAGTGCTCAAGAATGTTTTGCATCCTCTTATCGATGTCAAACCTCTGTATGAGACGGATTATTAGGGAAGAACATATGCACGATCAACCGCTGCCTAGCACGTAAGAAAAAGACACGTTATAACGATGGTTGTTCACTTCTCTGAGCCACCGAAGAAGATAAACACTAACAAAAGAACAAATATAACTCTTTATGTTCCTCGCTTTCTTCCTCTATTCTCTCCTCTCTTCTCTCCTCTCTTTTTGTTCTCTTCCCTTTTGTGGTGGTTAGAGATGCAACCGGATATGGATATATCCATATCTAACAGCTATCATATCCATTTTTTAAAGAATATGGATATGTACTTTTGATTTTGGTAGATACGGGTATGGATATGGTTTTTTAATTTCTTTTGTTGATATGGATATATATAGTTACAAATTTTTCTGACAGGTACATGTCAGGATATCCGTATTACTAAATCTATGTATGTATATTGTGTCATAGACTTATATCAATATGCGTATAAATAAATATCTAAATATATCACAGGGTTACACGTAATATAATACATTTTAGAGTCATTTCAAATGCAGAAAGAAAAATATATAGGGTAAATTTTACAAAAAAAAGCTCCAGTTATACCTCGATTTCCAAATAGAATCTCATTTTGGAAACTAACAATGAGGGGTTCAATCTTCTTTGATGTCTAAAATACATGCTTTCATAAGCTTTCACAACATTTATATATCGATGTTAAAGCATAAAGTTAAAATTTTAGTATCATCTTTATAACATTTTAAAAATGAAACCCGAACCGGGAATGGAAGCATAATTAGGACCCTTTTTTTGGTAATTTACCCAAATGTGTATATATATATATATATATATTATGTTGTCCAACTATCTATTATAAAAATTTACTATAACATTTATTTATTTTTTATTTACATGTATTTCTAGGTTATGTAATTTTGATTTAATTAATTATTAGGTCCAACTTTACAAAAATATTTACATTGAATTCAAGTGTATGGAAAAAAATCATTATATGCAGGATAATTCATATCCGTTTGTAAAATATTTGTATCCAAATTATGATTAACCATCCACATCCGTACCCATATTTAAGGATATAGTTTGTGATTGTCTATATCCATAAGATATCTGTTTATATTTCCGTGTACAGATTTTAAAAAGGATAAGGATATGTTAACATCTATATGGCTATATCCGTATATATATCCGTCCAATTGCATCCCTACTGGTGGTGGTGGTGGTGGTAGTGCCTCAATCCCTCAATATATAGCCCAAGTAGAAGACCTATAGTCCTATTCCTACAAGGACTCCTCATACAATACAACTCAATTCTTATTAATGATTAGAAATCCACTTTCTTTAGAACTCCTAATATTATCAGAAAGGCACCTCCAAACATCCAATTTCTAGGTTGTAGGATCAAGGATTCTCACCCTTCCATCTTACATCAGCTATGACATGGTCACATCTTGTATGGCCTTCATCTTGATTGATCTCTGCCTTTGGCATTTAGGCTTGGCTCATTACTCCAGAACACATTCCGTACTCTCTTTTAAAGGCTGCTTCCCCATCACTGCAGTTCGACAGATTTGGCGACAAATCCTCAACTCATCCATCCTATGCTTTAAGGCAAACAAATGGGTTCAAGGTTCGTGCTTAGTGCACATTCCTGCATTTTCTGTGATTTGCAGATTGGTTGGCAACCTAACCAAAAAAGGAAAAGACAGTGATGTACATTCTGCCGATTCTGGACAGGGTACAAGTATGAGCACAAGTTCCCAGAACTTGAAACCTTCCACAAGCCCACCGAGCGACCGAAAATGCAGTTCAAGAACTCAACATCATAGGATCAAATATATCCTAATTCTTTGCAGTGAGAATACGCTGCAGTAATTTAGCACCAGTTGTATTCTCATTGTCAAAATGCAGCTAGATGTAAATTGATCCAACAATCAGATACATAGAAACGGTGAATTATATATCTTTTTAAAGCCGGCCAAAACTCCAAATGAATTGAATCGGTCAAACAGAGCATTAGTCCCATAAGAGAAACATTTAACCTAAGCCCAAGTCATTCCACATGACATTGTCACAGAATGACCAATAGAATGAAATATGTGTACCAAAGCATCCATAAAAAAATATTAGGCACAAAATTCTGTAGACATGCCAGGTAACTCAGAAACCGGTCACAACGAACTAATTTGTCAGGATTTTTTTACATGTTAAAGACTGAACACCTCAACCCATGGATCCATTGTCATGCAGGTCGGATGATCAACAAGCTGAACTATTTGAAGAATTTGAGCTATCTTAACCATTCACTCTATTCAATGAACTGTCAATAACAGATAATTAAGATGATCCATATGAGACACTTCAGATGGACACCTGACATTTAGTCATTCACAATTCAGATGCTCCGTGCACACGTTCATGAACATGCAGTTGGGACTGGTGATCTACTGGATCTTGACTCTCCTCTTCTACTATTTGACTATTTGACCCAGTGTGGGAAATCAAAGTCCTGCAAGCTGGACCCCTCTCACTTCCTGCAAGCACCTCCAACTAGTCTAGTGATCGAGATGCGAAAGAGGACCTCACTCATGCTAGATAGATGGCTTCTCTAAAGGTAGTAGGCCTCTTCAATGCAGTGTTGCATGTCTCTTGAGGATAGACCGCTGACTTTCCTGAAGGGGACAAAGTAGCTCACTTCTTTTGACTCACCCCCGATCACTATCTGGGTCTAGGGGTTTAAGAGGCAAGGCTTGGGAAACATGTCATAATCAACTAAAACCAGCTAGAGTATCTATAGATTGAATCATGCCCAATACATCACATTTATAAACAACATACTTGTAGATCCAGCCACTACTACCAAGGTATCATTTTATACAGTTGTACAATTCCTAGCACAATCTAGAAGCAGGTCATCCCTATCAATTTCGAGGCTTATAATAAGTGAGAAAAAAGTCAAGGACCTATGACCCGCTTCCTTGGCACACCCATCCCATGAGCAGCGGCAACATATATTCTTAGCATTTATATAATAAAATTTTGATGTAAATATTTGTTATCACCAAGTCAGAGTACATATTTGTTGACATTTTGTATGCCCTCAAATGATACAAAAATAAAACACATGCATGTCCACTAATAAACATAGATTAACAGAGCGGCAGAAAATTCACAAAATACCCAGATAATATCAATTTAGATTCTACAAACTAACAGTTCGTGTAGCAAATGTGAACCCGCTACCACAAAATACTCGAAATTGAGAAGGAGCATCTATAACATCACTTATCCTTACCATCTGCGGTTGGGTTTGATCTAGTATATTTCCCAACCCTAGTTGCCCGTGTTCTCCCCAGCCCCATGTCATTATTTCCGCTTTCTCTGCCCAGTAAAATGTGATTTAAGAATTAGCCAGTACTCACTATCATCAAAAAGAAACTAGGAGAGATGTTTGTGTTATCAACCTGTCACTACAGCAGAATGTTCAGCTCCTGCTGCGATGTGTATGACTTTTGTCCCATTGAGTCCAGGTACCCTCTCGAGTAAAGGTACAGCAAGTTCTTCATGAGATAAAATGTAAAAGGTTTTAATTCAAAATCAGGAATCCAAAATAAGAAAAAAAAATCAAACATGTTGTATAAAGGGCATGAATAAATAAACAGATCTGACTAGTGAAAACTAATGAAATGATACATGAGTGCGTGGCTTCATTTTCCCCTAGAAGGATAACTAACTTGTCACGTAACAGTTTCAAATTTGAATGCGCAAATTCCTGTTCAATCATGGAGATTAGACCGCCAGAAGTCTCTTGACAGCATGAACTCTTTTCCATTATGTTTTTACTAGACCTTCTCAATTTTTGAAGAGTGAAACGATGACCACTGAAGTCAGTAGCTATCCAGTTGCTTAATAATGCCAAAATAAATCATACGACGTGCATCAGTATATCTCCGTTTTGCCATGCAGGTATCCCAGGTACAGGACATAAAAGTAATACATTCTTCACATAAGAGTGGCTACATCAGAAGGCCGTGTAGTATAGTTGCATCACAGCACCACATTACGGGGAAAAATGAGGAAAAAGGGTGCAATCCTGATATGGGACCCACCTCAAAAATGCATAAAAAATTGTAAGAAGTTACCGTACAGACTGCAATGTTCTACATCCCTGGAAGGCAAATAGACTGAACGGTGTTATGGATAAAATCATTTCTCCACTGCAATCCGCCTTCATCACTGGAAGGCAAATCTGTGACAGTTTAGCAATAGCAACGGATATCATTACTGACCGGAAGAGAAGGGATACAAGTGGCTTACTGTGGAAGGTTGATTTCTCAAAGGTGTACAACACAGTTGATTGGTGCTTCCTTTGGTCTGCTATAGCAAAGAGAGGATTTCATTTACTCTGGATTTCTTTTAGAAGAGATGTGTCACAACAGCCTCCTACTCATACTAGTTAACAGTCGTCCAGAAGGTGGCTTCTTCCAACCTAAGCGTGGAGTCATCTGCTCATTGGCTCCAATGCTCTTTGTTATTGCAGCAGATGTGCTTGCACGTATGGTGGACCATGCAACTACACAGGGCATTACATTGGGCTTTTCTCTTGGTGATCTGTCTATACCACTTTTACAGTATGTAGATGATTTAATTTTTTTTATCGAAGGCAGGTAGCGTGAAGCAAGGGGGATGGCTATTGTACTCACCATCTTTAGTGAGCTTTCGGGCCTGAATATGAATTATTCTAAATCTAATGTGATTTCGTTTGGTTTATCATATCCAGACGCGTTAGCATGTGAAGAGGCTTTGAACACACCACGTGGCTCACTTCCTATTCGTTACATTGGTCTACCATTATCAAGCGGACGGCTAAGAGCCAGTGATTGGTACCTTTTTTTGAAAGAAAAAAGGCCTCCACCGTATAGGTGTGTGCTCAAAAACTTCAGAATTTATCACCTCAAAAGATTACAAGCCTGTGATAGGCAAATGAAACATAAACAATTACAGGTTGCAGTTCTCGACTAACGCTCTCACATGCGCCACCACATTTTGCCCATACACATGTTCCTAACGAAAGACCGCACCATTTTTGGCGAGACAAATTACCCATACTAAAGCAGAAACATAGAAGGTTGTGTCGGCGATATATCGGTGATATATCACCGATATATCGGTTTCGACAAGGCAGGGGTTTCGATATTACCTAATATATCTTTTTACAGGGATATTGGCGATATATCGCCATATCAGCTCATATCGATAAAAAATGACTGGATTCAGTACTTAAAATCCCAGATATCGATCGATATCATCAATATTTCACCGATATCTTTATATATCCATGCTATTATTCATGCAAGATTGATTCAACTATTTATCTAGCACTAGTAGGGTATGGTGCGACAGGAGGGTGCATACAATGGTTCTTCAACTTGGTGTATGTTTACAAGTTATTTCATGTTGTAAGAACTTGAATGAAATCCATTTCCAATATCTATAAGTCAATTCTTCAAAACAAAATATCTATAAGTCAAGAATCAAAACATTAATATCGATATGTTCAAAATGATCGATATATGCGATATAAGCTTCATATATTGATCGATATGTGTGATCTAAGAGTATATTTATAAGTTATTTAGTGATCTAAGAACTTGGATGGACTCCATTTTCAATATATATATAGGTCAACAACTAACAGTACCAGCGATATGTTCGATATGACCGATATGTGCAATATAAGGATCATACTCTTCACAAATGATCTATATGTGTCATCTAAGTGTACGTTTATAAGTTATTTAATGTTATAAGAACTTGAATGGAATCCATTTCTAATATACAAAAGTCAGGAAACAGCGATATGTTCGATATGATGACTGATATGTGCGATATATGGGCTATAAATGACCGACATGTGTGGCATAAGTGTGTATTTGTAGGTTATTTGTTGTTTTAATATCTTGGATGATCTTAATTTCTGAAAAAATGACAAAAATGGCTTTTTTTTAGCCATTTCCGACATTTCCACCGATATCGTCGATATATCGGCGATATATCCCGATATATCCATTTCCAGGTGGACCGAAACGATATCGATATCGATAAGGCCTTCCTTGAGCAGAAAAACGGGATTGCTCCTTCTCTGTATCACTCCACCTTGCCCCAATGAACTCCTAAAAATCTGCCCCCTTTAGCAAACTGGCCCGATTGGGTTCCGAACGGATTCCAAACATCCAAGGAGCTCCTACATCTGAAGAACATGTGATCTGTATCCTCAACACCATCCTGGTACCGCAAACACGTTGGATCTGCATCCACAAAGAACCGTAAAAACCTTTCCCCTGTAAGGAGTCTGTCTCTTCGAAGAATCCATAGGAAGACCTTTACATGAGCTGGAACACTTCATTTCCAAATCCTCTTGCACTCCATCTCACAACCTCCAGGATCAAAATCATAGGACCCTTTAAGGCTATGTAAGCCTTCCCAACAAAGAAAATGGCATCACCAGATACCTATTTTTAAGAAGATGGAGAAGAAGTTGGTTGGGTGGAAGGCGGCATTGCTCTCTAGTTGTGGGCATCTTATCCTTTTAACGACAGTGCTTAGTGCCATTTCAGTGTTCTTTATGTCATCAAGGCTATTTCCTATTGGTGTTCGGCAACGTCTGGAAAAGATTATGCGTAGATTCTTCTGGGGTAAGGGGGAACACTCAGTCAATGGCATTCACTTAGTAGATTGGGCGAGAGTCACTCCCTAAGGAGGGTGGGCTAGGGATCCACTGCCTGGAAACAATGAAGAAAGCGCTCCTATTGAAATGGATGATGAGGATTTGGGGCTCAGAGAATAGCTTATGTTGCAATCTTTTTCGTAAACTCTATATAGTTAACTCAATGCATCTCCCTTTGCAACGACCACCATCTTCGGCTTTTTGGAAGGGAATCCACACGTTGTCCCAGTGCTCTGATTTGTTCCGACCTAAGATTAGGGATAGACATTCCTTTGCATGGACTGACAACTGGACTGATAATGGTAAACTGACAACTCGTTTTCCATACCTTTTCGCACTAGCAGTGGATAAACATGCTTCTACGGTTGATTACTGGGACAACTCTTGGATGCCAACTTTTACTTCAACACTTTCAGACCAAAGGGTGGAGGAGCTCTTTGCACTGCTTGACTCTATTAATACTATGGAAAGACTGTGTACATGACGAGATCATTGGTTATGGAAGGGGTATTTTCTCTGTCAAACAGGCTTGTAGGAAGATTGACATACCAACAATGCCTTTGCATGGAACTCTGGTTCGTAACTACCACTTCCTTAGTGGCCTTAAGTCGCCAACCCGCATCTTTGTATTCCTATGGCTTTTAAGAAAAGGGCGAATCCTAAATAGAGATAGATGGTCCAGATTCATCGTGAGATGTACAAACAAATGTGCGCTTAGTGACAATGCAGTGGAAGACATCAATCATTTGATTTTCACATGTTTGAAGATTAAGATGTTTTGGCAAGAACTGTAGCTTCATTGGGTTAACACAACGAATAGTGAAGCCTTCTGGATTCGTTATATGCTACGAAGACTCTTCCACTCAATGAGTTGCTTCTACCTTTAACTGGCATGTGGGCAATTTGGTTAAGTGATAATCCCATATTCATCCTTAGTCAATAATCTGATGTTGTTGTAGCCGGGTAAACAAGGATCAATAAAAAACAAACCACATGAAAAATATCAAACGAGTCAAAGTTAACATGGACAAGCCCCATGGTTGACTCAAGGAAGCAAATAATCAACTTAGGCTCAATTCAGATCGTTTAATGTTCGATTTTCATGAGAAGAACATTTTTGGTATTTTTTAATACAAATAAAATGAATGCAAATGAGAAGGTTTCTTAAGGAAAGAAGCAAACTTCACTAATTTAATTTTAATCTAAATCAAGATCAAATTAGCAAATTCATATTTTCCAAGAAACCTTATGCAATGATGCACATGAAACATATTTTTGTGTATTTTTAAGGGATAAAATGCATGCATGAAAAATAGATACTTTTTAGGGGGTTTTGTGCAACTTTATGAACAAGCAGTATGCAAAAAATATGAAATTTGTAAAGAAGCTAAAAAACGAAGATGTGCAACTATCATATTGTTTCTAGAATTTTTGGGCAATATTTGATTTTTTATGATTTTCTACTGAAACAGAGTGGGTCTTGATGAATTAATTCCTAATAAATCCAAAACATGATTTTTGCTCACAAATTAAATCACAATCACACACATGAAGTCTTGATGAATTAATTCCTAATAAATCCAAAACATGATTTTTGCTCACAAATTAAATCACAATCACACACATGAATCTTGATTTTATGGAAATTTTTATGAACAAGTGGCGATTTACTATGAAATTAAAAGCTCAAAAGGATAAAATAACAATGATTTTCAATCTCTTATTTTTAGTCAATCAACACAAAGTCACAAAATTATAAACCAAATCTGTTCTGATAGCGAAATCAATGACGAATAGCAAGCTATTTTTGATTTAACAAAATGATCAAACATAAAAAGTCCAAAATAAAGCTCAAACACAGGGTACATACAGATAAAGTCAAAGTGTACCTATGGGAATTTCTTTGCAATTACCAACTTTTGGATGGATGCGCCTTCAATTTATTCTTGCATGTGAGATGCACATGAGGCCTCTATAAGAAGTTCTCGTTGTAAAAGAGGCGTCGATCTCCAGGTGGTCCTTGTTGAATGCGGAGGAGTCCGACGAGATGGAGACGAAGATAGGAAGAGCGTTGAGCTTTTGTTGCTTCTACGTGGTGCTCCTCGCTCGTTGACACACGACGAGGCAGGAGTCAAGCCGGCTCAGAGAGGTGTGGTACGCGAGGAGGGGAATCGCGACGTGGGAAGTACAAGGGTGCGGCTAGTGGATGATTTGATATGTTGTTGTAGTCGTGCTCGGAGGTGCACGGTGGGGGGAGACGGAGGTGCCCGTGGTGGCCACGTGAGGCATGGAGGTTGCTTTTGTACACGCTGGAGGAGCAACTTGAAGATGGTTTATTCTCAGTTGCTATATATGTTCGAAGAAGGGAACTGTTGAACGATCCTTCTCCACCTCGCGAAGTTGTGCTTCAGTGAATGGCATGTGCACAGAACCAAAGTAGATGAGGTTGGTTCTATTCGGCAGTGGTTGCACATTGGAGAAGATGCCCTCAAGTGGTAATATACGGTTGAAGTTCTTGTGATGCTTCCATCGACAGGAGTTTAACCTCTATTGATGGGCATTGTTACGGCTTGTTGATAGCGAGATGGAGCTCGGGGATAGCTATTGTCGTAGACGAGATAAGTCTTCCGAGAATTATCCTTCAGATGCAAACAAAAGTGGGATGTTTTGTTGCTGTGTTGTAGCTCGAGTTCTTCCTGAATGGATTGCAAGTGATCGAAGACAGAATAGAGCCTCAAAGCTCTGGTGTGTGAGGGAGAAGAAGGGGAGAGAGATAGAGATAAGAAAGAGAGAAGAGAAAGAAGCGTATGAAAGAATCCCTTGTCGCAACAGGGGATTCTGTTGGATTTGTTTAAAAGCTAAAAACTTTTGATTAATCGATTTATAAAAAGTACTCTAAAATCAATAAAAACCGTATTCACGATCGAAAGGTTTGATTTGTCCATGAAATGCAAAAGTTTCGGCAATTTGGAGGATGGATGGAGGTGTAGTTAAGAGAGTGAAAATAAAGAAGGAAACGGTGGAGGGAGGAGGAAAGGCGAAGAGTTACCTACTATGGTGGATGAAACTATGTTTCAAATTTCACGAAATGTCGATGAAATTTCGTCGAAATTTCGATTTTAACACTCCACCGAAATCGAAATCGAAATCGAGATTTAAAACCTTGGGATGAAATGCATGGGGAGGAAGCTCTCTACGAGATCCTTGGTCATCGCTCAAGGGCACAACAAGGCCCAAGCTTGAGCAACTCAGGGAGGAGAGCTGCAATGATGATGGTTTTCCTCGCTGGATCATGTCGGAGGATGTCGAGGTTGTTGCTCGACCAGAGCCAACCTCAGCTGTCACCTAAGGGAGTTGGGAGCTCTCTCTCTCTACCCTCACGAAATGGCAAATGCCTGAAATGCAAGGGGTGCATGGGGTTTTTGTTGTTCGATGGTGGTTAGAGCTTGAGAACGTGGGATGGACGAAGAGGGAGGTTATTGTAACCACTAGAGTGATGGTAAAAGGCGTGGGTATGGAGCAGTTGCTGGAGGAGTGGGTTGTGTATGACGGGAAGTTGGGTCTTTGGAAAGGGAAGGGGAGATCGTGGGGTAGGAGTCTCTTGCCCACTGGTCAGTAAACCAAAGGAGATGATTGGTTGGAATGAAATGAGTGAAGGGGTGAATGGTTGAGGTGGATAAGTGAAAGGGTTGGATCAATAGCATGTGACCAAGTGGCCATTGACTTTGACAATAAAAAGAAGGATATGCTAAATAAATAAAAGGAAAACTCAAAATAAAAAATGGTAAAAACGAAGTTGTAGATCTAAATGGGATCTATAATATTCATTCGAAGGCATTTTAAAGTACTAAAACACCAATTTTGAAGGTTTTCTATTTTTTTCTTTGATTTTTAACAAAGAACTGTATGCAAAAGAAAATATATTAAATTACTAGACAAATATTTACACTTAAAACTATTTTTTGAATTTTTTAATTATAAAGAATAAGTGAAACAAAAATAAAAAAGAGTATATACAATATACACAAAGTCACGACACACCTTTTTTATGATTTTTAGATTTTTTTTTGAATTTTGATTTTAATGTATATTATTAAAATATCAAACAAAGAAAGTAAATGAAAATAAATTAAATTAAAAAGGGTTAGAAATGTACATAAACAACAAAATCAAAGTTAGTGAATATTTACAACATAAAATTAGTTCCCAAAACTGACATTTTGCACTGATTTTAATGAAATCACTTTTATCGGATAGATAACTTTAAAACTTGAACTTTGAAAGTGAGTTTGGTAAATTTGGACTTCTTATGGAGCAGGAATTCAGCTGAGAAGTTGGACTTTACGGCTTTTTTATTCAAGATCTAAAAGAATTTATTCAAGGCGAAAATTGTTTTGTATTTTTGTGTTTTTATATACCTTTTTGTGTTCAAGTTAGAAGAAGACTTAAGTCAAAAGGAGTTAGTATGGATTTATTAAAATTCATAGAATTTTTTACAAATAATAATCGACACTTTATTTTTTGTGATTTTTATTTTGAATTATTTTGTGGACTTATTTACAAAATAAATATACATTATTTATCCATTTTTGTTGCAATTACTGTTTTTTAAATTTATTGAATTTAGGGGCATTTATTTGATGTTTTGTTCATGGATTCAAGCTAAGATTCATATATTAAAATGATGAATCCACTGATTCATCAGTAAGCAAGAAACATGGTTATTTTTGCTTCGGATCACTTTTATCTCAAAAATGTAATCTTTCAGGCTACGACTCTCCTTGAGTCTTGCACCATAAAGGGTAACCATGTATCTTTCCTTTGTCCTTTTAATTTAATAAAGCTAGGGTGGACACCATAAAGTGTTTCCCTTTTTTGGTCTAAAAAAGTGTTCAAGTGCATTCTTCTAATAGACCTGACCATGAAAATGAGATCGCTTCTAGCACACCAAATAACTCATAGTAGGGTGAAAGGAAAGGAGCCGTCACCCTAAGAGTTGCTACACACCCCCTAAATGGATCGTCAAAAGCCATCAAAGCCATCTGTCCGAAGCCAATGAATGCCCACTTCATCCCATACTTTCTTCTAGAGTCTACAACCAAAAAATAGGAGATCCAAGTCTTCATTCCCAACGCCGCATCTCGAGCAAGTTGTATCTGCAATCTGTAAGATTATGCCTCTGCACTCCTCAGTTAGCAAACGTCCATGTCGAGCTCACCAAAGAAAAATTTTGATCCACAACAGGATTCTACTCCTCCAAATCAACCCAAAGTCTCTATGGAGGTCCTCATGGACAACAACCTACATCTGAGAGAAAAACATGTAGGCCTTCTTGACCAAAAAATGACCATCTTTCCAAACCTGAAGGATATTGGGAGATCCTTAAGCGCATCACGGAAGCGTGAGGATCGCATCGTATGCGATCGGGAGCGACTAGTCGCACTAAATGCTCGAGGCAGCGGAAATTAAATTTTTTTCATGTGACGAAATCACATGATCCAAGAACACTTCTCGGATCGTTTCGTCTAAACCACAAACAAGTAATAGTATTACCTCTTGAAGCGTGGTTGCGATCGAGTCTCTAAACGAAGAGACCTCCAGTCTCAAGTCCGATTCGACGGAGGAGACGCTTGCGAGCGTGTTGATGAAACGCGTGCTTCTCGCAATCCATGTTGATGATCCAAGCGACGGATCTCCTGATCTCGATACACGAGATCCGACGTCTTCTTCACAAGCGAGGCGCACCGAAGGAGACGGAGATCCACGAGAGAAAAATATGCAGGCCTTCTTAACCAAAAAATGACCATCTTTCCAAACCTGAAGGATATTGGGAGATCCTTAAGCGCATCACGAAAGCGTGAGGATCGCATCGTATACGATCAGAAGCGACTAGTCGCACTAGTTGCTCGAGGCAGCGGAAATTAAAATTTTTTCATGCGACAAAATCACATGATCCAAGAACGCTTCTCGGATCGTTTCGTCTAAACCACAAATAAGTAATAGGATTACCTCTTGAAGCGTGGTTGCGATCGACTCTCTAAACGAATAGACCTCTTGTCTCAAGTCCGATCCGACAGAGGAGATGCTTACGAGTGTGTTGATGAAACACGTGCTTCTCGCAATCCATGTTGATGATCCAAGCAGCGAATCTCCTGATCTCGACACACGAGATCCGACGTCTTCTTCACGAGCGAGGCGCACCGAAGGAGACGGAGATCCACGAACAAACGATCGAGCAGCATAACGACGATGCTGCGGTGATGGAGACTCTCTCTAGGGTATCCATGGTGGACGGCCATATGAGAGAGAGAGAGTGGGCATGTAGAGAGAGAGACTTGTGTTCTCATTAGCATTTGAAGAGCAAGGGGTGCTCTTCTATTTATAATATTTTGGGATCCATGGATACTTTATATAAGGCGGTGGGCGCGATGTTAGGGCGAACGGGGGTGCGACGCGATGTCCTCCATCGCGACGAGGGCTTGCGACGCGTCTCCTCCTTCGCTCAACGCGAGTTCGGGCGACGCGAGTGCGGGCAACACGGTATCGGGCGATGCGGTTCCACCGTCGTCATTGGCGACTTCGGGCGAAGCGACTCCTGCTTCGCCCATCGCGAGTTCGTTCGCCGCGGTTTCAGGCGACGTGTTTCCTTTCAGGGCATCAACAAGGGGGCTGGGGCTAAGGGCTTCTCTGATCTGGTTCAGGGCGCCAACAAGGGGGCTGGGGCTAAGGGCTTCTCCGCTCTTGCTAATGGCGCGGGCGTGCAGGTTGGCTGGGAGCGTCGCGTGCGATGGGAGCTTGGGGCTATCGGGGGTCACACGCGTGCGGTGCCGGCTGCGATCGGTGCTTCCGCGCATGGCTGCCAGGTCCGCGGATGGGAGCAGAAGTTAGGGGGAAGGTCTGGTGGGGCGCAGTGCGAGGTTCAGGTTGTGGGTTCGCCATTAAACCCTTCCGAGCAGGACCGATCGGACTTACTTCCGGACAAGGGCGCGAGCGAGAGCTGTGGTGCGACCCAGGGTTGGCAGTTGGTGGAAGGTCGTCGCATGGGGAGGTTTGCTGCTGCTTCTAGGAGTAGGCGTGGGCCGCTGAAGGTCTCCCCCTTCGGACGCGAATGTTTTCGTTGCGGTGGGCTGGATCATTGGGTGCAGGCATGTCGAGAGCCTGTGCGTTGCTTCTCTTGCCAGGGTTTCGGTCATTCTCGGAGGTGTTGCCCGAAGGCGGATGCACGTGCAGATGTGCTGGTTGGCAAGGGTGGGGGAGAGGGAGCGTTCTTTTAGGCGACTTCGGACGTGGGCCTCGTGTCCAAGGCTTCTTTTAAGGGCGATGTGGCTCGGCTCTCTCCGGGGAGGGCGGTGGCGAGGGGCCTCCGCGAGTATGAGATCCGGAGGTTATTGCATGGGCCAGTGACTGGGAGCTTGCAGTTGAGGTGGCGGAGGCCGAGGGACTGGGATGTTGCCGTGCAGCCTGGCAGCGTGGAGAGGGTCGTTGTCAGGGAGCTTCCGCTGGGGGTGAGGACGAGGGGCGCATTTCAGAGTTGCTGCGTGGCGTTATCGTGGTTGTCTCAGTCGAGAGTTCGGGGTGTCAACCCGGGCAGCCTTTGGAGGTGGTCCTTCGGGTGAGGCCGGTTGGTGTCAAGAATATGGGTTGGTGGGAGGTTCGACTGGCTGGTAGGCGGCTTCTTCTTGAGTTGGTGGTTGCAGATGTGTGGGCGGCTATTCTGGCTGCTGGGTGCTGCAAGAAGGAGGTCCCGGTGGTCGAGGTGGCGGTGGTGGATGGTGGGGTGGAGCAGCGATCTGATGCGAAGGAGGGGGCTTGGCGGCCAGAGGAGGGGCGGCATTCGGTGGGGGGGGCGGCTTCCGAGTGTGGCCCGTGCCCCGGAGGAGGGTCTTCGGTTCGGTTCCATTTCGGTGGTGGATTTTCCGAGGTTGGCGGCTGTTTCTATGCCTTGGTTTCTGGCGGCTTCGGCGCGGTCTGTTGGCGGAGGGGAGCCGCTGGGAGGGGTGGGGCTCGGTCAACATCGGATGCTTGTCTGGTGGAGGAGGTTGAGGAGGGGGTTTGGCCAGAGGTGTGGAGGGGGTTGCTGTGGGTGCCGATTCGGAGATGGGGGGAGCTGCGATCTCTCCACGGGTGGAGGTATCTATGGGGGAGTGGGCTGCTGTTCAGGGGGGACGGGATTTTCAGCTGGAAGGAGTGGCTGCTGCGGTAGGGGTGGCTGGTTCGTCTGAGGGTGCGTTGGGTGGGGAGGTTCCAGCTGGGGGTGGGGCCGATCCGGCTGGGGTGGGGCAGGTGGGAGGATCTTTGCAGTTTTTGGGCGGGGAGATGCCGCGGCGTTTTGGTGTGGCATATGAAAGGGGGAGAGGGGAGCGGAGGAGGGCTGAGAAGGAGGCGAGGGCTGCTCTAAGGGCTTCTTTGGCATCGGAGGCGGATGTTGAGGTTGTGAGTGTGAGGGCGGCCAGCCCGTTAGTGGTACGGAACCGTTTTGCGGCTCTCGACAGGGACATGGCACGGCGCTTGGGTGTTATTCCCCCAAGGAAGAGGGAAGCTTTGGTCGCCAAATGAAGCTGCTATCATAGAATGTGAGGGGCATGGGCCGGCCCGAAAAGAGGCTCGGGGTGCAGAATCTGTTGAGAGAGGCTGGTGCAGATATTTTCTTGCTTCAGGAGACTAAGTTGCATTCTTTGGATGACCAGTTGCGGCGGGAGATGAGTAGGGGGGTTTCTCGATGGCAGACAAGGAGGTTGTTGGGGCTTCAGGGGGGTTGCACTCCGGTTGGCGATCTGATTCTTTCGATCTGCTGGGGATGTCCGCCTCATAGTTCACTTTGTCTGTTCGGTTGCGGCGGAGGGCGGATGGGATATGTCGGTGCGTTACTAATGTATATGGTTCGTGTCGGCGGCAAGATGGTAGCTTGGCTGGGGATCTGGAAAGTGTTGGGCCTGAGGTTGGCGACGGTATTTGGATCGTCTGTGGCGACTTCAATGTCACGTTGTTATCGGACGACATGCTAGGGGGGAGTGGAGGCTCTGATCCTGGATCCACAGATATGATGCAGGTAGTTCGGTCTCAGGGATTGTCTGTTGTGGATGCGGCTAGGTGCAAGTACACTTGGAGGAACGCGAGAGCGAGGTCCAGACTCGACAGATTCCTGATGTCGGTTGAGGCAGGGGAGGTCTTCCCTTTGGCGAGGGCTTGGGCTCTTCCGAGGACTCTATCTGATCACACTCATGTTCTATGGTTTTCTGGTGAGGAGCGCTTGGCTCGGTTCTCCTTTCGCTTTGAGAAGAAGTGGCTGTTGGAGGATGGTTTCCGGGACATGGTGCACGAACATTGGCGGAATGTGGCGGTGGCGGGCTCGGCAGTGTCGCGGTTTGCGACCAAGCTCGAGTCACTGAGGCAGTTGCTGTTAAGGTATGGGAAGGATGTCGCCAGGAGGCGACGGGCCGTCAGGGCGGAGGCAGAGGCTGGGATCAGCAGGTTAGACGGGCTTGATGATGATCGGGGGCTGTCTCTAGAGGAGGTGAAGGAGAGGGCAGCATGGCTAGAGACTGTGCTTCGGGAGGACAGTAAAGAGGAGGTTCATTGGCGGCAGAGGGCCAGGTAGAAGTGGCTAAGGGAAGGGGACGCCAACACGCGGTTCTTCCATTCTGTGGCATCCGGGAGGAGAAGGAGCTTCTTGCATGAGATGGAGGTAGGGGGCCAAAGAGTTTCAGGCGAAAGGGAGATTGGGATCGCCTTGCAGGGTCATTTTGTGAGTGCCTCGAGGAGGGTGCTGGTGGCAGATGGCTGGGGTTGGTCGGGTCTGGGGGTGAGGCCCTTGAGTGGTGCCCAGGCTGATTTGTTAGTGGCCAAATTCACGGAGGATGAGGTGCGCAGGGCGGTTTGGGAGCTGAATGCGGACGGGGCTCCGGGGCCGGATGGCTTCTCCATATCATTCTACAGGGAGTTCTGGGATCTGCTGAAGGGGGACATGTTGGAGGTTCTGACTGAGTTCAGGGGGGGCAACATGGATTTTGAGAAAGTTAACAGGGCTTTGATTTTTTTGTTGCCGAAGAAAGAGACCCCAGTGGGGGTGGGGGACTACAGGCCGATTTCTATCTCTAATGGCATTTATCTTATTGTCGCCAAGGTGTTGGCGAGCAGACTTAGAGGGGTCCTATCCTTTGTGGTTTTGTCGACCCAATCCGCCTTCATACCAGGTCGGTGTATGGCGGATTGAATCGTGACCGCTTCGGAGATATGTCGTGAGTGTAAGAGGTCCCAAAAAAAGGGGCAGTTTGGAAGATTGACTACGCCAAGGCATATGACTGTGTCAGTTGGAGATTCCTTTGGTTAGTTATGCAGAAAAGGGGTTGCCCGGAAGATTGGATTGCTTGGGTTAAGAGATGCGTCACCACTAGCTCATGCTCGGTGTTGGTAAATGGGAGGCCTGAGGGAGGATGGTTCCAACCGCAGAGGGGGGTGCGTCAGGGCTGCCCCCTTGCTCCCATGCTTTTTGTGTTGGTTGCAGATTGTCTTACGGTTTTGTTTGAGCGGGCAGTGGAAGAAAACTGGTGCGAGGGCTTCCGAATAGGGGACATCTCAGTCCCGGTGTTGCAATATGCGGATGACACGCTGATATTCCTGGGAGGGACGGAGGAGCAGAACCGCAATGCAGCTGTGCCGGTGGATGTTTTTGGGTGCCTCTCTGGGTTGCAGATTAACAAGCAGAAGTCGATCATTGTTCCAACGGGGTTGGGTGGCGAGGAGAGCATCGGGCTGGCGAAGTGGGCAGGATGCCCCTTGGGGAGACTGCTGATAACCTATCTGGGATTACTTCTAGTTGAGGGCAGGCTGAGGAAGTCCGATTGGGATTGTGTACTGCGCAGAATGGAGGAGCGGTTCGAAGGTTGGAAGGTTGTCACTCTGTCCAAGGGTGGGAAGCTTACATTGTTGAAGCATGTTCTTTCGGCCATCCCGAATTTTTTCTTTTCGACGAGATTGATGCCTGATGGTGTTAGAAGGAAGATTGAGACCTTGATGAGATCCTTTTTCTGGTCTGATGGGAGACATGCAAAGAGGGGGTTGCACCTGGTGGCTTGGAAGGATCCGGTTGTTCCTGTTGCAGAGGGGGACCTTGGCGTTAGGGATGTGGAATCTATGAACAAAGCTTTGTTAGCCAAGTAGATGGTGCGCATTTAGGGTTCGTCCGACTCGTCGGTCTTACAGCTGCTGAGAAAGATATATGGTGTTACTGGAGAGTTGGTGGTGGTGAGGAAGCGTCATGAGTCTTCCTTGTGGAGTGGGATCCGTGCCGTACTTCTGGGGCTACGGTCGCTTCTTAGGCCGATTTTGGGGGATGGGCTCCGATTCCGTTTTTGGCTAGATGACTTTACGGGGGATGGGGCCCTGGCCTCTCGCTTCCCTCGGTTGATGGCGTTGGCTGTAGATAGGGGAGCGCGGGTCGCGGAGGTCATCGAAGCTGGGACGTGGGCGCCGAGGTTCCTTGCGGATCTCTCGGATCAGAGGTTGGAGGAGATTTTGAGGATGTTGTCTGAGATTCCCCCTGCCGGGGAGCTGTCGGGGGACCCGGACCGTTTTGAGTGGACTGGTGGTAAGTTTTCGGTGAAGGCGGCCTATCGAAAGGTTACTGCGGCTTTGGTGGAGCGTGATGAAGATCTGTGTGCTGACGTGAAGATGATTTGGGCAGCTAAAATTCCTACACGGGTTAAGGTCTTCCTTTCGTGATGCAAATCGGCTTTTGCGGCGTCGATAAAATGATAAATATAATTTTTATGGTAGATTTTTGGTAGAAGAAAGAGAGGGGTTGAGAAGAGAAATTGGAAGGGTTGAGAAGAGAAGACACGCCGGATGCGCGGGGTTAGAGAAGAAGAAACGCGTAGACCGCGAGGGGAGGAGAGAAGAGACTCGTCGGGAATACGAGGGGTTTGGGAGAAGAACACGTGTAGATCACGCGGGGAGAAGGAGAGAGAGGGGAGAGGAGAGAGAGATAAATCTCTATTTTATCACATCTTGAACTAACTAAAACATTGGACCCCCATCCCTTTATATAGGAGGGATGACATTACAAGAATAGAAAATAATTTAAACCAACAACCAATTATCCTAAACTGACTCTAATTAATTAACCGACTAACTACCAAATTTGAAATTCAAATTAAGACTAATTGAGATCACACGCGATCTCTTTATTTAAAATTGTGACAACTTAAAAACGTAAATAAAATTAACGGCCACAATTTAAATAATTAGACGGCCCTACATGTCGAGTCCACGCTGCATCAACTCTCCTCCGCTTTTAAAAAATTCATCTCCCGACGAATTGTTTGAACCTTGAGGCTTGACATAAGGCGCTTCATGAACTTGTGTCGACGTGCGCGTGAACGCGAATCATGAGATATGCAACTCAAATCATATTGCATCTTCCAATGCGCAACGGGATCGTCGAATCGTAAGGACGATTCGGTTGCCATGCTCTGATACCAATTGATGCAAATAAGAATTCGGCGCGGCGCGGGAAATAGATTTGACGGTGGATTTTTCGATGGTAGAAGAAAATAGAGGGGTTGAGAAGAAGAAACTGGAAGGGTTGAGAAGAGAAGACACGCCGGATGCGCGGGGTTAGAGAAGAAGAAACGCGTAGACCGCGAGGGGAAGAGAGAAGAGACTCGTCGGGAATACGAGGGGTTTGGGAGAAGAAGAACACGTATAGATCACGCGGGGAAAAGGAGAGAGAGGGGAGAGGAGAGAGAGATAAATCTCTATTTTATCACATCTTGAACTGACTAAAACATTGGACCCTCATCCCTTTATATAGGAGGGATGACATTACAAGAATAGAAAATAATTTAAACCGACAACCAATTATCCTAAACTGACTCTAACTAATTAACCGACTAGCTACCAAATTTGAAATTCAAACTAAGACTAATTGAGATCACACGCGATCTCTTTATTTAAAATTGCGACAACTTAAAAAACGTAAATAAAATTAACGGCCACAATTTAAATAATTAGACGGCCCTACATGTCGAGTTCACGCTGCATCATTTCGTGTATGAGGAGAGGTCGTATTTGTGACAAAGTGAGAAAAGGCAGACTGCTGGGTGGGACGGATCTAAAGTGTGACAGATGCGAGGATGAGTTGGAGGATGTGGACCACATCTTCTTTGGTTGCAGGTCTTCCGCAAAGGTTTGGGAGTCATTGGGGCTCACGTGGGTCCGGGCCTTGGATGCTGATCAGTTCTGAATGTCGATTCGTGGGGTCGGCCTTGGGTCCTCCGATGATATCTCCAAGCCTTTTGCCGCTCTCTGGGCTATTTGGCTTGGTAGGAATGATACAATTTTCAAGGGGCAGCGGTTTTACTCTTAAAATGTTATAGCCCACTGTAATGTTTTGTACAATTTCTGGTTATCAAACTGATGCACCCTATGCTTTATTAATGAATGCTTTGGTGTGGTGACTCCCGCCTCGGGAGGGCTCCCCCGTGCTTTTACTCAAAAAAAAAATTTTGGGATCCATGGATCTCAATCCATGGAGAACACAAATCCAATGACTCTCATTGATTTGTGTTTCTTTTAATGGCCATGATCTTGTTGTTAAAAACACAACAATAATTATTTTAATAAAATCAAATATATATTGAATATAATTTCATTTATATCAAATCAATCTCCATTGGAGAAATAAGGAGGCAAGCCTCCTTTCATAAAGGGAGGTGGACGGCTATGAGTCCTATAAGGACTTGGTAGCCGTCCCCTCTCCTTGTTAGGAAGGAGCCTCCTTTCCAATATTACATGGAATCCAATATTCCATGTATCTCTCCATTATTTTGCAACAACATTTGTTGCAAATTATTTCACAAAAAAAAATCTAATTTATTTTGTGAACATTGCAATCATGCCATTGGAAATTTATGAATCACATTCACAACCCAAAATAAAATGTAAGTTACATTTTCAATTTAATGTCCAATGTGAATCCAATTCACATCAACATTTAATTAACAAATGTAAATTACAAATAACTCTCTCTTATATATTATAAATCACATTTATAATATATATGATTAGTATGGAAAGTGATATCCAGATTATTCAATATCCATGATAATTAAATCACATTTAATCATCTTGGATCTTTATTCTTATGTGCCCAAATAATATGAATCACATTCACATTATTTATATCTTTGATAATCAAATAATATTTAATTATCTTAGATAACTCTCCTTATAATATGAATCAAATTCATATTATCCATGTAATCAAATCACATTTAATTATCCATTTTCTCAATGCTCGGATACTTGTATCAACAACGAAATTATCCTGAACTCTTTCAAGGATAATGCACTTTCTCCGCGGATACTTGGAGGTAATGACAGGGCGATTGTATTGTTCCACGTATAGTGACTTGGATATTGAGATCACATCTCAAATCCATATCTCGGGCCTCCCATAGATGCTTGATTAAATCAAGACCGCAAATATAATCTTCTCATTACATCTGAATCACATTCAGATCAATGTCCAACATTTGGACCAAGATCAGATTACTTCTCTATTAAGAGGAGTCCCTAAAATCCAGACCCGTTTCATCACTCCCTAAGAATGGAAACGTCATGGTTATACAACCGTTTATGATCACATCACCCTCAGGTATTACCAGTACATGTACATCCTGCATACCGGAAGACCCAGAATAAACCTGAAGTATAAGATCAATTTTACACTGTCTATTTCAGAGTTTTATCATCAAGTTTCTCATTCGATCATTGGGAGTCGATATCGATCATATGCTTTCCAAAGCATATGCCATACCCAGGTGTTGATCATATACTTTTCCAAAAGTATATATCAAACCTACAAATTCAGTCAAGCTTCCAAAGCGAGACGACCGTGCACGGAATTTGATTATCTCGATCTCGTTATGTCAACTCTTTGACCAAACTTATCCAACACCTATAAATCTCTATTCCTATGCAGAGGACATGCATCAAGAGGTCGGTTAGATATCAGCCTTTAGAGAAGGATTGCCATCTCCTTCTCAGGCTGGAGATCAACTCTTAATAATCATTTGACGGTGCCTGATGAGTCCTCAATCTAATTCTTTAGATATCCATCATAGCACCAACCTCTATGATTCAATAATTGAATCAACAGCTGTATGATCATCAAGATGGCCATGGTACATAACCCTAATTGTACTAAGGGACCTATTATGCAAATTATCTATTCTTCATTTCAGATCAGGGAATGATATTCGCAATAACATTTATTGCATAATGGCTCGTCGTGGGCTCGCATGTCCAACAATCTCCCACTAGCCCAAAGAGCCATTAATGGGCTAATCATTTAAAGCTACACTCATGTGACAAACATAGGCTATTTAGAAAAATAGTTAGGTAAGTTGATCAGTCACTCTGTTCCCAAGAGACTATGCCAAGTCCTTTTACGGCACTTGCATATCTCCCAGTAACAGTGCTCGCATCCAATGTGAATGTTGCATATTATGCAACCAATATTCAATCTTGTTAGTTATAGTGTCCTTTGACACCACATTTCAACAATTATTATAACCAGTATGTAATTTCCATTATTCTTATCAGAATACCCTTATTCCTAGAGATCTCTATCTCCTAAGGTATTCGTAGTTAAGACCTTTTAGATCTCCATCTATAAAGTCTTAATTACTTGAAGATAAGACTTAGAGATCACTATCTCTAAAGTCTTGTCATCTTTGAAGGTATTGTTATTACTACAACTAAGTGTTTCATTTCCATAGTAGGATTAGTAACAGTTTACTACTCCCACTGCATGGCAGACATCTGACTTTTGTACACATCTAGCATATACTTGGCTTCTCGTAATTGATGCATAAGGGCAACCAGTTTTAGTACTCACTTCCTCAACCCTTTGAGGTGTTATCCCTTTAGATAGGTCAGTACCATATCTTAAGGGAAAGAAGCCTTTATTGGAATTTTCCAAGAATGGAACATGTCCAAGGTGTACTACAAATGTGATAGTCCCAATATCCTCTTCTCTTTGCTTCTGAACAACTTCAGAACTAAGATTTAAGAGGTATCCTTGAGATCATATCTCAAGGTATGGAACAACCATATTATGAAACACTTATTATTATCCTTATATCATTCCAAATGATTAGGATATTATCTACATTTAGCACGATGAACACAATGGCAGTCCCACTAAGCCTCATACGGTTCATCAAGATTCTATCTGAAATATAACATTTATGAATTCATCAGATCCAATGTTCCAACTACAAGAAGCTTATTTGAGTCCATAGATGGAGTTTCTTTAACTTGCACACCTTGCTTTCCTCAATCATGAAGCCCTGTGGCTACTTCATGTGAATATCCTCAAAGAGGTATTCATAGAGGAATGCAATCTTGACTTTCATCTTAAAGATGTCATAGTCAAGTTGTGTAGCTATGGTTAGCAATATTATGATGGGTTTAAGCATGGTCACTGAAGAGCAAGTCTCCTCGCAAGCAATGTCTTCTCTTCGGTGTGTAGCTCATGACTACGAGCCGTGCTTTGAAGGTTCCTATCTTCTCATCAGATTCCCTCTTTCTCTTGAAGATCCATTTACACCTTAATGGGTCTTACCCATATAGGTGAATCCTCGAGGGTCTATATACAACATTTGTATATGAAGTCTAATTTAGATTTTATTGCTAACATCCATCTTTCCATGCTATGATCTTCAGAAGCTTCATCACATGAAGTCAGATCATTGTTAGATTCAAGTGACACATGGAATCCATCTTCAAACTTATTTGAAGAGGTATTAGTGTTTCATCTTTAATTGTCCTTTTAGTTTCCAATTTTAGGAGCCTCATTATCTTTTCAAGATTAAATGAGTTCCTTCACTTCATTTTCATCTTGATTCTCAAGAGTCTTATCCTCTAAAAATCACATTCTCATAGCTGCGATCTTTTAAGAATCTCAAGGTCATAAAGTAGGTATCCAATGCCATCATTTATTTCCCTAATGAAGTAGCACATTCAGGTGCTGAATTCCAGCTTACTTTCCTGGAACCTTATTAAGGATATATACTGTAGTCTCTACTACATATATACCTTGGAAACTAAGAGGTAATTATGCTAAGATTCCTCATTGATCAAATCATGTCACACATGATAAAAATTTATATCTCCCTACAACTCTATTGAGTTTAGGTACATTAGGAGGATTGAGATAGGAATGATATTCATATCTCCATAAGGCATTCCCTGAATTCATCTAATAGGTACAAGCTACCTAGGTTAGATCAAATTCATTTCATCTTCCTTCAAACTTTGGTTCAAAACCAAAATTGTGAAATCTTTGAACATTTCAAAGGTTTCTTAGGTGAAGGGAAGAAAACTCATATCACAAATAATCATCAATGGATATCATATATCATAAATGTTTACTTTGATATAGATGATCTGCATACATCAATATGTATGAGATCTTGAATACCTTGACATCTTGCACCATTCCAAGGAAGGGTGTATTGGACATTTTCACTTTTGAATACAATATTCACAAGTATGTAAGATTTGAACCTTCAGACAATCTAAAGTTTCATCTCTTACTAGTCTATTGATCACATCAACAGACAAATGTCCAAGGCTTGATGCCAGATCATTATCAAATGATCTTCATCCTCCTATTGATCTTTTAAGGTTTAAATTTCAGTATTAGAAATGTTAATGAATCATTCATTAATTTTCTAATTTAGTAGAGTCCACTAGATTTTAGATTACTATCTGAAATATCTCCATCATAACTCTTTATGATAGGTCTATTACAGAATTCATGTTTATTTTCAACATTTAGAAATAAACAATGAGTGTATTTTAATATCTAGGTCATAGAGACATTCTCTAAGACTAAGGGCTCTCCCACTAAAATTAGGAAGTCTATTTATCCAATAGAGGTTGTTGCAACAATTGCATTAACATCCATCTAGATGACTATTGAACCTTAAGATCAAATTTTCTAGTCTTCTAAAACATAAGCAACCAATTGCAAGTGTTATTAGAAGAATGAGATACAATTATTAGACTTTAATCTTATCAAATAGGAAAGTCAATTTCAATGATTAAATGTAGATTATTCCGATGCACTATATGAGTCCTCTAAGGATCAAGATAGTCTAGATGGTCACACTATCAATACATCGTCTTATTGCAGTATTGATATTCATCCAACTCTTTGGATGTCATATGGAAGTCACAGAAGTATAGTCAACTCTTTGACTTTCCTTCTCGCTTGGGTCCAACCCATGCTTCCACTGCGCTCTCTTCATCTGTAAACAAATATTGCTTAAGAAAAAGATCACTTATGTTGAATTCAAAAGAATTCAATGTAAGAGTATTTCAACATTTATACATGCTTCATTCAATTCATACAATATGAATATTATGAAGCTTCATGAATGACCAGAGTATAGACAGTAGAATGATGACATTCATCGTATCTACATCCATCTAAACTCTTAAAAAAACATTGGTTCAGGTAGGTACTCAAACATTTTGAATACATCATCTCTTATAGAGCCACCATTCTGCATGATGCAGAGAACCGTGTCATTCATAATTAAATGTCGAGAGCACATATGTATGCCAGAATATCTTCTTAGATTTTATAAGGATTATTTGACAAATATGATCATCATTGACATGTGACTTCCAAAGTACATTCAATGAGAGATTAGATTAGAGACATACAAACCCTAGGATTGTAGTCCTATTGTCTATTTAATTGTCACTCCTCATTAATATGAGGAAACTTGCACATTGCAACCACATACAATATGTGTCCAACTGCAAGTACAATATCTATCTTAATCATGGATCCAATCCATGATATTTTACTGGTTATCATTGAGTATAAATTGAGTGGGTTTAATGAAGGATTATCTGAAATAAGAAATTTGCATAAATATATATAAGTATATACTTTACTTTGATTTAGGAATTTTTATATCAAAGTTGTCTTTCCTTGTCTACATTGAAAGTCCATTCCCTTAATCACTTTCAATGTAAGAGATATACTTACCATTATATCTCAAGCAAGATTTGGGATCTCGTTTCTTATCTTTGTTACATACCAATAATATGAGAACATGTAACTCGGATAAAAAGAAGCGGGAACACATTCCGCATTGCAAGTACAACTTGCATCTCCCAATTCGGTCTTTAACACTCAGGCCTACCACCCCTAAGGTGATGTTGACCCGTCATTAATTGAACCAAACCGTCAACAGGAATACAACTCGCTATACGCAATCTAATATCGCCCCAATAATATGAGGACCCGATATTGGGGTCACTACGCATACGTCATTACTCTTTCGAGAAGCGAAGAGCCCGATCCAAATGGATTGTATGCAGGAGCTGTCACTTCGGACAAGTGTCTCCTACATACAATATCTGGCGACGGAACCCTTCGCCCTGACGGGAGACGATCGATGTCACTTATGTGATCCTTCATAATAGAGTGTTTTAATTTTAATTGGATTCTGATTAATCTAATCATATTAAATTAGTGATCCAATTAATATCCAACAAACTTTCTTTATTGTTACTTGAATTATGGTATTATCTCAAATACGTATTATTTCGAATTTTAATAATTAGAAATACATCATGATTTCTTAAGCATTATACCAACCCTACCCGTTGTCATGGCCAGTATCGGCGACAATGGGAAAGACCACACATGGTGCAACCTGCTACTCCAATGCTCCCTGACTAGACACCATATCCGCCTCGGGAAAGGATAATGTAAAATAGATCACTTTGTACTTGAGATGATCATCGATTTTTCAACCGAAATTATACCATATAATAATAATCAAAATATTTTTTAATTAACATTATAATGAGATTTTCTAAACAAATCTCAAATCATATTCAAGCAACATGTTTGTTGGAAACTAGATCGTGTAACCAATTGTGATCTAGATCATATCTAATCAATTATTGGTTAAGGCAATGTCATTTAAAGAAATAATTATCATCAAATATTTCACAAATATTTATCCATAATTATTCTGGGAAATTAAACCATTTAATTGCTCATATTAATTAAATGACAATCAGAACGTTCTTGATTAGGAAAGTAATTTCCAGCAGTGACCTTCACTTACTAAAATTAGCATATCTCAATCAATTTAAATCCAAATTAAGCAAAGTAAGTTTCTAAAATTTGCTAATTTGATTTACAACAGAACCTAAGTGATTTGCACGCATTTCAAGGCATTTCAAATCCGTAATTAACTCTTTAATTACATTAAGATTCGCAATCCCCAAAACAGTGGATATATGTTAACTACTTTGATCATAACTTGAGCAAACAGAATCACGCAAACACAAATCCCATAGTTTCCTTATTTAATAAGGAACAAAATTCAAGTTTTATTTTCGTGTTTAAACAATTTAAACAGGACCGAAAATAATCACTAAACAAAGATGCGAAAATGAAATGCGATAAAACTTTCGCACCCAAACGAACCCAAGTCAGCTTAGGTTTATGGATCGTATCCGAAACCTCCGACCTAAGGCTCTGATACCACTTGAAGGATATTGGGAGATCCTTAAGCGCATCACGGAAGCGTGAGGATCGCATCGTATGCGATCGGGAGCGACTAGTCACACTAGTTTCTCGAGGCAACGGAAATTAAAATTTGTTCATGCGATGAAACCACATGATCCATGAACACTTCTTGGATCGTTTCGTCTAAACCACAACCAAGTAATAGGATTACCTCTTGAAGCGTGGTTGTGATCGAGTCTCTAAACGAATAGACCCCCTGTCTCAAGTCCGATCCGACGGAGGAGACACTTACGAGCGTGTAGATGAAACACGTGCTTCTCACAATCCATGTTGATGATCCAAGCGACGGATCTCCTGATCTCGACACACGAAATCCGACGTCTTCTTCACGAGCAAGGCACACCGAAGGAGACGGAGATCCACGAGCAAACGATCGAGCAGCATAATGACGATGCTGCGACGATGGATACTTTCTCTAGGGCATCCATGATGGACGGTCATATGAGAGAGAGAGAGAGAGTGGGTGTGTAGAGAGAAGGAGAGAGAGAGACTTATGTTCTTATTAGCATTTGAAGAGCAAGGGCTGCCCTTCTATTTATAATATTTTGGGATCCACGGATCTCAATACCTGGACAACACAAATCCAATGGCTCTCATTGATTTGTGTTTCTTTTAATGGCCATGATCTTGTTGTTAAAAACACAACAATAATTATTTTAATAAAATCAAATATATATTGAATATAATTTCATTTATATTAAATCAATCTCCATTGGAGAAATATGAAGGAGGCAAGCCTCCTTTCATAAAGGGAGGTGGACGGCTATGAGTCCTATAAGGACTTGGTAGCCGTCCCCTCTCCTTGTTAGGAAGGGAGCCTCTTTTCCAATATTACATGGAATCCAATATTCGATGTATCTCTCCATTATTTTGCAACAACATTTGTTGCAAATTATTTCACAAAAATAAATCTAATTTATTTTGTGAACATTGCAATCATGTCAGTGGAAATTTGTGAATCACATTCACAACCCAAAATAAAATGTAAATTATATTTTCAATTTAATGTCCAATGTGAATCCAATTCACATCAAAATTTAATTAACAAATGTAAATTACAAATAACTCTCTCTTATATATTATAAATCACATTTATAATATATATGATTAATATGGATAGTGCTATCCACGTTATTCAATATCCATGATAATTAAATCACATTTAATCATCTTGGATCCCTATTCTCATGTGCCCAAATAATATGAATCACATTCATATTATTTATATCTTTGATAATCAAATCACATTTAATTATCTTAGATAACTCTCCTTATAATATGAATCAAATTCATATTATCCATGATAATCAAATCACATTTAATTATCCATTTTCTCAATGCTCGGATACTTATATCAACAATGAAATTATCCTGAACTCTTTCAAGGATAATGCGCTTTCTCCGCAGATACTTGGAGATAATGACAGGGCGATTGTATTGTTCCACGTATAGTGACTTATATATTGAGATCACATCTCAAATCCATATCTCGGGCCTCCCATAGATGCTTGATTAAATCAAGACCGCAAATCTAATCTTCTCATTGCATCTGAATCATATTCAGATCAATGTCCAACATTTGGACTAAGATCATATTACTTCTCTACTAAGAGGAGTTAGTAAAATCCAGACCCGTTTCATCACTCCCTAGGAACGGAAGCGTCATGGTTATACAGTTGTTTATGATCAGATCACCCTCAGGTATTCCCAATACCTGTACATCCTGCATACTGGAAGACCCAGAATAAACTTGAAGTATAAGATCAGTTTTACAATGTATACTTTAGAGTTTTATCATCAAGTTTCTCATTCGATCATTGGGAGTCGGTATCGATCATATACTTTCCAAAAGCATATATCATACCCAGGTGTTGATCATATACTTTTCGAAAAGTATATATCAAACCTACAAATTCAGTCAAGCTTCCAAAGCAAGATGACTGTGCACGGAATTTGATTCTTCCCAATATCTCATGAGTGAGCTCATGTCTTCCGGTTCAGTAATAAACCTGTATGATCCCTTTGAGAGATCGTATTACTCATATGCCATTATATGCACACCAGTGCGCCGGTGTACAGACCTTGATTAGGTGATCAACCTATTGGTATGTCAAATGTACATACTCAGACATATAGTAACACATCTGTCGCCGATCAGAGGATGCGTGCCTATATCATGACAGCATACGACATAGGACTTTGATTATCTCGATCTCGTTAAGTCAACTCTTTGACCTAACTTATTTAACACATCTAAATCTCTATCCCTATGCAGAGGACTTGTATCAAGAGGTCGGTTAGATATCATCCTTTAGAGAAAGGATTGCCATCTCCTTCTCAGGCTGGAGATCATCTCTTAATAATCATTTGATGGCGTCTGATGAGTCCTCAATCTAACTCTTTAGATATTCATCACCAGCCTCTATGATTCAATATTTAATCAACAGTTGTATGATCATCAAGACGGCCATGGTACATAACCCTAATTGTACTAAGGGACCTATTATGCAAATTATCTATTCTTCATTTCAGATCAGAGAATGATATTCGCAATAATATTTATTGCATTATGGCTCGCCGTGGGCTCGCATGTCCAATAAAGCCATCCGTCCGAAGCAAATGAATGCCCACTTCATCCCATACTTTCTTCTAGAGTCTACAACCAAAAAATAGGAGATCCAAGTCTTCATTCCCAATGCCACATCTCGAGCAAGTTGTATCTGCAATCTGTAAGATTATGCCTCTGCACTCCTTGGTGAGCAAACGTATATGTCGAGCTAACCAAAGAAAATTCTTGATCCACAACAGGATTCTACTCCTCCAAATCAACCCAAAGTCTCTACGAAGGTCCTCATGGACAACAACCTACATTTGAGAGAAAAACATGTAGGCCTTCTTAACCAAAAAATGACCACATTTCCAAACCCAATGATCTCGCCCGTAGGAGGGCCTCTCAATATTCTCCAAAACCCTGCTCATATCCAGAGAATCTAAAAACCTTTGTTCTGAGAATTCTACTCTAAACAGCGGAGCCCAAGAACCATCAGACCAAGTCTGAGCCATTGTGATGGATTGGTCAGCAACAACCGCATAAAGCCTAGGGTAGTAGTCTCCCAATGTTTTGCCATCCCGCCAATCATCAAGCCAAAAATGGAAATTCTCCACCACCCACCACCGGATACAACAAAGGTCTGATCTGAGGTAAGAGCTTCGTAATGCCATGCCAAGTGAGGAAGGGTGACGAATCTACTACGCTGACAGATCACCATTGATACCGTAATATTCTGCATAATGCGGCAAACCAGGTCCTCCTCCCTTCCCTAGTGTATGGGAACCCACTTCACCAACCAGGTTATGTTCATGTATTCTAACTTCATAATGCCCAAACCTCCATCTACCTTCCTCCCCGTCATAACCTCCCAGTCCACAAGATGCCTCCCTCCCTTCTCCCATCTCGCATGTGCCCAGAAGAAACTCTTCATCAATGCCTCCAACCCCATCCTCACATCCATCAGTACCAGCCCGGTGGAGCAAAAGAAGACGGGTATCGCTAACAGCAGAAATGGCTCTCTTTGTTGTCCCGATTTATGGAAGTCAAGTCGACGGGCTGAATTCACCAAGAGAAGAGGGAACTTCCACGACTTTTGCTTTCTTCTTCCTCCAGATGCCTCTCGTACTTCTGTCGTCGTCGTCGAACAACAGCTTCCATTGTGAGGAGGATAGGGCAGGTGTGCATGGAGTAGGGACTCCCCTTTGAAAACATGCTTTAGCAAAATAAGTCATTCACTTGAAAGAACCGTAACCTTCCATCATGCAAGCTTCCTCCCCATTCTAGTTGTAAAAGGCATCCCACCAGTTTAACTACTACTACTCAAAGACAACTTAGAAGAAGTCCCAACCATATGTATCCATCCATGACATGTTTGTGCTCGTTCAAACATTTTAAGCAAAAAAACATTGCCCCCAGATCAAGATTGCATAAAGGAAATGTCAAGTCTACCGGCACCAATCTACTCATGTAACTCTGGCCACTAGAATAATCCTTCTCGATAACCATGTCAGAATCTTGACTTTGTGGAAAGTTCTGATCCTCAATAAATAAAACCAGTCATGCTATAGTGCAAAATTGCTTTGTGCAACAATCACAAAGCTCATCAGCATAAGCTGTCAAGAACGTCTTTGTACACCCCGCCTAACAATCCATGCCTTAGCTTATCAACATAAGCTGGCAAAGAGTCTCCTCAAACCACTCATAATAATCCATTCCTTCCTAATAGGCTTAAATCGCTCCAAAAGAACCAAGAGGCTCTAAAGACCTCCAAAACACTGCCTGAAATGGGAGAAACAACCCCCCCCCCCCCCACCCCCAACGTTTGTTGCCAAGTCCATCAATCAAGGGAAAATCTCTCCCAACTAATCATTTCCTATTGGTTGTCGCATCAAAAGTGGAGCTCTCTAATGCTCACATCCACGTCCTTAGCAAGTCAATCACCCTTGAGATATTTTCGCAATCCCTTAACCCTCTTCCACGAGTCCAAATTCATGGCATAATAGAGAAATATGGGTTGAATTAAAAAATTTTACACCTATTTTCAAACAATTTCACACATATTTTCGAACAATTCCATAACCCACTTCAATGATAAGATTATATTCATAATCGCATGTCCCAGGATAGCAAGGCAATCAACCTCTACATCTCTACAGGCATCATTTCATGCCACTAATGGAACTCTACAGCCACCTCCCCAAAAGCCTTCTAAAGAACATCTCCACACATCCAACATCTTCTCTATTTCACCAAATCCTAAACATCGTTATAAAATAAAGTGGCAACGACAATGCCATCAAGTTCAGCAACACAAAAAACAAACCAAAAGTTATGGTCTCAGAGACAAGCACCTCATGCTGTCTCTCTACCCTCTCCACAATCCAGCCCCGGGCCACAGCCTTAACAAAAGTGCCTACCATCAACAACATGCATAGGAAAAAGGTAGCACCCCGATGAATATGTAAGATAATAAACACTAGAACAAAATATTTGGAACAACTCTCTTCTCGAACAAATTTCAAAGATCAAAGAACATGAACATAATCAAAATGTCAAGAACAATCCCTAGAATTAAACCCATTCTGATACCATGTAGAAAACGACAATGCATAAGCGAATAATAAGAGATAAACAGGTAACCACGGTTTGAAAAAATGAAAAGCAGAACAATGCGTTTTCCTTGGAATTGAGGTGAGGCCTAGCCTCAAGGCGTAAGCCTCGGTTTATAAATAAAAATATGCATAATATTATAATTATATGTATGTCAATGTCATTATGTGTTCTCTGCCGAACATATAATATTTAACACTATAAGATATGATGAAATAATAGAGATAAGAACCCCGAAATAGAAGATAGAATAACATCATATCCCTTTCAGCACATTTCCAACCAATCAGAGAAGAACTCGTTGTCTATGAATGTTGTGAAAGAATTAAACAACACATATTTGTCTTTGAGATATTGTTGTAATTAAAAGTACAATTAAATATATGTCGAGAAATTTATGTTATGTGTCTTAACATATTATATATCAGCACAAGAAACCATGAATCATAACCATTTCGAGCAAATTTTTGAAATATTGTTTTAATTAAAAGTATGATTAAATATATGTTGAATAAATTTATGTTATGGGTGTAACATATAATATACATCAGTATGAGAAACCATGAATCCTATCCATTTCGTGTAATTTAATATATTACAAATGTCATTAAGTTACAAGTGTTATTGGATTTGATATTTTATGAATTCATTTATTAAGAGTGACATAGTAAGGCCTCGTTCGGGCCACGGGGTAAACTCCCCTTTGCCCCCCCTTAACCCACTCCCCCTCTCTCCTGTGTGGACCCCACTTTATTCCCTTTTTTAAAAAATTAAATAAATCAATTTTACATCATCAATCTTATCAAAAAATAATATATTATACCGTCATATCATATAAAAATTATAAACTACTCCACTTCTACTCACTTTTCCAAACTTGAATACAATCACATCACAATAACTACTCACTTTTTCAAACTTCAATGCAATCATATCACAACAAACCCACTTCTAACCCACCCCCAGTTTAACCCTCTATCCAAATACCAAAACCCAAAAACGGGTTACCCTCTACCAGTTTAACCCGCCTTAACCCGCTAACCAAACGCACCCTAAGATTTTATCGAAATAATTTGACACAATTAATAATAAATATGAAGTTATGAGCACGAAAGAAACATCAAATTTAGGCATTCAAGTATAATCATTATCCTAAACAAGCAAATAGTTATAAGCTTCTCAAACTGCCAAGTAAACTATTAAACCCATAAAAAATACTTCAAAAAAAGCAAAAATGCCTTAATCGCCTCGAGGCATTCCGCGTCGAGGTTATGCCTCAGCAACCTGAGGCACATGCCTCGCTGGATTGGACTGATATGAAAGCCTCGAGGCTAAATAGGATCGCTTCGCCTCAAGGCATACGCCTCGACTACCTCGAGGCTGGTTTTTTCATACCATGCAGGTAACAGAAGAACACATGGGTTTACGTGGAGCACATAAGAAGCGGGTGAACGCCTCAAAGGACTGATGTGTTTATTATGTTTCTCTCTCAATGAATACAAGTGGTGTAGGGCTTCTTATATGGCCCCACCAACATGACCAAGTCCAACTAATAGACGATGTAGGATTAAAATATGTGCATGTAGTAATTGGACCCTAGAGGGATCTAACACTTCCTATGACTACTCACAAGGGGACGTGTTTTGACGAGCGCTTGGAGGGCAAGATTCTTACACTTGGTGAGTGATGTGTGTCTGTGTTGTGAAAAGATTGTTGAAGATGTCAACCATCTATTCTTTGATTTAGCATAGTCTAGATGAGATTAGGAATTTCTTTGTCCGTGGGGGTGAGTTTTTACAACAAGACTTCCTTCTGACTCCATGATGGATGTTGGAGGGGCTCGCAGAAAAAATGGATTGTTTACCTTGTTTGGGAAATTTGGTTGGTGAGAAATGAGCTAATTTTCAAGAGAGATTTCTACGTAAAGAAAGTAACAGAGCATGTGAAGGCCCTATATGAAGCGTGGACATTGTAATAATTTATACATTACCTATACTGTATAATTATATGAGTTAGGATGCACACCTTTTCAATGGTCACCCTGTGAGTTCTTAAAAAAGAAAGAGATTCTCGTTGTTGGGTCAAGTGCATAGATTGAGTACCAAACTATGGCTCAAACTGCTTGTGAGATGAACTTGTTGAGACTTGAGACTAATTTTCATCCTGATATTAGTATATCAGTCAACAGTGTCTATGTTCTACCATAGTAGATCAGCTACTTAAAATTGTCTACAACCAGGTCTTTAATGAGATGACAAAGTGGTTGACCGCTTTATCCAGAAAATTACAATATCTCGCATTACATCTGAGCTACATCTTGCAGCTGTCTTTACCAAGGCGCTCCAATTTCTCAGAATTGACAAATCTTAATATCTGAAAAGTTTAGGGATTTTATCACTTGTGCCCCTCCGAGATATCGCAATATCAGTTATGCCCCTATCTTTTTTATAATATCAGTTGTGCCCCTCACTTCTTGTTATTTTATCACTTGTGCCCCTTGGGTTAGTTATCGTCCATCCACAGTGCAAACGGACGTTAACTTTGAGGACATAAGCGGAATTAATTTTTAAAAAAAGGTTATGTGGTCATTTTACACCCTCTTCCTCATCCTCTTCTTCTTCCTCCTCTTCCCCATCCTCTTCCTCCTCCTCCAACCTCCTCCTCCTCCCTCTCCGCCCCCGCCCCTGCCCCGCGCCGCCCAGCTCCGTCCCGAGCTCCCCGCACCTCCTCCCAGCCCGCCGCCCCCGCCCTTGCCCCGCGCCGCCCAGCTCCGCCCCGAGCTCCCCGCACCTCCTCCCAGCCCGCCGCCCTCACCCCTGCCCCGCACCGCCCAGCCCCGCACCCCCTCCCAGCCCCCCACCCCCGCCCCTGCCCCCTCCCCGGCGTCGTGCTCCCTCCCCTGGGCCGCCCCCCCTCCCCGGCGCTGCACCCCCTCCCAGCCCCGCACCTCCCCCCCCCCCCCCCCCGCACCTCCTCCCCTCCCCGGCGCAGCACCTCCTCCCCCCCGCCGCGCATCAACCACCGAGGCCCGCTCGGTCGCGCGACTCTGCTTCTGCTCCAGAACAACGCCGCGCGTGGCGTTCCTCTGCCCGACCCCCTTCCTCCGAGCACCCCAGCGGCGCACGTCGCGCCCCGACCTGTTGCGCACGCGCCGCAGGCTGCGGTGCCTCCAGACGTCCCACCGCCCGTGGCTGTCAGCCGCGCATTGGCTCCGCCCGCACCTCCTCCCCCCACCTCCCCACCCCTCGCACCTCCTCCCAGCCCCGCATCGCCTCCCAGCCCGCCGCCCCCGCCCCCTCCCCTCCACGGCGCCATGCTCCCTCCCCTGGGCCGCCCCCTCCCCTCCCCGGCGCCGCACCCTGCTCCCCCTCCTCTGGGCCTCCTCCTCCTTCGGTCGTGGTCCGCCTCGAGCTCCTCCTCCGCCCCTGATTTTGTTTTGACCATAGTACCCTTCTTAACCACACCATGGTTTGAATAAACCATGGTTATTTTATTTTTTGACGGTCAATCTGACGGAAGGGCACAACTGATGACGGAGCAAGAAGTAAGGGGCACAACTGATATTACCAAAAAGATAGGGGCATAACTGATATTGCGATATCTCGGAGGGGCACAAGTGATAAAATCCCAAAAGTTTAATATGCTCCAGATTGAGGAGGGGCATGAGAATATATATTGGTAACTTTGGTTATTTATTTCTTGTTATATTTTTTTGTAGTGCTTCCATTTAATCCTCTATATAAGAGAGATTGAGGAATCATTCGATTCCTTCTACACCTTGCATTTGTCATACACATCAAAATCAATGGATTTACAAATTATGATGTAATCCAGTAGAATGAAAATGCAGGTTAAGGTTTTGACACATATACGCCCACTCAAAGATCATTCCTATAGTCTTTCTTATATCCCAAACTATTTCTAAATATCATCAAATTTAAAGTAAACTTCGAACAAATCCCACCCTGACCCAACTCCGTAGCATCCTAGAAGAACAGGATTTAAGCCATTACTCTAGTCAATAGTACTCCATCGTATCAGCAATAGCTTTCCAGCCATTTGTATACATGCCATCTCATCAAATAAATATGCAACATCTACACAAATCTAAAGTCTTAATTAAAACATTTTTTAGACTCCTTAATTATAAAAATGGAACAGTCGATTTGAAACAGAGGGCGTTGACTGGAGATAGCTGGCTGAAAGAGCATTTTTTTTAGAAGGGAGAACGACGAATATATGTAAGTTTCTAACAAATAACAAGGCCTAAATCTCTAAAAAGCTGCAAAATCAAGATTAGACTCTCTTACATTAAGCGAGCTCAGCTACATAAATTCCTTGCAGCCAGTCTCATCTATCTGTGATTAAAGTTGTGCCTGGCGGTAAATACGCAACTTCCTGTTTAACCGACAAATTTACAATACTGTTTCAATCAATCAAGCCGCTACTTTTTGCACCTTCTCACTAACATGCCAACAAACCTTCTCAGAAACATTCAATGCACAGACCACCTCAAACACATCTTGCCCGTTATGCCTTCTAGTCGCACCACACTGACTTTTACCTCGTAAGCTCATTGTGTATTCATTTTTTCCTGGCATGTTCACATGTACTCATCTTCATTTTTTCACCTTTGTCGCATCCATCCTTAGGTGTCAATTGACAGCTTAAACCTTAACCAATAAAACACTATTAGCCATCAAGTGCTTTTTAGCATTCACCATCCAGTTAAAGTCGCATCTTTAAATCGCGCATTGCACTTGATGCCCCTCCGTCCAAACCCAGAACGCATAGACCACCTCAAACATGTCTTGCTCGTTATGCCTTCTAGTCGCACCATGCCAACTTTTACCTCGTAAGCTCATTGTATATTCATTTTTTTCCTGGCATGTTCACATGTACTCATCATCTTCGTTTTATTAATTTTTGTCACACCCATCCTTAGGAGTCAATTGACAGCTTAACACTTAACCAATAAGACATTATTAGTCCACCAAGTGCTTTTTAACATTCACCATCCAGTTGAAGTAGCATCTTTAAATCACACATTACACTTGAATTAATCGGAAGGTCGGGCAAGCTAGCTCTTGATGATTTGCCGAAGACTAGGATCTCGGATTCTCACACTCTCTATACTTCCCCTAGCGGTCTGGTAAAGGGCAAAGACACACGGAATCCGAAAGGGACATTTGATCTACAGGAACTCCGGCGAAAAGGCATTTGGCCTAGTCTTCTTTCCCTCCTTTTCTCTGCGCATCGAGCTTGGCCTCTGAGTGGAAGATGAGAAGGATGGAGGAGTGTCTGAGCTGACCTCTCATTCCCGCAGCAATTCAAGCCATGAAACAAGTAGTAGCCAGCAGCGGCGGCAGACATCAGTGATCCAGAAAAAGAAAGACAGCACTCTGACCCTGCCTCCGCGCCTTTGCTTAAGGCTCACTCTCCTCTTGGACTACTGCTCCTTCCACCCTCTCTTCCCCAGTTTGTGATCGCTGGATCAGCCAAAGAAAGAAGTTTAACCAGTTATTAAGAAAATCGTCATCGAATGACGAGGCAAGAACTTTTTGAATCCATTGTGGTCAGAAATTAGTTCGCAGTAGGCGGCTAGGTAGGCTAATTCAGATGATCGTCGATTGGCTTAAGGGCAGCGAACCCAAGCGGGGCAAAGGAGAAGGCTAGACCATCTTCCTCCTGATGGAGAGGAAAGCGAAGAAGCTCGCAGTCTATAAAAGTGCCAAAGCCCAGATTGAATAAGCTGAAGCCGTGCGAAGCGGGAAAGGGCCGAAAGACTGACTAGAAAAGAAGGAGCTCCCGTGTCATTCCATTCCTCTCGTCCATCTGTAGCACTCATGGCTACGGCTCTAACTCGATTATTTCCTCATCATTGTTGTACCTCACAAGTCACATCAATTTGCTGACCGAGATTTTCTATTATATATCGCGTATTAGCTATGGTCAGCTGGGAAATCCGTTCCTATTTCCCCAAATGCCTCCCGACCCAGCCCTATAGTGACGTTAGAGTAGCCGAAAGGGGAAATCGGACCCTTGGTCAGAAGTATGATCAGTAACACTTCTCTCCCTTTGTTTCTGTGGGCCGAAGCCTATTATAGAGGGTTCCTGCCATAGACTAAGAGCCGTTCAAAGATCATAGGGAGATAGATAAGTAAGCTAAGGCTGTTCAAAAGACTTGATGACTTGTTCGACCAGTAAGAAACACTATTATATTATTTGCTTTTCTAAGAAAGATTTGCGGTCAGGTTATCATCAGCTCAGAATAAAGGATGATCTTACTAAAACCGCCCGGATATATAGTGCGAGATATGGGCATTACGAGTTCCTAGTGATGCCTTTTGGTCTCACGAATGCTCGCGAAAATCCTCTCCCCGAGCGATACGCCTCGCTTTTAGTGAATCCCTCGGCGGGCTCACTTTCCCTCTGCTCACCTGTCGACGGTCGAATGAAGTATACACCTTTTGTTTGAGACCCTGAGGTGGGGAGTCAGAGCCCCGACTGGACGACCGTAGGCGACTGTCGAAGGAAGAAAGGAGTGAGCTCAAACCGCAATAAGGTGGCTAAGGTTGGTTTTCCTTCTTCTTTAGCTATGGACTATGATTGAAGCCAGATCGCATACGATTGAAGGAGGCCAGAATCCACCATCTTATCTACGGCAGACCTTGGAGAAAAGAAGAAGTTCACTCGTACGGACCATAGGGAAAGGGGACATCCGTTGTCTAGGTCAAAAGTTCAATAGTGACTTTACTAACAGAATTGCGAGGACTTTCGCAGGAGTTGGAGGTTGATTATGAAAACCTTTCGACGTGTGGTTTGATACGCCTCCATCCAAACCTAATTTCATTACATAGCACTTGATCTATGTGAGTGATTCCTGACAAATTCTGTGTATTGACAAATTGACCTCAAGTGTTCAGTTTTTCACTTCATGCAAACATGTAAAGTTAACATCAAAACAGAAGTCCGTACAGATTTATATAAAGGAACATGGGAAATAAAATAAGATAATACAATCGCATGATTATCTAGAGCATTAGAGCCAATTTAGACACATGACGTTACCATCTTTCTCAACACTGGAAGAAGATAAAGTTGTACTCTTCACCCCTTCTACATGATAACAATCGGTAAGCCTTCCATGACGATTGCCTCCAAGCATAAAAACCTCTCCATCATCTGCATCAGCGAAAACAGGCTATCAGACAAGATCCAGGTGGTAAATATTAAGCTTAAGATAAACGAGATGGTAAACAACCTGTCAATAATAATGCATGATTCCATCCAAGGGCAACCTGAGAGAACTTCAGATGAGACTCCACCTTGTGAGGGGAAGAATTTACCAACTTTCCATGGAAATCTTTTCCCCAGATATATAAATTGCCTTTAACTAATCATAGCAACGTGTATTTTACATCACTATAATCAAAGCTACTCAAACAATGCAGTTAAAAAGTTAATCATGAACTGAACTCACAAGATGTTGCTGCACTATGGTTGCCATTTGCATGGATGCTAGTGATTGCTTCACCATCAAATCCCCGTATAACTTGAGGGGAATTGAATGATCTATTAGCACAGCTCAAAATGATCCCAAGCTGGCCATGTCGCCCAGCACCAAAACCATAAACTGAAATTCCTTCCTTTTCTGCAAAAAGAATGTTCTAAAGGTCATCTACAGTTCACCTAGCTTGAAGATCTGTTTATACCTGAAAAGGAGTACAAAAAATCTCATGATAATCAACAAAAATTTGTAGATGACAACAAATTCCACATACAAGTAACAGTGCAATAAGTTCACAATGAAAACCAAGGTTTTGATGCTAGATGCATATGTGCACTATTTGGAATCACAGGAAAGTTGAATCAGGTAGACACCTTTGACTGCTGCAAGAGAATGCCGCATCCCACATGCTATCTGCAAAATATGCTTCGACTCAAAGAATAGTACTTGAGCTGGGGAAGAACGTGACAAGTTGTCACCATGCCCAAGTTGACCATACGAACCATCCCCGCAAGTAAAAAGACACCCAGTGTCTGAATAGAGTATAAAGAAAATCAGCTTAGTCCCCGCCAATACTACTCGTACAAATAACTAAATCCTCACCAAATCATACAACAAGCAAGGCAAGAATGAAATATTTTACATAAGAGAAACCATGCAAGAAAGTAAAGGCACCGACTTTGTTATGAAGACTTTTAACATGGGCATGATGACTTGAAAAACAAAAAAAGGGCATTCTCCTTGACAACTATGTTAAAAGTGTGATCTGTAGGAGCTGAGGATGGCTTGCTTATCATCAGATCCTAGATCCCTCTTATATGAGAGTAAGAGTCTAAGGTTTAAAGAGAAGATTATAGAAATACCTCAAGGGGGAAAGAAAGAAGCAATAAAGAACTAAATGCAATTATTTCTCACACCCTTCTTAAGTTAGCTCATATGCATGTCACACCCACCTTGGAAACAATAAACGAATAGTGTTTTTAGAGTCACCTTAGTGAAGATGTTAGCAAGCTGAAGTCCTGAAGAGATATGGGGTGCAGTTATGTTCCTAATCACACATCTTTTATCAAATGACAATCAATCTCAATGTGTTTAGTAAGCTCAGGAAAAATTTTGGCAGCAATGCAGGTAGCAAACATGCTATCACATGCTGTCACCGTATACAAGAATGGGAACTTTGGTAGGAAAACCAAGCTCCTCCATAACGGAAATAAGCCAACTGATCTTACGAGAGGTGTGGGCCATGACCATGTACTCAAACTTAGCATTAGATCAAGCAGTGACATTATGCTTCTTGCTCCTCCAAGTAATGAGATTACCCTAAATAAAGGTAGGGAATCTAGTAGTAGAATGCATGTCCTCTGGAAATCTAGCTTATTCTGCTTAAAAATAAGAACAAGCATCCAAGAAACCATGATAGACATAAATGAGCTATTTCCCAAACAAACTCTTCAAGTAGTGTGGGAAGGTATAGGAGTTTTGCCCACCGATCTCATATAAAGCATGCAGGTATAGATGATGACTTACAGTCAAGCTGGCCAACCTCCCCTAATATATATAAAGATACTTTTGATAAGACAGTTTTAAACGAACTCATTGTCCCCAAAGCAGCATAAGTAACCAAGGTTTTTAGGACAAGGACCCTCTATAGAAATGATTAAGTATCTTGCATTGCAGTCATATGATCCCTTGTAAGAACCATCTCATCAATATGCATTTTTTTAATGTCTAAAAAGGAAGAACATGATAAGGTGTCCACCCCAGATTTATTAAAAAGGTGAAATACCATGGTTACCTTACAACAACCAATTCTCAAGAAGAGTTTTGGTGGAAAATTCCATTCCCAACATAGAAATGATTTGCCAAAAAAGGCACCATCGTGAGACGGCCAGATCGCCCAAATAGTTGCGATAGGAAGGAATAGCTCACAGTTGACCTTGGCTCTTGCGTTGTAAACGAGTCCAAAATAATGGTGGTGCTATATGTGTTAAGCCAATCAATCCCCAGTTCCAACCACACGGTCTTTGTCTTTTCACATGCAAAGAAGAGGTGATTGATTGTTTCCATCTCTCCCTCGCAAAGGACACACATGTCATCATTGCCTGCAAAAATTTTAGACCAGCACACTCCAGTTAAAATCCGTCCCCTGTGCAACATCCATGGGAAAACACCAATACACAACAAATAAATGTGCCCCTTGTTCATCTAGCTACTAACAAACATATAATGATCAGATTAAGTCCTGAAAAATCCCAGCATAGCAATCTCCGTGTTGAGCCTGTCAAACCAAACCACAGGATTGTAACTTATTAGGGTATAAATAGCTTTCCTGAGTAAGCAAACATACTCCCTTTAAATGGCATACCCAGGAGACTGTCGTATATACCGTTTCTTCAAGATCTCTATAAATAAGGTGTTTGTCCCATGATGCAGAAGGAAGATCGCGAAGGGATGATAAAAGAAATTAGAATCGTGAAGCGCTTCGTGTGATTGAGAGAGGAACGTGGTGATAGGAGAAACCTTAAAATTTTTGGGAGAAGGGGGATAATGGTGGCGGCTCTCTCCAAACCAAAATTCAATTTTAATTCATAATATGATCTGCCATACAATAGACTACCATCCCATTTATATAAAAGGGGTGGGATTGCAAAAATAGAAACATAATAAAATTCAAATCCTAACCTATCTTAATTGACTCTAATTAGACTCTAACTAATTTACTCGACTAAAAGGATTGAGATTACAATCAATCTCGATTTATTTAACATAAATAAAAATAGACGAATAAATAAAACTGATCAATTAGGGACGAAAAACTTTAATTTTGAAAAACCCCAAACTTGCAAATTGCTTCAATTCGATTTGACCTGTCATTTTGGGAATAATTGCATCAATTCACCACCGCTTGAAAATTTTCGTCTCCTAATGAATTACTTTTTTTTTGACGCTCAAAGAATGGGGGATACACTCGTTGGTGTTCACCCCAATATATTAAAAGGAAAGAGTAAAGAGTTTTTACAAAAGAGAAGAAAAGGAGAAGAGTCTTTACAAAGGAAAAGGAAAGAAAAAAACCCTCAGCAACACCCAAGGGGGCATCCGTGAGCAACACCCTCAGCAAGAACGAAAAGATATCCTACCCAGGAGACCAATCAAGCACAAACCGCGAAGCAAGGATCGCGATATTTTCCCTGTAGAAACGCTGGCCCGCGAAGAGTGCCTCATTCCTTCCCAACCAAATGCACCACAAGCGCGCAATCGGGTCCAAAAGTTCCCTCCTAGTCCTGCCCGTGGAGGTCACCAAGCTCTCGCAGAATGAAGCGCAGGAAGCAGTGTTGAGCCAGCCAAGGTCCGTCCAAAGATCACGAACGCGCCCGCAATGAAGGAATAGATGATCGATGGTTTCCCGCTCCGTGCCACACAGGCCGCAGTTTGGCCCGACATTGGGAAACAAAGAGGCGCACCGATCACGAGTAAGGAGTCTCCCCCTGCGAAGAAGCCAAAGGAATATACCAATGCGCTCCGGTAACTTGAGCCCCCAGAAGAACTTGCAGTCACGCAGAAGAACAGCGTCCTCCCCATCAGCGTTAGGAACAAGAGCAAAGTAAGCCTTCCTCGTAGAGAAAGAACCATCCAACCATTGCCAGTGATCCCGGCCATCGGTGGGCTTGCTAACATCCGCGAGTAGAGCCATCAACGAAAAGAAATCGTCCAACCGCTGGTCCGAAAGATTCACAATAATCGTAGGGCACCAGCAGCCCTCGCTCCAGCAAGAATCCACCGAAGCCTCTTTGTCTTCCACCAAGGCATACAGACAAGGGAAGACATCCTTAATAGGACCCATGCCCGACCAATCATCAATCCAAAAGCGAAAAGAGTTACCCCTACCCAGAATGGGTTTAAAAAGAGAGTGGTTCCGATTGAAGACATTCAACACCCCTCACCAAAAATTGGAAAGGTGATGCGGAGAGCTCCCCCAAGTAACGGGCATGTAGTCCTCTCCCAGCATCGCCCTCAGAATATTCAGCATGAAGTTCTCCTCATTCCCCCAAACCCGTGCAGCCCACTTAAGCAGAAGTGCTTCATTAACCGCCTCCACACGCCTCACACCCAAGCCCCCCAACCGCTTGGTCCTCGTAACCTCACCCCAACCCACCAAAGGCACCCCCTACTCCCCTCGTCCTTCCTTCCCCGCAAGAAACCCCTCATGCATTTCTCCATCCGCACCCGAATCCCCTTAGGCATACCACGCACTGAAAAGAAGTAAATTGGAATAGAAGAGAGCACCGCTTTGAGGAATACCAGTCGCCCGCCCCTGCTTAAAAGTGTCGCACGCCACCCGGACAGGCGCGCCTCCATCTTCTCCACCACTACCTTCCAATCGCGAAGCCGAGCGCGGCCCACAGCCAGAGGCAAGCAAGATAATCAAGGGGAAGCCCCCCAGGGGAGCAGCCCAGCAGCCGGCCGCACTCCAAGACCTCCGTCTGCGGCATACCGAATGGAACCACCTTAGACTTATTCCCGTTGATCAGGAGACCCGAAACCTCGCTGAATAGCTGAAGAGTAATAGCCATACTGGATACCTCGGAGGGGCCACCTTCGATAAAGCAAATAGTGTCGTCAGCGAGCTGAATCAGAGGGACGTGGAAGTCCCCCAAAGAGCAACCACGGGTGAGACTCGCCGTGGCCACGCCATCAATCATACGTGGCAACACATCAACCGCCAACACAAACAGGAGGGGAGCGAGAGGACACCCCTGACGGACCCCCCTCCTCGGTTGGAAGAAACCCCCGACCGGGCAGCCATTAAGAAGAACGGAAAGGGATGACGTAGACACACAGCGCCGAACCCATGAGATCCAAGCATCCGGGAAGCCCCTCCGCCTCAAGACCGACCACAGGAACCGCCAATCAGGGCAGTCGTATGCCTTAGCGAAGTCAATCTTCCACAGAATCCCCTTAGTAGACGACTTCCTCCAAGCCTCCACCAACTCGGAGGCCACCGCGAAGCAATCATTTATTTGACGCCCACGAATAAAGCCAGAGGCAAGCCTCCACCAACTCAGCGCTTAACGAATTACTTGATCTTCATTCCATTGAAGAATTCAATCTGAAATCGTAGTTCCAATCTCCCATATTTGAACCAATTTATCTTCGATTCAGCATTACATTTATAATTTCTTTCCACCGTGGGGCATGGCTGCAATATTTCTACCCCTTCACTTAAAATAATTTCCATCCACATGTTGGCTTCAACTCTACCCTTTTGGTAAAGTAGTTTTGGAGGAGGGGTCTCTTTGTAATTTTCCCAAATCAATCCCATATCCCTAAAGTGATGGGATACAGATCTCCATTGGAAGGCATACCCCTCCCTCGAGAAAACCCCTGCTAGGGTTTGTTGGCTCCCAAACCAATGATGGCGGCGTAAGATTCGGCAGTACATACGCGAGCAGTGCGTTCGGCGATGGCGATGGCTTTGCTTCAAGCACGTACGGTGGCGGCGAGGGTCGCAAGTGTCGTATGCGCAGTGGCCACGGTCGCGCAAGCACTGAAGTAGGAAGAGAAGGCAACGTTGGCGACATTGATCTTGAGGGGAGAGGAATGTGTGGTTGTGGCGATGACATGGAACCCTAGAACAGCAGCAGTGGCTACGTTGGTGAAGGGGATGTGGCTTCTTTTTTGTTCGGAGAAGATGATGGTGCTCCAAAGCCCTGTGGCTATGGTGAGAGCCATGGTTGAGGCACACAGGTGTTGACGAGGCCCCTAGTGGTGGTGGTGGTGGTAGCGATGTGGGATGGCATGAGAGGTGGCGGCATTATGGATTGGGGACACGGGTAGGGGTCGCACGGCCTATGGGGATGTTGCGATCGAAGTTGACACCGTCGGTGGTGGTAGCGGTGAAGCACGGGCCTCCTGGACTGCAATGGAGAGGACCTCAACGAGGAGTTCAACAACCTCCTCTGTGATGCTTTCGTCGTATATGGGTTCTGCATCTTCCTGGACAGCAAGTCCATACGTGAACAAATCGAGATATTCGACTTCGTCATCCACAGAATCTCCATCGAAGATGGGTCCTTTGTCCTCCTTTTCTTCTTGTATTGATGTTGTAACACTGAAATCTTCATCTTGAATAAAATTATCTTTGATTTCTTGAATTGCATCGTCAAAATCAAGTTGCATTGGAAGTGCAACGATCTGAATTTTTTGTTGACGAATATTTCTTCCTCGCACAACGAATACAACCATATTTGTACCTTGATGCTTTCTTGAAGACGATGCTTGAATCTTCGTTGACGCGAGCATGAATGCAAACCATGGGAGAGGCGACTCAGATCGAATTTCAAGCGCCAATAACTATCAGGATCGTCGAATAGCAAGAACGATTCGCTTGCCATGCTCTAATACCAAATGATGCAAACATAAAATCGGGAACGGATGGGAACAGAAATTATAATCGCGATGCATTTTGCGTGATTGAGAGAGGAACGGGGTGAGATTAGACCTTAGAATTTAGGGGAAAGCGGGGATAATGGTGGAGGCTCTCTCCAAACCAAAAGACTCAATATTTTAATTCATAACATGATCTGACTCACCATGGACTAGTACCCCTTTATATGGAGTGGGGGTCTAATTACAAAATTGGTGACGAGATAAAATTTGCAATCTAAAGAAATCCTAATTGGATTCTAAACGACTCTAATTGACTTAAACATAATCTAATCTACCATAAATATTGAGATTATAATCAATCTCAATTTATTTAACATAAATAAATAGATGAATAATGGAAAATCGTAATTCATCAGAATCCCCAAATCTAAGATGGCTTCAATTTGGCTTTCCCTGTCAATTTGAGAAATATTGCATCAATTCTCCACCGCTTGAAAAAATCGTCTCCTAGACGAATTACTTGATCTTCAATCCGTCGTTGAAGAATTCAATCTGAAATTGTAGCTCCAACCTCTTTAATTTGCTTCTTTTCAATGTAATGTTTATAATTTCTTTCCACCGAAGGGTATGGCTGCAAATATTCTACCCCTTCACGTAAAATAACTCTTCTCCACAAATGTTTTCCAAGTTTAACCTTCAGATAAAAGGTTTCGAGTGTAGGTGTTTCCTTGGAAAACTCCCAAATCAACCCCATATCCCTAATTTTAAGGGATTCAAATTCCTTTGGAGAGCAACCCTCAATCACGGTGAGGGTTCCTCTCCTCTTCAAGTAGCGGCAGCAGCAACAAGGTGGGGGCTCGAGAAGCACCTGGTAGTATCGGTAACGGTCGTTACGACACCTGAAGTGTGAGAGGCGCCAGGACTTGTAGCCTCGATGCCGCAAAACGAAGAGAGGGCGACGACGAGGGGGTTGCTGAGCTTGATACAACGTGCGGGGCGACAACGCCAACGGGACTTAGGATACCAAACCAAGTGACCCACCCGAGAAAGGCGACAACAGCAATGCTGAAGGTGGTCTTTACTCGTACGAGTGGTTGCATGGTGGAGCTTGAAGTTAGTGTGGTGTGGGTACAGCCTTGCATGAAGTAGACAGTGGTGGCAGGAACATTTTCTTGGTAGGGTTTGGATCGTCCAAACCCTAAGGTGGTAGCGACGGAATCGACCACCACCACGCTGCAACCTGGACACGCGATACCGAGGCCGTTCGAGGGGAGTTCGGTGCAGGGTCGTGTGTAGTACAGGTGGTAGTGACATCGAATAAACTGACACCCTCTTGGACAACGGCTTCTGATGGTTGTGATGCAGGAACCGGCGGTTGCGGCAATGCGGCCTCCTGGACAGCAACTTCGAAGGTGCCCAGATCAAGTTCTCAAATTCTTCCTCCCCAAAACTTTCATCGAAGATGGGCCCCTTATCTTCGAAATATTGGCATTGTAACGCTGAAATCTTCATCTTAGATAAAAACATCTTCGTTTTCTTGAATTGTATCATCAAAATCAGGTTGCATTGGAAGTGCAATGATTTGAATTTTTTTTTGACGAATTATTCTTCCTCGAACAATGAATCTAACCATATTTCTACCTTGATGCTTGCTTAAAAACGGTGTTGAACCTTTGTTGACGTGAGCGCGAATGTGAACCATGGAAGAGACGACTCAGATCGAGCTTCAAGCGCCATTAATTGTCAGGATCGTCGAATCGTAAAAACGATTCGGTTGCCATGCTCCGATAGTAAATGATGCAGATGGAAGATCGGGAAGGGATGAGAAGAAAAATTAGAATCGCAGCGTGCTTCGCGTGATTGAGAGAGGAACGAGGTGAAAGGAAAAACCCTAGAATTTGGAGGAAAGAGGGGATAATTGTGGAGGCTCTCTCTCTAAACCAAAAGATTTGATATTTTAATTTATAACCTGATCTGACTTACAATGGACTAATGTCCCCTTTATATAGAGAAGGGGTCTAATTAAAAAATTGGTAACATAATGAAATTTCAATCTAAAGAAATCTTAATTGGACTGTAAATGATTCTAATTGACCCACTAACTTAATTTAATCCATAGTAAATATTGAGATTGTAATCAATCTCAATTTATTTAACATAAATAAATAGACGAATAATGGAAAACCATAATTCATCAAAATTCCCAAATCCGTGATGGCTTCAATCTAGCTTACCTAGTGATGAATCGCTGAGCACGTGGTTTAATTTGCGTTTGTTGTAATAGGGGTACTTAGCGAATCGTTCAGAACCGAGAGAAGGATCTCCGTGAAGAGTGTCTCGACTTTAATTTATATCCCAGGCAAGTCCGGGGTCGAACACAGGGAGGCAAAGGAACAACGTCGGGTTAATTCAAAAAACTTAGGTCTAAGTTTCCAAATGGTATTTTTTATTTTTTTAATGCAAAAACAAATGAAAATGCAAATGTGGATGAATTAAGACAATAAGAAACACACTACTAGGCCAAATTAATTTTAATACTAAATTAATCAGACTTAGCCTAATTGTATTTTTCCTACAATCCTAATCCAGAGATGAGTACAAAACATTTTTTTTGAAATTTTAGGAATTAAAATTCAATAATTAAAAATACACACTTTTTTATGGGTTTTTAAGCAATTTTTCACACAAACAGAATGCAAAAATAATGAAAAATTTATTGGAAATAAAACATGATGCAAGGATGCTACAATAATTTTTTTGGATTTTTCTGACATAAAATGAATTTTTTATAGATTTTTAAATGGAAACAGAGTGACAGTGACAAATCAATTCCTAATAAATTCACAATAGCAATTTATCCAGAGTGCGAATTATCTCAAAATGGTATTTATACATGCAATCCAGGACAGTTGAAATTTTGTAAAAAAGATGTCTGTGGATTTAATTAAAAATCAAATATTAAAATCACTTTACAATTTATTTAAGGTACAAGACAACTCCAATAGAAGTGAAATTTGGATAGTAATTAGAACATACTTCAAGGCGTCATTCCTGATTTTTATGAAATTTTTCGAGCAATTGTGAATGAGATATAAATTTAAGTGCTCAAAATGGGTAAAATATGCAAAATTTCACTTAAACAATTTTATTTAATTACTCAAAGGTCACAAAAATAAAAATAAATATCAAAATGTTAAATAATTAGTTGCTCAACAATATGACATTTTTAATTAAATAAAATGATGCAAAATTGATAACCATAATTAAGAAGCAAACACATGGGTGTCCGTGCAAATTCAGAAATTAAAAAAATGCAATGCAAACGGTGCACAGGGGCACTTCTGGAAATACAAATGCTAATAGGGTAAACTTGCAATTTTTACAAATAAAAAAATGAAATAAGAAGAACAACCTTCTTCTCTTCTTCGGTACAGGTGGACGGCTAAAGCATGGAGCATGGGGCGGCGCGGGTTGCTGGCCGCGGAGGAAGGCGGCGTGGGGAGGGGCGGACGGACGACCGCACGTGGCGCGGATGGGCGATGGGAGGCACCGCCTGCTGCACTGGTGGTTGTTGCCGCGTGGGCGCGAGTGGTTACTGCCGCGTGGGCGTGGGTGGTTGCTGTTGCCTGCTCGGGGGCGGCGCAGCTGTGAGGGAGTACGCCGGTGGCAGTGCGCAGCGGGCTGCAGGAGAGGGTGCGACCGGCGACGGTGGGCGGCTCAGGAGACGGGGGGGTGCCGCTTTCCTGCAATTTTTTTTTTATTTTTTTTACTGTGATGTTTTTGTGATTAATTTTTTTTATTTTTTTTATTTTTTTAAATAGGGAACAAATATGAATATATACAAAAGGGAAAAATGGTAGAGGGGAATGATGAAGAAGATGAAGATGGTGGTGATGGTATCATGATATAGTAGTGTGATAAAAAAAACAAGGGAAAACAAAGGTTAGATAAAATAAAACAACAAGAGAAATACGAAGGAATACTTACATGAATCTTCGCCGGATTTGCGGAGCAGCTACGCTGGACTCCTATCGTCGCCTCGATCCGATTGGCGAAATAAAAATCAGAGAAGCTACGCGAGCTCAATGGGGAACTCGTGACGCGGAGACGGTGGTCGCCACGGATCTCGCCTGAAAGGAGGTCGTCACTTCGTATCGGGGTGGAACACTGTCACCGATCAACCTCGATGAGTTCTCTCCTTTTTCTATTAGAATGGCGGATGCAAAAAAATGTGGATGTGGAGATGAATATAAAGAAGAAGAGAAAGGGAGGTTAGAAAGGTGGTGGAGTCGAATGGAGGTTAGATGAAGAATGTGGGGTGGAATGGGAGTTGGTGGTAGAATGAAAAGAAGAGGGAAGTTAGTATAGAGAAAGGGGAAAAATAAAAGAGAAAAAGTAGGCTACTAAAATACAATAAAATAAAAAGAAGAAAAAGAATGGAGAATTTACAAAAGTAAGCCCACAAAACAATATGTACATGGATTTTTTTTACTTTTCTACTTTTAATTTGTTTGTATTTTTAATAAAAGATATTTACAAAATAAAACTAACATAAAATACTAGAAATAAAATAAAACATAAAAAGGATTTTTTTGGATTTTCAGTAATTAAGAAAGGTAAAATTAGAAATGGGAAAACAAAAATATGTACAATATTTGCAATGTATACCTAGGTCCCAAAACCCAAATTTTGCAAACGAGCTTCGATTTTAATGAAACCACTTTCACTGGATAGATAATTTTCTAACTCGAACTTTAAAAGTGAGTTTGGTGAATTTGGAGTTCATACGGAGCAGAAATTTGGCTGGAAAGTTGGACTTTACGGCTTTTTATCTTTGGGATCTAGGAATATTTATTTGAGGTGAAATTTGTTTTATATTTTTGTATTTTTATATACATTTTTATAAACAAGTCAGAGAAAGAATTAGACAAAAAGGATTTGAAATGAATTTATTAAAAATACATGAAGTTTTAGGCTATTTACAAGTGAAAAACTCCTTTAATTTTGCGGCTTTTTATTGTTAATTTATTTTGTACAATCTAATATACAATAATTAGTGTCTTTTATTTATAAGAGTTATTTTGTTAATTTATTGACTTTATGGACATTTATTTGAGATTTTACCCGAAGATATTGCTAAGATTAATATATTGAGATGATGAATCGTGGATTCATCACCCTCTATACTTAAACTTTGCTAGTCCTCAAGCAAATAAAGAATGAATAAGTTGGAATAACCTCTAACTGTGCATGTGAATACAAGATTTGATCCGTTCAAGAACTCTCGGTCTTAGAGATCCTAAAATTCTAAGCTCAACCAAGCTCTACTCAAAAGGTATCCAATTTCCCTAATCATCAGACTCTCTCTGTATACATATATAGTAAGGATATGACTTAAGTGTGGATTGCAGTTACAAGAGTAGAGTCGCAACGTCACCCAAAGTTCTAGTCCAAGAAACTCTCATAAGAACCCAATCCTCAACATTAGGGAATAAACCATTTCTTGCATCCAATCCAATAGCGGTGGTTCAAGTGGACACTTTGAAATGGTTGGGAGCGCTCGCCTTTGGTGGAAGATCTTTTCATAATTGACTTTGTGGAGAGAGAGCTTATTTCAACATTGATATTTCTTTGCTGTATTTTTGGCTAGCTCCACTGCTTTTACCAAGAGTTGGCGCACACTGATCAACATTTTTTTATTTTATCACACCTTGGCACTTAAGTAAATGTCAAGAGATAGTACAAGAACCATGTTCTTATACTGGCTGAAGCCTGAAGGTGCTGACACTCAGGTTTCATGAAACCTTCATTGATTTTATCCTATGCTCGAGTATCATCAAATCAGGTCCAAACTCAAATCCCTCATCTCAATTCCTCAAGTGAAATTTCAACTCATCTCATCACAACTGCAGTCGTGTATGTAAAGTGTTGAGCATATTCTTAAGGTAGAGACTAAGTATGCAATATAGCACACAAATCTTTCAAACTAGGGAGATGTGAATAATTAAGTCAATGACCCTAATGACTAAGGCTGGTTAACTCAAAATCTCAAGATCTCATAAACCAAGTGTTCTTGAACATCACAAGTCTTGTGTGAATGTGTAAGTGTCAGGGACTAAACCAACTTATTAGTTAGTTTTTTTTATTTTTGTGATTTTTTTTGAAAAAGAAAGGAAAAGAAGGAAAAGCTTTTTTTTGGAAAAAGGTTTTTGCTTTTGCTTTTTTAAAAGTTTTTTAAAGAAAATTAAATAAGAAAGGACACACATTTTTTTGAAAAGAAAAAGGAAAGTAAAGGATAAAAATTTTGAAAGTTTTTTTTCAAAAAAAAAATTTGAGAAGAAAGAGAGAAAAATTTTGAAAAGTTTTAAAAGTTTATTTTATAAAAGAAAATATTTTTTGAAAATATTTTTTTTGAAAAGTTTTTTTTATTTTTTGGTATACCTCTTATTTATAACAATTTACCCATAACCCCTTATTTTAATTACAAACAAGTCAAAGTACGAGCTATAGGTAAAGTATATATGTAATATATACAAACCCCCCCTATACTTAGCATGTGCTATGTCCTCATGGCACTAGGTGACAAAAAGCCATAGCTCGCACTAAGCATAAGTGGGTGAAAAAGAATAGAAGAGAAGAAAAATATAAGAATGTAGATAATACACAATGGGCATCGCCCCCCCTATACTTAAGCTCTGGTCGGCTTAAGTATTGGAAAGAACACAAGAATGGGGGACCGATGAGAATGGGAAAGAATATACAAAAAGAAAATAAAAAGAAGAGACGGAGCAAATCGGGTCACTCACCCCCCTATACTTAGGATCTAGTCATCCTAAGTATAGCCACAAAATAAAAACGATACGGAAATGGGGCGAGTGATGCGAATCACGGGGGAGGGAGGGGAATAAAGGAAGGAAAATATGTACAAGGAGGAGTGAGGATGTACAAGGATCAAGAAGGTTTGTGACGGACCTTCTTGCGTGAGCGGGGGGGAGGGTAGTATACATGTGCGTCGCTGTCAAAGTCGTCCGCAGAGGAATAATAGTGAGGTGTGGGGAATGTCCAACGAGGGTCGGCACATGGCTGCTTGCTCAAATATGGCTTCAGAACAGCCGAATTGAGCTCACTCATATAGATCACCTCATCCGGACCTGATGAGGACTCCTCAGAAAGTTCCTTCTCTGTGATGAATCTACGTTTCATCATCTTTATTCTATCATTTTGGCCTTAAAAACCCTACTAAATGCGTGTAAATAGCATTAATTCATGCATTTTAGCATTCATGCATATGTGTGTAAAAAGTGTATAAAATACGGTTTTTAAAGCCAAAATTATAGAATAAAGAAAAGAAAAGAAAAAGAATAAAATATTGTAAATATTTTATGACCTGAAACCCCGAGACCTAGGCATCTCGATGACTAGTTCGACAAGGAATAAAGTAGGGGGAGAAAAAGGCCCAAATACAATAGAATTCCCTTTTATTTTATCCATTCTTTATTCATTTTGGGACCTATTTTTGGTTCCACTTTTTTATACCTCAAATAAAGAAACTTTGTATATGAAAGTTGTAGATAATTTTATATAGAAAAATACAAAATTTATTTCACTCAAAAATAATGTATAGATAAAAAGTTATGGTCTGAATAAATAAAAATCATAATAAAATAATTTATAAAATAATAAACATTTTTTATTTTGTAACCATAATTTAATAAATTGATTTGCTATTTTTAATTGATTTTAGCAATATTTTTCCCGGGGATTTTCCTGGTTGGTCCACGTGGACCAATCAGGTGGAAGTTGACCCGCTGGTCAACTCCCTGGTCTGCTCCTACAGCCTGTCAGAATGCGTTTTGGCCTTATTTCTCGGAATTTTAGAGCTCGCATCGTTCACATTTTGACCTCGGGCCCTTCTTCACTTTTTCTCCCCATATAACCACCATACATGCCCAGTACTTGCTTTGGTCTGTGGATCGAAGATTCGCTCGATAAACCTCGATCTTCATGCCGCCTCGCCCACTCTCTGCCCAACGTTCTGAAGGTTGTCAGACTGCGTTTTTTTGGCGTTTTCTCTGAATTTTGGAGAGCGCGTCTTTCACCATTTGGCATTGCTTCCTTCTTGACTTTTGTTCACCATATATTGAGGATACACGCCCATGGATGTTTTCGAGGAGTGCATCACTGGTGTGCTCCAGACGCATCGATCTTCGAGCCATGTCGGCCATCTTCTTCAAAAACCACCAACTTTTCCATTTCGAAATTGAACCCCTCTTGACCTTGTTTTTGGCTCCCTTGAGCAAGCTCCGGATAGAGCTTGGTGACAGCAAGCTCTCCAGCACCCCAGGGAAGCACGGCGAGGACTTGAGCGGTCGTTCCACCCCCATCTCCGGCTCCGGCCGTGAGGTCCCCTACTTCTTGGTTTTTCCAACCAATCGAGGTTGTTTTTTTTACTCGATTTTTAGTTGTTTTTCCTTGCTGTAGGTTAGCTGTAATTTTGCCTTTAATTTTAACCTTTTATTGGCTCGATTCGCAATCCATTCGTCACCCACTACACCCTCGCCGGAGCTTGCTCCGACGAGCTCTATTTCCACCGTCTACTCCCTACCATCATTCGCGCTCGCCCTGGAGACCACCTTCTGCCGTTGTGTATTTTGTCCGCAGGTGCCAGGTGCGAGGAGACTCTCCTCGGGGGGTCGTTTTTGCGGTGCCCGACCTCCCTGGAGCCACCTTCCTACATCGGCGTCACGGCGGCGCTCCGGCGGTCCACCCGCCTTTTTGAAGCAGCCATCCATTCAGGGAGATCCCCAGGAAGGTCGGACTACCATCGGACATGTACCTTCAGCTCGGAGCCTCGAGATTTTGCCGTTTCAAACTCGCCCCGGCCGTGTTCTTCGGTCGTTCTTCCTCCATGCTCTTGAGCCGCTCGATTGCCCCGTGTTCTTCACGAGATACAGCAGTCGTTCGATCGTCCCTCGCCAACGCCATTGACCTTCGCAGGGAGATCTGATCTCAGCCGTCGGCGGGCGAAGAGTCATCGTTCAACCAGGTCGCGCCACGTGTATAAGTCACCAATCTGCAGCGTTGAATCCGCCATTACTTCGAGTATTTTGCCTTCTCACCCAAAGATTTTTTGTACTTAATATTAGGGACTAAATCATTCATCTGCAGTTGTGAACTTTTGTAAAATTTGCAAGTTGCCCCTGGATTTCTGTCTAATTACATATATGCCCTTGCAAGTAGTGTAGTTTCTTGTTGTTGTCTCTATTTATTGCATGCATCTATAAAATTCCAAAAATCACCAAAAAATAGTCATAAGCTCCTGATGCATTGTAGATTCACGCCATATTTTTATTTTTCATTTTTATTGCATTTTATTATTTATAAAAATTCAAAAACACTCATTTTCAGCACTGTTTGCATTAGAAAATACATAAAAATTATAAAAACACCTCAGAAAATTCACAAAAAAAATATATATTGTCTATCTTAGTGTGTTTTATCTTTAGGCCAAAAATCACTAAAAAATACAAAACAAAACGCCTAAAAATTGTAAAACTCTAATAACCTTCATAAAAATCTTAAAAATTCTACAAAAATCCTAAAAATTCAATTTCAGTTTCTGTATCTTCTCTGATTTATTATCTTTCAAATAAAATTAATTTGAGGAATTTTGGACACCATTTGATATTTTTCATCCTCATTTTAGTTTCAGCCAGTAGCTAATTCACTATTTTCTTGTATTTCCACTTTTAAAAATACCAAAAACATTCTGAAAAATCCCTAAAAATCACAAAAACAGTAAAAAATATAAAAAGACCAAAAAGACTTTATTTCCTATTTTTTGAGCATTTTTCACTATTTTTATAAATACCCTCTTTCCTCTTTTCTTATATTATATATACATTCCAATATTGAAAAAGAAAAATAAAAAAATATAAAATATAAAAAGAAAATATAAAATCAGAAAATTAAAAATCAACAACAACAACAAAGCCTTTTCCCACAATTAAGTAGGGTCGGCTACATGGATTCTTCGCCTCCATTCAGATCTATCTTGGGTCAATCTCGGACTTATATCCAAAAAACTAAGATCCCTTCGTATAGTCTCTTTCCAACACTTTTTGGGCCGTCCTCGCCCTCTCTTAGCCGGCTCAACATCTTAACACTCGCATCTCCTAACCGGTGCATCAGTTGACCTTCTTTGCAAATGACCAAACCATCTTAAGCGGTTTTCTCGCATCTTATCCTCGATCGGAGCTACACCAACTTTATTTCTGATTGCATCATTTCGAATCCGATCTTTACGTGCATGTCCACACATCCATCTTAGCATTTTCATTTCTGCTACAGCCATTCTCTGCACATTCAGAACCATAAAGCATAGCAGGTCTCACGGCTGCTTTGTAAAACTTTCCTTTAATTTTTAAAGGAATTTTCTTATCACAGAGAACAGCGGAGGCTCCTCTCCACTTTAGCCAGCCTGCATTTATTCTATTAGTAACATCTCCATCAATTTCCCCATCATGTTGCAAAATAGATCCCAGATATCTAAAAGAATCTCTCTTTTGAATGTTATCGTCACCAATCTTCACCTCGATTCCTTCACCATTGCTTCCATCAAAAGTGCATTCCATATATTCCGTCTTAGCCCTACTTATACGAAAACCTTTAGTCTCCAATGCATGTCTCCAAACCTCAATCTTCTCATTTACTCCATCTCTAGTCTCGTCAATCAACACAATATCATCAGCAAATAACATACACCAAGGTAACTCATCATGAATGTGACTTGTCAACTCGTCCATAATCAAAGTAAAAAGAAATGGACTCAAAGTTGAACCTTGATGTAAACCAATGTTGATATCAAAATAGTCAGTCTTCCCTGTCGGGGTTCTTACACAAGATAAAGCCCTATCATACATATCCTTTATGAGATTAATGTATAGGACAGGTACTTGTCTCTTCTCCAAAACTCTCCACAGTATCTCTCGTGGGACGGAATCATAAGCCTTCTCCAAATCAATAAAGATCATATGGAGATTCTTCCTTTTAGCTCTATAAATCTCCATTGTTCTCCTCAGCAAATGGATGGCTTCAATAGTTGAGCGACCTGGCATGAATCCGAATTGGTTTTCTTTTACTTGGGAAACTTGCCTCAACCTTCTTTCGATCACACGTTCCCAAATTTTCATAGTGTGACTCATCAGCTTGATACCTCTGTAATTTGAACAATTTTGAATGTCTCCTTTGTTCTTATACAGAGGCACCACGATACTCCTCCTCCAATCTTCAGGCATTTTCTTGCTTCGCCAAATAACATTGAATAGATTCGTAAGCCAAGTCAAACCACGCTCACCTAAAACTTTCCATACTTCTACAGGGATGTCATCTGGTCCAACACCTTTCCCAAGTCTCATAACCTTCAAAGCCTCCTCTACTTCTTTTCTTTGTATTCGTCTATAGCATGCACGATTCAAGTAACTTTCACTACTAGCTAGATCACCCAAAGTGATCTCTCTATTTCCTTCTCCAATGAAAAGTTTATGGAAGTACTGCTCCCATCTAGTCTCTATATCCTTCTGAGTAACAAGCACGTGACCTTCCTCGTCCTTAATGCATCTCACTTGAGAAAGGTCTTTGGTCTTTCTTTCTCTTGCTTTGGCCAACCTGAATATATCCTTTTGGCCCTCCTTAGAGTTGAGATTTTTATACAAAACCTCATAAGCTCTTGACTTAGCTTCGCTTACAGTCTTCTTTGCTTCCTTCTTCGCTATTTTATAGTCGGTGACAGTTTCCTCTGTTCTATCCTTAGACATAGCTTTAAAGCAAGCTCTTTTAATTTTTAGCTTCTCTTGCACCCCTTCACTCCACCACCAAGCCTCCTTTTGACCCGGAGCTCCTCCTTTTGACTCGCCTAGCATCTCTTTGGCTACCTTTCGGATACAAGATGCTACTGCCTCCCACATCTCGTTTGCACTACCGCTACAATCCCAAGATAAGTCTTCTAAAACCTTCTCCCTGAAGCTTGATTGCTTCAGCGGAAGATTCCACCACCTAGTTCTAGTGATCTTAGGAATCTTCCTTTCCTTTACCAGCCCTTTTATTTGTAATTCCAAGACTAATAAGCGATGTTGGGTTGTCAAACTCTCTCCAGGGATTACTTTGCAATCTTTGCAACACAACCGATCTCTTCTCCTCAACGCAAAGTAATCTATTTGTGTTCTAGTTGAGCCACTCTTATAAGTAATTAAATGCTCCTCCCTCTTATTGAAAATAGTGTTTGCTATGAAAAGATCATATGCAGTTACAAAATCCAGAATGACTTTTCCCTCTTCGTTTCTATCCCCAAAACCATGACCTCCATGCACAGTTGCATACCCTGAAACATCTTTTCCCACATGTCCATTAAGATCTCCACCTATGCAAACCATCTCTCTTTGTGGGATTCGTTGTAAAATCTTATCCAGATCCTCCCAGAAAGCTTGTTTAGTCCTTTCATCTAAACCAATTTGCGGTGCATAAACTGAGATGATATTCAGAATTTCTTCTTCAAGCACCAACTTTAGCAAAATAATTCAATCCCCAAATCTTTGCACCTCAACCACACAATCCTTCAAATCTTTATGAACAACCACTCCAACACCGTTTCTGCCCTTATCTTTACCTGAATACCAAAGTTTAAAGCCTGTCTTCTCGAATCTCGATCTCCCTTGCTTTCTCTCCAACCATTTAGTCTCTTGAAGACATAATATATGAATCTTCCTTCTTTCCATTGTATCCACTATCTCCATCAATTTTCCAGTTAAAGTACCTATATTCCAACTACCAATCCATAACTTCCTTTGCAATCTCTTTGATCAAAATTAAAAATCAAAATACAAAAATACAAAATTAGAAATAAAAAAATACAAAATTAAAAACCCACAAAAAATAGCATAAGTAGACATTTTGATCACATTCACACACTTGTGCATTCACTTGTCCCATTCTATCCTGCTTGCTCCCTGTGTTCGACCTCTACACATACTTGCACCTATACACATCTTGTTGTAGAGTTATAATAAATTTTAACTCCGCACATTTACTTGCATTGCTTGATCTATCTGTTGTGGGTTAATTGTTGTTTTAATCCGGATTTCGTGTGGTCGATTCAGCGACTGAGTTCCCGCCTTGTGTGGAACCTAAGATCACCGATTTTTGGGTTAAACAAATGGCGCCGTTGCTAGGGAGCAACAGCGCTTAGTTCGGGTTTGTGCGTGATTGTGATTGTTTGTCTATTTTGCGGTTTTTATTTTTGTTTATTTTTGCTCTTTTATTTTGATATATCGTTTGAACTGTCTTGACCACCCTCTTGTTTGACTTTGTGCGAGGTATGCGGATCGAGGAAGGCACTCTTTTCTAGGAGCGCACGTGCACCCACGTGAGGCGGCTTTGGCTTCGCACCAAAGCGGACTTGTAGGGAATTTTGAAGACCATTCTTGAGCATTTATTTTATTGTATTTATTTTGTAAGTTAAGTGAGAGAGCGACCTATATTTGTAATAATACAGGTACCCTCGGACACTTGGACATTCGAGCCTAATTTCCAGGTGTTTGTGCACCTGGGGGCTCGCCGCGGTTTTTACGGCTTTTTCTTCGCATTTTTTTACTTTGTTTTCTGATTTTTCGATTTTATTTCTTTTGTGTGATTGAGCCCGTAGTTTTAGAATTACTTGCGATAGATTAAGGCCAAACACCTAATATCTCTGCATGTGCCTATAGTATCGTTTGGACTTAGTCAAATCATTAAACAGTTGATTCACTGTCTTTGATCCACCGCGCCGCGAGCCCACCCTGCCAAGCGCTGCTCCTGAACTCGACGTGTCGAGAGGAGGGGTGAGCCTAGACCGGACTCTTGGATTGAGGATCGGTGATCGACTTGTGGTTCTTCACGATAATAGCATTTTCTGAAACTTAGGGCGATTTCATCGGCTTGCATTTGCATATAGATTAGGTTTCAATTCTGCTGAGCATCCTTGCATGTAGAGTGTTGGAGGAGGCAAGGTGAGCATTTACGCTTTAGCATTCATCATTGATTTGCCGCTTGCATTGCTTTTCCGCCTTTCCCTCTGATTTTGCCAACCTAAGTGCTTAAAGGAATGGAATCCCTGATAGGATCGTGCATTTCTTACTAAAAATCCAAAAAAAGTGATAATTAATAAAATTGGGACTGCTAATATTACTTGACCATAAAAAGATCAAGAAGAAAAATATTCTCTTGGGGCGAGTAATCCCCTCATTGTCTTCGTTTTACATTGCTCGCGCACACGCTAAGGACTAGTGCCCCAAATCCCATTTCAGCCCCCTAATTGTGTGTGCAATCTTTGACTTCTCACCTAACTCTAAAACATACAAGATAAAAAGACCGACTTTTCGGTCTCTACCGAGTTGAGTAGGTGAATTGAGGGTTTGTATTATTTCATTTCTTGCTTGTGATTGTTTTGTATGCATACTAGATCGCCTCTGCGCCCTTGCGCCTTTTTCTTCGCTCTCTTGATTTGACCTTCGTACTCTCCCGACTATCATTTTTCCTTTTGTTTCGAGATGGCCGATTGGAGTATATTTTTTCCGGACTTTGAGGACCCCTCGTTCGCTCCAACCGGTCCACCTCACTTTTTCCAGGAGGACTTTGCTCCTGATTTTTGTACATATCCGACCAACCCACTATTTCAGGAGTCGGACTTTGACATTCACCAATCATTTCCACCACCGTCACCTTCACATTTCGACAACCCGCTCTTCCTTGAGTATCCCGATCAAGAATGTGATTTTTGTCCACACCCACCGCCCACATTCGACACACCCGATCCTGAGATTTTGGAGTCACCTTTCATGATGTCCACACTTGAGACCTTGAATCAGATGATGGAGCATATGAACTCGAGGATAAGTGATTTATTTAGTGAAAATAAGAACCAGAATGTTGCTCCATTCTTTGAGGATGAGGATTCATTTGAGGATTTCCATGAGAGCTTGCAGTCGCCCAAAATACAAAAAAATGAGAAAAATTTAAAAATCCAAAAAGAGTCCGGGAGACCTTTGGTTGACTCAGACTGTGAGGAGAGCGTTCACGTGCCAGATCCTTTGTTCACACATTCATTCACACCCCGTCCCACCTTTGACCCCGAGGATGCCGCTGTACAGACTGCTCTTGGCATACCTCGTGTATATGCTGATTCCGACTTCCTCCCTTGTATGGAGGAGGTCCAAAAATTCAAAAAAATGCTGACTGAACCCGAAGTAGTGGCCACCATACATGAGATTATCCGTGCCCCACTTCAGCAGGCCATGACCGATTTATCTGCTCCTCTTCCCAAGAAGAGAAAGCGGAGGAGCGGATCTGAGCGTCATATCTTGACCATGGCCACTGCCCACGCCATCACACACCGTCCCATTCCTCGGAAGATGAACACTGCCACACCTTTCATTAGTTGCACCATCTCTGACTTCACATGTGATCACACTCTCCTATACGGCGGTGCTTCGATTAGCATCATACCCTTCTCGTTGGTACAGTCTCTTCACTTAGGTCCTCTCAAGAAAACCAGGATGACCGTACAGTTTGCTGATGGATCCATCAAGAGGCCGAAGGGTATCCTAGAAAACGCCGTCATTTCGATTCAGGGCATGAGCTACCATGTTGACTTTGTCGTTTTGCCCATGGAGACCTCCATAGGGGAGCACTCTCCAATCATCCTGGGACGATCATTCCTCGCCTCTGCGAGGGTCGTTATTGACTATGGATCAGGAGAGATTCGCTTCCGTCCTGCTGACGAGAGCGAAGTGTTGATCACCGCACCGGCATTTGACCAGAGACCTACACCTGATTCACCTTCACCTATCTTGGTTGACCCTGAGGACCATGACCTTGACGAGACTATCAGAGAATTTTGTTGTTTATTGGACTCCACTGAGACCCAAGAATTCCTCTCCAAGGAGGAAGACCTGGAAAGCATGGACCTCGGAGTTCCTTCTTCTGGGACTTGGCGCTGTGTTGATGACATCCCCGGGATTTACACGATTGACACCATTGAGCGGAGGGCAGATCCTGAGACTAGACAGGACGGACATGACTCGACTACTTCCACTGATGAGTCCGCTCATGTTCACATAGATACTGATGAGACAATGACCGAAGTTGATTTGATTGCTTTTATTCGGGAATTCGGTCCTTTTAATGAGAAAGATGATCCAGTTGAGATTATAGAGGACGAACAGAGCTCGACTACTTCCACTGATGAGTTCGTTCCTTTTGGTTTTGACCTAGATGAGACCTCGCAGGACGACACTGAGTACACTACTTCCGATGATGATGAGTTCGTCCCATTTCACTTTGACACTAGCGAGACTCCCAAGGCCGGACCTAGCCGTACTTCTTCCACTCACCAGTTTGTGCCTTCACACCATAGGGTCCCTGAGGATCTCCACTCTGTTGACCATGATCGGCTTCCGTCCACTGTGGACCCCGATGTCGACCTGCATCACACCAGATCCATTCCTCAGCGGTCCCGCAAGAAGGTTCGCTTTCTACCTTCTTGATCATGTGTACATTCATCTCTGTTGTATATTCTCTTGTGTGTACTTCGGTTCTCTCTACCGTATTGCTCGTCCACCCATTCTTGTGTTTGCCTTACTTATGACGTACTTTGTCCTAAGTATAGGGGGGTGGACGAGCCGAGTGTTCTTTCATCGTTCCGTGTCATCACTCCTGTCGTTGCCTATACTTAGGGCTTCTTTCACCCTAAGTATAGGGGGAGTGGTGTGTACATTCTCACGATCTTCTCTTCCATCTTCTGATCTATTTTCTCTTTTCTTCTTTTCTTCTTTTCTTCTTTTCATTTTCTATCTTCTTTTTGTATCAAAAAGGTGTCGCCCCTTGTAGACAGTATGCTATACATAGGACGTACTTTGTCCTATGTATAGGGGGTGTGCACCCCAAGTTTTCATTCTTTCCGATCCTCTCCATTGTCTCCTCTTCTTGTCTATACTTAGGGATATCTTACCCTAAGTATAGGGGGAGACAATCCGAGTACGATCTGTTCATTCCCACCCTTGACCCTCCCTGCTTTGTGTACAGTCTGCTATACTTAGGATTATTTGATCCTAAGTATAGGGAGGACGGTCAACTTCTCATTCGTTCATTCATCTCTGTATTCCTTTATTCTTTACACTTGTCTATACTTAGTACGAGTTATGTCTTCTCTTTTCTCTCTGATCTATGAGGACATAGCTCAAGCTAAGTATAGGGGGGTCGTATATACTGCGTATATACTTTAGCCATAACTCGTACTTTCGTATTTTCTTAATAAATATGGCTGTTAATTCGTTAAAATTCATTAAAAATCCTTAATAAAAAGGTGTTGTGTTCCTCAAATTCTTTTTATATGAACTGATTAATAAATCAGGTGAAAATGTTTTTTGCAAAATGTTTGAAAAATAGTTTGAAAATTTGTGTGAAAAATCTTTTGAAAACTATTTAGAAAACGTTTTGTTACATGTTTTCAACCTTTGTAAAAATGTGTGGTTTGTAAAATTTATTTTCTTTGCGTGAAATAAAATGTTTGAAAAATGATTTGCAAACGGTTTGAAAAATGGTTGCAAAAATATCTGAAAAACCTATACATACTGTTTTGAAAACCTTTGCAAAATGATTTTCAAATGTGTGTACATGTTGTAAAATTATTTGTAAAAATTATTTTGGACTATAGTTTTCAAAATTGCTTGTAAAACTTGTGTCAAATAAGTTTGAGGAATATATACATCACACCAAAAATCCACTTTATATATACCTATAAAATTGACCACTTACCCTTATAAATTCTTAAAATCCACTTCTTGTAAATATAAGAAGCACTCCCGTGTACATATTTTTCACCTTGTTTTCAGCCAAAATCTTTTTGTTTTCAAAAAAATTCCAAAAACATTTGCAAAATTAAAATAAAAAACATTTGAAAAATCTTTTTGAAAAATACAAAAAATGCATATGCATCATCATCATCTTTTCAAAAATCCATAAAAAGTTAAAATCTTGAAAATTGCATCACAAAAATATTTTCTGCATTTGCATAGCATGAGCATTTTTCGGATTGAGTTTGATAGTTGAATGAGTCTGAATAAAATCTGGAGATTGGAGCTTAATTGGACCTCAATAATCTACCTAATAACAGGAACCTTATAGGAACTGGGTTTGAGGTACTTCAGGTCTAGTTGACTTAATTCTTTGAGGATCACGAGACTTAGTTCAATGGATTCTTGACTGCCTAAGTAGAGTATTTCGGAGCACACACACGACTGTTGTTGATAATGACCTAACTTGGACACCTACACCTTTCACATGGCTTAACTCAGTTGGAGTGGTGAGGGGATTGGACTTGCCGGTATGAGACGCACACAAGTGGAAACATTTGTCCTCCTCTAGGGAGGGAAGTGCACCCCAACCCGTCCAGTGATTAGGAAGTCTAAAGACAGGAGGTTGTGGGTTGCAATAAAGCTTCAAAAGAGGGATAGTCTACTGGCTCAAGAGGAAAAACTCCTTATGTAAATGCTGCTGTGAATAGTATTTAAAAAAAAAGAAAGAAAGAAAGAAAGAAAAGAGACAGGCTTGTACAAAAAAATAAGATGCCTGCAAAAGTATGTACATATGTTGTAAAGTCAATAAGCAAGCTTGAGTTCTAAAGTCAAATCATGTGAGCCTGCAGCTGGATGACTTGGCTACACTGGTCTTGCATCCTACGATAGGTAGCTACACTGGCTACCGTCCATTCTTCTCTTCATCCCCTCCTCTTGAGCTGGTTGCCACTTGAACTTAGAAGGGAATACCCCGCTCCTCGAGGATGGAGTTATTGGATTGGGGAATTATTGGGTTGTCGTACTGGAGAAGTTAGTTTCTTTGTCATTCTAGTTGGGGAGAGCCACCATCACTTACACTGTACGAGTCAAATTCATAGTCGTAAGGGTTTGCGTATGAGTTGAGATATTTCTGACCTGGCTATTGAGAAGACTTGAGCAGAGTTTTGGGATTCTCAGGGACTGTTGGATTTCAAATTCGGTTCTCAATAAGGTTCCGCCCGCACTAAAATTACAAAGGTCCGACTTAAGCTCCAAACTCTGATTTTGTGAAGACAAGTTTGATAATTACACTTAATCCACCTTCTTCTTTTTCTTTTCTTTGTTTTTCTTTTCTGCACTTATTGCATAAGTGTTTGCTGGAGACTAGCAAAGGCAAGTATAGGGGGATGATGAATCTACGTTTCATCATCTTTATTCTATCATTTTGGCCTTAAAAACCCTAGTAAATGCGTGTAAATAGCATTAATTCATGCATTTTAGCATTCATGCATAAGTGTGTAAAAAGTGTATAAAATACGGTTTTTAAAGCCAAAATTATAGAATAAAGAAAAGAAAAGAAAAAGAATAAAATATTATAAATATTTTATGACCCGAAACCCCGAGACCTAGGCATCCCGATGACTAGTTCGACAAGGAATAAAGTAGGGGGAGATAAGGGCCCAAATACAATAAAATTCCCTTTTATTTTATCCATTCTTTATTCATTTTGGGACCTATTTTTGGTTCCACTTTTTATACCTCAAATAAAGAAACTTTGTATATGAAAGTTGTAAATAATTTTATATAGAAAAATACAAAATTTATTTCACTCAAAAATAATGCACAGGTAAAAAGTTATGGTCTGAATAAGAATCCAGAATCCCAACTTCCCAGACCTGTATCTCACAAATGAAAACTCCAAATGCATCAAACTCACCTTTAATTGTATATAGAATAAAATAAGCTATTTAATGGTGGTGGTTTCGCATTTGGCGGAGCTACGGTTTGAAAGTTGAGTTTTGGGATCCTATTGTGTACTTGTACAAATTAAAATATTCAATTTATTATTTATTCACTATTTTTTATAATTTTATATTTTTATAAATATTACTTATAATTTATTTGCATATTAAATCAGAATAAAAATGCAAAGAAAACTCAAATTAAAATACTTGTATATAAAAGACATAGGTAAAATACATATATACATACATGTATAATTTACACTTTTATTTTATTAAGTGTATAAAATATATCAATAAAACAAAATAAAATATATTTGTGCATAAAAGTATTTTATAATTTTATTAAATAATAAACAAAATTAAAGAAATTAAAAACACCAATATAAAAATAAAAGATTAAAATATATAGATATAGATACCTATAAAGGGTATAAATGGCAACTTGCAATATTAGCCTCATAAAAATAAAAATAAATCATAATAAAATAATTTATAAAATAATAAACATTTTTTATTTTGTAACCATAATTTAATAAATTGATTTGCTATTTTTAATTGATTTTAGCAATGTTTTTCCCAGGGATTTTCCTGGTTGGTCCACGTGGACCAACCAGGTGGAAGTTGACCCACTGGTCAACTCCCTAGTCTGCTCCTACAGCCTGTCAGAATGTGTTTTGGCCTGATTTCTCGGAATTTTAGAGCTCGCATCGTTCTTGGTCTGTGGATCGAAGATTCGCTCGATAAACCTCGATCTTCATGCCGCCTCGCCCACTCTCTGCCCAACGTTCTGAAGGTTGTCAGACTGCGTTTTTTTGGCGTTTTCTCCGAATTTTGGAGAGCGCGTCTTTCACCATTTGGCATTGCTTCCTTCTTGACTTTTGTTCACCATATATTGAGGATACACGCCCATGGATGTTTTCGAGGAGTGCATCACTGGTGTGCTCCAGACGCATCGAACTTCGAGCCCCGTCGGCCATCTTCTTCAAAAACCACCAACTTTTCCATTTCGAAATTGAACCCCTCTTGACCTTGTTTTTGGCTCCCTTGAGCAAGCTCCGGATAGAGCTTGGTGACAGCAAGCTCTCCAGCCCCCCAGGGAAGCACGTCGAGGACTTGAGCGGCCGTTCCACCCCCATCTCTGGCTCTGGCCGTGAGGTCCCCTACTTCTTGGTTTTTCCAACCAATCGAGGTTGTTTTTTTTACTCGTTTTTTAGTTGTTTTTCGTTGCTGTAGGTTAGCTGTAATTTTGCCTTTAATTTTAACCTTTTATTGGCTCGATTCGCAATCCATTCGTCACCCACTACACCCTCGCCGGAGCTTGCTCCGACGAGCTCTATTTCCACCGTCTACTCCCTACCATCATTCGCGCTCGCCCTGGAGACCACCTTCTGTCGTTGTGTATTTTCTCCGCAGGTGCCAGGTGCGAGAAGACCCTCCTCGGGGGGTCGTTTTTGCGGTGTCCGACCTCCCTGGAGCCACCTTCCGACGTCGACGTTGCGGCGGCGCTCCGACGGTCCACCCGCCTTTTTGAAGCAGCCATCCATTCAGGGAGATCCCCAGGAAGGTCGGACTACCATCGGACGTGTACCTTCAGCTCGGAGCCTCGAGATTTTGCCGTTTCAAACTCGCCCCGACCGTGTTCTTCGGCCATTCTTCCTCCATGCTCCTGAGCCGCTCGATTGCCCCGTGTTCTTCACGAGATAAAGCAGCCGTCCGATCGTCCCTCGCCAACGCCATTGATCTTCGCAGGGAGATCTGATCTCAGCCGTCGGCAGGCGAAGAGTCATCGTTCAACCGGGTCGCGCCACGTGTATAAGTCACCAATCTGCAGCGTTGGATCCGCCATTACTTTGGGTATTTTGCCTTCTCACCCAAAGAGTTTTTGTATTTAATATTAGAGACTAAATCATTCATCTGCAGTTGTGAACTTTTGTAAAATTTGCAAATTGCCCCCTGGATTTCTATCTAATTACATATATGCCCTTGCAAGTAGTGTAGTTTCTTGTTGTTGTCTCTATTTAGTGCATACCAAGGTTCAGAAAGTCGGTATGCGGTATTCGTTCGGTCAGGCGGTCTGAAGCGAGTAAGCGGATAGGCGGAAGTATATGTGGAAGTATATGCGGATTATGCGGTTTGCAGTATTTTAACTAAAAAATAATAAAAATAATATAATAAATTCAAATATTAGAGGTTTACGTTTCAAAAAAAATATAGCATAGATACAATATAAAGTATAAATATTTTTGGACACTGCAATACTAATCACAACTCATAAATATTGTACTCAAATCAACCACTAGATTTATTTTATAGCCAAAGATTGGAGCAACAGTAAAGCACTATTCAGATGAAACTTTGACAAAGAATGAACACAAGGCCTTGAATACTGAAAGTAGTAATATTTATTTTTTTTTAAAATATAGCTGTCAATATCAGTGTCAATATCAGCCATGGACATTAGGTATCTAGGATTTTATTACATTTTTCCTTACTAAAGTAAGGCCAATACTTACTGGAAACATGCCTTCAATGGACCAAAAAAAAGAATTCCAATCGTAAATTGTGTCAAGCATAGTTCAGTACAGTGCAAATGAACAAATACGAAAGAAAATTAGAGGAACAAGCAAGGACTTCATAATTAGATAAAAAATCGAATTTACTGTGTCTTTTCCAAAAGACAATCTTTTGTCAATTCCAACAGGGAGCATAAGACCAAATTTGGATATATTTAATTGAAAGGATAGTGTAGGTCGATAGTAGAAAAAGCTTATCAATATCTTTCACGCTCAAAATAATATAATATGAAGATCCATACGGTATTGTCAATAAAACTTGATATGATATGGAGATTCATGCTGAATACAACTAATATGCATCTAGGTAATCTATTTTGTTCATAACAGTAAATGTATTTCACTAATACAGACAACATTTAGGGATAAATATCATGAGGAGCATAACAATGCAACGAAATAGAGAGAATTGAACATAAAAAGAGAACTGTCACCTAAGAGAACAACGGCGATGCCAGGGGGACAGTGAGCAAAGAGCCTACAAACAGAGATAGGGTTTTTACTCAACCTCGAGAGTATACACAGGGATGAGGGGTGTATTAGCTGATTAAGTAGGGTTATTTCGAAAGCAGTTCAATATATTCCAATCCAATATGCGGCCGCATATGCGGATTACTCGGACCGCATACTCTCTATACCGCATATTAAGCGAGTATTGTATATGTGGTTCGCTATGGTAACCGACTACGCATATGCGGCCGCATATGCGGCCGCCCGAACCGACTTTCTGAACACTGGTGCATACAACAACAACAACAACAACAAAGCCTTTTCCCACAATTAAGTAGGGTCGGCTACATGGATTCTTCGCCTCCATTCAGATCTGTCTTGGGTCAATCTCGGACTTATATCTAAAAAACTAAGATCCCTTTGTATAGTCTCTTTCCAACACTTATTGGGCCGTCCTTGCCCAATTGCATGCATCAATAAAATTCCAAAAATCACCAAAAAATAGTCATAAGCTCCTGTTGCATTGTAGATTCACGCCATATTTTTATTTTTCATTTTTATTGCATTTTATTATTTATAAAAATTCAAAAACACTCATTTTAAGCACTGTTTGCATTAGAAAATACATAAAAATTATAAAAATACCTCAGAAAATTCACAAAAATATATATATTGTCTATCTTAGTGTGTTTTATCTTCAGGCCAAAATCACTAAAAAATACAAAACAAAACGCCTAAAAATTATAAAACTCTAAAAACCTTCATAAAAATCTTAAAATTCTACGAAAATCCTAAAAATTCAATTTCATTTTTGTATCTTCTCTGATTTATTATCTTTCAAATAAAATTAATTTGAGGAATTTTGGACACCATTTGATATTTTTCATCCTCATTTTAGTTTCAGACAGTAGCTAATTCACTGTTTTCTTGTATTTCCACTTTTAAAAATACCAAAAAACATTCTGAAAATCCCCAAAAATCACAAAAACAGTAAAAAAATATAAAAAGACCAAAAAGACTTTATTTCCTAATTTTTAAGCATTTTCACTATTTTTATAAATATCCTCTTTCCTCTTTTCTTATATTATATATACATTCCAATATTGAAAAAGAAAAATATAAAATATAAAATATAAAAAGAAAATATAAAATCAGAAAAATAAAAATCAAAATACAAAAATACAAAATTAGAAATAAAAAAATACAGAATTAAAAACCCACAAAAAATAGCATAAGTAGACATTTTGATCACATTCACACACTTGTGCATTCACTTGTCCCGTTCTATCCTGCTTGCTCCCTGTGTTCGACCTCTACACATACTTGCACCTATACACATCTTGTTGTAGAGTTATAATAAATTTTAACTCCGCACATTTACTTTCATTGCTTGATTTATCTGCTCTGGGTTAATTGTTGTTTTAATCTGGATTCGCGTGGTCGATTCAGCGACTGAGTTCCTGCCTTGTGTGGAACTTAAGATCACCGATTTTTGGGTTAAACACTCTGTTAAGTCGAAGGCAACTTTCTTAGACGGTTTTCTAAAACCTGAAGCATCAAGAGGAAGAGGAGATTGATACGTCTTGAAGAGTTCGGGAGAACAACTCGAGGAATCAATACTCGTCTTCTTCTTACCAGATGATCGACTAGAGGATGGAGCAACCGATTTATCAAGATTGGTCAATTTGGTCCCAGTTGTCTCTTTTGGTGTATGTCCTGGATGTGGTATGTGAGAGGTATTGATCAGAGGTTCATCATCGGATGAGTCACCATATGCATTGTAATACTCCTGCAGGGTCAGCACACATCTCTGGTATGGTACGGACCGTATGGTGTTCTCAGTTGGCTTGGCATTTATCGGCTCATGCGTCGGATCATCTAAAAAATCAAGGAAATCAGAAATGATCGTATCCGACTCAGGGGTAGCTTCTGGTTGTGAGTCCTTTCTAGAAGATGTCGCGGTGGTGGTGATGCAAGCAGTAGACGGTGTGGAGGTGTGGGGAGTCTCTAAACCAATGGTCGTCTGGACAGTCGGTATCTCAGGTGCAGTAGAGAGACGGGACTCAACTGTCTCTCGAAGGTCACGGATGTCTGTGACTGTACGGGTTACCTTAGGATATCGTGTGTCCTCAAAGATGGGGTGAGGTCGGAGTGCTCCCAATGCAGTGAAATCGATCTCCCGAGTCTCGCAATCTATAGTTGCCTTAGCCAAGGCTAAGAATGGCTTCCCGAGAATGATAGAAGACTGAGTGAACTCTCCCCGATGCTCAATGTCAATGATCGTGAAGTCTATCTGTAGTAGAGCACCTTGGAAAGTAATGATAACTGAAATAATTCCTTTCGACTGTTTAATAAACCGATCAGATGGCACCGTTGTCGGGAAGGCAAACGACTTAGGGTTTAATTTGAAAAATTAGATTTAGATTTCACTACTCGACTGACCCCCGAGCCACCTTGTATTTATTCCATTTTTGTAATTATTTTTCTGCTCGTTTTTTTATATATTTTGTGGTATATCTCTCTAACATAAGTTTTATTTTCCTTGCGATGGCCCGGTGAACTTGGAGTCAATCGGAGGTCGATGGACGTGACGCGCGCTGACTGCTGAAGATCAAGGAGAATTAATTTATTTTGAGAGAATTTTTTGTAATTAGTGTGTTGTAATAATTTAGGTAATTCGCTCTTTATAGCAGCTCTTGTTTGAGAGCTCGCACTTGTATCCGGACTGGACATAGACCCGCTCGTGGTCGTGTGGTTGATTGACGTAGAATAGGACTTGCACCTGCAGCTCTTAGAGCATTTTTACTAGATTGTCTTTATTGCTTGAGCTCGTAATATTTAGGACCACACATCACTTTTAACAAGATGCACTTAGACGCAGGGCTATTAGTCAAATTTAACTTATTCATCACTCACTAATAGAACTGCCTGTCTAGGAACGGTTTTCTTGTTGGCATCATATAGTATAAAATTTCAATTCTGCCTTACATCCTGCATGTAGAGCGTGAGGATCACTGTAAGTCTTCTGAACTGAGCATGCATCATTGATTTCACTATTTGCATCGGTTTTTCTCGACTCTCTTTTCCTTATTTTTGAACTTAGGTTAAAAGGAAATCGGGACTGATCGTTAGGCGTACCTTTTTTGGTGAACTAATCAAGTGATAACCGAACTTAAAATCAGCACTACTAATCAGAGTTGATAAAAAAAACTGACTAAAACTAACACTTGTTTTGGGAAAGCAAAACCCTCATTGTATGCTTGGCTATTGTGATTGTTGAGAGGTGAGGACGCATCCCTAGGATAGTGCTCAAAACCTACTTTTAAGCCTTGCGTAATTGGACTTATACATTGATTTATCACCTAATTAAAACTGAAAAGATAAACGGTCGGACTTTTACGACATCACTGTGTTGAGTAGGTGAACTCAGGGTTTGCTCTTGTGTTTGTTTGTTATGTGTGTTATTCGGTGCACTTGCACGCTTTCTTTCTCAATCCGCTTCATTCTCTCATCTCCTTCTAAGATGTCAGAATTTTGGTCATCATATCCAAGTCACCCTTCTTCGACCATATTCCGATCATCTCCACCCTCTTATTCCTCCACGAACCAACACCCTGACCGCGAAGTCAAAACTTCGACTGACTTCTCACTTATTTGTCCTTTTCACCTACCCACATTCTTACAACCCTAACCCACATCCACCCTGGATTGACTCACCATATTCTCGTCCGCTTTCTGGAATCAAGGAACAAATCCGAAGAGCAGGCGACTACTGGGATGAATGACTGGCAGAATCAGTTGCCCCCACGGACATCATTCTTACCTCGAGTTGGGACTGGACAACCATTGACCTATACACATCCCGACTTAACCTTAGGGCACAACATGGTCGACCAGACAAACTGAATGGAGAGGCCTTCACTATATGATCTTCCTGACTTGATTGACCTGAGTGATCAAGCCCACCTTGACCAACTTTCATATCACCTATTCGGATAGCCAATATATACATGGAATTGGATTCATGCGACCGATTTACAGACCCCCTTGTCTACTGACTCCACCTTATGAGGCTCCGACCAACATCTGCCATACAGACGAGCCATACTCAACCCAGCATTACACGCCTGAGTCAAGGTGTGTTGAGTATAAGAGCCCGAGTTATCAGCAGTATCCTCCAATTGCGCAGACTTCTCTCATGAGGTGTCATGAGAACATATTGGAGGATGACATTTGTAGACCGATCAAGAGTCCAGGTAGAAATGTGGATCATGGATTTCGCGGATTGAATCTTGAAAACCTGGAAAACATCGGATTGACCACACGTCATGTACAGCTGGAGTCCCTTCTACCTCCCTCTTCTACTAACCACTTTTCCTCCAAACTTGAGTCTGTACATTCTCCTATTCCTCCTTCACCAACAAAAAGACCAAAAAAATGAAAAGGCAAAAAACACCATAAAATTGAAAATAGAAAAAACCTACAAAATTGGATCCTGCGGTTAGGGAAGCACTGGATAGAAAGTTGATTTTTGAGCTTCCCTTAATAATGGCCATTGAACACTTTCCTAACCTTAAAAGATTTGTGAGAAGTAAATTGATGCCTAAAAGGTCGGAAAATAAGAGACAAGGACTGAGAAACATGTGGTGTCTATGGCCACTTCTTTGATGAAAGGGAGAAAAACCAAGAGCCGCAGAGTGAAGCGGTTGCCTAGTTTTGATTGTGACATCAAAGACACCACCTTCACCCATGTAAGAATCGATGATGACTCACCGATTAATATCCTCTCGACCTCCGTGTTTGTCAAGCTCAAACTCGGATCTGCTAAGAAGACAAGAGAGATCATTCAGTTGGCTGATAGGAGTTGAAATTTTGCAAAAAAGATGTCTGTGTATTTAATTAAAAATCAAATATAATAAATTACTCTACAATTTATTTAAGGCACAAGACAACTCCAATAGAGGTGAAATTTGGAAAGTATTAGACATACTTCAAGGCATCATTCCTGATTTTTGTGAAATTTTTCGAGCAACTGTGAATGAGATATGAATTTAAGTGCTCAAAATGGGCAAAATATGCAAAATTTCACTTAAATAATTTTATTTAATTACCCAAAGGTCACAAAAATACAAATAAATATCAAAATGGTAAACAATTAGTTGCTCAACAATATAACATTTTTAATTAAATAAAATGATGCAAAATTGATAACCGACTTCTTTTCCTTCACATGGGTCATATAGAGAACGTATTTGGTATTTGGATATTGTCCGTATCAATGACTAATTAAGAAGCAAACACAGCGGTGTCCGTGCAAATTCAGAAATTAAAAAAATGCAATGCAAACGGTGCACAGGGGCACTTTTGGAAATATAAATGCTAATAGGGTAAACGTACAGGTTTTTACAAATAAAAAATGAAATAAGAAGAACAACCTTCTTCTCTTCTTTGATGCAGGTGGACGGCTAGGGCATGGAGCATGGGGTGGCACGGGTTGATGGCCGCGGCGGAAGGCGGTGCGGAGAGGGGCGGACGGACGGCCGCGCGTGGCACGGCTAGGCGGTGGGAGGCGCCGCCTGCTGCGCTGGTGGCTGCTGCCGCGTGGGCTTGGGTGGTTGCGCCTGCTCGGGGGCGACGCAGCTGTGAGGGAGTACGCCAGCGACGGTGCGCAGCGGGCTACAGGCGATGGTACGGCCGGCGGCGGTGGGCGGCGCCGCCTGCGGTGCAGGGGGCGGCGCAGGAGACGGTGGGGAGGGGGTCGGCCGCTCTCCTGCAATTTTTTTATTTTTTTTGCTGTTGTGGTTAATTTTTTATTTTTTTAATTTTTTAAACAAGGAACAAATATCAATATATACAAAAGGAAAAAATGGTAGAGGAGAATGATGAAGAAGATGAAGATGGTGGTGATGGTATGATGATATAGTAGTGTGATATAAAAAACAAGGGAAAACAAAGGTTAGATAAAATAAAATAACAAGAGAAATACGAAGGAATACTTACCTGGATCTTTGCCGGATTTGCGGAGCAGCTATGTTGGACTCCTGTCGTCGCCTCGATCCGATTGGCGAAATAAAAATCAGAGAAGCTACGCGAGCTCAATGGGGAACTCGTGACGCGGGGACGGTGGTTGCCGCGGATCTCGCCTGAAAGGAGGTTGTCACTTCGTATCAGGGTGGAACGCTGTCACCAATCAACCTCGATGAGCTCTTTCCTTTTTCTATTAGAATGGCGGATGCGAAAAAATGTGGATGTAGAGATAAATATAAAGAAGAGAAAGGGAGGTTAGAAAGGTGGTGGAGTTGAATGGAGGTTAGATGAAGAATGTGGGGTGGAATGGGAGTTGGTGGTAGAATGAAAAGAAGAGGGAAGTTAGTGTAGAGAAAGGGGGAAAATAAAAGGAAATAAAAGAGAAAAGGTTGGCTATTAAAATACAATAAAATAAAAAGAAGAAAAAGAGTTGAGAATTTACAAAAGTAAGCCCACAAAACAATATGTACATGGATTTTTTTAGGGATTTTTACTCGGCAGACCCTATAATCTTTGCCAATTACCTCTACGACCTTTGAAACATCGTAATTCCTCTCTCGACCTCATAAACTTGCTAACTCTTACCATACTGACCCAATGGTTAACCCCCATCCATTTATCCGTTAAAACTGACCGGATTCTGTTAGGAATTTTTGCACCCGTACCCCCCTCCGCCCGCAACGTCATCCCCGAGCAGTCCCGTGCCCCAGACACCCTCCCCCCCCCCGCCGCCTCCCCTGCTCGAAGTCCCCCCACCCCCACCGCCCGAAGCCCCGGCCTCGCACCCCCCCCCCCTCTTGCACACGCCGGCCCATTGAGCTCGAAACCCATCTCCCCCCACCGCCCAGTTCCTCATCCCCTGCTCGGCCCACCCCCTATCGAGCTGCCCCCTCCGCCCAGCTACTTGAACCCACCCCCGCCGAGTGCTACTCCTCCCCTGGTAGGATTCCCCCGCTGACGCCATGCCAAGCCCCCTCCCACCGTCTCCGAGCTGGAATCCCCCCAACCCACCCCATCGCCCAGGTGTTGGAAGTCCGTCGAGCCTGCTCCTCCCCTGCTCGATCCACCCCCCGTCCTCATCCCCTAGTCGGATTCCCCCCTCCCCCACCACCCAGCTACTTGAATACCCCCCCCCCGCCGAGTGCTGCTCCTCCCTTGGTCGGATTCCCCTGTCACTGTCGTGCCAAGCACCCCCCCCCCCCCCCCCGCACACGCCGGCCCATTGAGCTCGAAACCCCTCTCCCCCCACCACCCAATTCATCATCCTCTGCTCGGGCCACCCCCCATCGAGCTGCCCCCTCCGCCCAGCTACTTGAACCCACCCTCGTCGAGTGCTACTCCTCCCCTGGTAGGATTCCCCCGCTGCCGCCGTGCCAAGCCCCCTCCCACCGTCTCCGAGCTGGAAGCCCCCCAACCCACCCCATCGCCCAGGTGCTGGAAGCCCGCCGAGCATGCTCCTCCCCTGCTCGGTCCACCCCGTCCTCATCCCCTGGTCGGATTCCCCCCTCCCCCGCCACCCAGCTACTTGAACCCATCCCCCGCCGAGTACTGCTCCTCCCCTGGTCGGATTCCCCCGCCGCCGTGCCAAGTCCCCTCCCACCGTCACCGAGCTAGAAGCCCCCCAACCCACCCCATCACCCAGATGCTGGAAGCGCCCTCAAACACCCACCCACCCCCCCACCCCCACTCAGGTTCTCCTCCCCCCGACGCCCAGCTACTTGAACCCACCCCCCGGCGAGTGCTGCTCCTCCCCTGTCGGATTCACCCACCGTCGATGTGCCAAGCCCCCTCCTCGAAGCCCCCCCACCCCCACCGCCTAGGTCCTCCCACCGTCACCAAGCCCCCTCCTCGAAGAGGACTGTTTTTTCTTCTCTGGGTTAATTCTAGCCGTCCGGTCGCGGATTGGTTAGATTAACTCATTTTTAACTCAAGGAAGTTAACTCTATATGTGTCAATTTAACGGCAGGGTTCGTGGGGTAAGACAATGCAAGTTTACAAGGTCGAGAGAGGAATTACGATGTTTCAAAGGTCGTAGAGGTAATTGGCAAAGACTATAGGGTCTGCCGAGTAAAAATCCCTTTTTTTACTTTTCTACTTTTAATTTTTTCTTGTATTTTTAATAAAAGATGTTTACAAAATAAAACTAACATAAAATACTAGAAATAAAATAAAACATAAAAAGGATTTTTTTGGATTTTCAGTAATTAAGAAAAGTAAAATAAAAAATGAGAAAACAAAAATATACACAATTACATCTAGGTCCCAAAATCCAAATTTTGCAAACGAGCTCTGATTTTAATGAAGCCACTTTCATTGGATAGATAATTTTCTAACTTGAACCTTAAAAGTGAGTTTGGTAAATTTGGAGTTCATACGGAGCGGGAATTTGGCTGGGAAATTAGACTTTACGGCTTTTTATCTTTGGGATCTAGGAGTATTTATTTGAGGTGAAATTTGTTTTATATTTTTGTATTTTTATATACATTTTTATAAATAAGTCAAAGAAAGAATTAGCCAAAAAGGAGCTGAAATGAATTTATTAAAAATACATGAAGTTTTAGGCTATTTATAGGTGAAAAACTCCTTTAATTTTGCGGCTTTTTATTGTTAATTTATTTTGTACAATCTAATATAAAATAATTAGTGTGTTTTATTTATAAGAGTTATTTTGTTAATATTTTGATTTTATGGACATTTATTTGAGATTTTACTCGGAGATTTTGTTAAGGTTAATATATTGAGATGATGAATCGCGGATTCATCACCTTGAAAATATGAAAAATATTGCATCATCACATCACATTGATAGATGAACCAAGACATGTTGATAATTATATAAAGAATTGTGTAAAGAAGCACATCCTCATCGGTGGAGAGAATATCTCAAAATAATCAACTTCGTATATCCTGGTGAAGCCATCTGCCACAAGCCTTACTATGAGTCATTCAACTTTGCCATCCTGACCATGCTTGAGGGATCACCTATCAACAACTAATAGGAGAGGCAGTTGGAGGATAGGGTACAAGATCCTATTATCGCGAGAAAGGATAGCTTTCACCTCCTCATGTATAGATATCTACTGACTAGAGTTATATAATGCTTGCATAATCTCTCAAAATCGGCATAGTCATCAATGCCTTAATGAATTGCTTGTAAATGCCTGACAAGCCACTAGTCAAAATATAATGAGAGATACAATGAAAGTGCATGTCCTTAATATTTTTTTATACTGCAGTAGACAAGATAGAAGCATAGGAAGGATCATTCAGAGCAACACTTAATGAGGGTAAGAGTCAGAGTGGTTGAAAGCATGCATATCATGGGGGATGTGTAATGGGATTTGCACAAACACTCGACAATTACTCATTTTAGATCTATAGTTAAGGTAGGAATTCCAAAGGTAATGTTGCAAATTATATCATTGAAGTAGTTAAATTGCACAAAAAAGATTATTTTTTATATATAATAACAATGACAAATTGAATCATAACACGTGTATCCTCTCCGGGTTCAAGAATACCCACAAAAAGCATACTTGATGACATAATTTGAGAGCTTACTAATAGGATGAAATTATCAACAAAAGTGTTTCCAGCCAAAGATGCGCAAAGGGGATAAAAAGGCTTCATGTCAGAGTAGAGCAAAGAAAAGGGAGTAATCACATTCTTAGGAACAAAAGATGGAGCCTTTTTAGGGCGTCTCCAGGGCTTCCTTCAAGGGTGACGTGGCTCGACTCTCTCCCTGGAGGGCGTTGGCGAGGGGGCTCTGCGCTTCTGAGGCGAGGGATCTATTGCGAGGCTCGGTGGATGGGTCGCTGCAACTGAGGTGGCGTATGCCAAGGGTTAGTGACATCGCCGTAAAGCCGGATTTGGTGACGAGGGTCGTCGTCAGGGGGCTACCGTGAGGGCACGATCGCGACCTTCCATCGCTGGGCTCCTGCGGGGTGTGGTGGACGTTCTCTCCATTGAGAGCACCGGTTGCCATCCTGGACAATCCTTGGATGTGGTGCTTCGGGTTAGGCCGGTGGGTGCCGAAAAGCTTGGGTGGTGGGAGGTGACCCTGGATGGAAGACGTGTGCTGCTTGAGCTGCTGAAGGCGGGCGCGGTGCCAGCGATGCCGACAGTGGGGAGTCGGCGGTGGGAGGTTCAGGTGGCGCAGGCGGAGCTTCCTGACGGCGGCCAGATCGAGGAGCGTCCTTCTGATGCGCAGCTTCGGGCTGAGAGGGCTCGTTTCCCGAAGTGCCTGCAACCTTCTGGTGGCAGGGTGCGTTCCAACGCGGCGCGATCATCGAGGGAGATGATACGGTTCGGGACGTTATCCGCGGTTGGGGTCTCGAGGCTGGCGGCGATCTCCCTGCCTTGGCGTGGTGCGGAAGAGGCGGTTCGTGTGGTCAACAACGATGGGGCCCACTTAGGGCGGACTCGGGAGGGCGTATGTCCCTGCGTTTCGAATCTCGAAGGAGCGTGGGTTGATGGGTCTGGAAGATTGTTGGGCTGTCGGGTTGGGAGAGCTGCCCCGAACCCGGTTGGTGTTATGGGACCTCTCTCGGCGAAGGATCCGTCTTTTTCGTGTTTTGCGGACCCTTTCATGGTTCCGGACCCGGCAGGTGGCGGTGTTTCGTGTGGCGGTCGGGTCGCGATGCTCCTGGGGTCTTCCTTGTTTCCTGCGTTGCGGAGGCGGGAGGGGGCCTTTCCGCGCTGAGTATTGATGCGTTGGAGTTATCGGCTGGGGCGACTATCGAAGCGCGGCAAGGTGGCCCGATTGGGGGCAGCTTCGTTGATTCTGGAGCGGGGATGGATGTGCTGAGGAGGGATGTGGGGCTGCCTGCAGCGGTTGGGGACGGGGGCCTGGTGCTGGGGAGGTCGCTTCTGAAGCGGAGGGCGCGGGGGGCTCCTTCGTGCCTGGATGTGGGTCTCCGACTGTAGGGGGGAGGGTCTCAGGGCCGGATTCCTTGGAGGGGGTGGGGCCGTTGCAGAGTCATTTCGGGCCGACGTATGAGAGGGGGGGAGGGGGCGGAGGGGGTCTGAAAGGTTGGCAAGGGCTTCGCTAAGAGCAACCTTGGCGACGGGGTCTCCGAAGGTGGCTGACTGCCAGGATGGTGCAACCGTGGTGCCAGTGGGAAACCGCTTTGCTGCTCTTGATAGAGATCTGGTACGGCGTTTGGGGGTTATTCCTCCTAAGAAGAGGGCGGTACAGATGCTTAAATGAAGGTGCTCTCTCTGAATGTAAGGGGGTTGGGCCGCCCTGATAAGAGGCTTGGGGTGGTGAACCTGGTGATACTCTTCTGTGTTATTCCATAGAGTCCTCGGGTCTCTTATATAGAGAGAAAACCCTTGGGTAAATTACAAAGAAGTGCATGATATAAATAGGAAATACGTAACAGCACATCATGACATAACATAAACCTCTACACTCCCCCTCAAGATGGAGCATAGATATCAATCATGCTCAGCTTGGAAGAACATCTCTGGAAAGGTCCTCTGAGCAATGGCTTGGTAAATATATCAACAGTCTGGTCCTCTGAACTGACATGGGACGTGGAAACGAAACCCTTCTGGATCATGTCTCTAGTATAGTGACAATCTACCTCGATGTGCTTTGTTCTTTCATGAAAAGCTGGATTATTGGCAATAAACACTGCTGCCTGATTGTCACATTGAAGATTCATGGGTAAGGAGACATCTACATTCAAATCTTCTAGGACTGCTCTAACCCACATCATCTCTGCGCTTGCTTGTGCCATGGCTCTGTATTCGGATTCAGCACTGGATCTCGCCACAACAGTCTGTTTCTTGCTTTTCCAAGAAACCAAAGAGCTTCCTATGAAGATAGCAAATCCAGACGTAGATTTACGATCCTTTGGACATCCTGCATAGTCTGCATCTGCACAAGCTGAAATAGACAGATCTCTATCTTTCCTAAATAGCAACCTTGTGCCTGGGGAAGACTTCAGATATCTCAATATCATATACAAGGCATCCATATGAACTTGCCTAGGCTGCTCCATAAATTGACTCACCCGGTTTACTGCAAAGGCAATATCCGGTCGAGTTATGGTAATGTATAGGAGCTTACCCACCATCTCTCTGTATCTTCTTCTGTCCACCTCTTCGGTATCATTATCGTACAGCTTCATGCTTGGGTCCATAGGCGTGCTCGACGGTCTGCATCCAGTCATTCCTGTTTCAACTAGCAAGTCTGTGACATATTTTCTTTGAGTCATTACCATTCCTTGTGCATTTCTCGCAAACTCTATCCCCAGAAAATATCGAATGGTGCCTAGATCCTTTGTAATAAACTGACTTCCCAACAAGGATTTGGTTGTCTCAATTCCCTGAGCATCATCTCATGTGACCAGAATGTCATCAACATATATCATGACAACAATCGTACCTCTTGGAGTCTTCTGGATGAACAGTGAGTGGTCCGCATTTGATCTCTTGAACCCCTGTCGTTCAATCAGCTGGGAAAGCTTCTGGAACCATGATAGATAGCCTTATGAAGTCTGCATACCATCTGAGTCTCCCCCTCAGCAGCAAACCTCGGTGGCTGCTGCATGTAGACTTCCTCCTGTAGATCACCATACAAGAATGCATTCTTGACATCAAGCTGAAAAATGGTCCTGTCATGTACCACAGCAACAGATAGGAGGATGCGAAGAGTAAAGTGTCGAGCCACTGGAGAAAATGTATCCAAGTAATCTACCCCATAAGTTTGGGTAAATCCACGTGCAACAACTCTAGCCTTGTATCTGTCGAGGCGTCCATCTGCATGATATTTCACCGTAAACACCCACTTGCTACTCACCACAGAGGCACCTGGAGGAATGGGAACTAGAGACCAAGTCCCGCGAGACTATAAGGCACGCATCTCCTCTTCCATAGCTAGACGCCAGCAATCAATCTTCATGGCTTCCTGATAGGTCCGTGGAATCTCAACCGACGAGACAGCTGCTGCAAATTTCTGGAAATCACCATTCAGCCGATGAAATGAGACTTGAGACGCAAGAGGATATGATGCACATTGTCTTTTCTGCTTACTTTGAGCAATGGGCCAATCAAGATCATCTATCACTGTGGTGACTGGCGGATCCTCCTCCTGTAGCAAAGGCTCCTGCACCGGTGCATTATCTAACCCATCATTAGTGATAACATCAGAACATACCTGAGGCGTGCTGGATGGTTGGCATGTAGCTTGAGCAGGGCCTGACCGCCTTGTGTAGAACTTAGGAAATGGTACGATTGGTGGTGGTGGTGGGGGTGGTGGTGGCGGTGGAGTAGAATTGGATTGACCCAGGCTCGGAGGTGGAGGCACATAGATATTAGTATCGGTGGGTGTGGAGGAGACCAATCTGTCACCTGCAGGGGAGAAGTACATGACTGGTTCGAAAAATGTAACATCAGCACTCACATAGTACTTGTCATGAATAGGGCCATAGTTACGATATCCTTTCTGTGTCCTCGAGTAGCCCACAAAAACACACTCGATAGCTCTAGGAGAGAGCTTATCAAGTCCTGGAGATAACCGGTGAACAAAAGCAACTGTGCCAAAGACGCGAGGTGTAAGCGAAAACAAATCCTTGTCAGGAAAGAGAACAGAGATAGGAGCCTTTTCCCCAAGAATAGTAGAAGGCATGCGATTGACCAGATAGCATGCTGTAAGTATAGCATCCCCCCAAAAGGCTAAGGGGGCACAACTCTAAATAAGTAGTGTGCTAGCAATGTCAAGAAAATGTCGATGTTTCCGTTCCGCAACACCATTTTGTTGAGATGTATATGCACATGTAGTTTGGTGGACAATTCCCTTCGAGGAAAGAAATTGAGTAAGAGAACGAGTACAGAATTCCAATGCATTGTCAGTACGCACATACTTAACAGTAGATGAAAAAACATTTTGCACTTCATTGATAAGGTTTTGAATAACACTTCCTGCTTCTGATTTATTTTTAAGAAGAAAAGTCCAAAACACTCGAGAGAAATCATCAACCACAACTAGATAGAAACTGTGCCCCTGATGATCTGGGACACGACTAGGACCCCAAATATCTATATGTAATAACTCAAATGGGGAGCAACTGCTCCGACTCTGACGACTGGGGAAGCTAGACCGATGGTGCTTCCCTAACTGACATGCTTCACAACGAAATGACGAATTCGGAGAGATCTGAGGCAGGAGGTGACGCATTTTCTGTAACGGCAGGTGACCAAAGCGAAGATGCCATGTATAAGGAGAGACGGAACCCTGAGAGTGTAGTGATACGCCAGCGTAGGAGTTCCGTACGAGACGATAGAGACCATTGTGCTCAGAGCCACAGCCAATCACCCTGCCCGTTAGTATGTCCTGAAAAATGACAGAAGATGGGTCAAATATAACACGACAGTGCAAATCTTTTGTAATCTGACTAATTGATAATAAATTCATAGAGAACTCTGGTGCATGTAAAACATTCTGTAAGTGCATGGCTGGCAACAAAACCGTCTCACCCTGACCGACGATAGGGGAATGAGTGCCATCAGCTATGAGTACTGAGCGACCAGGCTGAACAGCTCTATAGGATTGCAGGTTATCTCTATCACGGCAGAGATGATGGGTAGCTCCAGAATCAACAATCCAACCTGAGAGATCATGTTTATGATAGGAGACTGAAGTACTACCTGAGGAACTGGCAGTAGCAGATGTACTAGCTGATGTTGAAGCCGCAACGTCGGAAGTGTCAGCACCGTCTGAAGATGACTGTAGCATAATATCACGGAACCGTGCCACTAGCTCCTCGAACCTGTGATCTGGAGTAGATGCTGGTGGACCCTGAACATGATCAGCGACACGTGCAGAAGGAGGAAAGCCATGCTTGGAATAGCATGTATCCTCAGAATAACCAGTACGACGACAGAATGAGCACGTAGAACGCACACGACCTCCTCGGCCACGTAAACCACTTCCTCTGCCACGAAACGAAGATGAACTACCTCGCCCTCTGGCGACTGCCATTGCCGAGGGAGGTGGAGTCGCTGTATTTGATGGAACTGGAACCCGACTGAGCCTCCGATAGACTTCTTCCATCGGTGGAATAGTGGCATCGACAAGAATCTGAGAACGTGATGCCTCGTACTCTGGGTCAAGAGCAGCAAGTAATACGCCTACCATAGTGGCGTTGCGGAACGTCTTCTGCTGCTCTGGAGTAGCTGTGAGCGGGATGGTGCTATATAACTTCTCGAACATTCCACGAAGAGACGTGTATAGGGAATGAAGAGGCCTCACATTTGCTTCGTGGTAAAAATATCATGCTGCAACTGGAGCATCTTCGTCTCGTTCCGCACCTGAGAGTATGTAGTGGCTAGAATATCCCACATCGCCTTGGCGGTGGGTTGATGGAGGACGTCGTTGGCTATCTCCATCGTGAGCGTTCCTGACAGCCAAACTTTGGCATACGCATCGTCAGCCTCCCATGAGGCATAAATCCCCGTCTTCTCTGCCGGCTCCTCTTCGGTAAGAATATGTTTCTTACCACACGACTTCATAAGACTCGGGAACTGCATAGCCCAGAGTTCGTAGTTCGTCCCGTCCATTTTGACTATTGGTGCCGAACCCTTGAAGGCACCTATGGCGGGCATATCAATCTTTTGGTCTGACATATCGCAGGAGAGGAAGACCAAGGGATGAGAAACAACAGAACTGGTGTCTACAGAGACACGTTAGGATCCAAGTGCATATGTAGACTTATGCACTTGTATCCTTCATTGGTGGATGGGGCCCGACGGCGAGAGTGGGGCAGGAGGGTGGGCCCCGACGGGAAGAGGGGGTCCTGGCGATAGGGAGGGGGGTTCCCGGCAGCAAGGAGGGCGGCGGGATGACTCCCGGCGGCTGGAGGGACGACGGGAGGGCTTGGCTGCTGGGGGGGTTGCCGCGGAGAGGAGGCGGCGGCGGCTGGGGGGTTGCCGCGGAGAGGAGGCGGCGGCGGCTGGGGGCCTCGGTTGAAGAGGCGGCTGCGGCGGGGGGGGACGGCGGTGGAAACCAAAAAACCCTAGATTAGGGTTTTGGTTCTGATACCATGTTAGAGTAGATGATACTCTCCATAGATCCCTCGGGTCTCTTATATAGAGAGAAAACCCTTGGGTAAATTACAAAAACGTACATGATATAAATAGGAAATACGTAACAGTACATTATGACATAACATAAACCTCTACAGAGGTTGCTGCGGACATTTTCTTGCTTCAAGAGACGAAACTGCAGGCTGTGGATGATTCGTTGCGCTGTGAGTTGAGTAGACGGGATGTCTTCACGCTGGCAGAGAAAGGGGCGGATGGCGCTTCGGGGGGAATCATGTCTAGGTGGCGAACCGATTCCTTCGACTTGTTGGGGCTCTTCGTCTCCTTGTTCTCTTTGACGGTCAAGCTTCTGCAGAGAGCGGATGGTGTTTGCTTCTATATCACCAATGTGTATGGCCCGTGTAGACGAGAGGATGGTAGCTCAGCTGCGGATTTGGAGAGTGTTGCGCCTGAGGTGGGAGATGTTGTCCGGTTAGTTGGGGTGACTTGAATGTCACCTTGCTTCCAGGTGACAGGTCGGGGGAGGCCGAGGGTAGGGATCTGGGGTCTGAGGATCTCAAGCAGGTGGTTAATTCGTTTGGGTTATCTGTCGTGGACGCGGCCAGGTGTAAATTCACTTGGAGGAATGCGAGATCCAGGTCTAGATTTGACAGGTTTCTCATGTCCGTCGAGGCTGGGGAGACTTTCCCGCTGGCGAGGGCTTGGGCTCTTCCGAGGACGCTTTCCGACCACACTTCCATTTCTCTGGGGCTCTGGGGAGGACAGACCGGGTCATTTTTTCTTTCGGTTCGAGAAGAAGTGGCTGCTAGAGGAGGGCTTCCGGGAGTTGGTGATTGAGCACTGGCGGGGTTTTGTGGGGGAGGGGTCAGCGGTGTCGCGTTTCGCGGCTAAGCTGGACTCCCTAAGGCGGTAGCTCTTGTCGTATAGGAAGGAGGCTGCTAGGCGGTGGAGGGCAGTTAAGGCGGAGGCTGAGGTGGGGATAAGCAGGTTAGATGGGCTTGATGATGAGCGAGGGTTGACGGAGGCGGAGGTTGAGGAGAGGGTTGCGTAGCTGGAGGCTGTATACCTGGAGGACAGGAAAGAAGAGGTTTACTGGCGGCAGAGATCGAGACAGAAGTGGCTAAGGGAAGGAGACGCAAACACACGCTTTTTCCATTCCGTCGCCTCCGGGAGAAGGAGAAGGAGCTTCTAGCATGAGGTGGAGGTGGGAGGCCGCACAGTGTCGGGCGATAGGAACATCGGTGAGGCCTTGCAGGAGCACTTTGTGAGCGCCTCGAGGAGGGTGAGGGGCGACAGTGGCTGGGGTTGGACGGGCCTGGGTGTTGGTTCTTTGGATGGAACTCAGGCAGATTCGTTGGTGGCCGCTTTTTTCGAGGAGGAGGTCCGCAAAGCTGTGTGGGATCTGAATGGGGACGGGGCTCCTGGCCCCGATGGTTTCTCTGTATCGTTTACAGGGAGTTCTGGGAGCTGTTGAAGGGGGACATTTTAGAGGTGTTGGATGAGTTCAGGAGTGCCAACAGGGGTTTTGAGAAAATTAACAGGGCCTTGATCTTTCTACTGCCAAAAAAAGAGACTCCTGTGGGGCATTCATATTGTCCTCCGACATAAATCGAACTTAAAAAAAGGGAATTATTTTGATTCAACCGTCTCATCTATTCCTCAACTCACCCATTTTAATAATACATGGTATATTTAGGATACCAAATAATTACATAATATACCCAGTACTTTTTATTCTTTCATTGAAATATAGGAATAATAACCAATCCAATAAATCTATGGTGCCAGCGGATGCAGTGACTTCTGGATGGAGGAAGCAGTATTCTAGGGGGCATGGAGACTACAATCCCCCGACTACTAAGAAGCTTTGCTTGGGAGATGGAGAGGGCCTTGACGAAAAGGGCTCGGCTCGACCACAGGGTCTTCGGTCAAGGAAGAGAAGAAAGTGGCAGACAGAACCAAGCAAATAGTCGTCTGGGAACGAAATGATGGTTGCGTGGACAGATGCGCCAGTGGTTGGCAATCTTCAGGGTCCTCACCAGCCTCTTGTATAATTAGTAGTTGAAAGCCTGGTTCTGACGACTACTAATAGCTAGGGATGTGATAGGTTGCTTCTCATGTCTTGCCTCGAAGGCGATTAGGCGCAACGGATTTCTCGAGTGTTTCTTAGTTCAAGATCCCTCTTACTATTAGTTCAAGATCCCTCTTACTAACTGAAATAAAAGAATTAGTAGATCTCCGGTCAATCTTAGCTCGATGATTTCTCTCTCAAAGGATGGTAGAGCTAACCTCAGGCTGAGCATTTCTTATAGTTCTGATTGGAAGTGCTAAGATCCACATTTTGGGGAATATGAGTCAAAGCAATAACAAGAATATTTCTAGTGGAACATCTTTCATAATCCCTGGAGAGATAGTTCACTAATAGACCGAGGGATAAATAATTCGACTCCCGCAAAAAATAGTACATCATCTTAGTTGGCTTAATGCCGCTCTTACGGTCTTGCATATGTTCCTGGTTTTGCCTGGAAAGTCCCTTAAGGTAAGGGAAATTCTCTCAAGCCTCTCAAAAATGCCCTTGAAAGTCGCGATATCTAAGGCTGCTTCCTCTCCCTTCTCCTTTCGTCGAACAGTCCTGACCACACTGCGAACCCAGTACTCAAACTATCGCGATTAGAAAGCCTAGATAAAGAATTCATGTCGAGCCTGAGGGAGTAGGATAAGACGAGGGTCAATAGTGCTTGCTTTATCTCTTTGTTATAATAAGAGATAGGGGCATGGGACTAAGCCCGTGGTGCCAGCGGATGCAGTGACTTCTGGATGGAGGAAGCAGTAAGAAAGACCTCAAATACTGATATATCCTAATGAGAACTAGTCAGATTACCTTTCCTGTGAAGTGTGGAAAGAAATCAAATTCGAATTCAAACCGGTAGATACGTTGGATAACTAAACGTGCATAATTCAGTATTTCCTGTTTGTTCTCCTAAGTATAATTAAATAAACTCGGGTCAATCTTTTACTAAAAAAAAGATTGAGCCGAACTAAACCTTCCTTAACTAGACTATAATATCTATAACCCAATAAACGTCGCCCCCAGAAACTATATCAAACTGCTACGATTGTGTTAGTTGGAAGTTCCTTTGGGTATCGATGCAGAGAAGGGGATTTCCAGATGAGTGGATTAGTTGGATCAAGAGATGTGTCACTACTGCCTCGTGCTCTGTGTTGGTCAACGGAAGGCCGGAGGGCGATTGGTTCCAACCGCAGAGGAGGGTTCGTCAGGGCTGCCCCCTAGCTCCCTTATTGTTTGTGCTTGTGGCTGATTGTCTTGCTGTCTTGTTTCAGTGGGCGGTTGACGAGAGATGGTGTGAGGGCTTCAGGTTGAGGGACATCTCCATTCCGGTTTTGCAATATGTGGATGACACGCTGATATTTCAGGGGGGAGGGGGGAAGAGCAGAATCACAATGCGGCAACTTTGGTAGACATGTTTGGGTGCTTGTCTAGTTTGAAGATTAACAGGCAGAAGTCGGTCCTGGTTCCCCTTGCGATGGACAAGCAGCAGGCTTGCGGAGTGGGCGGATTGTCCTCGGGGACAGTTGCCAATAACCTATTTGGGGTTAAATTTGGTTGCGGGCAGATTGAGGAAGTCTGATTAGGATTGTGTTTTGCAGAGAATGGAGGAGCGGTTGGAGGGATGGAAGGCTACCACTCTGTCCAAGGGGGGAAAACTTATCCTGCTGAAGCACGTTCTGTCAGCCATTCCGGTCTTTTTCTACTCTACGAGGCTGAAGCCTGTTGGGGTGAGAAGGAAGGTGGAGGCTATGATGAGAGCCTTCTTTTGGTCGGATGAAAGGTAATCAGGAAGTAGTTGTACCCTTTCGGAAGGGGGGCTTGGTATTCGAGATATGGAGCTGATGAACAGAGCATTGATTGCTAAATGGGTGGTACGGATCTGGGGCGCCTCTGACTCGCTGGTCTTGCGGTTGCTGAGGACGATTTATGGTGTCGAGGGGGAGTTGGTGGCGGCGAGGGTACGTCATGAGTCACCTTTGTGGAAGGGTATCTATGCTGTGCTTCCGGGGCTCGAGCACCTCCTCCGCCCAAGTTGGGGAATGGGCGCCAGTTCCGTTTCTGGCAGGATGACTGGACGGGGGAGGGGGAGCTGGCCACTCGTTTTCCTAGGCCGGTGGCCTTGGCAGCTGACAGAGGGGTACGCGTGCAGGAGGTGGTTGATTCGGGATCGTGGACTCCGAGGTTCCACTCCGATCTCTCGGATCAGAGGTTGGGGGACTTTTTGCGCCTGCTTTCCGAATTCCCTCTGTTGGGGAGTTGACTGGTGACCCAGACCATTTTGTTTGGACGAATGGCAACTCGGTGAAGATGGCTTACCGGAAGCTGAGAACAGGAGAAGTGATAATTGATGAAGACCTGCGCGCGGATATGAAAGTCACTTGGGCGGCAAAGATTCCTACTCGTGTTAAGGTGTTCCTTTGGTGCCTAAGGAGGAACCGTCTCTACGATAAGGTGAGGAGGGGGAGGATGATGGGCGTGGCGGATCTGATTTGTGACATATGTGAGGAGGAGGCGGAGGACACGGACCATAATCTTCTTCGGTTGCAGAACGTCGGCGCAGGTTTGGGATGCTTTAGGGATAACTTAGGTCCAGTCTTCCGGTCTGGATCCTTTTGGGGATCTATCCGATCGGTGGGGCTTGGATCCTCCGGGTATGTTTCCAAGCCCTTCGCCGCGTTATGGGCTATCTGGCTGGGCAGGAATGACTGTATTTTCAAGGGGCAGCGGTTCTTTTGTGAAAATGTCGTTGCCTATTGTAATGTTGTGTACAATTTCTGGATTTCTAACTGATGTACCCTTTCGTTATTCATTGATATTTTGGTGTGGTGACTCCCAACTTGGGAGGGCTTCCCCTATTTCTACTCAAAAAAAATGAACAAAAGATGGAACCATGTTGATCAAGTACGAGATAGTCAAGACAATATCACCCCAAAAGGATTTAGGAATCTTCATCTGAGTAAGAAGAGCATGGTCAACATCAAAACGGTGTCAAAGCTTCCCATCTACAATACAATTTTATTGCAAGGAATATGTTCATGAAGTTAGATGTACAAAACCTTTAGAAAACTAAATCGTTCCGCACAAACTCCAAAGCATTGTTAGCTCAAAGAAAATTAATACAAAAACCATAATATGTCTTTATTTTACAAAGTAATATTTAACAAATAAATTTATCTCGGGTCATTCTTTGATCAAATAAGCCTATGTAGCTCTACTGAAATCATCCACAACGCAAAAAATAACGATGACCCAAAATAGTACTAATGGTACATAGACCCTAGACATCATAATGAATCAAATAGAAAAGAGATGGCCAACAATGCTCCACGTGCAATGAAAATGAGGCCCGGTGATGTTTTCAAAATTTACATGCATAAACTCAAAGATCTTATGCAAGGATCACTCAAGAAACATCAAGGAGAGGGATGAGGCAAATAGGTTACAACTGACAAGGCCAAGATGCTAAAGGAGCAAGTCTACAGAGCCAGATGAAACAACCAAGTGGTATAGACCATCCTTCTCATAGCCCACACTAATAACCTATGCCATGTAAATGTAATGAAAGTAATAGAAAGACTGATAGAAACTCAACAATCGAGTTGTGAGATAAACAACTAACAAAATAAAAGCTCAGAGGAAACTCAGGATCACGATAAATTCTAGACAACATGAACTTCAAGGCAAAATGAATATTGAATACTACCAGCGCATGTAACCGACGGGTGAGATTATTATCCACCCTAACCAACCGAACGTTCACGGAAAGTCAAGATTCAATAAGAGCCAAGGTTGCAGAAAGCAGTTGTCGGTACTCGGTCGGTGGGGTCACTGACTAAGGATTAATCAGCAGTCAGGTGACTAATCGGATTTACTCGACCATTAGTCGGTTTTGAATTTTTTAATTATTTTAAATATATAAATCAATTTTTATACACATATTCTTATATATTTACATTGATTTGTGCATTTTCTATACTATCATAATGAAATAAATGAAGTAATTATCTTTAAATATAACATTAAGCATATTAGAATAAGGTTGCTTTTAAAAAATTGAAAAATTAGAAAATTAGAAAATCTCTATGTAAAAGTCGGCCTTGTAGTCGGCCAACTAGTCGGGCCGATTAGTCAGGTTGACCGACTAATGGCCGACTAGGCCTAGTCGAGTCGGCTACCCAACCGACTCGACTAGTCGGACCGACTAATCGGCCTAGTCGGCCGACTTTTACAACAGTGATAAGAGCAATACCTTCCAATTAAAGGATTAAATATACATGAGTCAATGATCAATTATGGAGAAGTGAAGGTCGTTAGAGCAATAATATCAGGCACATTAGCATGGCTAACCATGACAAAATATGTAGAGGAAACTATAAGGAGCAGGCTTAAAGAGATTCACCGGTCATCCATAGTCAACCATAGATAGATAGGCCATGTTAGCAGTCAAGTATCATCAGTGCCAACTTAGGTTTGATTGATTGCATATATGCCAAACTTCACCCAGCATCTATCATAGGATGGTTGGTCCGCTGACAATGTACATATAGTGGATAAATACGCCCATGACCACATCGACAATTGCATCCTCGACCTCCGTTCCGGGTGCTAAAAAGATCCATGCCTTCATAATCCACGAAAAGCAGCATGTGTAAAACCTTCTGTAGAAGGTGTCATGGTAAGAAGACCCGCATTAAGCAGATGAAGACGTGCAAAGATAATATATAGACTTGCATTAAGTTGATGAAAACATCCAAAGATAACATATAGAGAACGAACCACAGCTGCAGAGAAAAACCGGTCCTTCATAATCTAATAACAAGAATTGAAACCAAAGATAAACTTCGACACCTGCGAGATTGACAATCATCTTTTAATCAAACAAGTCTTTTGTATTCTCTTGATATCCCCTGAAATTCTCACTTCGATAATCTTAAATAGACATCTATAGTGTCCCAACATACAATTCCTTACATATTTGATGTCGAAGTGGCTAATTTATATAGATTCATAAGTATATAGTCATTCACTCATGTTGGTTGACACTTCTTTTTTTAAATACTAGGGGTCAGCCAGTTTTTCCACGACATGCGGCACATGCAGATCAGCTTATTGTTAGCATTCAATATTTCCATGTTTCAAGTAGAAATTTTGAGGCTCAACCTCAGACTTAAAGGCATTCTCCACATTTCATAAATTAACTTTGTTAAGATTATTCATCAGAGAAACAAATATAACTTAAACTACAGTTTCTGCTTAAAAAGCTAAAGTTTATTGATTATGCCATAGAACTAAATACTTGTTTGACTAGACAAACAAGGCTCACCCTCAAGGAGAATATTGGAAATTTCAGCAATCAATAAAATGGTGAACCAACAAAAAGGAAGCATTACATAAGAATGCAAAAGTGGGAACCATCATCCGCCAACCTTTTTGTAAAGGCGTTAAAGGGACCAATAAGGATGATATGAGCATGAAACAGAAATCACAATACAACTATGATCAGACTGCAATAAAAGATATTGACAAACAGAATAACCTGTGACAAATCCAGAATGATTCCATCCAGCAGAAACATAAGATACCCTAAAGCATTCCAGTTGCTTCACAAGCTTTGGCTGAAAATAATTCCCAAGATGGCCTTGACCAAGTTGACCATGTGACCCTCTTCCCCATGTTAGGACCTTACCATCACCTAAAATGAAATAAAACATTATTGAAAGGAAAAGGGGGCGACCACCATATAGGTGTGCCCAAAGATTAAATGCTATAATTATGACGTATCAGTTACATGTGAAATAATTTGTTGACTGATATTGAGAGAAAAAACATATTTCCAACATCATGGCTGTATTAGAACTACCTCTCCAACTAGAGGAACAGTATGCTGCCATTGATAGCACGTATTAGAAATGTGACAATGGAGTTGCTTTTTAAACCTGAGCTATATTAGTGCCTATTGAAGATGTGCTACTTGTTTGGCTTAGTACTCACCAATCCTCCCCGGACCCCTTCTGCCATTCTGTAGTGGGACTGTTACAACCCAACTGGCCTTCTGGTGCAACATTATTTTCCTGTACACCACCTAACCCCCATCCTCAGTTGCCATCTGCACCATTCTTTGCCCCCAAAATTCGCTGCTGCCCCCTGTATTACACACTTCATCTACGGATATGTCTCTTTACTTACAAGATTTTGGAGTGTTGGGAGTCATGGTTTTATAAATGTAGTGTTTCCTAGTTTAGGTTAGATGTGGCATTTATATAATGTTTATTATATGTGAATGCAGCACTGAAGTGGGTTATCCTATGATGAAATGTTCTTGGCTTGAGGTTTGACACATTTTTTGGTGAATTGTTTAACTTTATATGTCCAAACTCAACCTGCACTGAACTATATACTGTATTAAGTTTTTCCCACTGCATCCCCCCATGCTTGGAAAAGAAGTAGGTTATATGTTGATGTACATTGACAATGATGGTGATGACATTGATAGTATTTCTGTCTGTGCTGAGTCTATTAGGACATCTCCAATGAAGAAAATTATCGAAACTATTCTGTTGCAACTGGCAAATGGTGATCCTAACCTTGCAGGATACATGAAATCGACGTTCCATAACTTGTTGAGACTCAAAAACCGCCAATAGTGGAGACTCGCTATCCACCAGTTGTTACAAATTTACAGTACACCAGATGTCAACAATGTGTTAACACCGGCATTTCACTATTTAATAAAAATAAGTTTTTTTTGCGAAACAAGTCTTATCATTACCTGTGTATAACTTTCAACATCACCCAAATTAGATCATTTTTTGCAGGCAACCAATCTCCGTAGTTGTGGGTAAAGGTTTGGCTTTGGTTAGTTAATATAAATGGTGAAAATAATCAAAAAATTATCAAACTTGTAACACTCAATTCCACTAATACTTGCATAGTAAAAGAGTCAAACCTAATTACAATTTGGTACCTTGACTAACTAGAAAAGTAGGTATAGGAATAGCAAGCAAGAAAATTGGCAAATTTCATTGAAGTGCCAAAGTTTGAGATATAAAGGTCCCGATAAAAAGTGAAATTTTAGGGCCTAGTACCATAAACACTTGTCAATGGCATTCTATTTGTATTAAAATAGCAAAACTAACTTTATAAATACGATTACATAGATGACACCGATGTTGTCGATGTAACTAATATGGCATACCTCCAAGATTTTGATAAGTGATGCCCAGTTATATAGATGATAACAGAACTTGGAGTGGAATTTAAGGACGGAACTCAAAAAAACACATATACGACGATGCAACCCAATTTTATCGACAAGCTTTCCTTGCATCGATATCGATTCAGTGTTGACCTTAAGATAGCATTCACTTCTAATATTGCATGGATATACCACACATTCTCCGCACACTTTGACAAGGGTGGGATGGGAGTCATGTGTATCAATTGAACATAGGCACCTTTTGAAAGGCAACGTTGTCTTTAGACTAAAACCATCTCTCTAAGAGGCCGCTTTGCCTTTTGAAGAGACAGTCTTTACCACCAAAGCCCATCTCGAAGGGGGCAACTCTCTACTTGTGAACAGTATAAACTTTTGCCCGAACTAAAGCCTTTTTATCTGCTTTGTTACACCAAAGCCTTATCTTGAAGAGGCGCTCTCTACTTGTGAGTGTAAACTTTCACCAGAACTCAAGTCATCTTTTTTATCTACTTCGCTACAGTAGATAACATATTCATCGAATAAGATATTCATCGAATACGATGAATTATGTTTTCCTATTACTGTACTCACAACTCACAGAATTTTCCGTACCCCTCATTTTAAACTATATTCTTACATCTCTTTCCTGAGAAAAATTCGCCCATGCCATATACGTCAAATCTTATTCACCACGTACGGTGAAAATTTTTATATTTAGTTAAGTACCGTGAGAAAAACGCCTTTTCAAAAGACAGTTTTCGAAAAGGCAGCTTTGGTGTGATCCAAAGGTGCATACACAAGATTCTGATGCAGTGTCTGAACAGGAGGCGCCTTTGGAGGGGCGACTTCGGTGCATAGCACCAAACCCACCTTTTCAAAAGACTGACTTTAGCTCTCAAATGGAAGCTGCCTTTAGAAATGCGACTTTCTAACAGTAATTAACTAAATATAAAAATATTGCAGCGAATAAAATTTTTCTCTCCCTTTCCTTCCCCTCACCTGCTCTACTCCTTCCATCCATGGTCTTATCTACATGCGATCAGGTTTTCCTCGAACATAATTTTTTGCTGTATAAAACCCATTGGAGTCTCGCTGTGGTTTCCTCTCTCTTTGGATTATCAGGAAAGAGTTGAGAAAAATAACTCACCTGTTAAGGCAGCGGCGTGGGCGCCGCCGCAGGCGATGGGAGTTGGGGAAGAGAGCACGGGACCGCAGGATGGGGAGCCGACGGCGGGAGCGAGGTGGAGAGGTTGAGGAGAGTGGCAATCTTGGGGGACGCCGGTGCCGAGTTGGCCGTCGGTACCCGCGCCCCATCCCCACACAAAGAAGACCTCCGCCGCTTCGGCCGCTTCTGGGTGGTCGTCGGCCATTGGGACGGCTGCTCGTCGGGAGTCTGAGAATATGTTTATTTGTTAGATGTTGTCCGGCACTTGTTGCACATAACGAAGCAAACTCGAATAGAACAACAAAAGCCCTTCCATTCCGTTGCCGCGCATAGGAGGATAAGCCAAGAATAAATAATGAGCAGAGCACAACAAAGGAATAGGATAAAATCCCTAATCCAATATTGAATAGGATAAAATCCGATATTATTGGAATAGAATTTTTAAAATCCATTTGATTGTATTAGATCATTGTTAAAATTCGATCTGATTCAATCCATTAATATATATTTGTATATTTACCTATATAAATATAAAACATGCATAATGTATGTTCACTTATCCGTAATTAACCATAAAATCATAATCACAATTTCATTTATCTTATATTTGTTGGATACAAGTCATCTTACCATCCACATCTCTTTCTCTTGAAAGTCAAGTACTAAATCTCAAAAATAATAAAATATGATTATAATTTGTAGCGTTGTGATCCATCTTTGGCCATTCCCCTCTAATTTCTTCTCCCTCTCATTTTGTTCTCAACCGTCAATATTCAACTACCAATTCTCTCTCCTTCTCGGTCAATTTTGATGCTCCCTCTCATGCATAACATTGCCGCCCTCTAGTATAATGATGTTGCCCTCCCATACAATGTTTCCACATGTCTTGCACAATGTCGTCCCTATCTAATGTGATACTATTTTGCCTTGAGCGTGGTGCACTTGTCTAATCTCCATTAAAAGAAAATAGATTTGAGATAGTTTCTTAGTGCATGTATTTTTTATTCTTGACCATTTTGCTTGTTCCAACTTGCAACCTGAATGTATAAAAGTAGATCATCTATATTTTGAGATGTACCACACCCATCTAAGAACAATCATTACTTGAATCCTTTTTCTTTTTAAATTGATATATGAAATTGATTCATATTTTCAAAAAAAATACATATTTTGGCCATAGGCACTAATTTTACAAATAAATTCTATTTCAGAACTATTTTAAATGATAGGCATGGTATCTAATTGGTGGGCTATGTTTAAATTATTTTTGTCTTGGATACTCAATCAAATATGAATGTTTTATGATTTCTCTGTGCCAATGATATGTTATAATGCCTTGAACGATGTTCATGGAAGTGATTTGATTTCGACATAACTTAACATTCTAAATTCATCACATATTCCATATCCATCCAAAGAGATTGCATTTTTTGTTATCAAACTAATTTTTTCGTTCATATTTGGTAACTTATGTTGTTCTTACTTGATTCATATATCGGAAATCATATACAAAAAGACATAATAATGCACCATGATAACAAGAAATTTAGATACCAAATTCAATATTTTCCTTCAGTTTGATCGTGTGGTCTTCAACTTTTTATATTGGATTAATGGAGTTCTTCAACTTTAATTTAATTATGCACTCTTCAAATATCCTTTTTCATTATATATATATAGGATATCTTTCAAATGAGACATGGTCCTTCCATCCATATGGAAGGCCAACAATCTCAGCCATCCGCCTTTAATCGTGTGGTTGTCATTAATGGCATGTTAAATTTTTTTAAAAATTAAGCAAAAACCCATTTTGGTCTTTATACATTATCTAAATATAGCATGTAATTAACGTCACATTAATTGAGGGCTAGGGTGGATCCCTCCAAAATAGGGATTATTTGTTGAAATTAAAGGGGACGCCGCCCCTTCATCTCCAATGGGGATGCGGCGGCGACGTGCGGACGGTTGAGCAGCGGATGCGCGGGTGGCCGGTGGTCGTCGAGCGGTTGAAGATGCTCCTTCGTGCAGGGATCACGAGGCACGGCGGGGCGACCACCGTAGACGTGTCGCAACTCTCGGCGGATGTGCTGGTGATGTTCATGGTGACTATGTGAGTTGTACTGTTTCTTCTTTTTAAATCTTCGTGATCGATCCATCTGCATGGGACCTGTACACAATCAGGATATTATGTTCATATATAGTCTTTCTCATGCATCTTTCAGATAAACAAGATTAAAGGTGCGCATGTAAGTACTTAAATCGCATGCTCATATGCAGGTTCCTGGCTTAGGATTTCTTCCGGAGATAAAGGATCAGAGAATGGATTACTGGCTTAGGATTTCTTCCGAAGAAGGAGATGGGATTAATTCCGGAGATAAAGGATCAGAGAATGGGTTTAGGAACTGGCTTAGGATTTCTAACTTGACGCAGATCTCTTACGTAGCGATCTTCATCTTCTTCGTTTGCATCATTGAGAGGAAGAACATGTCAACCGACCCGCTCAACTTCAGCTTTCTATTCGTCGCTTTTGGACACGGCGGATCGTACACCGGATCGTAAGCAGTACACGGCGGCATTGGACAGGAGCACGGGGGAATGCGAGAGGAGGAATGGACGCAGTGTGGCGAGGTCTCGTCGACACGAAATATAATATTGATGTGTATTATACACGCTTTTATGTGTATTATACAATTTTGATGTGTATTCTAGATATTTGATATGTATTTTTACTTATCAATTGAGTGCAAGCGACAGTTGTAGTTTTTTATGCATATTGTATATTTTATGTGTATTACACATTTTGGATATGCATTATACATTTTGAATGTGTATTATACATATTTAGGTGATATTTTACTCATCCATTGAACGTGAATGACTACGATATTTTTACAAATAATCATAAAAATTCTATTATACAAAGAACCATACAATCAATACAAATAACATGCATTAATGGCTAATATGAATTGTATTCTACAAAGAATCATACGTAATTTACAAATGGCTGATTAATTTTGAAAGAAATACAGTAAATACAAAAAACATACGCTCGTTACAAAAGGAACAACAGATTCTACAAAAAAAAGATATTAAGATACAAACATTGCCCTACGTAATGTCGTCCAGAATAAAATTGAATATATTTTAAACATGGTAATGCGAAAAATACCAAAAATAAAAATAGCTAAATTTAGAATTTCGAAATATTTATTGTCATGCATAATTAATGCGAAACTTGATGACCAAAATGCCCTTTTGGACAACAAAATTGAAGGTGCTGTTGGATTTGAATCCGATGGCCCAGATCGTTGGCGTTCCATAGGGATGGAAGGACCACGTCTCATATGAAAGGCCCCCTATATATATATATATATATATGAGAATAGGGAAGCTGCTGCAAGTAGCAGCTAAGTTGGCTGCAACGCCGATCTGGACTGTCCATCGTGGGCGAGATCAACCGTCCGATCAAAGGGCAATGACACCCCCACCCAAGCAGCCTCTCGACCTCCCCCCTCTCTCCCCACACGAAACACGCCCCTCCCTTCCACCTCGGACCCGACTGCAGGAAGCCCTCTCCATCTTGCTCTCTCTCCACACGACGCTCATCCTCTCCCCATCTCCTCCTCGTGTGCGCCCTGCAACGCAGCGTGACGTGGAGCAGCACCGCCCAGTGCCACTCCTTCCCATCCGAGGCCTACATCGCCTCCTCCTTGAGTAATATTTTTTTGAGAAGATTCTTTCCAAAAGGTTTAAGTCAAAAGCTGTATGCTCCGTAAGGTTGAATCGCCCATTACAAACTCACAGATTCTGAATCCGATTGATTCTTGAAATAGAGAGTCCCTTGATCATCTGCAAGACATAGTGACAGGCATTTCAAACACCTAAGCCTATACCACCCCCATCCCTTGCATCCAACTGACACTCGGATCTTTAATTTAGACAGAAAAATAAATGGTCCTTCCGAAAAATTCAGGTAGCATTATGACATATAATATGTGGTGACACAGGTTGATAACAATTGAGATATTGCCTAACAAGGACAAACTAAGACCATTGTTCCGAATCTTCTATAATAAGTAGGATGGCCTGAAATCTACACCATGGCTATTAGATTATTGTTGGAGTTCTATTCTTATCGTACAAAACGAAAATGAAATGAAATATAAAGATGGAAATGCTTTATAACAAGACATCAGTTGGAAACACACAAAAAATTGACTGTATAAAATATACCAAATTAGTACAAACAATAACTTTTTGTTTCTCCAAAAGTGCTCCAATGAACATCATTAAGACCTGAAATTCCAGCAAATAGATCAGAGCAGTACTCCAAAGAAATAACTTAGTTACCTCATGAAAATTGACTGCACTAAAAAAACATTGATTATGCTTGGCAAATAAGGCAAATGCGTCTTAAAAGTGGTTGGGACTTCTTCAGAAGGATCCAGGGACTTATTTTTAATCATGGCAAGTAATGCAAATGAGTCTTAAAAGTGGTTGGGACTTCTTCAGAAGGATACAAGGATTTATTTTTAATCATGGCAAGTAAGGCAAATGAGTCTAATATATGCAGTGCTTGATGATGGGGGGACACAACACCTGCTACAATTAAAAGGCACTTAGCAGAATATGTAAGTGATCTTTCCACCGATACAATGATCCACCTCCTGGCATTTTAACAACAACCCTTTTCTTACTGCATGCATGGTTGAGCTCTTGTTACCCTGAAAATTTATCTGAAATTTACCTCCTACTGTAGTTCATACTATCACAGTCATTGTTGGCAAGCTTTGCGGATTGAATAGCTCATACTATCACAGCAACGACTGAATCAAATTGGTATTGCTGATAAATCATTTATTGTAGGCTAATTTTGTTATTAGAAAATGAGTGAATCATTTTCAGCGACATCTTTGAGGCAAACGATGGAATCCACATGTTATTGTTGCTTGAAGGTCGTAATGCACGTGTCAAAGAGAGAATGAAGCAAGGGTAGACGATTTATTCATTGTCCGTGATGGAAGGTATAAGTTCAGTAAGAGTGCATGTTTTTTACATCAAATTATAAAATTAATAAGTTTTTTTATGAAACAGGAGCAAAATTCATGTAATTTATTTGTTTGGATGGATGTCATTGATGATAGAAATAGCGAGCCGACATATTTAATGCTATCTTTTCAAGCCGACACGATGCAACAAGTGAAGATATTGCAGATGGAATTCCACAAACTGAAGCATATTATTCTTGTTGCTATTATATTTGCAATTATGTTGCAACTATGTTGTAATTTTCAGTAGTTTGTGTAACTTGTAATGGAATTTGTAATGGATGTTGTATGTTTACTGCAATGTGGTATTGTAGTGGATGTTGTTGCCAAATGTAATGTAAGCGATATTTTGTAATGGATGCTGTTTCTTTCATTTCTCTCTATATTTTGTAATGGATGTTGTACATTTCTTTCTTTTGTATATACAACTGTCTCTAAAGGGATGAACCCATTCATTAGAATCCAATAGACCTCTACAGCATTGAACATGGGTTGTAAATTTAAAACTATAATTCAATGCTCTACAGATTTGAATTAGGGCTGAACACATGCATTAGAAATCCAATAGACCTCCAATATTGGATTTCTATATAGTCCACAACATTAAATATAGTGCTTATCCTAAATTTCCACTTCCAAGCACACTCCAGTACTGTGCATCCAGTACTGTGAATTCATTATCCACAAGCAGTCAGTGGTCCCTGTAAGGCTCGAAATAGGCATAGTGATCATGAACTCAGATATATAATCCATGCGGGTAGAAACTAGATAGCAGATAAAGGTACACAAGAGCATTAACAAGAAACATTTGATCCTATAAAATCGATCTTCATCCAATATTCCATCTGACACAAATATCCAAAGAGAGATTTAGAACATTGTGGCAATTTCATTTAATATTCCATTTAACACAAAGCCGGACACACAAACAAGGAACCACGAGCACAAAGCACGACAGAAAAGTTCCAAACAACAATATATATATAACAATGTGCCTCCAAACACTCTCATATCATGTTAGCAGCAGAGATATTAGTAGCAGATAGATCAACAACGGATAGATCAACAACAGTTGTCGCAGTAGATATATAAAATTGTTGCAACAATTCTTGCAGCCGATAGATTAGCAGCAACACTTCAAGCACTCCCTATCACTGCTTCCCAATGTCTTACTGGGTACTTGGAAGCTAAAAATTCATATTTGATAAGTGTAAGTGTGAGCATACAATAAAAGCTTGACATCTATGCAAAGTAAAAGCTAGTAACTTCCTAACCTCTGCTTTACATGTGGTTTGATAATGACCTTTCTCTCCACGTCGATAGCAAGTTCTTTGTTTGACCTCGAGTTGAGAAGAAGATGCTTCAATCTCAGATTTTATTCGCTCGGACTTTTTGGGGCATCCCTTAGCTTTTACGTGATGAGGGTCACGAATATTGATGAAATCGTGGACCACATTTGCAACATGGCTTGATATGGGTTCTTGAGACATTTGAGGTGGGATATGTGCTTCAGTTTGGTGAAATGCCCCAAGTCTCTTTAGATCAGCTTGGATCATTTCTTTAGCTGCATCAAAAATTTTGCAATCCAAACATCCTAACTCAAACATTTCATTGAATTCCGCACGAAGTTCCCACAATATTGCAAGTGACGGCTTGTCTACATTGCTATTGGATATTGCTTGAGAACTTTTGCAAAATGAACAACGTGTGGTAATGCAAAATCCCTTCCGAATTAAACTTCTTGCAAGAGCAGGATCCATTGGTGGTTGAAGATGAAAATTCAAATGTATACTTGCGGCTTGTGTTTCCATGCAAGTAAACCTCGTAGATTGTTATATCATCCAATTTCAAAATCTTCTTACATTGGTAACTCATAGTCTTCTTGTATTCTTCTTGAAATAGTTTGAAATTGGCAGGAGTATAAAACTTGGATGCTTGTAATTCAATAGGATGTTGTGATACTAAGATGGCTTTTGACGAGGCTGCTTTGAAATCTTCGTTCTCTTTGGCATTTCTACGAAAATTCAATGCTCTCTCGTACTGAAGGACAAATTCAGATAGTGGTGTCTATGAATGTACATAGTCGTCGAAAAAAGTATTCATACTTTCTGATCTTTTACTTGAGGACATCCCAGCAAAAAATACATCCTTCAAATATACGGCAATCCAATGTTGGCGTATATTAAACATTTTTTCAGCCAACTTCCATGTGATATATTGTATGTAGATTGCAAATGGGTCTATTTACTCTCGAACTCTTCAGTTGATTCATACTTGAAAATCCAATTATTGTAATCATGTTCAAACACCTTGTTACTTCGTAGCTGTTGCAAGTGAATCAAGGCATTCTTCTTGATATGTCAACTGCAAAATCTATGTGTGGCAGTAGAGAATACTAATGAGATAGCTTCTGTCATTGCAGGATCTTGATCAGTTATTATTAAAGTGGGCATCTTTCCATGCATATATGTTAACCAAGTGTTAAACAACCACGTAAATGTCTCAATCATCTCATCTACCAACAGAGCACATCCAAATAGTGTCGACCGCCGGTGATGATTAATGCCAGTGAAGGGTGCAAAAGGCATTGAAAATTTATTTGTACGATAGGTTGTATCAAACAATAAGACATCACTAAAAGTCATGTACGAACAACGTGACCGACCATCTGCCCAAAGAGACGCTTCTAACCATGCGGTCCGCTTCAATCTCTACTCTACAGAAAAAAACAGAATCTATTTTCACCTTTTACTCAAAATACCTCACAATCAACATGCATTTGTTTCCACTATTATTTTTGCGCTTCCGTTTGATTTGATCTCTACAAAGTTGACTACTGATGTGTTGCTCACCGGAAGCACCAAGAACATAGGAAATTTTGAAGCCAGATAAACCACAAGTGTGCAATGTATCAATCAGACTTCTTGCAGAAGAAGATACAATTTTGTGTGATCGAAGCATTGTTACTTTAGATGGACTTGCTAAATCATGATTGTGTTCTTCATGAAACTCTCTTACAACCCAACACCCTTCATCGTCTTCTTTTGACCTCGCGGCCCAAATGTCACTTGTCTTTGAGATCTTTGTATCCTTCTTTCGAAAAAATAATTTTTCGAGCTGTCACGAGGTTGGTTTTTGAAGATATTTGTAATAAATTCTTCTCGAATATCTCGTCTTCTTTTGACCTCGCGGCCCAAACGTCACTTGTCTTTGAGGTCTTTGTGTCCTTCTTTCGAACAAATAATTTTTCGAGCTGTTACGAGGTTGGTTTTTGAAGATCTTCATAATAAATTCTTACATGTAGAAAAATCAATTTTCCTTGCATACAGATTGTAGAATTTCAGTGCTTCATCTTCCAAAAAAAATGCATTCCAATGAATGGCTTCTCAAATATATCAACACCCTCACCCACATGTGCATTCTCAATAGGGATAGCCTCATATGCATCTTCATCATACTGTGAGCAGCTATTCAAACCGCTACCATCATCTATATTCGTGTTATCATCCTCTCCTTCCATAGTAAACGACATTTGTGGTTGCAAAAAAAATAAAGAAAATAAAACATCATAAAGATCTAAATTATACATTAATCTCAATCCAACAACATTAAATCTTAACTATTTAGTTTGTCTTGGTAGTAAAATCACAATCCTTAAACATTAATCACAATCCTTCGATGTTTTCACACGTGCTGCTTCAAAAACAAAAGAAAATGATTCCGATAAAATGAAAATGTGAGTGCCTCATTCTTTAACAAAGATCTGGATTTGTAAGCATAATTGTGCACAGTATCACATGCATCTTAACAGTGTTGATATGTAGAAGCTTACAACAGAAATAACAGCAATGGCAAGAACCTCCATAGAATCAACAATTTAAATTTGATGATTGCAGATCTAGTAAAAAGACATGGAGTGCAGTTTTTGCAAGTCTAATTCAATATTAAAGTCTTTGCTATGATAAATTCATTGGTAATTATATATGCTTATTAAAAAACTTGCTTATTTCAAGGAAAAAATGTATTTTTTATGAAAAGTTAGTTATAAGTTTGAACCATGTCTTTAGAGTGGGTTCACTTTGCAAGTTTGAAGCATTTATGGTATTTTTGAATAAAAATGTATAAATATACAAGTAGAAGATTCAAAATAATGGTCTTAGTTTGAACAATGATCTTAGTTTGATAGCAATGGTGTAGATTTCAGGCCATCCTACTTATTACAGAAGATTCAGAACAATGGTCTTTGACCTTGTTAGGCAATATCTCAACTGTTATCAACCTGTGTCACCACATATTATATGTCATAATGCTACCTGAATTTTCGAAAAGACCATTTATTTTTCCGTCTAAATTAAAGATTCGAGTGTCAGTTGGATGCAGGGGATGGGGGTGACATATTTCCAACCAGAGGCTTAGGTATTTGAAATGCCTATCACTATGTCTTGCAGATGATCAAGGGATTCTCTATTTCAAGAATCGATCGGATTCATATAGAATCAGTGAGTTTTGTAATGGGCGATTCAACCTTACGGAACATACGGCTTTCGACTTAAACCTTTTGGAAATAATCTTCTCAAAAAAATCTTATTCAAGGAGGAGGCGATGTAGGCCTCGGATGGGAAGGAGTGGCACTAGGTGGCGTTGCGCCACATCGTGATGCGTTGCAGGGCGCACACGAGGAGGAGATGGGGAGAGGGCGAGCGTCGTGTGGAGAGAGAGCAAGATGGAGAGGGCTTCCTGCAGCCGGGTCCGAGGTGAGTGGGAGGGGAGGGTATCGTGTGGGGAGGGAGGGGGGAGGTCGAGAGGTTGCTTGCGCGGGTGATGAATCCACGATTCATCATCTCAATATCTTGATCTTAGCAAAATCCCCGAGTAAAATCCCAGAAAAATATCCATAAAATCCATAAATTAACAAAATGACTCTTGTAAATAAAATACACTAATTATTGTATATTAGATTGTACAAAATAAATTACACATAAAAAGCCGCAAAAATAAGGAGTTTTATACTTGTAAATAGCCCAAAACTTAATGGATTTTTAATAATTTCATTTCAACTCCTTTTTGCCTAATTCTTTCTCTAACTTGTTTATAAAAATGTATATAAAAATACAAAAATACAAAACAAATTTCAACTCAAATAAATGCTCCTAGATCCCAAAGAGAAAAAGCCGTAAAGTCCAACTTCCAAGCTAAATTCCCGCTCCGTATGAACCCCAAATTCACCGAACTCACTTTTAAAATTCAAGTTAGAAAATTATCTATCCAACGGAAGTGGTTTCATTAAAATCGGAGCTCATTTGCAAAAGTTGGGTTTTGGGACCTAGATGTACATTGTACATTATGCATATATTCATACTTTCTTCATTTTTTATTATATCTTTCTTAATTATTAAAAATACAAAAAAAATCATACTTGTGTTGTATTTTAATTATGTTATTTTATTGTATTTTTTCGTTGTAAATATCTCTTATTAAAAAGACAAAAAAATTACATATTAGAAAAGTAAAAAAAATATATGTACATGTTGTTTGTCTTTCCTTGTAAATTGTCCACTATCTATTTTATTCTTTTTTTATTCTATTGTAATTAAAGTAGACAACTTTATTTTATTTATTTTTTATTTTATTTTACATTCTCTACAATAACCACCAATTCAACTCCATTACTCCACCATATTTTCTAACTTCTAATTCAACTCCACCATTTTATTAACCTCCATCCCACTCCATCTTAATTCTAACTTCCAATTTTCTTCTTCTTTATATACATGTCATTCTCCTCATTTTTGCCTTTGATCCATCTTTATGTGAGGAGAGCCTAGTTCCCTGAGTTGAATCGGTGACAGCGACGCAACCGCGGTCGAGCGACGACGGCCCTCTCTCCGGTGTGATCCGTTGGCTTTTTGGCCAACATCGCAGCCGCAACCGCGCGCTGCTCGAGCTCATCGCACGCCGGCGATTCGAGCGAAGACCGTGCTCACGAGAGCACTCCATAGGCGACCATCTCCATCGTAGGTAAATTTTCCCTTTATTTTAGTTCATTTGGTATTTTTGCAATTTTTTTAGCACATCATTTCCCCTCACAAAAATCCATCATTTGTTTATTTCATCTTCATTACCACTACCACCAACATTTTATATCATCTCCACATCACCGTTTTTTTGTTCCCTTTCTTTTTTGTGTAGATATTCTCATTTAAAGAAAATTAAAAAAATTAAAAAAATAAAAACACAAAAAAGGTTTTTGTTTAGCACCATCATCATAGCATTTTTTTTATTCCACCACCACCATCATACCACCACCTTTCCTCACTTGTTTAGTTTATCATTACTACATTATTTTTCTCCCTTCATTGCCATTTTTAATTGTAGTTTCTGTCTAATCAATTTTAAAAAAATATAAAAAATTAAAACAAAAAAATTCTCTTTTATTACAGCAGTAAAAAAAATCAAAAAAACAAAAAAAACAAAAAAAACAACAAAAATATACACGCAGCAGGGTGGGGGGAGGTTCCCACCGCCGCCGCCCCCTCTCCTTCATCCCACCGCCGCCAGCCGGCCACTCACGAGAGCACGGTCTTCGCTCGAATCGCCGGCGTGCGATGAGCTCGAGCAGCGCGCGGTTGCGGCTGCGATGTTGGCCAAAAAGCCAACGGATCACACCGGAGAGAGGGTCGTCGTCGCTCGACCGCGGTTGCGTCGCTGTCACCGATTCAACTCCAGGAACTAGGCTCTCCTCACATAAAGATGGATCAAAGGCAAAAATGAGGAGAATGACATGTATATAAAGAAGAAGAAAAATGGAAGTTAGAATTAAGATGGAGTGGGATGGAGGTTAATAAAATGGTGGAGTTGAATTAGAAGTTAGAAAATATGGTGGAGTAATGGAGTTGAATTGGTGGTTATTGTAGAGAATGTAAAATAAAATAAAAAATAAATAAAATAAAGTTGTCTACTTTAATTACAATAGAATAAAAAAAGAATAAAATAGATAGTGGATAATTTACAAGGAAAGACAAACAACATGTACATATATTTTTTTTACTTTTCTAATATGTAATTTTTTTTGTCTTTTTAATAAGAGATATTTACAACGAAAAAATACAATAAAATAACATAATTAAAATACAACACAAGTATGATTTTTTTTGTATTTTTAATAATTAAGAAAGATATAATAAAAAATGAAGAAAGTATGAATATATACATAATGTACAATTTACATCTAGGTCCCAAAACCCAACTTTTGCAAATGAGCTCCAATTTTAATGAAACCACTTCCGTTGGATAGATAATTTTCTAACTTGAACTTTAAAAGTGAGTTTGGTGAATTTGGAGTTCATACGGAGCGGGAATTTAGCTTGGAAGTTGGACTTTACGGCTTTTTCTCTTTGGGATCTAGGAGCATTTATTTGAGTTGAAATTTGTTTTGTATTTTTGTATTTTTATATACATTTTTATAAACAAGTTAGAGAAAGAATTAGGCAAAAAGGAGTTGAAATGAAATTATTAAAAATCCATTAAGTTTTGGGCTATTTACAAGTATAAAACTCCTTATTTTTGCGGCTTTTTATGTGTAATTTATTTTGTACAATCTAATATACAATAATTAGTGTATTTTATTTACAAGAGTCATTTTGTTAATTTATGGATTTTATGGATATTTTTCTTGGATTTTACTCGGGGATTTTGCTAAGATCAAGATATTGAGATGATGAATCGTGGATTCATCACCCCCCTATACTTAAACTTTGCTAGTCCTCGAGCAAATAAAGAATGAATAAGTTGGGTTAATCCCTGACTGTGCATGTGAATACAAGACTTGATCCGTTCAAGAACTCTCGATTTTAGAGATCCTAAAATTCTAAACTAAACCAAGCTCTAGTCAAAAGGTACCCAATTTCCCTAATCATCAGACTCTCTTTGTATACATATAAAGTAGGGATATGACTTTAAGTGTTGACTGCAGTTACAAGAGTAGAGTCACAATGTCACCCAAGATTCCAGTCCAAGAGACTCTCCTAAGGACCCGATCCTCAACACTAGGGAATAAATCATTTCTTGCATCCAATCCACCGTCTCTTTAGTTGTCAGACTTGAAAGTGTAGATGGAAGGCCAGTTGATGGAGGGCATAGGATTGTGTCATTTCTTCTCTCCCTCTCATTGGAACACGGATCATCTTTAGTGCCTTATTACGCAACGCATTTTTTTTGGTGTTGATCAGTGCGTCCGTCAAGAGAAGTTGGAGCCGTCTGCACTTTTTTCCTGGGAGTACATCGGGGTGTGCCTTTTTTGAGTACCTATCGTACCTTCTACACTCAGACTTGTAGCATTTACGATGCAGAGCCCTTTTTTGGTGCAAGCCCGACTCCTGGTCCTAATAGCGGTGGTCCAAGTGGACACTTTGAAATGGTTGGGAGCGCTCGCCTTTGGTGGAAGCTCTTTTGATAATTGACTTTGTGGAATGAGAGCTTTTCTTTGACATTTCATTGCTTTGTAGTAATTGTGGCTAGCTCCACTGCTTTTACCAAGAGTTGGCGCACACTGATCAACATTTTTTTATTTTATCACACCCTGGCACATAGGTAAATGTCAAGAGATAGTACAAGAACCATGTTCTCATACTGGCTAAAGATGCTGACACTCAGGTTTCATGAAGCCTTCATTGATTTTATCCCATCCTCGAGCATCATCAAATCAAGTCCAAACTCAAATCCCTCATCCCAGTTCCGCAAGTGAAATTTCAACTCATCTCATCATAACTGCAGTTGTGTACGTGAGGTGCTGATCATATTCTTAAGGTAGAGACTAAGCATGCAATATAGCACACAAATCTTTCAAACTAGGGAAATGTGAATAATTAAGTCAAGGACCCTAATGACTAAGGCTGGTTAACTCAAAATCTCAAGACCTCATAAACCAAGTGTTCTTGATCATCACTAGTCTTGTGTGAAAGTGAATTGTGTCAGGGATTAAACCAACTTATTAGTTTTTTTTAAGTTGATGATTGATTGATTTTTTGATTTTTTTTAGAAAAAGTTTTTTTTTTCACAAAGGTTTTTTTTGACAAACAAAGGCAAAGAAGAAGTTTTTTTTGTTAGAGAAGTTTTGCTTTTTTTTTTCAAGAGTTTTTTTTGAAAAAGATAGGTAAATAAGAAAAGATTCTTTTTTTTTGAAAAAGTTTTTTTTAATATAAAAAGGATTTTTTTAAAAAAAAGTTTTTTTCTTAGCAAATAAGGAAAAAGAGTTTTTTTTAGGAAAGAGTTTTTTTTTGTTGGTTTTTTTTTAAGTTTTGGAAAAAGTTTTTTTTTAAGAAAAAGTTTTTTTTAGGGTTTCTTTCTTTTTTTGTTTTTTTACCCACCCCATAATTATTGTATAATATATACAAAAATACGTGAAAGTATGAGGTATGGGTAAAGTATATATGTAATATATACACGCCCCCCTATACTTAGCTTGTGCTATGTCCTCATGGCACTAGGTGACAAAAAGACATAGCTCGTACTAAGCGTAGGAAAGCTAAAATAATAGAAAGTATAGAAGTCGATCCGCCCCCCCATACTTAGGCTCTGGACAGCCTAAGTATAGAAGAAGAGCAAAAATGGGGCGGACGAGGTCAAGAGGAGAAATGATGAGTAAATACACATGTTGGGCATCTGTCTAGGACAAGAGTAAGTGTGAGAACCGACGTGATCTCGAGAATATACAAAGAAGGGAGAATATGTACAAGAGTGATGGAATCTTCTAAGATGTTGAATCTTGATGCTGCATCTTCATGAAGAGTAATAAGATGTATCTGCTCTGTGCTCACTCTGTATGAAGTTGATGACCTCGACTTGGACTAACTGCTCTTTGGAATCAACAAAATGCTTCAACAGTTGTCCATTCACCACATGAGATTGTGCACCATCTGTGAGATCAGCTATCTCTACACTTCCATTCTCGTGCACTTTCTTAACCACAAAGGGACCCGTCCATTTAGATTTGAGCTTCCCATGGAACATCTTCAACCTGGCATTGAACAACCATACCTTTTGTCCAAGGACAAAGTCTTTGCACCTAATGTGCTTATCATGCCATCTCTTTACTTTGTCCTTATAAATCAAACTGTTGTCATATGCCCTGTTTCGGATTTCCACGAGCTCGTTCAAGTTCAAGTCTCGGCAAAGCTTCCCTAGGTGACAACTCCAATTAATCTTCTTAATTGCCCATTCGGATTTATGAATCAATTCTGCGGGCAAATGGCATGGCTTGCCATAGATCATTCTAAATGGTGAAGTACCCAATGGTGTCTTGTATGCTGTCCTATAGGCCCACAGAACTTGGTCCAAGAGTTGAGACCAGTTCTTCCTATCGGGACGAACCAATTTCTGCAAAATACTCTTCACCTCTCTGTTCGAAACCTCTGCCATGCCGTTGGACTGTGGGTGGTAAGGACTAGTAACTCTATGCTCAAATCCATAGTCCTTAGCTAAAGATCTCATATCTTGATTCACAAAATGGCTACCCCCATCAGATATCAAAACTTTTGGCACCCCGAACCTAGCAATAATATGATCTCTCACAAACTTACAGACAGTCTTGCTGTCTGCGGCTCGGGTTGGGATAGCCTCCACCCACCTAGATAAATAATCAACCGCCAACAAAATGTACTCATGTCCATTGCTGTTGGGAAAGGGACCCATAAAATCTATGCCCATGCATCAAAAACATCACAAATAATCATCGGTTGCATGGGCATCTCATCTCTCTGTCCAACTGTCCCTCCCATCCTTTGACAAATCGGGCACGACCGTACAAAATCAATGGCATCTCTAAACAAGGTCGGCCAATACAATCCACATTGAAGTACTTTGTGAGCGGTTCTCTTTCCCGAATGGTGTCCTCCAGCCTCAAGTGAATGACAATATGTGAGGACACTCTGGTATTCCTCCTGAGGAATACACCTTCTCCAAACATAATCCGGTCCTTCAAAGAAAAGGAAAGGATCGTCCCACTGGTATCTCCTCGAATCCGACTTCAGTCGATCAATGCTGCTCCTAGTCCAACCATGGGGAACCTGCTTGGAGACAAGATAGTTCACCATGTTGGCATACCACGGGAGTGAGTCAATAACACAAATTGACTCATCTGGGAAGGTCTCTCTAATCCGCTCATGATCAGGAGAATCCTTAAGTTCAATCCGAGAAAGGTGATCAGCCACAACATTCTTCACTCCAGGTTTATCTTTTATCTCCAAATCAAATTCCTGGAGGAGTAAAATCCACCTAAGAAGACGCGCCTTCACGTCCTTCTTTTCCATTAAGTATCGAATGGCTGTGTGATCAGTATAAATTGTCACCTTAGAGCCCAAAATATATGATATGAACTTCTCGAGGGCCCATACGACCGCGAGCATTTCCTTTTCAGTCACTGTATAATTTTTCTGTGTAGGATCTAAAACTTTGCTCGCATAGTGAATCGCAAACGGAATCCCCTCTCGTCGTTGTCCTAACACAACTCCTATAGCGAAATCTGAAGCGTCAGTCATGATCTCAAAGGGGAGAGACCAGTCAGGAGCTTGTAGGATAGGCGAGGCACAAATCTTCCTCTTCAAGAGCTCAAAGGCCTCCAGACACCTGTGATCTACAACGAACTCTGTGTCTTTCCCTAAGAGCTCAGTCAGTGGACGGGCGATCTTTGAAAAATCCTGAATGAATCTCCTATAGAATCCAACATGCCCTAAAAATGACCGCACTGACTTTACGTTGGTAGGTGGATCGAGTTTCTTGATCACCTCCACCTTGGCAGGGTCAACCTCCATTCCCCTTTTGGACATGACATGCCTCAACACGATACCCTCCGTCACCATAAAGTGACTCTTCTCCCAGGAGAGTACCAGATTCACCTCTCTACACCTCGTGAGGACTCGGTCCAAGTGCGCTAAACATGTATCAAAAGAATCACCATGGACCGAGAAGTCATCCATAAATACTTCCAGGAAATCTCCCACCATCTCGGCAAATATGGCTATCATGCACCGCTGAAATGTGCCCGGGGCATTGCAGAGCCCGAATGGCATGCGCCTGAAAGCATAAGTGCCGAATGGACATGTGAATGTGGTCTTTTCCTGGTCCTCAGGGGCTATGGCCACCTGGTTGTAGCCTGAGTACCCGTCAAGAAAACAGAAGAACTCTTTCCCTGCAAGTCTCTCCAAGATCTGATCAATAAAAGGCAAGGGAAAGTGATCTTTCTTGGTCGCAGCATTCAGGCGCCTGTAGTCAACACAGACACGCCACGACGTAGGTACTCGTGTCGCGATCTCTACCCCCTCCTCGTTGGTGACCATCTGAATTCCCGACTTCTTCGGGACAACATGAAGTGGGGCCACCCACTTGGAGTCAGAAATAGGGTATATAAACCCTGTTTTGCACCATTTCTCAATTTCATTCTTCACCACTTCCCGTAGATTGGGGTTAAGTCTCCTCTGAAACTCACGGGAAGGTCTCACGTTATCCTCAGTAAAAATGTGGTGCGAGCAGAGAGCGGGGTTGATGCCCACGAGATCCGACACTGTCCAGCCTATTGCTTTGCGGTTCCTCTCTAAGACTTCTAACAACCTAGACTCCTGCTCTAAAGTCAAGTCTGAGCTAATGATGACAGGATATCTCTCTTTGGGTCCCGCAAGAAAGGCATACTTAAGTGTAGGAGGTAGTGATTTCAGTTCTGGCAATGTGGTATCATCAAGCAGATCTGGTTGAACTGAATCTGAATCTGCTTCCGTGCTGCATGAAGGTGGGCTAAGCTGAGTAGTACTCGCCACCAAATCAGAAGAATCGGGAGTCGGATCGTCAAAAGTATCCAAACAATCAGCAAAAGCCACGTCCGACTCGTCATCTATGTCCCATGATTGTTCCGAAGAGGATGGAACTGACAGATCCGGTTGGATCTCTATGTCATCATGAGAATAGGTTGATGCATCTCTAACAAGATCAGACAACACCTGGCAAACTGCATCATGCACTATATCCTCTCCAGATGAAAGGGTCTCTCTCTGTACTGAAGGAATTTGTCCCCAAATCCCAACTGTGCTAATCATACTGCAATCTGCCTCTGAATATGAGTACTCTGTGCTACTCTCTGAATCTGGTCGCTGACACTTGGTTTGCTTCATCTCAAGGTTCACCTCTCCGCCTGGAGAACGGAACTTCATCATTCCCGTACCATAATCGAAAGCTGCGCCTGCGGTCCTAAGGAAGGGTCGCCCGAGAATGATCTGAGATTCTCTCCAATGATTGGGGGTCTCCATGTCCAAGACTGTGAAGTCCACCTGATAGTTCAGGCCCTCAATCGAGATAACGGCGTTCTTCACTTCTCCCTTAGGTCTCTTCACTGAACGATCTGCGAATTGGAGGAAAGCTCTAGATTTGCGAAGTGGTCCCAACTCCAATTTCTGATATAAGGCTAAGGGAAGTAAGTTGATCGAAGAACCGTTATCTAAGAGTGTGCGTGCAAACGCAATGCCGTCAATACGACTCTCCACATAGTGAGCACCCATGTCTCTCTTTTTCTTTGGCAAAGTCTGATTCTTGAGACAATATGTTGTGGCTACTGATAAGACATGTGTCTTTATATTTCGGTTATCTTTCTTCCTGCTAACCCTTGTAGGTATGCATCTCACCTTAAGGTATTTTTGGAAGGCAGGATGGTTAGCCACATATTCATCAAATGGCACCTTAACTGTGATGTTTTCTTTACAAAACCGTGCCATGTCGGGGTCATCTTTCTGAATCTTTTTGATGCACTTTCCTGCCGTAAGAGCACGGGGGAAAGGGATTGAAGCTAGGGAAACAGAGGATGAAGAGTCTGAATCATGAACTGAAAGATCATTCTTTGCATTAACGGAAACAGAGTTCTTCATACAAGAATCTTTTTGATGCAACATGGACTCAAAATCTAAACTATCTACTACAGGTTGTGGAATAGAAGCTGGAGTGGTATCCGCCACAACCGGAGATGCAAGGTCCTCCGTAGACTCAGAAGAATATCCATGCTGACGATGCTGCGTACGTGCTCTCCTCCTCCTCTCGGCTCCCTGAGTAGAAATCCTCGAATGATGCTGATGGGGCTCTGAGATATGATGTCTCTCCTCCTCGTCCTCTGAAGACTCCTCAGGTAGAGCTCCAGAGATGCCCCTCCTCGTGTCCCTCGCCCGGTCAGGTACGACCACGGTCCTTCCGCTCCTGAGTGACATGTGGTTAGCCTCGTCACACGAAAGAATCTCATATTCAGATTTAGGAGATGATGAATAGTATACCTGACCAAAGTGCTGCTGAGAACTAGAACGGTTCAGGCTATTGGGGTTAGCCTGAACTTGGGCCGGGATCGAGGTAGAGGGTGCAGTCTGCTCGTCTCGCCATCTGGACAGGCGGTTGACATCCACCCGTAAGTCCTGAACCTCGTTCCTGTAGGAACGTAGCTCATCGAGTATCTGCTGCTGAATATCCACGGGACTAGACGATGAAGGAAGTGGATAAGATTGAGAAGAAGAACGGGAAGACTGGCCCTGCTGGCCAGTGTACTGCCTTTGCTGTTGCTGTTGCTGGGGTTGCGGGCCCTGCTGGCCCGTCTGGTAATGGCCCTGTCGGCCATACTGCTGGTACTATTGCCTCTGCTGCTGGGGTGGATGGAATCCAGGGCTCTGCTGTGACGGAGGTGGTGCGGAGGTGAATGCGGTGTTGTGAAAGGTCGGGGGACGCTGATAGGTCTGTCGGTCTCCCGTACTTCCCTGCCTGGCAGGGTCCTGAGTATACCATATCCCATTCACCTCCCAAACTGGCGGAGGCTCCTCCTGGACTGTCTCTGCTACTGGAGGTGGCTGCTGGAAAGAGTGGGTGTAGGATTGGTCCTGCTCCCACGGCAGGGGTTGCCCTGACACCAACTGCTCCTGAACATGGTGAACTCGGTATACGGGAGCAGAAGGTGCAGTCACGGCGGGTATCCTTATCTTAGATACCTTCTCAGTCAACTCCTCCATCTGTTTTGGAAGTTTGGAGACGCTCCGGTCTAACTCATCAATCCTCCTGTCGATCTTCTCGACTACAGTAAGCTTGTCAGCAAGAAGTCCCATGCTAGGGATCACATCCTGAGAAAGATCGACTATAGCTGATTTTCCCCTCCAAATGAGAGTGAACTGGGGGATGGTGTATAGGCCCTGCTGGCCATCTGTGAGCGGCTAGTTTCAGCCATCTGCTCGAATACCCTCCAGACGGTATCCGCTCCTCGTGATGTATAGCTGCCTCCACAGGCAGCGCTCACTAAACCCTGCATCTCAGGGTTGAGACCAGTGAAAAATGATTGGACCAAGATGTTATCATTTAGTCCATGACAGGGACACTTCTGCAGGATGTCCTTGAATCTTTCCCAAGCATCACAAAAAGCTTCATGGGGTAATTGGGAAAAACCCGTAATGCGCGTCCTCATCATGTTAGTTCTACTCAAAGGGTAGAACTTCTTCAAAAACAGGTCCTTGAACTGGGCATATGTGGTGACGGCGATCCCAAGATTCTTTACCCAGTAATCAGCTTTGCCACCCAAGGCAAATGGAAGGGCTTTGAGCCTAATATAATCCTGGCTAACATTTTGATGTTTGAGGTTAGCGCAGATGAGCTCAAAGTCCCTTAGGAATGCATATGGTTCCTCAGAAGCATTCCTATCGAAGTGTGGAAACAGGTTCAGAAAATGCGGCTTCAATTCAAAATCAACCTCGGGTTCGACCGGACTCAAGTAGTTATGAATTTGATATTGTCCGGGGTTATAAGCCGCATCCATTGGTAGTTGGACCCCAACATTTAACTGTCCCAACTGAGCTCTCAGTAATGCTTGTTGCTACTCAGATGCAGCTAATCGGGCCAGTATCATTTTCATCGGGTCTTCATTGTTCTCTTTTTCCTCTTCTTTCTTCTTTGGAGGCATTTTACTTGTGTCTTCTATATGGCCTGAATCAGCAAGGTTTTCTTGATTAGAAGAGGATTTATGAATCATGATATTCTCACCAAGGCGATGGTCTTCCTCGGTGAGGTGGGAAGAGAGAAAGGGAATGGTTTGAGAGTAACCATCCCGAGAGTGAATGATCCTGGGCTCAAGAGGGTCATGAGTCCAGGTTGGTCCAAGTTGCGCTTGGACCTTTGAAGACGTACTTTTTGAAGGGTTCAACGAGAGATTCGCAAAGTCCGAATAAATATCCCCCCAATCAGTCATCTTCGATGTCAAAAGAACCGATTAGATCACGATAGTCAATGAGGCACTAGTTCTACGGTGCACGTAAATGTGCGGAGTGAACTCACACAATACAAACGCAATTCAAACCCCCAATTTCACCAACTCAACACGTGATGGTCGTAAGAGTTCGGCCGATTTATCTGGTCAAATTTAGTTGGTGAGAATACAATCTTGTAAAGATTAACGAGCTGTTAGGTGCCCGTATTTTCCTACAGACTGGCCCGGTTCTTACGACTAGTTTGACCTACTTTCAGCCAGTATAGGAGTAAGTACGGACCGTATAAATACGGCTACCCGTTCCTTGAGGACTAATGCGTCCTCTAAACCTCCCACTCTGCTAAGGAAGTCCGGACCGTTTAGCGGCTACCCGTAAATCCTCACTGAAAAGTAGCTAATCGCCTAAAAAGAAAGAACCAGTAGTAAGTAAGAAATCCAGACTTGGCTCTATCCTAGGGTCGTCTCTCTCTCACTTGCAATTAAAACAAACAATGATGGCTTTATGCACCCGAGAACAATGGTTCTTTTTATTCCAATTAATTAGATCGACCTGCTCAATTCAGTCCCAATTTTAGAGTTAGGTTATCACTTGAAATTTATGTGAACATACAAACACGTCTACCGTTCAGTCCCAATTTCCTTTTGACCTTAAGTTGTAAAACAAGAGGGGAATCGGAAATCAGAATGCAAACGAGAAACTATGATGAATGCTCAGAAGAAGGTATACTTACAGTAAATTCCATCACTCTTCATGCGTTATGCATAACAGAATTTGTAAATATTACACTAAATGCATGCAGATCGAGAAAACCACACCTAAACAGTATACTATTAGCGGGGAAGAATTGATTGAATTTGAGCTAAGTAGTACGTGTCTATGTGCGTCTCATTATGAATCTTATAAGATATGTGAATCTTCTAAGATAAGTGTGGCCTAAATTACGATGGGCACAAACAAGTTTGAATCTAAACTACCGTGTGCCTAATCCTTAAGTTCGCCACTCAAGTCAAGCCCCACCCTCGCCGGAGAGTGAAACAGGCTCGACACACCACAAATAATGTCTAAGTCTTTTTTACACACGCGAGCTCTCAAACAAGAGCCGCTATAAATGAGCAAGATAAATAATTACAATAATTTACAAAAAATTCTCTCGAAGATAAACTAGTTCTCCTCGCTCTTCACAGTCAACTCGCGTCGCGTCCGTCGACCTCCGATGCACTCCAAGTTCACCGGGCCCTCGTAAGAAAAATAAAATTTATATTAGAGAGATAAAAACAAAATATATACAAGAATATGAAGAGAGATAATTAAAAAAATGGAATAAATACAAGGTGGCTCGGGGGTCAGACTACCCGAGTAAATGGAAAACTAAATCCAAAATTTTAAACTAATCCCTAAGCCGTTTGCCTCCCCGGCAACGACGCCATCTGACGGGTCGCTAAATACGATAAATAATTCGGCCACGTTGTAGCACGTGTACTTAGCGATTCGGTCAGAACCGAGAGAAGATCTCCGTGAAGAGTGTCTCGACTTAATTTGTATCCCGGGCAAGTCCGGGGTCGAACTCAGGGAGGCAAAGGAACAACTTGGGGTTAATTCAAACATAAAGATTTTAGATATCCAATGCGGTTTTTTTATATTTTTTAATGCAAATAGGATGCCAAAATGCACAATGCAAGTGAACTAATATACTAAGAAAGCATACAACTTAGCCAAATTAAGTTTAATGTCAAATAAGTTCAATTCAGCCAAATTATATTTTTCCTAGAATACTAATCCAGAGATGAACACAAAACACATTTTTTGGAATTTTAGGGGTTAAAATGCAACAACTAAAAATGCACACTTTTTATGGGTATTTTCGCAATTTCTCACACAAGCAGCAAGCAAAAATTATGAAAAAATTATTGGAATGAAAACATGATGCAAGGAAGGTACAGTAATATTTTTGGAATTTTTTGACAAAACATGATTTTTTTATGAGTTTTTTAGTGAAAACAGAGTGATAGTGAGTAATTAATTTCTATTAAATCCACGTTATCAAATTAATCAACTTGCGAATTATCTCAAGTAGATATTTAGATGAGCAATCCAGGAGACTTGAAAGAGGAAGAAGACCTCCCCCTTTGGGTACCTCCACCTGCGCACAAGGAAGAAGAAGAAGAAGAAGAGGTTTACTTTTCTTTCAATTTTTTTAATGTAAAATTTGCACTTTCTTTATTTTATGTTTTTGTAATTACATATCAGTCCTTGTGATTTTGTTGTGTTATTCAAGTCATTTACAGTTTGCAGAGACACCCCTATGTTTGTGTGTTAATTTGGACCTCATTTATGCATTTTGTTATTCAATAAAAAATGGTTTAATGTTGAGCAACTAATTCTCTACATTGTGGACATTTATTTGTATTTTTGTGAGTAATGGGTAATTAATTAAAATTGTTTAATTGAAATTTTGCATAGTTTACCCATTCTGTGCCATTAAATTAATATCTCACAAACGGTTGCTCTAAAAATTCCACAAATATTATATGTGATGCCTTGATATGTGATGTAATTACTATCTAAATTTCATCTAAAATGGACATGTCTTGTGCCTGAAATAATTCGTAGAGTGAATTTAATATTTGATTTTTAATTAAATCCACATACATGCTTTTCACGAAATTTCAAGTCTCCTGGATTGCTCATCTAAATATCTACTTGAGATAATTCGCAAGTTGATTAATTTGATAAGTGGATTTAATAGAAATTAATTACTCACTATCACTCTGTTTTCACTAAAAAAACTCATAAAAAAATCATATTTTGTCAAAAAATTCCAAAAATATTACTGTACCTTCCTTGCATCATGTTTTCATTCCAATAATTTTTTCATAATTTTTGCTTGCTGTTTGTGTGAGAAATTGCGAAAATACCCATAAAAAGTGTGCATTTTTAGTTGTTGCATTTTAACCCCTAAAATTCCAAAAAAATGTGTTTTGTGTTCATCTCTGGATTAGTATTCTAGGAAAAATATAATTTGGCTGAATTGAACTTATTTGACATTAAACTTAATTTGGCTAAGTTGTATGCTTTCTTAGTATATTAGTTCACTTGCATTGTGCATTTTGGCATCCTATTTGCATTAAAAAATATAAAAAAAACCGCATTGGATATCTAAAATCTTTATGTTTGAATTAACCCCAAGTTGTTCCTTTGCCTCCCTGAGTTCGACCCCGGACTTGCCCGGGATACAAATTAAGCCGAGACACTCTTCACGGAGATCTTCTCTCGGTTCTGACCGAATCGCTAAGTACACGTGCTACAACGTGACCGAATTATTTATCGTATTTAGCGACCCATCAGCGGGGGCCCGGGGAGGGGGGGGGGATAGGTCGAGAGGCTGCTTGGGAGGGGGTGTCGATTGCCCTTTGATCGGATGGTTGATCTAGCCCGTGATGGACGGTCCAGATCGGCATTGCAGTCAAGTTAGCTGCTACTTGCAGCAGCTTCACTATTCTTTATCTCTCTCTCTCCCCCCCTCTCTCTATACACACACACACACATACATACATACGTAGAGGGTAAAATGGGGCTGCCCCCATAGGGGGAGATAACTTGGCTCCCCCGCTCCATTTCGCCCGGTTTATTATTTTTTTTTGAAAATTTCTTCCGTGGATTTTCATCAATGTATCCTATATCATGTCATTCAAATTTTGTACGAAACGGAGACTCCTACAGCCTCCATCCAGATGGGGTCGTTTTAGCAATTCTGTTACACCGTTAAAAAATGGTTGTCTGGATGGAGGCCGTAGGAGTCTCTATTTCGCACGAAATTTTAATGACATAATGTAGGGATATAGTGATGAAATTCCACGGAAGAATTTCAAAAAGAAATAAAAAAATCGGGCGAAATAAGGCGGGGGGAGCCAAGTTAGCTCCCCCAGGGGGCAACCCCACTTAACCCATGGGGGAGCTAACTTGGCTCCCCCCGCCCTATTTCGCATGGTTTTTCTATTTTTTTTGAAATTCTTCCGTAGAATTTCATCACTATATCCCTACATTATGTCATTAAAATTTCGTGCGAAACAGAGACTCCTACGGCCTCCATCCAGACAGTCATTTTTTAACGATAATTTCGTCGCATGAAATTTTAATGACATAATATAGGAATATATTAATGAAAATCCACAGAAGAAAATTTCAAAAAAAATAAAAAAAATCGGGCCGAATGGGACGGGTGGAGCTAAGTTAGCTCCCCCATGGGGGCAGCCCCATTTTACCCACACACACACACACATATATGATTTCCTTCTATTAGGAGACGATCATTCTTAAGTTCAGGAAGGCCATCCTTTTTTTTTGTAAAAAAACACGATGACTTTAGTAGAATACGTATATAGTTTGTATTATAATGTGCAGTTTTAATGTTTGTATTATAATGTATAATTTTGTGTGCGGTTTTGTATTTATAATGTGCGGTTACAATACAAAATGTATACGTATTCTACTAAAATGCTCGTATTTCTATAAAAAAAAGCGTGGCCTTACTAAACTCAGAAAGGATGCATCCTATTGGAAGGACCCCCTATATATATTATCAATTTTGGAGCCATAATTCAAATATTGAAAAATAGTAAGCTGTAAAATACAAACATTACATGGTAGACTATCAAGCCGAAATATGTAAATATAAAAAATCATATCCAATCTGTAATCCAAGAGATTGGATTGGTTTGGATTCAAATATTTAATGGATTGGATTGAAAAAGTTAAATTCCGTTAATATTGGATTTGACACGGATTAAGCTAAAATTCGATCCAATCCAATTCATGTTGTAATACAGAATCCTAAAGAGGCAGAGTGCAAAAAGTAAAAACCCTTTATATTTTGCCATAAAGAAGGGAGATTGCGGGATCTGCTTACAATGAAAAAAACGTTACTCACTACTAACCACTACTGTTCAGAAACTAATTGTAACGGAACGTTGTAGGAAATGCAATAAATTATTTGTCGCTTACAAAATAAAAGTTTGAATTCAATATAATAAAATGTTGCGAACTATATCCATTTATACTTACATAAAAATTTTAAAACTAGCAATAATCACATGCAACTTTTATAAAATGCTCGATTGTTGATTGGACGATGTTATGTGATGGCTCATAGATACCTGTTAGATTTTATCATAACATAAGAAAAAGAGTAAGTGAATGATCGATCATGGATAAAACAGAATTAGACAAGTGTAGGCATAAGAGTTTGATGCAAGAATAGGATATGGCAGTGCGAAGATTTTTTAGTAGTGCATGTCTGTTAGTACCTTGATAGATTACATATTAATTAGTAATTGTATTATTGTTTTGATGATAACAAACTTTGTCAGTATAGAAAGTGATGCATATTTCCTAATAACTTCACTCTAAGTATGAAGCACAAAAGAGCAAATGTATGGAGAATTTAATAAGAACAATGAAGTCATACTCAATGGACAAGTTGAAAGTTGTGGACAAAGGCAAAGAAGAAAACAGAAAACTATTGTAACAGGCATACCTAAAAAGTCTCAATATAAATGCATATGTATCATGTGTGCATATTAGGTTCAAGCATCTTGATCAATCAACCTTTCTGATTTGATCGATCAACTGCCTTCAATCGACCACCCTAGTTGACATGATCAACCAACCTACTTAACATTATCGATCAATACTTTTCATGAACGATCACAATTTGAATTCAAAACCTCCAGTGGCTCTAGTAAGTCTGATCAACTTAATATACATGATCGATTAACTCGGAATAATTGACCACCCATTTATATCATCGATCGTATATACCAAATCTTGTTGATTTCGTTCGAGATTTTTTTCCAAACGTTTTTTTAATGGACGTTATCTACCACTGTAAATAAGACCCTGGATATTTTATTGAGATTACATTCATAGGCAAATCATTCTACAAGTACCTCTCTCTCAAAATTATATCCGAGACCTTCTCTCTCGCTCTATACCTCAATATCACATCTTGAGAACCATTCGTCTACATTAGACGTGGCCAAAATGCGGATCGGGCCAGCCCATGGGCCGGGCCAAATGGGTCGAGGTTCAAAAATCTCTATCCAAAGCCCGTCATGGGCCGACCCATGACCCATTTCATACTTTTTCCATTGAATTTTTTTAATGTTATTACTTCATTAATATCATTTATACTTTACATAACTAATATAGGTAGTTTGCATGTTACTTGATATGTAAACTATTAAATTTTATTTAAAACTAGTGTAAGAAAAACTTGAAGCGTATCATATTAATACATGTATTATTCAGTTTATATTTATATTTTTTTTACGAGTCGGGTCGAATCGGTCCATGCCCAAATCTCCTAGCACAAGCCCAACCCATGAGCAGATTGGGCGGGCGGGTCCCCAGCCTGTTGACCAGGTCTAGTCTACATACTCGATTTGTTATTCAATTATTTATCTATAACGAGTGCTTTCTTATCCTCATTATCAATTAATGCATGATTACAGTTGAGGCCATCGTATTATTGGTGTTTGATCCAAGTTGTGGGAAAGAGTTTGGTTTGTCATCCAGAGCATTTATAAGTTGTTGTCTGTAGTGAAATAACTCGTGATAGTGGAATAGTTGATTCAATAGGTCAAATCTAAAATGCTATGTTAAGGGACTTCCATCGTGATTTTTACCCAGTAAACTTTCCACGCTAAAGGTATTGTCTCTTGTAGTTGTTCTTGTTCCCTGACTTGGTTATTTATTTATGATGATTATTATACGGGTTATATGCTTATTGATCATAACATTTTCTTTAGTAGTCTAGATGAGCTCACAATTTCCACATGTATCCCTAAGTTTAAGGGAATTATCTTCTTCCTCCTGAGGGATTTCTGTGTTCCTTATTCTTTCTCTCCTCATTCTATACTTTCTTTTGATTTTTGAAAAAGATATTAGCATATAAAGCTGAAGACTCTAATGGTTTCCATTTGCTCCAATAAAGAATTTGTCTCCCCCTAATCACATTTGACCAATCCTCCATAGTTCTAAAAGGGCATGGAGGGACACATGTCCTCACTAGATTATAGGAAATTATCCTTACTAGGATGTACCCCGCGCTTCGACGGAATGAAATTGAGTTAATATAATTTTAAAAAAGCAAGTTTTATTATTTCCTTTTAAACATTTAAAAAACTGAGTTGATATGATTTAAAAAAAGAAGTTTTATTATTTCCTTTTAAACATTAATAAATAGTGAAAAAAGTTTGTGTGTTATGAAAAGATTTAGTTTATATTTTTGCAGAAAAAATAAATGCTCTGTATTCATGCTATTAATATAATAATTTTATATGCGACAATTCCATATAGCAATCATCATTGAAGTATAAAGAAATACTGAATTTCTACAATTATACTATAAGAAAATTGTATTAAACTAATATAATTATACAACTACATTGTGCCGATTTTATATTGACTTAAATTTTAACTGATGTTTCCTTGCAACGAATATGCGAATAAGTCAATAAGGAATCGTAAGTTAAATAATAGAAGTAAGAAAAATATATCTATAGAAATTATTTGTATTTTTCCTTGCAATTGATGTATATCAAAATTTAAGTAATTTAATTAGAAGCAAATATTAAACATCATAAATAAAAAAGATAGAAAAAAGATCATAAAAAAGAGAGGTTGTCTTCTTTCCATTGATACTGCATCTCTGGGATAAATAAACCATTAAAGATTAGTATAAATATATTTATACGTAGATATTTCACAATTTAATTTTAAAAAATTTATTGTTTTATACATATAATATAAAATGACACTTAATTGGTGAATTATCTGAGATTTGAAGTGGGTGAGCAAACATATTGTAAAATGGTGAACCAAAGTTGAATCCCAAAAAATGTGAAAAAAATAAAAAACTAAATTATAGAAATATTCGAAAAATATAATCTAGTATAAAGACTTTTCAAATGGAATATCGTACATGTGCATCGAATCCATGTTTTCTCATGTATATCTATGTTTATGAAGACCTCAGAGGTTAATATTAAAGAAACAGATGTTCTTTCTGTAGAAGAGTTTGTATGAAAATTATAGTTGATACTATAAAATTAATATGTATTATGTTAAAGAAAAGGAAAAAAATATATCTTTGAAGTTTTGTACAATCATCACTGCGAAGATAATAATTATTGGATTATCTATATGAAGAACCATATCTTTTGGAAATTCAGCAACAATTTCCCACATATTGTGATCAAGAATTTCTTTTTGTTGTTCACAATTAGATTTAGAATAGTCAATCCACAATATTATTTTTAAATTTTAGTAGTATCTACGTATATTATTAACTGTATTAGACATAAAAAATAAAACTAAGATCTTCAATTTCTACATTTTTTTCATGTGTTTGTCTTCTATTTATGAATATGTATGAACTATTTGTGATACTTAACGAAATAACATCCCCTAAACATCGGGAATAATTTATATAAAAACGTAAGATGATGCTTTAAATTTTAATTTTACATAATAATGTAATTCCACATACCGATTAAGTGGATTTCTCTAAAAATTAGAGCTTCAAGATCATCAAAACCAACAAAAAAATTATATCTCGGAATAATAACATAATTTCCACACTAATATTTAGTGGATCTTCTGGAATTTCAAAAAAGTTTTATTTAATTTTTATGTATTTTAAAGTTTTATGTGATTTTAGGATTGACTTTTGATTTATTAAAAATATAATAGCATATTTATTTTTCAGACAAACATTAATACTGTATATAGTATAGTATTAGACAATTTGAAATGTTTTTATTAGAATTTCATAATATGCAATTGAATTAATAAAATTTATTAAGGTATAAATAAAATCCCTTTAAATCAACTTGCTTTTGATTTGTGAGATTGTTATAAATTTTCAAAGAGAGGTGGAGATAAAGAGGAGAGAGGAAAGATAAAAGATCGAGGGAGAGAAAGAGTTTTTATATAATTATAAATTTAGAAAGAGAGAGAGAGAGAGATAAATAGGAGAGAAGAAATGGAAGAGATGTGTAAGATAAAAGAAAGTAGAGAGAGGATTTTACATAGAAAGAAATGGAGTGGGAATCGGGGGGAGAATGGAGAAGGGAGGGGCCATCCACGTGTCAGAAGACTGGGTGAAAACCCAACTTTATAATAGGTACTAGTTGGTGACCCGCACTTCGTTGCGGAAATAAGGAATATTTGAATTTTACATATGTTAGCTCACTATATTGTTTAACCAATATTCAAATATTGAAACTGGATAATAAACATTATATTAGATAACTTATTATATGTTAATCTATAACGGTTAAAGCCTACGTTGAGAAAAGAATACATACTAAAATCACTTTAACAACATTGATTTATATATAGCTTCATATATTTTGTAAAATCATTGTAACAATATTGACTTATATATTGCTTCATATATTTTGCCGGTGTTGTACATTGTGTAATTAAATGTATATTGACAATAACATATATGTCGGATACTCATATTATAAAATTGACTTTGCGAAGGATAACATATGTCGTTATATATTTAACATAATATTATATCAATGTGGACTCATTTTCTTATCGTGTTAGTCTATTAACTCTCTCTGTTAATCGCCATTCATGTCCCATGGTAATATGATATTCCAGCATCATGGATCAAACCTTTATATAGTGCTTTGCACAAAGAGGGAAAATCATTTCGATCATTTTTTATTTCAATGCTAATGAATATGTATAGTTGATATCGAACAATTATAGAAGTGAGTCTACTATTATATTTATCCTCATTCATTCTATATAATTTTGGTATAAATAATTGTTTGTACCATGAGAACTTAATACTAACATTTGATTTTGCTCTAGAAAATATTTGACTTGATGATATCTGTTATGTATATAAGATTTGATATAAAAATATAATCCATACTTTATGTCAAGATAAAATTATTATATATTTTAGATTGAAATGATACAGATTGATTCATAAAGTTAAAATCTAAACTCAGATGCATGATGAATCTACACTTCATCATCTTTATTCTATCATTTTGGCCTTAAAAACCCTAGTAAATGCGTGTAAATAGGCTTAATTTAGACATTTTAGCATTCATGCATCATTTTGTAAATATTGTAAAAAATACGGTTTTAAAGCCAAAATTATAGAATAAAGAAAAAAAGAAAAATAATAAAATATTTTAAATATTTTATGACCCGAAATCCCGAGACCTAGGCATCTCAATGACTAGGTCGACAAGGAATAAATTAGGGGGAGATAAGGGCCAAAAATACAATATAAATTCCTTTTATTTTATTCATTCTTTATTCATTTTGGGACCTATTTTTGGTTCCACTTTTTATACCTCAAATAAAGAAACTTTGTACAAGAAAGTTGTATATAATTTAATAAAGAAAAATACAAAATTGATTTCACTCAAAAATAATATACAGATAAAAAGTTATGGTCTGAATAAAATTCCAGAATCCCAACTTCCCAGACCCGTATATCCCAAATAAAAACTGCAAATGCATAAAACTCACATTTAATTGTATATAATTTAAAATAAGCTGTTTATTAAAGGTGGTTTCGCATTTGGCGGAGCTATGGGTTGAAAGTTGAGTTTTGGACCCTTATTGTCTACTTGTACAGAATAAAATATTCATTTTATTATTTGGTCATTATTTTCATAAATTCGTATTTTTATAATCTTGTCAATATTATTTATAGTTTATGTGTATATTAAAATCAGAATAAAAATACAAAGGAAACACAAAATAAAATACTTGTATAAATAGCATACCTAGGTATAATACCTATATATATACCTACAAAATTACTATTTACATTTTCTTAAGTGTACAAAATACATCAGAAAAATCAAATAAAAATATATTTAAGTGTATAAAAATATTCTATAAATTTATAAAATAATAAACAAACATAAATAAAGTAAATTCACCAAATAAAAATAAAATAATAAAATATATAGATATATATACCTATATAGTGCATAGAAGGTAACTTGTAATTATATACCTCATAAAAATAAATAAAAATCTCCATAAAATTCTTTACAAATAAGAAACATTTTTTATAACCTAAAATTAATAAATTCATTTACTATTTTATTTTGATTTTACAAATAATTATTGCCGAGAATTTTCTAGTTGGTCCACGTGGACCAACCAGGACCAGTCAAGTGTTGACCTCGGTCAACTGCCTGACCGAGGTCTGCCACCCTCTGACACCCACGATTTTGTCCCAGTTTCAAGAAATTTTAGCGCCAAATCCCTTTGTCGTTTGCCCTCTATTCCTTCTTGGGAAACCTTCCCCGATCTTCACTGATCCTCGCCGAGCCTGTAGATCACGCAAAATCTTCATCATTCGTGCGTGGACATCACTTGAAGGAGACGCCACCACCTTATTTATAATCAACCCGCCATGTTCGAGCTCAAGTTTCAACCGTTCTTGGCCATCAATCCTCCTCCCTTTGGCGTGCTTCGTGTTGCTGGAGGTGACAACTCCTCAGCCATACCCTCAGGCGAGTCGAGGAAGCCTCGTAGCGGCTCTACCACCTCCGCCGACCACCGACGTCGAGGTTCTTCACCTCTGGTTCCTGCCATCGAGGTATACCCCTCTTCCCTCTCCTTTTCGCTTCTTTTTATTCCCTGTAGTCGTAGGAATAGCTTAGGTCCTTTAGATCCCTTCGCTGATCCATATCTTGCCGCCCATTGATCCTCGCCGGAGCGCACCTCCGGCTACATCTGCTCCGCACTCCACAGACCACCTCCGACTTCCACTTCGCCTCCACGGGGTCCAGGCAGTTTGCCCTGGTCCCCTTCACCACTTTTTGTAGGTCAAAACGCAGTCCAAGCACCTGGAGCACATTTTGGAGCACTCGCCGGAGATACCTGGAGCTCGAAGATCTGCCGCCTTCGCGCCAGCGCCACAGAGCCCCTTTGACGACGCTGAGTCCTCCAGAGCCTAGAGCGACCTCCCAGGAGCCTCCTGATCGATTTTGAGCCCGTGCCTTCGCCGGAGGCCTGAGATCTAGGTCGGGGAAGTTCACCTCACCGGCGTTCTTCCCCATTCTTCCTCGCTGCCTCTCCACCGTCCGATCAGGGCCAAGCTCCAGTTTGATCAGCCATCGTCCGATCGAGGCCCCTCAGCCGATCATCGCTGAACCGTCATTGCGCGTTGTGCGCGCGCCACGTGGATAAGTGAGCGGCCCTCCGCCGTTCGATCACGCACGAGGATTTAGGCATGGGTATTTTGGACCGACACTCTCGCCATTTTTGCATTTTATTTTCAGTCCATAAACTTCTAATTGTAGTTTAAATATTTTTGTAATATTTGCATCTAGACCCCCGTAGTTTTCATATTTGCATTTAGGTCCAATCTACGTCACCTCACGTGACTCGCGCACGTGGGGTGTTGGACATTTTGCAGGGACCCCTCTGGGGGTTTGTCTATTTCGTTTCAGTCTATGAACTTTTTATTTAAGTTGTAATATTTTGGTAAAATTGCATCTGAGCCCCTGGAACTTTGAAAATTACAAAAATACCCATGCCTGGTCATGCGCCCAGTGCGCGTGAGTTGGACATTTTGCAGTGAACCCCATCTGGGTTTGGGTATTTATTTTTAGTCCAGAAAAATGTACTTAACGTTATATAACTTTGGAAAAATTGCAAGTAGGCCCTTGGACTTCTGTATATTGACGTTTCTGGCCTTGCTAGTGTTGTATTTTTGCTTGGATGTTTGAGTTTATTTCATGCATCATTTTAACTCGAAAAATTATCAAAAAATACCATAGGCTCCTGCTGAATTGTAGTTTAACGCCATATTTTTACTTTGCATTTTTATTGCATTTTCATATTTATTAAAAATAAAAAACATGCATTCTCAGCACTGTTTGCATTAGAAAACACATAAAAATTATAAAAAAACATTAAAAAATTCCAAAAAATTATATTATGTGTGTTTTAGCTTATTTCATTTTCTGACCAAAAATCCCCAAAAATTACAAAAGACAATCCTTAAAAATAGCAAAATTCACAAAATCTTCATAAAAATCTAAAAATTTCATAAAAGCTCCAAAAATTGTGTTTTCTGTCTCTGAAATTTCCCTATCCTAGTATCTATCTACAAAAATTAGTTTGAAAATTTTTCACCCCTGTTTGCTATTTTATTTCTATATTTTTATCTTGCACATATATTGTATTCCCTGTCTTTAGTATTTTTGCCTTTAAAAATACAAAAAATTAAGAAAAATCTAGAAAAATCACAAAAACATTCGAAAGTTATAAAAAACCTAAAAACAATTTATTCCCTGATTTTTGAGTATTTTTTCTTATCTTTATAAATACACGATCCTCTCTTTTCTTATATATATTCCTTTTAAAAGAAAACAAAAATATAAAAAAATATAAAATATAAAAAGAAAATATAAAAAAATAAAATTAAAAAAATATTAAAAATTAAAAACCCACAAAAAATAGCATACTTGTAGACACTCGATCACATATCACACACACGCACAAATTGTTTGATCTATCCTGCTTGCTCCCTGAGTTCGACCTCTACATACTTGCTACTATATACATTTCTTGTAGAGTAAAATAAATTTTAACCCCGCACCGTTTTTCATTGCTTGATTTCCATTGTGGGTTAATTGTTGATTGATTGAGGTTTCGTGAGTGGTCACCGCAGCGATATTGTGGTCCCGCCTTGTGTGGACTACTTTAGACACTCGCCAAATCTCAATTATCAAATGGCGCCGTTGCCGGGGAGCAACAACGTACAGAGCATTCTTTTGTGATTGATTGTGAATATTTGCCTATCATTTTATTTGATTACATTACCTGACTGGTCTAATCACCTCTTTGTTGGATTTTGTGCGAGGTACCGCCAAGCAAGGGAAGCGCCCCATCCTAGGTGCTTGAGCGCCCACGTGAAGGCTTGCTTAGCACCAGAGAGAACTTGGAGGCTTGAGAAGACCCTCATCTATTGTAGAATTTTTGTAGTTTAAAAATTTGTAATTTGAAGTGAGAGCGAGACTTAATTTGTAATAACTTGGACTCTCTAGGACACTCGGGCCTAATTTCCAAGTGTTTGTTCGCTTGGGGGCTCACCGCGGTTTTGTGTTTTTCGCGGCTTTCTCGTCTTTATTTTTGTTTCCCGAGGATTTAGCCCCTAGGCATAGGAATTTTTGTTGACTGTGACGAATTAAGAAGCTAAGGCCCAATCCCTAATATCTTGACTGCACCTATAGATCGTAATTGGACTTGGCTAAAAATCAACTGAATAAGCTATTGACTTGGACTAGAGACCACGTGCCGAGAGGAGTCGTATACAGCGCTGGCAGGATCCACTATGGTGGACATCGATCGGCTCCCGAGATCGGACTCCGGGCTCTCCTTCTAGTCATAGCTACTTATTCTTCACGTTAATAGAAGTTACTCATCTTTGGGCGATTTCCTCGTGCATGCATCTAGGTAGTTTTAATTATTGTCTTTAATTTATGCGCGGATCACTTTGCATGTAGAGTGCTGGCGAAAAGGTACGCATATCTATCCTTGCATGCATCATAGATTTTGACCGCACATCGTCTTTTCCGCTTTCCACCCTCAGTTTTATTGGATTTTAAATAACAAGGAAATTGGAAAATTCGTTAGACGATGATTGCTCAGAAAAATACATAAAAAGTGAAAACAATAAAAATTGGGACTGCTAATGCAAACTTGACCTTAAAACTCATCCCACCAAAAATTGTCTTGGGGAGAGTAACCCCCTCCTTGTTTGATTTATCTGCTGCGAGAGAGTGACCCGACACTAGGATAGAGCCACGCTTAAAATTCTGGTTGACTACTGATCGTGGTTAGTCGTTCTCCAGTGAGGATCTCTCCGGTAACCGGTAAAGCGGACCGCGTCGTCCTTAGCAGATTGAATTTGCGGGAACAACCAGGTTATGGTCCGCAATTCATACTGGCTGGGAAAGATCTAAGTGCATATGTAGACTTATGCACTTGTATCCTTCATTGGTGGATGGGGCCCGACGGCGAGAGTGGGGCAGGAGGGTGGGCCCCGACGGGAAGAGGGGGTCCTGGCGATAGGGAGGGGGGTTCCCGGCAGCAAGGAGGGCGGCGGGATGACTCCCGGCGGCTGGAGGGACGACGGGAGGGCTTGGCTGCTGGGGGGGTTGCCGCGGAGAGGAGGCGGCGGCGGCTGGGGGGTTGCCGCGGAGAGGAGGCGGCGGCGGCTGGGGGCCTCGGTTGAAGAGGCGGCTGCGGCGGGGGGGGACGGCGGTGGAAACCAAAAAACCCTAGATTAGGGTTTTGGTTCTGATACCATGTTAGAGTAGATGATACTCTCCATAGATCCCTCGGGTCTCTTATATAGAGAGAAAACCCTTGGGTAAATTACAAAAACGTACATGATATAAATAGGAAATACGTAACAGTACATTATGACATAACATAAACCTCTACAGAGGTTGCTGCGGACATTTTCTTGCTTCAAGAGACGAAACTGCAGGCTGTGGATGATTCGTTGCGCTGTGAGTTGAGTAGACGGGATGTCTTCACGCTGGCAGAGAAAGGGGCGGATGGCGCTTCGGGGGGAATCATGTCTAGGTGGCGAACCGATTCCTTCGACTTGTTGGGGCTCTTCGTCTCCTTGTTCTCTTTGACGGTCAAGCTTCTGCAGAGAGCAGATGGTGTTTGCTTCTATATCACCAATGTGTATGGCCCGTGTAGACGAGAGGATGGTAGCTCAGCTGCGGATTTGGAGAGTGTTGCGCCTGAGGTGGGAGATGTTGTCCGGTTAGTTGGGGTGACTTGAATGTCACCTTGCTTCCAGGTGACAGGTCGGGGGAGGCCGAGGGTAGGGATCTGGGGTCTGAGGATCTCAAGCAGGTGGTTAATTCGTTTGGGTTATCTGTCGTGGACGCGGCCAGGTGTAAATTCACTTGGAGGAATGCGAGATCCAGGTCTAGACTTGACAGGTTTCTCATGTCCGTCGAGGCTGGGGAGACTTTCCCGCTGGCGAGGGCTTGGGCTCTTCCGAGGACGCTTTCCGACCACACTTCCATTTCTCTGGGGCTCTGGGGAGGACAGACCGGGTCATTTTTTCTTTCGGTTCGAGAAGAAGTGGCTGCTAGAGGAGGGCTTCCGGGAGTTGGTGATTGAGCACTGGCGGGGTTTTGTGGGGGAGGGGTCAGCGGTGTCGCGTTTCGCGGCTAAGCTGGACTCCCTAAGGCGGTAGCTCTTGTCGTATAGGAAGGAGGCTGCTAGGCGGTGGAGGGCAGTTAAGGCGGAGGCTGAGGTGGGGATAAGCAGGTTAGATGGGCTTGATGATGAGCGAGGGTTGACGGAGGCGGAGGTTGAGGAGAGGGTTGCGTAGCTGGAGGCTGTATACCTGGAGGACAGGAAAGAAGAGGTTTACTGGCGGCAGAGATCGAGACAGAAGTGGCTAAGGGAAGGAGACGCAAACACACGCTTTTTCCATTCCGTCGCCTCCGGGAGAAGGAGAAGGAGCTTCTAGCATGAGGTGGAGGTGGGAGGCCGCACAGTGTCGGGCGATAGGAACATCGGTGAGGCCTTGCAGGAGCACTTTGTGAGCGCCTCGAGGAGGGTGAGGGGCGACAGTGGCTGGGGTTGGACGGGCCTGGGTGTTGGTTCTTTGGATGGAACTCAGGCAGATTCGTTGGTGGCCGCTTTTTTCGAGGAGGAGGTCCGCAAAGCTGTGTGGGATCTGAATGGGGACGGGGCTCCTGGCCCCGATGGTTTCTCTGTATCGTTTACAGGGAGTTCTGGGAGCTGTTGAAGGGGGACATTTTAGAGGTGTTGGATGAGTTCAGGAGTGCCAACAGGGGTTTTGAGAAAATTAACAGGGCCTTGATCTTTCTACTGCCAAAAAAAGAGACTCCTGTGGGGCATTCATATTGTCCTCCGACATAAATCGAACTTAAAAAAAGGGAATTATTTTGATTCAACCGTCTCATCTATTCCTCAACTCACCCATTTTAATAATACATGGTATATTTAGGATACCAAATAATTACATAATATACCCAGTACTTTTTATTCTTTCATTGAAATATAGGAATAATAACCAATCCAATAAATCTATGGTGCCAGCGGATGCAGTGACTTCTGGATGGAGGAAGCAGTATTCTAGGGGGCATGGAGACTACAATCCCCCGACTACTAAGAAGCTTTGCTTGGGAGATGGAGAGGGCCTTGACGAAAAGGGCTCGGCTCGACCACAGGGTCTTCGGTCAAGGAAGAGAAGAAAGTGGCAGACAGAACCAAGCAAATAGTCGTCTGGGAACGAAATGATGGTTGCGTGGACAGATGCGCCAGTGGTTGGCAATCTTCAGGGTCCTCACCAGCCTCTTGTATAATTAGTAGTTGAAAGCCTGGTTCTGACGACTACTAATAGCTAGGGATGTGATAGGTTGCTTCTCATGTCTTGCCTCGAAGGCGATTAGGCGCAACGGATTTCTCGAGTGTTTCTTAGTTCAAGATCCCTCTTACTATTAGTTCAAGATCCCTCTTACTAACTGAAATAAAAGAATTAGTAGATCTCCGGTCAATCTTAGCTCGATGATTTCTCTCTCAAAGGATGGTAGAGCTAACCTCAGGCTGAGCATTTCTTATAGTTCTGATTGGAAGTGCTAAGATCCACATTTTGGGGAATATGAGTCAAAGCAATAACAAGAATATTTCTAGTGGAACATCTTTCATAATCCCTGGAGAGATAGTTCACTAATAGACCGAGGGATAAATAATTCGACTCCCGCAAAAAATAGTACATCATCTTAGTTGGCTTAATGCCGCTCTTACGGTCTTGCATATGTTCCTGGTTTTGCCTGGAAAGTCCCTTAAGGTAAGGGAAATTCTCTCAAGCCTCTCAAAAATGCCCTTGAAAGTCGCGATATCTAAGGCTGCTTCCTCTCCCTTCTCCTTTCGTCGAACAGTCCTGACCACACTGCGAACCCAGTACTCAAACTATCGCGATTAGAAAGCCTAGATAAAGAATTCATGTCGAGCCTGAGGGAGTAGGATAAGACGAGGGTCAATAGTGCTTGCTTTATCTCTTTGTTATAATAAGAGATAGGGGCATGGGACTAAGCCCGTGGTGCCAGCGGATGCAGTGACTTCTGGATGGAGGAAGCAGTAAGAAAGACCTCAAATACTGATATATCCTAATGAGAACTAGTCAGATTACCTTTCCTGTGAAGTGTGGAAAGAAATCAAATTCGAATTCAAACCGGTAGATACGTTGGATAACTAAACGTGCATAATTCAGTATTTCCTGTTTGTTCTCCTAAGTATAATTAAATAAACTCGGGTCAATCTTTTACTAAAAAAAAGATTGAGCCGAACTAAACCTTCCTTAACTAGACTATAATATCTATAACCCAATAAACGTCGCCCCCAGAAACTATATCAAACTGCTACGATTGTGTTAGTTGGAAGTTCCTTTGGGTATCGATGCAGAGAAGGGGATTTCCAGATGAGTGGATTAGTTGGATCAAGAGATGTGTCACTACTGCCTCGTGCTCTGTGTTGGTCAACGGAAGGCCGGAGGGCGATTGGTTCCAACCGCAGAGGAGGGTTCGTCAGGGCTGCCCCCTAGCTCCCTTATTGTTTGTGCTTGTGGCTGATTGTCTTGCTGTCTTGTTTCAGTGGGCGGTTGACGAGAGATGGTGTGAGGGCTTCAGGTTGAGGGACATCTCCATTCCGGTTTTGCAATATGTGGATGACACGCTGATATTTCAGGGGGGAGGGGGGAAGAGCAGAATCACAATGCGGCAACTTTGGTAGACATGTTTGGGTGCTTGTCTAGTTTGAAGATTAACAGGCAGAAGTCGGTCCTGGTTCCCCTTGCGATGGACAAGCAGCAGGCTTGCGGAGTGGGCGGATTGTCCTCGGGGACAGTTGCCAATAACCTATTTGGGGTTAAATTTGGTTGCGGGCAGATTGAGGAAGTCTGATTAGGATTGTGTTTTGCAGAGAATGGAGGAGCGGTTGGAGGGATGGAAGGCTACCACTCTGTCCAAGGGGGGAAAACTTATCCTGCTGAAGCACGTTCTGTCAGCCATTCCGGTCTTTTTCTACTCTACGAGGCTGAAGCCTGTTGGGGTGAGAAGGAAGGTGGAGGCTATGATGAGAGCCTTCTTTTGGTCGGATGAAAGGTAATCAGGAAGTAGTTGTACCCTTTCGGAAGGGGGGCTTGGTATTCGAGATATGGAGCTGATGAACAGAGCATTGATTGCTAAATGGGTGGTACGGATCTGGGGCGCCTCTGACTCGCTGGTCTTGCGGTTGCTGAGGACGATTTATGGTGTCGAGGGGGAGTTGGTGGCGGCGAGGGTACGTCATGAGTCACCTTTGTGGAAGGGTATCTATGCTGTGCTTCCGGGGCTCGAGCACCTCCTCCGCCCAAGTTGGGGAATGGGCGCCAGTTCCGTTTCTGGCAGGATGACTGGACGGGGGAGGGGGAGCTGGCCACTCGTTTTCCTAGGCCGGTGGCCTTGGCAGCTGACAGAGGGGTACGCGTGCAGGAGGTGGTTGATTCGGGATCGTGGACTCCGAGGTTCCACTCCGATCTCTCGGATCAGAGGTTGGGGGACTTTTTGCGCCTGCTTTCCGAATTCCCTCTGTTGGGGAGTTGACTGGTGACCCAGACCATTTTGTTTGGACGAATGGCAACTCGGTGAAGATGGCTTACCGGAAGCTGAGAACAGGAGAAGTGATAATTGATGAAGACCTGCGCGCGGATATGAAAGTCACTTGGGCGGCAAAGATTCCTACTCGTGTTAAGGTGTTCCTTTGGTGCCTAAGGAGGAACCGTCTCTACGATAAGGTGAGGAGGGGGAGGATGATGGGCGTGGCGGATCTGATTTGTGACATATGTGAGGAGGAGGCGGAGGACACGGACCATAATCTTCTTCGGTTGCAGAACGTCGGCGCAGGTTTGGGATGCTTTAGGGATAACTTAGGTCCAGTCTTCCGGTCTGGATCCTTTTGGGGATCTATCCGATCGGTGGGGCTTGGATCCTCCGGGTATGTTTCCAAGCCCTTCGCCGCGTTATGGGCTATCTGGCTGGGCAGGAATGACTGTATTTTCAAGGGGCAGCGGTTCTTTTGTGAAAATGTCGTTGCCTATTGTAATGTTGTGTACAATTTCTGGATTTCTAACTGATGTACCCTTTCGTTATTCATTGATATTTTGGTGTGGTGACTCCCAACTTGGGAGGGCTTCCCCTATTTCTACTCAAAAAAAATGAACAAAAGATGGAACCATGTTGATCAAGTACGAGATAGTCAAGACAATATCACCCCAAAAGGATTTAGGAATCTTCATCTGAGTAAGAAGAGCATGGTCAACATCAAAACGGTGTCAAAGCTTCCCATCTACAATACAATTTTATTGCAAGGAATATGTTCATGAAGTTAGATGTACAAAACCTTTAGAAAACTAAATCGTTCCGCACAAACTCCAAAGCATTGTTAGCTCAAAGAAAATTAATACAAAAACCATAATATGTCTTTATTTTACAAAGTAATATTTAACAAATAAATTTATCTCGGGTCATTCTTTGATCAAATAAGCCTATGTAGCTCTACTGAAATCATCCACAACGCAAAAAATAACGATGACCCAAAATAGTACTAATGGTACATAGACCCTAGACATCATAATGAATCAAATAGAAAAGAGATGGCCAACAATGCTCCACGTGCAATGAAAATGAGGCCCGGTGATGTTTTCAAAATTTACATGCATAAACTCAAAGATCTTATGCAAGGATCACTCAAGAAACATCAAGGAGAGGGATGAGGCAAATAGGTTACAACTGACAAGGCCAAGATGCTAAAGGAGCAAGTCTACAGAGCCAGATGAAACAACCAAGTGGTATAGACCATCCTTCTCATAGCCCACACTAATAACCTATGCCATGTAAATGTAATGAAAGTAATAGAAAGACTGATAGAAACTCAACAATCGAGTTGTGAGATAAACAACTAACAAAATAAAAGCTCAGAGGAAACTCAGGATCACGATAAATTCTAGACAACATGAACTTCAAGGCAAAATGAATATTGAATACTACCAGCGCATGTAACCGACGGGTGAGATTATTATCCACCCTAACCAACCGAACGTTCACGGAAAGTCAAGATTCAATAAGAGCCAAGGTTGCAGAAAGCAGTTGTCGGTACTCGGTCGGTGGGGTCACTGACTAAGGATTAATCAGCAGTCAGGTGACTAATCGGATTTACTCGACCATTAGTCGGTTTTGAATTTTTTAATTATTTTAAATATATAAATCAATTTTTATACACATATTCTTATATATTTACATTGATTTGTGCATTTTCTATACTATCATAATGAAATAAATGAAGTAATTATCTTTAAATATAACATTAAGCATATTAGAATAAGGTTGCTTTTAAAAAATTGAAAAATTAGAAAATTAGAAAATCTCTATGTAAAAGTCGGCCTTGTAGTCGGCCAACTAGTCGGGCCGATTAGTCAGGTTGACCGACTAATGGCCGACTAGGCCTAGTCGAGTCGGCTACCCAACCGACTCGACTAGTCGGACCGACTAATCGGCCTAGTCGGCCGACTTTTACAACAGTGATAAGAGCAATACCTTCCAATTAAAGGATTAAATATACATGAGTCAATGATCAATTATGGAGAAGTGAAGGTCGTTAGAGCAATAATATCAGGCACATTAGCATGGCTAACCATGACAAAATATGTAGAGGAAACTATAAGGAGCAGGCTTAAAGAGATTCACCGGTCATCCATAGTCAACCATAGATAGATAGGCCATGTTAGCAGTCAAGTATCATCAGTGCCAACTTAGGTTTGATTGATTGCATATATGCCAAACTTCACCCAGCATCTATCATAGGATGGTTGGTCCGCTGACAATGTACATATAGTGGATAAATACGCCCATGACCACATCGACAATTGCATCCTCGACCTCCGTTCCGGGTGCTAAAAAGATCCATGCCTTCATAATCCACGAAAAGCAGCATGTGTAAAACCTTCTGTAGAAGGTGTCATGGTAAGAAGACCCGCATTAAGCAGATGAAGACGTGCAAAGATAATATATAGACTTGCATTAAGTTGATGAAAACATCCAAAGATAACATATAGAGAACGAACCACAGCTGCAGAGAAAAACCGGTCCTTCATAATCTAATAACAAGAATTGAAACCAAAGATAAACTTCGACACCTGCGAGATTGACAATCATCTTTTAATCAAACAAGTCTTTTGTATTCTCTTGATATCCCCTGAAATTCTCACTTCGATAATCTTAAATAGACATCTATAGTGTCCCAACATACAATTCCTTACATATTTGATGTCGAAGTGGCTAATTTATATAGATTCATAAGTATATAGTCATTCACTCATGTTGGTTGACACTTCTTTTTTTAAATACTAGGGGTCAGCCAGTTTTTCCACGACATGCGGCACATGCAGATCAGCTTATTGTTAGCATTCAATATTTCCATGTTTCAAGTAGAAATTTTGAGGCTCAACCTCAGACTTAAAGGCATTCTCCACATTTCATAAATTAACTTTGTTAAGATTATTCATCAGAGAAACAAATATAACTTAAACTACAGTTTCTGCTTAAAAAGCTAAAGTTTATTGATTATGCCATAGAACTAAATACTTGTTTGACTAGACAAACAAGGCTCACCCTCAAGGAGAATATTGGAAATTTCAGCAATCAATAAAATGGTGAACCAACAAAAAGGAAGCATTACATAAGAATGCAAAAGTGGGAACCATCATCCGCCAACCTTTTTGTAAAGGCGTTAAAGGGACCAATAAGGATGATATGAGCATGAAACAGAAATCACAATACAACTATGATCAGACTGCAATAAAAGATATTGACAAACAGAATAACCTGTGACAAATCCAGAATGATTCCATCCAGCAGAAACATAAGATACCCTAAAGCATTCCAGTTGCTTCACAAGCTTTGGCTGAAAATAATTCCCAAGATGGCCTTGACCAAGTTGACCATGTGACCCTCTTCCCCATGTTAGGACCTTACCATCACCTAAAATGAAATAAAACATTATTGAAAGGAAAAGGGGGCGACCACCATATAGGTGTGCCCAAAGATTAAATGCTATAATTATGACGTATCAGTTACATGTGAAATAATTTGTTGACTGATATTGAGAGAAAAAACATATTTCCAACATCATGGCTGTATTAGAACTACCTCTCCAACTAGAGGAACAGTATGCTGCCATTGATAGCACGTATTAGAAATGTGACAATGGAGTTGCTTTTTAAACCTGAGCTATATTAGTGCCTATTGAAGATGTGCTACTTGTTTGGCTTAGTACTCACCAATCCTCCCCGGACCCCTTCTGCCATTCTGTAGTGGGACTGTTACAACCCAACTGGCCTTCTGGTGCAACATTATTTTCCTGTACACCACCTAACCCCCATCCTCAGTTGCCATCTGCACCATTCTTTGCCCCCAAAATTCGCTGCTGCCCCCTGTATTACACACTTCATCTACGGATATGTCTCTTTACTTACAAGATTTTGGAGTGTTGGGAGTCATGGTTTTATAAATGTAGTGTTTCCTAGTTTAGGTTAGATGTGGCATTTATATAATGTTTATTATATGTGAATGCAGCACTGAAGTGGGTTATCCTATGATGAAATGTTCTTGGCTTGAGGTTTGACACATTTTTTGGTGAATTGTTTAACTTTATATGTCCAAACTCAACCTGCACTGAACTATATACTGTATTAAGTTTTTCCCACTGCATCCCCCCATGCTTGGAAAAGAAGTAGGTTATATGTTGATGTACATTGACAATGATGGTGATGACATTGATAGTATTTCTGTCTGTGCTGAGTCTATTAGGACATCTCCAATGAAGAAAATTATCGAAACTATTCTGTTGCAACTGGCAAATGGTGATCCTAACCTTGCAGGATACATGAAATCGACGTTCCATAACTTGTTGAGACTCAAAAACCGCCAATAGTGGAGACTCGCTATCCACCAGTTGTTACAAATTTACAGTACACCAGATGTCAACAATGTGTTAACACCGGCATTTCACTATTTAATAAAAATAAGTTTTTTTTGCGAAACAAGTCTTATCATTACCTGTGTATAACTTTCAACATCACCCAAATTAGATCATTTTTTGCAGGCAACCAATCTCCGTAGTTGTGGGTAAAGGTTTGGCTTTGGTTAGTTAATATAAATGGTGAAAATAATCAAAAAATTATCAAACTTGTAACACTCAATTCCACTAATACTTGCATAGTAAAAGAGTCAAACCTAATTACAATTTGGTACCTTGACTAACTAGAAAAGTAGGTATAGGAATAGCAAGCAAGAAAATTGGCAAATTTCATTGAAGTGCCAAAGTTTGAGATATAAAGGTCCCGATAAAAAGTGAAATTTTAGGGCCTAGTACCATAAACACTTGTCAATGGCATTCTATTTGTATTAAAATAGCAAAACTAACTTTATAAATACGATTACATAGATGACACCGATGTTGTCGATGTAACTAATATGGCATACCTCCAAGATTTTGATAAGTGATGCCCAGTTATATAGATGATAACAGAACTTGGAGTGGAATTTAAGGACGGAACTCAAAAAAACACATATACGACGATGCAACCCAATTTTATCGACAAGCTTTCCTTGCATCGATATCGATTCAGTGTTGACCTTAAGATAGCATTCACTTCTAATATTGCATGGATATACCACACATTCTCCGCACACTTTGACAAGGGTGGGATGGGAGTCATGTGTATCAATTGAACATAGGCACCTTTTGAAAGGCAACGTTGTCTTTAGACTAAAACCATCTCTCTAAGAGGCCGCTTTGCCTTTTGAAGAGACAGTCTTTACCACCAAAGCCCATCTCGAAGGGGGCAACTCTCTACTTGTGAACAGTATAAACTTTTGCCCGAACTAAAGCCTTTTTATCTGCTTTGTTACACCAAAGCCTTATCTTGAAGAGGCGCTCTCTACTTGTGAGTGTAAACTTTCACCAGAACTCAAGTCATCTTTTTTATCTACTTCGCTACAGTAGATAACATATTCATCGAATAAGATATTCATCGAATACGATGAATTATGTTTTCCTATTACTGTACTCACAACTCACAGAATTTTCCGTACCCCTCATTTTAAACTATATTCTTACATCTCTTTCCTGAGAAAAATTCGCCCATGCCATATACGTCAAATCTTATTCACCACGTACGGTGAAAATTTTTATATTTAGTTAAGTACCGTGAGAAAAACGCCTTTTCAAAAGACAGTTTTCGAAAAGGCAGCTTTGGTGTGATCCAAAGGTGCATACACAAGATTCTGATGCAGTGTCTGAACAGGAGGCGCCTTTGGAGGGGCGACTTCGGTGCATAGCACCAAACCCACCTTTTCAAAAGACTGACTTTAGCTCTCAAATGGAAGCTGCCTTTAGAAATGCGACTTTCTAACAGTAATTAACTAAATATAAAAATATTGCAGCGAATAAAATTTTTCTCTCCCTTTCCTTCCCCTCACCTGCTCTACTCCTTCCATCCATGGTCTTATCTACATGCGATCAGGTTTTCCTCGAACATAATTTTTTGCTGTATAAAACCCATTGGAGTCTCGCTGTGGTTTCCTCTCTCTTTGGATTATCAGGAAAGAGTTGAGAAAAATAACTCACCTGTTAAGGCAGCGGCGTGGGCGCCGCCGCAGGCGATGGGAGTTGGGGAAGAGAGCACGGGACCGCAGGATGGGGAGCCGACGGCGGGAGCGAGGTGGAGAGGTTGAGGAGAGTGGCAATCTTGGGGGACGCCGGTGCCGAGTTGGCCGTCGGTACCCGCGCCCCATCCCCACACAAAGAAGACCTCCGCCGCTTCGGCCGCTTCTGGGTGGTCGTCGGCCATTGGGACGGCTGCTCGTCGGGAGTCTGAGAATATGTTTATTTGTTAGATGTTGTCCGGCACTTGTTGCACATAACGAAGCAAACTCGAATAGAACAACAAAAGCCCTTCCATTCCGTTGCCGCGCATAGGAGGATAAGCCAAGAATAAATAATGAGCAGAGCACAACAAAGGAATAGGATAAAATCCCTAATCCAATATTGAATAGGATAAAATCCGATATTATTGGAATAGAATTTTTAAAATCCATTTGATTGTATTAGATCATTGTTAAAATTCGATCTGATTCAATCCATTAATATATATTTGTATATTTACCTATATAAATATAAAACATGCATAATGTATGTTCACTTATCCGTAATTAACCATAAAATCATAATCACAATTTCATTTATCTTATATTTGTTGGATACAAGTCATCTTACCATCCACATCTCTTTCTCTTGAAAGTCAAGTACTAAATCTCAAAAATAATAAAATATGATTATAATTTGTAGCGTTGTGATCCATCTTTGGCCATTCCCCTCTAATTTCTTCTCCCTCTCATTTTGTTCTCAACCGTCAATATTCAACTACCAATTCTCTCTCCTTCTCGGTCAATTTTGATGCTCCCTCTCATGCATAACATTGCCGCCCTCTAGTATAATGATGTTGCCCTCCCATACAATGTTTCCACATGTCTTGCACAATGTCGTCCCTATCTAATGTGATACTATTTTGCCTTGAGCGTGGTGCACTTGTCTAATCTCCATTAAAAGAAAATAGATTTGAGATAGTTTCTTAGTGCATGTATTTTTTATTCTTGACCATTTTGCTTGTTCCAACTTGCAACCTGAATGTATAAAAGTAGATCATCTATATTTTGAGATGTACCACACCCATCTAAGAACAATCATTACTTGAATCCTTTTTCTTTTTAAATTGATATATGAAATTGATTCATATTTTCAAAAAAAATACATATTTTGGCCATAGGCACTAATTTTACAAATAAATTCTATTTCAGAACTATTTTAAATGATAGGCATGGTATCTAATTGGTGGGCTATGTTTAAATTATTTTTGTCTTGGATACTCAATCAAATATGAATGTTTTATGATTTCTCTGTGCCAATGATATGTTATAATGCCTTGAACGATGTTCATGGAAGTGATTTGATTTCGACATAACTTAACATTCTAAATTCATCACATATTCCATATCCATCCAAAGAGATTGCATTTTTTGTTATCAAACTAATTTTTTCGTTCATATTTGGTAACTTATGTTGTTCTTACTTGATTCATATATCGGAAATCATATACAAAAAGACATAATAATGCACCATGATAACAAGAAATTTAGATACCAAATTCAATATTTTCCTTCAGTTTGATCGTGTGGTCTTCAACTTTTTATATTGGATTAATGGAGTTCTTCAACTTTAATTTAATTATGCACTCTTCAAATATCCTTTTTCATTATATATATATAGGATATCTTTCAAATGAGACATGGTCCTTCCATCCATATGGAAGGCCAACAATCTCAGCCATCCGCCTTTAATCGTGTGGTTGTCATTAATGGCATGTTAAATTTTTTTAAAAATTAAGCAAAAACCCATTTTGGTCTTTATACATTATCTAAATATAGCATGTAATTAACGTCACATTAATTGAGGGCTAGGGTGGATCCCTCCAAAATAGGGATTATTTGTTGAAATTAAAGGGGACGCCGCCCCTTCATCTCCAATGGGGATGCGGCGGCGACGTGCGGACGGTTGAGCAGCGGATGCGCGGGTGGCCGGTGGTCGTCGAGCGGTTGAAGATGCTCCTTCGTGCAGGGATCACGAGGCACGGCGGGGCGACCACCGTAGACGTGTCGCAACTCTCGGCGGATGTGCTGGTGATGTTCATGGTGACTATGTGAGTTGTACTGTTTCTTCTTTTTAAATCTTCGTGATCGATCCATCTGCATGGGACCTGTACACAATCAGGATATTATGTTCATATATAGTCTTTCTCATGCATCTTTCAGATAAACAAGATTAAAGGTGCGCATGTAAGTACTTAAATCGCATGCTCATATGCAGGTTCCTGGCTTAGGATTTCTTCCGGAGATAAAGGATCAGAGAATGGATTACTGGCTTAGGATTTCTTCCGAAGAAGGAGATGGGATTAATTCCGGAGATAAAGGATCAGAGAATGGGTTTAGGAACTGGCTTAGGATTTCTAACTTGACGCAGATCTCTTACGTAGCGATCTTCATCTTCTTCGTTTGCATCATTGAGAGGAAGAACATGTCAACCGACCCGCTCAACTTCAGCTTTCTATTCGTCGCTTTTGGACACGGCGGATCGTACACCGGATCGTAAGCAGTACACGGCGGCATTGGACAGGAGCACGGGGGAATGCGAGAGGAGGAATGGACGCAGTGTGGCGAGGTCTCGTCGACACGAAATATAATATTGATGTGTATTATACACGCTTTTATGTGTATTATACAATTTTGATGTGTATTCTAGATATTTGATATGTATTTTTACTTATCAATTGAGTGCAAGCGACAGTTGTAGTTTTTTATGCATATTGTATATTTTATGTGTATTACACATTTTGGATATGCATTATACATTTTGAATGTGTATTATACATATTTAGGTGATATTTTACTCATCCATTGAACGTGAATGACTACGATATTTTTACAAATAATCATAAAAATTCTATTATACAAAGAACCATACAATCAATACAAATAACATGCATTAATGGCTAATATGAATTGTATTCTACAAAGAATCATACGTAATTTACAAATGGCTGATTAATTTTGAAAGAAATACAGTAAATACAAAAAACATACGCTCGTTACAAAAGGAACAACAGATTCTACAAAAAAAAGATATTAAGATACAAACATTGCCCTACGTAATGTCGTCCAGAATAAAATTGAATATATTTTAAACATGGTAATGCGAAAAATACCAAAAATAAAAATAGCTAAATTTAGAATTTCGAAATATTTATTGTCATGCATAATTAATGCGAAACTTGATGACCAAAATGCCCTTTTGGACAACAAAATTGAAGGTGCTGTTGGATTTGAATCCGATGGCCCAGATCGTTGGCGTTCCATAGGGATGGAAGGACCACGTCTCATATGAAAGGCCCCCTATATATATATATATATATATGAGAATAGGGAAGCTGCTGCAAGTAGCAGCTAAGTTGGCTGCAACGCCGATCTGGACTGTCCATCGTGGGCGAGATCAACCGTCCGATCAAAGGGCAATGACACCCCCACCCAAGCAGCCTCTCGACCTCCCCCCTCTCTCCCCACACGAAACACGCCCCTCCCTTCCACCTCGGACCCGACTGCAGGAAGCCCTCTCCATCTTGCTCTCTCTCCACACGACGCTCATCCTCTCCCCATCTCCTCCTCGTGTGCGCCCTGCAACGCAGCGTGACGTGGAGCAGCACCGCCCAGTGCCACTCCTTCCCATCCGAGGCCTACATCGCCTCCTCCTTGAGTAATATTTTTTTGAGAAGATTCTTTCCAAAAGGTTTAAGTCAAAAGCTGTATGCTCCGTAAGGTTGAATCGCCCATTACAAACTCACAGATTCTGAATCCGATTGATTCTTGAAATAGAGAGTCCCTTGATCATCTGCAAGACATAGTGACAGGCATTTCAAACACCTAAGCCTATACCACCCCCATCCCTTGCATCCAACTGACACTCGGATCTTTAATTTAGACAGAAAAATAAATGGTCCTTCCGAAAAATTCAGGTAGCATTATGACATATAATATGTGGTGACACAGGTTGATAACAATTGAGATATTGCCTAACAAGGACAAACTAAGACCATTGTTCCGAATCTTCTATAATAAGTAGGATGGCCTGAAATCTACACCATGGCTATTAGATTATTGTTGGAGTTCTATTCTTATCGTACAAAACGAAAATGAAATGAAATATAAAGATGGAAATGCTTTATAACAAGACATCAGTTGGAAACACACAAAAAATTGACTGTATAAAATATACCAAATTAGTACAAACAATAACTTTTTGTTTCTCCAAAAGTGCTCCAATGAACATCATTAAGACCTGAAATTCCAGCAAATAGATCAGAGCAGTACTCCAAAGAAATAACTTAGTTACCTCATGAAAATTGACTGCACTAAAAAAACATTGATTATGCTTGGCAAATAAGGCAAATGCGTCTTAAAAGTGGTTGGGACTTCTTCAGAAGGATCCAGGGACTTATTTTTAATCATGGCAAGTAATGCAAATGAGTCTTAAAAGTGGTTGGGACTTCTTCAGAAGGATACAAGGATTTATTTTTAATCATGGCAAGTAAGGCAAATGAGTCTAATATATGCAGTGCTTGATGATGGGGGGACACAACACCTGCTACAATTAAAAGGCACTTAGCAGAATATGTAAGTGATCTTTCCACCGATACAATGATCCACCTCCTGGCATTTTAACAACAACCCTTTTCTTACTGCATGCATGGTTGAGCTCTTGTTACCCTGAAAATTTATCTGAAATTTACCTCCTACTGTAGTTCATACTATCACAGTCATTGTTGGCAAGCTTTGCGGATTGAATAGCTCATACTATCACAGCAACGACTGAATCAAATTGGTATTGCTGATAAATCATTTATTGTAGGCTAATTTTGTTATTAGAAAATGAGTGAATCATTTTCAGCGACATCTTTGAGGCAAACGATGGAATCCACATGTTATTGTTGCTTGAAGGTCGTAATGCACGTGTCAAAGAGAGAATGAAGCAAGGGTAGACGATTTATTCATTGTCCGTGATGGAAGGTATAAGTTCAGTAAGAGTGCATGTTTTTTACATCAAATTATAAAATTAATAAGTTTTTTTATGAAACAGGAGCAAAATTCATGTAATTTATTTGTTTGGATGGATGTCATTGATGATAGAAATAGCGAGCCGACATATTTAATGCTATCTTTTCAAGCCGACACGATGCAACAAGTGAAGATATTGCAGATGGAATTCCACAAACTGAAGCATATTATTCTTGTTGCTATTATATTTGCAATTATGTTGCAACTATGTTGTAATTTTCAGTAGTTTGTGTAACTTGTAATGGAATTTGTAATGGATGTTGTATGTTTACTGCAATGTGGTATTGTAGTGGATGTTGTTGCCAAATGTAATGTAAGCGATATTTTGTAATGGATGCTGTTTCTTTCATTTCTCTCTATATTTTGTAATGGATGTTGTACATTTCTTTCTTTTGTATATACAACTGTCTCTAAAGGGATGAACCCATTCATTAGAATCCAATAGACCTCTACAGCATTGAACATGGGTTGTAAATTTAAAACTATAATTCAATGCTCTACAGATTTGAATTAGGGCTGAACACATGCATTAGAAATCCAATAGACCTCCAATATTGGATTTCTATATAGTCCACAACATTAAATATAGTGCTTATCCTAAATTTCCACTTCCAAGCACACTCCAGTACTGTGCATCCAGTACTGTGAATTCATTATCCACAAGCAGTCAGTGGTCCCTGTAAGGCTCGAAATAGGCATAGTGATCATGAACTCAGATATATAATCCATGCGGGTAGAAACTAGATAGCAGATAAAGGTACACAAGAGCATTAACAAGAAACATTTGATCCTATAAAATCGATCTTCATCCAATATTCCATCTGACACAAATATCCAAAGAGAGATTTAGAACATTGTGGCAATTTCATTTAATATTCCATTTAACACAAAGCCGGACACACAAACAAGGAACCACGAGCACAAAGCACGACAGAAAAGTTCCAAACAACAATATATATATAACAATGTGCCTCCAAACACTCTCATATCATGTTAGCAGCAGAGATATTAGTAGCAGATAGATCAACAACGGATAGATCAACAACAGTTGTCGCAGTAGATATATAAAATTGTTGCAACAATTCTTGCAGCCGATAGATTAGCAGCAACACTTCAAGCACTCCCTATCACTGCTTCCCAATGTCTTACTGGGTACTTGGAAGCTAAAAATTCATATTTGATAAGTGTAAGTGTGAGCATACAATAAAAGCTTGACATCTATGCAAAGTAAAAGCTAGTAACTTCCTAACCTCTGCTTTACATGTGGTTTGATAATGACCTTTCTCTCCACGTCGATAGCAAGTTCTTTGTTTGACCTCGAGTTGAGAAGAAGATGCTTCAATCTCAGATTTTATTCGCTCGGACTTTTTGGGGCATCCCTTAGCTTTTACGTGATGAGGGTCACGAATATTGATGAAATCGTGGACCACATTTGCAACATGGCTTGATATGGGTTCTTGAGACATTTGAGGTGGGATATGTGCTTCAGTTTGGTGAAATGCCCCAAGTCTCTTTAGATCAGCTTGGATCATTTCTTTAGCTGCATCAAAAATTTTGCAATCCAAACATCCTAACTCAAACATTTCATTGAATTCCGCACGAAGTTCCCACAATATTGCAAGTGACGGCTTGTCTACATTGCTATTGGATATTGCTTGAGAACTTTTGCAAAATGAACAACGTGTGGTAATGCAAAATCCCTTCCGAATTAAACTTCTTGCAAGAGCAGGATCCATTGGTGGTTGAAGATGAAAATTCAAATGTATACTTGCGGCTTGTGTTTCCATGCAAGTAAACCTCGTAGATTGTTATATCATCCAATTTCAAAATCTTCTTACATTGGTAACTCATAGTCTTCTTGTATTCTTCTTGAAATAGTTTGAAATTGGCAGGAGTATAAAACTTGGATGCTTGTAATTCAATAGGATGTTGTGATACTAAGATGGCTTTTGACGAGGCTGCTTTGAAATCTTCGTTCTCTTTGGCATTTCTACGAAAATTCAATGCTCTCTCGTACTGAAGGACAAATTCAGATAGTGGTGTCTATGAATGTACATAGTCGTCGAAAAAAGTATTCATACTTTCTGATCTTTTACTTGAGGACATCCCAGCAAAAAATACATCCTTCAAATATACGGCAATCCAATGTTGGCGTATATTAAACATTTTTTCAGCCAACTTCCATGTGATATATTGTATGTAGATTGCAAATGGGTCTATTTACTCTCGAACTCTTCAGTTGATTCATACTTGAAAATCCAATTATTGTAATCATGTTCAAACACCTTGTTACTTCGTAGCTGTTGCAAGTGAATCAAGGCATTCTTCTTGATATGTCAACTGCAAAATCTATGTGTGGCAGTAGAGAATACTAATGAGATAGCTTCTGTCATTGCAGGATCTTGATCAGTTATTATTAAAGTGGGCATCTTTCCATGCATATATGTTAACCAAGTGTTAAACAACCACGTAAATGTCTCAATCATCTCATCTACCAACAGAGCACATCCAAATAGTGTCGACCGCCGGTGATGATTAATGCCAGTGAAGGGTGCAAAAGGCATTGAAAATTTATTTGTACGATAGGTTGTATCAAACAATAAGACATCACTAAAAGTCATGTACGAACAACGTGACCGACCATCTGCCCAAAGAGACGCTTCTAACCATGCGGTCCGCTTCAATCTCTACTCTACAGAAAAAAACAGAATCTATTTTCACCTTTTACTCAAAATACCTCACAATCAACATGCATTTGTTTCCACTATTATTTTTGCGCTTCCGTTTGATTTGATCTCTACAAAGTTGACTACTGATGTGTTGCTCACCGGAAGCACCAAGAACATAGGAAATTTTGAAGCCAGATAAACCACAAGTGTGCAATGTATCAATCAGACTTCTTGCAGAAGAAGATACAATTTTGTGTGATCGAAGCATTGTTACTTTAGATGGACTTGCTAAATCATGATTGTGTTCTTCATGAAACTCTCTTACAACCCAACACCCTTCATCGTCTTCTTTTGACCTCGCGGCCCAAATGTCACTTGTCTTTGAGATCTTTGTATCCTTCTTTCGAAAAAATAATTTTTCGAGCTGTCACGAGGTTGGTTTTTGAAGATATTTGTAATAAATTCTTCTCGAATATCTCGTCTTCTTTTGACCTCGCGGCCCAAACGTCACTTGTCTTTGAGGTCTTTGTGTCCTTCTTTCGAACAAATAATTTTTCGAGCTGTTACGAGGTTGGTTTTTGAAGATCTTCATAATAAATTCTTACATGTAGAAAAATCAATTTTCCTTGCATACAGATTGTAGAATTTCAGTGCTTCATCTTCCAAAAAAAATGCATTCCAATGAATGGCTTCTCAAATATATCAACACCCTCACCCACATGTGCATTCTCAATAGGGATAGCCTCATATGCATCTTCATCATACTGTGAGCAGCTATTCAAACCGCTACCATCATCTATATTCGTGTTATCATCCTCTCCTTCCATAGTAAACGACATTTGTGGTTGCAAAAAAAATAAAGAAAATAAAACATCATAAAGATCTAAATTATACATTAATCTCAATCCAACAACATTAAATCTTAACTATTTAGTTTGTCTTGGTAGTAAAATCACAATCCTTAAACATTAATCACAATCCTTCGATGTTTTCACACGTGCTGCTTCAAAAACAAAAGAAAATGATTCCGATAAAATGAAAATGTGAGTGCCTCATTCTTTAACAAAGATCTGGATTTGTAAGCATAATTGTGCACAGTATCACATGCATCTTAACAGTGTTGATATGTAGAAGCTTACAACAGAAATAACAGCAATGGCAAGAACCTCCATAGAATCAACAATTTAAATTTGATGATTGCAGATCTAGTAAAAAGACATGGAGTGCAGTTTTTGCAAGTCTAATTCAATATTAAAGTCTTTGCTATGATAAATTCATTGGTAATTATATATGCTTATTAAAAAACTTGCTTATTTCAAGGAAAAAATGTATTTTTTATGAAAAGTTAGTTATAAGTTTGAACCATGTCTTTAGAGTGGGTTCACTTTGCAAGTTTGAAGCATTTATGGTATTTTTGAATAAAAATGTATAAATATACAAGTAGAAGATTCAAAATAATGGTCTTAGTTTGAACAATGATCTTAGTTTGATAGCAATGGTGTAGATTTCAGGCCATCCTACTTATTACAGAAGATTCAGAACAATGGTCTTTGACCTTGTTAGGCAATATCTCAACTGTTATCAACCTGTGTCACCACATATTATATGTCATAATGCTACCTGAATTTTCGAAAAGACCATTTATTTTTCCGTCTAAATTAAAGATTCGAGTGTCAGTTGGATGCAGGGGATGGGGGTGACATATTTCCAACCAGAGGCTTAGGTATTTGAAATGCCTATCACTATGTCTTGCAGATGATCAAGGGATTCTCTATTTCAAGAATCGATCGGATTCATATAGAATCAGTGAGTTTTGTAATGGGCGATTCAACCTTACGGAACATACGGCTTTCGACTTAAACCTTTTGGAAATAATCTTCTCAAAAAAATCTTATTCAAGGAGGAGGCGATGTAGGCCTCGGATGGGAAGGAGTGGCACTAGGTGGCGTTGCGCCACATCGTGATGCGTTGCAGGGCGCACACGAGGAGGAGATGGGGAGAGGGCGAGCGTCGTGTGGAGAGAGAGCAAGATGGAGAGGGCTTCCTGCAGCCGGGTCCGAGGTGAGTGGGAGGGGAGGGTATCGTGTGGGGAGGGAGGGGGGAGGTCGAGAGGTTGCTTGCGCGGGTGATGAATCCACGATTCATCATCTCAATATCTTGATCTTAGCAAAATCCCCGAGTAAAATCCCAGAAAAATATCCATAAAATCCATAAATTAACAAAATGACTCTTGTAAATAAAATACACTAATTATTGTATATTAGATTGTACAAAATAAATTACACATAAAAAGCCGCAAAAATAAGGAGTTTTATACTTGTAAATAGCCCAAAACTTAATGGATTTTTAATAATTTCATTTCAACTCCTTTTTGCCTAATTCTTTCTCTAACTTGTTTATAAAAATGTATATAAAAATACAAAAATACAAAACAAATTTCAACTCAAATAAATGCTCCTAGATCCCAAAGAGAAAAAGCCGTAAAGTCCAACTTCCAAGCTAAATTCCCGCTCCGTATGAACCCCAAATTCACCGAACTCACTTTTAAAATTCAAGTTAGAAAATTATCTATCCAACGGAAGTGGTTTCATTAAAATCGGAGCTCATTTGCAAAAGTTGGGTTTTGGGACCTAGATGTACATTGTACATTATGCATATATTCATACTTTCTTCATTTTTTATTATATCTTTCTTAATTATTAAAAATACAAAAAAAATCATACTTGTGTTGTATTTTAATTATGTTATTTTATTGTATTTTTTCGTTGTAAATATCTCTTATTAAAAAGACAAAAAAATTACATATTAGAAAAGTAAAAAAAATATATGTACATGTTGTTTGTCTTTCCTTGTAAATTGTCCACTATCTATTTTATTCTTTTTTTATTCTATTGTAATTAAAGTAGACAACTTTATTTTATTTATTTTTTATTTTATTTTACATTCTCTACAATAACCACCAATTCAACTCCATTACTCCACCATATTTTCTAACTTCTAATTCAACTCCACCATTTTATTAACCTCCATCCCACTCCATCTTAATTCTAACTTCCAATTTTCTTCTTCTTTATATACATGTCATTCTCCTCATTTTTGCCTTTGATCCATCTTTATGTGAGGAGAGCCTAGTTCCCTGAGTTGAATCGGTGACAGCGACGCAACCGCGGTCGAGCGACGACGGCCCTCTCTCCGGTGTGATCCGTTGGCTTTTTGGCCAACATCGCAGCCGCAACCGCGCGCTGCTCGAGCTCATCGCACGCCGGCGATTCGAGCGAAGACCGTGCTCACGAGAGCACTCCATAGGCGACCATCTCCATCGTAGGTAAATTTTCCCTTTATTTTAGTTCATTTGGTATTTTTGCAATTTTTTTAGCACATCATTTCCCCTCACAAAAATCCATCATTTGTTTATTTCATCTTCATTACCACTACCACCAACATTTTATATCATCTCCACATCACCGTTTTTTTGTTCCCTTTCTTTTTTGTGTAGATATTCTCATTTAAAGAAAATTAAAAAAATTAAAAAAATAAAAACACAAAAAAGGTTTTTGTTTAGCACCATCATCATAGCATTTTTTTTATTCCACCACCACCATCATACCACCACCTTTCCTCACTTGTTTAGTTTATCATTACTACATTATTTTTCTCCCTTCATTGCCATTTTTAATTGTAGTTTCTGTCTAATCAATTTTAAAAAAATATAAAAAATTAAAACAAAAAAATTCTCTTTTATTACAGCAGTAAAAAAAATCAAAAAAACAAAAAAAACAAAAAAAACAACAAAAATATACACGCAGCAGGGTGGGGGGAGGTTCCCACCGCCGCCGCCCCCTCTCCTTCATCCCACCGCCGCCAGCCGGCCACTCACGAGAGCACGGTCTTCGCTCGAATCGCCGGCGTGCGATGAGCTCGAGCAGCGCGCGGTTGCGGCTGCGATGTTGGCCAAAAAGCCAACGGATCACACCGGAGAGAGGGTCGTCGTCGCTCGACCGCGGTTGCGTCGCTGTCACCGATTCAACTCCAGGAACTAGGCTCTCCTCACATAAAGATGGATCAAAGGCAAAAATGAGGAGAATGACATGTATATAAAGAAGAAGAAAAATGGAAGTTAGAATTAAGATGGAGTGGGATGGAGGTTAATAAAATGGTGGAGTTGAATTAGAAGTTAGAAAATATGGTGGAGTAATGGAGTTGAATTGGTGGTTATTGTAGAGAATGTAAAATAAAATAAAAAATAAATAAAATAAAGTTGTCTACTTTAATTACAATAGAATAAAAAAAGAATAAAATAGATAGTGGACAATTTACAAGGAAAGACAAACAACATGTACATATATTTTTTTTACTTTTCTAATATGTAATTTTTTTTGTCTTTTTAATAAGAGATATTTACAACGAAAAAATACAATAAAATAACATAATTAAAATACAACACAAGTATGATTTTTTTTGTATTTTTAATAATTAAGAAAGATATAATAAAAAATGAAGAAAGTATGAATATATACATAATGTACAATTTACATCTAGGTCCCAAAACCCAACTTTTGCAAATGAGCTCCAATTTTAATGAAACCACTTCCGTTGGATAGATAATTTTCTAACTTGAACTTTAAAAGTGAGTTTGGTGAATTTGGAGTTCATACGGAGCGGGAATTTAGCTTGGAAGTTGGACTTTACGGCTTTTTCTCTTTGGGATCTAGGAGCATTTATTTGAGTTGAAATTTGTTTTGTATTTTTGTATTTTTATATACATTTTTATAAACAAGTTAGAGAAAGAATTAGGCAAAAAGGAGTTGAAATGAAATTATTAAAAATCCATTAAGTTTTGGGCTATTTACAAGTATAAAACTCCTTATTTTTGCGGCTTTTTATGTGTAATTTATTTTGTACAATCTAATATACAATAATTAGTGTATTTTATTTACAAGAGTCATTTTGTTAATTTATGGATTTTATGGATATTTTTCTTGGATTTTACTCGGGGATTTTGCTAAGATCAAGATATTGAGATGATGAATCGTGGATTCATCACCCCCCTATACTTAAACTTTGCTAGTCCTCGAGCAAATAAAGAATGAATAAGTTGGGTTAATCCCTGACTGTGCATGTGAATACAAGACTTGATCCGTTCAAGAACTCTCGATTTTAGAGATCCTAAAATTCTAAACTAAACCAAGCTCTAGTCAAAAGGTACCCAATTTCCCTAATCATCAGACTCTCTTTGTATACATATAAAGTAGGGATATGACTTTAAGTGTTGACTGCAGTTACAAGAGTAGAGTCACAATGTCACCCAAGATTCCAGTCCAAGAGACTCTCCTAAGGACCCGATCCTCAACACTAGGGAATAAATCATTTCTTGCATCCAATCCACCGTCTCTTTAGTTGTCAGACTTGAAAGTGTAGATGGAAGGCCAGTTGATGGAGGGCATAGGATTGTGTCATTTCTTCTCTCCCTCTCATTGGAACACGGATCATCTTTAGTGCCTTATTACGCAACGCATTTTTTTTGGTGTTGATCAGTGCGTCCGTCAAGAGAAGTTGGAGCCGTCTGCACTTTTTTCCTGGGAGTACATCGGGGTGTGCCTTTTTTGAGTACCTATCGTACCTTCTACACTCAGACTTGTAGCATTTACGATGCAGAGCCCTTTTTTGGTGCAAGCCCGACTCCTGGTCCTAATAGCGGTGGTCCAAGTGGACACTTTGAAATGGTTGGGAGCGCTCGCCTTTGGTGGAAGCTCTTTTGATAATTGACTTTGTGGAATGAGAGCTTTTCTTTGACATTTCATTGCTTTGTAGTAATTGTGGCTAGCTCCACTGCTTTTACCAAGAGTTGGCGCACACTGATCAACATTTTTTTATTTTATCACACCCTGGCACATAGGTAAATGTCAAGAGATAGTACAAGAACCATGTTCTCATACTGGCTAAAGATGCTGACACTCAGGTTTCATGAAGCCTTCATTGATTTTATCCCATCCTCGAGCATCATCAAATCAAGTCCAAACTCAAATCCCTCATCCCAGTTCCGCAAGTGAAATTTCAACTCATCTCATCATAACTGCAGTTGTGTACGTGAGGTGCTGATCATATTCTTAAGGTAGAGACTAAGCATGCAATATAGCACACAAATCTTTCAAACTAGGGAAATGTGAATAATTAAGTCAAGGACCCTAATGACTAAGGCTGGTTAACTCAAAATCTCAAGACCTCATAAACCAAGTGTTCTTGATCATCACTAGTCTTGTGTGAAAGTGAATTGTGTCAGGGATTAAACCAACTTATTAGTTTTTTTTAAGTTGATGATTGATTGATTTTTTGATTTTTTTTAGAAAAAGTTTTTTTTTTCACAAAGGTTTTTTTTGACAAACAAAGGCAAAGAAGAAGTTTTTTTTGTTAGAGAAGTTTTGCTTTTTTTTTCAAGAGTTTTTTTTGAAAAAGATAGGTAAATAAGAAAAGATTCTTTTTTTTTGAAAAAGTTTTTTTTAATATAAAAAGGATTTTTTTAAAAAAAAGTTTTTTTCTTAGCAAATAAGGAAAAAGAGTTTTTTTTAGGAAAGAGTTTTTTTTTTGTTGGTTTTTTTTTAAGTTTTGGAAAAAGTTTTTTTTTAAGAAAAAGTTTTTTTTAGGGTTTCTTTCTTTTTTTGTTTTTTTACCCACCCCATAATTATTGTATAATATATACAAAAATACGTGAAAGTATGAGGTATGGGTAAAGTATATATGTAATATATACACGCCCCCCTATACTTAGCTTGTGCTATGTCCTCATGGCACTAGGTGACAAAAAGACATAGCTCGTACTAAGCGTAGGAAAGCTAAAATAATAGAAAGTATAGAAGTCGATCCGCCCCCCCATACTTAGGCTCTGGACAGCCTAAGTATAGAAGAAGAGCAAAAATGGGGCGGACGAGGTCAAGAGGAGAAATGATGAGTAAATACACATGTTGGGCATCTGTCTAGGACAAGAGTAAGTGTGAGAACCGACGTGATCTCGAGAATATACAAAGAAGGGAGAATATGTACAAGAGTGATGGAATCTTCTAAGATGTTGAATCTTGATGCTGCATCTTCATGAAGAGTAATAAGATGTATCTGCTCTGTGCTCACTCTGTATGAAGTTGATGACCTCGACTTGGACTAACTGCTCTTTGGAATCAACAAAATGCTTCAACAGTTGTCCATTCACCACATGAGATTGTGCACCATCTGTGAGATCAGCTATCTCTACACTTCCATTCTCGTGCACTTTCTTAACCACAAAGGGACCCGTCCATTTAGATTTGAGCTTCCCATGGAACATCTTCAACCTGGCATTGAACAACCATACCTTTTGTCCAAGGACAAAGTCTTTGCACCTAATGTGCTTATCATGCCATCTCTTTACTTTGTCCTTATAAATCAAACTGTTGTCATATGCCCTGTTTCGGATTTCCACGAGCTCGTTCAAGTTCAAGTCTCGGCAAAGCTTCCCTAGGTGACAACTCCAATTAATCTTCTTAATTGCCCATTCGGATTTATGAATCAATTCTGCGGGCAAATGGCATGGCTTGCCATAGATCATTCTAAATGGTGAAGTACCCAATGGTGTCTTGTATGCTGTCCTATAGGCCCACAGAACTTGGTCCAAGAGTTGAGACCAGTTCTTCCTATCGGGACGAACCAATTTCTGCAAAATACTCTTCACCTCTCTGTTCGAAACCTCTGCCATGCCGTTGGACTGTGGGTGGTAAGGACTAGTAACTCTATGCTCAAATCCATAGTCCTTAGCTAAAGATCTCATATCTTGATTCACAAAATGGCTACCCCCATCAGATATCAAAACTTTTGGCACCCCGAACCTAGCAATAATATGATCTCTCACAAACTTACAGACAGTCTTGCTGTCTGCGGCTCGGGTTGGGATAGCCTCCACCCACCTAGATAAATAATCAACCGCCAACAAAATGTACTCATGTCCATTGCTGTTGGGAAAGGGACCCATAAAATCTATGCCCATGCATCAAAAACATCACAAATAATCATCGGTTGCATGGGCATCTCATCTCTCTGTCCAACTGTCCCTCCCATCCTTTGACAAATCGGGCACGACCGTACAAAATCAATGGCATCTCTAAACAAGGTCGGCCAATACAATCCACATTGAAGTACTTTGTGAGCGGTTCTCTTTCCCGAATGGTGTCCTCCAGCCTCAAGTGAATGACAATATGTGAGGACACTCTGGTATTCCTCCTGAGGAATACACCTTCTCCAAACATAATCCGGTCCTTCAAAGAAAAGGAAAGGATCGTCCCACTGGTATCTCCTCGAATCCGACTTCAGTCGATCAATGCTGCTCCTAGTCCAACCATGGGGAACCTGCTTGGAGACAAGATAGTTCACCATGTTGGCATACCACGGGAGTGAGTCAATAACACAAATTGACTCATCTGGGAAGGTCTCTCTAATCCGCTCATGATCAGGAGAATCCTTAAGTTCAATCCGAGAAAGGTGATCAGCCACAACATTCTTCACTCCAGGTTTATCTTTTATCTCCAAATCAAATTCCTGGAGGAGTAAAATCCACCTAAGAAGACGCGCCTTCACGTCCTTCTTTTCCATTAAGTATCGAATGGCTGTGTGATCAGTATAAATTGTCACCTTAGAGCCCAAAATATATGATATGAACTTCTCGAGGGCCCATACGACCGCGAGCATTTCCTTTTCAGTCACTGTATAATTTTTCTGTGTAGGATCTAAAACTTTGCTCGCATAGTGAATCGCAAACGGAATCCCCTCTCGTCGTTGTCCTAACACAACTCCTATAGCGAAATCTGAAGCGTCAGTCATGATCTCAAAGGGGAGAGACCAGTCAGGAGCTTGTAGGATAGGCGAGGCACAAATCTTCCTCTTCAAGAGCTCAAAGGCCTCCAGACACCTGTGATCTACAACGAACTCTGTGTCTTTCCCTAAGAGCTCAGTCAGTGGACGGGCGATCTTTGAAAAATCCTGAATGAATCTCCTATAGAATCCAACATGCCCTAAAAATGACCGCACTGACTTTACGTTGGTAGGTGGATCGAGTTTCTTGATCACCTCCACCTTGGCAGGGTCAACCTCCATTCCCCTTTTGGACATGACATGCCTCAACACGATACCCTCCGTCACCATAAAGTGACTCTTCTCCCAGGAGAGTACCAGATTCACCTCTCTACACCTCGTGAGGACTCGGTCCAAGTGCGCTAAACATGTATCAAAAGAATCACCATGGACCGAGAAGTCATCCATAAATACTTCCAGGAAATCTCCCACCATCTCGGCAAATATGGCTATCATGCACCGCTGAAATGTGCCCGGGGCATTGCAGAGCCCGAATGGCATGCGCCTGAAAGCATAAGTGCCGAATGGACATGTGAATGTGGTCTTTTCCTGGTCCTCAGGGGCTATGGCCACCTGGTTGTAGCCTGAGTACCCGTCAAGAAAACAGAAGAACTCTTTCCCTGCAAGTCTCTCCAAGATCTGATCAATAAAAGGCAAGGGAAAGTGATCTTTCTTGGTCGCAGCATTCAGGCGCCTGTAGTCAACACAGACACGCCACGACGTAGGTACTCGTGTCGCGATCTCTACCCCCTCCTCGTTGGTGACCATCTGAATTCCCGACTTCTTCGGGACAACATGAAGTGGGGCCACCCACTTGGAGTCAGAAATAGGGTATATAAACCCTGTTTTGCACCATTTCTCAATTTCATTCTTCACCACTTCCCGTAGATTGGGGTTAAGTCTCCTCTGAAACTCACGGGAAGGTCTCACGTTATCCTCAGTAAAAATGTGGTGCGAGCAGAGAGCGGGGTTGATGCCCACGAGATCCGACACTGTCCAGCCTATTGCTTTGCGGTTCCTCTCTAAGACTTCTAACAACCTAGACTCCTGCTCTAAAGTCAAGTCTGAGCTAATGATGACAGGATATCTCTCTTTGGGTCCCGCAAGAAAGGCATACTTAAGTGTAGGAGGTAGTGATTTCAGTTCTGGCAATGTGGTATCATCAAGCAGATCTGGTTGAACTGAATCTGAATCTGCTTCCGTGCTGCATGAAGGTGGGCTAAGCTGAGTAGTACTCGCCACCAAATCAGAAGAATCGGGAGTCGGATCGTCAAAAGTATCCAAACAATCAGCAAAAGCCACGTCCGACTCGTCATCTATGTCCCATGATTGTTCCGAAGAGGATGGAACTGACAGATCCGGTTGGATCTCTATGTCATCATGAGAATAGGTTGATGCATCTCTAACAAGATCAGACAACACCTGGCAAACTGCATCATGCACTATATCCTCTCCAGATGAAAGGGTCTCTCTCTGTACTGAAGGAATTTGTCCCCAAATCCCAACTGTGCTAATCATACTGCAATCTGCCTCTGAAGATGAGTACTCTGTGCTACTCTCTGAATCTGGTCGCTGACACTTGGTTTGCTTCATCTCAAGGTTCACCTCTCCGCCTGGAGAACGGAACTTCATCATTCCCGTACCATAATCGAAAGCTGCGCCTGCGGTCCTAAGGAAGGGTCGCCCGAGAATGATCTGAGATTCTCTCCAATGATTGGGGGTCTCCATGTCCAAGACTGTGAAGTCCACCTGATAGTTCAGGCCCTCAATCGAGATAACGGCGTTCTTCACTTCTCCCTTAGGTCTCTTCACTGAACGATCTGCGAATTGGAGGAAAGCTCTAGATTTGCGAAGTGGTCCCAACTCCAATTTCTGATATAAGGCTAAGGGAAGTAAGTTGATCGAAGAACCGTTATCTAAGAGTGTGCGTGCAAACGCAATGCCGTCAATACGACTCTCCACATAGTGAGCACCCATGTCTCTCTTTTTCTTTGGCAAAGTCTGATTCTTGAGACAATATGTTGTGGCTACTGATAAGACATGTGTCTTTATATTTCGGTTATCTTTCTTCCTGCTAACCCTTGTAGGTATGCATCTCACCTTAAGGTATTTTTGGAAGGCAGGATGGTTAGCCACATATTCATCAAATGGCACCTTAACTGTGATGTTTTCTTTACAAAACCGTGCCATGTCGGGGTCATCTTTCTGAATCTTTTTGATGCACTTTCCTGCCGTAAGAGCACGGGGGAAAGGGATTGAAGCTAGGGAAACAGAGGATGAAGAGTCTGAATCATGAACTGAAAGATCATTCTTTGCATTAACGGAAACAGAGTTCTTCATACAAGAATCTTTTTGATGCAACATGGACTCAAAATCTAAACTATCTACTACAGGTTGTGGAATAGAAGCTGGAGTGGTATCCGCCACAACCGGAGATGCAAGGTCCTCCGTAGACTCAGAAGAATATCCATGCTGACGATGCTGCGTACGTGCTCTCCTCCTCCTCTCGGCTCCCTGAGTAGAAATCCTCGAATGATGCTGATGGGGCTCTGAGATATGATGTCTCTCCTCCTCGTCCTCTGAAGACTCCTCAGGTAGAGCTCCAGAGATGCCCCTCCTCGTGTCCCTCGCCCGGTCAGGTACGACCACGGTCCTTCCGCTCCTGAGTGACATGTGGTTAGCCTCGTCACACGAAAGAATCTCATATTCAGATTTAGGAGATGATGAATAGTATACCTGACCAAAGTGCTGCTGAGAACTAGAACGGTTCAGGCTATTGGGGTTAGCCTGAACTTGGGCCGGGATCGAGGTAGAGGGTGCAGTCTGCTCGTCTCGCCATCTGGACAGGCGGTTGACATCCACCCGTAAGTCCTGAACCTCGTTCCTGTAGGAACGTAGCTCATCGAGTATCTGCTGCTGAATATCCACGGGACTAGACGATGAAGGAAGTGGATAAGATTGAGAAGAAGAACGGGAAGACAGGCCCTGCTGGCCAGTGTACTGCCTTTGCTGTTGCTGTTGCTGGGGTTGCGGGCCCTGCTGGCCCGTCTGGTAATGGCCCTGTCGGCCATACTGCTGGTACTATTGCCTCTGCTGCTGGGGTGGATGGAATCCAGGGCTCTGCTGTGACGGAGGTGGTGCGGAGGTGAATGCGGTGTTGTGAAAGGTCGGGGGACGCTGATAGGTCTGTCGGTCTCCCGTACTTCCCTGCCTGGCAGGGTCCTGAGTATACCATATCCCATTCACCTCCCAAACTGGCGGAGGCTCCTCCTGGACTGTCTCTGCTACTGGAGGTGGCTGCTGGAAAGAGTGGGTGTAGGATTGGTCCTGCTCCCACGGCAGGGGTTGCCCTGACACCAACTGCTCCTGAACATGGTGAACTCGGTATACGGGAGCAGAAGGTGCAGTCACGGCGGGTATCCTTATCTTAGATACCTTCTCAGTCAACTCCTCCATCTGTTTTGGAAGTTTGGAGACGCTCCGGTCTAACTCATCAATCCTCCTGTCGATCTTCTCGACTACAGTAAGCTTGTCAGCAAGAAGTCCCATGCTAGGGATCACATCCTGAGAAAGATCGACTATAGCTGATTTTCCCCTCCAAATGAGAGTGAACTGGGGGATGGTGTATAGGCCCTGCTGGCCATCTGTGAGCGGCTAGTTTCAGCCATCTGCTCGAATACCCTCCAGACGGTATCCGCTCCTCGTGATGTATAGCTGCCTCCACAGGCAGCGCTCACTAAACCCTGCATCTCAGGGTTGAGACCAGTGAAAAATGATTGGACCAAGATGTTATCATTTAGTCCATGACAGGGACACTTCTGCAGGATGTCCTTGAATCTTTCCCAAGCATCACAAAAAGCTTCATGGGGTAATTGGGAAAAACCCGTAATGCGCGTCCTCATCATGTTAGTTCTACTCAAAGGGTAGAACTTCTTCAAAAACAGGTCCTTGAACTGGGCATATGTGGTGACGGCGATCCCAAGATTCTTTACCCAGTAATCAGCTTTGCCACCCAAGGCAAATGGAAGGGCTTTGAGCCTAATATAATCCTGGCTAACATTTTGATGTTTGAGGTTAGCGCAGATGAGCTCAAAGTCCCTTAGGAATGCATATGGTTCCTCAGAAGCATTCCTATCGAAGTGTGGAAACAGGTTCAGAAAATGCGGCTTCAATTCAAAATCAACCTCGGGTTCGACCGGACTCAAGTAGTTATGAATTTGATATTGTCCGGGGTTATAAGCCGCATCCATTGGTAGTTGGACCCCAACATTTAACTGTCCCAACTGAGCTCTCAGTAATGCTTGTTGCTACTCAGATGCAGCTAATCGGGCCAGTATCATTTTCATCGGGTCTTCATTGTTCTCTTTTTCCTCTTCTTTCTTCTTTGGAGGCATTTTACTTGTGTCTTCTATATGGCCTGAATCAGCAAGGTTTTCTTGATTAGAAGAGGATTTATGAATCATGATATTCTCACCAAGGCGATGGTCTTCCTCGGTGAGGTGGGAAGAGAGAAAGGGAATGGTTTGAGAGTAACCATCCCGAGAGTGAATGATCCTGGGCTCAAGAGGGTCATGAGTCCAGGTTGGTCCAAGTTGCGCTTGGACCTTTGAAGACGTACTTTTTGAAGGGTTCAACGAGAGATTCGCAAAGTCCGAATAAATATCCCCCCAATCAGTCATCTTCGATGTCAAAAGAACCGATTAGATCACGATAGTCAATGAGGCACTAGTTCTACGATGCACGTAAATGTGCGGAGTGAACTCACACAATACAAACGCAATTCAAACCCCCAATTTCACCAACTCAACACGTGATGGTCGTAAGAGTTCGGCCGATTTATCTGGTCAAATTTAGTTGGTGAGAATACAATCTTGTAAAGATTAACGAGCTGTTAGGTGCCCGTATTTTCCTACAGACTGGCCCGGTTCTTACGACTAGTTTGACCTACTTTCAGCCAGTATAGGAGTAAGTACGGACCGTATAAATACGGCTACCCGTTCCTTGAGGACTAATGCGTCCTCTAAACCTCCCACTCTGCTAAGGAAGTCCGGACCGTTTAGCGGCTACCCGTAAATCCTCACTGAAAAGTAGCTAATCGCCTAAAAAGAAAGAACCAGTAGTAAGTAAGAAATCCAGACTTGGCTCTATCCTAGGGTCGTCTCTCTCTCACTTGCAATTAAAACAAACAATGATGGCTTTATGCACCCGAGAACAATGGTTCTTTTTATTCCAATTAATTAGATCGACCTGCTCAATTCAGTCCCAATTTTAGAGTTAGGTTATCACTTGAAATTTATGTGAACATACAAACACGTCTACCGTTCAGTCCCAATTTCCTTTTGACCTTAAGTTGTAAAACAAGAGGGGAATCGGAAATCAGAATGCAAACGAGAAACTATGATGAATGCTCAGAAGAAGGTATACTTACAGTAAATTCCATCACTCTTCATGCGTTATGCATAACAGAATTTGTAAATATTACACTAAATGCATGCAGATCGAGAAAACCACACCTAAACAGTATACTATTAGCGGGGAAGAATTGATTGAATTTGAGCTAAGTAGTACGTGTCTATGTGCGTCTCATTATGAATCTTATAAGATATGTGAATCTTCTAAGATAAGTGTGGCCTAAATTACGATGGGCACAAACAAGTTTGAATCTAAACTACCGTGTGCCTAATCCTTAAGTTCGCCACTCAAGTCAAGCCCCACCCTCGCCGGAGAGTGAAACAGGCTCGACACACCACAAATAATGTCTAAGTCTTTTTTACACACGCGAGCTCTCAAACAAGAGCCGCTATAAATGAGCAAGATAAATAATTACAATAATTTACAAAAAATTCTCTCGAAGATAAACTAGTTCTCCTCGCTCTTCACAGTCAACTCGCGTCGCGTCCGTCGACCTCCGATGCACTCCAAGTTCACCGGGCCCTCGTAAGAAAAATAAAATTTATATTAGAGAGATAAAAACAAAATATATACAAGAATATGAAGAGAGATAATTAAAAAAATGGAATAAATACAAGGTGGCTCGGGGGTCAGACTACCCGAGTAAATGGAAAACTAAATCCAAAATTTTAAACTAATCCCTAAGCCGTTTGCCTCCCCGGCAACGACGCCATCTGACGGGTCGCTAAATACGATAAATAATTCGGCCACGTTGTAGCACGTGTACTTAGCGATTCGGTCAGAACCGAGAGAAGATCTCCGTGAAGAGTGTCTCGACTTAATTTGTATCCCGGGCAAGTCCGGGGTCGAACTCAGGGAGGCAAAGGAACAACTTGGGGTTAATTCAAACATAAAGATTTTAGATATCCAATGCGGTTTTTTTATATTTTTTAATGCAAATAGGATGCCAAAATGCACAATGCAAGTGAACTAATATACTAAGAAAGCATACAACTTAGCCAAATTAAGTTTAATGTCAAATAAGTTCAATTCAGCCAAATTATATTTTTCCTAGAATACTAATCCAGAGATGAACACAAAACACATTTTTTGGAATTTTAGGGGTTAAAATGCAACAACTAAAAATGCACACTTTTTATGGGTATTTTCGCAATTTCTCACACAAGCAGCAAGCAAAAATTATGAAAAAATTATTGGAATGAAAACATGATGCAAGGAAGGTACAGTAATATTTTTGGAATTTTTTGACAAAACATGATTTTTTTATGAGTTTTTTAGTGAAAACAGAGTGATAGTGAGTAATTAATTTCTATTAAATCCACGTTATCAAATTAATCAACTTGCGAATTATCTCAAGTAGATATTTAGATGAGCAATCCAGGAGACTTGAAAGAGGAAGAAGACCTCCCCCTTTGGGTACCTCCACCTGCGCACAAGGAAGAAGAAGAAGAAGAAGAGGTTTACTTTTCTTTCAATTTTTTTAATGTAAAATTTGCACTTTCTTTATTTTATGTTTTTGTAATTACATATCAGTCCTTGTGATTTTGTTGTGTTATTCAAGTCATTTACAGTTTGCAGAGACACCCCTATGTTTGTGTGTTAATTTGGACCTCATTTATGCATTTTGTTATTCAATAAAAAATGGTTTAATGTTGAGCAACTAATTCTCTACATTGTGGACATTTATTTGTATTTTTGTGAGTAATGGGTAATTAATTAAAATTGTTTAATTGAAATTTTGCATAGTTTACCCATTCTGTGCCATTAAATTAATATCTCACAAACGGTTGCTCTAAAAATTCCACAAATATTATATGTGATGCCTTGATATGTGATGTAATTATTATCTAAATTTCATCTAAAATGGACATGTCTTGTGCCTGAAATAATTCGTAGAGTGAATTTAATATTTGATTTTTAATTAAATCCACATACATGCTTTTCACGAAATTTCAAGTCTCCTGGATTGCTCATCTAAATATCTACTTGAGATAATTCGCAAGTTGATTAATTTGATAAGTGGATTTAATAGAAATTAATTACTCACTATCACTCTGTTTTCACTAAAAAAACTCATAAAAAAATCATATTTTGTCAAAAAATTCCAAAAATATTACTGTACCTTCCTTGCATCATGTTTTCATTCCAATAATTTTTTCATAATTTTTGCTTGCTGTTTGTGTGAGAAATTGCGAAAATACCCATAAAAAGTGTGCATTTTTAGTTGTTGCATTTTAACCCCTAAAATTCCAAAAAAATGTGTTTTGTGTTCATCTCTGGATTAGTATTCTAGGAAAAATATAATTTGGCTGAATTGAACTTATTTGACATTAAACTTAATTTGGCTAAGTTGTATGCTTTCTTAGTATATTAGTTCACTTGCATTGTGCATTTTGGCATCCTATTTGCATTAAAAAATATAAAAAAAACCGCATTGGATATCTAAAATCTTTATGTTTGAATTAACCCCAAGTTGTTCCTTTGCCTCCCTGAGTTCGACCCCGGACTTGCCCGGGATACAAATTAAGCCGAGACACTCTTCACGGAGATCTTCTCTCGGTTCTGACCGAATCGCTAAGTACACGTGCTACAACGTGACCGAATTATTTATCGTATTTAGCGACCCATCAGCGGGGGCCCGGGGAGGGGGGGGGATAGGTCGAGAGGCTGCTTGGGAGGGGGTGTCGATTGCCCTTTGATCGGATGGTTGATCTAGCCCGTGATGGACGGTCCAGATCGGCATTGCAGTCAAGTTAGCTGCTACTTGCAGCAGCTTCACTATTCTTTATCTCTCTCTCTCCCCCCCTCTCTCTATACACACACACACACACATACATACATACGTAGAGGGTAAAATGGGGCTGCCCCCATAGGGGGAGATAACTTGGCTCCCCCGCTCCATTTCGCCCGGTTTATTATTTTTTTTTGAAAATTTCTTCCGTGGATTTTCATCAATGTATCCTATATCATGTCATTCAAATTTTGTACGAAACGGAGACTCCTACAGCCTCCATCCAGATGGGGTCGTTTTAGCAATTCTGTTACACCGTTAAAAAATGGTTGTCTGGATGGAGGCCGTAGGAGTCTCTATTTCGCACGAAATTTTAATGACATAATGTAGGGATATAGTGATGAAATTCCACGGAAGAATTTCAAAAAGAAATAAAAAAATCGGGCGAAATAAGGCGGGGGGAGCCAAGTTAGCTCCCCCAGGGGGCAACCCCACTTAACCCATGGGGGAGCTAACTTGGCTCCCCCCGCCCTATTTCGCATGGTTTTTCTATTTTTTTTGAAATTCTTCCGTAGAATTTCATCACTATATCCCTACATTATGTCATTAAAATTTCGTGCGAAACAGAGACTCCTACGGCCTCCATCCAGACAGTCATTTTTTAACGATAATTTCGTCGCATGAAATTTTAATGACATAATATAGGAATATATTAATGAAAATCCACAGAAGAAAATTTCAAAAAAAATAAAAAAAATCGGGCCGAATGGGACGGGTGGAGCTAAGTTAGCTCCCCCATGGGGGCAGCCCCATTTTACCCACACACACACACACACATATATGATTTCCTTCTATTAGGAGACGATCATTCTTAAGTTCAGGAAGGCCATCCTTTTTTTTTTGTAAAAAAACACGATGACTTTAGTAGAATACGTATATAGTTTGTATTATAATGTGCAGTTTTAATGTTTGTATTATAATGTATAATTTTGTGTGCGGTTTTGTATTTATAATGTGCGGTTACAATACAAAATGTATACGTATTCTACTAAAATGCTCGTATTTCTATAAAAAAAAGCGTGGCCTTACTAAACTCAGAAAGGATGCATCCTATTGGAAGGACCCCCTATATATATTATCAATTTTGGAGCCATAATTCAAATATTGAAAAATAGTAAGCTGTAAAATACAAACATTACATGGTAGACTATCAAGCCGAAATATGTAAATATAAAAAATCATATCCAATCTGTAATCCAAGAGATTGGATTGGTTTGGATTCAAATATTTAATGGATTGGATTGAAAAAGTTAAATTCCGTTAATATTGGATTTGACACGGATTAAGCTAAAATTCGATCCAATCCAATTCATGTTGTAATACAGAATCCTAAAGAGGCAGAGTGCAAAAAGTAAAAACCCTTTATATTTTGCCATAAAGAAGGGAGATTGCGGGATCTGCTTACAATGAAAAAAACGTTACTCACTACTAACCACTACTGTTCAGAAACTAATTGTAACGGAACGTTGTAGGAAATGCAATAAATTATTTGTCGCTTACAAAATAAAAGTTTGAATTCAATATAATAAAATGTTGCGAACTATATCCATTTATACTTACATAAAAATTTTAAAACTAGCAATAATCACATGCAACTTTTATAAAATGCTCGATTGTTGATTGGACGATGTTATGTGATGGCTCATAGATACCTGTTAGATTTTATCATAACATAAGAAAAAGAGTAAGTGAATGATCGATCATGGATAAAACAGAATTAGACAAGTGTAGGCATAAGAGTTTGATGCAAGAATAGGATATGGCAGTGCGAAGATTTTTTAGTAGTGCATGTCTGTTAGTACCTTGATAGATTACATATTAATTAGTAATTGTATTATTGTTTTGATGATAACAAACTTTGTCAGTATAGAAAGTGATGCATATTTCCTAATAACTTCACTCTAAGTATGAAGCACAAAAGAGCAAATGTATGGAGAATTTAATAAGAACAATGAAGTCATACTCAATGGACAAGTTGAAAGTTGTGGACAAAGGCAAAGAAGAAAACAGAAAACTATTGTAACAGGCATACCTAAAAAGTCTCAATATAAATGCATATGTATCATGTGTGCATATTAGGTTCAAGCATCTTGATCAATCAACCTTTCTGATTTGATCGATCAACTGCCTTCAATCGACCACCCTAGTTGACATGATCAACCAACCTACTTAACATTATCGATCAATACTTTTCATGAACGATCACAATTTGAATTCAAAACCTCCAGTGGCTCTAGTAAGTCTGATCAACTTAATATACATGATCGATTAACTCGGAATAATTGACCACCCATTTATATCATCGATCGTATATACCAAATCTTGTTGATTTCGTTCGAGATTTTTTTCCAAACGTTTTTTTAATGGACGTTATCTACCACTGTAAATAAGACCCTGGATATTTTATTGAGATTACATTCATAGGCAAATCATTCTACAAGTACCTCTCTCTCAAAATTATATCCGAGACCTTCTCTCTCGCTCTATACCTCAATATCACATCTTGAGAACCATTCGTCTACATTAGACGTGGCCAAAATGCGGATCGGGCCAGCCCATGGGCCGGGCCAAATGGGTCGAGGTTCAAAAATCTCTATCCAAAGCCCGTCATGGGCCGACCCATGACCCATTTCATACTTTTTCCATTGAATTTTTTTAATGTTATTACTTCATTAATATCATTTATACTTTACATAACTAATATAGGTAGTTTGCATGTTACTTGATATGTAAACTATTAAATTTTATTTAAAACTAGTGTAAGAAAAACTTGAAGCGTATCATATTAATACATGTATTATTCAGTTTATATTTATATTTTTTTTACGAGTCGGGTCGAATCGGTCCATGCCCAAATCTCCTAGCACAAGCCCAACCCATGAGCAGATTGGGCGGGCGGGTCCCCAGCCTGTTGACCAGGTCTAGTCTACATACTCGATTTGTTATTCAATTATTTATCTATAACGAGTGCTTTCTTATCCTCATTATCAATTAATGCATGATTACAGTTGAGGCCATCGTATTATTGGTGTTTGATCCAAGTTGTGGGAAAGAGTTTGGTTTGTCATCCAGAGCATTTATAAGTTGTTGTCTGTAGTGAAATAACTCGTGATAGTGGAATAGTTGATTCAATAGGTCAAATCTAAAATGCTATGTTAAGGGACTTCCATCGTGATTTTTACCCAGTAAACTTTCCACGCTAAAGGTATTGTCTCTTGTAGTTGTTCTTGTTCCCTGACTTGGTTATTTATTTATGATGATTATTATACGGGTTATATGCTTATTGATCATAACATTTTCTTTAGTAGTCTAGATGAGCTCACAATTTCCACATGTATCCCTAAGTTTAAGGGAATTATCTTCTTCCTCCTGAGGGATTTCTGTGTTCCTTATTCTTTCTCTCCTCATTCTATACTTTCTTTTGATTTTTGAAAAAGATATTAGCATATAAAGCTGAAGACTCTAATGGTTTCCATTTGCTCCAATAAAGAATTTGTCTCCCCCTAATCACATTTGACCAATCCTCCATAGTTCTAAAAGGGCATGGAGGGACACATGTCCTCACTAGATTATAGGAAATTATCCTTACTAGGATGTACCCCGCGCTTCGACGGAATGAAATTGAGTTAATATAATTTTAAAAAAGCAAGTTTTATTATTTCCTTTTAAACATTTAAAAAACTGAGTTGATATGATTTAAAAAAAGAAGTTTTATTATTTCCTTTTAAACATTAATAAATAGTGAAAAAAGTTTGTGTGTTATGAAAAGATTTAGTTTATATTTTTGCAGAAAAAATAAATGCTCTGTATTCATGCTATTAATATAATAATTTTATATGCGACAATTCCATATAGCAATCATCATTGAAGTATAAAGAAATACTGAATTTCTACAATTATACTATAAGAAAATTGTATTAAACTAATATAATTATACAACTACATTGTGCCGATTTTATATTGACTTAAATTTTAACTGATGTTTCCTTGCAACGAATATGCGAATAAGTCAATAAGGAATCGTAAGTTAAATAATAGAAGTAAGAAAAATATATCTATAGAAATTATTTGTATTTTTCCTTGCAATTGATGTATATCAAAATTTAAGTAATTTAATTAGAAGCAAATATTAAACATCATAAATAAAAAAGATAGAAAAAAGATCATAAAAAAGAGAGGTTGTCTTCTTTCCATTGATACTGCATCTCTGGGATAAATAAACCATTAAAGATTAGTATAAATATATTTATACGTAGATATTTCACAATTTAATTTTAAAAAATTTATTGTTTTATACATATAATATAAAATGACACTTAATTGGTGAATTATCTGAGATTTGAAGTGGGTGAGCAAACATATTGTAAAATGGTGAACCAAAGTTGAATCCCAAAAAATGTGAAAAAAATAAAAAACTAAATTATAGAAATATTCGAAAAATATAATCTAGTATAAAGACTTTTCAAATGGAATATCGTACATGTGCATCGAATCCATGTTTTCTCATGTATATCTATGTTTATGAAGACCTCAGAGGTTAATATTAAAGAAACAGATGTTCTTTCTGTAGAAGAGTTTGTATGAAAATTATAGTTGATACTATAAAATTAATATGTATTATGTTAAAGAAAAGGAAAAAAATATATCTTTGAAGTTTTGTACAATCATCACTGCGAAGATAATAATTATTGGATTATCTATATGAAGAACCATATCTTTTGGAAATTCAGCAACAATTTCCCACATATTGTGATCAAGAATTTCTTTTTGTTGTTCACAATTAGATTTAGAATAGTCAATCCACAATATTATTTTTAAATTTTAGTAGTATCTACGTATATTATTAACTGTATTAGACATAAAAAATAAAACTAAGATCTTCAATTTCTACATTTTTTTCATGTGTTTGTCTTCTATTTATGAATATGTATGAACTATTTGTGATACTTAACGAAATAACATCCCCTAAACATCGGGAATAATTTATATAAAAACGTAAGATGATGCTTTAAATTTTAATTTTACATAATAATGTAATTCCACATACCGATTAAGTGGATTTCTCTAAAAATTAGAGCTTCAAGATCATCAAAACCAACAAAAAAATTATATCTCGGAATAATAACATAATTTCCACACTAATATTTAGTGGATCTTCTGGAATTTCAAAAAAGTTTTATTTAATTTTTATGTATTTTAAAGTTTTATGTGATTTTAGGATTGACTTTTGATTTATTAAAAATATAATAGCATATTTATTTTTCAGACAAACATTAATACTGTATATAGTATAGTATTAGACAATTTGAAATGTTTTTATTAGAATTTCATAATATGCAATTGAATTAATAAAATTTATTAAGGTATAAATAAAATCCCTTTAAATCAACTTGCTTTTGATTTGTGAGATTGTTATAAATTTTCAAAGAGAGGTGGAGATAAAGAGGAGAGAGGAAAGATAAAAGATCGAGGGAGAGAAAGAGTTTTTATATAATTATAAATTTAGAAAGAGAGAGAGAGAGAGATAAATAGGAGAGAAGAAATGGAAGAGATGTGTAAGATAAAAGAAAGTAGAGAGAGGATTTTACATAGAAAGAAATGGAGTGGGAATCGGGGGGAGAATGGAGAAGGGAGGGGCCATCCACGTGTCAGAAGACTGGGTGAAAACCCAACTTTATAATAGGTACTAGTTGGTGACCCGCACTTCGTTGCGGAAATAAGGAATATTTGAATTTTACATATGTTAGCTCACTATATTGTTTAACCAATATTCAAATATTGAAACTGGATAATAAACATTATATTAGATAACTTATTATATGTTAATCTATAACGGTTAAAGCCTACGTTGAGAAAAGAATACATACTAAAATCACTTTAACAACATTGATTTATATATAGCTTCATATATTTTGTAAAATCATTGTAACAATATTGACTTATATATTGCTTCATATATTTTGCCGGTGTTGTACATTGTGTAATTAAATGTATATTGACAATAACATATATGTCGGATACTCATATTATAAAATTGACTTTGCGAAGGATAACATATGTCGTTATATATTTAACATAATATTATATCAATGTGGACTCATTTTCTTATCGTGTTAGTCTATTAACTCTCTCTGTTAATCGCCATTCATGTCCCATGGTAATATGATATTCCAGCATCATGGATCAAACCTTTATATAGTGCTTTGCACAAAGAGGGAAAATCATTTCGATCATTTTTTATTTCAATGCTAATGAATATGTATAGTTGATATCGAACAATTATAGAAGTGAGTCTACTATTATATTTATCCTCATTCATTCTATATAATTTTGGTATAAATAATTGTTTGTACCATGAGAACTTAATACTAACATTTGATTTTGCTCTAGAAAATATTTGACTTGATGATATCTGTTATGTATATAAGATTTGATATAAAAATATAATCCATACTTTATGTCAAGATAAAATTATTATATATTTTAGATTGAAATGATACAGATTGATTCATAAAGTTAAAATCTAAACTCAGATGCATGATGAATCTACACTTCATCATCTTTATTCTATCATTTTGGCCTTAAAAACCCTAGTAAATGCGTGTAAATAGGCTTAATTTAGACATTTTAGCATTCATGCATCATTTTGTAAATATTGTAAAAAATACGGTTTTAAAGCCAAAATTATAGAATAAAGAAAAAAAGAAAAATAATAAAATATTTTAAATATTTTATGACCCGAAATCCCGAGACCTAGGCATCTCAATGACTAGGTCGACAAGGAATAAATTAGGGGGAGATAAGGGCCAAAAATACAATATAAATTCCTTTTATTTTATTCATTCTTTATTCATTTTGGGACCTATTTTTGGTTCCACTTTTTATACCTCAAATAAAGAAACTTTGTACAAGAAAGTTGTATATAATTTAATAAAGAAAAATACAAAATTGATTTCACTCAAAAATAATATACAGATAAAAAGTTATGGTCTGAATAAAATTCCAGAATCCCAACTTCCCAGACCCGTATATCCCAAATAAAAACTGCAAATGCATAAAACTCACATTTAATTGTATATAATTTAAAATAAGCTGTTTATTAAAGGTGGTTTCGCATTTGGCGGAGCTATGGGTTGAAAGTTGAGTTTTGGACCCTTATTGTCTACTTGTACAGAATAAAATATTCATTTTATTATTTGGTCATTATTTTCATAAATTCGTATTTTTATAATCTTGTCAATATTATTTATAGTTTATGTGTATATTAAAATCAGAATAAAAATACAAAGGAAACACAAAATAAAATACTTGTATAAATAGCATACCTAGGTATAATACCTATATATATACCTACAAAATTACTATTTACATTTTCTTAAGTGTACAAAATACATCAGAAAAATCAAATAAAAATATATTTAAGTGTATAAAAATATTCTATAAATTTATAAAATAATAAACAAACATAAATAAAGTAAATTCACCAAATAAAAATAAAATAATAAAATATATAGATATATATACCTATATAGTGCATAGAAGGTAACTTGTAATTATATACCTCATAAAAATAAATAAAAATCTCCATAAAATTCTTTACAAATAAGAAACATTTTTTATAACCTAAAATTAATAAATTCATTTACTATTTTATTTTGATTTTACAAATAATTATTGCCGAGAATTTTCTAGTTGGTCCACGTGGACCAACCAGGACCAGTCAAGTGTTGACCTCGGTCAACTGCCTGACCGAGGTCTGCCACCCTCTGACACCCACGATTTTGTCCCAGTTTCAAGAAATTTTAGCGCCAAATCCCTTTGTCGTTTGCCCTCTATTCCTTCTTGGGAAACCTTCCCCGATCTTCACTGATCCTCGCCGAGCCTGTAGATCACGCAAAATCTTCATCATTCGTGCGTGGACATCACTTGAAGGAGACGCCACCACCTTATTTATAATCAACCCGCCATGTTCGAGCTCAAGTTTCAACCGTTCTTGGCCATCAATCCTCCTCCCTTTGGCGTGCTTCGTGTTGCTGGAGGTGACAACTCCTCAGCCATACCCTCAGGCGAGTCGAGGAAGCCTCGTAGCGGCTCTACCACCTCCGCCGACCACCGACGTCGAGGTTCTTCACCTCTGGTTCCTGCCATCGAGGTATACCCCTCTTCCCTCTCCTTTTCGCTTCTTTTTATTCCCTGTAGTCGTAGGAATAGCTTAGGTCCTTTAGATCCCTTCGCTGATCCATATCTTGCCGCCCATTGATCCTCGCCGGAGCGCACCTCCGGCTACATCTGCTCCGCACTCCACAGACCACCTCCGACTTCCACTTCGCCTCCACGGGGTCCAGGCAGTTTGCCCTGGTCCCCTTCACCACTTTTTGTAGGTCAAAACGCAGTCCAAGCACCTGGAGCACATTTTGGAGCACTCGCCGGAGATACCTGGAGCTCGAAGATCTGCCGCCTTCGCGCCAGCGCCACAGAGCCCCTTTGACGACGCTGAGTCCTCCAGAGCCTAGAGCGACCTCCCAGGAGCCTCCTGATCGATTTTGAGCCCGTGCCTTCGCCGGAGGCCTGAGATCTAGGTCGGGGAAGTTCACCTCACCGGCGTTCTTCCCCATTCTTCCTCGCTGCCTCTCCACCGTCCGATCAGGGCCAAGCTCCAGTTTGATCAGCCATCGTCCGATCGAGGCCCCTCAGCCGATCATCGCTGAACCGTCATTGCGCGTTGTGCGCGCGCCACGTGGATAAGTGAGCGGCCCTCCGCCGTTCGATCACGCACGAGGATTTAGGCATGGGTATTTTGGACCGACACTCTCGCCATTTTTGCATTTTATTTTCAGTCCATAAACTTCTAATTGTAGTTTAAATATTTTTGTAATATTTGCATCTAGACCCCCGTAGTTTTCATATTTGCATTTAGGTCCAATCTACGTCACCTCACGTGACTCGCGCACGTGGGGTGTTGGACATTTTGCAGGGACCCCTCTGGGGGTTTGTCTATTTCGTTTCAGTCTATGAACTTTTTATTTAAGTTGTAATATTTTGGTAAAATTGCATCTGAGCCCCTGGAACTTTGAAAATTACAAAAATACCCATGCCTGGTCATGCGCCCAGTGCGCGTGAGTTGGACATTTTGCAGTGAACCCCATCTGGGTTTGGGTATTTATTTTTAGTCCAGAAAAATGTACTTAACGTTATATAACTTTGGAAAAATTGCAAGTAGGCCCTTGGACTTCTGTATATTGACGTTTCTGGCCTTGCTAGTGTTGTATTTTTGCTTGGATGTTTGAGTTTATTTCATGCATCATTTTAACTCGAAAAATTATCAAAAAATACCATAGGCTCCTGCTGAATTGTAGTTTAACGCCATATTTTTACTTTGCATTTTTATTGCATTTTCATATTTATTAAAAATAAAAAACATGCATTCTCAGCACTGTTTGCATTAGAAAACACATAAAAATTATAAAAAAACATTAAAAAATTCCAAAAAATTATATTATGTGTGTTTTAGCTTATTTCATTTTCTGACCAAAAATCCCCAAAAATTACAAAAGACAATCCTTAAAAATAGCAAAATTCACAAAATCTTCATAAAAATCTAAAAATTTCATAAAAGCTCCAAAAATTGTGTTTTCTGTCTCTGAAATTTCCCTATCCTAGTATCTATCTACAAAAATTAGTTTGAAAATTTTTCACCCCTGTTTGCTATTTTATTTCTATATTTTTATCTTGCACATATATTGTATTCCCTGTCTTTAGTATTTTTGCCTTTAAAAATACAAAAAATTAAGAAAAATCTAGAAAAATCACAAAAACATTCGAAAGTTATAAAAAACCTAAAAACAATTTATTCCCTGATTTTTGAGTATTTTTTCTTATCTTTATAAATACACGATCCTCTCTTTTCTTATATATATTCCTTTTAAAAGAAAACAAAAATATAAAAAAATATAAAATATAAAAAGAAAATATAAAAAAATAAAATTAAAAAAATATTAAAAATTAAAAACCCACAAAAAATAGCATACTTGTAGACACTCGATCACATATCACACACACGCACAAATTGTTTGATCTATCCTGCTTGCTCCCTGAGTTCGACCTCTACATACTTGCTACTATATACATTTCTTGTAGAGTAAAATAAATTTTAACCCCGCACCGTTTTTCATTGCTTGATTTCCATTGTGGGTTAATTGTTGATTGATTGAGGTTTCGTGAGTGGTCACCGCAGCGATATTGTGGTCCCGCCTTGTGTGGACTACTTTAGACACTCGCCAAATCTCAATTATCAAATGGCGCCGTTGCCGGGGAGCAACAACGTACAGAGCATTCTTTTGTGATTGATTGTGAATATTTGCCTATCATTTTATTTGATTACATTACCTGACTGGTCTAATCACCTCTTTGTTGGATTTTGTGCGAGGTACCGCCAAGCAAGGGAAGCGCCCCATCCTAGGTGCTTGAGCGCCCACGTGAAGGCTTGCTTAGCACCAGAGAGAACTTGGAGGCTTGAGAAGACCCTCATCTATTGTAGAATTTTTGTAGTTTAAAAATTTGTAATTTGAAGTGAGAGCGAGACTTAATTTGTAATAACTTGGACTCTCTAGGACACTCGGGCCTAATTTCCAAGTGTTTGTTCGCTTGGGGGCTCACCGCGGTTTTGTGTTTTTCGCGGCTTTCTCGTCTTTATTTTTGTTTCCCGAGGATTTAGCCCCTAGGCATAGGAATTTTTGTTGACTGTGACGAATTAAGAAGCTAAGGCCCAATCCCTAATATCTTGACTGCACCTATAGATCGTAATTGGACTTGGCTAAAAATCAACTGAATAAGCTATTGACTTGGACTAGAGACCACGTGCCGAGAGGAGTCGTATACAGCGCTGGCAGGATCCACTATGGTGGACATCGATCGGCTCCCGAGATCGGACTCCGGGCTCTCCTTCTAGTCATAGCTACTTATTCTTCACGTTAATAGAAGTTACTCATCTTTGGGCGATTTCCTCGTGCATGCATCTAGGTAGTTTTAATTATTGTCTTTAATTTATGCGCGGATCACTTTGCATGTAGAGTGCTGGCGAAAAGGTACGCATATCTATCCTTGCATGCATCATAGATTTTGACCGCACATCGTCTTTTCCGCTTTCCACCCTCAGTTTTATTGGATTTTAAATAACAAGGAAATTGGAAAATTCGTTAGACGATGATTGCTCAGAAAAATACATAAAAAGTGAAAACAATAAAAATTGGGACTGCTAATGCAAACTTGACCTTAAAACTCATCCCACCAAAAATTGTCTTGGGGAGAGTAACCCCCTCCTTGTTTGATTTATCTGCTGCGAGAGAGTGACCCGACACTAGGATAGAGCCACGCTTAAAATTCTGGTTGACTACTGATCGTGGTTAGTCGTTCTCCAGTGAGGATCTCTCCGGTAACCGGTAAAGCGGACCGCGTCGTCCTTAGCAGATTGAATTTGCGGGAACAACCAGGTTATGGTCCGCAATTCATACTGGCTGGGAAAGATCTAACGTGGATCGGGACAGTCGGTTAGGAAAGTAGGGTACCTAACAGTTTGCTCTAACGCTCTGATAGATTGACTGATCACCTAATAAAATTTGACAAGATAAGTGACTGAACTTTCACGGTCATCAGCTCAAGCGTTGTGTAGGTGAACAGGGGGTTTGTATTTCACATCTTGTTTGCATTCCAGATCTCATCCGCCTTTCTCTCGATCAAGATGATGGGAAGGAGATCCCTTAGGCCACGTCTGGTGGCACCTCTATCGAGCACTCCTCCTTTTTCATCTAGGTCGGCATCAGGGAGTCCAGACCCACTCTCCGAGCCTGAGTTTACGTCCACCCTGTTCCCCCTCGACCACCCTTCTTCTTCTATCAGTCCAGTAGTGTCAGACTTTAGTGCAGAACAGAGTTCAGAACATTTGACGACACCTGAGATGGACTCTTTTGACTTTGTAGAAACCCCATAAATGGAAGGTAGAGACGAGCACCCAGATGAGCAGAGACCACCACCGTACATATATGATCAGGCTGCCATCAACAATTCACTGCTAGCATCCCTGGAAACCATGCAGCGACATATCAGAGACCAGGGTGTGGTCATGGGTGAAATCATGAGGGAAATGCGTGATGGAAGAGAAGATCGAAATGGGGGCGACGATATACCAGACAAAGAACCTAACCAGGAGAGGCCGCCACCGGCAACCATGAGGCAGCTGCATAACCTAGCTGCAACACTCACTCACCAATGGATCAGACTCCCTCGCATATATGGAGACTTTGAGCTTCGCCCACATACTATTCAGCTACTGCCCAAGTTCCACGGGCTGGAGACCGAAGAACCGCACCTCCATCTACAAGAATTTGAGATGATATGCAGTACAATCCATGATAGGTTTGTGACTGAGGACACAATCAAAATGATTGCCTTCCCATTCTCCTTGGTTGATAGAGCTGCCTATTGGCTAAAATCATATTCACATCAGCCGCCTAGGTCACTGGCTGAGTCCCGTGGAAGCCGTTCTACCCCACCACCTCCCGCATACCGCCAAGTTCACCATGTTCAAGAGGTGCCGGTTCAGCAGTTGCCACATTATTCACAGCAGCCACCATCTCAGGACACTCAGATGGTGGTCTATCAGCCGGATCAGCCATTGGCAGCATTATCACCTCCACCCTTCGAGCAGGAGCCGTTGATGGAAGTCAACGGGATATGGTACGACCGGTACCCCCAACAGCCTGGGATTCGTCGTGATCACCCAGGATTCCATTAGTCCACCGGAGGTTCCTCATCCCAGCAGCAACCTCCAGCTCAGAGCAATCAGAGTAGCCAACACCAGCAGCCCCATTATTCCCACCAACAGTAGCAGCAATACCAGCAGAATCCTTGTCACACCTATCAAGGACAACAGTGGAGACATCGACAACTGCCGTACCAACAGCAGTACCCTCAGTCCCACCAGCAACCTCAGTTCCAGCAAGGGAACACTCCCGGTTCTCCTGCACCTGCCTTGGAGAACCCAGCACTTGATGATCTCGCCTGCCTGCTCTCTGAACAACAGGCATCCTTTCGGCGAGAAATGGATGAGTTCCGCCAGGAAATGAGGGATATTATCAAAGGGAAAGCCGTCGTACCTGCACAGAGCGAGCCAAATCCGAATAACTTGAAGAGAAAGTCAGAGAAGGTACAGTCTACAGAGGATACGACTCCTAGTGCTTATTTGAATGACATGCATTCTATGTTTGATACTCACTTCGTGTCACTTAGGAGTGGTAGGAAACCAGCCGGCGGTGGCTCATCTGAGGGACAACACCATGAAGATTCCAGAGCCCCGGATGAGGAGAGAAGCGGTGCTGATGCCGCTCACAACAATGATGATGATGACGGTGGTGTTGATTCCACCAAGGATGACCTTCCAGACGACGGTGCTGAGGCCATCGTAGAACCAGATGCAGATTGTGGTGCTGAGGCCACCATTTTTGATGTTGAACCAGAACGCGGTGCTGAGGCCGCAAAGGAGAATCTTTTGGGTGGTGCTGATGCCCCCATTTTGAGTCCATCTTTATTCCAACCTTCTGTACTACCATTTTCTGTATTTCTGGACACTGAGAAAAAGACCAAAAAATGAATAAAGGAAAGGTTTCTCTATCAATTCCGAGTCCATGTGTGATGAATGATGATGTTTGCATGGATTTCAGTCCTTCACAGGGCCAGAAACCTTCTCCTAAACCTCTGTCTGAAGAGGGCCCCTCCATCCCCTTCCCTCAAGTACTCCGCTCGACGAAGGGAAATAAAAAAGAAAATCCCAAAAAGAAGGAACAGATAGAGTTCAGCCAACAGATGATAGACAGATTCCAGATACAACTGACTCTACAAGAGACACTAGAGCACATCCCCCTCTTCCAAAAGAACCTGAGAGAAAAGACCACCATACGTAGGAGGAGGCGGAACAACAAAGGAGATATCCATGTGTTCACCCGTGCCACATGTTGTGCCATTCAGAACCAGTTGCCAGCCAAACGACCAGATGCAGGAGCTCCATATGTCAAATGCTAGATTAGTGAGAAGCCATTCGATCGTACTCTATTAGACAGCGGCTCTTCTATCAACCTCCTTCCGGCAGCCTTACTCGACCGATTCGAGTTCGGCCCGCTCCTTCGGAATCGGACAGTCCTTCAGTTTGCTGATAGGTCTATCAAGAGGCCGAAGGAGTTGTTGAGAGACGTGGTCGTCACCATTCAAGGCATGAAATTCCCCGTGGACTTTGTTGTATTGGACATGGAGATCCCTGAGTCGGTGACCGATGCCCCCATCATACTAGGATGCCCGTTCTTGGCCACAGCCAAGGCGGTGACCAACCATGATGGTGGGAAGGTGTACTTTCGCGTAGAGGACGAGAGTATACAAATAGAGATGATTGACGAGACCCGAGCGAGAGATTCAGCCTGCTTAGAGCCATGTAGTGACACAGTGCAGCTGACAGATGCAGAGTTAGACGTAATGATTGATGACGAAGTAGTTTGAGAAGATCCAGAAGCACGAGCCCTCGCCTTGTCTACAGACTCGGAGTACCCAATTTTTGAAGCAGACGAGAGTTGAGAGCACACCCTTGGCAGATGACACTATAGAGGCTGACAGTTGTGTGATGATTGGAGATACTAAAGATTATTCAGATTAAGATCCCTCAGAGGCAGACTTTGATTGGAAGGACTTCGATGCATATTTGCCATGTCTGTTTTTCGATGAGCCGATAGAGAGGACGCAAAGTGAGCCCCCACTGATGATAGACACACCAACATGGTTCCCTTCGTCAGAATCACAGGTACAACGAGAGTTCTCACATACAGACCTGGTTGCGTTCACATAGACATATCATAAGCCAGATTTGCCAGCTCCCACCAAGCCAGAACTGAAGCCTTTACCGCGGCCGCTCAAGTATAGATTCCTTGCAGGAGAACCTGATATGCACCCAGTCATTATCTCAGCGGATTTGACTGGAGAGCAAGAATCGCATTTGATGGAGGTTCTTGAACGCAATCGCAAAGTAATAGGATGGAGTGTGGCTGATCTCAAGGGGATAAGTCCGGCCCTGTGCTCTCACCGTATTTACCTCGAAGAGGACGCTAAGCCATCGCGTGAGTTCCAACGACGACTGAACCTGAATCTTTGAGATGTAGTAATGAAGGAGATATCTAAATGGTAGAGCGCCGATTTTATCTACCCCATCCCCGACTCTAAATGGGTTAGTCCTTTACATGTGGTACCGAAGAAGACAGGTGTCACTATAGTTATGAATGAGTCTGGAGAAGAGATCGCCACTCGGATACCCACTTCTTGGAGGGTCTGTGTGGACTACAGACGATTGAATGAAGCCATTAAGAAGGATCATTTCCCGCTACCATTTATTGATCAGATTATCGAGAGGCTAACTGGGAAGAGTCATTACTGTTTTCTTGACGGGTATTCCGGATACAATCAAGCGGCCATTGCGCCCGAAGATCAGGATAAAACGACATTCACCTGTCCATTTGGGACTTATGCTTTCAGACAGATGCCCTTTGGTCTATGTAACGCTCTGGCGACATTCCAGAGGTGCATGTTGTCCATCTTTACGGACATGATAGGTGATTGCTTAGAGGTCTTCATGGATGATTTCTCGGTCTACGGCGATGGGTTTGATGCTTGTCTTGACTGCCTAGACCGAGTACTTCAGCGCTGCATAGAGGTAAACCTTGTACTATCTTGGGAGAAGAGTCACTTTATGGTGACTCAGGGGACGGTCCTTGGTCACTTCATCTCCAACATGGACATGGAGGTTGATCCGGCCAAGGTGGATATCATTAGAAAACTCAATCCACCGTCTAATTTGAGACAGTTGCGGTCTTTTCTGGGCATGTCGGTTTCTACCGACGGTTCATTCAGGACTTCAGTCGAATTGCTCGACCGCTTACGGATTTGTTGACTAAAGACACCGAGTTTATTGTAGATGATAAGTGTCTTAAGTCCTTCGAGACTCTCAAGAATTTAGTTGTCAAGGCTCCTGTCCTTCAGCCACCCGATTGGTCTCTTCCCTTTGAGATCATGACGTACGCTTCTGATTATGCCATAGGGGCCGTGCTTGGACAGAGGAGGGATGGATTACCCTATGCCATACACTACGCTAGTCGGACATTGGATGCAGCTCAGAGGAACTATACAGTAACTGAGAAAGAGATGCTAGCGGTAGTCTTTGCTTTGGATAAGTATAGATCTTACATTCTTGAATCTAGAGTGACAATATTTACAGATCACACTGCCATTCGGTACTTGATGTCGAAGAAGGATGCCAAATCCAGGTTGACCAGATGGATCCTTCTCCTCCAGGAATTTGATATTGAGATTAAGGATAAACCTGGAGTTAAGAATGTTGTGGCAGATCACCTCTCCCGCCTGGAGAACCTTGAGGAATCTGAGCCCATAGCACCTATTACTGAGACTTTTCCAGATGAGGCGATCCTTGCTATCACCTCTCTTCCATGGTATGCCGACATTGTGAATTACCTTGTTGCCAAATCTATTCCACAAGGTTGGCCCAGACAGCGGCTTGAGACCTTCCTTGCGAAGGCAAAGTCGTACCATTGGAAGGACCCCATCCTTTATCATGAAGGAGGGGACAGTATCTGGAGACGGTGCATTCCTCAAGAAGAGCAACATAGCGTCCTCACCTACTGTCACAAGCTTGAGGTAGGAGGACATCATTCTGGGAGACGGACATCACAAAAGGTGCTCCAATCCGGCCTTTGGTGGCCTATCCTTTTCAAGGATTCTGATGAGTTTGTGAGAAGGTGTACTGACTGTCAAAGATGGGCACTTGCGAACAGAGAGACATGATGCTCATGCAGCCCATTCACTTTTGTGAGGTTTTGACGCATGGGGGATTGATTTCATGGGCCCATTTCCTAAGAGTCAGGGGTTTGAGTACATTCTGCTCGCTGTGGATTATGTGAGTCGTTGGGTTGAGGCCATCCCCACCCGAGCCGCAGATGCTAAAACCGTATGTCGTTTCTTGAGGAAAACTATTATTTCACGGTTCGGGGTGCCTAGAGCCTTGATTTCAGATGGGGGTCTCACTTTATTAACGACGAGGTAAAGGCCCTTGCAGACGAGTTCAGTATTGACCATCGTGTTGCCACACCGTATCACCCTCAGACTAATGGTCTTGCTGAAGTTTCGAATAGGGAGATTAAGACAATTTTACAGAAGGTAGTCCGCCCAGACCAAAAAGATTGGTCACAGCTTTTGGACTCGGTCTTGTGGGCTTACCGGATTTCCTTCAAGACACCATTAGGGACATCTCCCTTTCATCTCGTCTATGGCAAGCCATGCCATTTACCAGTGGAGATAAAGCATAAGTCACTTTGGGCAGTTACAGAGCTATTATTGGATCCCAAGAGTGTAGGAGAGCAGAGGAAAGCATAGTTGGAAGCCCTGGAAGAACTAAGAGATACAACCTTCTCAAGTGGCCTACAGTATAAGGAGAAAGTGAAAGTATGGCACGATTCCCGAATCAGCCATAAACAATTTGAGCCAGATCAGCAAGTATGGGTATTTGATGCTAGGCTAAAATTATTCCCAAGGAAATTACAAAGCAAAAGGAAAGGACCATATGTGGTCCGGAAGGTGCATGATAATGGCAGCATTGATATATCCGAACTTTCATCATCTTCCACCTTTAGAGTCAATGGTCAGCGCTTGAAACCATATCTAGATCATGATGCCGACCATTGTTGTTGCCCCGATTCATTTGGTATGAGATGGTTCTTTGACTCACACCTTCTGCATCTCATACATGATTATCACTGAGATTCGACTTTGTATATATTCATCTATACATTGATCATTCGGTCTTTATGGTTCACACCCCATCGTCATCTTATGATTTTGCTATATTTAGGACGTACTTTGTCCTAAGTGTAGGAGGGTGTGCACCCTGAGTACTTCTATTCTTTGATCCTCTCCATTGTCTCCTCTTCTTGACAATACTTAGGGATATCTTACCCTAAGTATAGGGGGAGACAATCGGAATACGATTTGTTCATTCCCACCCTTGACCCTCCCTGCTTATGTACAGTCAGCTATACTTAGGATTATTTGATCCTAAGTATAGGGAGGACGGTCAACTTCTCATTCGTTCATTCATTACTTCATTCCGTATTCTTTAGATTTTCCTATACTTAGTATGAGTTATGTCTTCTCTTTTCTCTCTGATCTTTGAGGACATAGCTCAAGCAAAGTATAGGGGGTCGTATATACTCCGTATATATACTTTAGCCATAACTCGTACTTTCGTATTTTTACTAATAAAAATGGCTAATTATACGTGTTAAAATTCATTAAAAACTTTAACAAAAAGATGTTGATTATTCCTCAAATTCTTTTTTTATTTACTGATTAATAAATCATGTGCAAAATGATTGAAAAATAGTTTGAAAATCTTTGTGAAAAAACTTTTGAAAACTATTTGGAAAATGTTTTGTACATGTTTTCAACCTTTGTAAAAATATTTTGTTTTGAAAATTTATTTTCTTTGTGTGAAATAAAAATGTTTGAAAAATGATTTGCAAATGGTTTGAAAAATGGTTGCAAAAATATTTTGAAAAATCTATATATACTATTTGAAAAACATTTGCAAAATGATTTTCAAATGTGTGTACAAGTTTGAAAAATATTTGTAAAAACTATTGTGGACTATAGTTTTCAAAATTCTTTGTAAAAACCTTTGTGAAATAAGTTTGAGGAATACATACATCACACCTAAAATTCACTGTATGTGCCTACAAAATAGATCACTTACCCCTGTAAATTCCTAAAATCCACTTCTTGTAAATATCAGAAGCACTCCCGTGTACATATTTTTAACCTAGCTTTTTGTCAAAATCTTTCTATTTTCAAAAATCCCAAAAATATTTGAAAAATCTTTTTGAAAAATACAAAAAAATGCACATGCATCATCTTTTCAAAAATCCATAAAAAGTTCAAAATCTGTGAAAATTGCATCACAAAAATATCTTCTGCACTTTGCATATCATTTGCATAACATTAGCATTTTTCGGATTAATTTTGAAAGTCGAACAAGTCTAAGTAAAATCTGGAGATTGGAGCTTGGTTGGACCTTAAAATCTAACTAATAACAGGAACCTTATAGGAACTGGCATTGAGGTACGTCAGGTCTAGTTGACTTAATTCTTTGAGGATCACGAGACTTGGTTCAATGGATTCTTGACTGTCTAAGTAGAGTATTTCAGAACACACGCACGACTCTTGTTGATAATGACCTAACTTGGACACCTGCACCTTTCACATGGCTCAACTCAGTTGGAGTGGTGAGGGGATTGGATTTGTCGGTATGAGACGCACACAAGTGGAAACACTTTTCCTCCACTAGGGAGGGAAGTGCATCCCAACCTATCCAGTGATGAGGAAGTCTAAAGACAGGAGAGTGTGGGTTGCAATAAAGCTTCAAAAGAGGGATAGTCTATTGGCTTAAGAGGAAAAACTTCTTATGTAAATGCTGTTGTATATAATACTTAAAAAAAAAGATAGACAAGCCTGCACAAAAATAAAATGCCTGCAAAGTATGTGAATATGTTGTAAAGTCAATAAGCAAGCTTGAGCATCAAAGTCTAATCATGTGAGCCTGCAGCCCGATGACTTGACTACACTGGTCTTGCATCCTAGGATAGGTAGCTACACTGGCTACCGTCCATTCTTCTCTTCACCCCCTCCTCTTGAGCTGGTTGCCACTTGAACTTAGAAGGGAATACCTTGCTCCTCGAGGAAGGAGTTATTGGATTGGGGAATCATTGGGTTGTCATGCTGGTGAAGTCAGTCTCTTTGTCATTCTAGTTGAGGAGAGCCACCATCACCTACACTGTACGAGTCAGATTCATAGTCGTAAGGGTTTGCGTATGAATTGAGATATTTCTGACCTAGCTATTGAGGAGACTTGAACAGAGTTTTGGGATTCTCAGAGACTGTTGGATTTCAAATCTGGTTCTCATTAAGGTTCCGACTGCACTAAAACTCCAAAGGTCCGACTTAAGCTCCAAACTTTGATTTTGTGAAGACAACTTTGACAATTAAATTTAGTCCATCTTTCTTCTTTTTCTTTTCTTTGTTTTTCTTTTCTGCACTTATTGCATAAGTGTTTGCTAGGGACTAGCAAAGGCAAGTATAGAGGGATGATGAATCTACGTTTCATCATCTTTATCCTATCATTTTGGCCTTAAAATCCTAGTAAATGCGTGTAAACAGGCTTAATTTAGGCATTTTAGCATTCATGCATCATTTTGTAAATATTGTAAAAAATACGGTTTTTAAAGCTAAAATTATAGAATAAAGAAAAGAAAGAAAAAGAATAAAATATTGTAAATATTTTATGACCCGAACCCCCGAGACCTAGGCATCTCGATGACTAGGTCGACAAGGAATAAAGTAGGGGGAGATAAGGGCCAAAAATACAATACAAATTCCTTTTATTTTATTCATTCTTTATTCATTTTGGGACCTATTTTTGGTTCCACTTTTTATACCTCAAATAAAGAAACTTTGTACATGAAAGTTGTATATAATTTAATAAAGAAAAATACAAAATTGAATTCACTCAAAAATAATATACAGATAAAAAGTTATGGTCGTAATAAAATTCCAGAATCCCAACTTCCCAGACCCGTATCTCCCAAATAAAACTCCAAATGCATCAAACTCACTTTAATTGTATATAATTTAAAATAAGCTATTTATAAAAGTTGGGTTCTCTTTGGCGGAGCTACGGGTTGAAAGTTGGGGTTTGGACCCTTATTGTCTACTTGTACAGAATAAAATATTCATTTTATTATTTGGTCATTATTTTCATAAATTCATATTTTTATAATCTTGTCAATATTATTTATAATTTATGTGTATATTAAAATCAGAATAAAAATAAAAAGAAATACTTGTATAAATAGCATACCTAGGTATAATACCTATATCTATACCTACAAAATTACTATTTACATTTTCTTAAGTGTACAAAATACATCAGAAAAATCAAATAAAAATATATTTAAGTGAATAAAATATTCTATAAATTTATAAAATAATAAACAAACATAAATAAAGTAAATTCACCAAATAAAAATAAAATAATAAAATATATATATATACCTATATAGTGTATAATAGGTAACTTGTAATTATATACCTCATAAAAATAAATAAAAATCACCATAAAATTCTTTACAAAATAAGAAACATTTTTTATTTTATAACCTAAAATTAATAAATTCATTTACTATTTTATTTTTATTTTACAAATACATATTGCCGGGAATTTTCTGGTTGGTCCACGTGGACCAACTAGGACCAGTCAAGTGTTGACCTCGGTCAACTGCCTGACCGAGGTCTGCCACCCTCTGACACCCGCGATTTTGTCCCAATTTCAAGAAATTTTAGCGCCAAATCCCTTTGTCGTTTGCCCTCGATTCCTTCTTGGGAAACCTTCCCCGATCTTCACTGATCCTCGCCGAGCCTGTAGATCACGCAAAATCTTCATCATTCGCGCGTGGACATCACTTGAAGGAGACACCACCACCTTGTTTATAATCAGCCCGCCATCTTCGAGCTCAAGTTTGAACCCTTCTTGTCCATCAATCCTCCTCCCTTTGGCGTGCTTCGTGTTGCTGGAGGTGACAACTCCTCAGCCATACCCTCAGGCGAGTCGAGGAAGCCTCGTAGCGGCTCCACCACCTCTGCCGACCACCGGCGTCGAGGTTCTTCACCTCTGGTTCCTGCCATTGAGGTATACCCCTCTTCCCTCTCCTTTTCGCTTCTTTTTATTCCCCGTAGTCGTAGGAATAGCTTAGGTCCTTTAGATCCCTTCGCTGATCCATATCTTGCCGCCCATTGATCCTCACCGAAGCGCACCTCCGGCTACATCTCCTCCACACTCCACATACCACCTCCGACTTCCACTTCGCCTCCACGAGGTCCAGGCAGTTTGCCCTGATCCCCTTCACCACTTTTTGCAGGTCGAAACGCAATCCAAGCACCTGGAGCACATTTTGGAGCACTCGCCGGAGATACCTGGAGCTCGAAGCTCCGTCGCCTTCGCGCCAGCGCCACAGAGCCCCTCTGACGACGCTGAGTCCTCCAGAGCCTAGAGCGACCTCCCAGGAGCCTCCTGACCGATTTTGAGCCCGTGCCTTCGCCGGAGGCCCGAGATCTAGGTCGGGGAAGTTCGCCTCGCCGGTGTTCTTCCCCGTTCTTCCTCGCCACCTCTCCACCGTCCGATCAAGGCCCAGCTCCAGTTTGATCAGCCACCGTCCGATTGAGGCCCGCGTCGACCGTCGATCTTCTCGCCAGATTTGATCTCAGTCGATCATCGCCGAACTGTCATCGTGCGTTGTGCGCGCGCCACGTGGATAAGTGAGCGGCCCTCCGCCGTTCGATCGCGCACGAGGATTTAGGCGCGGGTATTTTGCACCGACACCCTCGCCATTTTTGCATTTTATTTTCAATCAATAAATTTTTAATTGTAGTTTAAATATTTTTGTAATATTTGCATCTAGACCCCCGTAGTTTTCATATTTGCATTTAGGTCCAGTCCACGTCACCTCACGCGACTTGCGCACGTGGAGTGTTGGACATTTTGCAGTGACCCCCCTGAGGGTTTGTCTATTTCGTTTTAGTCCATGAACTTTTCATTTAAGTTGTAATATTTTGGTAAAATTGCATCTGAGCCCCTGGAACTTTGTAAAATTGCAAAAATACCCCTGCCAGGTCACGCGCCCAGTGCGTGTGAGTTGGACATTTTCCAGTGAACCCCCTCTGGGTTTGGGTATTTTTTTAGTCCAGAAAATTATACTTAACGTTATATAACTTTGGAAAAATTACAAGTAGGCCCTTGGACTTCTGTATATTGATGTTTCTACCCTTGCCAGTGTTGTATTTTTGCTTGGATGTTTGCATTTATTTCATGTATCATTTTAACTTGAAAAATTACCAAAAAAATACCATAGGCTATTGTTGCATTGTAGTTTAACGCCATATTTTTAGTTTGCATTTTTATAGCATTTTCATATTTATTAAAAATCAAAAACATGCATTCTCACCACTGTTTGCATTAGAAAACACATAAAAATTATAAAAAGACTTTTAAAAATTCCAAAAAAAATATATTTTGTGTGTTTTAGCTTGTTTTATTTTCTGACCAAAAATCCCTAAAAATTACAAAAGAAAATCCTTAAAAATAGCAAAATTCTCAAAATCTTCATAAAAATCTAAAAAATTCATAAAAACTCCAAAAATTGTGTTTTCTATCTCTGAAATTTCCCTATCCTAGTATCTATCTATAAAAATTAGTTTGAAAATTTTTCACCCTTGTTTGCTATTTTATTTCTATATTATTGTCTTGTACATATATTGTATTCCCTATCTTCAGTATTTTTGCCTTTAAAAATACCAAAAAATTAAGAAAAATCTAGAAAAATCATAAAACCATTAGAAAAATATAAAAAACCTAAAAACATTTTATTCCCTAATTTTTTAGTATTTTTCCTTATCTTTATAAATACATGATCCTCTCTTTTCTTATATATATTCCTTTTAAAAGAAAAAGAAAATATAAAAAATATAAAATTTAAAAAGAAAATATAAAAAAATTAAAATTTAAAAAATATTAAAAATTAAAAACCCACAAAAAATAGCATACTTGTAGACACTCGATCACATATCACACACACATACAAATTGTTTGATTTATCCTGCTTGCTCCCTGAGTTTGACCTCTACATACTTGCAACTATACACATTTCTTGTAGAGTAAAATAAATTTTAACTCCGCATCATTTTTCATTGCTTGATTTCTGTTGTGGGTTAATTGTTGATTGATTGAGGTTTCGTGAGCGGTCGCCGCAGCGACATTGTGGTCCCGCCTTGTGTGGACTACTTTAGACACTCGCCAAATCTTGATTATCAAATGGCGCCGTTGCCGGGGAGCAACAACGTATAGAGCATTCTTTTGTGATTGATTGTGAATATTTGTCTATCGTTTTATTTGATTATATTGCCTGACTGGTCTAATCACCTCTTTGTTAGATTTTGTGCGAGGTACCGCCAAGCAAGGGAAGCGCCCCATCCTAGGTGCTTGAGCGCCCACGTAAAGGCTTGCTTAGCACCAGAGAGAACTTGGAGGCTTGAGAAGACCCTCATTTTTTGTAGAATTTTTGTAGTTTAAAAAATTGTAATTTGAAGTGAGAGAGAGACTTAATTTGTAATAACTTGGACTCTCTAGGACACTCGGTCCTAATTTCCAAGTGTTTGTTCGCTTGGGGGCTCACCGCGGTTTCGTGTTTTTCACGGCTTTCTCGACTTTATTTTTGTTTTCCGAGGATTTAGCCCCTAGACATAGGAATTTTTGTTGACTGTGATGAATTAAGAAGCTAAGGCCCAATTCCTAATATCTTGACTGCACCTATAGATCGTAATTGGACTTGGCTAAAAATCAACTGAATAAGCTATTGACTTGGACTAGGGACCACGTGCCGAGAGGAGTCATATACAACATTGGCAGGATCCACTGTGGTGGACACCGATCGGCACCCGAGACCAGACTCCGGGCTCTCCTTCTAGTCATAGCTACTTGTTCTTCACGTTAATAGAAGTTACTCATCTTAGGGCGATTTCCTCGTGCATGAATTTAGGTAGTTTTAATTATTGTCTTTAATTTATGCACGGATCAATTTGCATGTAGAGTGCTGGCGAAAAGTTACGCATATCTATCCTTGCATGCATCGTAGATTTTGACCGCGCATCTTCTTTTCCGCTTTCCTCCCTCAGTTTTATTGGATTTTAAATAACAAGGAAATTGGAAAATTCGTTAGACGATGATTGCTCAGAAAAAAACATAAAAAGTGAAAACAATAAAATTTGGGACTGCTAATGCGAACTTGACCTTAAAACTCATCCCATCAAAAACTTTGTCTTGGGGAGAGTAACCCCCTCTATGTTTGATTTATCTGCTGTGAGAGAGTGACCCGAAACTAGGATAGAGCCATGCCTAAAATTCTGGTTGACTGCTGATCGTGGTTAGTCGTTCTCCAGTGAGGATCTCTTCGGTAACTGGTAAAGCGGACCGCGACGTCCTTAGCAGATTGAATTTGCGGGAACAACCGGGTTACGGTCCGTAATTCATACTGGCTGGGAAAGATCTAACGTGGATCGGGACAGTCGGCTAGGAAAGTAGGGTACCTAATAGCTCGCTCTAACACTCTGATAGATTGACTGATCACCTAATAAAATTTGATAAGATAACTGACTGAACTTTCATGGTCATCAGCTCAAGCGTTGCGTAGGTGAACAGGGGGTTTGTATTTCACATCTTGTTTGCATTCCAGATCTCATCCGCCTTTCTCTCGATCAAGATGATGGGAAGGAGATCCCTTAGGCCACGTCTGGTGGCACCGCTATCGAGCACTCCTCCTTTTTCATCTAGGTCGGCTTCAGGGAGTCCAGCCCCACTCTCCGAGCCTGAGTTTGCGTCCACCCTGTTCCCCCTCGACCACCCTTCTTCTTCTATCAGTCCAGTAGTGTCAGACTTTAGTGCAGAACATAGTTTAGAACATTTGACGACACCTGAGATGGACTCTTTTGACTTTGCAGAAACCCCAGAAATGGAAGGCAGAGACGAGCACCCAGATGAGCAGAGACCACCACCGTACATATATGATCAGGCTGCCATCAACAATTCACTGCTAGCTTCCCTGGAAACCATGCAGCGACATATCAGAGACCAGGGTGTGGTCATGGGTGAAATTATGAGGGAAATGCGTGACGGAAGAGAAGATCAAAATGGGGGCGACGATATACCAGACAAAGAACCTAACCAGGAGAGGCCGCCACCGGCAACCATGAGGCAGTTGCATAACCCAGCTGCAACACTCACTCACTGATGGATCAGACTCCCTCCCATATATGGAGACTTCGAGCTTCACCCACATACTATTCAGCTACTGCCCAAGTTCCACGGGCTGGCGACCGAAGAACCGCACCTCCATCTGCAAGAATTTGAGATGATATGCAGTACAATCCATGACAGGTTTGTGACTGAGGACACAATCAAAATGATTGCCTTTCCTGTTCTCCTTGGTTGATAGAGCCGCCTATTGGCTAAAACATTTGGGAAGGTACATTGATACTTGGGAGCAACTCCGGACCGCATACTTAAATAAGTATTACCCACTCGACCGGACAAATGCAGCAAGAGCTATGATCAGCAATTTTATGATGATCCCTAACGAACAATTCCATGAGGCTTGGGATCACTTTAGACAACTCATTGATCGGTGTTCGCATCATGATATATCAAAGCCCAATCTCGTTCAGAGTTTCTTTTGTGGGCTGACATCGGAGCTGCAGGGGCTTGTTAATGCCTCTTGTAGAGGGTCATACTTTTCAAAGGGTGAACATGATGTTTGGGCTATCTATGAAGGAATGGCAGAAAACCCTACAGTTATGGCCCAAGCCAGAGTCTACACACAACAGAAACCCCCTCAAGGAGCAGGATCATACCAAAGGATCGCCCGCATCGATGCTGGTCCCCATACTTCATCAACAACAGCACAAGATGATTCATCAACAGCTGATATGGGAATAATCGGCGAAAAGTTGGACCGCATTGAGATTTTGGAGAAGAAGCCGGGCCAAGGTCTGGCACAAATAGACCAGTTGGCTAAGTCCTTGAGTGACCTGAAGACTCACATCTTGAGTATTCAGGAGGCACAATCATATTCACATCAGCCTCCTAGGTCACTGGCTGAGTCCCGTGGAAGCCGTTCTACCCCACCACCTCCTGCATACCGCCAAGTTCACCATGTTTAGGAGGTGCCGGTTCAGCAGTTGCCACATTATTCACAGCAGCCACCATCTCAGGACACTCAGATGGTGGTCTATCAGCCGGATCAGCCATTGGCAGCATTATCACCTCCACCCTTCGAGCAGGAGCCGTTGATGGAAGTCAACGGGATATGGTACGACCGGTACCCCCAGCAGCCTGGGATTCGTCGTGATCACCCAGGATTCCGTTGGTCCACCGAAGGTTCCTCATCCCAGCAGCAACCTCCAGCTCAGGGCAATCAGAGTAGCCAACACCAGCAGACCCAATATTCCCACCAATAGTAGCAGCAATACCAGCAGTATCCTCGTCACACCTATCAAGGACAACAGTGGAGACAGCGACAGCAGCCGTACCAACAACAGTACCCTCAGTCCCACCAGCAACCTCAGTTCCAGCAAGGGAACACTCCCGGTTCTCCTGCACCTGCCTTGGAGAACCCAACACTTGTTGATCTCCCCACCTGCTCTCCGAACATCAGGCATCCTTTCGGTGAGAAATGGATGAGTTCTGCCAGGAAATGAGGGATATTATCAAAGGGAAAGCCGCCATACCTGCACAGAGCGAACCAAATCTGAATAACTTGAAGAGAAAGTCTGAGAAGGTACAGTCTACAGAGGATACCACTCCTAGTGCTTATTTGAATGACATGCATTCTATGTTTGATACTCACTTTGTGTCACTTAGGAGCGGTAGGAAACCAGCCGGCGACGGCTCATCTGAGGGACAACACCATGAAGATTCCAGAGCCCCAGATGAGGAGAGAAGCGGTGCTGATGCCGCTCACAACAATGATGATGATGATGATGGTGGTGCTGATGCCACCAAGGATGACCTTCCAGACGACGATGCTGAGGCCATCGTAGAACCAGATGCAGACTGTGGTGCTGAGGCCACCATTTTTATTGTTGAACTAGAACGCGGTGCTGAGGCCGCAAAGGAGAATCTTTTGGGTGGTGCTGATGCCCCCATTTTGAGTCCATCTTTATTCCAGCCTTCTGTACTACCATTTTCTGTATCTCTGGACACTGAGAAAAAGACCAAAAAATGAATAAAGGAAAGGTTTCTCCATCAATTCCGAGTCCATGTGTGATGAATGATGATGATTGCATGGATTTCAGTCCTTCATAGGGCCAGAAACCTTCTCCTAACCCTCCGTCTGAAGAGGGCCCCTCCATCCCCTTCCCTCAAGCACTCCGCTCGGCAAAGGGGAATAAAAAAGAAAATCCTAAAAAGTAGGAACAGATAGAGTTCAGCCAGCAGATGATAGACAGATTCCAGATACAACTGACTCTACAAGAGGCACTAGAGCACATCCCCCTCTGCCAAAAGAACCTGAGAGAAAAGACCACCGTACGTAGGAGGAGGTGGAACAACAAAGGAGATATCCATGTGCTCACCCGTGCCACATGTTGTGCCATTCAGAACCAGTTGCCAGCCAAACGATCAGATGCAGGAGCTCCATATGTCAGATGCCAGATTAGTGAGCAGCCATTCGATCGTACTTTATTAGACAACGGCTCTTCTATCGACCTCCTTCCGGCAGCCTTACTCGACCGAATCGAGTTCGGCCCGCTCCTTCGGAATCGAACAGTCCTTCAGTTTGCTGATAGGTCTATCAAGAGGTTGAAGGGGTTGTTGAGAGATGTGGTCGTCACCATTCAGAGCCTGAAATTCCCCGTGGACTTTGTTGTATTGGACATGAAGATCCCTGAGTCGGTGACCGATGCCCCCATCATACTAGGACGCCCGTTCTTGGCCACAGCCAAGGCGGTGACCGACCATGATAGTGGGAAGGTGTACTTTAACGTAGAAGGCGAGAGTATACAAATAAAGACGATTGACGAGACCCGAGCGAGAGATTCAGCCTGCTCAGAGCCATGTAGTGACAAAGTGCAGCTGACAGATGCAGAGTTAGACGTCCACCAAGAGTGTGATTTTGTGATGACCGATGACGAAGCAGTTTGGGAAGATCCAGAAGCACGAGCCCTCGCCTTGTCTACAAACTCAGAGTACCCACCTTTTGAAGCAGACGAGAGTTCGGAGAGCACACCCTTGGCAGATGACACTATAGTGGCTGACAGTTGTGTGATGATTGGAGATACTGAAGATTGTTCAGATTCAGATCCCTCAGAGGCAGACTTTGATTGGAAGGACTTCGATGCATATTTGCCATGTCTGTTTTCCGATGAGCCCACAGAGAGGACGCAAAGCGAGCCCCCACAGATGATAGACACACCAATAGGGTTCCCTTCGTCAGATTCACAGGTACAACGAGAGTTCTCACATGCAGACATGGTTGTGTTCACACAGACATATCAGGAGCCAGATTTGCCAGCTCCCACCAAGCAAGAACTGAAGCCTTTACCGCATCCGCTCAGGTATAGATTCCTTGCAGGAGAACCTGATATGCACCTAGTCATTATCTTAGCAGATTTGACTAGAGAGAAAGAATCTCGTTTGATGGAGGTTCTTGAACGCAACCGCAAGGCAATAGGATGGAGTGTGGCTGATCTCAAGGGGATAAGTCCGGCCCTGTGCTCTCACTGTATCTACCTCGAAGAGGATGCTAAGCCATCGCGTGAGTTCCAACGACGGCTGAACATGAATATTCGAGATATAGTAATGAAGGAGATTTCTAAATGGTGGAGCACAGATTTTATCTACCCCATCTCCGACTCTAAATGGGTTAGTCCTTTACATGTGGTACCGAAGAAGACAGGTGTCACTACAATTATGAATGAGTCTGGAGAAGAGATCGCCACTCGGATACCCACTTCTTGGAGGGTCTGTGTGGACTACAGACGATTGAATGAGGCCACCAAGAAGGATCATTTCCCGCTACCATTTATTGATCAGATTATCGAGAGGCTAGCTGGGAAGAGTCATTACTGTTTTCTTGACGGGTATTCCGGATACAATCAAGTGGCCATTGCGCCCGAAGACCAGGATAAAACAACATTCACCTATCCATTCGGGACTTATGCTTTCAGACAGATGCCCTTTGGTCTATGTAACGCTCTGGCGACATTCCAGAGGTGCATGTTGTCCATCTTTTCGGACATGATAGGTAATTGCTTAGAGGTCTTCATGGATGATTTCTCGGTCTACGGCGACGGGTTTGATGCTTGTCTTGACTGCCTAGACCGAGTACTTCAGCGCTGCATAGAGGTAAATCATGTACTATCTTGGGAGAAGAGTCACTTTATGGTGACTCAGGGGACGGTCCTTGGTCACATCATCTCCAACATGGGCATGGAGGTTGATCCGGCCAAGGTAGATATCATTAGAAAACTCAATCCACCGTCCAATTTGAGACAGTTGCGGTCTTTTCTAGGGCATGTCGGTTTCTACCGATGGTTCATTCAGGACTTCAGTCGAATTGCCCGACCGCTTACAGATTTGTTGACTAAAGACACCGAGTTCCTTGTAGATGATAAGTGTCTTAAGTCCTTCGAGACTCTCAAGAATTTAGTTGTCGAAGATCCTGTCCTTCAGCCACCCGATTGGTCTCTTCCTTTTGAGATTATGACGGACGCTTCTGATTATGCCATAGGGGCCGTGCTTGGACAGAGGAGGGATGGATTACCCTATGCCATACACTACGCTAGCCGGACATTAGATGCAGCTCAGAGGAACTATACAGTGACTGAGAAAGAGAGCTAGCGGTAGTCTTTGCTTTCGATAAGTATAGATCTTACATTCTTGGATCTAGAGTGACAATATTTACATATCACACTGCCATTCGGTACTTGATGTCGAAGAAGGATGCCAAAGCTAGGTTGACCAGATGGATCCTTCTCCTCCAAAAATTTGATATTGAGATTAAGGATAAACCTTGAGTTAAGAATGTTGTGGCAGATCACCTCTCCCGCCTGAAGAACCTTGAGAAATCTGATCCCATAGCACCTATTACTGAGACTTTTTCAGATGAGTCGATCCTTGCTATCACCTATCTTCCATGGTATGCCGACATTGTGAATTACCTTGTTGCCAAATCTATTCCACTAGGTTGGCCCAGACAACGGCTTGAGACCTTCCTTGCGAAGGCAAAGTCGTACCATTGGAAGGACCCCATCCTTTATCATGAAGGAGGGGACAGTATCTGGAGACGGTGCATTCCTCAAGAAGAGCAACATAGCGTCCTCATCTACTGACACAAGCTTGAGGTAGGAGGACATCATTCTAGGAGACGGACAACACAGAAGGTGCTCCAATCCGGCCGTTGGTGGCCTATCCTTTTCAAGGATTCTGATGAGTTCGTGAGAAGGTGTACTGACTGTCAGAAGATGGGCACTTGCGGACAGAGAGACATGATGCCCATGCATCCCATTCACTTTTGTGAGGTTTTTGACACATGGGGGATTTGATTTCATGGGCCCATTTCCTAAGAGTCAGGGGTTTGAGTGCATTCTGCTCGCTGTGGATTATGTGAGTCGTTGGGTTGAGGCCATCCCCGCCCGAGCCGCAGATGCTAAAACCGTATGTCGTTTCTTGAGGAAAATATTATTTCACGGTTCAGGGTGCCTAGAGACTTGATTTCAGATGGGGGGTCTCACTTTATTAACGACAAGGCAAAGGCCCTTGCAGACGAGTTCAATATTGACCATCGTGTTGCCACACCGTATCACCCTCAGACTAATGGTCTTGCTGAAGTTTCGAATAGGGAGATTAAGACAATTTTACAGAAGGTAGTCCGCCCAGACCGAAAAGATTGGTCACAGCTTTTGGACTCGGTCTTGTGGGCTTACCGGACTTCCTTCAAGACACCATTAGGGACATCTCCCTTTCGTCTCGTCTATGGCAAGCCATGCCATTTACCAGTGGAGATAAAGCATAAGTCACTTTGGGCAGTTACAGAGCTATTATTGGATCCCAAGAGTGTAGGAGAGCAGAGGAAAGCAGAGTTGGCAGCCCTGGAAGAGCTAAGAGATACAACCTTCTCAAGTGGCCTACATTATAAGGAGAAAGTGAAAGTATGGCACGATTCCCGAATCAACCATAAACAATTTGAGCCAGATCAGCAAGTATGGCTATTTGATGCTAGGCTAAAATTATTCCCAGGGAAATTATAAAGCAAAAGGAAAGGACCATATGCGGTCCGGAAGGTGCATGATAATGGCAGCATTGATATATCCGAACCTTCACCATCTTCCACCTTTAGAGTCAATGGTCAATGCTTGAAACCATATCTAGATCATGATCCGCCGACCGTTGCTGTTGCCCCGATTCATTTAGTATGAGATGGTTCTTTGACTCACACCTTCTGCATCTCATACATGATTATCACTGAGATCCGACATTGTATATATTCATCTATACATCGATCATTCGGTCTTTATGGTTCACACCCCATCGTCATCTTATGATTTTGCTATACTTAGGACGTACTTTGTCCAAAGTATAGGGGGGTGTGCACCCTGAGTACTTCTATTCTTTGATCCTCTCCATTGCCTCCTCTTCTTGACTATACTTAGGGATATCTTACCCTAAGTATAGGGGGAGACAATCAGAGTACGATTTGTTCATTCCCACCCTTGTCCCTCCCTGCTTGTGTACAATCTACTATACTTAGGATTATTTGATCCTAAGTATAGGGGGGATGGTCAACTTCTCATTCGTTCATTCATTCCTTCGTTCCGTATTCTTTAGATTTTCCTATACTTAGTACGAGTTATGTCTTCTCTTTTCTCTCCGATCTATGAGGACATAGCTCAAGCTAAGTATAGGGGGTCGTATATACTCCGTATATATACTTTAGCCATAACTCGTACTTTCGTATTTTTACTAATAAAAATGGCTAATTATACGTGTTAAAATTCATTAAAACTTTAATAAAAAGATGTTGATTATTCCTCAAATTCTTTTTGTATTTACTGATTAATAAATCAGGTGCAAATGATTGAAAAATAGTTTGAAAATCTTTGTGAAAAATCTTTTGAAAACTATTTGGAAAATGTTTTGTACATGTTTTCAACCTTTGTAAAAATATTTTGTTATGAAAATTTATTTTCTTTGTGTGAAATAAAAATGTTTGAAAAATGATTTGCAAATGGTTTGAAAAATGGTTGCAAAAATATTTTGAAAAATCTATATATACTGTTTGAAAAATCTTTGCAAAATGATTTTCAAATGTGTGTACATGTTTGAAAAATATTTGTAAAAACTATTGTGGACTATAGTTTTCAAAATTTTTTTTAAAAACCTTTGTGAAATAAGTTTGAGGAATACATACATCACACCTAAAATTCACTGTATATGCCTACAAAATAGATCACTTACCCCTGTAAATTCCTAAAATCCACTTCTTATAAATATCAAAAGCACTCCCGTGTATATATTTTTAACCTATCTTTTTGCCAAAATCTTTCTATTTTCAAAAATCCCAAAAACATTTGAAAAATCTTTTTGAAAAATACAAAAAAATGCATATGCATCATCTTTTCAAAAATCTATAAAAAGTTCAAAATATGTGAAAATTGCATCACAAAAATATCTTCTGCACTTTGCATATCATTTGCATAACATTAGCATTTTTCGGATTAAGTTTGAAAATCAAACAAGTCTAAGTAAAATATGGAGATTGGAGCTTGGTTGAGCCTTAAAATCTACCTAATAACAGGAACCTTATAGGAACTGGCATTGAGGTACTTCAGGTCTAGTTGACTTAATTCTTTGAGGATCATGAGACTTGGTTCAATGGAATCTTGACTACCGAAGTAGAGTATTTCGGAACACATGCACGACTCTTGTTGATAATGACCTAACTTGGATACCTGCACCTTTCACATGGCTCAACTCAGTTGGAGTGGTGAGGGGATTGGATTTGCCAGTATGAGACGCACACATGTGGAAACACTTGTCCTCCGCTTGGGAGGGAAGTGCATCCCAACCCGTCCAGTGATGAGGAAGTCTAAAGACAGGAGAGTGTGGGTTGCAATAAAGCTTCAAAAGAGGGATAGTCTACTGGCTTAAGAGGAAAAATTCCTCATGTAAATGCTGATGTATATAGTACTTCAATAAAAAAGATAGACATGCATGCATAAAAATAAAATGCCTACAAAGTATGTGAATATGTTGTAAAGTCAATAAGCAAGCTTGAGCATCAAAGTCTAATCATGTGAGCCTGCAGCTGGATGACTTGACTATACTGGTCTTGCATCCTAGGATAGGTAGCTACACTGGCTACCGTCCATTCTTCTCTTCACCCCCTCCTCTTGAGCTGGTTGCCACTTGAACTTAGAAGGGAATACCCCGCTCCTCGAGGAAGGAGTTATTGGATTGGGGAATCATTAGGTTGTCATGCTGGAGAAGTCAGTCTCTTTGTCATTCTAGTTGGGGAGAGCCACCATCACCTACACTGTACGAGTCAGATTCATAGTCGTAAGGGTTTGCGTATGAATTGAGATATTTCTGACCTGGCTATTGAGGAGACTTGAACAGAGTTTTGGGATTCTCAGAGACTGTTGGATTTCAAATCTGGTTCTCATTAAGGTTCCGACCGCACTAAAACTCCAAAGGTCCGACTTAAGCTCCAAACTTTGATTTTGTGAAGACAAGTTTGACAATTAAATTTAGTCCATCTTTCTTCTTTTTCTTTTCTTTGTTTTTCTTTTCTGCACTTATTGCATACGTGTTTGCTAGGGACTAGCAAAGGCAAGTATAGGGGGATGATGAATCAACGTTTCATCATCTTTATCATATCATTTTGGCCTTAAAAACCCTAGTAAATGCGTGTAAATAGGCTTAATTTAGGCATTTTAACATTCATGCATCATTTTGTAAATATTGTAAAAAATACGGTTTTTAAAGTCAAAATTATAGAATAAATAAAAGAAAAGAATAAGAATAAAATATTGTAAATATTTTATGACCCGAAACCTCGAGACCTAGGCATCTCGATGACTAGGTCGACAAGGAATAAAGAAGGGGGAGATAAGGGCCAAAAATACAATACAAATTCCTTTTATTTCATTCATTCTTTATTCATTTTAGGACCTATTTTTGGTTCCACTTTTTATACCTCAAATAAAGAAACTTTGTACATGAAAGTTGTATATAATTTAACAAAGAAAAATACAAAATTGATTTCACTCAAAAATAATATACAGATAAAAAGTTATGGTCTGAATAAAATTCCAGAATCCCAACTTCCCAGACCCGTATCTCCCAAATAAAAACTCCAAATGCATCAAACTCACTTTAATTGTATATAATTTAAAATAATCTATTTATTAAAGGTGGTTTCGCATTTGGCGGAGCTACGGGTTGAAAGTTGAGTTTTGGACCCTTATTGTCTACTTGTACAGAATAAAATATTCATTTTATTATTTGGTCATTATTTTCATAAATTCATATTTTTATAATCTTGTCAATATTATTTATAATTTATGTGTATATTAAAATCAGAATAAAAATACAAAATAAACACAAAATAAAATACTTGTATAAATAGCATACCTAGGTATAATACCTATATCTATACCCACAAAATTATTATTTACATTTTCTTAAGTATACAAAATATATCAGAAAAATCAAATAAAAATATATTTAAGTGTATAAAAATATTCTATAAATTTATAAATCAATAAACAAACATAAATAAAGTAAATTCACCAAATAAAAATAAAATAATAAAATATATAGATATATATACCTATTTAGTGCATAAAAGGTGACTTGTAATTATATACCTCATAAAAATAAATAAAAAACACCATAAAATTCTTTACAAAATAAGAAACATTTTTTATTTTATAACCTAAAATTAATAAATTCATTTACTATTTTTTTGATTTTACAAATAATTATTGCCGGGAATTTTCCGGTTGGTCCACGTGGACCAACCAGGACACTTCAATTGTTGACCTCGGTCAACTGCCTGACCGAGGTCTGCCACCCTCTGACACCCGCGATTTTGTCCCAGTTTCACGAAATTTTAGCGCCAAATCCCTTTGTCATTTGTCCTCGATTCCTTCTTGGGAAACCTTCCCCGATCTTCACTGATCCTCGCCGAGCCTGTAGATCACGCAAAATCTTCATCATTCGCGCATGGACATCACTTGAAGGAGATGCCACCACCTTGTTTATAATCAATCCGCCATCTTCGAGCTCAAGTTTGAACCCTTCTTGGCCATCAATCCTCCTCCCTTTGGCGTGCTTCATGTTGCTGGAGGTGACAGCTACTCAACCATACCCTCAGGCGAGTCGAGGAAGCCTCGTAGCGGCTCCACCACCGCCGCCGACCACCAGCATCGAGGTTCTTCACCTCTGGTTCCTTCCATCGAGGTATACCCCTCTTCCCTCTCCTTTTCGCTTCTTTTTATTCCCTGTAGTCGTAGGAATAGCTTAGGCCCTTTAGATCCCTTCGCCGATCCATATCTTGCCGCCCATTGATCCTCGCCGGAGCGCACCTCCGGCTACATCTCCTCCGCACTCCGCAGACCACCTCCGACCTCCACTTCGCCTCCACGGGGTCCAGGCAGTTTGCCCTGGTCCCCTTCACCACTTTTTGCAGGTCGAAGCGCAGTCCAAGCACATGGAGCACATTTTGGAGCACTCGCCGGAGATACCTGGAGCTTGAAGCTCCGCCGCCTTCGCGCCAGCACCATAGAGCCCCTCCGATGACACTGAGTCCTCCAAACCTAGAGCGACCTCCCAGGAGCCTCCTGACCGATTTTGAACCCGTGCCTTCGCCGGAGGCCCGAGATCTAGGTCGGGGAAGTTCGCCTCACTGACGTTCTTCCCCGTTCTTCCTCGCTGCCTCTACCCCGTCCGATCAGGGCCCAGCTCCAGTTTGATCAGCCACCGTCCGATCGAGGCCCGCGTCGACCGTCGATCTTCTCGCCAGATCTGATCTCAGCCGATCATCGCCGAACCGTCATCGTGCGTTGTGCGCGTGCCACATGGATAAGTGAGCGGTCCTCCGCCGTTCGATCGCGCACGAGGATTTAGGCGTGGGTATTTTGCATCGATACCCTCACCATTTTTGCATTTATTTTCAGTCCATAAACTTTTAATTGTATTTTAAATATTTTGGTGATATTTGCATCTAGACCCCTGTAGTTTTCATATTTGTATTTAGGTCCAGTCCACGTCACCTCACGTGACTCGCGTACGTGGGGCGTTGGACATTTTGCAGGGACCCCCTAGGGGTTTGTCTATTTCGTTTCAGTCCATGAACTTTTTATTTAAGTTGTAATATTTTGGTAAAATTGCATCTGAGCCCCTAGAACTTTGTAAAATTGCAAAAATACCCCTGCTAGGTCACGAGCCTAATGCGCGTGAGTTGGACATTTTGCAATGAACCCCCTCCGGGTTTGGGTATTTATTTTTAGTCCAGAAAATTGTACCTAACATTATATAACTTTGGAAAAATTGCAAGTAGGCCCTTGGACTTCTGTATATTGACGTTTCTGCCCTTGCTAGTGTTGTATTTTTGCTTGGATGTTTGCATTTATTTCATGCATCATTTTAACTCGAAAAATTGCCAAAAAAATATCATAGGCTCCTGCTGCATTGTAGTTTAACGCCATATTTTTATTTTGTATTTTTATTGCATTTAATATTTATTCAAAATCAAAAACATGCATTCTCAGCACCGTTTGTATTAGAAAACACATAAAAATTATAAAAAGACTTTTAAAAATTCCAAAAAAATAAATTCTCTGTGTTTTACCTTGTTTTATTTTTTGACCAAAAATCCCTAAAAATTACAAAAGAAAATCCTTAAAAATAGCAAAATTCTCAAAAGCTTCATAAAAATCTAAAAAATTCATAAAAGCTCTAAAAATTGTGTTTTCTGTCTCTGAAATTTCCCTATCCTAGTATCAATCTACAAGAATTAGTTTGAAAATTTTTCACCCATGTTTGCTATTTTATTCTATATTTTTGTCTTGCACATATATTCCCTGTCTTCAGTATTTTTGCCTTTAAAAATACCAAAAAATTAAGAAAAATCTAAAAAAGTCACAAAAATATTAGAAAAATATAAAAAACCTAAAAGCATTTTATTCTCTAATTTTGAGTATTTTTCCTTATCTTTATAAATACCTGATCCTCTCTTTTCTTATATATATTCCTTTGAAAAGAAAAAGAAAATATAAAAAATATAAAATATAAAAAGAAAATATAAAAAAATTAAAATTAAAAAAATATTAAAAATTAAAAACCCACAAAAAATAGCATACTTGTAGACACTCGATCACATATCACACACACACAAATTGTTTGATCTATCATGCTTGCTCCCTGAGTTCGACCTCTACATACTTGCACTATACACATTTCTTGTAGAGTAAAATAAATTTTAACTCCGCACTGTTTTTCATTGCTTGATTTCTGTTGTGGGTTAATTGTTGATTGATTGAGGTTTCGTGAGCGGTCGCCGCAGCAACATTGTGGTCCCGCCTTGTGTGGACTACTTTAGACCCTCGCCAAATCTCGATTATCAATGCATTTTAATTTTTAGTTTCGAAATAATGTGGATGAATCTAGAATTCTCATTCTAAGCATTCATATATATTTATTTAAATAGAAATATATGACAATAAAATTGATAACGATAAAACAAAAAATTGATATTCAAATGGAATTAAAATCTACCTTCGTTATTTCTTACATCTACCCCAAATATATTTTATGATTAGAATTTTAAAATTTTACTCGTGTATTTTGTTATGATCATAACGTCGTATATTACAACAGTAAAAAAGATAAAAAGATACACGATGACCTCCACTTAGATATATTACACATGAGTAACATATGAGAATATTAATATTGTTAAAAAATTTAATCAAAATGAAAATGGTATAACTATAAATATTTCTTAAGAGGTGGGTATAGATAGATTATTTTAGATGGGTTTTTAAGGGGATTATAGATTGGTGCATTGAGAGAGAAAAGATTGAGTGGGGGAGGAGAGAGAGCCAGTGGAGAGTAGGAGAGTGTGAGTGGAAAGAGAGAGAAAGATGTAGAGAAAAGGACAAAGATCGTTAGATGGAAAGGGACGGAGGGAAGAAGAGAAGAGCCACATATAGGGTATCCACGTGTCATTATACGAGGTAAAAACCCAACTTTAAAATAGTTAATAGATATAGATATTATTGATGTAAATGTTAAATATAAAGTGTTCTTTTGATATTTAAATTACTAAAACTATTTCATAATTTTAAAAAATAAAAATGGTAACTCCCTCCTCAAATTTGAGGCCACTCTATCAGAGATAGTCAAACAGGATCGATCCTCCGCTATAATGGGGTTTACAGTAGAGGTGTTATAATGCTCTCACTTTTTTCGATTTTAATTTTCAAAATCTAACTTTATGGATTATATCTTCAACTAATGCTCCACATATCCTCCAAATTTTGCTCAAATCCGAGACATTATTTATCTTAATGATAAAAAATTCGATTCTTTTTTAAACGGTTTTTAAGTTGCAAAAATGCTGGCCGAGCCTTTTACCATTAAGATAAAATAGCAAATGCCCTTGGGTTTGAATGAAATTTGGAGGATATATGGAGCATTAGTCGAAGATATAATCCATAAGATTGGATTTGAAAATCAAAACTGAAAAAAGAAAGGGCATTGCAACACCTCTCTTGTAAATCCCATTAAAGCAGAGGATCCTCTCTCACTCTATCATATTTCTATATAATTTTATCTTTTTCCATCTTTCTTCCATGCATATCTTCCTCTCTTTCCATCTCTCTCTCTCTCTCTCTATATATATATATATATAAGAGGGTAGATCCTGTGAGAGCCAAAGACTATGAGAGCATGACAGCAGTGAGTCTAGACCATTAGATTCTGCTCATCTCTCTCCTCCTCTAATCAATCAACAGAATCTAATGGTCCAGACTCACTGCTCTCATGCTCTCACAGTTTTTGGCTCTCATCGGATCAACCATATATATATTGAGATATTTGTATCTCTTCGTATTTATTTATCATTTTTGTTTTCTTCATGTACCTTTTTTGTAATTAACCCAGGTCTTTTCTCCTATATAAGATATCCCTAGGGTCTCTTCTATGATATGCAATTTTTTCTCCTAACATGGTATCAGAGCAAAGTTCTTAGACCGAGGTTCCCGTATCCCACCAAAACCCTACCCTGCCCACCACCCCCACCCCCACCGTTGCCGTCCCCAGCCCCGGCCCTGCCCACCACCTACACATTGCACCTCGACGCGCTACGGCTATGCCCCTGCACGATGTGCTCGTGAGCGCTACACTCGCGCATCTGCGGCTGCGCTTCTGTGCACCGCGATTGCACCATTTCCTTTGGGGCGTTGTTCGGCCACTGTTGTAGATTGCCACAATCTGATTTCAACCGGAAATAGTGATTTCTGACATATAAATCGTGGTTTCTATCTCTAGACTATAATAAGGATTGAAAAGGATGATTGTATGAGTCTACACATACAACCACTCCTCCGTATGATCGTGTAGACATGCTCAGAGCAATATACTTCCCATTTTATCTGGATTTTCAATATTTGTTTATCGTGTCAGAGAACAAGGGTAGCGTGTTTTCGTCGTCTGATGCCTTCAAGGGCACGACTCCCATCGTAAAGATGGATGGGACCAACTACGAGTTGTGGTCCATGCAGTTCCATACCCTTATGCAGTGCCATAACAAGGAGCACATTTTGACTGATTTAGAGCCAATGGACAAGACCGGGGCTAATGCTTCTTGGAAGCAAGAGCAGCAAGTACTCAACCACTTACTGGAGAGACGATACCTCCAATGAAGGAGGTCTATAAGAGGCTAAGTAGGACCACTACTTCATCTACTACCATGGTCCAGACTCCCTATGCTATGGCAGCTTCTCGTGGCAGAGGGGGTACTTCACAGTTTCACGGGCATGGATCACGTGGTCAAGGAGGAGGACGTCAGCGTGGCCCATGCTCACATTGCCACCATCCAGGTCATTCGGAGGAGACATGCTATCTAAAGCATGGGTATCCTACGTCTGCATGTGTTTCTTAGCAGACAGGGTCTACTTCATCTCTTTCTAATGATGTTCGATTTTATTATAATATTTCCAGACTGAGAGAAAAGATGACTACTCCAACCACTCAGTTGTAGGTTCTTCAGATGTCGTAGCTACTGCCAGAGCTTCCTCGAGTTCATCAGGTATTTCTTATGCACTTACTAGTTGTAGTAGTTCAGATTTAACTGATTGCAACATGAACTTTGGAGCATCTCATCATATGTGTGGCGATCGAGCATAGTTCAGTTCTTACAGGTTTATCCTTCCTGGTAGATCATTGGTGAATGCTAATGGGATTCATCTACCCATTGTTGGTCAGGGGAAATTGTTCCATCTCCCTCGATGCATCTGTAGAATATCTTACATGCTCCAGCTTTTCAGATGAATCTTTTGTCTATTAGACAAATTACAAAAGATTTACATTGACATGTCATATTTGATCCATCTTCTTTTGTGTTTCAGGACATACTCACGGGAAGGGTGATTGGATATGGTTGTGAGCAAAGAGGACTTTATAGGCTTGTCCAGCCTATGTGTATTGGTGCTGCTACCATTCCTTCTGGATCCGTTTCTCCTTTCATGTGGCATCTTTGCTTTGGACACCTTCCTCTACAGAAGTTGTGTCATGTTCTCCCTTAGATCTCTACTCGTACTACCTTGGAGTGTGAGGCATGTCGGCTTGGGAAGCATCATCGTTCTTCTTCAGATTTGTCACAGTAGACACTCGTTTGAGTTGCTTCATTTTGATATCTGGGGTCCTAGTCATGTCCCTGATCATCATGGACATCGATTCTATATGGTGGTTGTGGATGAATTTTCTAGATTATCTTAGGTGTTCTTGTTAAAAAATAAATCTGTAGCGGGTCTTGTCATTAAATCTTTTCTTATTGAAGTTAAGAACATTTTTCTGCTATGTGAAGTTTATTCGTACTGACAATGCCATAGAGTTTTCCATTTTACAGCTATCTGACTTTCTCAGATTTCTTGGTATTGTTCATCAGACTTCTTGTGCTTACACTTCACAACAAAATGGTGTTGCTGAACGCGAACATCGTCATCTTCTGGATGCCACGAGGACTTTTTTAATTCATAGTTGAGCTTCTTATTCATTCTGGGGTGATGATGTTATCATTGCTTTCTACTTGGTGATCCGCATTCCTTTCCCTATTCTTGAAGAAAATGTTCCTTTCTTGACTGTGTTTTCTGAGAAGGACCTTTTCTCCCTTACTTCCAGTGTTTGAGTGTGTGGCATTTTTCCACAATTTTACTCCTGTCGGTGACAAGCTCTCTCCTAGAGCTGTCAAACATGTGTTTGTTGGCCATTTTCGTACCCAAAAAGGGTATATATGTCTTAATCCTGTAGGAAGTATTATGCTAGTGCTGATATCACATTTTTTGAGTCTATTATGTATTTTTCTCCTACAGGTGACAGGTTGTCTAACGCTGATTCTGGCGAGGATGTATTTGTTCCACCACCTCCATTATCTCCACCAAAAACATCCGATGTTGAGTCTCAGTCATCTCTACCTCCACCTCCTACCCTGACACAGTTCCTACCACGATTTTACATTTGTAGGTCCTCTACTCGCCCCCTGCTCATGCCCCTTTCCTATCATCCAAACATGCTTGAGGTATGTAATGAACACATTGTTTCTACTGATGGCACTGGTGACAGACGTGTTCCACAAAATATTGTACACGATGAGATGATACCAGAGAAAAAAGAGACTGATGGCCTAGATGTACCAATTGCCTTGAGGAAGTCGCATCGTAATTCTGCCACTTATCCTTTAACTGCACATGTTTCCTTAAACCATCTTTCAAAGGAGTACCTGAGATTTATTATGGGACTCTCAACTATTACCATCCTTCGAACATATCAGGAGGTCGTACAAGATAGTAGTTGGTGACTTGTCATAGAGGAGGAGATGGCCGCTTTGCAGTCTCGTGGTACCTGGAGTGTTGTTTCTGCTTCTCCAGGTGCCTCTGTCCCCTGCTCATGCCCCTTTCCTATCATCCAAACATGCCTGAGGTATGTAATGAACACATTGTTTCTACTGATGGCACTGGTGACAGACGTGTTCTACATAATATTGTACACGATGAGATGATACCAGAGAAAAAAGAGACGGATGGCCTAGATGTACCAATTGCCTTGAGGAAGTCGCATCGTAATTTTGCCACTTATCCTCTAACTGCACATGTTTCCTTAAACCATCTTTAAAAGGAGTACATGAGATTTATTATGGGACTCTCAAATATTACCATCCTTCGAACATATCAGGAGGTCGTGCAAGATAGTAGTTGGTGACTTGTCATAGAGGAGGAGATGGCCGCTTTGCAGTCTCGTGGTACCTGGAGTGTTGTTTCTGCTTCTCCAGATGCCTCTGTTGTGGGGTGAAAATGAATCTTTACGGTGAATCAAGGGGCATATAGCAGTGTGGATCGCTACAAGGCAAGGCTTGTATCATGCGATTTCACCCATACTTATGGGGTGGACTATCAGGATACCTTCTCTCTGGTGGCCAGACATTCGACACTACGTATTCTTCTATCAGTTGTTCCTTTCACTGAACTGGCCTCTTTATCAACTTGATGTGAAGAATGCATTTCTATTTGATGATCTACACGAGGAGGTATATATGCAGCAACCATTAGGGTTTACAGCCGAGGGGATGTCTCAGAAGGTGTGTAGGCTCCACAAGGCGATTTACGGCCTAAAGCAGAGTCCGAGAGCTTGGTACTAGAAGCTTACAGAGTTGATAGAGCACCAGGGGTTTGAGCGGTCCACTACAGATCACTCGCGTTTGTTCATAGGACACCGAGAGGTATTGTTGTTATTTTTATCTATGTTGATGATATTATTGTCACGAGTGATGATGAGCAGGGCATTCAGGCTGCCAAGGAGTCCCTAAGTCAGCATACTGTGACTACGAACCTTGGCAATCTTTGATACTTCCTTGGATTAGAGTTTGCCAAGAACCAGCGTGATCCTATGATGACCCAGATGAAGTTTGCGACTGATCTTCTACTAGAGACATGTATGACAGGGTGTGAGTCTGCTACTACCCCTATGGATCCAAGTATGAGATTATATGATGACGACACCGAGGAGGTAGATAAGAGGAGATACATGGAGCTTGTTGGGAAGCTCCTTTATGCTTCCACCACCAGGCCAGACATATCCTTTGCTGCGAGCAAGGTTAGCAAGTTCATGGAGCAACCCAGGAAGGTTTACATGGATGCTGTCTATATGATTTTGAGATATTTGAAGAATTCACCTGGTACTGGTCTTATATTCAACAGAGGTATGGCTCTTGAGGTGATAGCTTGTGCAGATGCAGATTATGCATGATGCACTAGAGACATGAAGTCTACTTCTGGATTTGCTATTTTTGTTGGGAGCTCTCTCATGTCATGGAAAAGCAAGAAGCAGACAGTGGTTGCTAGATCTAGTGCAAAATTTGAGTACATGGCCATGGCACAGGGGAGCACATAGATGATGTAGATTAGATCAGTCTTGGTTGATCTTGCTGTTGAGGTTCCTCTTCCCATGCCGCTTTTATGTGACAATCAAACAACTCTATTTGCCAATAATCCTGCATTTCATGAACGTACCAAGCATATAGAGGTGGATTGCCATTATACCAGAGGCATGATCTAGAATGTTCTCATATCTGCCTCATATGTTTCTACTGGAGATCAGACAACTGTTATTTTCACCAAGGCCCTTGCTAGAGATCTTTTTCAAAGATGTTGTTCCAAGCTGAACATGATAAACATATATGCTTCAGCTTGAGGGGGAGTGCTGAGATATTTGTATCTCTTTGTATTTATTTCTCATTTATGTTTTCTTCATGTACTTCTTTTGTAATTAACCTAGAGCTTTTCTCCTATATAAGAGAGCCCTAGGATCTCTTCTATGATATGCAACTCTTTTCTCCCAATAGTATATATAGGAAAAACTTGAATTAAGGTGGTACCTTTCCGTATTTACGGTGCGACATCTCTTAGGAGCCGTCCGATAATGATTAATGATTCTTGTCAAAACCACTCATTGTCTCGAAAACTACTTGACATGAATGATGTAGTTTTGCTATTTTTAGTAATGAATCTCTCACTTTCTTTTCAATCCCATACTCCTCGCTAAATAGTTAGTGCGTATACATAACTACCAAAACTAATATCCTAATCCCCAAATCCCACCAATCCCTCTCCCGTCAAAGCCTCCATTTCTCCTTCTCTGCTGTTTTATGTGATCGAATCCTTGAGATGGTTTCCACGTTCAACATGTCGACCCCTCTTGCTAGAGAGGAGACCACGTCGATCTCGTTTTTTACTTTAAATAGCACGTCTCAAGTATGCATGCTACTGCTTGAAAGATGCAATTTTTTCGTTCTTTTGACATGTTTGATTTGGTTTTGTGGGTTCCTGTTGCTGTTGGCGTGAGAAAAGATTCAATTTTTCTTATTCTTTTTCAAAGTTTGGGTTCCTGTTCTTTTGAGTTTAACACACTTTTCATTTTTTTTCTTTTGAGTTTTATTTACAGATTGAAGTCTATAGAATGAGAATGAAAATATCACTTAAAATATTTTTGATTAAGAATGTAAATATTTGTTTACAAATTGAATATATTTTAGGTTGCCAATATCAATAAATGGTTTTTTATTATAGAAAGGTTGCACATCTTGTTATATTTTCACCCAAAAAGCTGATGTATTTTGCAAAAATCAAATTTGATGCAATCCCATTGATTGTAGATTAAATAATAAAGGGATGAAATTTACAGATTCAACTGGATGGATTAAATACCAAAATATGATGGTTATATTTTACATTTTGATCTACTAGTTTATATAATTGATGTTATACTTAATATTTTGATTCATTGATTTACAATTTTGTATGTTTTTTACATGGCATCCTTTCGTGAATTAATGGTACTGTTTTCCCCTTATTTCAGAGGATGTGATTCCGATTCCAATTGATGCCATGCACAGAAAGGACAGTATGTGAGGAAGGATATTGTAGTTCTGTTTTAGCCTCTGCTTTACTGCCTACTGGATGGCACGTAATTGGCAAAACAATTATAGTAGTTGAAACAATTTTTGTAGCTTGAATCTGTTAGTTTCTTGTACTTGATTTCATATGCAAACTATGTCAACCATTATTCACACAACATGTTTGATTTCGATTGAAAATGTTGTGGATTATTGGGGTATGTGCTCATGATAGCTGTGAGATATCCATTTCTGGATGTTAAGTTCAATCTCGTTAGTCTTGCAATTTGGCAATCACCTGACCTTGGTCTGATGCTTTCAATAGATGTGGAGGGATGTTATGTTGCTTTGCACATGGATATTTTTTTTATCTTGATTAAAACCAAATGATTAGTGGGGAATGGATGAATGTTCATTGCAGTTTGTGCAATTACATATCAAGGTACTTGCAGTTACTGTGAAACTTCCGAAAATCGAACAGGGACTAAAATGCAAAATCTAGTTGGATCTAACTTAATTGCAAATCTACTTTTATTCTACTTTTCAAAAAAATTATTTGAGTAGTCCATTGCATAGGGCTCGTCGATAGCTTTCCAACGAGTCCAAGAATGCCAAAATCCGAGTTCGGGAGCCCGAGTTACGGTCATTTTTGCGAAAGGAGGTCCAGACCATATACGGATCCGGACCCGGATCCGAATCCGAGTCCCGACCCATATACCCAACCCTCCCCCTTCGTGGAACTCGCCCAGAACGTCCTCAACTCTCCACCTTCGACCTCCAGCTCCATTCCTCCTCCCTCTCCTTCACCAAGGGTCTCCGAAACACCTTGGATCGATGACCCGAAACCGTACTCGTGTAGAGAAGATACGATACCGCCTTCCTTTTGCTACGGTTCCCACACAAATTTTGATCATCTAACTTTTTCCCTACAACCTTAGTTACAGCTTTTTGTGATGTGACTTAATTGGATATCATCCTCTTGTTCATGAGGGTTTATTTCAAGATATAATTGTTAGTGAATATTCATCCGCAAATGACTTAGTAGTTGAAGGTAATAAGCTACCAGCTGAACCATGACTGACCATGGTCAAACTGATCTGGACATTCCTTAGTTGTGATACGGGACTGCTACGTACAGTTGGCTGATCCAAATTTTTGATCTTCATAGGATTCTCCCAGATCCTGGTCTCCCTGTCAGTCTCTTGTGCTTATAACATGCAGAATCCCCTTAACAGAATAAGGAGACCTTGAAAAAAAGTTATACAATATATATTTCCATTTTAACCATCCATTTGAATCACATAATCCAGAACAAGAACGGCATAGAAATTGTGATGCTACAGTTAAGAATTGACTGATAATCGGCTCTCTTACATCTATGCATATCTTCCCGATAAATAGGATTATATCGTAGCACCATTCTCTTAACCATATCCATAGCCATCCCAGATGCATTGATAATATTGAGTGTTAAGATAGCTTTTTTTGTGCATAATCGGATTATACAGTATAATCCGCATGAGGGTCCATAAATACTACACTTTTTATTTATATTTCCATCTGATTGATTGCTTTTTTACTTAATTTAACTTGTTAGCATTCCTTGTATGTGGAGGAGTGTATACATATGGTTGGCCGAACTGCAGGCGGGGAGGGAAGAGATGGTCGTGCTCTGCCTTTTCTTATTCATGAAGAGATGCAATTTCTTGGTGCACCTTAATTAATTTAGAGTACTCATCTTAAATATCCACCTGGGCTGACTATTTTGATTATCCCACGCATGGCTTCCTTCACGGAGGCAAACCATTGAAATATTTTGACTTTTGGGGATAAGCCATGGTATAATGTGGTGTATGGGGTTTAATTACTAAGAGGTATATCATGTGCATGCACCCTAATTATTGTAGTCATTGCGGAGCAATTGGTAGAGGATAACTATCATCTGAACAAGTTTGTTAAAGATATCTTACATTGTCACTTGTGCATCACACTTTGCAAAAGATATCTTAAATATACATTTTCTAGATGTTAAGGTGATACGCTTCTTCAATTCATTTAACCTTTTGTTTCTGCACATCATCCATTCTATTTCTTTTTATTTACACTATAGTCTGCAACCATTCTGGAAATCAAATCCACATTGTCTTCTATAACTTTGCTGCTTCATATTTATATATATAAATGAGTTTTAAAATATGATTTTTATCAGGTATACTAGCGGACAATTGTAATGAATCTTCATTTAATTATCTTAAGAAGTTTACTATTCTTAAGTATTTATTATATAATCAATCAAGGTGGAACATATTCATGATGTACTTGCTATTAAGCTCCTGTTTGAATTTCCATTTCGCTGTAGGTTTTCTCTAGCAGATACCCCTTAGTTTCAGCTATAAATTGATTTCGATGGAACTGTGCTTTCCATTTAGTGGATTACCTCATTAGGAATGGATCAAGGTGATGTCAGTTTTATTCTTCCCCTTAAGTAAAGACCCAGTGCTTCTCTAACTTCTTGAACCGATTATAGAGATGAAGATTGAAGTTTCGATTCCATGGTGATTGGGCAGTTAAGTAGTTGATGCCAAGGGAGGGGCATGCACCCTTGGGGCCCCAGGTACAAGCCTAGATGACTGCGATCCCAACTGCTATTGTAACTACGAGGGTTGGGGGACATGTTGCTTGGCACACCGAGGTGCTAGTCTGACGGTGTTGGCCTCGGCACTTGCGTGCTTTACCCCGGTGCTCGAGCGCGGGCTAAGTAGTCGTGGTTGGTCGGCTAGTGTTTAGCTTGTCACTTAGAGTTAACACTCGTGTACAGGACAATGTAGGCCACACTGGCTGATATTCCGAGTGGGAGCGCTAAGAGGGGAGTTCCGGGAAATGTGATTAATGAAGTTGGTGATGGGACGTGAAACTCCTGTGCATAAGGAGGATTGGATTGTCGCGATGATTTGCGGGGTGGAATCTAACTTGTGAATCGAAAGTACAATGGTAAAGTGGGGCTAAGTGGACGTGTTGGGAACATAGTTAGGATGCATTGTACCCCACCGCATGCCTACGGAGGCAACCCATCTAAGGTGTTTTCTTTTACCTTAGAGTTATAGTGTGAGGTCTCATCCAGACCAAGACCACAGACTATCCACGAAGCTTGATTACTCATATCCATATCCAGATCAAGAATTAATAACAATGATAAAGATGTAATTCTTCGTGAGACCAGTTACACAGTTGTTCTTTTGCGCACATTTAAATTGTATCATGCTTGTTGTTGTATAGTTTTGTTTAAATCGTATTGGGCAAGTTTGCTCGTAACGTACCTACGTGTGAATCTGCAGGTTCGCAACAGTGAGTAGCTTTGGGGACATCACCATTTTTGTGCAGCTTCACGACACTTTTATGGTACAGTTGTTGGTAGTTTTACTATCCTTCTTCACTTTTAGTATTTTGTTGATAGACATGGCATGTAATATATAATTTTGGACATCTCTTTATATACTTACATATATTTTTTTGTGAACATGGAAATGATCAATGGAATGTAATGGAATTGGTATATGTAATGACTGGAATGTATGGAATGTGAACAGGTTGAATGAGAAGCAAAATTTTAAATTCCTGTACATGTTTCTATTTTTCTCCTGCTATTACGAATGTCAAGTATTCAAATGTAGAATGTGTATGCGTGGAATTGGATTGCCGGGTACCTGGATCCTAGGGACGTGACAGCTTGGTATCAGAGCAGTGGTACTCCATTCCATTCCACACATATCATTCCTTATTGGTATTCAAATACTGGATAGAGTGAAGGTCTTCTAACCCAACACGAGTCCACAAGAGGACAACATGATTGCATCCATGTTCACATGTCTCTCGTAATGTCTCTCTTAAGAAATAAGTATTAATACCTTAGTCCTTTTTGCAGAACCATGCCGCCTCGCATGGATCCAGATGTGGTGCAGCAGTTGGATCTCCTTGTACAGGCGGTACAGGGGATATAGCAGCGCCAAGAGGCGATGGAGCAGCGGCTCCAGCGGCAGGATGACCCCTCCTTCCGTCCCTCTCACGGCGGGGAGGAGAGTGTCAACTTGTCATTTTCCTTAGAGCCTGAGCAACCAGAGGATGCAGATACTTTGCAGAAGCATCAGAGCACGTACGCCGCATACCAGCAGGCGGTGGCACCACAGTTCCTTGGTACCACCACCCCTGACGACGCTGAGCTATGGATGTCACAAGTTTCCAAAGTTCTGAAGATGATACGTACACCCGAGGACACATGAGTGTCATTTGCAGAGTATTCACTGGCTGGATATGCAGAGCGGTGGTGGAATGCCACCAAGGAGCACTTCATGGGACCCATCACGTGGGAGACCTTCTTTGAGGAGTCACGTGCAGAGTTCTATCCAGACCATTGGGTGGAAGATCAGAGGAGGCAGTTTGCTAAGTTGAGACAGGGGTCGATGACGTCCCAAGAGCACCTGATCCGATACACAGAGCTCTCTCTCCATTCCCTGGCTACGACAACCTACCCCCAGGAGAGCTTGCAGAAGTTCATCCGGGGAATGCGCGAGGAGGTACATGAGCGGCTCTCTAACCTGGACCTCACCTCCATCAAGGAGATTACTGCGAAGGCGACAAAGTGGGAAGCTACACAATGTCGATTACATGAGGGTCAGTCACAATTACCTCCACCCCAGCCTAGTAGAGTTGTGCATCTGGACTTCTCTTAGTTCCGTAGAGATCGCCGCCGCCGCCCGACAGCGACAGCATCATCCACTAGCAGGTTTGCACCATCCCCTACCTTGGGGCAGGCCTTTGCAGGACGCAGTTCAGTTTCTTCTCGCCCCCCTACACAGGCACCGAGTCGTAGGTTTGGAGCTGGTAGTTTTGCTTCTGGTGAGAGCTTGTCACGTGCAGACAGTCATACTTGCTACCTTTGTAGACAGTCGAGCCAATTAAAGGCCCAATGCCCTTTGTGTGCCAGCAGCTCAGGCGTGCAACAACATCAGAGTGGAAGACCAACTGGGTCTTCTGTCCAGTTTCAGAGATCAGGATCCCACCAAGGAGGCCGTGACTTCCAGCGAGCCCCATAGCAGACAGTCAGTGTTGCGAGATCTAGTGCACCACGACGAGGACAACTGAATGCAGTGACACAAGAGCAGGCTTACGCTTCTGGATCGGTCGTCAAAGGTATGATTTCAACTCATGGGACATCCTTACATGCACTGTTTGATTCAGGGGCTACACATTCCTTTCTTGCACATCGTATGGTGCCCACATTAGGCAAGTCAGTGATTGAGGTTGCTTCCCCGTACTACATCAAGGGCTCAGGAGGCCAATTGTTCATTATCCGCCAGGCAATGGAGGATGTGGATGTACATATAGGTGGGAATGAGATGCCAACATTCTTGTTGTTGATACAGTTAGAGGATTTTGACATCATCCTCGGCATGGACTGGTTAGAGAGGCACCACGCATGCCTGGACTGTTTTGGGAAGACGATGGTCTTCCACTTACCTGGAGTGTCGTCATTTCAGTTTGATGGACGCACATCTAAGGGAGGGATTGAGTGCATCTCCGCCTTGAGGGCACAACAGTTTCTTACCCATGGTTGCGTAGACTACCTTGCCTATGTGGTAGATTCAGCGGCACAGGATCATATGATAGAAGATGTCAGAGTTGTGCGTGAGTTCCCTGATGTATTTCCAGATGAACTACCTGGATTACCGCCGGTACGCGAGATAGAATTTTAGATCACGCTATTGCCAGATACACAGCCGATTTCTATCCCTCCATACAAGTTGGCACCAGCTGAGCTCAAGGAGCTCAAGGTATAGTTGCAGGAGCTGTTGGAGAAGGGATTCATCCGCCCCAGTACGTCACCATGGGGAGCCCCCGTCCTCTTCGTGAGGAAGAAGGATGGATCCTTAAGGCTAAGCATAGACTATATGCATTTGAACAAGAGAACGATCAAGAACCGTTACCCACTTCCCAGGATAGATGATTTATTTGACAAGTTGCAGGAAGCAGCAATGTTCTTTAAGATTGACCTGCGGTCGAGATATCATCAGTTGAGGATCAAGGAAGCCGATGTAATGAAGTCCGCATTTCACACTAGATATGGCCACTATGAGTTCTTGGTGATGTCATTTGGACTCACGAATGCCCCTGTTGCATTCATGAATTTGATGAACCGGGTCTTCCGTCCGCATTTGGACAGATTGGTGATCGTGTTCATCGATGATGTTCTAGTCTACTCTCATGATGATTATGAGCATGAGTCTCGTTTCCGCATCATAATAGAGACGCTCCGAGAGCACCGATTGTATGCGAAATACAGCAAGTGCGAGTTTTGGCTTTCTGAGGTGGCTTTTCTTGGCCACATGGTTTCTGGGGCAGGGGTGTCAGTTGATCCCGCCAAGACAGAGGCAATGGTGTCTTGGGAGAGGCCCAAGACGGTTACAGAGATTCGCAGTTTCCTTGGCCTCGTCGGATACTATAGGAGGTTTGTCAAAGGGTTCTCTCAGTTGGCTCTATCCCTCACCCGATTGATGCAGAAGGATGTTCCATTTGTTTGGAGCGACAAATGTGAGTTGAGCTTCCGAACGCTCAAGGAGCGATTGACTTCTGCGCCCATCCTCACCCTTCCTTCTGGTATCTTAGATTTCACTTTGTACACGGATGCTTCCAAGGAGGGTTTGGGTACAGTGATAATGCAGTGTGGACAGGTTGTGGCGTACGCGTCACGACAGTTGAAGAACCATGAACGTAACTACCCCACTCATGACTTGGAGTTGGCAGTCGTAGTCTTTGCATTAAAGATGTGGCGTCACTATTTGTATAGGGTGACATTTGAGATCTTCATAGACCACAAGAGCCTCAAATACATTTTTGATCAGAAGGAGCTGAATATGAGGCAAAGGCGATGGGTGGAGCTGCTAAAAGATTATGATTGTACCATCTCCTACCATCCTGGTAAGGAGGATGTGGTAGCAGACGCCTTGAGTAGGCGACCATACACTGAGGGTTCGACAGCGTGGTTGCAGACTTGGGATGTGCTCACTGCACTCAGTGAATGACATTATTTGAGGGTACATCCGATGCAGTGACAGTGCCAGCTAAGTATAGTAGCTTGTGGGATAGGATCATCCAAGGGAAACAGACAGATCAGAGGATCCAAGAATTGTACCATAGATGCTTGAAGGATGAATTCGATGGATTTTGAGTCCATGAATCCATCGTATGGAAGGGGGACCATGTGTGTGTTCTAGATGACGAGGAGCTGAGGAAAGAGATCCTGGATGAGGCTCATAGCTCAAGACTTTCCATACATCCAGGTGGCACCAAGATGTACAGGAACCTCTGCCAACACTTTTTGTGGGAAGGCATGAAGAAGGACATAGCCGAACATGTTAGCAGATGTCTTACCTGCCAGATAGTGAAGCAGAACATCAGAGGCCTCCTGGTTTACTACAACCTCTTCCCATCCCGGTGTGGAAATAGGAGAGCATCTCCATGGATTTCGTCACATCATTGCCGCACACCCCTGGAGGACTTGATGCGATATGGGTCATCATTGATCGGTTGACCAAGTCAGCCCATTTCATCCCGGTCATCTTGACATATACACCAGTGCAACTAGCCAAGTTATATGTTCAGCACATCGTTCGGTTACATAGGATACCCAAGGAAGTAGTGTCGTACAGAGATTCTCATTTCACATCACACTACTGGGGAGAATTCATGAGAGCCTTGAGGATAGAACTGCACATGAGTTCAGCCTACCATCCATAGACAGATGAGCAGTCGGAGAGGACCATTCAGACCTTGGAGGATCTACTACGAGCATGTGCGGTTGAGTGGAAGGGATCTTGGAAGGATTACCTCCCACTGGTTGAGTTTACATACAACAATAGCTACCACGTCAGTATAGGCATGGGACCATTTGAGGCATTGTACGGAAGGTGGTGCACAACTCCTTTAAGTTGGCAGCAGGTGGGTGACAACACCATGTTCACCCCTCAGATCATTGAGGAGACCTCCGGGGTGGTGGAGACTGCTAGGAGGAAATCGCTGACCATACAGAGCCGTCAGAAGAGTTACACCGATCGATGGCGTAGAGACCTTGAGTTTCAGGTATGTTACCGTACATTCATGCCCTAATGGGTATAATTCTTAGCCAATTCTGTGTGGATAAAGCATTTTTTTATCGCAGGTTAGGGACTTCGTGTTCTTACGTGTGTCCCCAATGAATGGTGTATAATGTTTCGGTGCAAAGTGCAAGCTAGCACCGCGTTTTGTGGGGCCATTCGAGATTTTGGCCCTTGTTGGGAAAGTAGCCTACAGGGTGGCCCTTCCCCCACACCTCGAGGACATCCATGATGTGTTCCATGTGTCGAATCTTAGGAAGTACATCCGAGATCTCCGACACGTGATCACCTACGAGGACTTGACGGTGGAGCCAAATCTCACCTTCCCAGAAGAGTCGGTGCATATATTAGATCACGCGATTAAAAAGCTGAGGCGGAAGGAGATCCCGTTAGTCAAAGTCCTGTGGTGAAGTCAAGATGTCGAGGAGGCGACGTGGGAACCTGAGGCGGACATGAGGGAGAAATACCCTCAATTGTTCACAGGTATGGAACTGAAACCGCAGTCGAGTTCTTTTGTGATTTTTATGGGTTTTGCTCTCTTTGAGATTTTTATGGGCTCATTTCTCTGTGAGACTTGGATACAATGGGGTTCGGGCGTTGAAATCGACTAGAGTCATCCTAAATCTTGGGGATGAGACTTCCTTTGAGATTTTTATGATGTGAAACCCCCGAAAACCGAACATGGACTAAAATGCAAAATCCAGTTGGATCTAAGCTTAATTGCAAATCTGCTTTTATTCCACTTTCCAAAAAATTTATTTGAATAGTCCATTGCGTAGGTCTCGTCAATAGCTTTCCAACGAGTCCAAGAATGCGAAAATCCAAGTTCGGGAGCCCGAGTTACGGTCATTTTTGTGAAATGAGGTCCAGGCCATATACGGATCCGGACCCGGATCCGAATCCGAGTCCCAACCCATATACCCGGTCCTCCCCCTTGATCAACTCGCCCACAACATCCCCAAATCTCCTCCTTCGACCTCCAGCTCCATTCCTTCTACCTCTCCTTCACCAAGGGTCTCTGGAACACCTTGGATCGACAACCCGATGACGTACTCGTGTAGAAAAGGTACGATACCTCCTTCCTCTTGCTGTGGTTTCCACGCAAAATTTGATCATCTAACTTTTTCCCTACAACCTTAGTTACAGATTTTTGTGGTGTGACTTAATTGGATATCATCCTCTTATTCATGAGGGTTTATTTCAAGATATAATTGTCAGTGAATATTCATCCGCAAATGACTTAGTAGTTGAAGGTAATAGGCTACCAGCTGAACCAAGACTAATCATGGCCAAACTGATCCGGACCTTCCTTAGTTGTGATATGGGACTGCTACGTACAGTTGGCTGAGCCAAATTTTTTATCTTCATAGGATTCTCCTGGATCCTGGTCTCCCTGTCAATCTCTTGTGCTTATAACAGGCAGAATCCCCTTAACAGAATAAGGAGACCTTGAAAAAAAAAGTTATACAATATATATTTCCATTTTAACCATCCATTTGAATAACATAATCCAGAACAAGAACGGCATAGAAATTGTGATGCTACAAGTAAGAACTGACTGATAATCGGCTCTCTTGCATCTATGCATATCTTCCCGATAAATATGATTATATCGTTGCACCATTCTCTTAACCATATCCATAGCCATCCCAGATGCATTGATAATATTGGGTGTTAAGATAGCTTTTTTTTGTGCATAATCGGATTATACAGTATAATCCACACGAGGGTCCATAAATACTATACTTTTGATTTATATTTGCATCTGATTGATTGCTTGTTTACTTAATTTAACTTGTTAGCATTCCTTGTATGTGGAGGAGTGTATACATATGGTTGGCCGAACTGCAGGCGGGGAGGGAAGAGATGGTCGTGCTCTGCCTTTTCTTATTCATGAAGAGATGCAATTTCTTGGTGCACCTTAATTAATTTAGAGTACTCATCTTAAATATCCACCTGGGCTGTCTATTTTGATTATCCCATGCATGGTTTCCTTCACGGAGGCAAACAATTGAAAGAGTTTGACTTTTGGGGATAAGCCATGGTATAATGTGGCGTATGTGGTTTAATTACTAAGAGATATATCATGTGCATACACCCTAATTATTGTAGTCATTGCGGAGCAATTGGTAGAGGATAACTATCATCTGAACAAGTTTGTTAAAGATATCTTACACTCTCACTTGTGCATCACACTTTGCAAAAGATATCTTAAATGTACATTTTCTAGATGTTAAGGTGATATGCATCTTCAATTCATTTAACCTTTTGTTTCTGCACATCATCCATTCTATCTTTTTACACTATAATCTACAACCATTCTGGAAATCAAATCCACATTATCTTCTATAACTTTGTTGCTTCATATTTATGTATATAAATGAGTTTTAAAATATGATTTTTATCAAGTATACTAGCAGACAATTGCAATGAATCTTCGTTTAATTATCTTAAGAAGTTTACTATTCTTAAGTATTTATTCTATAATCAATCAAGGTGGAACATATTTATGATGTACTTGCTATTAAGCTCCTGTTGGAATTTCCATTTCGATGTATGTTTTCTCTAGCAGATACCCCTTAGTTTCAGTTATAAATTGATTTTGATGGAACTGTGCTTTCCATTTAGTGGACTACCTCATTAGGAATGGATCAAGGTGATGTCAGTTTTATTCTTCCCCTTAAGTAAAGACCCAGTGCTTCTCTAGCTTCTTGAAACGATTATAGAGATGAAGATTGAAGTTTCAATTCCATGGTGATTGGGTAGTTAAGTAGATGCCGCCAAGGGAGAGACATACACCTTTGGAGCCCCGGGTAGAAGCCTAGATGACCACGATCCCAACTGCTATTGTAGCTGTGATGGTTGGGGGACATGTTGTTTGGCACACCGAGGTGCTAGTCTGACGGTGTTGGCCTCGGCACTTGCGTGCTTTAGCCCGGTGCTCGAGCGCGGGCCAAGTAGTCGTGGTTGGTCGGCTAGTGTTTCGCCTGTCACTTAGAGTTAACACTCGTGTACATGCCAATGTAGGCCACATTGGCTGGTATTCCGAGTGGGAGCGCTAAGAGGGGAGTTCCGGTAAATGTGATTAATGAAGTTGGTGATGGGACATGAAACTCTTGTGCATAAGGAGGATTGGATTGTCACGATGATTCGTGAGTTGGAATCTAACTTGTGAACCGGAAGTATAATGGTAAAGTGGGGCTAAGTGGACACGTTGGGAACTTAGTTAGGATGCATTGTACCCCACCGCATGCCTACGGATGCTCCTCAACCCTAAGGTGTTTTCTTTTACCTTAGAGTTATAGTGTGAGGTCTCATCCAGACCAAGACCACAGACTATCCATGAAGCTTAGTTACTCATATCCATATCCAGATCAAGAATTAATAACAATGATAAAGATGTAATTCTTCGTGAGACCAGTTACACAGTTGTTCTTTTGCACACATTTAAATCATATCATGCTTGTTGTTGTATAGTGTTGTTTAAATCGTATTAGGCAACTTTGCTCATAACGTACCTACGTGTGAATCCGCAGGTCCGCAGCAGTGAGTAGCTTTGGGGACATCACCATTTTTGTGCAGTTTCACGACACTTTTGTGGTACAGTTGTTGGTAGTTTTACTATCCTTCTTCACTTTTAGTATTTGTTGAGAGACATGTCATATAATGTATAATTTTGGACATCTATTTTTATACTTACATATATTTTTTTGTGGACTTGGAAATGATCAATGGAATGTAATGGAATTGGTATATGCAATGACTGAAATGTATGGAATGTGAACAGGTTAAATGAGAAGTAAAATTTTAAATTCATGTGCATGTTGTTATTTTTCTCCTACTGTTACGAATGTCAAGTTTTCGAATGTAGAATGTGTATGCGTGGAATTGGATTGCCGAGTACCCAGATCCTAGGGGTGTGACAGTTACGGTATGTTGATAAGATAGACATATGGGTTCCCGAGCTCTGGTGAACCCTCCTCCATGTATAAAGAATCAGTGATGAGTGTATATGTGAATGAGTGTATATGTGCATGATGATAACTGTTGCTTCTCCATCACAAAATGTTGATAAGATGAAGTGCACATGCTTTACCGAGTCCCACGCTCCGACGACATATCATATTAACCATAATGCACAATGAGTCTTATTAGGGGCTAAGATGTTGACATTAATCTGATTCTACATTTTTCTCTGCTAAACTTCTTCCAATTGATGAAACTAAATCTTACTGAAGCATAGATAAGTACCCAATTTTGAATGATACAACCTATGGAGAATCTTGATTGATAATTGTCCCATTATTTATTGATTAATAATCATCCTGTTATTTGGGACCTAGATGAACAACATTCATAATTCAACTGTAATATATGTGCCTTGTTTACCACACATTCTTCGATTGAGTAGAGTTCTATCGACATTTCTCAGAATGAACATATTTCATATATTAGCATTGCATAAATTAATGATATTGTCCAAGGCGATGATCGGCAGGCTAGAATTTATTCATTGAAAGAAAAGCACAATAATGTGAATAACAAAGTTATTTATGAAATGGAGTCATTCTAGTGTTGGGGAATATATAATTGTTAATTAACAATGGAAAGTTTCACCTCATCTAGGGTGGTTCTTGAGATGAGTTTTTATCTGTGAAGGGCATTCAATTATGTGCATTTGACACATGTAATGCTCATGAAATGGGAACTGTCTCTGTTGAAGTTTGTCTTGTAGATAGAAGCTGCAAAACTGCATCAATGAACTGCAAAAAATAAATCGAGTAGATTCATCATTTCAGCAATGGGCCTAGCACAAAAGCAACAGAAGATCACTTAAGATTACAACACAACAATATGAGTTGCTCACACATGCGCATGACAAGGAGATTCCAAAAGTAAAAGCCAAAAACAAAACAAAGTGGTGGGAATGTGTTAGGAGTAGAACAACTTGACACAAAACAAGACCATCACATCCAGTTTTGACTGGGCACTGAGTCAACTTCAGAGAATTTGCATAGCTTGAGTTCTTCTTTCCTTTGACATAATCGGGGAACATGTATGCATACTGAACAGTTATGACAACATGAAAAACTTCAACTTGTATTTTCCATAGATGTCCAAACATACATCCAAATGAACATTGTCAAGTTGCCTCTTATAGCATTAAATAAAAGAAATTAGATCTGAATCAAAATTAGAACCAATTATCCAAGGAATCATTATGTTGAATTTGCATGTAGTTTGATATTGCCATTTGTTCCCCTAAATTCCACATGTGCAATATTTTATTTCAGCTTGAGAAGAAGACACTTCGAGACTAGATTTCATTAGCGCAAGAAGACACTTCAAGATTAGATTTCATTCTCTCTGCTTTGCATGGTCTCCCTTTGGCTTTAACCCATAGTGGATCATGGATATTGAAATGATCTTCTCCAAATTCAACGGTATGATTTCTTCAGCATTGAAGAGTGTTATTTATACCAAAATCCTTGAATTCGATGAATGGTTGACATAGTTTGCATATTGATTAACCTGGAATCACAAGGGTCTAAATGTCTCACACAAGGCGGAGATAAAATCGCTGCGGCGACCCTCGGTAATTCCCGATTAAGTCAACAATCAACCCACAATATCAATCAATCAATGAGAAACAAATGTGGACTTAAAATTTATTATAACTCTACAATAAGTGTGTATAGTGCAAGTATGTGTAGAGGTCGAACACAGGGAGCAGACAGGTAGAATGGGGCAAAATGCTCAAAAATGTGAATGTGATGATTTATCTTTCTATGCTATTTTTTGTGGGTTTTTAATTATATATATAATTAATTAATTTTATATTTTATATTTTTATATTTTGGTTTTTAATTTCTGATTTTATATTTTCTTTTTATATTAATTTTTTATTTTCTTTTTCAATAGTAAATATGTATAGAAAGTGAGAAAGAGGAGGATGAGGTATTTATAAAATTAGGTAAAAATATTCAAAAATCAGGAAATAAAATGTTTTTGGTCTTTTTATAATTTTCTACTATTTTTGTGATTTTTCTAGATTTTTCTATTTTTTGGTATTTTTAAGGTCAAAAATACTGAAAATAGTGAAGGAAATAAAAGGCTCACTAAAATAGGGAAATAAAATATCAAACAATAACAAAAATTTTCCAAATTAATTTTAAACTAAAGATAATACAACAAAGAAAATCCAGAGACAAAAATTAGATTTTTAGGTTTTTTCTAGAATTTTTAAGATTTTTATGAAGATTTTTGGAGTTTTCTAATTTTTAGGCTTTTTACTTTGAATTTTTTAGTGATTTTTGGAAAAGACACTGAAATACACAAATGATATTTTTTTTGGAATTTTTAAAGGGGTTTTACTATTTTTTTGATATTTTCTAATGCAAACAGTAACAAAAGTGCATATTTTTAAAGTTTTATAAATATGAAAATGCAATAAAAATGCAAAACAAAAATATAGCAAAAAAGAGCAATCAAACAGGAGCTTAACTTGATTTTTTGATGATTTTTAGAAATTTATGGATGCATAAAATAAATAGAATCAACAAAGCGAGATTACACTACTAGCAATGGCATATATGTAAATATCCAAACATCCAGGGGCCAACGTGCAATTTTCCACAAAAATTATAGCTAAGAAATATATTTCCAAGACCAAATACAAATATCAAAACCCGCTAGGGCGTGCCTGCAATTTTCCCAACCCCACACGTGATTGGCACACGCCTGGCAAGGACCTAAATGCAATATACAATAATCCCAGCGGCTGATATGCAAAATATCCAAAATAATACATGTTACAAATATTTCCTAGACTGATACGAAATAGATAGACCCACAGGGAGTCCTGTGCAAAATCACCACCACCCCACGTGCACCGGTCACGTGAGGTGACGTGGACAGGACCTAAGTGCAAATAAATAAAGTTCAGGGGCCTAGATGCAAATATTACAAAATATTACAACGGCACATGAAAGTTTATGGATTAAATAATAAATACAAAAACACTCAGGGTAGAAGATGCAAAATACCCAAAGCCTACAGATCCGACGGCTGGTGTACTTCTACTTGCCACGTGTCGAAGATCTGACGGTCGATGACGGTTCGCAGCTGGCGACCACAATTAGATCTCCTCTAGTGGATCGGATGGCTGAGCTTCGTGGAGATCCAATGGTAGCTGCTGGATCTGGAGGTGCGGCCTGATCTGACGGCTGACGGCCTAGGACGAAGAACATGGAAGAAGGTCGGCGAAGCCGACCTTCTCCTACCTTGATCTCGACCACTGGCGACGCTTCAAGCTCCAAAAGTGGCCGAGGGTGCTCCTGTGGTCTTCCTCTTCCTGTTGATGGCTCCAAAAGACTCCGGCGTGGGCCGGAGCTCGCTAGGGAGGGCGACGGAGCTGGGATGCTCCACGGACCTCTGGTAAAGGTCAAAACGAGCCCCAGGCTCGAGTCAAAGCTCTTTGACCTACAAAAGGGGGTGAAAGGGTCCAGGGCAAAATGCCTGGACCCCGCGGAGGTGGAAACGATGCGAGAGGCGACGACGCACGGTGGTGGCTGGAGGAGCACTCTGGCGAGGGTGAACATTAAGGCGATTCGATGGATGAAACGAGAAGATTTTTGGGGGGTTTTACACTATGACTACGACGAATGAAAGGCAAAAGAAAAATGGAAGAAAACAAAGACCTCGAAGGGGTTGAAACTGAGGTAGAAGATTCCTCGACGCTAGATATGGCGGAGGTGATTGGAGCCGCCTCGGACGTCGCTCGACCAGCCTGAAGCTCTGGAGAGGAAGCTGTCACCTTCCTCGAGCTCTTGGGCATGAAAGCGGGAGCTAAGCTTGTGCAAGAGGGGTTTAAAAATCGAGTTGAAGGTCGGAGGTTGAATATGTAGGGTTGACGCTGTGGCTCTGACGCTTCAAAGATCGAGGGCGATCACTCGAATCACCGCTCCTCGGCCCTAGGAAAGCCTAGGGCGTGAAAGAGGGATGATCGAGGAGCAAAAGTGCTTCAGGTCGTGACATGAAAGGATACAAGAGTTGAGCTCGAAAAATTCGTGAAAATGAGACAAAACGCAATTCTGACACAATGGCAGAGGGGAGGGACAGCCAGTTGACCTGCCGGTCAACGTGGAATGTCACCTGGTTGGTCCACGTGGACCAACGAGGAAAAATCCCTGGAAAATGTTTTATTAATTCATTTAAAAATAACAAATGATTTTATTATTTTTAGGTTATAAAATGAAAAATATTTGTTATTTTCTAAGATGTTTTAATATGATTTTTTAATTATTTTTATGAGGTTTATAATTACAAGTTATCTTTTTAGGCTTGTATAGGTATATAAATATATATATTTTAATGTTTTATTTTTATTTTGTATATTTAATGTATTTATTTTGGTTTATTATTTTATAAATTTATAGAATATTTTTATACACTTAAATATATTTTTATTTTATTTTTCTGAAGTATTTTGTACACTTAATAAAATAAAAGTGTTAATTATATAGGTATGTATATTGGTATTATACATAGGTATGCTATTTATACAAATATTTTATTTTGTATTTTCTTTGAGTTTTTAGTCTGATTTTAATGTACAAATATATTATAAATAATACTTACAAAATTATAAAAATATAAAATTATAAAAATAATGAATAAATAATAAAATGAATATTTTAATCTGTACAAGTATACAAGTGGAGTCCAAAACTCAACTTTCAAAACATAGCTCTGCCAAATGCGAAACGACCTTCATTAAATAGCTTATTTCAAGTTATATACAATTAAAGGTGATTTTGATACGTTTCGAGCTTTTATTAGGGAGATACATGTCTGGAAAGTTGGGATTCTGGAATTTTATTCTGATCATAACTTTTTATCTGTACATTATTTTTGTATGAACTTAATTTTATATTTTCTTTATTTAATTATCTACAACTTTTATGTACAAATTTCTTTATTTGAGGTGTAAAAAGTAGAACCAAAAATAGGTCCCAACATGACTAAAAACAAAGGTATTTTTATTGTATTCTGCCCCTTATCTCACCCTACTTTATTCCTTGTCGACCTAGTCATCTAGATGCCTAGGTCTCGGAGTTTCGGATCATAAAATATTTACAATATTTTATTCTTTTTCTTTTCTTTTCTTTATTCTAAAATTTTTGTCTTTAAAAACTGTATTTTATACACTATTTACATACACATGCATGAATGCTAAGATGCGGGAATTAAGGGTATTTACATGCATTTGACAGGGTTTTTGAGGCCAAAATGATAGAATAAAGATGATGAAATGTGGATTCATCACATATATAATCTAGTACAGGAAAGTAGCGGCTTCAAGATACAAAAAATGTTTCAAATACTATAAACTATTTGCCAGTGAAATGCCACCCAGTAAAGTAGAGGCAAGAACATAACTATACCTTTCTTCCCCACGAATGCCCTTTCTGTGCACGGTATCATTTGGAATCAAAATCATAACTCTAAAATAATAGGAAAAATAACACCATTAATCTATCATTCAGCTCAATATATGGCCTATACAACAACAATTTATTTAAAATTACATAAAAATGAATGCCATTTGAGAGAAAAGATAATAAATCTTATGGAAGGTGAATACCACGGTTAAATTCACTTAACGAGTTTTGAAAAACCACTAAATATAGTAAACCAAAGCAGCAAAAAGTATTGTAATCTATAATAGTGCATATATTTGCATCAATTGATTAGGAATAAATAATGGTTTTGGGACAGATCGAAAAAATATTGTATTCTGTATCAAATCGTGCACCGAAATTTTAAGGTAGTAGATCTTTCTCAAGGTGTTGCTAATAGAATTTTATTTAAAGCAAAAAAAATGAAATCCCTAATTAAGTATGTTGGGGTGTTTGCTGATTTATATCATAACCATGGAGAAAATCAACACTTTATACTTGAATTAGGGCTTGCATGTGGAGAGTAAGAGACCTTGCGGTAGCAGCAATGAACATTGAACCACTGTGGTGGGGAGGAGGAGGGACGGGATGGCACCAATGGGATGATTCTCATAGCGAGGATTGTGGGGGAGTCTCCTCCTTGTCGGATTCTACCCCCCCCCCCCCCCCCCCCCCCGCCCCCCTCTTCACGGTAGCGCATGGGGGAGTTGGGAGGAAGAGACGGCCGGGGGGAGGGGTGCAGGGAGGAGGCGGGAGCATCAGGGACGGTGGTGGGGTGGTGGGTAGGAAGGGGGTCGGGATGTGGTGGGTGAGGGCTGCGGGCGAAATGCATTTGGGGAGGATCTGTAGGGGTTTGGTGCTACATTTAGCAGACTCATCGAACGGTGGGGGCTCGCTTCATCTGATGGTAGAGGATCTGGGTGCAACAACATAGCTGCACATGGGGCTCAGCTTCCCTTTTCCCATATATATGGGTAAATGATGCTGCCACATAAGGAGAGATAACTTGGCTCCCCCACCTCATTTTTCTCATATTTTTTTATTTTTGAAAATACTTCGTAGATTTTCATTATATTATCTCCATATTATGTCATTCAAATTTCGTGTGAAATAAAGACTCCTACGACCTCCATCCAGACATGGTCGATTTCAATAATTTGCGATCGTTAAAATAGATTGTTTAAATGGAGGCCTAGGAGTCTCTGTTTTTCATGAAATTTGAATGGCATAATATAGAGATAAAGTGATGAATTTCCACAGATTTATTTTTCAAAAAATAAAAAAAATATAAGGAAAATGGGTGTGGGGAGAGCCAAGTTAGCTCCCCCCAGAGCAACCCCATTTTCCCCTCTATACATAGGAAAAAATGGGGTTGTCCCTAGAGGGCAGACAATGGGTTGCCCTCACACTATTTTCCGTATTTTTTTTATTTTTTTTGCAAAATATTACCATGTATATTCATCTATATATCCTTCAATATGTCATTCGAATTTTGTAAGAAACAAAACATTCTATACCCTTCATCTAGAACATGTAATTTTAACGGTCTAGACATTGTTATAATCGATATGTTCTATATGTTATACTTTAAATGGGACGTGGTCCGTCCCATGGCCTCAAATTTCAGCGAAATTCGGTCGAATTTCTATCGAATATCGATATCCATTCAAAATCGAAATTTGACCGAAATGGCCGAAATGACCGAAATATGGGGGTCCTAGTACAAAAAATGACCGAAATGACCGAAATTTCGGTCGAAATTCCACCGAAATTCCATCGAAATTCTGTTTTGGTCGATACCGAAATGGTGACCGAAACCGACATTTAGGGCCTTGGTCCGTCCATCCTTATGGAAGGCCATGTTGTCATCCGTTGGAGTGACTATCAATCAGAGTCTAAGTTTACAAGTAAAACCACTTCAGATACCCAAACCATTGATGAATAATTGTAGAACGACCTTTGTGACCGCATGGTCAATCAAGCTTCTCCGACAATTGCGGCGAGGCTAAGTCTCATGGGAGACCGTAACCATCGGACGTGGGGGAGGGGTCAACGATGTGAGGACGGTGCACCCCCTATAAGTACCTCCTTTAGGAGGAAAATGTATTATCAGAACTCATATCTACACTCACCAATCGGGAGCCCCCTACCACCCCAAAATCCCCAATCCTCTTGATTTCTCTCACAAAGGAGAAGCTTCAACGACGACATACCTCAGTCCTTTATTGGTATCAAAGCGCAGCCTGTCTCTTCGAATGTTGCTTATCTCTTTGATGGCGGAAACTCTTGGTGTGCCATCATCGTTGCCGATCCATTGTGGCCGTTGTCCCTCCTCGGGTCCTCCTTGGAAACTCTTATGAGGAATCCTAATTACAACCACATGTCATTCTTTTTATTTCTTATTTGGGTGCCTTTTTTTCGTGTCTTGCAGAGTGCATGGAAAGCAAGCTTTCTTTTTTTATCCATAAATTGCCAGCTGTGTTTTAAAATCACACGTTTCAACTTCCTAACATAGATCAAGTTTTTAGTTTTATCATGGAAAGCAAGCTTTCTTTTTTTTTAACCATAAATTTCCAGTTGTGTTATTTTTATTGAAATCATTACACCAGTTCAGTGTTTTCCCTTCTTTATTAAATATATCAAGATTCATTTTTTTGAATTCTTTCTAGTATTCGTTTCTCCACTGAAATTCTTTGATTTACTGCTTGGTCCAAATATATCGTCTGGCCTCCCTTTTATAATAAATTTAATGAAAGTTGACCTTGGATAGTAAGACCAAACTTGTAAAGGTTCCCACCATCACGACCTTCTTCTCATCGATACTTTAGTGAATCATTGCCAAATAGCCATCTCTTGTTCTATTAACATTATAAATTGAATCATACTAAAATTTTCTATAAATCGAGATTTTAATAGGAGTTTTTGTTAAGACATTGATTTAAATCTTTATTTGATTAATTAACTCACACATAACTGTTATTGTTCCTTATTTTATTTGATTGAGGTAATATTGCAAGCCAATCCTCTAATTGTCATTAAGTTTTTTATAATGATCAATTACCTTCATCAAAGTTACTTAATCTCATACCAACCTTATATTTATTTCATTAGATCAAAAATCACAAGCAAGACTATTGCCACTGAGGTGGGAAAAATTGAGTACCTTGGCGATATCGATTATGAGTTGTGGAGTAGAAAGAATTATTTTGGCCTGCTACACAATAGCATACACTCCATAATAGACAAATTAGGCCCTACCTTATCTAAGAATTCAACCATGGAGGAAATCTAAACCCGCGAATAGTGGAAGAAACAGATAACAAGGATAGGAGCTTTATGCTGACCCATATGGAGTTGAACCTAATTTGGGTCTTCGAGACATGCAAATCAACGTATGAGCTTTGGACCAAAGGAGAAATGTCACTCCAAGTCAGAAGTGAGCGTCGAGCTTATTCTACACAAGTACAACTTGTATAGAATGAAGAATTTGAAAGCGTCTTCGAGCACATGAAAAAGATGATCGCTATAGTCAAAGATCTAGCTACTGTTGAATACACAATTCCGGAGAGGGTGCAGATAAAAACTATTTTAGGAAGCATCCCCCATCATTCAACATGATTGTCATATCCTTGAAAATGAACGACAACATAAAGAGTGTGACAGACCTACCTACATAGTTGGTAATCGAGCAAGACCTCTCAAGGCAAAGATTGAAAGTTGAGTTCTTTGAGATCGATGAGGAAGAAAAAGCAAATGTGATGCACGCAAAGAAAAGACTACGACCTCTAAGGTAAATTTCAAATGAAAAAGTGGGAAATGCCCACGTAGTTCATGCTACAGTTCCAGAAAATATGATCATTTCAAGGTCAATTGTTCTAACAAGAAGAAGTCTAGAAATTCTAAAATGCATGAAAATAAAGCCAAGAAGAAAATTGAATTCACTGCTGTTGTGGAGTGCAATTCTACAGTCACTGACTGAAACAGGTGGAGGATTGACTCTGATGTAACCCGACACATTGCCAAGACAAAGGAGGGCTTGTGGATTTCCAAGGAACTGAAGAAAGGAGAACATATGATCTTCATGGGTACAATACCTACTTGGATGTTGGAAGTGTTGGACATACATGCTTGACTTGGATGATAGCATAATGGTATTTCAAGATGTACTATATGCTCCAAGAATACACAGAACTTCGTATCTGTTCTAGTTCTACTCAAGAAAGATTTTGAATTTTATTTTTATAATAAGCGTGTATCAATAGGAAAGAATAGGAAGGTCTATGCCATAGGATAGTTTGTACCCGAGCATGACCTATTCCGTCTCCTGTAATAAGTACTAGTGAATCAATGAATGTGTTTTTGAGTACTCTCTGTATTATTTATCAGTTTTTGATTTATAGCATATGAGACTGGGTCATCATGGAATTCTAAAAGGATCAAATGATCAAATCTGATCTTCTACCTAAGATTGCGGGTGCAAGGACATTATCTTGTGAACATTTCTTGACTGGAAAAATTATGAGAAACCCCTTCTCGACGGGAATTCAATCAAAGGAATTATTAGGTTCATCTGTTCAGATATATGTAGACCATTGAGTGTTAGTACACATACAAATAAGGGAATACTTCATACCATTCATTAATGACTATTCTAAGTTCTCATGTCAATCTTTTAGGAAGACCGACAGAAGCCTTTGAAACATTTAAGAGATACAAGACAGAAGTAGAGATCAAATTAAGAAAATCAATTAAGACCTTAGGACCGATAGAGGTGGAGAATATACATCAAAGGAGTTTGAGGAGTACTGCATTCGAGTAGGCATTTTGTAAGCAAACTACACGTTTTATACACCACAACAAAATGGTATAGCTGAAAGAAAGATAGAACATTGATGAACGTGGTAAGATGTATGTTGTCACACTCAAGTCTCTCAAAGAAATTTTGAAGAGAAGTAGTATTGACCATTAATTATATACAGAATCGGGTTCCCACCAAGTCTGTAAAATCAATGTCATATGAAATTAAGGATGGCAGGAAGCTCGAGTTGGGTCATATCTGCAAATGAGGATGTGTTGCACATGTCTTGGTACTAAGTCAGCTTAGAGATAAGTTAAACTTCAAGACATTAAAGTGCAAATTTGTTGGATATAGTGAACATTCTAAAGGATATAGGTTCTTCCATGAAACTAAAGGTTTGATCGAAAGTCATGATGCAACTTTCTTGAAATTCATCAAGAAAAAGGAGCAGAAAGTAGAGGAATCAGATCATCAGATTGTCCTACAGGACAATGAACATGACTTGGAGATAAGACAAGAAGTAGTAGTTGATAGTGATCATTCATATATAGAGAATGAACCTATGGTTAATGATGATCCTTTAGAGAAGTGAGTGAACTCATACATACCACGGGTATAATCAGCAATAAGAGACCCATAATATGACCCTCATGGATGGAAGATTATCATTTCCATGAATACAAGGGCGGTCGTGTTACAACTGTAGACAAGGATGGTAGTGGAAGTGGATTGTACATATCCCATAGTCTTTAACGAAGCAATGTCTTCGAACAAGTCAGAATCATGGACGACCGTCATGGGGGATGAGTTGGACTCAATTGAGTGAAACAGTGTATGAGAGTTATGTGATTTGTCAAAAGGTAGGTAATCCATATAGTGTAAGTGGGTATTCAAGAAAAAAGTACCGAGTTAACTGTGTTGTTGATAAATATAAAGCAAGATTAGTTGTTCAAGGATTATACTCAACAAGCTGGAATAAACTTCAAGGAAACACACGCTCTGGTTGCTAAAATTAGCATCGATTAGGATGATCTTAGCTATACTTGCATATATGGATTTGAATTATTCCAAATAGACGTGAAGACGACCTTCCTTAATGGAGAATAAGAGATGATATTTATATGCGGCAACTAGTGGTTTTCAGGTTGAAGGTCAGAAGAAAAAGGTTTATAAGTTAAGAAAGTCATTATATATCTTGAAACAACTTCACAGCAATGGTATCTTAGGTTTCATGAGAAAATTATTCAATTTAGATATGTTGCATATATGTTGGATAATTGTGTATATGTCATGAAGAGTGGGAGAAAGTTTGTTATCATGTCATTATATGTAAATGACATTCTACTTGTGGGTAATGACATAGGGATGCTCAATGAAATTAAAGAGAAATTGAGCAGTGAATTTGAGATGAAGGGCATTGACGAAGCATTCTATATTCTTGAAATTCAAATTACAAGAGACAGATATTCAAGGACATTGGGTCTTAGTCAAAAAAGTATTCGCATACTATGTTAAAGAGATTTGGAATGTAGAATAGCCACTCCATCTCCTACACCGATTGTGTTTGGAAAGAGATTCAGTAAGAGTCGATATCCTATAAAGGGATAGAAATCCTTAGAAGTTCCATATGCACAAGTGGTGGGTAGTCTGATGTATGCAATGATGTGCACTCGATTTGATTTGGCTTATCAAGTTAGCCTAGTCAATAGATATCAAAGTAATCACGGACCAGTACATTGGGAAGCTGTAAAGAGGATTCTTCAATATCTGAAAGGAACCGTACATCTGAAACATGTGTATCAAGCTGAATCACTTGAGGTAGCATGATACTCCGATGCAGATTTCGAAGGGGATGTGGATGACTGGAAATCTACATCAGGTTACCTTCTCATGTTTGGTCGAGCAGCTTTTTCTTGGGGTAGCAAGAAACAATGATTTGTATCTAGACATATATAAGGGGAAGAATACATTGCATGTATCACGGCCACCACTCATGGTTTTGGATTAAACGCTTTCTGAAAAACTTAAGCCTGAAATTGATCAAAGGACCAATTAAAATGTATTGTGATAATCAAGCTGCAATCAGCTTGATCGATAGTACAGCTAATAGTTCTAAAGGAAAGCCATATTGAAATACAATATCATATATACAAGAGACCATAACCATTGGACGTGGGGAGGGGGCGGACGATACAAGGACATTCACGTCCTATAAGTACCCCCTTCGGAAGGAGAATGGATTATCGGAAGTCAAATTCACACTCGTCAATCGGGAGCTCCCTACCACCCCAAAATCCCCAATCCTCTCGAATCTCTCACGAAGGATTAGCTTCAATGATGGCATAAATCGATCCTTCAATAATAGCTAAAGACATACATCGATCCTTCAATAATGGCCTCGTGGAAATTCGTGGAAGTAATCGATTTCCCTACAAATTGGGGATATTTAATATCGCAATTTTCTTCCAACATGTCCATACTTTCCAAAAAAACATGTTCAAGGCAATGCTAAATACATTCAAGAAAACAAATTGCTCAATGATTTCTCAATACAAATGATGAACACCACGATGGAAGATCCTATTTCATATGGAAGTGCATTGGAAGATCACAATGATGATTTGGAGATCGAGGTACCAAACTACTATTTGCATTTTATCTCACTGAACTCTCATTTATTTTACAAGAATCGTTTTTTTTTGCAAACACAGATGAACCTGACCATATGACGAAGGAACAAGAGGAATTTGATCATTCGTCGACGTGTATCTTTTACTTTTTTGTTGGAAAATTTTAATTATGTTGTTTACCAATGCAATGTTTGTTGAGTAACTTAGTTATTTTCAGTGACGGAGAGAGGGGGGACGGGTGGGGGCTTAGCCCCCGGCTCTCGACCATAATCCGCATATATGTTTAATATATAGTACTATAATATAAACCTAAATACATTATTTAATAATTAGAATTTACATGTTATGTATAATAGCCTTCATCTCAACAAAAAAATCAATATATAGGGAATAAAGGGGATATCCCTACCACACTTTTTCCGCAATTTTTTTATTTTTTTGAAAAATATCACCATGTATATTCCTCTATATATCCCTCCAACATATCATTCAAATTTCATCAGAAATATAGACTCCTTTACCCCTCATCTAGAACAGGTAATTTTAACGGTCTAAACATTGTTGTAATCGACCTGTTCTAGATAGAGGGCATAGGAGTCTCTGTTTTCTGTCGAAATTCGAATGACATATAGCGGGATATATAGATGAATATACATGATGATATTTAAAATAAAAATAAAAAAACTCGAAAAATGGGGCGGGAGCAGCCCCATTGCACCAATATATATAATCTAATTACAATAATTAACTATTAACAATATATGATGTGCATAACCAGATACGGATACATCTTTATATGTCCATCATCGTATGCATTTATAAACCGTCATAGATATGTATTTTTTTATGATATATTATATAGATAATGATTTTCTTTTTATTTCTTTGCATGTACGGATATGGAGTTGGATACCTTTTTCATTTTTTTAGGATAGTAAAAACAAATATGGTTACATATTTTTCTAGTGTATACATATATGGATACATATACCTATTTGTATCGATATGATTGCAATCCTATTTGTATCTGCATCCATTTTAAAATATATATGCATATAAACGTACACATGTCAAAATATATATAACAAATATGACAAAAGATTGGTACATATATCTATATTTATTTGCATCCATGTAAGTAAAAAGCACTGTATAGTGTTACTTGTCTGAAAATATTAACTCTAGTGGTATTACTTAATATTATGTTAATAAATATATATTTCAGTGATATGAATAGTTTTGTAGAGAATCTTTTTGTCAATACGACGTTTATAGAAATTATTTATGTTCGGTTATAAGTTTATATAGGCACTTTTATAAAAATTTATTTCCAATATTAGTTTCGATCAATTAAGGAATTATTGAAAACTCACCTTATAGATTGAATTCGTTTCCAAGAATCCAACTTTATAGATTGAAACTTCCATTGATGTTCTATATATCCTTCAAATTTCGCTCAAATCAGATCATTTCTTAATTTATCTTAGTAGTTGAAAGTCCAATCAATATTTAAGAAATTTAAGTCTCGCTTAAAAGAGAAATATACTTTTAGCCATTGATATAAAATAACAAATTATTTTAAGAAACAAATATTAACAACTACAATGACAAGATAAATTATATAAATAATATCTAAATAATTTCGCCCCAAGATGAATTTTCTGCTTCGTCCCTGGTTATTTTATTTATCAGGTAGAAATCTAAATCTTATAATGCATTACGTCCCATAAAATTGCCTAATTTTTTGTGTAATTTTACTGTGAAGCACCACGTACGTACGACTTAGATGAATCTTAGAGGAGATGTAAGAATATCACACATGAAAAAAGGGCACGATTTTTTTTAAAAAATATATTCCTACATTTAAAATTGTTTTTAATAAACGAACTTATATGAATGCAGGTAGTTAAACATTGTTTATATAACAAATAATATGTAAAAATCAGGTTGTGATTCAAGCAAACAAATGCAATAACTAAAGGCACTTGCAGATAAGGATGTAAACGGACCGAATCTGAGCGAACCTACATTCTTTAGGTTTGGTTTGCTTATTTAATTGAGCCTAAACTTGTGTTTAGGTTCGGTTTGTTTGTTTTCGAATCGAATCTGAACCGAACCTCTTTTTAATCGAATTAAACCTAAGCAGATATCGAACTTGAGAATTCTCTAATAAGGGGTAGTGAAAAGAAAAGAAATGGAAGTATACATGTATGCCTATAATTGGAATAAACATTCATTCAGTTTTTTCTTTATCTACCTCTTCTTCATCTTTAAAAAAAGTAGATTAATAAGGATCTATGAAAAAATAATTATAAAATATATAATGATAAGGAATAATGGAGGGATATACGATAAGTAAGGTTTATACATGTTCTGTTAATTTGAGGAAAAAGAACGGGGAAAGTACTAGACACATATATGATGAATGTTGTAACCATGATGTGACTTTTTATTTTGAGATGGTTTATACCAAGATAAAACCTATTTATCCCATAAATATTCACTTATCTCCAAACAAAGTTCATTTATCCTGGGATAAAATCCACTTATCTCAAAATAAGGTCCATTCATGCAGATAAGGACTTGTAAATATCTAAATATATGTGATTGTCGATCTTTTAACGAATTGAACCCGAGCGAACCTATGAATTTTAGGTTTGGTTCGTTTATTTAATCGAGTCTAAACTTGTATCCATGTTCTCGTTTATTTTCGAACCGAATTTGAATCGAATTTTTAACGAACCGAACCTGATCGAATATCGAACTTGAAAATTTTCTGACACCCCTACTTGCAAATCAATTCAAGAAAGTATGGAGATGGAATACCACGTTAATATTTTAAAGATCCTTTACCAATAAGGTCTGTTCGTTTTTATGGAAAACTTTATTAATGTTGTCAAGGACATGTTTATGGAAATCTCTCACTCATGTGACTCTAGAGCAAGGATTTAGAAACTGAACCATACATTAAACTGATTAATCTTCGATTTTTTTCTACTGAGTCGGACCGTCGGTCCAAACCGGTCAGCCCGGTGATATGTCGGCATGATGTTATCATTCCTATCGACTCAAAAAAATGGACCGGGCTTAATTTACTGACCCAATCAATCGAATTGGTTTTTTGAACCAATAAAATTGGATACATATATGCAAATATGCATTTCTATATCAATGAAATAATGGTTTAAAATGTCAAATCTTTCAAAAGAATAACATGATTGTCTATTTCGAGTAAAACTCTATAAAAGATAGTCACATATTCTAGTATCATATATGAATATCATATTGTAATAATTTATTTATAGTTACTTCTAGAAAATTACTCGAAGAAAGTAGTGGCACAAGTTATATTCCAAAAAAGAGAGAGAGACATAACTGAAATTGCAGAAGTTAAGAAGGGCACAATTGATAGAAAGTATTTAAACCTTTATTTTTTGAAAATATACCAAATCATTAAAATCGGATCAATCCGGTTCAACTCGGTCCAACCACCCGGATCAATCCGGTCTGACCATCAGTGGGACCCGATTTTTTATTTTCTTTTTTTTTTAAAAAATTAATTACATAAAAACGATCGGACCTGGTATGACCGATCCGATTTTTAAGGGATTTTTACCCGGTAGACCCTATAATCTTTGTCAATTACCTCTACGACCTTTGAAACATCTTAATTCCTCCCTCGACCTCGTAAACTTGCTAACCCTTACCCCACAGATCCCGTGGTTAACCTACATCCATTTATCCGTTAGAACTGACCTGATTCCGTTACATTCTTTTATATCAGGGATTTTTACACCTATACCCCTGTCTGCAGCGCCGTCCCGAGTAGTGCTCCACCTGTAAGCCCCCCCTCCGCCGAGCCCGACCGTTGAGGAGCCCCGCACCCAGCTGCCCCCCTCCCGTCGCTCGAGGCCCCCCCTGCTCGACGTCTCGTCGGGCCTCCCCTGACTCGAAGCCCCCTCCCCCCCCCCCGCCGCGGACCTCTCCTCGAAGCTCCCCAGGCCGCCTCCCCTGCGCGGGCCTCCCCTGCATGAAGCCCCCCCTCCTCGCCATGGGCTTCCCCCCTGCTCGAAGCCCCCCCCCCTCCTCAGGCCGCCTCCCTTGCCCGAAGTCCCCCCCCCACCAGGCTGCTTCCCCTGCGTGGGCCTCCCCTGCTCGAAGCCCCCCCCCCCCCCCGCTCCAATCCCACCACTCTCGTCGCCTCCCCTGCTAGAAGGCTCCCCCCTTCCGCTCCAGCGCCTCCGTCGACCCCCATCAACCTCCTCCAGTCCACCCACCCAGCCCAGTTCGCCCCGGTAGCGACCCACCCGCCGCCTGGAAGCCTCACCTCCTCCAGGACGAGTGCCCCCCCACTTCCTCCAGCCCAGGTCGAGCACCCTCCCCCTTGATGCTGACCATCTTCCACTGTTTTTTTCTTCTTTTGGTTAATTCTAGCCATCCGATCACGGATTGGTTAGATTAACGCATTTTTAACCCAAGGAAGTTAACTCTGGATATGCCAATTTAACGCTGGGGTTCGTATGGTAAGACGGAGCAAGTTTACGGAGACGAGGGAGGAATTAGGATGTTTCAAAGGTCGTAGAGGTAATTGACAAAGATTATAGGATCTATCGGGTAAAAATCCTATTTTTTAAATGCTTAACTGAGATTTGATATTAATAGCTTGTTTATTATCTTTATGCAACATATATGTTGATATTGTTTCAATGCTTGATTGCATAAACTCATAACGTAGATTCCATTTCACAATGACATTATACTGATTATGATTAGACTGACCATGCATATACCATTAATATCATTAATATAAATAATAATAAATTGAATAATATATAACATAGTTATCTTATTTTAAATTAACCTTTTAAAACAAAACTTTTATAAAGCATTCATTTAGTGTTGTCTCAGAGATTTCCAGCTATTTTTATTATTTATTACATAATTACTCTGATTTTTCTAATGTCTACTAACTACAAATTAAATATACTATCGATATTATGCATTATTTGCATTTGTTGAATGATATTTATAGCGAATACTTTTGGCATGATAAGAATTTGATCACCAGGACTTAGATTTAGAAAATGTAATTGAAAATTTTTATAATAGATATGACAATAATACGTTGTTGTTTATACAAATATCTATCAATATATATTATATATGAATAACAAAAAAGGAAATTATTTGTATAAGCATATGAAACAAAGGTCATCCACATTTTTCACATACACACACACATAGGTCAATGGGCTGCCCCGCCTCATTTTTTGTGAATTTTTTTATTTTTTTTGAAAAATATCCCATGTATTATTCATCGCTATATCCCTCCTATATGTCATTCGAATTTCGTCAGAAACAGAGACTCTTACGACCTCCATCCAGACAGGGTTGATTTAAAAAATCATGCGGCCGTTAAAAAAACGACGTCTGGATGGAGGCCGTAGGAGTCTCTGTTTCTGACAAAATTCAAATGGTATATAAGAGGGATATAGGGATGAATATAAATGATTTTATTTTTCCAAAAAAAAATAAATTTTGTTGGAAAAAATGGGATGGGGGCATCCCCATTTTTTCCATATATATATATATATGGGAAAATGGGGCTGCCCCCACCTCCATTTTTTGCAAATTTTTTTGGAAAAATATCAACAAGTATATTCATCCCTATATCCATCCTATATGTCATTTGAATTCCATCAGAAACAGAGACTCCTACGGCCTCCATCCATACGTTATTTTTTTAACGGTCGCAAGATTTTTTAAATCGACCTTGTCTAGATGGAGGCCGTAGGAGTCTCTATTTCTGACGAAATTCGAATGACATATATGAGGGATATAGAGGTGGATATACATGGCGATATTTTTCAAAAAAATAAAAAAATATGCCCAAAAATGAGGCGGGCAAAACCCATCAACCCCATATATATATATATATATATATGATTTTTATCCAATACGCACAGGGTCCATTAGCATTTCGGTGAGCACCATTTGTAGGCCCACACGTGTATTACCAATTATATGGTTACCTATTTCAAAGGATATCATTTTTGGAAGGATATTAAAATGCAAAGGATTTAACAATAAAATGGTATTCGAATTATATCTTGTTCTAAAAAAAGGAAGACAATTTTGGAAAGAAAACGTTCGAATCAATGATTTCTTGCAAAAAATCGAGATCCAAATATTCAAGGTCAGTAATATATATACAATAGTCAAGTAAATAGTTCTTGCCGAGATCGGTAATATTCAAAAACCAGTTAGTAATTTACATTCATTTTATTATATGCTACAGACTTCAGTAATATGTATACACTGGTCAAGTAAGTGCTTGTTGTGAAGTCAGTAAAACCATTACAAATGGTCAATAAGTTCCGTATGTATTATTACTTTGAACAGAATTCAGTAATTTAGAGACAATACTCAAGTAATATATATACATTTCTCAAGTAAATTTTTGTTATGTGTTCAGTAATGTGTGTGTATGTATATATATATATATCTTATATCACATGTTCAGTAATATTTATACAATTCTCAAGTAATGGCTACTATGAGATCAGTAAGAATAAAATAAATGGTTAATAAGTCACTGACATTGCTCAAGTAAGAAAGTAACATATAATCTTTAACATATTCGCCTTCTATACGATTAACATGGAAATAGTACTTTAAAAAATAAGTTATTAAATACGTGCACATAAGGGAAAACGAATTAGTGAAATAAATAAAATGCTTTGTTGACGAAAAAGGAAAAATATTACAGAAATGAATGCAATACGCATTACATACACAATGGTATTACTAATCATTTTGTTATGTTATTACTGATCTCGCAACACACATTTACGTGATCATTGTATACGTATTACTAAATTCTGCACAAGGTAACTATTTGGATATAAATTACTGATCATTGTCTTGATATTACCGATCTCATAACAAGCATTTACTTGACCAGAGTATATTTGTTACTATCCCGTCGTTTGGATCTTAATAATCCGCACGAAATCATTTGTTTTAATCTTTTCTTTCCAAAACCGTCATCCTTTTTTAAGGCACCATATAATTGAAAATATAGTCATTGTTACATACGTAGTAGCCTATAATTAGAAATATAGTTATGACTAATACATGTGTATGGTTCAGAGTGAGTGCTCACGAACACGCTAATGGCACATGGCTCATTGGATAAGCGCTCTCTCTCTATATCTATCTATCTATATATATATATAGTAATATGTTGTGCATACTAATCCTATATAAGCTTATATGCATGCGGTCATTGTAACTATGTTAAAATGGTAATCTTATTTTGTGCATAAAAAATTTTAGTTGCTCACTATGTCAACGGAAGGTAATCCACATTTTTCTTAGTATAGGAATATGGTGTGCATATTAATCTTATTTAAATTATATGAAACAGTCATTATTAAAAAAAAGATATTCTATATTCGACTAAAAACCAACTGCTTACTATGTATACTTTCATGTGTTCTCACGTTTAGATTGATAAAAAATACTCGAACCTTCTCTAATCACCATTTATTTTGGCTTTGCAAATTGATATTCGGGGTACCTTTGGTATTATTAACTAAAATATTTACTGTTTGTAAACAACATTTGGAATGCATTTTGCTTCCCACCATATGTCAATGGTATGCAAAAAATCCTATTTTTATATAAGATTTCTTTTATATATTAATCTGCCACTGCACTTGGCTTGAAGGGAAATAAAAAGATCATAATAAAATAATAGGTGAGTTACATCTTAGGATAAGATACACAGGGAATGGAGAGAGAGCTCACACAAGGGAGTGATGCATATCCTCAGAAGCGACGAGAGGGGAATAAATTCAAAGAGAGTCAAGAGATGAAAAGATACGAGCAAAATTCAACTTTAATATAGAGTATAGATATCTAATGTTCAACTCTTGAGGAGAATACATGCGTTAGCATTTTTGACATATCTAGTTATTACCATAGTCTTATTAACTATTCCCAAGAAGAAAATATCTTTAAGTTTTAAATTTATGAGTAGATCAAGGAACATGTTTCTCTTATATAATGTAAGAAGTTATATAAGTAGTATTTATCTCATGGGTTTCTATAGTTTTAACCCTCTGAGTTTCTGTAATTACAAGTATGCTCCTAACTTTTTACAATACCACTTATGCATATGCATTCTTTCACTGTTAGCACATGTGCCCTTTTGTTAGTTTTGCCATTAATGAGATACTAAACCAAATCACAGTTGTAAAAAAATCAAAACCTGATTAAATGGGAGGAAGGTTTGGATGATATGGGTTACTGGCTCATTACCCTATCCTCACCGACCTCCCTCCTCAGCCGAATGCCTCAACCCTACCCTCCTCCACCCCTCAAGCCCTCTGTATTCCCCCATCCACTACCTCGAGCCGCCTGCTAAGCCTTGACCTCTCCACCACATCCCCATCGCCTCCTCCCCCTCCTCTGCCCCCAAGGCACCTGCTCATCACCGACCTCCTCTGTCAATTCTTATCACCTCTCCCCCTCTCCTCAACCCTAACCTCCTCCATCCTTGATTCCCACAAACCTCCTCCATCCTCTCTTCACCTCCTCTCTAGCATATTGCCTCCCTCGTACTCAGATGCTCCCTCCTCACTACCTCCCTCCTCTGTCAAAAGGCCTCAGTTCCGATCTCCTTCACCCAAGCCCCCGCCCAATCCTCCTTGAGGCGCTCACCGAAGCTTCTTGTGGAGCTTCTTCTCTACGCATCATCCCACCACCTCAACATGCTAGATGAGATCCATGATATATCGCAAGCAATAATTCATTAGACTGTGAAGTCTTCGTCCATGACCTCAACTGACCACCTCCACCCAAGGGAGAAGAAGATAAAAGAGGAGGCTATTAATATAACTTGTGCCTCTTTTATCTTTTGCCATTTGTGCTTATACCTTTGATTTTAACGTCTCGTTGGCAGGAGAAAGGACGATACAACTAAATAGAAGGCTATAAAATTTTATTGTGCCATGAATGTAGGGGTGTCAATGATATTGCAAAAAAAGTAGGAGCGTAACTATAATTATAGAATCTCAAAGAGGTACCACTATTAAATTTCTTATCTCATTTGATATTTCACCACAAACATTAAGAAATATAATGTATTTCTTATCATCACTAAATAGGCATACCTCAAAAGTCAAATGATTTTGATCAGTCGTGGAGCCATGGAGAGGATTACTGCAATAATTGGATGAATTTAGTACAATCATTGTCAATTTGTGAGGCATGGGTCAATATCTAAAGAATATCATCAAAGGTTATATAATTATAATTATAACTACCCTTTGCACAGCGTTATACTAAAGAAAATATACCAATGATTCGAGTTCGCTATTAATCAATGATTTTCATTAAATGTATGATGATGGTGAGAATTCGAGTGATCCTCTTGCGATTATGTTGACGATGAAGTTGGTGGAGTAGTCGATCATGCCGTCTATTCAGCTAATTTTTGCTTGGAGATATTATATTTTTTTATTTTTTACTTTTTTTTAAAAAGCAAGCTTAGTCTAATATGTTTAATGTTTTATTTAAATTGAATTGCTTTCTTTATTTTATTATGATATACATAAAATGCACAAATATATAAATATATAAGAATACATATAATGAGATGAGTGATCCTGTGAGAGCAAAAACTGTGAGAGCATGAGCATAATGATTCTGGACCACTAGATTATGTCTTCTCTCTCCTGGTTGAATCTGGTGGTCCAGAATCACCGCTCTCATGCTCTTACAGGTTTTGACTCTCACAGGATCAGTCCTCTATATAATGATATATGTGTATCTAAAATGATTAAAAAAACTAAAATCGATTAAAGCCTGATTAAATTCAGTTAGATGCTGGAGTGTCGATTAATCTTTATCAATGACCCCACCGACCAAGTATCGATTACCAATTTCTACAACCTTGGATGGAGTTAGGTGTTGTAAGGGATTGGACATGCACCTTTAAGCCTCAAGTAGAACTCTTAAAGGCCGTGATCCTAAACTGACGAGTTATGTGATACGTTGCACCTTGTTGCCCAAGTATATTCGAAGCCGCTCAACAGAGTTAGCATGTGGCGTGGTGGACGTTCTTGACTTGGCAATTATACACGATATTATTACTTAGAGTAGCATTAGGCCTGATCTCCTCGAATGTTACTTCGAGTGCTAGCATTGTGACGGGTGTTATGATAAATGGATTATGAAGCTAGAGATTTGGAATATGACCTTCTATTAGGTATGAATAGAGGTACTTGGAGGTAATTTCGCCCAAGGAGAATTATGCTTGTTTTATGTCATTTTTGCTCTTGTCCTACACTCCCACCATATTACTTTGATTTGGCATGGAAGGCATTAACCTTAGGGTGCGTTTGGTACGCGGGTTAGGGTGGGTTAAACTGGTATGGGGTAACCCGTTTTTGTGATGGGATTTTCACTCGGCAAACCCTAGAAACTTTGCAAATTACCCTCTACGACCTTTGAAACATCCTAATTCCTCCCTCAACCCTGTAAACTTGCTAACCCTTACCCTACAAACCATGTGGTCAACCTCCATCCCTCTAACCGTTAAAATCAACCGGTTCTGTTATCTTCTTTTATACTATACCCAATTTATTTATCAAATTTACTAGAAATGCCATTCCCTCCCACACCTCCATCAATCCCTCCTCCCACCGTCCACCTCCAGTTGAAGATGTTGCCTCCCCTCCCTCGATCCACCGCCGCCCCTGCTCGCAGCCCCCTCTCCCGTCAGCCAGCCTCCCCTTCTCGTCGCCGCTCGAACCGGTGACCAGGCTCCCCGCTCGAACCCCTTCCCCTCTAAGCCGCCGCCTCCCCCCCTCCCCTCCTCCCCCCCCCCCGCACCCCGTGTCCCTGTCCCGCCGCTTGCCTCTGCAACTCACCCCTGCCCCCTGCAACCCCCCCCCCCCTCCCCTCTAAGCCGCCGCCTCCCCCTGCAACTGTCACCCCGCACCCCACGTCCCTGTCCTACCGCTTGCCCCTGCAACTCACCCCCACCTTCCCCTGCAACTCACCCTGATCGGACACCCACCCCTACCTGCCCCCTGCAACGCCCCCATTCTAAAGACACCACCTCCCCTGCAACCGTCCCCCCGCATTCTAAGCCGCCGCCTCTCCCTGCAACCGTCACCCTGCACCCCGCGTCCCTGTCCCGCCGCTTGCCCCTGCAACTCACCACCGCCTTCCCCCTGCAACTCACCCCGATCGGACACCCACCCCCTCCTGCCTTCTGCAACCGCCCCCGTTCTAGACGCCGCCTCCCCCTGCAACCGTCCCCCCGCACCCCGCGTCCCTGTCCCGTCGCCTGCCCCTGCAACTCCCCACCCCCGCACCCCGTGTCCCTGTACCGTTGTATTCCTCTGCAACTGCATGCAAGCACCCTCCCCCCCCCCACCGTTCCTGCTCAAGCTTCTATTCTTCTCCACCAGGCTGGCTGGCTCCCTCGATCCCGCCATCCTCCTCCATTCAGTGCCCATCTTGAAGGTGCAGTGGGAAGGGAGGCTGTCAAAGGAGAGAGAGGATATTTTTTACTTTTCTTGGTTAATTCTAGTCGTCCGATCATGGATCGGTTAGATTAACTCATTTCTAACTCAAAGAAGTTAACTTTAGATGTGTCAGTTTAACGTTAGGGTTCATAGGGTAAGATGGAGCAACTTTACGGGGGTGAGGGAGGAATTACGATGTTTCAATGGTCGTAGAGGTAATTGACAAAGATTATAGGGTCTGCCGGGTAAAAATCCCTTTTGTGTTTTGGTGTTAGATATAGGGTTAAACTGGGGGTAGGTTTGTTGTGATATGATTGTATTGAAGTTTGGAAAAATGGGTAGTTATTGTGATGTAATTATATTGAAGTTTGGAAAAGTGAGTAGAAGTTGAGTAGTTTATAATTTTTAGATGATATGATGATATAATACATTATTTTTAATGGAATAGATGAAAGAAAAGTAATTTATTTAATATTTAAATAAAGAATAGATAGTGGGTCCCACAAAAAAGAGAAAATGGAGTTTTGAGGGGTAAACCCACCCCAAGGGAGTAAACCCCCAACCGAACATGACCTTAAAGCTCGTATTTTAATCTCACAGATATCTTGGTGAAGCTCCAACATAAATCTGAGGATCTCCGGGGTCCAAACAGAGAAATAGTGATCCAGAAATAATTAGGTAGAAATTTTAATCTCCAGTGGTTGAGGAATCTGAAGGACCACATTGGCTCTATTTATTTGCCGGTAGAGCTTCCAGTGTGCAGACTGCACTCAGCGAAGATGGTGCTCTGTTCTTCGTCGGATCTCCTGCAAGTTCAGACCCAGGTCGATACGAACACGGATAATAAGCTCATCCCACCTCTGATCGTGGTGAAAATATGAATTCAAACGGCCCCCAACACGTTGTCATTCTGGTGGCATTAGAAGCTAATTTGGCATGTAATCGTACCCGCAAAATTATGCATAAGAAGGCTCCAAGTGGTACTCTGCCACTGCGGCAGAGAAGCAGAGCTGCCTCACCTTTTCCTGCCCTTTTAAATAGTTGTCTATTTGTTCCCTTGCTCAACGGTCACTTTTTTCCCACTAGTTCCCATGTTCCAATAAAATAAACGTGGACCGACAACCATGTTCTCATGTCTCTGCACTTCCAACAAAATAAACGTGGACCATCCTTGTTCCCGTGTCCTTGCACTTCCAACAAAACAAACGTGGACCGACGTGATGTATCTTTTTTTTAGCAAATGATTATTGAAAAGTTTTAGGGTAAATAAAAAAATGGCTTCAACTATGCTTCAATTTCCATTTGAAGGACTCATTTTTAATTGTAACAAAGAGAGGTCGGATCTTATGTTTTTATCTCAAATAAAGGCCTCTATAAACTTCAACGACCCTTATATGTCGACATTAAACCCTTAAGTTGAAAGTTCAAGCCTCTATTTGTTATAATTGAAAAATGAGGTCCCTAGTTGAGAATCAAATTATAGTTGAGTCCCTTTTTTTTGTAATTTACTCTCTCATTTGGGAGATATAAATGGAAAAGAGAGCATATACCTTTTAGGGTGCACACTTATTATTTTTTGATTTTTTTAAATTAAATTATGGGAGGATGTACTTAGCATGTTAAGGGAAATATTTGTTTCAAACTTCATGTAAAATATAAACATTCTTAATATGTCCATCTGCATGGATCGATTTCAGCAATTTATGATCGTTAAAATTTGACAGTTTTGATGGATGAGATAGAATTTTGAATTAAATTGACTTTGGAATGACACTTGATATTATGATGATCTAATTTCCTCTAAGTTTTATTTCAAAAAAACCCAAAAATAATTAAGAAGGAAGTATACATGCTCTTTTTCCTCTAAATATAGTGGGTGTTGTAATCATGATTGATACCTTATCCTCCTAGGATAAGATAACAATATCCTGTATCCAAATGAAAGGTTACAAACTAACAAATCATACAAGCAGGTTGGACTTTTTTTAGAACATAATATTTTTAGAAAAGATTATTTTTAAAAATCATAATCACCTGAAAACCTACAATTATAATGATAGTTATGCAAATTTTGTAATTATATTAGCATGCATACTCCTACACTTCAACGTGATACTACATTGAAGTGTTTTTAGCTAAACCACTTCAACGTTATACTACAATTATAATGGAGGGGATAAGGTATATATTATTTAGCAAAATGTAAATATTATAGGAGGCAAGTTTATATAACGATGGATAAAATCTTTAATACCTAAACCATTGTTTTTTCATTAAAAGGTGTAACTAAGTATAAGGTGTTTAACTTTAACATGCCCGGTTTTTCTGGTTAGTGATGCCCGTTTAGAAGGCATGAGTACAAATATTGGAAGGGCAGTTTTTTTTTGTAAAAAACCCTCGAAGAAAAAAATAGTAATTACAAATACATAAGTCTATTTATTCTATGGGAGTAGTTATAGTACAATCTAATTCACCTTTCAATATCCCATTACAACTAAACTAATTACCTATTCCAATATTGATGACACTAAGGCGTGTTTCGTTCGTGCATTATCTGAGAGAGAGAGGATAATCCATTTTTATGTTCCGACGTTTGGTTGATGGGTTTAGAGTTGACTTGAAATTTGAAAAAGTTGGTACTTATTATCATATGATTGCATTGGAATTTGAAAAAGTGGGTAATTGTTGTGATGTGATTGTATTGAAGTTTGGAGTAATGAGTAGAAGTTGAGTATATTATAATTTTTAGATGATATGATGGTATAATATATATTTTTTATGAAAAGAGAGTGGACCCCACTAGTGGATTAGAAATATGGATTTTGGGGTAAACCACCAAAGTGAGGGGTAACCCCCAACATAGTCTATCCCTTTCTATTCTTGGATTGAAATTCCATCACAAGTGAATGTGACATCACACCACATTCATCATTCCAACCTTCTCCAACCTTCATAACCATCCAAACAGCTACTATTTACAGGAGGTAACTCCAATCCAACCCAGTTACCAAACATACCCTACGGAAGGTATGGACAGGGACATTCCCTCCAGTGGGGCAACCGTTAGGGGCGGAGCCAGAAATTTATAATAGGTGGGGTCGATGTTCGGTCAATCAAATACATATATACATAATTATGAAGCTATTGCTATTGAGTTACATTATTTAGTAAAAGATGGATATAGTCGAAGAGAAGCATATATAATGATTAGTTGATAATACTAACAAAATTATCAACACGAGCATATATATGCTTCAAGTCAATACGAACAGTATTACTATTATTTGACTTATTTTATTATTAATGTCAATATATAAATTTTTTAATTGAAACTATTTGCATATCACGTATATATTATTTTATATATAATCTCATATATGTTAGTGCAACTGCAATTAATATCCCAAATTGTAATAAACGTATGTATATATAACACACCATATGAATTTATAAATTCAATATCAGATTTATCATAATCAATTCAACATAAATATCATCACTAATCCTAATATCACAGCATTCAAAAGTCAAATTTTGCATCGAACAAATTTAAGAAAGTTTAGCATATTTTTTTAAATTACCATCCAGTGTTGTGCGGATGAAGGAACTCCACAATTAGGACACCTGATTTGGAAGTTTGTTGGCGGGGGGTCTCACAATAGTGAAAATAACTGATTCACGAAAATAGTTAATTTAAATGCATGTCGTTGACGCAAGTTTGCATGACAATAATGGTTTTGAACTTTTAATAATAACATTATGTGGACAATAATTGCATGTTGCAACGTTAAAGGAGAATGAAATCCGAAAAAGGACTAGCATCCGATAATGGGAGGATTGGAGGGACCATTGCTTAATTTGCATCCCACATTTTTTGAATTTGAATGAGAATTTATAATAAAGAAGTATTTAGAGACCACAACACATGTAATTCCTAATTGAGGGGGGGGACGACCCTACCCGTCCCCTTTCCCTCTGCCCATGGCAACCCTGAGTTAGTGGGATAGTCGCGTGGATGGTCAGGTGGTATAAAAAATGTTTGGATGGTGGAGTGGTTGTTAGAAGGGTGTGTTGTTATGTGATTTTATTCGAATTTTGTAGCATTATTGGATGTAAGATGTGATGGTATAAAAACTTTTTGGCTGAGGAGTGAGAGAAATGATTTGAGTTGATTTTAGTGCTAGATAAATCGTATGAGTTGACTGAAAAGATAGTGAAACATGTTGTGAGTTGATTGGAATGAGAGAGGGAGAAGGGATTTGGGATTAGCTTGGTAGCCACCCTCATTCGCTTTACTAGACAAGAGATGGTAGAGGGGATGCCCCTTAAAATGTGTGATAAAAGTGAAAAATAAGTTTAATTGGATGATGGGCAAGAAAAGTTTGTTCTTCGTTCTTGCTTGACTAGTGGGCTTTATCATTTATGTTTAAGCAATAGGAGTAAAACATAGTGAAGTTATTCCATGTTCTCCATTTGATTGTTGTTCTTTACAATGTGAGTTGGTGGTAATTCATCATGCTACATGATCATGAGATACCCTTCCAAGTGGGTAAATAATGAAACCCTCAATTGTTTCTTTGCATAGCATGGAGAAGGTTTTACCATGTTCTATTCTCTAAAGAATGTCTATGTTTTGGGAAGGTGTTGCCTTTGACTATAATATGGTAGTGTTGTATGATAATGCTTGTTTCATAAGAAATCAAAATCTTGTATGTGGTCTCACATTTCAAGACATCATACAAGATATGGAAGTGTCTCAATGCTACATCAAAGCGAAGAAGTCTCGCTTTAGAAGAAGTCTCACTTTTGAACATTTGGTTCATCGTTATTGTAAATCACCTTCGCAATATTGAAAACCATTCCAACCTAGGAATCTCTTAAGACAACTCACAACGATCTCATTTGTAATATTCTTGCCTATGAAATTAATATCTAAAATGGGAAAAGAAAGATGAAGAGTTACATGAAAGATAGTAGCATTCAAAGTCAAATTAAATGAAATTGCTTATGAAAGTAAGTAAGACATGATGTTATTACTCAATAATTCAAAACTTTTTCTTAAGAACAAAAGATGAAGGCGTGCGAGTAAAAAAATAAATGAATGAGAATAAAATACTTAAAATCTTCAAGTGCGAGAAGCCATGCAATATCAGGACCAAATTGTCTGCTTTAAAGAAAGATGGAGAAAATGACAATAAGGTGACAGAAGAGGACATACAAAGCTACATATGATAATTCTTATAATAGCAAAGAAGAAGGTACTTATTTATTTCTTGTGGGGCTAAATAATATTGACTCATTTGACGATGATGAGGCATGTAGACTACCTTATAATGATCTAATCAATGCTTCTCAAGATTTATTAAGGAAGTAACAAGATATAAAAATACTTTGAAATAAATAAATATCAATTAGGCTAAAGATAGACCTACTTCATTAAAAGATTAGATGCTTATAAAAATGGAAATATTTTTTAAAAAATATTAGAGTTTTAAAATAACATTTTGATTCTTTGCTAAAAAAAGAAAAGAAAAATAAAAAGTTAGATAATATTACTCGTAGTTTAAAAAATAATAAGAAGGAAGAAAATTTGAATTTTCTTGTTAAAAATCAAGTAAAAACTAATACACAATGTCCCAGATGAAAATAGCAATTGAAAATGAATTTGTAGGTACAAAGGTCCAAAGGACATTAATCAAATTGAGAGGTTATCTCCAACATCCAAGATGGATCACATCAAGGATAATTGAGTATTCGACCATATACTGAGGATGAATGCCACCACCAAGAAGCTTTCAACTGAGTAGTCCACCATAGAGGATACTAGGTGACTTTTTATATGTTTCATTAATCATGCATATCATGATTTTGGCAATGGTGATTCCACTGTATCATTTAAGGGAGGGCTTTAATCATGAGATTAAGGTGGGATCATAAGTTAATAAAAAAGGATGAGTTCTAATATACAATGATAGTTTTTGTAAAATAACTTCTTGCCAACTTCTTATATAAATAGGTCATTTTGACCTTTTATAATAATGTCAAAATGAGGAAGCAGTACGAGGAAAGTGTTTTTAAAATGATAAAAGCTTTCTATAAAGGAGAAGTATTAATGAATAAATGAAAGTTTTAAGATGTTTTTAGCATTACATGCTACTTAACGTCTTTTTGCTTAAATACTCCTGACATTTTGTAATCTTAAAAAAAAGGAAGAAATTGTTAGTTCAAGCACAACATACTATTAATCATATAAATATTTTTTTGTTGACGGTGCTTTTAATTTCGAAGAATGGTGCAAAAATAGCAAGTAAAAGTGGAACATGATGAGGAAGAAGACAAAAACCTAAAATATTGAGAAGCCAAAAAAATAAGATTTCCAGGAAAGAAATATCAAGTGGGGACAAATGAGGATGATTTAGTTTTAAGTTCTTTGTAATCTCATGTTTTCCAGAAGTGATATATGTAACACTTCTAAGTAGTTGATTAGGCAGAGTCTTGCGAGGGTTTTGTCAGTCCACGAGGCGGATGAACAATTGTTGAAGCGACCGCTCACAAGACTAATACTAAGCAACAAGTACCCATAACATATGATAATCAATGAATACAGAAGTGTGAAGTACAATTTATTTTACTCTACAAACAAAGGTGTATAATGTGTAAGCATGTAGAGATCAAACCACTGAGAGAAACACGGTAGCTTAATGATTATTTCTAGCCCAAGTAAATTATGTACACAATTGTCTACTTAGTCTTTTTGTGTGGGTTTTCGATTTTCCAAATTTGTATTTGATTTCTACTTTGATATTTTTTATTTTTTATTTTTAATTCCTTTTTAATTTTAATATTAAATAATATTATACAGATATATATATAAGAATATATGAATATATATCAGATATCGTATATATTACATAAGGTATATAATATATATATAATAAATATATAAAGACTAGAAAAATACCATTAGGTACAGTCCCTTTTATATATTTTTAAGGGTACTAAAAATATTTACAAGGTATTTATAATAGTTAATAATAATATAAATGATATATATGTATATATAGGTATATAATATAATATGGTATATTATAATCACAAATATAGTTAAAAATAATCAAAATGTACACAATAAAATGTTTTTGGATTTCATATATTTTTCTACTTTTTTATGATTTTCATGTATTTTTGCTAATTTTTAGGTATTTTTAAAGTCCAAAATTGTGAAAAATAATGACTAAATATCCCGAATTATTTTGATATTTAAAAATACTAAATAAAATCAAAAATTCCCAAAACTAATTTTAATACGTAATAATATATATATAAATAAATAAAATTATCAAATAGAAACTAATATATTTGAAATTTTGAAGAATTTTTATATTTTTATTGGATTTTGAAGTTTTTAAATTTTTTACAATCTTCTTTTTCTTTTTTAGGGATTTTTTGTCTGAAACTACAAAATACTATAATAAACAAGATATATTCAAAAAGGTTTTATAATTCTTTTGAAATTTTAAAATTAGATAGGGAAAATAAGGTCACTGTTTGAATTTTAATAAATAAAGAAATGCCTAAAATGCAAAAATAAAAATTAGGGCATGAAGGATCATACCTCCAAGTATACAAATGAATTTTCCAAAAACATTAATTCAAATAGGAGATATTTTTCATAAAAGAAATAAGATAAATATAAAATGATTGGCTCGTAGGGACCAAATGGCAAATAAAAATAAGTTTCCATGCATTTTCAAATTCTAAGACAAAAACCAAGGGTACACTTGCAATTTAGCGAGTATTTTAATATAAAACGTGCCCTAGAAGATCATAAATGCAATTTACAAAAAGTTTCATGTCCCTTTACAAATTGTTTTCACAAAATTTAACACTGAATATACAAATCTTTGGACTAGATACATATACAAAAACTTACAAGGATATGTGTGCAAAAAGCTCACCTCATGTGGGGGACCACGAGAGGTGAGCTGGCATGGACATATATGCAAATACCAGAAAGTACAAAGGCATTCCATGCAAAATAATCACATTTATTTACACTACAAGTTTATTTACATGATTAAAAATGAAATCAAAAAGGCAGAGAGGAATTCCTGATATTAGCCCACTCATCGGTGGAAGGGAACAACTGTGGTGGTGCCATGTAGGCGCTACTTAACTCGATCAACGACTGAGGTAAGGCATCGTTTCGTTTGAAATCGATGGCCCAGATTAGATCTAGGCCGTGCTGGAGATCTAACGGCTCTAGAGGTATGAGGAAGAACCGAGAAGAACACTTCCATATACTCCCTTTGATCATGCATAGCTCCTCGTCCCGGCTTCCATTATATGTTCTGATTGGTCCATCGTCTTCCTGGAAGCATTCTACGTCAAGTGGCACCAACAAGAAGGTCCGGGCCCTGCTGGGAAGGGGCCTGGAGCTCATCATTCAAGCACCTGGGGCTCCTTTGTAGGATCAAAGTCGACCCAATACATGACCCTCGGAACTGCAACCTACAGAGAAAAGCTTGTGGGCTATAGGAGATGCTCCTTGACCCATCTAGAAGCTGATGCGTATGGAAAGTGAGCGAGATGGAGGAGCTCCAACGAGAGGCGGCAGAAGAGCTCTGATTCACTGTTCCACGAAGGATCGGGATGGATCGAAAGGAGGAATGGGTGCAACATGTGAGAGGGGAAGAATATGGGAGTAGTAGGCGGGTCAGAACGTGGTGGGTTCATGGTGAAACGGGGCCGACGTAGTGAGCTCTGGCGATCGAAATCTTGAAATTTTAGCTAAACCTACGATTTGATTACGAAATGCATGAATGAAATGACACTAACTAAAACTTCCTAAAATTGATTTTACAATGGAGCAGAGGCCTTGCCAGAGCGACACCTTGGACCTCCTCCTTGCTCCACCTCGCACCTGGGGTATGCTCTCTCTGTCACCAGGAACACACACACATTAAAGGCAATTGAATTCAGGGCTCGAAGAGGGATCAACAAATCAAAGAATGAAGAAGGGGTTTTATTTATAGACAAATTTTAGGGCCATCGTGCGGATCAAATGGAGGCCGATTTGAAGCAGATTTGATGGGATCTAAAGATCCTGTGTGATCACGGAGATCCCATCCACGGAGATCCCATCAATAGTTCTTGTTCAATGCTCAAGGTGAATCGATCATTAGGATCTTTAGGAAAAAGGTGAAAAGTGGAGTTCTCAAGGTGGGTGTCAGAGTAGAGAAGGCTAAGGGTGAAGGAAATGGAAAGATCCTTAAGCACATCATGGAAGCGTGAGAATCGCATCGTATGCGATCGGGAGAGACTAGTCGCACTAGCAGCTCAATGCAACAGAATTTAAAAATTTTAATGTGATGAAACCACATGATCCAAGAACATTTATCAGATCTTTTCATCTAAATCACAATAGGTATTAAGGTTACCTCTTGAAGCGTGGTTGTGATCGAGTCTCTAAACGAAGAGACCTTCTGTCTCAAGTCCGATCTGATGGAGGAGACACTTACGAGCGCGTTGATGAGGCGCGTGCTCCTCGCAATCCATGTTGATGATTGAAGCGGCAAATCTATTGATCTCATCACACGAGATCCGACATCTTCTTCACTTGCAATGTGCATCGAAAGAGATGGAGATCCACGAGCAGTCGTTTCGGCATCATAACGGCGATGCGTCGATGATGACGATCTCTCTCTAGGGCATCAAGGTGGACGACCACAAGAGAGAGAGGGAGAGAGTCTTGGCATGTAGAGAGAGAGGGAGAGAGCATTCTTTGATATTAATATCATGTCACTCGAAGAGCAAGGGGTGCCTCTTCTTATATATGGTTTTGGGAGTCCATGGATCTCAATCCGTGGACAACACACAATCAATGGATGAGATTGATTTGTGTTTATTTCGATGACCATTATGTTGTTGTAAAAACACAACAACAATTGATTTAATTTAAATTAATATATATTGATAAATCAATATAATTCATTGCAAAATTAAATCATTTGACTGGTCTTGGAGATAATGAGGAGATTGACCATAATCCTTAAAGAACGGGGGACGGCTACTCATTTGGGATAGAATGGGTCTATCTCCTCAAAATCTCATGGGATCTCATTATCTCATGATATCTCGAAGATTTACAACAATATTTATTGTAAATTATTATACAAAAATAATTCATATATATCTTGTAAATATTGCAATCATGCATTGGAAAAATATGAATCGCATTCACATCCCAAAACAAAATATAAATTTTATTTTCAATTAATCATCCAATGTGAATCCAATTCACATCAATAATTAATTAACAAATATAAATCACAATATGTTCTCTCTAATATATTATAAATCACATTTATAATATGCTTGATTAATATGGATAGTGCTATCCACATTATTCATATCCATGGTAATTAAATCACATTTAATCATCTTGGATCTCTTTTCTCATGTGCCCAAATAACATGAATCACATTCACATTATTCACATCTTTGATAATTAAATCACATTTAATTATCTCAGACAGCTCTTCTAATAATATGAATCAAATTCCTATTATTCATGATAATTAAATCACATTTAATTATCCACTTTCTCAATGCTCGGATACATATATCAACAAAGAACTTATTCATGAACTCTTTCAAGGATAATGCATTTTCTCTGTGGATACTTGGAGATAAGGACAAGGTGATTGTATTGTTCCACGTGCAGTGACTTGGATTGAAATCACATCTCAAATCCATATCTCGCGGACCTCCCAAGGATGCTTGATTAAATCAAGGCCATAGATCTAATCTTCTCATTGCATCTGAATGACATTCAGATCAATTTCCAACATTTGGACCAATATCAGATCACTTCTTTATGAAAGGAGTCACTAAAATCGAGACATGTTTCATCACTCCCTCGGAATGGAAGCGTCATGGTTATATAATCATTTATAATTACATCACCCTCAGGCATTCCTAATACCTATACATCCTGCATACTGGAAGACCCAGAATAAACCCGAAGTTTTAGATCTCTTTTAGATCGACTCCTTTAGGGTTTTATCATTAAGTTTCTCATTTGATCATTGGGAGTTGGTATCGATCATATACTTTCCAAAAGCATATATCGTACCCATGTGTTGATCATATACTTTCCAAAAGCATATATCAAACCTTACAAATTCAGTCAAGCTTCCAAAGCGAGACGACCGCGCACAGAATTTGATTCTTCCCAATATCTCATGAGTGAGCTCATGTCTTTCGATTTAGCAGTGAACTTGTATGATCCCTTTGAGAGATCGTATTACTCATATGCCCTTGCATGCACACCAGCGTGCCAGTGTATAGACATTCGTTAGGTCATCAACCTATTGGTCTGCTAAAAGTACATACTCAGACATATAGTAACACATCTGTCTCCGATCAGAGGATGCATGCCTATATCATGACAACATATGACATAGGACTTTGGTTATCTTGATCTCGTTAAGTCAACTCTTTGACTTAACTAATCTGACACCTCCAAATCTCTATTCCCATGCAGAGGACATGCATTAAGAGGTCAGTCAGATATCATTCAAATGAGAAAGAATTGTCATCTCCTACTCAGGCTGGAGATCATCTCTTAACAATCATTTGACGGTACTTGATGAGTCCTCAATCTAATTCTTTGGATATTCATCTAAGCATCGGCCTCTATGATTCAATAATTGAATCAACATCAGTATGATCATCAAGATGGCCATGGAACTGATGAATCTTAGATTCATCACTCTAAGTCTCATTAATTAAGCTCAAGTCCCTCAAAATCAACAACATTTCTGCATTTATTTTGGATAATTAGCATTCAGGCATGTATTCATAAGAATTGCATTTTAGCATTAATTTCTGCACAAAATAAGAAGCCAAAAATCCAAGCCAAAGTTGACATGTAAATAGCCTAACTTCCCCTATTTTTAACTCCTTCATGCTAACTTCGAATGACACAAAACCACATCCACTGTGTACATATCACTAACAAGAATAAATGAAAAATACAAAAAAATCACTAACCCTGTTAAGTGGACCAAAAACCCAAGCCCTGGTTTCAAGATTTTCAGACTAAAAGCCACATATCTTCCCCATCCAGTGTCCGATTTGATCCTACTCACTTTTGAGCTAATGTACATTCAATTACCTTCAAAACAAGACCAAGTTCAAGTGAATCGGAGCTCGTATGTGAAAGTTGGGTTTTGGGCCTCTTTTGTACATTGTATATTTTAGCGATTTTCTGACCTATATTTTATGTATATATTTTCTTCATCAATAAAAACCCAAAAAAATTAGAATTAAGTGTCTTTTATTTATCTTTGGATTTTCCATATTTTTTCGGATTTTTATCGTGTTTAAAAATGACAAAAAATGGAAAACCCAAAAATCTAATTATTCTATGTACATGGGATACCCCAAAAATTCACTTTTTACATTTGACCGATTTTGGCTTTGTGTCTTAAAAAAAGTTGTAGATCTCGTCAAGACGAGCATTTTTTGTGAAGAAACTTTTTTGATCCGAGGTCGTTTAATATTTCTTTTTGATTTTACAAAGTATTTTATTCTGGATTTTTCTGGTGCTGACACGTGGTAGCCCCAGAGGCCGCCACGTGTCAGCCGTTTTTGGGCCTTTTATATTTTCATTTTTATAAAAAATTAAAGCGGACGCACGTGCGTCGCACATGCCTCCAAGGCACGTGCTCCGCACGTGCCCCGCCTCTTTCCCAGTTGACCGCCACGTGGCCCTTCCGCGGCCGTTCGATCAATGGCCGATCGAATGGCCGCTGTGCATCTTCTCCACCCGCGCCTGCCTCGCAACAGCCGCCACCCCGCCTCGTAACTGCCGCCGCTTATCTCGTTCATCGCCTTCTCCATCGCCGTTGACCTTAACATCCCCCGCAACTGCCGGCTCCCTTCTCTCTCTCGCCCCTATTTAAAGAGCCCCGTCGACCCCCTATCCCCTTATCCGCCGATTCACCCCTGTGACGAGGTCGAAGGTGACAGCGTCACCTTCTCCAGACGGTGAGATCCGAGGGGAGCCTCCCTCGTTGCAGAAGCGGCACCGCCGCCGCTCTTCCTCTGCTTTGCTCCGTTCATCGTCGAGCCAACAAACGACAACGACTCCGATAACCGATCATCTTCATCAACTACGACTCCACCATCCCCCTTCGCTACTTCTCCGCCTTCAACAAGACGTCATCCTCCGCCAGCCGCCTCGCTCCAACCTTCGACATCTCCAGCTTCGACTCCACCGACCGCGACACCTCTCCACTTCGACAGTCACCGACACTACCTCCGCCCTGCCGTGCCACGCCATCGACAGCAGCTTCGAGCTTCACCGACGTCCCCCGGCCGTTTGTCGGCCAACCGCGACTCCGCCTTGGACCAGCATCTTCTCCGCCACACAGCTTCGACTCCACCGACTGCGACGCCTCTCCGCTTCGATAGTCATCGTGCTCCTCCGCCTTCGCAGCCTCCGCCCTCGCCTCGTGTTCACGGGGCCGCCCACAAAAACTCCACCGCCGCGCCTTCATCATCTTCGACGCATCAGCACCTCCAGTCGTCATCGATTTCACTGAGCTCCGCCCAGCGCCATCGACGGCCCACGGCCGTGTGTCGGCCGTGCACGACAACGCCTCCGCCTTCCCACGACTTCTCCAACAACGCCCAGCGTCATCGTCCTCTCCACCTGAGCCCCGACGTCTTCATCGACTCCAGCCAACTCCTCCGCACCGCATCAGAGCTCCGCCGGCCTCCCCTCCGCTTCGGCCAACTCGAGCCACCGCCAGCACCGGGCGTGACGCCCGAGGCCCTAGCACGCGCGAGGCGCGTGCGTGGGGAACGTCTCCCGTACGTTACCCAGGTCACGTGCCTGGCACGTGACCGTGGGTTAATTGCAGAAGACTCCCCCAGCACTTCCATATTTGCGTTACAGTCCACGCTAGCCAGAGGTCACGTGCAGAGCACGTGGCCCCCTGGAAATTTGCAATATCACCCCCAACACTATCGGTAATTGCTCTTAGGTCCCCCACTGCACTTTTTCTTTATTTATTTTATTTACTATATTTGCATTTGTACCCCTGTATTCCCCTTAGTTTTTGAACCTCTTCTAGACATCATTTTACTTATTTAAAAATAGCATGATGTTCATATCTTTATTCTCTACATTTTGATATGCTGTGGATATTTTTCTAATTAATGGTTAATTAATAATCAATTTTTCTGTGGAAAATTGCGAAGTTTACCCAGTCTGTGCTCTTAAATTTGCCACTGATCAATTGTTGATCTAAAAATCCCCGAAAAATCACATATTGTAGAGTTTATTTTGATTAACATTGTGCCCAAAAAGATTTGCATTTGCATACATAATTTGCCCAGTAAAAATCATTTTGCATATTTCAGTATCTAATTTTTAATAGGTATTAAACCCCACATTTTCGAGGTTTAAGATTTTTCTGGGATCCATCACTTAGTGATAGATCTCGGATAATTTTATATCTTGAAAATAAGTAGGCTTAATATTTATTATAATTAAATATTGAAAATCATTTTGTTTGCATTTAAAAATTCATAAAAAAATTCATGTTGCATCCAAAAATTCCAAAATATTGCAGTGCATCCATTTCATCGTCATTTACATAGTGGCCAAGTTTCGTATTTTTCGGACATCGTTTGATTGAAATTTACATTTTAGTCCCTAAAATAGGTCGAAAGTGCATTGTGCATCCCTTATTGCATTAAAAAAATTCCAAAAATAAACCGCATCGAAAACCGAACACGAAATTGGATAGACATAATTCTAGGTTGTTCCTTTGCCTTCTTGTGATCGACCTTGGGACTTTCCCAAGTAAAATAAACAAAAAAACCACTTGATTAAAATTGATTAATAATTTGAGGTTATTTTTTGACCGTTTCCGATCGCTGCCTACAACGAACAACATTTATTATTTTTTACTCACCAATAAAAACAACTCTTTAACTCGGCATTTTCGGACTCGTCAGATGGTGCCGTTGCCAGGGAGGCAAACAACTTAGATTTTTCTTATGATATTTTTCGGTTTTCCGCATTCGGGTAGTCTGACCCCCGGATTTGTCATTGTAAATTCCATTTTATTTCCTGCATTTATTTTTCCGCATTTATTTCTTTTTGATTATTTATTGAGCTACTCTCTGACATTCTCTCTCTTATTTTTCTTGCGAGGTACCCGGCATACATAGAGCGATTTTTCAAGAAACCGACGCATCTTCACCGACATCCGAAAAAGCCGCAATAAAATTAAGATCAATTCGAGTCGTGAGAGAGCGTAGAGTCTATGTTTTAATTTCTGCAAAATTTCAATTTCTGTTCATTTATAGCGGTGTCCGTTTGGACTCTCACGTGTGTAAAAAGACTCTGGACTCTATTTGTGGTGTGGCATGGACTGTTTCACTCTCCGATGAGGGTGGGGCCCGACTTGAGTGGCGATTAGGATAGACCTGCACATACGGCTCTCAAGAGCAATTTTTATTTTTGATTGTGCTCGTAGAATTCTAAGCCACACTTTACATTAATCAAGACGCACATAGATCGTTCAACTTAGCCAAATTTAATTCAGTTCTTCCCCGCTAATAGAACTTTCTGCTTAGGTGCGGTTTTTCATCGGCTTGCATACATTTAGAGTAATTTTTCAATTCTGTCTAGCATCCCACATGGAGATTGCGAGGATTCACTGTAAGTCTTCTAACTGAGCATTCATCATAATTTTCCGCGTGCATCGGCTTTTCCCGAATTCCTCACTCTTGTTTTATCACATAAATCTAAAGGAAATTGGGACTAGACGGTAGACGTGTATTTGTGCTCATTTAAAATTTTCAGTGATCAAAATTGGGACTGCTAACTATAGCCGATCTTAACAACCCATAAAATCAAGAATTTTTGCGGGAGAGCAACCCCGACCTTGGATGTTTATATTTTTTTTGTGAGCGAGAGACGACACTTAAGGCTAGAGCCCAAATCCTAAATCTCAGCTCGCTAAATTTTTGCCAAGATTGATTTATCACCAACTAAAATCGAAAAGATAATAGCCGAACTCTTACTGCTTCATTATGTGCGTTGGTGAACATGGGGTTTGAATTGTGTTTGCACTGATGTGCGTGAACCGATTTCAAGATCAATAACCGCACATTTGATTTCTCTTGACTATCCCGTGCAATCATATCTCCTCTTGATAATGGAACTCTTGTCCAAAAACTCTCGCAGATCCAACCCCTCATTCCTTTCAACTCTTTCAGAAATGACCGAGAATCCATCAGACTTATACTATGAAAACAAATTCGTGTCGGTTAGACCCAAAACACCTCCTCAAAGAGACTCTCAACAACATCTCTTTTTACCAATCCGATATGCTTCATAAATGATAATCCTCTGTTTTCGGACCTGACAAATCAACAACCGACTGAGGTCTCCACTTCTTCATATATCAATCCTCTCTACGCCGATCATGCAATTCATCCATCATATTCATTGAATATCAATCCATCATTCATGGGAGATGATCACCACATGATTGAATTGAACACTTCTTCACCTCTTTCATCAACCCCGCCCTGGAGCACTAATGAACAATCATCAGCTTGGATTGACCATGACAATCCCCTCTTCAGACATGCCGATCATACAGAGGACTGGACTGACTACATAGAAACACATGAGCCCTGTATGCTGACTCCACCATACCAAGATCCGACCACTCAAGATCAAAGGAATAAACTCTACTCGGACCAACTCTACATGTCTGGATCATATGAGCAGCCGCCTTCCATGATTATTGAGGAGATATTTTCTGAAGTTAATGATCATATATTGGATATTCCCAGAAATTCTCCTCTCAGCACAAATGAGAAAATAGAAGATGAAATTATCGAACACACACCGACTGCGCCCATGATTGATCATGAATTGAATTTTGAGGATGATAGTTTGAGGATAAAAACAAGATTCGAATTGATGGAGGATATATTTCAAAAATTCACCGACCGATTCATCGCATTCTATGGTAGCTCAGACATTAAAATAAATGAGGAAATGATTGGATCTGAGATTGAAAATTCTGAGGATATTCAGGGACCTAGGGACGATTCTGAGAATTTCACTTCTACATCTTACTCCCCTAGAAATGACTATGCCGCAGACTATCGCTCTGAATATCAAGGCCCCTTTTCATCTGAAGAACACACCACACCCCCACACCACACAGAAAATACCAAAAAATGGAAATATTTGAAAACCACAAAAAATTGAAAATCTCGAAAATTTCATAAAAATTGAAATTGAAGACGATCTGCGAAATTTGGATCCGACTATACAGGAAGCACTGGAAAAACGGTTGATGTTTGAACTTCCCTTTATACAGGCCATTGAACACTTTCCCGACCTTAAAAGATTTATAACAGATAAAGTAATGAACAAAAAGTCGGGTAGGATAAGAACAAAGACTGAAAGACATATCTTGTCAATGACCTCCTTCTTGGTGTTGAGGAGAAAAACCAAGAGCCACATAGTGAAGCGGTTGCCCAGATTTGAATGTGTACTCAAAGACACGATTTTCACCCATGCTCGGATTGATGACGATTCACCGATTAATATCCTCCCGACCTATGTATTCCATGAACTCAAACTCGGACCGATTCGAAAGATACGAGAGATTGTTCAATTAGCAGACCGATCTATAAAACGACTGAGAGGAATCATTTCTGTCATCATGAAATTCCAAGGTGCTCTGCTCAAAGTAGAATTCACGATCATTGATATTGAGCATCAAGGAGAATTCATCCAATCTCCAATCATTCTCGGAAAGCCATTCTTGGCATTGGCCAAGGCGAGTATTGATTGTGAAACTCGAGAAATCAATTTCACAGCATTGGAAGCACTTAGATCTAACCATATCTTTGAGGAACCATGATCTTCTGAGGCAACCCACGAAGTCCCCGACAACCGTAACCATGAAGCGGTAGAAGAGCCCTACCCCGCAGCCACACCTGAGATAGCGGTTGTTGATGAGACTATTGGTTTAGAAAATCTCCCCCCTGCTCCATTCCCAACTGCTCTCACCATGGAGAATCATGTATATGAATCATATGATCCGGAGACTTATGCATGGGCACACCCTGGGTCAACCTACTTCGACTACATGGATTACATCAACTCGACACAGGAATGCTCCAACATCGAATCAATTGAGAAAGAACATGTAGAGACTCTCCCCAGTATTTAAATTCCCGCGGATCTCAAAATAGACAAATCTTTCTACTACGATCCTGAGATATATGCATGGTCACACCCTGGAGCAACATTCTCTGAATATCTTGACCAAATCATCCCAAATCGAGAGTGCTCAAACATTCGGGAGACTAAGAACAAGCATGCAGACCAAGCACCAACCAAGGAGAATTTTAATGGCTATTCATCTGGATACTCAAGTGAACCGACACCTTCACAACGAAATAAAAAGAGAGTCAACTTTGACCTTTCGGAAGAGGAATCAATTGATGATCCCTCATCAGGTCCGGAAAAGATGTTCTACATGAGTGAAGTCTGTTCGGCAGCCCTAAAGCCATATCTTCGTAAGGATCCAAAATTCAATTCTCGTTGGACAACTCCCGTTCCTAATTACTACTCATCCAAAGCTGATGCTTTTGCACTCTTCAAGTACACTGGAATTATTTCATATGAGCTGACTGAGACCGGTGCTTCTGAGTATTCATCTGAGGACAAACCGATTGACCCCAAGAAGGAACGAAGTCTGAGGAAACAACTGAAGAAACAAAAAGACCAGAATACTTGGAGTATGTCCACTTTCAATTACTACTCCTCTGAGGATAACTCTGATGATGGATATCTTTCATCTGACTCAAACACGTCATCTATTATCCATCATGATTTTTCTGAGGATGACACTGATCACAGCTGGGAATCATATGCTTCATCTCCATCTCATCATTACGATCCCCCACCACAGGCTCACAAGAAGATCAGCTGAAAACCGCCTTAATCATCGGCTACCCACCCTCCCTCCCAACCACATCGGTCTCCTTGTGCAGCTTCTTCCTCTACTTAGGCCAAGGCCTAAGTATAGGGGGGACCGATGCCATCTGTATATATCATTCCTCTCCTAACTCTCGATCGCTCCATTTCAACCATTCTTCCATACTTAGGCCGATCAGAGCCTAAGTATAGGGGGAAACAACACCCATCTGTATATACTCTCCTCATTTCCTGATCGCTTTTCTTTTCATTTTTTCCACTCCCTTACGCTTAGCCCGAGCTATGTCTTCCGCTTCTTGTGCTCTGAGTACACAACACTCGCTAAGTATAGGGGGGTCTGTATATATACTTTGTATATATTTTACCCATATCTCGTACTTTCACGTAAGTCTATATGTATTTACGAGGTGGGTACTAACTTGAAAAAAACAACAAACAAGCACACAAAAAAAAGGTTTTTCTACTAACATTAACCGTGCCCAAAATTTTTGAAAAAAAAGAAGAAGGCTTCTTATTCCATTTTCTGCATAAAAAAATCCCTTGAATAAAATGTCAAAAATAAAAAAAATTCAAAAAAATGTGTCTGCATTGCACACACATGCACTTCATCCATGCATCACATGCATTTGCATCTGTGAAAAGTCATCGGGTTCTGAACCGAGTTATGAGCTGAAACCGAGAGTGGTCTGGACTTGACCTTAATCCACCTAATTTTCAGAGGAACTTCACTGAGAAATAGGATTTTAAGAGCTTCAGGTCTTTTTGACTTAATTCCTTAAGTTCCACATGACAATGTACATCGATTGACTCTTAGTGTCTAACCTGGTCTCTTCATTCTGGGTACAACTCTGGAATAGGGAATTAATTCGCACTCTCGCACTATGCACTTAGCTCAACCCAGACGGGATGTTGGAAGACTGTGTGAGTCTCTTTTCTAGTAGCGTGGAAATCTAAAGACCGGAGTACGAGTTGAAATAAAGCTTCGGAAAAGGGATGGACGGCTGGGCACATTTTTTTCTAAGACCCCAAAAAATGTACGGAACAAAAAGATTCTATATACGTAGGTGCATAACAAGATCCAAGCAGAACCACCAAAAATTCCAAATACAAAGAAGCATTCTACCAAATAAAAATCCGACCAAAAAGGTCCAAGCTTCAAAAAACCTGCAGATCTTGGTGGAGACTCGGCTACACTGGCCATCTTCACAAGGAGAGGTGACTACACTGGCCACCCTCCAGTTCTTTTCTTCTTCTTCTAACTTCTCCCTCATTCGATTGTGAACACAGCGCAACAGACCTTAGAAGGAAATACCTGACTCCCCGAGGACGAGTTACTGGAGAGGAGAGGAGCATGGTAGTCCGACATTCTGGATGGGAAGAGCTAAAACCCTTCACACACATGAGTCGGTTATTCAATGTTCATAGGGTATACTTTGAAAGAGGATTGATCTAAGATGACTTCTGAGCCGAAACTGTATCAATGATGTAGAACTTGAGGGCTGTTGAGTTTAAAATTCTAAGTCTCACAGAAGTTCCGCCACACTATTAATCCAAAGGTCGAGTTTAGTTTCATTTTCACCTTCAGCTCATGGTCTTGGTATGGAACCCAATCTCATTTCACCTCATGGCATTTCTTTTTGATGCTCAGGGACGAGCATGGTTTAAGTATAGGGGGATGATGTATCTCAGATTCATCATTCTAAGTCTCATTAATTAAGCTCAAGTCCCTCAAAATCAACAACATTTCTGCATTTATTTTGCATAATTAGCATTCAGGTATGTATTCATAAGAATTGCATTTTAGCATTAATTTCTGCACAAAATAAGAAGCCAAAAATCCAAGCCAAAGTTGACCTGTAAATAGCCTAACTTCCCCTATTTTTAACTCCTTCATGCTAACTCCGAATGACACAAAACCACATCCACTGTGTACATATCACTAACAAGAATAAATGAAAAATACAAAAAAATCACTAACCTTGTTAAGTGGACCAAAAACCCAAACCCTAGTTTCAGGATTTTCGGACTAAAAGCCACATATCTTCCCCATCCAGTGTCCGATTTGATCCTACTCACTTTTGAACTAATGTACATTCAATTACCTTCAAAACAAGACCAAGTTCAAGTGAATCGGAGCTCGTATGTGAAAGTTAGGTTTTGGGCCTCTTTTGTACATTGTATATTTTAGCAGTTTTCTGACCTATATTTTGTGTATATATTTTTTTATCAATAAAAATCCAAAAAAAATAGAATTAAGTGTCTTTTATTTATCTTTGGATTTTCCATATTTTTTCGGATTTTTATCGTGTTTAAAAATGACAAAAAATTTGGAAAACCCAAAAATCTAGGTATTCTATGTAGATGGGATACCCCAAAAATTCACTTTTTACATTTGACCGATTTTGGCTTTGTGTCTTAATAAAAGCTGTAGATCTCGTCGAGATGAGCATTTTTCGTGAAGAAACTTTTTTGATCCGAGGTCATTTAATATTTCTTTTTGATTTTACAAAGTATTTTATTCTGGATTTTCTGGTGCTGACACGTGGCAGCCCCAGAGGCCGCCACGTGTCAGCAGTTTTTGGGCCTTTTATATTTTCATTTTTATATATAAAAAAAATAAAGCGGACACACGTGCCTCCAAGGCACGTGCTCCGCACGTGCCCCGCCTCTTTCCCAGTTGACCGCTACGTGACCCTTCCGCGGCCGTTCGATCAGTGGCCGATCGAATAGCCGCTGTGCATCCTCTCCACCCACGCCTGCCTCGCAACGGCCGCCGCTTATCTCGCGCACTGCCTCCTCCATCGCCATTGACCTCAACATCCCCCGCAACTGCCGGCTCCCTTCTCTCTCTCGCCCCTATATAAAGAGCCCCGTCGACCCCCTATCCCCTTATCCGTCGATTCACCCCTGCGACGAGGTCGACGGTGACAGCGTCACCTTCTCCAGATGGCGAGATCCGAGGGGAGCCTCCCTCATTGCAGAAGCGGCACCGCCGCCGCTCTTCCTCTGCTTTGCTCCGTTCATCGTCGAGCCAACAAACGACAACGACTCCGACCACCGATCATCTTCATCAACTACGACTCCGCCATCCTCCTTCGCTACTTCTTCGCCTTCAACAAGACGTCATCCTCCGCCAACCGCCTTGCTCCGACCTTCGACATCTCCAGCTTCGACTCCACCAACCGCAACGCCTCTCCGCTTCGATAGTCACCAACACTACCTCCGCCCCACCGTGCCACGCCATCGATAGCAGCTTCGAGCTTCACCGACGTCCCCCGGCCGTTTGTCGGCCAACCGCGACTCCGCCTTGGACCGGCATCTTCTCCGCCACACAGCTTCTACTCCACCGACCGTGACGCCTCTCCGCTTCGACAGTCACCGTGCTCCTCTGCCTTCGCAGACTCCGCCCTCGCCTCGTCTTCATCGGGCCGCCCACGAAAACGCTACCATCGTGCCTTCGTCATCTTCTACGCATCAGCACCTCCGGTCGTCATCGATTTCACCGAGCTCTGCCCAGCGCCATCGACGGCCCACGGCCGTGTGTCGGCCGCGCACAACAACGCCTCTGCCTTCCCATGACTTCTCCAACAATGCCCAGCGTCATCGTCCTCTCCACCTGAGCCCCGACGTCTTAATCGACTCCAGCCAACTCCTCCGCACTGCATCAGAGCTCCGCCAGCCTCCCCTCCGCTTCGGCCGACTCGAGCCACCGCCAGCACCGAGCGTGACGCCCAAGGCCCTCGCACGCGCGAGGCGCGTACGTGGGGAACGTCTCCCGTACGTTACCCAGGTCACGTGCTTGGCACGTGATCGTGGGTTAATTGCAGAAGATTCCCCCAGCACTTCCATATTCGCGCTACAGTCCACGCTAGCCAGAGGTCACGTGCAGAGCACGTGACCCCCTGGAAATTTGCAATATCTCCCCCAACAGTATCGGTAATTGCTCTTAGGTCCCCCACTGCACTTTTTCTTTATTTATTTTATTTACTATATTTGCATTCGTACCCCTGTATTCCCCTTAGTTTTTGAACCTCTTCTAGACATCATTTTACTTATTTAAAAATAGCATGGTGTTCATATCTTCATTCTCTACATTTTGATATGCTGTGGATATTTTTCTAATTAACGGTTAATTAATAATCAATTTTTCTGTGGAAAATTACGAAGTTTACCCAGTCTGTGCTCTTAAATTTGCCATTGATCAACTGTTGCTCTAAAAATCCCTGAAAAATCACATATTGTAGAGTTTATTTTGATTAACATTGTGCCCAAAAAGATTTGCATTTGCATGCATAATTTGCCCTGTAAAAATCATTTTGCATATTTAAGTATCTAATTTTTAATAGGTATTAAACCCCACATTTTCGAGGTTTAGGATTTTTTTGGGATCCATCACCTAGTGATAGATCTTGGATAATTTTATATCTTGAAAATAAGTAGGCTTAATATTTATTATAATTAAATATTGAAAATCATTTTGTTTGCATTTAAAAATTCATAAAAAATTCATATTGCATCTAAAAATTCCAAAAAAATTTACAGTGCATTCATTTCATCATCATTTACATAGTGGTCAAGTTTCGTATTTTTCGGACATCGTTTGATTGAAATTTACATTTTAGTCTCTAAAATAGGTTGAAAGTGCATTGTGCATCCCTTATTGCATTAAAAAAAATCCAAAAATAAACCGCATCGAAAACCGAACACGAAATTGGATAGACATAATTCTGGGTTGTTCCTTTGCCTTCTTGTGATCGACCTTGGGACTTGCCCAAGTAAAATAAACAAAAAAACCACTTGATTAAAATTGATTAACAATTTGTGGTTATTTCTTGACCGTTTCCGATCGCCGCCTACAACAAACAATATTTATTATTTTTTACTCACCAATAAAAACAACTCTTTAACTCGGCATTTTCGGACTCGTCAGGTACATAACCCTGATTGTACTAAGGGACCTATTATGCAAACTAATCATTCTTCATTTCATATTAGGGAATGATATTCGTAATAACATTTATTGCATAATGGCCCGTTGTGGGCTCGCATGTCCAACAATCTCCCACTAGTCCAAAGAGCCATTAATGGGCTAATCATTTAAACCCTCACTCATGTGACGATCATAGGCTATTTAGAAAAATAGCTATGTAAGCTGATCAATCACTCTGTTCCTAAGAGACTACGTCAAGTCCTTTTACATCACTTTCATATCTCCTAGTAACGGTGCTCGCATCCAATGCGAATGTTGCATCTATGCAACCAATACTCAATATTGTCAGATATAGTGTCCTTGACACTACAACTCGATAATTATTATAACTAGTATGTAATTTTTATTATCCTTATCAGAATACCCTTATTCATGGACAAGGTTGCAAAAAGCGGTATGCCGTATTCAGTCGGTAGGGTCACTGATTACTGATTAAACGGTATGCGGGAGTTTAAATAGAAATTAAACGGGTTATGCGGTTTTGCATTTTTTATTAATAAAAAATTATTAAATACATATAATTAATAAAAAAGTATAAATAAATAAGAAAAATATAATCAAAGATTCGCAATATAAATCAAATATGGTCAAATTTAAGGAAATGTTTCATCTAAATGTCAAAATAGATAAGATAAACAATAACAATTCATAGCATAAATCCAAAATGTCATGGATAATGATGATCCTTTAAAAAAATAGATCCATGTTCTTAAAGTAATAGTTCGGACCGTTTAAAAGGCCGCATAAGACCGCTTAAGGTCGTTTTAACGTCTGTTTAAGGCCGTTTATGCGGCCCGGCCGTTTATGGGCCGCTTTTGATTAAATGATACGCTCGGGCACTACATACGTTTAAACGGTCGTTTAGACCGTTTTTTGCATCCTTGTTCCTAAAGATCTCTATCTCCTAAGGTATCCACAGTTAAAACCTTTTAGATCTCCATCTATAAAGTCTTAAGCTCTTGAAGATAAGACTTAGATATCACTATCTCTATAGTCTTGTCATCTTTGAAGATTTTGTTATTACTACAATCAAGTGTTTATCTCCATAATAGGATTAGCAACAGTTTACTACTCCCACTGCATGGCAGACATCTGGCTTTTGTACATATATAGAATACACCTGGATTCTCGTAACTGATGCACAAGGGCAAGCAGTTTTAGCATTCACTTCCTCAACTCTTTGAGGTGCTATCCCTTTAGATAGGTCATTACCATATCTTAAGGGAAGGAAGCCTTTACTGGAATTTTCCAGAAAATGGAAATGTCCAAGGTGTACTATTAATGTGACGGTCCCAATACCCTCTTTTCTTTGCTTCTGAACACTTTCAGAACTAAGATCTAAGAGGTATCCTTAAGATCATATCTCAAGGTATGGAATAGACAGACTATAAAACACTTATTATTATCATTATATCATTCCAAATGATTAGGATATCATCTACATTTAGCACGATGAACACAATGGCACTCCCACTAAGCTTTACATGGTTCATCAAGATTCTATATGAAATCATAACCTTTATAATTTCATCAAATCTGATGTTCCCACTACAAGAAGCTTAATTGAGTCCATAGATGGAATTCCTTAGCTTGCACACCTTGTCTTCCTCATCCATGAAGCCATGGGGCTACTTCATATGAATATTCTCGGAGAGATGTTTATAAGGAATGCAATCGTGACTTACATCTTGAAGATTAGTTAGCAATATTCCGATGGGTTTAAGCAAGGTCACTGAAGAGCAAGTCTCATTGCAAACAGTGTCTTCTCTTCGATGTGTAGCTCATGGCTACGAGCCGTGCTTTGAAGGTCTCTACCTTCTCATCATGTTCCCTCTTTCTCTTGAAGATCCATTTACACCTTACCGGGTCTTATCCATATAGGTGGCTTCTCGAGAGTCCATATACAACATTTGTATTCGAAGTGTACTTTAAACTTTATTGCTAACATCCATCTTTCCATGATATGATCTTCAAAAGCTTCATCACATGAAGTCTGATCATTGCCATATTTCTCTGACATATGGAGTCCATCCTCAAACTCATTTGAAGAGGTATTAGTGTTTCATCTTTAATTGTCCTTTAGTTTCCAATTTCAGGAGCCTCCTTATCTTCTCAAGATTAAATGAGTTCCTTCACTTCATTTTCATCTTGATTCTCAAGAGAGTCATCCTCTAAGAATCATATCTTTAGAGATGAAATCTTTCAAGAATCTCAAGGTCATAAAGTAGGTATCCAATACCATCCTTTATTTCCTAATGAAGTAGCACTCTCTTGTGCTAGATTCCAGCTTACTTGCATCCGTGACAAAGATATGGACCAAGCAACCATAAATCCTCAAGTTCCCAACACAAGGCTGTGTTCCAAACCATAACTTATGAGGACGTTTGGGTTTAGATTTGCATGGAATATTATAAGGATGTATATTGCAGTCTCTACTACATATATACCTTGGAAACTAAGATATAATTATGCTAAGATTCATCATTGATCAAATCATGTCACACATGATCCAATTGTATCTCACTACAACTCTATTGAGTTAAGGTACATTAGGAGGATTGATATAGGAATGATATTCCTTTCCCCATAAGGTATCCTTGAATTCATCTAATAGGTACAAGCTACCATGATCAATTTCATTTCATCTTCCTTCAAACTTTGGTACTAAATCAAAATTATGAAATCTTTGAACATTTCAAAGGTTTCTAAGGTGAAGGGAAGAAAATTCATATCACAAATAATCATCAATGGATATCACATATCATTAATGTTTACTTTGATATAGATGATCCACATACATGAACATGTATGAGATCTTGAATACTTCGGCATATAACACCATTCTCAGAGAAGGGTGCATTGGACATTTTCACTTTTGAATACAATATTCAGGAGCATGTAAGATTTGAAATTCAGACAATCTATAGTTTCATCTCTTACTAGTCTATTGATCTTATCAATAGACATATGTCCAAGACTCGATGCCAGATCATTGTCAAATGATCTCCATCATCCTATTGATCTAATAAGGTTTAATTTTTAGTATTTAGAATCATTAATGAGCCATTCATTAATTTTCTAATCTAGTAGAGCCCTTCAGATGTCTGATTACTACCTTGAAATATATCCATCATAACTCTTTATGATAGGTCTATTCCAGAATTCATGTTTATTTCAACATTTAGATATAAATAATGAGTGTATTCTAATATCTGGGTCATAGAGACATTCTCTAAGACTAAGGGCTCTCCCACTGAAAATATGAAGTCTATCTATCCAATAGAGATTATTGCAACAATTGCACCAATATCCATATGGATGACTATTAATCCTTAAGATCAAAATTTTCTAATCTTCTAAAACATATGCAACTAATTGCACATGTCATCAGAAGAATGAGATACAATTATCAGACTTTTAATCTTATCCAATAAGAAAGTCAATTTCAATGATTACATGTAGATGTAGATTATTCTGATGCACTATATGGGTCCTTCTCTAAAGATCCTAGATAGTCTTGATAGTCGTACTATCAACACATCATCTTATTGCAGTATTGGCATCCATCCAACTCTTTCGATGTCATGTGTGTGGAAACCATAGAAGTACAGTCAACTCTTTCACTTTTTTCCTAACTTTTGGGTCCGGCCCATGCTTCTACTATGCTCCTTTCATCTATAAACAACAATTTCTTAAGATAAAGAATCTCTTATGTCGAATTCGAAAGATTTCAGTATAAGAGTATTTCAATATTTATACATGCTTCAATTCGCTCAATATGAATATTATGAAGCTTCATGAATGACTAGAGTATAGATAGTAGAATGATGACACCCATCATATCGACATACATCTTAACTCTTAGACTTAGGTTCAAGTAGGTTCTCGAGCATTTTGAATACATCATCTCTTATAGAGCCACCATTCTGCATGATGTAGTGAACCATGTCATTCATGATTAAATGTTGAGAGCACATATGTATGCTAGAACATCTTCTTAGATTTTATAAGGATTGTTTGATAATTACGATCATCACCAACATGTCACTTCCAAAGTACATTCGATGAGAGATCAAGACTATAGAGACATACACACCCTATGGTTGAAGACCTATTGTCTATTTAATTATCATTTACTCATTATTATGAGGAAACTTGCACATTGCAACTACATACATTATGTGTCCAACTGCACGTACAATATCTTGATCACGGATCCAATCTATGATATTATACTGGTTATTAATGAGTATAGTATTGAGTGGATTCAATAAGGGTTATCTGGAATAAGAAATTTGCATAAATAAATATATATACATATATATACATATTTTACTTTGATTTAGGAATTTTTATATCAACGTTTTATTGCCTTGTAAATACTGAAAGTTCATGCCCTTAATCACTTTAAATATAAGAGATATACTTACCATTATATCTCTAGCAAGATCCTGGATCTCCTTTCTTATCTTTATCACATCCCAATAATATGAGAACCTGTAACTCGGATAAAAATAAGCGGGAACACATTCCGCCTTGCAAGTCCAACTTGCATTCCCAATTCGATCTTTAACAACTAGGCCCACCACCCCTAAGGTGATGTTGAACCATCATTAATTGAGCCAACCATTAAGAGGAATACAACTCATTATACGTAATCCAATATCATCCCAATAATATGAAGATCCGATATTGAGGTCACTACACATACATCCTTACTCTTTCGAGAAGCAAAGAGCCCGATCCAAATGGCTTGTATGCAGGAGCTGTCACTTCAGACATGCATCTCCGACATACAATCTCTAGCGACGGAACCCTTTACTTTGACGGGAGACCATGTATGTCACTTATGTGATCCTCCATATCATGTTCAAATTCTAAGTAATTATTATGAATCATATTCAAATAATTAATTCTTCCAAGGGAAATAACAACTCTGTTCATAATAGAGTGTTTTAATTTTAATTGGATTCTAATTAATGTAATCACATAAAATTAATGATCCAATTAATATCGAACAAATGTTTTTATTTGTTACTTGAAATATGGTATTATCTCAAGAGAATGGGGAGCTTGCACCAAGGTGCATGTAATTTTACATGCACCGAGGCTTATATCTTCAACATTTTTTTACTTTTTTGAAAAATACCAACATGTATATCCATCTATATATCCCTCTAATATGTCATTCGAATTTCAACAGAAACAGAGACTCCTATGCCCTCCATCTAGAACATGCCGATTACAACAATTCTAAGACCGTTAAAATTACCTGTTCTAGATGGAGGGCATATGAGTCTCTGTTTCTGACAAAATTCGAATGACATATTAGAGGGATATATAGATGAATATACATGGTGATATTTTTCGAAAAAGTAAAAAATGTAGAAGATATAAGCTCCGGTGCATATAAAATTACATGCACCTTGGTGCAAGCTCCCCATCCTCTTATCTCAAATACGTATTATTTCGAATTTTATTAATTAGAAAAAAATACATCATGATTTCTCAAGCATTATCCGTTCCCTACATGTTGTCATGGCCAGTACCGACGAGAGTGGGACAAACCTTACACAATGCAATCTGCTACCCAACGCTCCCCGACTAGACATTGTGTCCGCCTTAGGAAAAAATAGTGCCAAGTTGATCACTTTGTACTTGAGATGATAATCGATTTTTCATCCGAAGTTATATCATATAGTAATAATCAAAACCATTTTGATTATAAGGAAATTTTCTAAACAAATTCTCAAACCTATTCAAGCAATATGTTTGTTGGAAAATGTATGATGTAACCAATTTGTGATTTAGATCATATTTAATCAATTATTGGTTAAGGCAATGTCATTTAATGAAATAATTATCATCTTTAAATATTTCACAAATATTTATCAATAATTATCTCAAGAAATTAACCATTAATTTCTATAAAAATTAAATGACAATCACATGATTCATGATCAAGTATGCAATTTCCAGCAGTGACCCCTACTTACTAAAATTAGCATATCTTAATCAATTTAAATACAAATTAAGCAAAGTAAGTTTTCAAAGTTTGCTAATTTGATTTATAACAGAAACCAACTAATTAGCATGCATTTCTAGGCATTTCAAAATAGTAACTAACACTTTAATTACGTCATAATTCGTCATCCCTGAAATAGTGGATATAGGTTCATTGAAAAGATCATATCTTGAGTTATCGGAATCCAAATCACACAAACTCAAATCCCACGGTTTCCTTAATTATTAGAAAACATTATCAAGTGATAGTTTGATATTTAAACATTTTAAATAGGGCCGAAAATAATCACAAAATAGGGCTTCAAAAATGAAATGCGATAAAATTTTCACAATCCCTAATGAGCCCAAATCTTCCTGGGTTTATGGATCGTATCCAAAACCTCCAACCTGGCTCTGATACCACTTGAAGGATATGGAAGATCCTTAAACGCATCACAGAAGCGTGATAATCGTGTCGTATGCGATCAGGAGCAACTAGTCGCATTAGTTGCTCGATTTAGCGGAATTAAAAAAATTTAATGTGATGAGACCACACGATCCAAGAACGTTTCTCGGATCATTTCATCTAAAGTATAATAGGTATTAATATTACCTCTTGCAGTGTGGTTGTGATCGAGTCTCTAAATGAAGAGACCTCCTGTCTCAAGTCTGATCCGACGGAGGAGACGCTTGCGAGCGCATTGATGAGACACGTGCTCCTAGCAATCCATGTTGATCATCCAAGCGGCGAATCTCCTGATCTCGTCATACGAGATCCGACATCTTCTTCATGAGCAATGCGCATCGAAGAAGACAGAGATCCACGAGCAGTAGTTTCGACAGCATAACGACAATGCAACGACGGCGGTGATCTCTCTAGGGCATCAAGGTAGACGACCACAAGAGAGAGAGAGGGAGAGAGTCTTGGCATGTAGAGAGAGAGAGAGGGAGAGATCATTCTTTGATATTAATATTGTGTCACTTGAAGAGCAAGGGATGCCTCTTCTTATATAGGGTTTTGGGAGTTCATGGATCTCAATCCATGGACAACACACAATCAATGGATGATATTGATTTGTGTTTCTTTCAATGGCCATGATGTTGTTGTAAAAACACAACAACAATTGATTTAATTTAAATTAATATATATTGATAAATCAGCATAATTTATTTTGAAATTAAATCATTTGACTGGTCTTGGAGATAATGAGGAGATTGACCATATTCCCTAAAGGATGGGGGACGTCTACTCATTTGAGATAGAATGGGTCTATCTCCTCAAAATCTCATGAGATCTCATTATCTCATGAGATCTCCAAGATTTACAACAACATTTGTTGTAAATTATTTTACAAAAATAATTCATAATTATCTAGTAAATATTGCAAGCATGCCATTAGAAAAATGTGAATCACATTCACATCCCAAAACAAAATGTAAAATATATTTTCAATTAATCATCCAGTGTGAATCCAATTCACATCAATAATTAATTAACACATATAAATCACAATATGTTCTCTCTAATATATTTTAAATCACATTTATAATATACGTGATTAATATAGATAGTGCTTTCCACATTGTTCATATCCATGATAATTAAATCGCATTTAGTCATCTTGGATCTCTTTTCGCATGTGCCCAAATAACATGAATCACATTCACATTATTCACATTTTTGATAATTAAATCACAGTTAGTTATCTCAGATAACTCTCCTAATAATATGAATCAAATTTATATTACTCATGATAATTAAATCACATGTAATTATCACTTTCTCAATGATTGGATACATATATCAATAATGAAATTATCCATGGAATCTTTCAAGGATAATGTGCTTTCTCCACGGATACTTGGAGATAAGGACAGAGCGATTTTATTGTTCCACGTATAATGACTTGGATATTGAGATCACATCTCAATTCCAGATCTTGTGGACCTCCTAAAGATGCTTGATTAAATCAAGGTTGTAGATCTAATCTTCTCATTGCATCTAAATCACATTTAGATCAATGTCCAACATTTGGACCAAGATAAGATCACTTCTCTATGAAAGGAGTCACTAAAATCGAGACATGTTTCATCACTCCCTCGGAATGGAAGAGTCATGGTTATACAATCGCTTATGATCACATCACCCTCAGGCATTCCTAATACATGTACATCCTGCATACTGTAAGACCCTAAATAAACCCGAAGTTTTAGATCTCTTTTACACTGTTTCCTTCAGGGTTTTATCATTAAGTTTCTCATTTGATCATTGGGAGTCGATATCCATCATATACTTTCCAAAAGCATATATCATACCTAGGTCTTGATCATATACTTTTAAAAAACATATATCAAACCTAGAAATTCAACCAAGCTTCAAAAGTGAGACGATTGCGCGTAGAATTTGATTCTTCCCAATATCTCATGAGTGAGCTCATGTCTTCCGGTTCAGCAATGAACCTATATGATCCCTTTGAGAGATTGTATTACTTATATGCCCTTGCATGCACAGCGCGACGGTGTATAGACCTTGGTTAGGTCATCAACCTATTGGCTTGCCAAATGTACATACTCAGACATATAGTAACACATCTGTCTCCTGTCAGAGGATGCGTGCCTATAAGATCGTGACAACATACGACATAGGACTTTGGTTATCTCGATCTCGTTAAGTCAACTCTTTGGCCTAACTAATCTGACACCTCTGAATCTCTATTCCCATACAGAGGACCTGCATCAAGAGGACGGTCATGTATCAACCAAATAAAAAAGGATTGAAGTCTCCTACTCAGGCTGGAGATCATCTCTTAATAATCATTTGACGGTACTTGATGAGTCCTCAATCTAACTCTTTAGATATTTATCCAAGCACCAACCTCTATGATTCAATAATTGAATCAACATCAGTATGATCATCAAGATGGCCATGGTACATAAGCTTAATTGTACTAAGGGACCTATTATTCGAATTAATCATTCTTTATTTCAGATCAGAGAATGCTATTCGCAATAACATTTATTGCATAATGGCTCATCGTGGGCTCACATATCCAATAGAGGGTGTAGTTGACCCGAGTCAACTTTTTGAGCATTCTGGTTGATCCACGTGGACCAACCAGAAAAAAGGGGATGAGAAAATTATCGTAAAATCAATAAATAATAGTAAACAAATTTATTAATTTTAGATTATAAAATAAGAAATGTTTATTATTTTATATCGCATTTTATTATCATTTTTATTTATTTTTATGGAGTTATTTATTATAAGTAATTATTTACATGTATTATCATAGGGATATTTACCTATATTATGTGTATTTTATTTTTATTTTGTATTTTGTATTTTATTATTTTATACACTTAATTTATATCTTTATAACTTATTTAGATATATACAAATATACTTTTATTGTATTTTTCTGATGTTATTTGCACACCTAATAAATACATACATATATATATATATATTATATAGGTATATGTACATGTAATTCATCTGTGTATTTTTGTATTCTATTTTATTTTAGTTTATTTTGATAGTTTTATTTTATTATAATTATGCACATATATTATAAAGACTATTTGCAAAATTACAAAGATATAAAATGATAATGATATAAAGAATAAATAAAATATATTATTTTATTCAAATATAGTTACAATAGGGGTTTTAAACCTAACTTGCATTTTATTGCAAATTAAGTGAAACTACCTTAATTAAATAGCTTATTAAAAGTTATATATAATTAAAGCGATTTTAGTGCATTTTGAGTTCATATGGAGGATAAAAATGTATGTGAAATTTGAATTTTGGACTTTTGTTTTGAGTGTAGAATGTACAGTATAATTTTTGTATTTTATATGACTACAACTTTCATGTTCAAAGTTTATTGATTTGATGTATAAATAATATATAATAAAATATGTCCCAAAATTAATTATTGAAGAATAAATAAATAGGAATTTTATTGTTGTTTTGACCCTTATCTCCCTCTACTTTATTCATTGTCGATCAAATCAATTCTTGACTCGGTCTCAGGGTTTATGATCATAAAATACATTTGATATTTTATTTATTTTTCTTTCCTTTTCTCTATTCTTTTATTTTGCCTTTAAATACAGTATTTTATGCAATATTTATACAATAAATAAGAGATGTTAATTTGTGCAAAATAATGATATATGCATGCATTTAGCTAAGGTTTAAAGGCTAAAATGAATGAATAACGATGATTAAAGGGATATTCATCATCCACTATACTTGCCTTTGCTAGTCCCTAGCAAACACTTATGCTTATAAATGAAGAAAAAGAAATAAAATGGATTGATTTTAACTCTTATACTTGTCCTCACAAAATCAAAGTTTGGAGCTCAGTCGGACCTTTAGAAACTAAGGTGCGGTCGGAATATTATTAGGAAAAGGATTTGAGACACAACAAACTCTAAGAGTCACAAAATTCTGCCCAAGTTCCCTCAAAATCCAGGTCAAAACACTTCGATGTCATATGCAATCCCTTATGACAATGAGTCTATCTTGTAAAGTGTCAATGATATGTAGCTCTCCTCGACTGAAGCAGTAAAAGTCGGTCTTCTCCAACATGGTGACCCTAATTCCCCAATACAACAACTCTTTCCTCGAGAAGTGGGATATTCTATTCTAAGTTCAAGTGCAACCATCTCAAGAAGAGGAGGTGGAGAGAAGAATGGACAGTAGCCAGTATAGCTACCTATCCTAAGATACTTGACCAGTGTGGCCAAGTCATCCGGTTGCAGGCTCACATGAATTTGACTTTGAAGCTCAAGCTTGCATATTGGATTATACATCTGTATACATTCTCCACGAGGCATTTTATTTTTATTCAGGCATGTCTACTTTTTTGGAGTTTTTATTGCATTTTTAATACTATATACAACAACATTTACATATAGATTTTTTCCTCTTGAGCCAGTAGACTATCCCACTTTTGAAGATTTATTGCAACTCATAGTATTCAGTCATTAGACCTCGTCGCCACTGGATCAGGTTGGGGCACAATGGCTACAGATATGTGACTTCCGATGTTTACACTATCTTGTGTATCATGCCGGCAAATCCAGCCCTCTACCACTTCAATGAGGTGAGCAAAGTGTAAAGTGCAGTTGTGCAAGCTAATTCATTATCAACAAGAGCAATGCATGTGTTCTTAAATATTCTACTTAGGCAGTCAAGACGACACTAAACTAAGTCTCGTGGTCTCAAAGAATTAAGTCTAGCAGACATGAAGTGCCTCAATTTCAGTTCCTATAAGGTTCCCGTGATTAAGTAGATTTAAGGTCCAACCAATCTCTAATCTTCGTATTTTATTTAAACTTGTTCGATTTTTATTATCATTCCAAAAAATGCAAATGCTATGTACAATGTAAGGAAAATATTTTGGGATGCAATTTTTTTGGTTTTGAGCTTTTATGGATTTTTAAAAAGTTTTACAAATTTTTATACAAGTTTCTGAAAAGATTTTGCAAAATTTTATAGATGTTTGGTTATGCAATTTTTTAGTGATTTTTCAAAAACAAAAAGGTTTTGATAAATAACTATGTACATCTATTTAAACAAAAAGGTTTTTGCAATCATTTTACAAATCATTTGCAAATAGATTTTCAACACATTTTATTCACACAAAGAAAAAGAATTTTTACAAACAAAATATTTTACAAAAGTTGAAAACAATTTCAAAATATTTTCTAATAAATTTTCAAAAGTTTTTTTCAAAGAAATTTTCCAATCATTTTTTAACATTTTGCAAAATTTTTTTACCTTATTTATTAATCAGTATATACAAAGAAATTTTCAATGAATTTTATACAAGTGTGTTCTTTACAATTAATTGATTGTATTTTAGCCATACTTATTGAAAATACAAAAGTATGAGTTATGGCTAAATCATATACAATGTATATACATCCCTCCTATACTTAGGTTGAGCTATGTTCTCATAGATCGGAGAGAAAAGAGAAGCCATAAATTGAACTGAGTATAAAATAGTCCATACTACAATGACTCAGGAATAAAGATTGAATCAATGCGAAGTCGACCATCCCCCCTACACTTAGGATCAATTAATCCTAAGTAGAGTAGATTATATTCTTCGTGCACGGAGGGTCGAGGGTGGGAATGAACAGATCAACGACTCATCTTGTCTCCCCCTATACTTAGGGTAAGATATCCCTAAGTATATACAGGAATATCAACAAGATAGGAGACAGGTGAGGGATCAAAGAATGAACAACTGGACCCACTCATCCTCCTTATACTTAGGATGAAGCATATCCTAAGTATAACAACGATGATTGGGAGGATGAAAGAAAGAAGCAGAAGAAAAAGAAACAAAAGAAAATAATCAGAAGAAAAGAAGAAAAGAAGAAAAAAAAAGAAGAAGAAAACCAAAGAAAGAGTTTTAGAGGAGCATTATATGAATGTTTTGATGCTGCTAAGGTTGTTGAGGATTTTTCATTGATTATCACTTGAAGTGAGTCGACAACGACCAAGAAAGTGTCATGCTAAAGTTACAACTTCAATAACTAACTATTGACGATGAACGGTTGTGCGTCAGATGACACCTCTGATATCAGAATGCTTCCATTGTCATGCACTTCTTTCACTCTAAATGGCCTTGTCCATTTACTCTTTAATTTGCTCGAGAATATCTTCATCTTTACATCGAATAACTACACTTTCTACCCAGTCTCGAAGGTCTTTCATCCAATGTACCGGGCGTGTCAGTGTTTGACCTTCTCCTTATACATCAAGTTGTTATCATACACATAATCTTGGAATTCCAGGAGCCTGTTCATATCCACTTTTCATACACAAGATGATAAGGTAACATACCCAAATGGAGACTTGTAAGCAATTTTATATGCCCAAAGGACGGAGTCCAAGAGTTGAGACCAGTTCTTTCTATCCAGCTTCACAAGCTTTTGTAAGATTTTCTTGATTTCTCTATTTGATAGCTCTACCATGTCATTGGTCTGAGGATAATAAGAAGAAGCGACTCGGTGTTTGATGTCATACTTCTTCGTTAATTTCTTGACCTCTTTGTTTATGAAATGATTACCCCCATCTGATATTAGAATCATTGGTATTCCGAACTTTGAAATGATGTTCTCTCTCGGAAACTGACAAACTGTACGACTACCAACGGCTCGAGCGGGAACAACTTCTACCTAACGACTCACATAATCAATGAAAAGAAGGATATATTCAAATCCTTGACTGTTAGGAAAGGGTCACATGAAATCAATGCAACGAGCATCAAACACATCAGAAATTTGAATGAATTTCATGGGCATAGAGTCTTTGGATGTAATGGTTCCTCCTTTTTTCTGACAGTTAGTGCAACATTTGACATATGATGTGGCATCCTTGAATAGTGTGGGCCATCATAGGCCGCAATGCAATACTTTCACTATCGTTCTGCATCCATAGTGGTGTCCATCGTATTTGAGCGAATTTCAATGCTCGAGGACACTATGATGCTCCTCCCGAGGGATACATAGGTGCCAAATATAATCTGCTCCTTCCTTAAATAAGTATGGATCTTCCCACTAGTATAAATGAATGATGGACAAGAACTTGTCCTTCTTTATCTTCATCCAATTATGTGGAACTACACCCGAGATGAGGTAGTCCATGACATCAGCATACCAAGAGAAAGAATCCATGACAAGAATCAACTCATCAGGAAAGGTGTCTGTGATGGGTGCACTGCTCAGTGGAGGTTTTTGATATTTGATTCTAGAGAGGTGACCTGCTACCATGTTTTGAACACCAGACTTGTCCTTGATTTCCAAATCGAAATCTTGGAGGATAAGGATCCATCTGATCTGTCTGAGCTTCATAACCTTCTTCTGTTGTAAATATCGGATAACGGAGTGGTCGGTATAAATTATGACTTTATATCCAAGTAGATAGGATTTGAACTTCTCAAGGGAGAATACCACATCCATCAACTCTTTTAACGTAACAGTATAGTTTCTCTGTGCTTCATCTAATGTCTTACTGGCACAACGAATGACATAGGGCACTTTGTCTTTTCTCTGTCCTAACACAGCTCCAACTGCAAAGTCTGACGCATCCATCATGATTTCAAAGGGTAGAGACCAATTCGGCGGCTGTAGGATGAGAGCTTGAGTGATTAGCTCCTTCAATTGATTGAAATATAGGAGAACCTACATATCAACATTAAACTTGGTCTCCTTGCACAATAATTCAGTTAGAGGTCGGGCAATGCGGTTGAAATATTTGATGAATTGGCTCTAGAAACCCAAATGTTTCAAGAATGACCTCAAATTTCTAACATTCTAATGTGGCTCAAGATTGACGATCATATCCACCTTTGCTAGGTCTTCCATGCCTTGCTTGGAAACGACGTGGCCCAACACTATCCCTTCAGTGACCATAAAGTATCTCATTTCACAAGACAGTACGAGGTTGACTTCTCAACATTTTTGAAGTACACTGTCTAAGTGCTCAAGACAAGAATCAAAGCTGTCACCATAGACGGAGAAGTCAACCATAAAGATGTTGAGAAAACTACCAGCCATATCGATGAAAACTACAAGCATGCACCTTTGGAATATGGCAGGTGCATTACACAAACTAAAGGGCATTCTCCTAAAAGTATAGGTGCCGAACGGGTGACGAATCTCAGACACGTCATGCTAAAATCCATTTATTATTCTCCTAACTTAAACAATTCAATAAAAACATGATTTAATTCATTATTATTAACTATTCTTATGTTGTATATATACTGTATATATTGCATATAAAATCTAACCCTAATCTATTGTATTAATTATTAACGTTTTCTTTATAATTAAAAAATCCTAAAATATAGCTTAATTATAGTGTATATTTATTTTGGTTTCAAAAAGAAATTAAAAATACAAAGAAATCACAAAACCATCAAAATTAAGTGTTTAGGTCATTAAAAATACTTGCAAAAATTCTTCATTGTACAAATAACCTCTTTTGGATTTTCGACCAACATGAACTTGTAGATCTCATCGAGATCTACAACGTTCATGTTTTGACTTTTTTTCTAATTCAGCTTCTAACTATTTATTTTTTATTTATTTTTAATTTTTTTCCTATTTTCTAATTTTTCAAGTGGGCCATGTGGCTCCCTCTGATTGAGCCACATGGCCCGGCCCTTTACATCCACCTGCCCCTCGCTCACAATCGCTCGATCATCTCCCGGTCTTTTCATCGCCACCGCTCATTCACCTTCTTCCTTTCACCATTGGATCACTCTCCTGATTCAAATCTCAGCCATACACTTCTGCTTTCATTTCCACCGTACTATTGCCTCTCATCGTGCACTCCAGCACCGGCCACGTGGCCCCGTCTTCTTCCCTCCACCCGACCTCCTTCTTGGTCGTTGGATCCATCTTCTCCTGCCTCAATTACAACCACCCATATCCCAGCTCCTCCCAGCGACTAGATCTATTCTTTGAATTGGTCTCAACCACCCCTATCCGCCCTCTTCTTGACCCTAGGATCACCATTGATCCAAGGGCCCTCTGTCCTCCACGTGGCCTCTCCTTTCCCAGCCATCAGATCTCGCTCCTAACCTCATCCACACCAGCGTCTCCGCACGTCCCAGAACAATTCGATCAGATCCATCAAGCTAATCCAAGCCCCTCATCCGCGCCCTCCTCCCAACCATTGGATCATTTGATCCAATGGTGAACCTTCATCTTCCTCCTCCTCAACGTCTCCCCTTCAGCCATTATACCTCGTGACATCCCTACCCCCTTCCTATTTTTGCAGTGCCATTTGTTCACCTTCCTTAGACCTAACACCACCCCTTCAAAGACCTAAGTCTTCGATCCTCGTACGCCAATCCATAACCTCGCCCCTTGCCTTAAACCCTCACGAATGCCGTTGCAAATCAAGCTCGCGCCATCGTAATGCCAGACGGTCCTCCCTTTTAATCCACCTCCACTGCCCCCTTGTCACCTTATCCACCAATCACAGTTCTGAGGCCCAACCTCCTCCACTCCGACGGACGTACAAGCTTCGAGCCCTAGATGTGCTCGTCAAGTGATGACTAGAGGTTCCAACGGAACCTCAACCCAAGCCAAATCTGCCTGCCTTCTTCCTCTTCGATTCTCCAGGTAACTCCTTCCTTGTTTTTCTTGTGTTTTGTTCGAATTAATTCCACTCACACCACCGCCCTCCGTTCACCGACCACCCCACAAGCTCCACCGTTCATCCTTCATTCATGCCGACCGCTTCATCCATGCTCTCTGTCTCTGTTAGAACCCCCATCCATCTCACCATCTTTCCTCTGCCATCACGGTGGAGGAACCCACCGAGCCGCCACCTTCTTCACCTCCGCTTGACTCCCATCTCACTTACCGTGCATCCACACACCTCACTTCAGCTATATAATGCTTGATGTACATGTGTCTTCAATGACCAGAATCCACCCTCCCTCTTCGATCTCCAGCTCAACCTTCGATGACGCTGCACGACCTCACCTCTCCAGTCATAGCCACACCTCCTACTGGCTTATATCTCCTTCGCCCATATGTTAGCTACCTTTTCTAATCATCGTAGGAGCTCGAGAAGCAAGACAGAGCTCTAGCATTCTCGTCGGAGCTCCAAATGCACCGCTGGATATCGAAGACGGAGGAGGATAAAGAACCTACAAGAACCATTGGATGACCATCCCTCCACAGCCATCCAATTGTTCAGAAGCAGCCATGTCACCCACCAAGCTTGTAGGCTCGCTGAACCCAAGCCACTCGCTCGAAGCGCGTCACATCTGCCACATGTACATCTTCTCTTGCATGTTTATCTGTTGCATCTCATCTTATACGGCATGCATCGCTTCTCATCCTTTAATTATATTTAAAAATCAAACAAAAATACATGCATCATGGCTTGTGATTCTATCTGCATTATTGCATCATTTCTACATCATGTTGTTTATGCATATGTAGACTTAAAACCTGATGAATTTAATCACTCAAGAATTAATAGTCGATAAATAGATGAAGAAGCTCGTGTCCCCATGTTCGACCTTGGTATCTTGCGAAGTAAAAATTCTCCACAGCATTCAAAGATTGTGGTTTTTGATCGACTGAATTTTGTCTCCTATACTACAATTATCGATAATTAAAGAGGTGATCTTCGCACTTATCAACGGGTAAGTGAAGGTAGTCTTATCTTGATCCTTTGGGGCGATTGCCACCTGGTTGTACCTAGAATACCCATCCAAAAAGCAGAAGAACTCTTTACCGGCCAATTTTTCCAGAACTTGATCAATAAATGGCAAGGGGAAGTGGTTCTTCTTCGTTCTAGCATTGACACGACGATAATCAACATACACACGCCAGGATGTTGGGACTCGAGTAGAAATATCCTCTACTCTTTCATTTGTAACCACAGTGAGCCCTGATTTCTTCGAAACAACATGCAAGGGACTCACCCATTTGGAGTTGGAGATGGGATGAATGAAGCATGCGTCACACCATTTCGTTATTTCCTTCATGATGACGTCCTGCAAGTTAGGGTTCGGTCTTCTTTGAAATTCTCAGGATGGATTGGCATCATCTTCCAAATATATATGGTGTGAACATAGAGCGAGATTTATCTCACGAAGGTCTGATACATGCCAACTAGGTGCCTTGCAGTTCTTCTCTAGAACCTCGAGCAGTCGAGCTTCTTGATCCAAGGTCAGCCTGTTGCTGATGATGATCGGATGCATGTTTTTTGCACCCCATAAGGAAAGCATACTTGAGGCCTACCGGAAGCGGCTTTAACTCTGGTTCTGATCTAGCCTACTTCTTAGTCACTTCAGAAACTGAACTAGTAAATGGATGATCTGCCATGATTTTGGAGGCGTTGCTCACCTCAGTTACACGTGGCTTAGCTGACAATGTGTCGAACAAATCATCAATGGATTCATAATGTTCGGACTGTCATGAATCTTCTGAATCAAAAAGATGCATTAGCGAATTGGAATTGTCCTCCTAGTTGACATCGGAGCATGTATAGCTTGTGCTTTCTATGTCCTTCTCAGGAGAGAGAGGAGATTCAAGGTCCATGTGTCATTCAAAGATAGTTCTGTATCTCTAATTTTTGCAACGGTTTCACAGTCTGCTTCAAATGGCGTTGCTCTGCTTTTACCAGATACGACCTTTGGTTCACTGACCATATCCATCGTTACTTTGTCATTGTTCGAGCAAAACATGATTTTCCCAGACCCATAATCAACCACGATCTCTGTAGTTCGCAAGAATGATCGACCAAGAATAATCAGAGTATGGAGTAATGGTGCAGTAGAGTCCATATCAAGAACTACAAAATCAACTGGAAACTGCATGTCCTGCATAGTTACGACAGCGTCCTCCAACAGACCTTGGGTCGCTTGATTGATCTATCAATGATATGAAGTATCATCTTTGTAGGTTTCAATGGACCCAACCAGAATTCCTGAAGTAATGATGAGGGCGTGAGGTTGATTGAAGAGCCACTATCAAGAAGAGTTCGCTCGAAGACCTGGTCAAAAATCTCGCATCTGTTTAAAGGTGCTCCTTTGTCTAGCTTCTTTTTTGGGTGATTGCTAATTGCTGCTACGATAGCCATGGTGAGGATGTGCTTCTCAAATGGGTGGCATCTGTTATTGTGGTTCGACCGACGCTTGTTCATACATGCTTCCTTTAAGCCCTTCACAACAGACATATATTCCGTGGCATTTATCAAAGGCGATTCCACAGTCAGATTTTAGTGATCTCCATAACACCTGGGGCAGATAATGCACTTTTTCATTTCATATTTTTTTATTATTCAATTGCATCGGAAAAAGGAATATGTACAGAATCGAAATCAAAAGTATTGTTCTTATTTACATCAATATTCATGTCCACAACATTTTGTACAACCGGACTGCAAAAGGGGTGCAATCTTGAGCATGGGATGGACATCTAAAAGCTACAGTCATTGTTCTATCGGCTGGCGCTGGATCGACTGTTGGAGCTATCTCCTCCATGACTTACGCGGCATCACTTCGACTGCGATCATTTTTTGGGTCCTTTTCCTTTTTCTGATTTTTGTTCTTTTTGTTGTATGGTGGCTGCTAGTGGCTGGTGGGACTCCTCCTCCTTCTTCTTCCTCATCCGGATCTGTGGTTGACATGACTGATGCATAAGACGATAATTCACCATATGAAGCTTTATTCTTCCCTTTGATAGTGGCATACAGAGGCAAAGTCCTATCGCTACCAAGAGTAATAACATTAGACAAAATAAAATCACAATCATCCGACTCTACGGGCACAAACATGACGTCACATTCTACCTGCTCTTTTCGCTTAAAGTTATTAGGGTTGGCTTTGACCTAGTTTGAACTCGAAGTTTAGGTGGCCGTCAGGTCATCCAACTTCTGTGTAATCTTTGTTAAGCCCTTTTACCAACTGGACCAAGCAATCGAGGCTCGGGTTCACAGGAACCACCTCAGATTATTCAACGTGCTGACCACGCTGTGGTTGATTGTGCTGAGGCTGCTGGTGGTTGGACGGATAACGATGTTGAGGTGGAGGAAGTTGATACTGTTGGTAGTGAGGAGGAGGACACTGCTGCTGAGGTGCAACTGCATATGAATGATATGACTGGTACTGGCGGTATTGTGGTTGCTAGTACTATTGGTTCTGTATCCAATTATTATGATACTGCGGAGGCTGGTGATATTGAGGCTGAGAGGGATGGACAAATCTCCCTCCTTTATGCTGAGGGAATGGATGAGAATTTGCAGGCTAGCCTTGTTGAGGTCCGCCTGGATATGATTGCTATGTATCATTAGACCAAACTCCATTCACCTCTTAAATGAGAGGAAATGGACCATAAGAAGACTGGAGTTCTGGTTGGTATACCACCAACTTTTGATGTTGTGGTGCCTGGTCCGGAGTCTGCATGCAATGCATGTGCTGGACCGCCAGCTGTTGTGGACTGGGTTGAGGCTGATGCTGCATGGGGTGCTCTTTTTTCTTCTCAGCCAGAGTCTTACACGATGGGGTCACCTATTGACAGACATTGATGGTACTCACCAGCAACTCCACTTGCTTGGTGATCTGATCCAATTTGTCCAGATTCTGAGTTCTTTGATCGATCACTGCTAATTTCTCCAAATCTTTTAATCGTTTCTTTATGATATCAACCTTGGAGAGATACCCCCTGATGATGCTGAGGTTGGGGTTCTCATATCTCTCTGCCTCATGGGACTCTGCCATGTGGATTGTCTTGTGGATAACTTGGGGTTGTCTCTGATAAACATGAGATGAAGAGAGGGAGACCTCTCCTTCAGACATCTCCTCGAATATCTGTCAGATGACATCTTCATCCTTGTTAAAATGGGATGCACCCACAACCGGTGTCTACTAGCCTTTGACTATCAGTATTTAGGCCCTTGAAAAAATGTTGACCAATCTGGTCCTCGGTATGTCATGGCGGGGGCATTTCTCCTGCAGATCCGTGAATCGCTACCATGCTTCATGAAAAACTCGTGGACAGTCTGGGAGAAGTTGCTAATCCGGGCTCGCATCTGGTTGAGCCTATCGAGAGGTCAAAACTTATGAAGGAACACAAACTTAATTTCCTCCCAGGTTGTCACGACCTTCCCCAAATGGTTAACCTAGTACATGGCCTTGTCTTGGAGACTGAAGGGAAATGCGGTTATCTTGACTACACCTAACGAGATGTTAGGGTAGTGCGTGGTTCTACATATACGAGAAAACTGTTGCAGGTGAATGTAGGGTTCCACGTTGGTGTTCCCATGGAAGATGGACAGAAGATCAAGGAATTGAGGTTTGAGCTCAAAGTGAGCATGCACCGGTGGGATGCGAATTCACTCAGTCATCTGGTTGTCCTCAGGATTATAAGTCTCTTTTATAGTAGGTTTAGGGTTCTGAATTCTTCACTCCTCCTCTTCTTTATCATCACGGGGTCTTTCATCCTCTCGTCCTCTTCCTGGTCTATTCCTCAAATCATTCAGCATGTCTTGGAATACAGTCTGGTCTAGCGCCTGCTCAGCTAGTTGTTGCTAGATGGCCTGAATGGAAGCTAACAAATGAGCATTTACCTGATTCTGAATGGGTGGTGGACCTTGCTCCGACTGTAGAGGTTGTTATCCCGTCCTTTTCCTTTTCCCTAAGGAGCCATCTCTGGGTCTGAGTCTGATGAAATGAACTCTGGATAGGGATCCATGTCTAACTTCTATCTGCAATGCAATAGGTGTCCCAATCAGACCATTATGAAATTGAATACCAGCTGGAGTGATGAATATGGGATTAAGGTCAATCCCAGACAGTTGTGAATGGAGTAAAAGATGTAGACTGAAATCGACCTCCATTCCCAATGGGCGGAAATGGGATAAGAGTGGTCTCAGTTTATTAAGAAATAAAAATAGAGTGGAAAGAAGACCAGGAATCTTGAGATCGATTTGTGAGGCCGAACCAGATTCTCGGGAATCGCCTCAAATTATTGACGATGCCGAGTTCATGGAATCGATGTAGATATCAGAAGAGTCCCGACTGGACCATCCATGGATCGACATCATGGAGGAAAATAAGGATCGATGCAGGAGGAAAGATATGATAGTCAACGAGGAATAAAGGGAATGTAAAATAGTAGAAAGATTCGAAACGAGCATGGGGTCAAAGAGGAAACATATAAGACAAAATTTGCGCAAGTGCGCAAGACTTGATCTTTGACCCTTAATCTAGATCCATACAATACATAATACAAAATTGGATTCACCAACTCTACAATGTGAAGCCGTAAGGGATCGGTTATTTTTTAGAATTGTTATTTCAAGTATATCTTTTAACAAGTCCTTAGACTATAACCCTATAAGAGTGAGAGTACTACAGGAAAAGTATCTCGTACTTATCCTCCTCCTTTGTAACCTGTACTCTGTACATTTCGATGTCCTTGTAACTCTTCCTGGATCCCTACTCAGCCAAAAAATGAGAGTGAGGAAGCCGATAGGTGAAACCACTACTTCGGACCATGCTCGCAACTGAATCACCTATGAGCGTGCAAGGCCCTACTCGAATGCGAGACAATGAGATAGGCACAACTATGAGGGTTTGGCCTAAGCACAGTACTTCAAATACGATCGACGTTCTACACAAGGCGAGAACATCATCGTTGACCAGGTCCTACTCATCCACGTACAATAGAAGCGCCAATACTTTGAAAATCCAGACGATACACAAGGCACTTACATACTGGGTTTTGAGCTCTAATCCTTAGCGGGTCGCGCCTCGCTCATGGGAGGGGTTTTGGTCCCCCCCCTAAGATACCTGAAGACAATGAGGGATTTATGAACTTCAAACAATGCAATCCATTAAAGGTTTTAATTAAGGTCAAAGTTTATTTAGCAGTGTCCTTGTTTTAGGTTATTTTTTAGAATTGTTATTTCAAGCATATCTTTTAACAAGTCCTTAGACTATAACCCTATAGGAGCGAGAGTACTGCTGGAAAAGTATCTCGTACTTATCCTCCTCCTTTGTAACATGTACTCTGTACATTTCAATTCCTTGTAACCCTTCCTGGATCCCTACTCAGCCAAAAAATGAGAGTGAGGAAGCCGATAGGTGAAACCACTACTTTGGACCATGCTCGCAACTGAATCACCTATGAGCGTGCAAGGCCCTACTCGAATGCGATACAATGAGATAGGCACAACTGTGAGGGTTTGGTCTAAGCACAGTACTTCAAATACGATCGACGTTCTACACAAGGCGAGAACATCATCGTTGACCAGGTCCTACTCATCCACGTACAATAGAAGTGCCAATACTTCGAAAATCCAGACGATACACAAGGCACTTACATACTGGGTTTTGAGCTCTAATCCTTAGCGGTCGCATCTCGCTCATGGGAGGGGTTTTGGCCCCCCCCTAAGATACCTGAAGACAATGAGGGATTTATGAACTCCAAACAATGCAATCCATTAAAGGTTTTAATTAAGGTCAAAGTTTATTTAGCAGTGTCCTTGTTTTAGGTTTTCACTTTTTTGTATATTTTGCATACAAGCGCCTAATGATTTTGTGAATTTTCATTTACGTCTTAGGTGATCAAAATCAAAGGGAGATAACGAAAAAATCATGCAAGTCGATTCAATGATGGAAATCTCACCATATAATCTAATGATGCATGTAGAGTTAGAAGACATACAGTGCTTCCCAGTTCTCTCCATGTGGTATGCAAAATGGAATTTTTAAAACTATCTACATGGTATATGCGATCGACAAAATCACCCTAAGCATGAACTGCTATTAGTCGTGAAGAACCAGATGTCAATTATTCATAAATGAACCCGAGAATCCAGTCTTGGAGACACCTCAATGTCCGCAACAACAGTCCTGCCAGCGTTGTATGGTGCCTCTCTCGGTGCACGGATTCAAGTATGAATAGTTGCCAATTATTAATTTGATTAGATCCAAATGTAAAATACTATAAGAACATGATTCTTATTAGGGTTTGGACCTAAGTACCGATATAAGCAGTCCTATAATCTAGGGGCTTCATGCACAAAAAACAAATTAAAAAAGGCAGAAAACTCAAAATATTGGAAAACAAATGAAAATAAAGAGAAAATTAGGGAGGAATAAAGTGAGAAGGAGAAGAAAACTCGAAGAATACTGCGAGTACCCCCAAGTGAACATACATTTGGTAAAATAGGTCCTAGAGTCTAATGTCCAAGTCCCTATATTATTACAAATAATAATGAATAATAAATCACTCTCTCACCAAAAATAAATAAAATCCTATGCTAAGATCTATGCTAAGTATTCTCCTTGCCATGCTTGCTACCTCTCCTATTGGCTAAAGCAAGAAGGTCACTCTCCACCAAGCTTGGCTGCATCGACCTCCAAAAAAGTCATCCTCGCATGGCGGGCCCTCGCATCAAACACAACAAAGAGATGTATCATCACAGATAATCAAATAATATGTTTAAAGAAATAAAAGCTGAAATATATACACATTAGAAAAAGGTAAAAGAATATGTACACGAAAATAAATTAAAAACAAAGGACAAATGTACAACTTAGGCTACAACATGTTGCTCTCTGGTAATGACTCCATTGGATTAGGCAGAGTTTTGCAAGGGTCTTGTCAGTCCACAAGACGGATTAATAGTCGTCGAAGCGAACTAAGCAACAAGTCCCCACAACATATGAATAATCAATGAATAACAAAAATATAAAGTACAATTTATTTCACTCTACAAATAAAGGTGTATAATGTGTAAGCATGCAGAGGTTGAACCACTAAGGGTGTGTTTGGTACGCGGGTTAGGGCGGGTTAAACTGGTGGATGGTAACCCATTTTGTGTTTTGGTGTTTGGATAGAGGGTTAAACTGGAGGTGGATTTGAAGTGGGTTTGTTGTGATGTGATTGTATTGAAGTTTGAAAAAGTGTGTAGTTATTGTGATGTGATTGTATTGAAGTTTGGAAAAGTGGGTAGAAGTGGAGTAGTTTATAATTTTTATATGATATGATGGTATAATATATTATTTTTTGATGGAATTGATAAAAGAAAATTGATTTATTTAATATAAAAAAAGATAAAAGTGGGACCCATGTAGGAGAGAGAGGGAGTGGGTTAATGGGGGTAAACTTCCTGTGCCGAACGTGGCCTAAGAGCAAACACAACAATCTAATGATTATTTCTAACCAAAATAAATTATGTACACATGTGTCTACTTAGTCTTTTTTGGGTTTTTAGTTTTACAAAAAAAAATTATTTTGATTTTTACTTTGATAATTTTTAATTTTTAATTTTTTAATTTTAATATTATATAATAGTATATATATAAGAATATATGTGTATATATTTATATCATATATTGTATATATGATATAAGGTATTTATATAGTATATATAATAAATATACAAAAAACGTAAAAATACCTTAAGGTACAATCCTTTTTATATATTTTTTAAGGGTATTAAAATATTTATAAGATATTTATAATAATTAATAATAATAAACTATATACATGTATATATAGATATATAATAAGAATATGGCATATTATGACTATAAACATAGCTAAAAGAAATCAAAATTTGTAAAATAAAATGTTTTGGGTTTTAAAATAATTTTTCTACCTTTTTGTGATTTTTCATGTATTTTTGAAAAATTTTAGGTATTTTTAAAGTCCAAAATAATAAAAACAATGACTAGTTAAATAGGCTGAATTGTTTTGATATTTAAAAATACTAAATAAAGTCAAAAAATCACATAAATAATTTTAATATGTAATATATATATAATTATCAAATAGAAACTAATATATTTGGAATTTTGAAGAATTTTTATACTTTTATAGGATTTTGGAGCTTTTTAATTTTTACCATTTTCTTTTTCAATTTTAAGTATTTTTGTGTGAATCTACAAAATAGTATAATAAACAAGATATGTTTCTTTTGGAATTTTTCAAAAAGGTTTTATATTTTTTTGGAATTTTAATTAGACAGGAAAAATAAGGTCACCGTTTGCTTAAAATGCAAAAATAAAAATTAGGGCATGAAGGAGCATACTTTCAGGCATACATACAAAATTTCCCAAATTTTAATTCAATCAGGAGCTATTTCATAAAAGAAACAAGATAAATAAAAAATGATTAGCTGGCAGGGACCGAGATGAAAATAAAAATAAGTTTCCATATAATTTTGAATCCTAAAACAAAATCCAAGGTCACACTTGCAATTTATCCAATATTTTATATAAAACGTACCCTAAAAGGTATAAATGAAATTTACAGAAAAGTTTCATGTCCCTTTATAAAATTTTCCACGAAATTTAACATCGAATATACAAATTTTTGGACTAGTTACATATACAAAAGCTCACAAGGGTATATGTGCAAAAAGCTCACCTCACGTGGGGGACCACGTGAGGTGAGCTGGCATGACCATAGATGCAAATAACAGAAAGGACAAGGGGTTCCATGCAAGATAACCACATATATTTACACTATGAAGTATATATACATGACTAAAAATGATATCAAAAAGTTAGAGGGGTATCCGTGATATTACCTCCATTCATCGGTGGAAGGGAATGGTTGTGGTGATGCCACGTAGGCACCACTTAACTCGATCAATGGTTGAGGCAAGACACTGATTCGTCTGATATCAACGTCCCATATTAGATCTGGGCCGCGCTAGAGATCCAACGGCTCTGGAGGTATGAGGAAGAACAGGGAAGAACACTTCCTTGTCCTCCCTTTGATCATCCATAGCTCCTCATTCTGGCTTCCATTCTATGTTATGAGCGGTTCATTGTCTTCCTGTAAGCATTATGCGTCAAGTGGCACCAACAAGAAGGTCCAAGCCTCGTTGGGACGGGGCATGGATCTCATCGAAGTGTCGAGCACCTGGGGCTCCTTCGCAGGATCAAAGTTGACCCAATACAGGTCCCTTGGAACTTCAACCTACAGAGAAAATCTTGGGGGATTGAGGCGATGCTCCTCGACCAGTTGGAAGCTGCAATGCATAGAAAGTGAGCAAGATGGAGGAGCTCCAACGAGAGGCAACAGAGGATCTCTGGTTCACTAGTCCACGAAGGATAAAGATGGATCGAAAGAAGGGATGGGTGCAACATGTGAGAGGAAGAAGATGGGAGTGGTAGGCGGGTCGGAACGTGGCTGATTCATGGCGAAACAATGCTGTAACAGTGAGCTTCAACGATCGAAATCTTGAAATTTTAGCCAAACCTATGATCTTATTATGAAACTAAATGCAAGAATGAAATGGCACTAACTAAAACTACCTAAAATTGAATAAAAAATGCAACTCAAACTTGGTTTTCACCAAGGAGCAGAGGCCTCGTTGGAGCGACGCCTTGGACCTCCTCCTCTCCTCCTTGCTCCGCCTCGCACCTGGGGAACACATACACACACAAGGCAAGGGAATTCAGGGCTCGAAGAGGGATCAAAGAATCAAAAAATGGAAATGGGTTTTATTTATAGACAAGGGTTAGGGCCAACTTGTAGATCAAATGGAGGTCGATTCGAAGCAGATTTGACGGGATCTAAAGATCTTGCATGAATCACAGAGATCCCATCGACAGTTCTTATTCAACGCTCAAGGTGAATCGATCATTAGGATCTTTGGAAAAAAGCAAAAAGGGAGTGCTCGAGGCGTGTCAGAGTAGAGAAGGTTGAGGGGGCAGTTGACTCGAGTCAACTTTTGGAGTGTGTTGGTTGATCCACGTGGACCAACCAGAAAAAATGGAATGAGAAAATTATCGAATTAATAAATAATAGTAAATGAATTTATTAATTTTAGATTACAAGACAAGAAACATTTATTATTTTATGTAGTAATTTATTCTCTTTTTTATTTATTTTTATGAAGTTATTTATTACAAGTTATTATTTACATGTATTATTATAGGTATTTTTATTTTATTTTATTATTTTATAAGCTTAATTTATATCTTTATAACTTATTCTTATATACACAGATATATTTTTATTGTATTTTTCTGATGTTATTTGCACACCTAAATAAATACATATATATATATATTATATATGTATATGTACAAGTAATCCATCTACGCATTTTGTACTATTTTAGTTTAGTGTATTTTTGATAGTTTTATTTTGTTGTAATTATGCACATATATTATAAAGACTATTTACAAAAATTACAAAATAATAAAAAATATAAAGAGTAAATAAATGAATATTTTATTCAGGTATTGTATACAACAGGGGTTCAATTCAGGTATAGTATACAATAAGTGAAACCATATTTATTAAATAACTTAGTAAAAGTTATATACAATTAAATGTGATTTAGTGTATTTTGAGTTCATATGGAGGAGATACAGGTCTATGAAGTTTGGATTTCGAATTTTATTTTGAGTGTAGAATATACATTATTTTATATGAAATAAATTTTATATTTTTCTATATATTTTTATCTACAATTTTCATGTTCAAAGTTTATTGATTTGATGTATAAATACTAAAGAATAAAATATGTCTCAAAATGAATAATTGAAGAATAAATAAATAGGGTTTTATTGTTCTTTTTGGCCCTTATCCCCCACTTTATTCCTTATCGATCAAATCAATTCTTGACTTGGTCTCAGGGTTTAGGGTCGTAAAATACATTTAGCATTTTATTTCTTTTTCTTTTCTATATTTTTTATTTTGGCTTTAAATTCAATATTCTATGCAATATTTACACAATAAATAAGAGATGTTAATTTGTGCAAAATAATGATATATACATGCATTTAACTAGGGTTTAAATGCTAAAATGAAATAATAAAGGTGATGAAATGGAGATTCATCAGTAGTGGGTCTCATTCATTGTAAATTTCATACTTGATATAGTTCAAATGAGACAAATGAGTACTATATCTTATACTACTTCTCGAAACCATTCCAACGAGCTCTGGAATATTGAAATCGGAGTCTGTGTGAGGAAGTTAGTAGCGAAATACAACGATTTATGATTTTCTGATCCAAATCCGAATATAGATTCATTTTGGCTAGAGATAATATAAATAGGTGCACCTAAAGGTGGTCTGGCTAACCAGATCACTTGCCTCGCTAGAGCTCCGCCCCCTTCGTCAGAGCTCTACCATCAGAGAGATTTTTAGCAGCCTACCAGAGATCCGACGTCACTGTCTAGAAGGCCTTGACATATGGAGTTGGGAGTGGACGTAGAAATAACGCCAGATATCTCGCAACAACCATTCCGAGAAACGGGATGTCGCGGGGGACAACTTTGAGGTACAATTTTTGACCCACCTCTTGCTATCCGATTCATGTTGTTTTTTTTACCGTTGCATTATAGGGGTTATGAGATATATATTGCTAGTGTTTTCATCGTTATATGACGCAGTTTAGGACACACTTGTTTTGGAATTTCCAGCTTATTTGTGGCCCACATGTGAGATCCAAGTATGCATTCGTGATGTAGAAGCTAGCAAGAACACAATGGTGTTATTGGATCGGTTATTAGAGTGAGTTTGCAGGATGTCACTAGTGTATTTCCGTCTACTGTCCCATGTATGATCGATCATGCACATTGTGTTGATCGATCATGCCTGATCGATGATGTCCTTAAGGCTAATCGATCAGTTTGGCCCAAAATGATCAATTAGTACTTGATCGATCAATATAGATGGACGATCAATCATTCTGGGACAGTGGACCCATTTTGGACCTTAAAACTTATGAAATTCGATCATGAAATAATGTAGATCTTATAGGACATTAATGTATGTTAAATATCTAGATTATATCAGTGATAAACAAGTGAAATGGATACCATGTGACTTAAAACGAAGGGTAAATTACAAAAAAGAGCCCTAATTATACCTCGATTCTCAATTATGTGCCTCGTTTTTCAACTGTAACAAAAAAATAGCGGCCTAGACTTTCAACTTAAGGATTTGACATAGGCATATAAGGATTGTTGAAGCTTAAAGAGGTCCGTATTTGAGACAAAAACATGAGATTAGGCCCTATTTGTTACAATAAAGAACGAGGCACCGAATTGAGAATCGAGGAATAGTTGGGGTTCTTTTTTTATTTTTTCCTAAATTGAAATATAATGAGCTAATAGATTCGATAAGGTTCGGTGAGAATGAGACTTGAGCATCATAGGTACTCTTTAGATTTGAGTTTCGGTTCTTAGGACCAACGGTTGAGTTTCTCACTGTAGTCCAGGTTCATGCCGCATTGTCTAACTTTTAGTGCCATGGGAGTAACTTGGAGTAGTGCCGATAGGGAGGGGCATGCACCCTTGGAGCCCTGGGTAGAAGCTTATATAGTTGTAAACCCGGCATGTCGGTTGTTAGGGGACATACTGCTTAACACTGAAGTGCCCTTTTGCCCTGTGTACATCCTCGGTTTCAAATGTGTAGTACCAAGTATTTATGGCAGGTTATCTATGCTTCGCTTCTTTCACTTAAGGTTGGTACTTAGGTACTAGTTGTTGTAGGCTGTATTGATTAGTATCCTGAGTGCTGGCCCTAAGTGGGGAGTTCCGGGAGTTGTGGGTTCATATGAAAGAGAAGATTCATGACAGTTTAAAGACTATACATTCTAGGTGTCGATTTCAGACCACTAGTTAGGGTTGACACACGATAAAGTGTGGGATTTGAATTGGCACAAGGTAAAGTGTGGGGTTGGACTTGACATACGGTAAAGTGCGGGATTACATGATTTGAATACATGATCTATTTTTGGTGACCAGTTACAATGTGGTTTGAGTTTACACGGTTATATTTTTCTACACTTTCCAAACTCTAGTTTATTTTCTTTGTTAATTGTTTTAGTATTGTACCGGGCAGCTTTGCTTATGGCGTACCTACTTTCATGAATCTGGCATGTTTTTAGGAGCAGTTGCAATGGTGAGCGGCTTGCTCATTTGGTTCTTCTATTGTTGTGCAGTTACTTTTGGTATGTACACACTTTTGTGGTATATTTCTATTGTCTTTACTTGTACTTTAATTTTAGGGAGTTGTGTATTGTATATGCATGGACATTTTAGTAGTACTTATATGTTGTCTTTTGTGGACATGGTTAGCTAACGAATGCAAATGGAAAAAAAATATTGCATTTCTTTTATCTTTTATGCTAAGCTTATGTGCATCGAATTGATATTATGCCATTGCAAAACAACACTTCCTGCACTACATTTAAAGTATAAGTTCTCAAACTCCACTAATCAAATTTTAATCTAAGTGATCTTTTTTAATTCAACAAAAGAGTTTTTCAGTTGACTACTTTATTCGGACAACTATGTCTTTTATTACTTATCTAATTATTGATCAATGATCATATCAATGTTGATATTCGACTTTAACAGCTAAATGATATATGTTCATTAATTGTCTAAGTTTTCGCATTTGACTAGTCATAATCCATCTAGTCATATTCCCATTTATTTATTTGGATGGTAACATTCATTGGATACATATTTTACTTGACTAGTGTTTGCATTAATAGACTAAATTGGAATAAGTTCTATCAACAATCAGTTAAATCTATTTATCCGACTTGCTATTCATACGTTGCTCTTGTTGGATATTGAATGTTTCAGTCGATTAAATTATCATGCAGTCAATTAACTCATCATTCGATAGATTAACTAAATGATTTGATTGACTAAAATTGATGGTAACATTTGCTGAACACAATTTATGCGAATAATTTCGGCATCACTTAGTTAACATTCTAAAGTAAGTAAAGTTCCATCATCATTCGACGAAAAATCTATTTATCCAACTTACTGTCATTCTTGGATATTGAACATTTTAGCGAACTAAATTGTTCATCAACCGGTTAATTCATTGTTCAATATAGTAATAAATCAAATGATCGATTAATCAATCGACTAATTCTATCGGACTTTGGTAGCGACTTTCTAGACATATGGTATGTATTAAAATATTTTCGCATTATGTATGGACGAATACTATGACTCCTTAGGATCTATAAATTGACCCTAGACCTTTTAATATCACACCAAGATAAAAGAGATGCATATCATATTATATTCTTCACTTCAATCTTTGAGGCACTGCTCGTTTGGAGAATAAGTACAGGAATATGAGAAAAATTTCTCGCCCAACGCGATTTCCAAGAATACGGTTATTCTCATCCACATCCCATTATTTCACCCTTACTTCTATCTTTATTCTACTTTACTTATCCTTATTCTACCTTATTCTCCTTATTTCTATCTTTTCAGTTGAACAAAGAATAGATCCTTATGCTCCTTATATTCCCTCCTTATTCCTGAACTGAACGACCTCTGAGAGATGTTTATTTATGCACTCATTTCCAAGCTCTCAAGTGTTCATGTACGGTTTCTTTGCTCATCTCAAGACTTTTAAGATCATCCCAACATCATATATATCCATTTTATTTTCATTTGAGGTTATCAAAAGTTTCTTAACTTGGCTATTATATAAGGTACATAGTTCATTGGAGTCCCTCTTGTTGATGGAAGATAAAGTTGTAGTCTAATGGTTTTCGGAATAATCATGTTGAGTTGGGTGGGTTGCCCATGTCGAAGCATCTTGTTAATGTAGGACGAGGTATCCAATTGTTTTTCGAATTGTGATGCCTCTGATCCAGATTTTTTGACATTTGGATTTCCTCAATAAAAATCTTTTGATCGAGATTTTTAGACATTTGGATTTTCCTCAATGAAAATCTTTTGTGTCAATCTTGTATTTAATTTTAGGGATATTTACACTCAAAGTCTGAGTAATTTCGTAATTACGTACATAACCTCGTGTAATCGTGAATTACATGAGGAATCCTTAGTAATGGTTAACTATTACACAATATGACTCGGTGTTAACCTCTGTCCATTCTCTCCATTATCTTCGATGGAATCCGTCGAATTTAACCATTTTGCTCCTTAAAACTGAATTATATTTGAAAAATGTGCCATCGACTGCGCTCCCAATTTTGACAACTATAGCGGGGGCATCGTGCGGCGGAGTTGTAGGGTTGAGGGGCACTGAAACTGCCACTTCCCCTCCATTGAGATGCCCTCTATCCTCCTCTCCAAGTCCTCCCTTTTGAACACCACACAGTTAGCCGTCTTCTTTGCGTACCTTGACTCCCGCACGCTCTCTCACACCTTCCTTCCTTCCTTTTGCATTGTCACCAACCTCTACTGCGACCTAAAGCCATCAACTTTTGGCATTGTTGACCGCAAGGACACGTGTACGAATCCTGATTTTGAGAGCTGCATCGGAGTGGTCGGTGAGGTTCCAGGAAGGGCAGGGTGGTTGGTGAGGTTCCGATAAGGGAAAGGGTTGTGGGCGATGACGTAGACCTTCCAGGGACCACTGAGTGTGTCAGTGAGGGGGAGGATCTCGACAGAGGGGTGAGGGCGATGTGTGGAGGAGTTGGAGGGCGGAGGTTGCGCGCGTAGGGGCTGGAGGGCAAGGGCTGGGGGCGGAGTAGAGGCGGGGGTTGCGGGCTGAGGGGTGATGGCTGTGGACAGAGGGTCTGGAGGAGCAGCGGTTGCACACGGAGGAGTGCAGAGGGTTGCGGGTGGAGGGACTGGAGGAGCAACTGTCATGGGTCGAGGAACTGGAGGGGTATCGCGATGATGAACGCGAAATCTGCCTCTTTAATAATCGATAATTGTAGCATATGAGGCGAATTTCGGTCGATCAAAAATCACAATCTTTGAATATTGTGGAATATTTTTACTTGGCAAGTGTACCAAGGTCGAACACAGGGAACGGAGATTTTTTACTTGCATGGTTTTAAATTAAATCAAATAATTAATAAGTGCTCGATTAATTTTTGAGTTGATAAACTATACAATGCAATGATGGAGATGCGATGAAAAGAAAATAAACAGAGACGATTATGCCCAGGATCTGTGAATTATACAATTCAATCCTCAATGAAATTTATCAATTAATTTCTCGAGCGTTAATCACAGATCGAAAGATATTAACGCCCAGAAAGATCTATCAACTCCAAGTTACAGGTAAAGAGATTAATCAGTGAATATTCCTGTCGAAAATTCAATGTAAATTGCATTCTCAAAGTTAATAGTCGATCAACCAAATAGTGAGTCAAATATATTGATCCTTGATCTAACCCCTTGCAAATATTAAAATTTTGAAAATAATCAACAATGAGCACAAGGGGTTAATCAAATTCAAATCCTCAACTGAACTCCTGCAAAAGATATCGTTAATTCCTCAAGCATGAACATGTCAAAAGTGGCCTGCAAAGGTCGACATATATCCTCTATAATAATTATCAAGAAACAGCCTCGAATCTGTCCACAAATTATGCCAAGTGATAGAGCATGGAAATAGCTTCAAAATGACATATTATATGCTGAAAGCGAAGTTCGTAAGAAAATGATATGCTAAAATGAAATTCCAGGGACTAAAATGTAATTAAAATAAAGTTTTTCTTGCAAAGAGATCCATGGGAGGACTTATATGTAATTAATAAAAGCTTGAGGGACCCATCTATAATTTACCCCTAGTAAGGATATTTTTGCAATTTATAAAAATGCCAGAGACCTTGTTGTATTTTTTCCACCGCGCACGTGCCTTGCACGTGCGCCCAGGAGGCTCGGGAGCGGAGCTGAGGGTCGGGAGGCCCCGAGGCTAAGGTTCGGACCCGAACCTGTCGTACGGACGACAGGGCTTAGGCTCGGTTACCGAGCTTGTGGTTAGGCGTATCCGAGCCTCGAGGTACGTGAGTGTGGTTCGGGTCCTCCACGTGGCGGCTTAGTAGCCGTTGGATCATGGGCTATTGCCCCGATCCAACGACGGCTGTGAGCGGGGATCCGTCGAAGGCGGAGGCGCAACAGGGGCGAAGGCAATGGCCGTGCAGCGCGCGAGGCGTGGTGTGGGGGGGGGGGGGGGCGATGGCCTTGGCCAGTTGACACACGACCGACGGAGGCCTGGGGAGGCGGCGGAGGGCGAGCCTAGGCGATGGCGGAGGCACTAAGCTTCGAGGCGACGGTGATGGTTCTACTCCTCAGCCGACACATGGCGCGAGGGGCGACGCAAATGCGGCGGAGCTCGGCCAATACACGGCCGAGCGATGGTGGCGTTGGAGGTTCGCTGGACCTGCAAGGTTAGAAGCAGGAGAAAAACAAAAGGGGGGGGGGGGGATGGGGCTCCGTGCGCGGGCGAGGGTTTGGATAGTGGATCTGGAAGACGAAGCTAGTGCGAGGCGAAGCACGGGTGGTGAATGGAGGGGGAGCAGACTCCAGCCGGTGCAAGGCTGGAGAAGAAGAGGGCTGGGGGAGGTCGTGGACTTAGAGCATGACCGGGGGGCGAGGGGGTACCTAGCGTGATGACGACGGCCGGGTGGAGCAGTGCAGGAGAGCAACTACGACAAGGAACAAAAGTCCCTTGGATCTCGCCGGAGGAGGCGTTGTTACGCACTCCATCGTCACTTGCTGTCACAAAGGAGGTCGGGCGAGCTTGTATATCTCCATAAATGGCGGATGGGGTTTGTGGCCCGCGAGTGGAGGCTTTATAGGTGGATGGTCAGAGGTGCGTTACGCGGGTGAGGGGAGTGAACGGCCATGCATGGCAGAGTTGATGTCCGTGCATGGCGGAGGAGGAGAAACGATTGTGCGTGCGTTGGATTTGGGGAAGAAGACAGGGGTCACGTGCTAGGCACGTGACCCACGGGTCGGCTGGAGAGAGAGTGATTGGTGGGGGTGCCACGTGGCAAGCCCAGGAGCTGCCACGTGGCGCCCCTAAAAAAATTTCAAATATAAAGAAGGAAAAGAAATAGAAGAAGACCTCAGATCGAAACATTTCCTTCACAAAAATTCTTCGTCTCGACGAGATCTACAACTTTTATGAAGGACCTGGGAGAAAAAGAGGTCACCTATGCGAAGTGGTATTTTTGGTGGTTTTCCATGTGTATAGAAAACCGACCTTTTGGAGTTTTGTAATTTTTTTGGTAGTTTTAAAGGGGATAAAAATCTAGAAAAAAATACTATAAAATACAAGAAAATTATTTACACACTAATCTATTTTTTTGGATTTTTAATAAATATAAAAATAGGAAAATAAAATAGAAGTGAGAAACACACAACTTTTGTACAGATCGACAATGGACACTTGGACTCAATCAGTTTCTTTGATTTCAGTTTTACTCTGGATTTGGATTTTTACGTCACTTAATAAAACTTTCATCAAAGAACAATAATGAAAAAGAAATAAAATTAAAAGGGTTAATTAAGAACATAAAAACTCAGGTAAAAAATAGTAAAAGTCAAAATGCGCAAAAGAGGCCCAAAACCCAACTTTCACATATGAACTCCGAGTTTTACGAAATTAGTCTTATTTTGAAGGTATTTGAAAATGGAGTACCTTAAAAGTGAGTAGATCAAAATCGGACACTGTTTGTGGGAGATATGCTCGTTTTAGTCTATCAGATGTGAAATCAGACTTGGAGATTATTTAACACTTATTGGAGTTAGTATTTTTTTTGTATTTTTTATTTAATAAGGTTAATAATATCTACACAATGGAGGTGGTTTGGGGTTAATCGGAGTTAGGATGAATTAACTGAAAATAATAGAAGTTAGCAGCTTTTTGGGCTTATTTACACTTGAGATTTTTAATTCAATTTATGCATGATGAAATGCAAATATTATTAACACATGTATGAATGCTAATAATACTTTATTAGTGATTAAATGCATATGAATGTTGGGGAAGAGAGCCTAATTGACCAATTTTAGCATGATGAATACGAGATTCATCACGTGCGGGCGGAGGAAGGGTGAGTGCTGCTGGCGGAGGGGCTGGAGCTGGAGGGTGTCGGAGGAGGAAGGTGAGTGGTTGGAGGGGGAGTGCATGAGAGGAGGAAGGTGGGGTGGATAGGGGGTCGTTGGAGGAGGAGGGGGTTGGATTTCTTTCTTTCTTTATTTTATTAATAATCGTTGGATAGAACATAAGTTAGATCAACTCAACGATATGGTTGAGTTAATGGACTAAATTAACAAAAGTTTATGGTTGTAAGACGGGATCACTATTCAAGGTTCTGACTATAATTATTGATTATTGAGGGCTAGGTACATAATTACAAAACTATCCAAGATTATGGGTGTAGATATCCCTAAATTTTATTTATAGTTCTTCGTAATTGATTGATATTGTATGCACCATTTTGATTTAAGATCGCGGTTAAGTAGATTCACATTATAATATCTATGACAATAACGAGTCAACAGATCAAAGTTAAAAGAGAAAACTTGAGAATGCTATATATATTGCATTGAATCAAATGTAATCTCTCAACATAGTTTGTGCTAAATCATTGACAATCAATCCTCAATAATTACATCACACATCAAACATATTGATGCGATATACGTAATTCCATAGACAATGCTTAATTGACTACATGTCATTACTTTATTTAACATCACTAATTAAATCTTTAAACGGATGCCATATATACTATGGTAACAACAGATGGTTGATCCTGTGATAGTCAAAACCTGTGAGAACATGAGAGTAGTGATTTTGGACTACTAGATTCAACCAGGAGAGAGAAGACTATGAGAGAAGACAGAATCTAGTGGTACATAATCACTGATCTCATGCTCGCACAAATTTTTGCTCTCACAAGATCACTCTTCGGTAACAACAATAACATCGGCATATAACCGATCAGGCATTGTTTATGAAAACCTTGAGTTGCATAGATCGTATTTGTAAGATTGATTTTAGGGTAAATTACAATTTGGGTCCTCTTCTATGGATCCGATCCCAGAATGGGTCCTGATCTTTAAATTATAACGATTCGGGTCCCAAGATCATTTAGGAAATGGAAATTTTGGGGTTCATGACGAATATGCCCTTGTTGGGAAGGGAATGAGGGTTGGGTTCCAACTTTTAAATAAGGGCATACTCGTCATTAGCCCCAAAAAGTTCCTTACATTAATGGCCCTGGGACCCAAATCGTTACAATTTAAAGATCGGGACCCATTCTGAGATCGGACCCATAGATGAGGACCCAAATTGTAATTTACCCTTCATTTTATTATTGTCATTGAAAAAAAAGAAAGGGTTACGATTCTAAAATCGAGGACTCCAAATGTGGCATGATTTTAATCCAGCAAATTTTTAGTATTTTCTTTATTTTTAAACTCACCATGTTTTTCATAAGGAGGAATATTAAGCACCATCACCGAAAGTCATTCCCATGGAATCTTGTTTCAAAAGAGTAAATTTCATAGAAGTCCTTAAAATATATACCCAATTCCATTATCATACATATACTTTAAAAAGTAACAATGCAATGTCCAATCTTTAATATTTAGCACAAATATAGTTTTGAGCAGAGACGGAGAGGGGGGGGGGCTTAGTAGGGATGAGCATCGGGTCGGGTCCACCCTAGCTCAGCCTGAACCCGATTCTAATTTTCGGGCCTACAGGCCGGGCCTAGGTCCGCAATATTTTGGAAAATATGGTCCAAACTCGAGCCCGACCCGTAAATACATGGGTCGGACTGGGCTTGGGCCGGCCCACTATATTAAAAAAAAAGATTTGATTAACTAGGATTGGAACCCAATTTGGAATCAGAGTCTCACTATTTGACCCCTCTCCATTACAACATGCATATTCGACATCAAATATATTCAAATCAAAGCTATGTGGATCATTATAATGGGTCTATATGTGGGTCGACTTATGTGCTTCGGGCTTATATATGGGTTGGGCTCGGGTTGGGCTTAGGATGGATCCTTATGCGGGCCAGCCCACGGACTTCGGGCTTGGGCCCATCATTGCCCGAGCCCGACCTGAAATTTGATATGGGCCAAAAATTAGGCCCAAGCCCGCCTGACTATTACTCGGACCCGGGCTTGGGTCGGGCTTTAGCGGGCCGGGCATCGGGCTGGACTGGGCCGGCCCTACCCAATGCTCATCCCTAGGGCTTAGCCCCCCAAGCCTCCCAAGTTCCCATCATTATTATATAATATGTATGCAATCTTTAATTACTATAAAAGGTACGAAATTCACATAAAACTTAGATATTCTAGTGTTAAAATCAATTTAATGCTACTATATCTACATGTAAAAGATAAAAATCCTACTTTTTAAGGATATAAATTGTAATATATATATATATGGATTTAATAGGGTTGCCATGTTATATATATAACATGGCTGTCCCGTCCTGTATTTCAGTGTTTTTTAATTTTTTTGAAAAATATCACCATGTATATTCATCCCTATATCCCTCCTATATGCCATTCAAATTTCGTCAGAAACGGAGACTCCTACGACCTTCACGAGATACTTGATATAAATATACAAAATATATTTATTATGTAATAATTATATCGAAAATGGTGAATGGATGTATTGAATTATCTTACATTTAGTTAAAAGAAAATCTACAATTATATATATATATATGTATACCGATAGTCGTGGATATCAAAGTTATATTAATATCTATTTTAAAAAGGATATGGATACTGATGCCAAATTTTGTATAAAATAGACATAGTTGCGGATCATATACATATATAAACATATCTCTTTGCACCCCTAAGTACTATATATTTATCCATTTTAATATATCAATATGTATGCATATACATATCTTAGTGAATATGAAAAATATAATGATGAATCCTTGAAAATATACAAGAATATAAATAAAAAATATAGATAACAAGAGAAATGATTCGAACAATTTCTATTTGTAAAAAGTATTTTTAACATAAATATCCATGTAAACTCATAATTTTGTATAACTATCTCTACAACTAGCACATTAATGAAAATACATACAAGATTATTTATCTTAGAAATAATACATTTTTTTGTTAATATAATATTTGTTCAAATATTTAGGTAAAATCACACGTTTAGATGGTTATTTTATAAAAATATCTTGTAAATATTAATATTGTAGCTACTTTTTTTCCAAATTATGCAATCAATGAAAATTAAGAAATACTGATAACTAAAATAACAATTAATTGTAAAATAAAATAAGCAATAATGCCTCGTTAATTTATTCTCTAAATGAAAATTTATGGCTTAATAGTTGGCCCCCAAGTACAAATTCCTGGATTCGTCCCTGGTTTTGAGCTTTTGTGATTTAAGATTAAAAAGACAAAACAATTATTAAATTTCAATAGTCAAGATCCAAGGATCACACTAAGATAAATCTTAAAGATTGCATCACAATGTTATCTTTTAACATTCATGTACGACATTAAAATCAAGTTTACAATTCAGGAATCTCTATGTAATTTACTCTTTTTAAAAACGATGTTAACACATCCCGACGGAATAGGCACGGGGTTATTCCCAAATCACGCTCACATGTAGGACCGACCCAACACAAGTGGCCATTTGGATAGGAGGGGTTTCCTCCAAAACCCTTACTTCCAACCCATAGGCTCCACCATTTATTCTCCTGTCATGTGAGGCTCACTCGAAAACCACCACTAGTGGTTTGAAAATCGGACCGGACTGACCGGTTTGACCGGTGAATCGGGCCTGGCCTAGTCTGGTTAACCGGTTTATACCGATTTGGTTTGATTATTCAAATTTTAGTTAACACGTCCAGTTCAACCTATTTTTTGACCCAGTTTAACTAGGTTCAAAACTGAAGTTGAACTGTATTTAATTTTTAATTTATTTAAAAATAATACTATTAATGAGAATTGAATCCATGACCTATGGTAATCTATTTCAAACTCCTAACCAGCTACACTAACACAACTTTTTGCATGTATTGGATTTTAAATATAATTAAACTACTATCATATTGTAGAGCAACTAATCTAAATAATATATATATATATGATATTTACGACATTTGATGGTGTATACGAAAAATATTTTATGTATAGTGTGAAATATATACATTATCTGTGTATTTTATTTATATTCAAGTATATTTAAGTTTATATTATACGTATATATTATTTCATTTCGGTTTGATTAGCTGGTTCAACTATATTTTTTCTCACTGATCCGGTTTAAGCCGGTTTCAAATAATGACGATGTCATCATTCGGTTGAACTGATTTGTACTGGTTCAACCCGATCCGACCATTTCAGTAAGGTTTTCGATTCGGTGTCTTGTTCGGTTTCAAAAACATTAACCACACCCTCTCTCGTTTAATATATCAAATCACCTATTTTTCTTTCATCCATTGCTACAAAGATATTATAGTATACAATCTTGTCATCTAAAAATTATAAAATACTCAACTTCTAATTATTTTTCAAATCTCAATACAATCACATCACAATAAACCCTCTCAGTAAAACCTTATATCCAAAGGCCCTGTTTGGTTGGAGAATAGGCCCTGAAATAAGGGGTCCATTCTCCTCCCGACACGGTTCCCAGTGATACGACTATTCCACATTATTCCATTTTATTTCACTCTTATTCCTATCTTTATCCTACCTTACCTACCTTTATTTCACCTTATTCTCCTTATTCCTATCCTCCAGCCGAACAAAGAATAGACCCTTATTCTCCTTATTCCCCATCCTTATTCCTGCTTATTCCCGAACCGAACACACCCAAAGTGTTATCAACGGACAACTGTTTTTTTAGAAAGTTTTTTTTGATAAGTAAATTTTTTATATAATCACCACAAAAGAAGGAAGTATTACATTAAACTTTTGAAACAAAAATTGTGAGTAAGAGGATATGCAGCAGCCACGCAGGGGTGCAATATACAAACCAAGAGGCCCTTAAGCAATCAAAATCTTAGGGGCCAATCATTTAGCAATCATTGAATAGTCACGTAGGATTTTTTCCAGAATGCGTGATGTAGAGCTACCGCTGTTTGTGGACCATCTTCCATTACGCTCCTTCCAACTCGACCAGACGACGAGGTTGATGAGGACAGCCATGGCAGTGCGGGAAGAAGGTGTCAAAGACGAGGCAATCCACATGACCGTGTCAAGGAGCGTAAGAGGGGGCGGCGCCGGAAGACCGAGAGCGCGGCAAGCACCAGACCAGATCTCCGAGGAGAAGGTGCACTGGAATAGTAGGTGGGCATGACTCTCCGAACTTGCAGAGCATAAATAGCAAACAGTGTGCGAGAGCTCCGCAAACCTCGCAATCCGGTCCAAGGTAGGGAGCCTTCCTATGATGGCCCTATAGAGCGTGAAGGAGAACCGAGGAGGGACGCTGCGCTCCCACACGATCGGCGCCCAGTCCATCCTCACGCCACGGGGTCGGAAGATGTCATAGGCGTCGGCAAAAGAGAATCCATTGGGCGAGCGAGACCAGAAGGCCGGGAAGGTATCACCGATGGTAGCGTCTCTAAGGTGGCAGCGACGGGCAATGATAGCCCGCCAAACACGCGAGGTAGAAGAAGTAGGAGAAGCATTCCAGAAGGTACCGGAGGGGAGGTATTTGCGCCTCAAGTAAGCAGCCCAGATCGATGACTCCGAGGAAAGAATCCGCCAGCCCCAAGAAACAATCGATGTCTCGCGAAGGGCAAGGAAGGAAACCACACCCATACCCCCCTCGAGCTTAGGGAGGCACACAGAATTCCAGGAGATGTCATGGCGACGGCGGCCCCATAGGAAATTAGCACACATGGAAGAGATCCGATGAATCACGGCGGAGGAGAGAAGGACACCAGCGGCCCAATACATGAAAATCCCGCGGATGACAGTGTTAATAAGAAGGGCTCTCCCAGCTATTGAGAGGGCCCTAGCGCTCCAGCCCATCAACTTTCTCTGAATCCTATCTTCCAGACCACGAGAGTCGCAGCTCCTGAGAGAAGATGTTGCAAGGGGAAGGCCAAGATAAATAGCCTTCTATCCGACACACCCTAATACAGAGATGGGCTGTTGGTAAAAGACAAACGATTAAACAGGACTCGTCGAGTGGAAGCTGTAAAAGAAAAAGGACAAATATGAAGCCAATGGATATAGAGAGAGAGAGATCATTAAAGTCTTGTTAATATTACCATAATTAATCCGACCAGTCTCCAATGTGGACAAGCGGACGTGTCCACGTTTTACATATCACATCAGCCACAGTTGCCCACAAGTCTGGTAGCAGAGGTTCCTGTCCATAGCTTAGGGCAGTAAATGCGACGACGAGGTCTAGTGGAGTCTTACCGAAGCCTGCAGAGAAGGACCTATCTGGAACTTTTTTTGAAAGATCGAGGGTATCTTTGCAAAAAGAAAAAGTCCGAGCAGATGTGTGATCTTCTCACCCCCCCTTCATAGCAACATTCTCTGAGACGGGCAAAATTGCAACCAAGTCCTCGCGAACCTTTTCCCCCTCCCTCCAACAAAAAGCAGGACCTCAGAAACCGATGAGCGTTATTTTTGACTTGCTTTGTACTTCAGTGGCTTCTTTTGGGATTGTAACCAAACAAATTCATATGGGATTTTTATTTTTGTCTCGCATGTATTATGTTTATTTTAGTTTGATCAATAAAGGTGATTGCCATGGACACGATTGTTAATGAAACTATTTTTATAGGTCATCGTGTAATTATAAAATGGGCAGTGGTAAAATATTTTTGGAAAGATTCAGAAGGGCCCAAACGTAAAATACCTACTTTTAAATTGGAATTATTTTCCTTCCTTCCTCCTTTTGAGAGAGGACTGGTGCTGCTCCGACACACTTCAAAGTGGAACCAGAAGCCATTCACGAGAGAGAGAGAGAGAGAGAGAGAGAGAGAGAGATGGGTCTTGCAGGAAGACGGAACAATCAAGCAGCAGCAGCAGCAATGGCGTCGGCTCTACTCCTCCTCCCACTCTTCACTTCTGCGCTCACCCCTGAGGGTAAGAGAAGATCTCTCATTCCCCCCCATGTGATGCTTTTGCGATAGAGATATGGCTGCAAAGATCGATGGGTCGACGGTGGAATTGATGGTGCTGTTGATCAGGTGTTGCTCTTCTGGAGATCAAAGGCGCGTTCAATAACACAATGCAGCTCGGCAACTGGAGGGACACTGACGACAACCCCTGCAACTGGACTGGTGTCGCTTGCCACATTCCTCACCTCACCGTCAAATCCATGTCTGTAACGACCCCTTTATGTTTTTCTCACATGCCAATCTCGTTTTTGTTCCTCAAGTTCACCAAAGTTTGTATCTTTTGTGGTCAGAAATCTGCCCTATTTGCAACTTGGTGGCACTATCTCCCCAAGCATTGGGAGGCTTGTTAGGTTGCAGAGGCTGTGAGTGGGGCTTGTTCTTGTTTCTATGCTGTTATATTTATATCAGAACTACACGGGAATATGAATGGATCATGGTTTGATTTTATTGGTGTTTTAGGGCACTGCATGAGGACAGCTTACATGGGTCTATTCCAGCTGAGCTTGCTAACTGCACTGAGCTGAGAGCAATGTAAGATCGCTCCTTCTTGTTTTTATCTAACTGATGTATTGTGCGCGATTATGGGAATTTCCCGGTTTCTGTATATGTGGGTTTGATACAGGAAAATAATAATATCAAGTTTATGGAATCTTATTTCACTCATTTGTAGATACTTGAGAGGGAATAAGCTTCAAGGGAGTATTCCTCCAGGAATTGGGCGTTTGATGCAACTTATTGTTCTGTGAGTATTTTAAATGGTTTCATACATTGTATGCTTGTTTTTTCCCCTATGGTCGTGATTTGAATGCATAAATGCTATTTGCAGAGATTTATCAAGCAATGTGTTGAGAGGGCCTATACCTTCGTCAATGGGCCGCCTTTCACATTTAAGATTCTTGTGAGTATCTTATAGCAAGTATTTTTTTTTTTGCAGTTTATTGCTGGATGATGTTGCTTCTTAATTGGTACTCTGGTTTTCTAATTCCCAATCCTCAGTTATGGTATTAACAAATTGGATTATTTTAAAGAGCTATACTAATTTGTGCCGATTTTGGTTTGTGGACTTCTGTAATTAGCTTTTTGAAAACTTAAATTCCTGATGCAGTAGAACTCCAAATAGTTTAAAGATTTTGAATTTCCTGCCCTAAAATAACATATTATTTTAAATGCCAATTTGAGAAAGGTGTGTTATCAATGGAATCATGTTTTTTTGCTCCAGGAATCTATCTTCGAACAGTCTGTCTGGTGAAATTCCATACTTCGGCGCGCTTACTACATTCAAGAATTCATCGTAAGCATCTATGTGTGCATGCCCAATTTAATACAACAACAACAATAACAAAGCCTTTTCCCACAATTAAGTAGGGTCGGTTACATGGAAGCAAGTTTTAAATTAATGTCTTGCACCAGAGTCACAATGAAGTAGAACATGTATTCCACCGCACTTGGACTACAGAAAAATCCATAATTGGGACGTGTTTTCTCAGGATTATATGTTCATAGAGCTTTCTTTTGCAGCTTTAATGGAAATCCCGATTTGTGTGGGCATCCTATTACAAAAATGTGCAGGGCTTCCCTTGGTTTTCCTGCTGTTCTACCAAGAACCGAGTCATCAAATGATGTTGATGCCCCAGGCAAGTCACGTCTCTCACTTCAACTAGGAACTGAAATGGTGAAACTTGGTGCTCTGGTGTTGATACAATTATATTTTATTTATCTTTATGTCTTATTTCAGATATTTCATCGCCGATGAGAAGATCACACCATTATCTCAATCGAATAATCATCATAATGTCTATCTTAGGACTTGGGTTTGTTATTCTTCTGTGTCTCCTATGGATCTTCATATTGTCCAGAAAGGGAAGACTCGGTGAAGATTACTTTAAAGTCAGCAAGCAACATGTTCAGGATTTTGGTAACAATGAGAAATCGGCACTTATTCTTTCCTGATAGTCACCGATTGTGAGGTATGATGCATATTGATGAGATTCATTTGTTTTTATAAATTTGACAGGGGCAAAGCTCGTAACTTTTCATGGGGATCTTCCATATTCATCTTGTGAAATCATAAAGAAGCTGGAGCTACTTGATGAGGAGGATGTCATTGGTTCTGGAGGATTTGGGACTGTCTATAAGATGGTCATGGATGACTTCAAAATCTTTGCTGTAAAGAAAATTGATCGGAGTTGCGAAGTGTCCGACGATATCTTCGAGAAAGAAGTCGAGATATTGGGAAGCATCAAACACATAAATATTGTCAACCTCTGGGGATATTGTAGGTCCTCATCTGCAAGGTTCCTCATCTATGAATACCTTGCTCTGGGAAGCCTCGACCAATACCTTCATGGTATGCATTTAAAGAAAATGATGGGGAAATCAAGATAATAAAAATAACATTTCTGTCTTAGAAAAACATTTAATTTTTCTTATACAACAATGAACATCACTAATACAAAACTAAGTCCAGTTGTTTTACTTCTTATTGTACTTCTCAAAGTCACAACCCTAAGCGTTTCTCAAGTTAGAGCTCAGTACTTTTTACTTAAGAGGGCAACACATTTATAGATGTCCTACGTGCTGTGGCAAAACAAAGCTCGCTAAATTTCTTTAAGTACAATCTACCAGAAGATTTTTTGGTCCAATCCATGCTTGCAGTGACTCAATATTTTAAGAATGAGAAACTATCAAGAAATGGTTTATGCAATGTACTGGTATGGTTTTTTTTTGTTTGCATGCGCGTCTTACAGTTCACTCTGGCATTGTTCTAGAATATGGGCAGCATGTGCAGCCTCTGAATTGGAATGCTCGTCTGAAGATCGCCCTTGGTTCAGCCAGAGGCCTGGCATATCTGCACCATGACTGCTTCCCGCAGATTGTGCATCGTGATATTAAGTCCAGCAACATACTTCTCGATCGATGTTTGGAGCCTCACATCTCTGATTTCGGCCTCTCCAGACTTGTGGTGTATGATAATTCACATATTACTACCGTTGTGGCTGGCACTTTCGGATATCTTGCTCCAGGTACGCAACATTTATGTGTATATATTATTTCAGTTTATGCTATTCTTATCCCCATTGTTTAGTGCTAATTTTCAAGGCATTAAATTTCAAATGAATTAGCTCTACCAATCATGGGACTTTTCATGTGAAAGAAAACTTTTTCTACGGAAATTGCATTCTTTTATTTGGAAACACCAAAGGATTAAACATTTTAGCAACTACAATACACATCATCTTGTAAATAACTCCTCCTTTAGGTGGTTGTGTTGGATCTAGTTGGGTGTAAATCAAATAGACCTTTTCATGCGAAAGAAAAGTTTTTCTTCGGAAATTGCATTCTATTATTTTGAAACACCAAAGGATTTTAATTAAATGTTTTAGCAACTAAAATACACAACATCTTGTAAATAAATCCACCTATAGGTGGTTGTTTTGGATCTAGTTGGGTGTAAATAAAATAAGTTGGGGCGCTTGCATGCTTGATAATAATTTGCAGAAGCCTGATTCTAGTTTGATCAGAAAATAAACTATTCATACTTGACATGAACTTTGATTCAACTAAATAAATGATTTAAATTCAAAGAAAGTTCGTTTACTTGCCTCTAATCCAAGACAACCAATTTGTTTTCATTTGGTTCTATTAGGTTGATTATATTTGTAATGATTAGGGGTGCACATGGATCGGATAAAATCCGTAATCCGATCCAATCCGATGCTATTGGATTGGATTGGTTTGATTTTATCATTCTAATGGATCGGATTGGATTGGAATTTTTAAAATCCGTTAAAGTATGGATTGGATCGGATCATTACCAAAATCCGATCCGATCCAATCCGTTAATCCGTTAATACACATGTGTGCATGTAGATATATACGTACATACATACATACCTACCTACATACATACATACATAATATCTATGTGCACCTATTTCGAAATCCCTATAAGGAATAATCAATGTCACTCATGTCATTTTTTCCATATCAATCTTGGATACAAGTCGTCTTGATATCACCCTTTCTTCCCTCTTGAAAGGCAAATGTTAAATCTATAAAATAGTAAATTATGAAAATAACTTGTAAAATTGTAAATCCATGTTCGATTATTCCTCTCCTAGTTCCCTCTCTCTCATTTCACTATTGGCCATCAAAATTCCTCTCGATTCCCTCATAGTATATTCCGATGATGCCTTCTTCTTGCATAATGTTATTCTCCCAACAAAATTTTACCACCGCCCCTTCCCCACAATATCTCCGTTTGCCTCAGACAATATAATCCCCTCCAACGTGATACCATTTGGCCTCCATATTTTATCACTCTTCTTATCTTCGTTAAAAGAAAATAGATTTGGAATAGTTGCCTGGTATATTTGTTAGATACTTTTGATCCCTTTGCTTCTTACCTTTTACTTGCTCTAGCTTGCAACCTTATTTTAGTAATAAAATTAGTTCAATTATATAATCAAATGTGTCACACCCATCTAAGAAGAAATAAGCATTATTTCAATTCCTTTCATTTCTAATTTGATATATATTTTTTATTCATTTTTCATAGAATTTGCCTATTTTGACTATAGATATAATCTTACAAATAAAGTCCAGTTCAAGTCTATTTTAAATGAGGCACAATGCTTAATTGGTGGGCTATATTTAAGTTATTTTTGTCTTGCATACTCAATCGAGTATGAATGTTCTATGATTCTCATTTTTTAATGGCATATTATATAGAGCCTTGAAGGATGTTCTTGCAAGTGGTTGGGTTTGGCATAGTTGAACATTCTAAGTTAATCATGGACTTCATCAATATATGATCATTGAGATCATATATTTTATTTATCTAACTTTCTTTGTATCCTTATTTGATAACTTGTATTGTTTTTATTGGAATCATTTGGTGGAAATATATTGCAAAAAAACAAAACAATGCATTATTTATTAAAGAAAACTTAAATTTTAAATTCAATATAATCCTTTAGTTTTATTATGGCGTCTTCAACTTTTTATAATGGTTTAATAAAATTCTTAAACTTTCACTTGATGTTGTAGAGATAGATATTATTATATGCTATGTACCTGTTCGTCATTTTTATTTTTCTCTGGACTACTACGTATTTTACCATTGAGGTCTCTCCCTATATAAGAGAGCCTAGGGTTCCCTTGAATAATAGATTGCTCATTTTTCACAACAGATACGTTTTTTTCTTCTTTACTTGTATTCATATGACCGATTATTAAGTCATTATTCAAATGTTCAAGGACTAATGTGCTATAAAGTATTAAGGTGTAAAGTAGACCACTGAACTAGAAAGTGTAAGTAAAAAATCCGAACCAATCCGATCCAATCCGTAATCCGATGGATTGGATCGGATTGGATTTAGATATGTAATGGATTGGATTGGATTCGAAAAAACAAAAATCCGTTAAGGTTGGATTGGACACGGATTAAGCTAAAATCCAAACCAATCCGATCCATGTGCACCCCTAGTAATGATTGAGATCTAGACTTAAGTCGTTATCGAGGAAACTGATACTGGTAATTTGTTGAATTTGGGTCCAATGGGATCCAAACGATTATCAAAAACATGTAAGTCCACGTTGTCAAAGTAGTAATGTCTACCATTTGCACCTCACTCTCACACTTTGTAAGTAAGTACTCATGACACTGTCTGAGTGTTACAACCTCCCTATTTATATTGGTAACATCCTCGTTGCGATATAACCGATCAGTTATTTCAAGTTTGCAAAGTTTATATTTAACATTCAGCCATATGAGTCACTAAATAAAGAACAAATGGTATTTAGGTGTCTAATATAACTATTTGCTTACGTATATTTTAGTTATTTTAAATATAAAAGTTATGTTAAATGCAAATATTCTTTGCAGTTATACATACATGGGAACACCGTCGTTGCGATATAACCGATCATTTATTTCAAGATTGCAAAAGTCAGTATTCAAATGAGTTACTAAATAATGAATAAATGATACTTAGCTGTCTAATAAAATTATTTAGTTATGCATATTTTAGTTATTTTAATGATAGAAGTTATGTTTAATGCAAATATTCTTTGTATTTATACATATACATGGGTTTTCTTTGTATTTATACATATACAGAGATAAACATAATTATTTGTGCTATACTGAATCACACCTGTGTTGTCTTCCATTCAACTTTGTAACATAAACAAGGAAAGGAAAAGAAACCTCTTTTTTGGAGCATTCACTCATACTTCACCAAACATATATCAACATAATGTGGTGTGATCTAGTTAATGATAACACTCATTTGTTAATATAAAAGAAATACAATATTGTTTCACAGAAAGAAAAAAATCAAAAGGTATCACACGGAACCGATGTTCATTACAAATTCAAACTAAATTACTTTTTGTAGCCTCTAAAAATATCGCAAGATTTACAACCGTGGGCAAACATGTCAAAAAAAAGCACATTTATACTTCCAATAACGTAAATAAAGTTTAACTACAACCGCTCGAATTATACTAATATTAAAAGAAGAAAAGAGAGCAACAAAAAGAGAAAAACTTACCAAAAGAGATGGTGAAACTCTCTAGGTGATTCAATGTTAACCTCCTCGATAACGTGCCTCCTCAATCACAACTCCATGAATCATGAAAAATCTTTGATCAATATTTTAATCAGCAATATAAAATATTTATAGAAGTATCTTCTGCATTTACACCAACCATCTATACAAATTACTAAAATATAAGTCATCACATAGTTTTAATGTAAATATATGTACAAACGTAATACTTTATATATACATAATTAAAGGATATCGGATTCCATCATCCTAGGATCTCCAGGAGTTTCCTTAACTACATATTGATTGATTGCTTGCTTTTCAAAACCAATCTCGTCCACAAATAAGAGATTCAATCATCCGTAGAGTGAGGGAGCTATGGATTAGATCTAGAACACGACCATCAGCATTGAAAGCTGACTCCGCTGCAAACTATTGAAGTTGGTATTGCTACTAAATCTCATGCCATTGGAGATAAGATGTGGAACTTAGAAGAGTTTACTTTCTACCAAATCAATATTTCAAAAGCCTTACTATTGGTGATAATCACGATTTTCTCCCAAATACTTGCCCAATTCACTTTTAGAATCCATTCCCGTTTAACTTGTGTATTGCAGGTTATACAACATTGTCATAAATTCATCATTATCTTTTATATCGTCAATTTCTTTATTCGTTTCATGCATTATTGGTAAAGATTGCACATTCGAGAAAGGTGCAACTGATCCATATACCTCATACATTGAAGTTAATACAAATTGTACCTTTTTCTTCAAAATTGTGTCATTCTCATTATCATATGATATGTCAATCATTCAATTCACATAATTCAATTTATAACATGGATCAACAATGATGACAACAAATAATATAATGTTTATGTTTTTAACATTGCTCCAATATTTGTCATATTTTACCTTCATCTTAGAAGCCCGCAAATAAATACGTGTATGATTGCTTCGATATCTTTTAGAAAGGATTATGTCAATACCAAATAATCACTTACATGTCTTCATAACTAGTTACATACTTGGTGTCGGATAGTTTCAATGTAGCATCATGGAAAATTTTTAAAAATGATAATAATGTGCGAGGACGCTTCCAATCATAAATTTTCGATAAACCTTTTGTTTTTATAAGATGTAAGATCATCTACATACTTTCTATATACTATCTCTAGCAAATCAAATGCTTTTTCAAGCTTCATGAAAGATATCAACATCAAATATGTGGAATTACACGTAGTCTCTACATCTAAACATACAAGATTCCTTAAAGATATCTTTTCCTTCTCAATGCAAGATTTGAATTTATGTTCCTGATTTGGAGAAAACTTTACATACTTTACAGCTGATCGAATCTTGAAAATTGAGTCATCTACATCTGCTAATCCTTCTCTCACAGTTAGATTGTAAATATGTATTGCACACCTTGAGTGTAAATATTCACTGTTAAGAATTGTCCCTTCAAATTGTTAAGACTTTTCTTTAAATAATGAATACCGACATCATTGGAGCTTGCATTATCCACAGTAATCATCATGACTTTCTCTATACCCCAATCAAGTAGGCAATTATCCATTGCTTTGCATATGACTTCGCTGGAGTGACCATATACTGGACAAAAGTCCATTATCTTGAGATTCTTCTTTTCTTTCATATAACATCAAGAGACTCTCACGAGATTGTAAAATGAGAAGGTATTGGTATAGAGTTTGAAAATCTTAAAGTCGATATAAATGTTGAAGCTAGTATAAACTTGAAAGATTTCCGTATTCTATACCTCGAAATAATTTGGATGCTCCAATTAATTTTCCATGTTGAAAGTGATAAATATGTGACACTTTTGAAAGATTTTTTATCTCTATACCTATAAATAATCTGCATGCTCAATTAATTACCCATATTGGAAGTAATAAACTTGAGAAGCTTAAAATGTTACAACGAAGAGTAGTATAAGATGTCTGTGCCATTTCTTCACATTCACCGATATATTTCAAGTTTGACAAGAAGAATATCGTAGGGCTCTCGTAAAAATGATCATCATTGATGAGATGTTATCAAAACGCATGGAAAACGATGGTTTTCATCATTTTTGCAGCATTGTAGTGTCTCGACTCAAAATATCTTCTAGTTTTACAATCTCGTAAGAGTATTTTGATGAGTATGTGAAAGAAAAAAAGAATACCATTAACTTTATTATAAAGCTCCCATCGGGGATTTATCTTACAACAAATACATGGACATCGTATCAAAATTTAAGTTATATGTCTCATAGCTCATTTCATTGACAATGATTGGATGTCACATAAGAACATAATATGCTTTTACCAAATATCCAGTCACTCCGGTGAAGTCATATGCAAAGCATCGAAGAACGGCCTATTTGATTGGGATATAAAAAGTCACGACAATTACTGTAGATAATGCAAACTCCAATGATGTAGGTATTCATTATTTGAAGAAAAGTCTTAACAATTGTACGGGGACAATTCTTAATGGTGAATATTTACACTTGAGGTGTGTTGCATATATTCTCAATCTGATTATGAGAGAAGGATTAACAGATGTAGGAGACTCAATTGTTAGGATTCGTTCAGTCATAAAAGATTGTAAAGTCTTCTCCTGATTAGGAACATAAGTCCAGATCTTGCTTTGAGAAGGAAAAGATACCTTCAATGAGTTTTGTCTGTTTAGATAATGGAAATTAGGTGGAATTCTACATACTTGATGTTGAAATCTTTCTGTGAAGCTTGAAAATGCATTTGATTTGCTAGAGACAGTTGATAGAAAGTATGTAGATGATCTTACATCCTATAAAAATAAAAGTTTTTTTAGAATTTGTGATTGGAAGTGTGCTCAGACATTATTACCATTTTTAAAAATCTTCCACAATGCTACATTGAAACTATATGATAGCAAGTATGTAACTGGTCATGAGTATAAGTGATTACTTGGTATTGGAATACTCCTTTCTAAAAAATGTTGAAGCATTCATACACACACTTATTTGATGACTTCTAATATGAAGGCAAAATAATATTGGAGCAATGTTGAAAAGATAAACATTATGTTATTTGTTGCCATCGTTGTTGATGCACATTATAAATTGATGTGAATTAGATGATTGACCTATCATATGAAGATGACACTGTTTTGAAGGAAACTGTGCATCAGTTGCACCTTTTTCGAGTGTGCAACTTCATCAATAATGAATGAAGTGAGTGAAGAAATTACGATGTAAAAGACATTGAAGAATTTATGACAATGTTGTATAACAAGCAATACACAAGTCAAAGTGTAATGGATACTAAGGGCTCGTTTGGTAACCGGGTTACCCCCGGGTTATCCCGGGGTAACCCGGTTTACCCCCCTCTTTTGATGGGATGGAATTCTATTACAAATCATAGTGACATCAAATCACATTCTTTATTCCTACCCTCTCCAACCCTCATAACCATCCCAAACAACTACTACTCCAATCAGGTTACCCCATCCCACTCCAACCCAACAACCAAACAAGCCCTAAAAGTGAATCAGACAAGTATTTGAGAGAAGATTTGATGATCACAATAATAAGGCCTTTGAACTATTGACTTGGCAGAAAACTAACTCTTCTAGATTCCACATCTTATCTGCAATGGCACGAGATTTACTAGCAATGCCACCTTCAACAGTTGCATCAGAATCATCTTTTAATGCCTGCAGTTGTATCTTCGATCTATTTCGTAGCTTCCTCACTCCATGGATGGTTGAGGCTCTTATTTGTAGATGAGTCTGGTTTCGAAAAGTAAGCAATCCATATGTAGTTGAGAAAACTCCTGAAGATCTTGGGATGATGGATGCACCCTTTACTTATTTATATATCAAATGTTACATATTTATATAAATTTACATTATAACAATATGATGACTTGTATTTTGGTAATTTTTTATAGATGGTTGGCATAAATGAAGAAGATACTTCTATAAATATTGTTGATTAATATGCTGGTCAAATATTTTTGATGGTCCATGCAGTTGTGATTGAGTAGGCACGTTGTTGAGGAGGTTAACACTAAATCACATGGAGAGTTTCACTATCTCTTTTGGTAAAATTTTCTCTTCTTTTTGTTGCTCTCTTTCTTCCTTTACTTATAGTTTGAGCGGTTGTAGTTAAACTTTATTTACGTTCTGGAAAGTCTGACGGTACTTTTTTTGATAGGTTTGTCCACGGTTGTAAATCTTGCATTATTATTTATAGAGACTATAAAAATCAATTTAGTTTAAATTTGTAATGAAAATTGGTTGGGTGTGATACATTTTGATTTTTTTGCTTTCTGTGAAACCATATTTTATTTCTTTTATTTTAACAAATGAATGATTATAATTAATTAGATCACACCACATTATGTTATGATATATGTTTGATGAAGCATGAGTGGATGCTCTAAAAAAGCGGTTTCTTTCCCTTTTCTTGTTCACGTATACACAGTTGCATGGAAGCCAACTTACATGTGATTCAGTATAGCACAAAAAATTCTGTTTATCTCTCTCTCCTCCCTTTCTTCAAAATTCAGCCTTGATTAAAGACTATGATTTAACAGTTATTTCTCCTTGATCTTATAGCTCTGGTGTAAAATTAGGGTAAAATCCATGCTTCCAATGAAAGTTCATTTTACAGTTCAAACCGGTTGATCTAATTTCTCATTGATCTGTTTGAAGCATTAATTCGAACAATAGTTATGTGTATTTTTGTCCTCATTGTAAATCTACACACACATATATATATATATGGATTTTTGGAGCCAATAGTTTCCCTAACTTAAAGTATATGAATGTATTCCACTTCCACTATTTTGATAGTGATAAGTGAAGTTGACAGTTTGTGAACGACATGGTCTGCTGCAGTTTAGTTATTAAGATTTAAATGAGAAATCTAATGTGGTTTAATTCAGTACAAGTTCATAGTAAACTTGTATCGCTTATCAAGTTTTATTAGTGTCCAGGAAATTGTTTAAATTATCCTATTAAAAGTTAGAATGCATTTTACATATCATAGTAATCAGTTTGAACTCCCCAAGAAATTCTATATCCTGTTTAACAGGATAACTTTATTATATTAAGATAAAATTTTAATAGGCCATCATCTTATATTCATGGATATCCCCGGGTAATCCATGGTCCGATGTAATGGTTTGAGTCGGGTTATATGTAAACGGAGCGGAATCCACCCCGTGAACGCCCTAGCTGGAACCAGATCGATCCACGGAATTCACTGTAAATTTGGATGGGGCAGCGGAGCTAATCGGATCATGACCAACAAAAACCCCAACCGGGCTCTGCAGATGGATGCCCCGTAACACATGGTTCACAACACGCAGATCACATCGGATATCCATCTGATCCGATTACCGTAAACTTGCCTATATATGGTCATTATATTAGGATTAAAGTCATATTAGGATTGAGAATCCTAATGGGATTGGACTCCTAATCCTAATAGTAGTTAAGTTGTATTCTATTTATAATTATATTGGGAATATGACTATGGGGTTGTATTTGGGCTATATAAAGAGGCGGGTGGAGGCATTGCCTCTACACCACAGCAAGAGGAAATACCACGAGAGAAAAGATAGAGAAGAGAGAGAGAGATAAGAGAGCTAGGGAACGGAGAGAGTTGTACTCGTCTTCTTATAGTGATCTTTCTTCTCTGGTGGTCGTGAGAGGTGACCGACCACCGTTATATCTGGTGCTCTTTCTTTCACGTGCTTCCGTCGTGGTGGCCGTATCTGCATCCGCTTCCATATCCGAGGGGTTCGTACCCAACAACCGGTATCCGAGAGGAGACGTTATCGGCGGGTTGTGTTCCTAACACATTAGTTAACAAGTATGAAGCACATATTGCATTTTGGAGTTGTTTGCACATAGCTGAAGTGGGGCACAGTCAGATCAAACAAATAAATAAGCATGCGCGAGAATAAATAACCACAAGACACAAATATACAATTTTCACTTGTAAGTCCTTAACTGAGATTTTTTTGGCAGCGATGATGGATTTTTCTCAATACGGTGGAAAAACTGTATTATAAAGGATGATTCACTAACCTTGTAGGGGTTCTTATAGTACCTACCTCCAATGCAAACAACTCCGAAAACAAGAAGATCCGAATCGAGAAGGAAACATGATCTAAATCCCGAAGGAAACTTAACATGGGGCCATAGTGCAAATAAATGTAAAATTGGTAGGTGTTAAAGTTTAATTGCAATGATCTGCGGGGTTTGAGTATACAGATCACTTATCTGTTTTAAACTTAACGTCAATAATAAGCGTGATTATGCATCATTTGATTTCTTATCCATTACTTTAGAAACAAGTACATACCTAAGATCGATGGAGTGTTGCAACTGATTGATGGTGGTTTACCTGCTTGTGCTGGGGAATAACAGTTTTGCTGGGATTGTGTTGGATAATATATATCATCATATCATGGTTACTCTAAATATTATTTATATATACTACATGAAATTACTTCTGGTGGATAATCAGAGGTAAAAGTTAATTATCTATGAAATGGTGGTACTTATAGAAAAGGAAGACGTCCTCATTTGGAGTACATCAGTGGGTTTCTTTCACAAACCCAAGTTAAATCTGTTATTGTTCTATGCGCTCACTCGGCGTCTTTGATCAATGTAATTTGCTCTCATTTTTCATATAGAGATCTGGTCTCTTCTCCTTTTTTTGGTGGGTGCGTACTCCATTCTCTCTCAAATCCATTTAATCTTTAATTTCAGAGTATCTGAACAATGGAAAAGCCACAGACAAAGCCGACGTCTACAGCTTCGGGTACTCCTGCTCGAATTAGTCACTGGAAAACGGCCTACAGATGCATCATTCGTTGAGAAGGGACTGAACATTGTTGGCTGGGTCTGTTTTTACGCCGCTACCGGCATTTAATTCTTACTCTCCTTTGTGCCAACATGACCCTTTTCATCCATGCAGATGAACACCTTTGCCGGGGACAACCGGCTGGATGATATCGTGGACGAGAAATGCGAGTATTACGAAGTGGAATCCGTGGAAACCATCCTTGATGTAGCTGCAATGTGCACTGATCCGAACCTGATAACCGACCCACAATGAGCAGGGTGTTGCAGATGTTGGAAGAGGAGGTCATGTCTCCATGCCCGAGCGTCAACTACGCATCTCATTTAGATCTGTAGGAGCTCTAGGTAGCAGAAAAAACAAATTTCTACGAATTTTTCTGCTTCTTCTCCCTTCTCGGGAGACCTTTAAAGTGATCATTGTTGCTCTCCAGAGGCAATTGTGCAGGTGTGAAAACCAGGACAGATGTTGGTTTCTATAATCTTCTCTTCTTTGCTTGATATGTTATGATGGATGATATGCTCTGGTCTCCTTTTAGAGTGGAGAATTCCAAATCAGATAAATAGCCTCGTTCTTTTCGTATTTCAACATCTTAAAGGTTACGCAGAAATATAAATGTGTTTACTCCAAGCAACAAGTTCATTATCATCTCGTAGTTCAAAAGAAAAGCATTCTGGTACCAACTCTTTGCTATTGGAAATGCCATGAACATCAAGTGATCCTTTATGTGGATTGGGCATGGTTTCTCCCTTCTTTCTTTATGCTCATGCCTAACATATAAATGCAGGTTTAGATCAGTGGCTTACAAGTCATGGAAATTATATAAAAAAAAATGGCAAATCCATCTTCCACTTTTCAATATGGTTCAAATCCATGTTGAAAGGTCCGATTATTTTACGTTCACCGTCGGCTACCTAATGGAACTTTTGCAAGGAGGGATTTGAACCTTGGTCGTTTGAGTTGTAGGTATTGTTGCGAATTGTGGAAGCACGCACAAACACATCTATCACGCACATGAAGACACATGGATCTATATAAAATACAACACAATCTACATGTGCTTACAAGGTTCACTTGTAACTGCGCTACGTCCTTGGCTAGATGCGATCGGTTTTCACTATGCGGAGAAAAAAAATACCAAAGATAGAAAGAACCCTAACCCTATGGAGTTTATATACTACTCTTGTCAATGGTTAGAATTCAATTTATATAAATAGGCACACCGCACTATCATCATACAATTGAAGTGGGTCACTATGAAAATTAGATATATAATAATTATATATATGGATACAAGCCAATGCAGTGGTATTAGTTCTTTTATTGCTACAAGGTTATGATCATCTAACAAAAACACAAATAAATTTGGTTGGACAAACGAAAGTAATTAATATCTTAAAAGGTTTCCTAGAATATCTTAAATTATTTTGGGAAAAAATTTTGGATTACAATTTTATAAAGTCAAACCTGCACATAGAAAATTTTTGTTGTACAAAATATAGATTTAATCATGGTGATCATCAAATCGGCCACCAGAATTATTTGATTGTTTTCAATTGATCTAAAAAACAATCAAATAAAAGTGGTTTTCAAAAGCAAAACCCATAATATATTTTAAATTCAAGTAAGATGAACCCGATTTAGTCCATTTAGAGTATTCAATAAATCTAATAGGGTTGGATTACTCGAATCTTGATTCAAAATTATAGAATAGCGATAAGATCCCCATTATATACTACGATGAAACTTTATGTCGTACCCAAATTTTGTTAGGATTAAAGTCATATTAGGATTAGTAGGATGTGACTCATAATCTTAATAATAGTTGAGTTGTATTCCGTTTCTAATTATGATAGGATATGACTATAGGGTTGTAATTGGATTATATATAGATGTGGATGGAGGTATTGCATCCACATTACATTAAGAGGGAATATCAAAAATAAAAAAGAGCACGGGAGAGAAGGGAAGAGCGGGGGGGGGGGGGGGGGGGGGGGACGATGAGAGTTGTACTCGTTCTACAACTTAGTGATTTTTAAAAATATGATGGTCGTGAGAAATGACCGACCATCATCATATCTAGTTGTCTTTTTTGCGTGCTTTTGTGGTTGTGGGCGATTGCGTATCTGTGTCCGTATCCAAGTTCAATCCTAAAAACGGATATCTGCACGGAGTCGATACTGGATCGTGTCCCAACAACTGGTATCAGATTCTAGTTCGACAACACTGATGGATACGACGAGGTGGATCAGAGCCTGGTTCGATGTCAAGGAGATTATGTGAAGCAACATGTGCGCCTTGAGGCGGTGACGGGTGCATCCGGAGTTCGATTGAGGTGATCCATGAGTCTAGATAGAGGTTTTTGCATGCTCTAGACGAGTTGGATGGTTTGAATGAGAGGATTCTCTCCAAGTTTTTAGATCGTGCAAAGATGTACGATAACAAATCAGATGGCAAAGTTCACATCAAGGGATGAATCATTCTCGTAGAATCCTTCAACAGGAAGAATGACTTCACCCTTAGAAATAACATGTAAAGAATATACTCACATGAGAAGGACTTACAAAAGTTCTCCAGGATAAAGAAAAGAAGCCATAGAAGTGTTGGACTTGTAAGCCTTGGTGATCCATTAATGCAATAAAACTTATTTTTTTATCATGTATATTTGAAATGAAATGAATGAATGATTGTGAACACACTTACTGTTAAGGTCTCTTTTACAATTAGGGTTACGTACCATGTCCATATTGAATATAATGCAACTGGGAGAACACAACTGACCTCAAACATGTGATATTCAATCATATCTCTAGTCTGAGAAAGAGATGTCAAATCTTTCTCTAAAGATTGGTTTTCAACCGACTTCTGAATGGAGGTCCTCTACATAGGAATGGAGATTTAGAAGTATTGAAATAATCAAGTAAAAGAGTTCAGCAGACGAGGTTGAGATAAACTAAGATATGAATCGTAACTGTCCACGATCAGGCACACATCCCTTAATCTGAGAGAGATATGCATCTATATGCTTGAGTATGCCCATTTGACGGACCAATAGGTTGGTGACCTTACCAAGGTCCATATACCGGCGCATTGGTATGCATATGAAGTCATATGAGATGTATGATCTCTCAACTAAATCATACAGATTCATAGTTGATGAACCAATAGACAGAGCTCACTCATAAGATGATTTGAGGTCAAAATTAATTCCATGCAATGACATCTTATTTATGAATAAGACACGAATTCGAGATATTAATATATGCTTTTGGAAAGTATATGACTGATATTTTCGCCTAACTATCAAATGAGAAATCCAAAGAAGACAGTCAAACCAGGGGTTTGAACTTCGAATTTATCAAAGTCTTCCAGTATGAAGGATGAATGAGTATTGGAATTCTTAGACCCTGTTTGGTAGGAGAATAAGCCTGGAATAAGGGGCCAATTCTCCTCCTGACACGGTTCCCAGTGGTACGATTATTCTCCATTATTCCATCTTATTTCACTCTTATTCCTATCTTTATCCCACCTTACCTACCTTTATTTCACCTTATTCTCCTTATTCCTATCCTCCAACCGAACAAAGAATAGACCCTTATTCTCCTTATTCCCCATCCTTATTACTGCTTATTCCCGAACCGAACGAGCCCTTAGGGTTAAATCTATAGTAGTAGATCATCTACCATGACAGTTCCATTCTAAGGGAGTGATGAAACATGATGGATTTTAATGCTCCATTTAGCTAGATGATTTGAGATTAATTGGATTAAATCACAATTCATTTGAATCCAATTTCGAATTCCATTCCATTTCAATGTTCAAATGTTGGAAACAGAAATGTTCATGGAGTTAGAAGTATACAAGCTCCTTTAGCTCATTTCTAAGCCTCAAATGATTTAGAATATGATTAGAAATGATCAAGAATGTTGGATTCAGCTTACCAACACTTTCTCTAGCTCATGAAGAGTGTGATGTATTTCGTTGAGCTTACCGAGAATGTAAAGTGTTACAACTCAACTCAACATTTGTAGATAAACTATTTTTGCAAAAATGGTAAAGACCTTGAAATTGGATTCATATCCAGATTTCAAGTCACTATAAATGGATGGTGTGATCTTCCCGAAATTATCTCCAAGTATCCACACTTGTATCTCATGAGTCCTAATTAGATTAGAACTCATACCTATTGATGTCACTATTGTAATAATAATAGTTATTATTGTATTATTTTATAAGGATAATTTTGTGAATAAGATCTACAAATATATCTCATTAATTAATGTGAATAGTAATTCATAATAATTAACATTTATATAGATACGATTCATATAAATATCTATGTAATATGATTAGCGTAATATTCCAATGCATGAAATTATGTGAATTTAATTCACATTAATTTTGTAAATGTAAATTAGTTTTACATTTATTTCTTGTGCTCATGAATATTATTCATAAGCTTTAAGGATTATTTCTATAAATTATCCAATATTAATAATGTGATTATCAAGTTAATTAATCAGTAAATATAAAGCAACAACATTGACTATCTATAGTCAATGTTGGGTGTGTGGATGAATACCCATTCATCACTCTTTTATTTTATTTTAGCTACAAAACCTTTGCCAACACATGTATATATTTGTAAATAATAATAATTACCAAATTGCATGCATTTTGTAAATATGCATAATTAGCATGTTTTTGTGCATAAATAAAAGAATAAAGAAATAAAAAGAAAAGAGGAGATATTTAGAATAAATATTGAGCGACCTAATCCTAAGGAAGGGCTCAGCATGGGCCTGACCGCATAAAAACCCAAGTAGCGAGAGATAAGGAAGCTCATGTGTGTAAATATACCTATATATAAATAAAAATATTTACCTCTAAAAATAAAAATAAAAATAGGTTGCATTTATATGTAAATATTTGTAAACATTAAATTAAAATAAAAAAAGAGAAGAAGAAAAATTAAAAGAAAATAAAAATACCCTTCCTTGTATATATTCATCATGTACATAGACTCACTTATATATTTATTTACCCCTATAAATAAAAAAATAAATTAAAATCTCATAAAAATTGTATATATTTTATATACATGGTGTATATAAATAAAATAAAAATCATAAAAACAAAAACAAAATAAAAAAGAAAGAAAAATAAAAATCAACACTAACATTGTATATATACCATATATGTATATAAATATATCTATTTATTTTCCCCTTGTAATTAAATAATAAAAATAAAATAAAAATATATTTTTATTCCAAATTTTATTTTTTAAATAAATAAAATATAAAATTGGAATAAAAATGTACAAAATAAATAATTAAAATCAAATTAAAATACAATATTATATATACCTATGTATATAATACTATATTGTAAATACCTAATTTTTATTTCAAAAAATAAATAAAAATCACAAAAAAATAGTTTATAAATAAATAAATATTTTCATGTTTTGAGTTTTTCTTAATTCGGCCATTTTCTATTTTAAATTCAATTTCCAATCATTTCTGACATGGCCGCTCCTGATTGGTCCACGGGGGATGTTGACCCCCCGGTCAGCCCCCTGGACCACTGACTTCCGGATCTGCGCCCGACCCGCTTCTTCTCCCATTTATTGCATGTCGATCCGATCGCCAATCATCGAAACCCCAGGTCCTAATCCATCATCGTTCATCATTGATCCACGCCCGGGGTGGATTTAAGGGATCCGAGCTCCGATAAGCTCGCCCGACCCTCTCTTAGCCGGACCCCTAGCCGTATTTAATCCGAGCTCCGCCCGCACTTTCACTCATCTTTGGCTCCGCTCTTCCCATCCCAGACCTCCACCACCATCGCCTGAGTGACAGCAAGCGATTGCCGGTGTCGCAGCGAGGAGGAGGAGTCCCGACCATCGATCCGGTAGCCTTGCACCGCCGTGCGCCGCCCCCTACGTGGTGCTCGAGCCTCGGGCATCGACGGCCCTCGAGGCAAGGACCTAGAGCTTCAGCTCGTCCCCATTCGACCTCGACCATCAGGTGACCTTAGTTCCTTCTTTATTTCTGTAATTTCCGTTACCCCAAATCGCCCCGTCGCCTTCGACCATCGATTCCGACCATTCCAGCCACCCACTTCGCCAATCGACCCGACCATCATCTCCGCCCTTCTCTCCTGCACGTTCTCTGCCCCTTCGCTCAACCTAGTTCGCCATGGAACTGGGAGTCGAGTTCCTTCGCCGTCGCTTCACCGGAGCTCTTTCGTATCGACGCACTGACCACCCACTGCGCTTCTAACCGGGTCGAGGCATTTTGCCCTCGACCCAGTAGTCTCTCTGTGCCATTTTGTAGGTCGGAGGAGGACCATCTGAGGTCCTCCATATTCAGCATAGGAGCTTCAGCTCTGCCATTGTCGCCCTGGGCTCTTCGGGGCTCCTTTGCGTCATCGGAGGAGTTCTTCAGACGCGGGAGGCTACGAAATCTTTTCCGATCATCAGCAGCTCCTGCGGAGGTCCAGCTCACTTCCAGTCCTTTGGAGAAGTTCGCCGGTGAGGAGTTCCTCCAGGACCCTCCTCTGCCGTCCGTTCGACCTCGGAGGCCCAAATCACTTGTGGACCGTTCGATTAGGGTGAAGAAGAGGCCAACAGCCACCGTCAGATCAGACATGTGGCCCCTTCTCCACCCTCCATCCAGCAAGGGTTAGCGCCAGCTATTCTCGACCGTTGATCCACCCACGTGGCGCACCCTCCACTGTTGGATCAAAGCCAGGGCTTCTTCGTTGAGGCACCGTCATCCGCAGCCGTCAGATCAGACATGCGGCACCATCTCAGCCCTCGGATTATAATAAGGGGTAATATCACTTAGGCCCCCTTTCTTCTTGTTTTTATTAAATAGTCCTGTAAATATTTTATAGCTTTTATTTTAGTTTGGTAAATTGCATAGAGGACTTGGTACTTTTTAATATATGCATTTCTACCCCTGTACGTTGTGGGACACGTGCTTCGATGCATGATTTCTTGGTGAAATTGCATGTATGGGCCTGTAGTTTATTGTTGTTCATGAATGAAAATATCTTTTTAGTATTTGCACATATACCCCTATGAGTGTTTTATTTCCACATGTGCCGAATTTCTTGGGTTAATTGCAAATAGTGCCCTGTGCTTTTAGCACGTGTTGCTAAAAAGCCCGTGGAAATATTTTATTTGCAGATATGTCCCTGAGTGCCCAATCCATGTGCCTGGCGCGTGCGATATTGGTGTTTTTGCACTTGGACCCCCTACATTTCTGTGCTTGTTACTCTTAGGCCCCCAGAGCATATTTTTATTACGATCAGGTCCCTGTGCACTGTGGGCTCTTGGTTGTTTTAAATAAAATATCAAATATCATCCAAGTTACGTGAAAATTTGATACGTGGGTCCTGCCACTGTGTAGAATTTTCACTAATTTTTGGGAAATTTTTGGAGCCTTTTTTCTATTTTTAAAAATCAGAAAGTTACCAAAAATTCACTAAAAACATAAAAAATATAAAAATCATAAAAATATTTTTGTTTGAATTTTTGGACCTTTTTAGAGTGATTAAATAATTGCTTGAGTTTGCTTGTTTTATTGTTTTCTTATTTTTCTTTATAATTAAAAATTCCAAAAAAATATAAAAATATTAAAAATCCACCAAAAATAATTTGTTTTTATTTTCTTTATTTTCTTGACTACTTCGTAGGCCGCAAGGCCAATCCACGCTCTTTGAGTCCGACCTTGGTCGCTATACCAGGCTAATCCAATAGCCAGGGCCACTATTGATTTTCCTTGATTTTTGTCTTATTTTGGTGGCCTGATCTTACATTTTTCTTGTTGAACCGATTGATTATCGAGATCCGGGTCGCAACGACCCTAGCTACATTTGATTCACCCGAGTCTCGGTGATTTTCGGTTCATCAGAATGGCGCCGTTGCCGGGGAGCACTGCTTAGTAGTCCGTTTATTTTTCATTTTATTTGTTTTCTTTTTCGCGGCGTTCCGCGGCTCTTTCTGAGTCCGCGACTTTTCGTGGCTTTTTATTTTTCTTTTATTTTCTTTTATTTATTTTTTTTTTATTTTTGTTTTTGTTTGTTTTTGCTTGTTTATTTTTATTTGCATTTTTGCACATATATCCCTATTTATTTTATTTGCTTTATCTGTTTTATTTTATCTGGCTTGACACACTTTGCTATTTTCTTGCGAGGGCCCGAGGGCAACAGAGCCAGAGATAGAGCATGCTCAGAGACTACTTCCGATACAAAACAGATGACAGATGCCGGGCCAGACATCCACCAGGACTGTGACTTTGTGATCACGGATGATGAGGCAGTTTGGGCAGACCTAGCAGCACAGGCCATCCTCTCACATTCAGATTCCGCTGATGCAGAGCCGACAGCAGAGGAGAGCTTGGAGAGCGCATTCCTGGTCCATGATACTTTTGAGGCAGCAGAGCCGGTTCTCGACCGCGATACTGATTTGTTTTGTGATGATGGTGGTATTGAGGCCACCTTGGATGATACATATCCCTCAGAGTTAGATTTTGACTGGGCAGAGTTTGATGATTACGTACCAGATCTGATTTCCACTGAGCCTACAACTAGGGAGGAGGTAGATGCCGAGCAGAGCAGAGACAGTCCATCAGGGCAGCCTTCTCCAGATTCAGAGAGTGACAGAGAGTTTCAGTTCTCCCATGCGGATTTGGCAGCCTTCACGCAGAGTTTTCAGAGGCCAGATCCACCAGCACCCAGTTGTCCAGAGCTGAAGCCACTTCCTGCATCGCTGAAGTATAGGTTCCTTGCGGGTGAGCATGAGATGTACCCAATCATTATCTCCGCTGATTTGATTGGAGAGCAGGAATCTCGTTTGATGGGGGTTCTTGAACAGAACAACAAGGCGATAGGATGGAGTGTAGCCGATCTCCAGGGGATAAGTCTAGCCCTGTGCTCCCACCATATCTATCTCGAGGATGAGGCGAAGCCGTCGCATGAGTTCCAGCGGCGGCTGAACCCGAATCTGAGAGAGGTTGTCATGAAGGAGATTTCGAAATGGTGGAGCGCCGATTTTATCTACCCCATCTCCGACTCCAAGTGGGTCAGCCCTTTGCATGTGGTGCCCAAGAAGACGGGCATCACTACAGTGGTCAGCGAGTCTGGAGAGGAGATTGCTACACGAGTACCCACTTCTTGGCGAGTCTGCGTGGATTACAGACGACTCAACCAGGCCACTAAGAAGGATCATTTCCCCCTACCCTTTATAGATCAGATCATTGAGAGACTGGCATGGAAGAGCCACTATTATTTTCTGGATGGGTACTCGGGCTACAACCAGGTGGCCATCGCTCCCGAGGACCAGGACAAGACTACCTTTACCTGTCCCTTCGGCACATACGCCTTCCGACGCATGCCATTCGGGCTACGCAATGCCCCTGCGACTTTTCAGAGATGCATGCTATCGATCTTTTTGGACATGGTAGGGGAATGCTTGGAGGTATTCATGGATGATTTTTTGATCTACGGCGACGGATTCGACTCCTGTCTTGACTGCCTAGACCGAGTCCTTCAACGATGTATAGAGATTCACCTTGTGCTATCTTGGGAGAAGATTCACTTCATGGTGACTCAAGGGGCAGTGCTTGTCCATATCATCTCCAACAGGGGCATGGAGGTTGATCCGTCCAAGGTTGATGTCATTAGAAAACTCGCACTGCCGTCCAATTTGCGGCAGTTACGGTCTTTCCTGGGGCACGCCGGTTTCTACCGGCGATTCATTCATGACTTTAGTAGGATTGCCCGACTGTTGATTGACCTGCTGATGAAAGACACCGAGTTCCTTGTCGATGACAAGTGTCTTTCGTCCTTCGAGACTCTCAAGCGATGTGTTGTCGAGGCTCCTGTTCTTCAGCTGCCTGATTGGTCTTTCCCATTCGAGATCATGACGGATGCCTCCGATTTTGCCGTGGGGGCCGTGCTGGGACAGAGGAGGGATGGAGTTCCATTTGCTATCCACTACGCTAACCGCACATTGGATTCCACGCAGCGGAACTACACAGTCACATAGAAGGATATGCTAGCCGTAGTCTTCGCCCTAGATAAGTTCAGATCGTACATTATTGGATCTAGAGTGACCTTGTATACAGATCATACCGCCATCAGATATCTCATGGCAAAGAAGGATGCCAAGGACAGATTGACCAGATGGATCCTTCTACTCCAGGAGTTTGACATAGAGATTAAGGATAAGCCGGGAGTCAAGAATGTGGTGGTGGATCATCTCTCCCGATTAGAGCATCTTGAGGATTCTGAGCAGACCAATCCTATTTGTGAGACCTTCCCAGATGAGGCAATCCTTGCTATCGCCTCTCTCTCGTGGTACGCCGATATTGTGAACTTTCTTGTTGCTAAGAAAGTTCCACAAGATTGGCCCAGGCAGAGGCTTGAGACCTTCCTCGCGAAGGCCAAGTCCTACCACTGGGAGGATCCCATCCTTTACCACGAAGGAGGGGATAGCGTCTGGCGTAGGTGCATTCCTCAGGAGGAGCACCATAGCGTCCTCATTTACTGCCACAAGCTTGAGGCAGGAGGACATCACTCTGGGAGGAGAACGGCACAGAAAGTGCTCCAATCCGGCCTATGGTGGCCTACCCTCTTCAAGGACTCTGATGAGTTTGTGAAGAGGTGTACTGACTGTCAGAGGATGGGCACTTGTGGACAACGTGATATGATGCCGATGCTGCCCATTCACTTCTGTGAGGTTTTTGACGCATGGGGCATCGATTTCATGGGTCCATTCCCTAAGAGTCAGGGATTTGAGTACATTCTGTTGGTCGTTGATTATGTGAGTCGTTGGGTTGAGGCCATCCCCACCCGAACCACAGATGCTAGGATTGTTTGCCGATTTTTGAGGAAGCATATCATTACACGGTTCGGGGTACCTCGAGTGTTGATATCTGACGGGGGGCCTCATTTCATCAACGACCAGGTGAAGGCCCTTGCTAGCGAGTTCGGCATAGACCATCGAGTTGCCACTCCATACCATCCACAGACGAATGGTCTAGCCGAAGTGTTGAATAGGGAGATCAAGACTATTTTGCAGAAAGTCATCCGCCCTGACCGAAAGGATTGGTCACAGCTTTTGGACTCGGTCTTGTGGGCATATAGGACGTCTTTCAAGACACCTTTGGGCACATCTCCCTTTCGACTAGTTTATGACAAGCCGTGCCATTTACCTGTTGAGCTGAGACACAGGTCACTTTGGGCAGTCACAGATATACTTTTGGATCCAGATAGTGTAGGAGACCAGAGGAGGGTAGAGTTAGTAGCCCTGGAGGAGCTTCGTGATACCACCTTCTCAAACAGCCTGCAGTACAAGGAGAGAGTGAAGGAATGGCATGATTCTCATATCAGCCACAAGAATTTTGAGCCTGGACAGAGAGTATGGCTGTTTGATGCTAGGCTTCGTCTATTTTCAGGGAAGCTATAGAGCAAATGGAAGGGACCTTATCTTGTGAGAAAGGTACACGACAATGGGAGTATCGATATATTTGAGTTGTCTTCTGAGAGTACCTTTCGAGTGAACGTCCAGCGGCTCAAGCCATTTCTAGATCATGAGCCACAGGTCGTTGATGTTGCCCCTATTCACTTTGCGTGAGATGTGGTCTTTTGACTCACATCTATTGCATCTCACGCTTGATTATCACTGTTCTCCCGATCTGTATAGATCCAGATGTCCATATCATTCCATTCTTTAGTCCACATCCCTTTCCTCATCTTTTGATTATGCTATATTTAGGGTGTACTTTACCCTAAGTATGGGGGGATGTAGGACTCTTGGGTAGTCTTGTGATTCATTTCTATCCCTGTTTTTGCTGCCTATACTTAGGGATATTTTACCCTAAGTATAGGGGGGGGTAGACCCTGTACATTCTCCACTCGGTTTTCCCTTAGTATACAGCCTGCTATACTTAGGATTATTTGATCCTAAGTATAGGGGAAGAGCCGAGATCCTCTTGATTTTCTATTCTTTCATTCGTCTTTTTATATAGCCTTCCTTTTCACTTCCCTATACTAAGCACGAGTTATGTCTTCTTCATCGCTCTTGACTTTGAGGACATCGTTCGAGCTAAGTATAGGGGTGTGTGTATATATTTTATATATACTTTAGCCATAACTCGTACTTTGTGTGAGTGTGTAATAAATAAAAATGGCTAAAAACCAAAAATCCATAAAAAATTAAAAATTTTTCTCTGTAAATAACCATTCTTTTATTGCACATACATAGCTATTGTACAAATTATTTTTGTAAAATTGTTTTCAAAACCTTTTTGTCTAAAGTTTGTGTAAATATGTGCATATCGAAATTATGCATATAGTACAAAATTTTTCCAAAATATTTTGAAAATCAAAAGTTTGTAAAAATCTTGTGTAAATTTGTGTAAATATTTTTGCAAAACTTGCATTCATGCATACATCCATGATTTCAAAACATTTTTCAAAAATTTTTGCATGAGTGTAAATATTGTGTAAATAGAATCTTTGTATATATTTGTATAGTTTTTCCTGGATTATAGTTGACATTTAAACTAGCCTGGAATTAAATTGCGAAATGGAGCTTGATTAAGATCTTAATCCACCTAATTCTAAGAGGAACCTTATAGGTCTTAAGGTTAAGGCTTTTCAGGTCCATGGTGACTTAATTCTTTGAGTCCACTAGGCTATGATCACATGTCATCTCAATGAGCCTAAGTAGAGCACTTAACACCACACACATGACTCATATAGACAATGGCTTTACTTGGACACCACACTTGCACCGAGCTCTCTACGGATGAGGTGGTGAGGAGGCAGTCTTCCTCGACTTGGGGTAGCATATGAGGGTAGTACTTCTAGGCGGAACCTCTCTTCCTCTTTTAGTGAAGGAAGTGCATCTCAACTTGGTCTGGTTGCCATGAGGTCTAACGACAGGAGTTGTGGGTTGCAATAATGCTTCAAAAGAGGGATAGTCTACTGGCTCAAGAGGAAAAATCCTTATGTATATATGCTGCACATGTATATGTTGTATAGATGCACTTGAAAAAAAATACAAAAAGGAAATAACTCCAAAAAAGTGGTGGGTCTGATAGAAAATGATAATCCCACCGAAGTATGTATAGAGTGCAATAAGCAAAGCTTGAGATTCATGTCCTACCTTATAGAGCTTGCAGCAGGGAGACTTAGCTACACTGGTTGAGCTCCCAAGGATACATGGCTACACTGGCCATGGTTCATTCTCTTCTTCCCCCTCTTCTTGAGCCGATTGAACTTGAACTTAGAAGGGAATACCCCGCTCCTCCAGGAAAGAGTGGCCAAATTGAGGTCATAGAGTTACCTTGTTGGGGAGGGTTGCCAAGTTGCCACTTCTGAGGTGGAGAGCTATACTTCACATTCACAGTACAAGGAAATCATAGTCTTCAGGGTTTGTGTATGATGACTTGTTCTGATCTGGATTATTGAGGAGTCCTGATTATAGATTAGTGGATCTTAGAGGCTGTTAAGTTTTAAACTTAAGTCTAAATAAGGTTCCGACACATTAATAATCCAAAGATCTAATCGAGCTCCATATTTCAATTTAATGAAGGCAAGTTTAATAATCAACCTTGATCCATGCATTTTCTCCTCTTTTTCTTTTTCTTTTTCTTTTTCACTTCTTTTTCAAATAAGTGTTTGCTAAGGGACTAGCAAAGTTAAGTATAGGGGGGGGGGTGATGAATACCCATTCATCACTCTTTATTCTTTTATTTTAGCTACAAAACCTTTGCCAAACACATGTATATATTTGTAAATAATAATAAGTACCAAATTTCATGCATTTTGTAAATATGCATAGTTAGCATATTTTTGTGCATAAATAAAAGAATAAAGAAACAAAAGAAAAAGAGGGAGATATTTAGAATAAATATTGAGCGACCTAATCCCTAAGGAAGGGCTCAGCATGGGCCTGACCGCATAAAAACCCAAGTAGAGAGAGATAAGGAAGCTCATGTGTGTAAATATACCTATATATAAATAAAAATATTTTCCTCTAAAAATAAAAAATAAAAATGGGTTGCATTTATATGTAAATATTTGTAAATATTAAATTAAAATAAAAAAAGAGAAGAAGAAAAATTAAAAAGAAAATAAAAATACCCTTCCTTGTATATATTTATAATGTACATAGACTCACTTATATATTTATTTACCCCTATAAATAAAGGGAGGGCTCAGCATGGGCCTGACCGCATAAAAACCCAAGTAGAGAGAGATAAGGAAGCTCATGTGTGTAAATATACCTATATATAAATAAAAATATTTTCCTCTAAAAATAAAAAATAAAAATGGGTTGCATCTATATGTAAATATTTGTAAATATTAAATTAAAATAAAAAAAAGAGAAGAAGAAAAATTAAAAAGAAAATAAAAATACCCTTCCTTGTATATATTCATAATGTACATAGACTCACTTATATATTTATTTACCCCTATAAATAAATAAATTAAAATATCATAAAAATTATATATATTTTATATAACATGGTATAAATAAATAAAATAAAAATCATAAAAACAAAATAAAAATAAAAAGAAAGAAAAATAAAAATCAACACCAACATTGTATATATACCATATATGTATATAAATATATCTATTTATTTTCCCTTGTAATTAAATAATAAAAATAAAATAAAAAAAATATTTTTATTCCAAATTTAATTTGTAAATAAATAAAATATAAAATTGGAACAAAAATGTACAAAAATAAATAATTAAAAATCAAAATTAAAAATACAATATTGTATATACCTATGAATATAATACTATATTGTAAATACTAATTTTTATTTCAAAAAAATAAATAAAAATCATAAAAAACAGTTTATAAATAAATAAATAAATATTTTTCATGTTTTGAGTTTTTCTTAATTCGGCCATTTTCTATTTTAAATTCAATTTCCAATCATTTCTGACGTGGCCGCTCCTGTTTGGTACACAGGGAATGTTGACCCCTCGGTCAACTCCCCCCTGGACCACTGACTTCAGATCTGCGCCCGACCCGCTTCTTCTCCCATTTATTGCACGTCAATCCTATCACCAATCATCAAAACCCCGGGTCCTAATCCATCATCGTTCATCATTGATCCACGCCCGGGGTGGATTTAAGGGGTCCGAGCTCCGATAAGCTCGCCCGACCCTCTCTTAGCCGGACCCCTAGCCGTATTTAATCCGAGCTCCGCCCGCACTTTCACTCATCTTTGGCTCCGCTCTTCCCAATGAATGATCTTGTAATAGACTAATCATGTATTATGTTGCATGGAAGCGGCAGATTCATAGGGTGACTTATATATTTATGAATAGACTAAATTGCGTAAGAAAATCTCTCGGTTTAAAAGATCCCAGGACTTCCACCACCATCGCCTGAGTGACAGCAAGCGATTGGCGGTGTCGCAGCGAGGAGGAGGAGTCTCGACCATCAATCCGGTAGCCTTGCACTGCCGTGCGCCGCACCCTGCGTGGTGCTCGAGCATTGGGCATCGACGGCCCTCGAGGCAAGGACATAGAGCTTCAACAGCTCATCCCTAGTCGACCTCGACCATCATGTGACCTTAGTTCCTTCTTTATTTCTGTAATTTCTGTTTACCCCCAAATCGCCCCGTCGCCTTCGACCATCGATTCCGACCATTCCAGCCACCCACTTCGCCAATCGACCCGACCATCATCTCCGTCCTTCTCTCCTGCACGTTCTCCGCCCCTTCGCTCAACCCAGTTCGCCACGGAACTGGGAGTCGAGTTCCTTCGCCGTCGCTTCGCCGGAGCTCTTTCGTATCGATGCACCGACCACCCACTGCGCTTCTAACCGGGTCGAGGCATTTTGCCCTCGACCCAGTAGTCTCTCTGTGCCATTTTGCAGGTCGGAGGAGGACTATCTGAGGTCCTTCATATTCAGCACAGGAGCTTCAGCTCCGTCGTTGTCGCCCTGGGCTCTTCGGGGCTCCTTTGCGTCATCGGAGGAGTTCTTCAGATGCGGGAGGCTACGGCGAATCTTTTCCGATCATCAGCAGCTCCTGCGGAGGTCCAGCGCGCTTCCAGTCCTCTAGCGAAGTTCGCCGGCGAGGAGTTCCTCCAGGACCCTCCTCTGCCGTCCGTTCAACCCCGGAGGCCCAGATCACTTGTGGACCGTTCGATTAGGGTGATGAAGAGGCCAGCAGCCACCGTCAGATCAGACACGTGGCCTCTTCTCCACCCTCCATCCAGCGAGGGTTAGCGCCAGCTATTCTCGACCGTTGATCCCCCCACGTGGCGCACCCTCCACCATTGGATCAGAGCCAGGGCTTCTTCGTTGAGGCACCGTCATCCGCAGCCGTCAGATCAGACACGCGGCGCCATCTCATCCCTTGGATTATAATAAGGGGTAATATCACTTAGGCCCCCTTTCTTCTTATTTTTATTAAATAGTCCTGTAAATATTTTATAGCTTTTATTTTAGTTTGGTAAATTGCATAGAGGATCTGGTACTTTTTAGTATTTGCATTTCTACCCCGTGTACGTTGTGGGACACGTGCTTCGACACGTGATTTCTTGGTGAAATTGCATGTATGGGCCTATAGTTTATTGTTGTTCATGAATGAAAATATCTTTTTAGTATTTGCACATATACCCCTGTGAGTGTTTTATTTCCACATGTGCCGAATTTCTTGGGTTAATTGCAAATAGTTCCTTGGGCTTTTAGCACATGTTGCTAAAAAGCCCGCAGAACTATTTTATTTGCAGATAGGTCCCTGAGTACCCAATCCACGTGCCTGGCGCGTACGATATTGGTGTTTTTGCACCTGGACCCCCTACATTTCTGTGCTTGTTTCTCTTAGGCCCCCAGAGCATATTTTTATTATGATCAGGTCCCTGTGCACTGTGGGCTCTTGGTTGTTTTAAATAAAATATCAAATATCATCCAAATTACGTGAAAATTTGACATGTGGCTCCTGCCACTATGTAGAATTTTCACTAATTTTTGGGAAATTTTTGGAGCCTTTTTTCTATTTTTAAAAATTCAAAAATTTCTATTTTTCTCTCTGTCCTGATATAAAAATCACAAAAAAATATTAAAACATCGTCGAAAATTCTAAAAAATTCATATTTTGTGTGTTTGGTGGTGTTTGATTTTCTGACCAATTTTGGTCATTTTTGGACTTATAGAAAATATAAAAAATTGAAAACATTGAAATCTCATAAAAATTCTAATAATTAATAGAAAACTCCAAAAATAATAAACTCAGTCTCTGAATTTTCATTTTTTGTTTCTAGTTTACATGAAAAATACCTTCAGGCTTTTGTAGGGTCATTTTATATTTTATTTTAACCCTTGAAGCCTGATTGGACATTGTTCCTCTGTTTTTATCTTATTTCATTTTTTTAGAAAATTCTATAAAAATCAGAAAATTACCAAAAATTCACTAAAAACATAAAAAATTTAAAAATCATAAAAATATTTTTGTTTGAATTTTTGGACCTTTTTAGAGTGATTAAATAATTGCTTGAGTTTGCTTATTTTATTGTTTTCTTATTTTTCTTTATAATTAAAAATTCCACAAAAAATATAAAAATATTAAAAATTCACCAAAAAATAATTTGTTTTTATTTTCTTGACTACTTCATAGGCCGCAAGGCCAATCCGCGCTCCCTGAGTCTAACCCTGGTCGCTATACCAGGCTAATCCAATAGCCACGACCACTATTGATTTTCCTTGATTTTTGTCTTATTTTGGTGGTCTGATCTTACATTTTTCTTGTTGAGCCGATTGATTATCGAGATCCGGGTCACAACGACCCTAGCTACATTTGATTCACCTGAGTCTCGGTGATTTTCAGTTCATCAATGTGTACCATGTTGTACATGGAGGCGACGATTTGCCGAGTTTTAATTGATTTAGGACTCAAAAATTATTTCTTAATTATTGTTAATTAATTGATATTACTTGGAAATAAAAAGATAGACAATTCTTATTAAATAGGTCTTGTTATAAGCCCCTAATTGAGAATCCAAAGGACTACAACATACATGTTGTACGTGTGGTTTAAGTACAAAAGGAGAGCAAGGCTCTCTCTTTTGCAACAATTTTTGAGAGCGTAGTCCCTTAGAATTTCTTGCCCCTTGGATTATAGAAGAGTCTTGAGAATCTCCATCTCTCACATGCCTCTTCTTGTTGCCATGGTCGACGTCCAGATTCGTGGGAAGCAACGCGATTCATCTCCATGCTCACAAGAGAGATGTCTACAAATAGGATTTGATTCAGGTGATTTCTTTAGTAGAAGCTCACGCTTCAATGGTAACCATGATCTATCTATTTTATTCATTGTGTTTATCAGAAATTATTTTGATAATTATTTCCTTAGAATTTATATTTCTGAATGCACAAATTGTTGTGCTACATTTTCTGGTTCATACGAGGAACTACCATTTATTTAGCAAAAAGTTTGCTAAATATTTCACATTTCTAAGATGCGTAGCGATTAAATTTTCATTTACATCCTTCAATTAGTATCATAATCTAGTTTTGAGGATTTTTATTGCATCCAAGTTCGATAAACAATCGGCTAGATTATCCCGATTATCGGGTACATTGTCTTGCGATAATTTTAACGATTCGAAGGGTTCAACGACTTTCAAAGTTGATATTATTATTCTATATTTTAAACCTATTTTTTTGGATATATATGAGGAATAGAAGGTCTGGACTCATACCCAAAATATGAACCAAATGTTGGTGACATTCATAAGAAGATTAAGATGCTAAAAATGATCGCAGACTCCGATTTTGACCAAAGATTGTAGCAAGAAAATATTGATTTTTTAGCTATTATTTTTTGTATCATATAACATAATAAATACTGATTAGTAAGTCATAAATCAAGTCCCTAATCAATGCAAAAAAGTTTCATGCGATTCTGATTGTGCGACCTCTAGAAATTTGATTTCTCCATAGGCGAAGTTGGAGAGGACTCGATTGTTTTAATAGACTTGTTTCCCGTATTTTGGGACTCAAAATTGGTGGAATTATATTTGATATATTTACATCATGATTTAGGCCTAATATTTTGGAAAATATTTGAGGTCACAACGAATTTAAAGTATGACTTATGTGATGTTTTTTAATTTGAAGTGCGATGGTCGCTACTTGCAAATTCGAATCCGAAATCATTGTTTGTCTATTTTGGATATATACAATAAATTAGAAAGTATTTTTATTTCATATTTCCTCTGATTATTTATGCACTTGAATGCTCACAATGTAATTAGAAATTGTGAAATCAATTCGATTGATATCATGAATTATCTAAATTGTTGTAATAGATATTTTTTGAAATTTAAATTATTTTGACTCAAAGAATTGTTTAGATTATTGCACTAGATCTTTTAAAATTAAAAAGGAGTTTATGAATTTAAGAAGTATCTAGATTTTTGTACTATACCTTTTGAGAAATTAAAAAGTAATTTTAAATTCTTAAAATATCTGAGTGTTTCTGTATAGTCTCATACACAGTTGATAAATCGATAAAACCTCCTTAATATAATATGTACCAATTGTGTTGTCTCGAATTGATTCAGTGAAGGCGTCTAGGCTGTAGATTTTGAGATAAATTCATCTCTATGCAGGGACTAAATTAAAGAAATGTAATTAAATTATTTCCTTTCTAATTAAGGACTAGAATTGTTCTCGGTGGAATTAGTTTATGCAAGAAGCTTGGAAGATATTATGATCATTTTTGTGCCTAGCCTAATTTGAGTGTTAATCTCTTAACATGCAGCTTGGAGTTTGATTGAAAATTCTTAAGTGATTCGACATATTTAATTGATCTGTGATTAATTTGAGGATTTTGTTAATTATAATTTAATTTGTATAATCACATATTTCTTTTCTTCCTCTCTATTATTTTCATCTATTTGATTGCATCCTCATCCGTGTCTGCATTATTAATATTGAAAATAGTTAATTATTTAGATTATTATGAAAGCATGCAACTAAAGAAAATAGTTCTCGAGTTCGACCTTAGTATACTTACGAAGTAAAATATTCCACACATTTGAACTTGTGGTTTTTATTGACCTAATTTCCACCTCCTATACTACAATATAATATCTTTAAAGAGGTGAAATACATATCATCAACTAATGTCATTGTCGAGGAACATCATATTTTTAAGTTTTTAAATTAATTTTTGTAAATAATTTTTATAATATTATTTTTTGTGTCAAGTTTCTCTCTTACTTTCTTGCAATTCCCTCTTACATCAAAACTCTAACCACATAATCTCTCTTTGTAGATAGCTCATAAGAAATTTATGGAGAAATTTAAGGAGCGACATAGAAGATTATTTACTTCCTTTTTATAAGAGAGTAGCTCATATTTTATTTCCTACAATTTCTTTCATTTTCAAGGGTCTATTTGAACTCTCAGACTTGTAATTGAACTGGATTGAATTGTGGGGACACTTGGGCTTGTTTTCACCCATGATGTGTGGTCAAGGACCCAAGTGTATTGTGTGTTTGCCGTAGAACTAGGACATGCAGTCACGATAGACTAGTTTTATTTGCTTGTACTCGGTTAAAATTTTGGGACACACCACACTTTAATGAGATGCACTATAGATCATTAGATTTAGCCAAAGCATATTATTCACGGTAATAGAACTTTCTGCTTACGGGCATGTGTGTCTACTACATTCATTTAGAATAATTTCAATTCTATTATGCGTCCAACATGAATAGCAATGGGAAGCACTGTAAGTCATATTACTGAGCATACATCATTTTTTCCATCATGCATCAATTTTTCTCGATTCCTCCCCTGATTCTCATCTAAGATAAAATGTATTGGGACTGATCGAGAGGTGAATATCTTGTGCTTGATGAATCCATGATCCATCTACTTTATATGGACCTCTTAGCAAAATATCCTTAATAAATAGCTAATTTAACCCCTTAAAATTCATTAATTAACATCCACTAATTATACCTAAATAATTGAGCTTATTATTTTATGTGTAAATAATATATATTTTAACCTAATTTTTTCTTTAAATTATTCTTTAATTAATTAACTAACATGGCATAAAGAATCAAAATCCATAAAAAATTAGAAAACCAAAAGAAAATACAAAAATCCAACTTTTTTATATTTTGTACATACTTTTTCTTTGTTGTTTTTAATTTTCATTTTTCTAAACTATAAAGAAATCATAAAAGTTAGATTAATTATGTGTATGAATCCTCTAATTAAAATCAAATGAAAAATACAAAAAATCACAAAGACAAAAATTTGATATTTTATCATATATAGAGTACCTCCAAAAATTATTTTTGTATAGTTGACCTCTTTTGCTTTTAGGTCCTTCATGAAAGTTGTAGAAAGCATGCAACTAAAGAAAACCGTTCTCGAGTTCGACCTTAGTATACTTACCAAGTAAAACATTCCACACATTCAAACTTGTGGTTTTTGTTGACCTAATTTCCACCTCCTATACTACAATACAATATCTTTGAAGAGGTAAAATACAGATCATCAAATGGTGTCATTGTCGAGGAACAACATATTTTTAAGGTTTTAAATTAATTTTTGTGATTAGTTTTGTAATATTAATTTGTGTAAAGTTTTCTCTCTTATTCTTGTATTTTTCTCTTACATGAAAACTCTAACCACATAATCTCTCTTTGCGGATAGCTCATAGGAAATTCATGGAGAAATTTAAGGAGCGACAAAGAAGATTATTTACTTCCTTTTTGTGAGAGAGTAGCTCATATTTTATTTCCTGCAGTTTCTTTCATTTTCAAGGGTCTATTTGAACTCTTAGACTTGTAATTGAACTAGATTGACTTGTGGGGACACTTGGGCCTATTTTGACCCATGCTGTGTGGTAAAGGACCCAAGTGTATTGTGTGTTTGACGTGGAACTAGGACATGCACTAACGATAGACTAGTTTTATTTGCTTGTGCTTAGTTAAAAAATTTAGGACACACCACACTTTAATGAGACACACTATAAATCATTCGATTTAGCCAAAGCATATTATTCACGGTAATAGAACTTTCTGCTTAGGGCGTTTGTATTTACTGCATTCATTTAGAATAATTTCAATTCTGTTATGCATCCAACATGAATAGCAATGGGAAGTACTGTAAGTCTTCTTACTTAGCATACATCATCTTTTCCATCATGCATCAGTTTTTCTCGATTCATCCCCTGATTTCTCATTTAAGATAAAATGTATTGGGACTGATCGGAAGATGAATTTCTTGTGCTTGACGAATCCATGATCATCTACTTTATATGGACCTCTTAGCAAAATCTTCTTAATAAATAACTAATTTAACCCCTTAAAATTGATTAATTAACTTTCGCTAATTATACCTAAATAATTGAGCTTATTATTTTATGTGTAAATAATATATATTTTAATCTATTTTTTCTCTAAATTATTCTTTGATTAATTAACTAACATGGCATAAAGAATCAAAATCCATGAAAATTAGAAAACCAAAAGAAAATACAAAAAATCCAACTTTTTATATTTTGTATATATTTTTTCTTTGTTGTTTTTAATTTTCCTTTTTCTAACCTATAAAAAATTCATAAAAATTAGATTAATTATGCATATATTAATCCTCTTATTAAAATCAAATTAAAATACAAAACAAATTATAAAAGACAAAAATTCATTATTTTATCATATATAAAGTACCTCTAAAAATAATTTTTGTATAGTTGATCTCTTTTGCTTTTGGGTCCTTCACGAAAGTTGTAGATCTCATCGAGATGAACAATTTTATGTTGACCCCTTTTTTATTTGACTTTATCTCTCTTTTCTATTTTTCTTTTAATTTTAGTTTTTAATTTTATCTTTATTTAATATTTAATTTTACTTTTCCCTTGATTTCTATTTTATTATATGTTATTATTTTTAATTTTATTTATTTAACTTTTATTTTTTATTTTATTGCATTTTCCTTACTCTCTTTTCTCCCTCTCCTTTCTCTTTCCTCTCTCCTCCCCACTCCCTCTCTCTTACTCAGGTTCCTCATCCTATCCGTGGGTTACGTGCGAGGCACGTGACCCCCGCCCCCTCCGCTTCCTCCCTGTAGCCACCACCCGCTCCTCCACCACTCACGCACGCGTAATGCCCTCTGCCCCGTCGCATCCCCACCCCATTTGCTTCCTCTCCCATAAATACCGTCGAATTTTTCTTCCTATAAACGTCGTTGCACAACCACTAACACTACCATCCGCCCTTCTCCCTCAAGACCGATAACATCGACCGATGACCAGCGCAAGGCGAGATCCGAGGAGGGCATCCTTCCTCATTGTAGCAGTTTCTTATCACTACTTTTGAGCTTCTTCGAGCCCCTCACCAGCTCGAATAGAGGCGACAAACAGAGGAGCTCCATCGAGCACTCCATTCTAGGCGATTCCACCACCCCCGCACGAGGCCGACAACAACCCTTTGGCAACAGCTCCACCGCGGCTGCTCTGATGCCCTACAATCACTCCAACTCCTCGTGTCCGCACCCCTGTGCGGTCGTTGCCAACGCCATCCTCAACAACTACCTACACACCGCCCTCACGTTCCCGCCTCCGGCCGCAACTTCACCTCTACGTACAACCATGTTCGCATGACCCACCTGCATATCCACCACTACATGCCACACCCCTCCAACTGCATCGTGGTGGCGCCTCCGCGCCTTCACCTGTGAGACTCCTGCGTGTGTCCCCCTCTACCGCACCTGCCCTAACCTTGGTCTCAGTGTCGTCTACCCTTACTCACCGCCAAGGCCTGCATTCCAGCTCCTCCCCCCCCTCACATAAGGTGCACGTGGGGTGGGGGAGTATTTGTAGAAGTGCCCCCTAAAGATCAACCATATACTCCAGAGCACCCCTACCTTCACTGACGTTAGCGTCACGTGGGGGGCACGTGACATACAGAAAATTTATATGCGAGCCCCTATGGTTTCCAGAAATTACAAAAAGGTACTTGCCAGCTGAGGCACGTGCGCCACACGTGCCACTGTGGATAATTTGCATATCAAGCCCATGGAATTTTTCATAATGCAGATAAGTCCTCAAAGGGCCCATTTGAGAAGGAAATATTTATTTTATTGCATATTAGTCCGTAACTCATCCATGGCCGGTCCCAGCCTGGGTAAATGAGAAGGGTTGCGTTAGGTAGCCGACAACCAATGTAAAACAGTCGAAGACAACTTCCTAAATAATATTTTTTAAAAAAATATTATTTAGGATGTTGCCTCATGATAGTCGGATCTTTTCAACATTGATTTAAGCAAACATACAGATTTCGTTGGGGCGTTCCCTACTTGCGACGCATTGCATCGCCCGATTGCAATGAAAAATTGGCAAGGGCCGCTACATCGCATCCTGGATGTAGTTCAAAATTTGCAAGGGTTCTCTCATGAGGAACGCATGCGGGTAATTAAGCTAGTTCTGCTGCATCACCGCCCGGATGCAGTCCAAAATTTACAAGGGTTCTCGCATAATGGACACATGCGAGTAAAGAAGTTAGTCCAAAAGAGATTGCAACAGAAGTTGCGGATTGGTAGTTGGAATATTGGCACTTTGACTGGAAAATTGATGGAGATAGTAGATACGATGGAAAGAAGGAAGACTCATATACTATGTCTTCAAGAGATTAAATGGGTTGGAGAGAAAGCAAGGGAGATCGAGAAGACACGCTTTAAACTTTGGTACTTAGGTAAAGATAAGGGTAGAAATGATGTTGGAGTGGTTGTTAATAAGGATTTGAAGGATTGTGTTGTTGAGGTGCAAAGATTCAGGGGTCAGATTATTTTGTTAACATTGGTCCTTGAAGAAGAAATTCTGAATATAATATCAGTTTATGCACTACAAATTGGTTTAGATGAAAGGATCAAACAAGCTTTTTGGGAGGATCTAGATAAGATTTTACAAGGAATCCCACAAAGAGAGATGATTTGCATAGGTGGAGATCTTAATGGACATGTGGGAAAAGATGCTTCAGGGTATACTAGTGTTCATGGAGGACATGGTTTTGGGGATAGAAATGAAGAGGGAAAAATCATCCTGGATTTTGTAACGGCATATGATCTTTTCATAGCAAACACTCTCTTCAAGAAGAGGGAGGAGCGTTTAATTACTTATAAGAGTGGGCCAACGAGAACACAGACAGATTACTTTGTATTGAGGAGAAGAGATCGGTTGTGTTGTAAAGACTACAAAGTAATCCCAGGAGAGAGTTTGACAACCCAACATTGCTTGTTAGTCTTGGATGTACAAATAAAAGGGCTGGTAAAGAAAAGGAGGGTTCCTAAGATCACTAGAACTAGATGGTGGAATCTTCCACTGAAGTAATCGAGCTTCACGGAGAAGGTTTTAGAAGATTTATCTTGGGATTGTAGTGGAAGTGCAAACGAGATATGAGAAGCAGTAGCATCTTGTATCTGAAAGGCAGCCAAAGAGATGCTAGGTGAGTCAAAGGGAGGAGCCCCAGGTCAAAAGGAGGCTTGGTGGTGGAGTGAAGGGGTGCAAGAGAAGTTAAAATTAAAAGAGCATGCTTTAAAGCTATGTCTAAGGATAGACCAGAGGAAATTGTCACAAACTACAAAATATCAAAGAAGGAAGCAAAGAAGGCTGTAAGCAAAGCTAAGTCAAAAGCTTATGAAGTTTTGTATAAAAATCTCGACTCTAAGGAGGACCAGAAGGATATATTCAGGTTGGCCAAAGTAAGAGAAAGAAAGACCAAAGACCTTTCTCTAGTGAGATGCATTAAGGACGAGGAAGGTCACATGCTTGTTACTAAGAAGGATATAGAGACTAGATGGGAGCAGTACTTCCAGAAACTTTTCATTGGGGAAGGAAATAGAGAGACCACTTTGGGTGATCTAGCTAGTAGTGAAAGTTACTTGAATCGTGCAAACTATAGACGGATACAAAGAAAGGAAATAGAGGAGGCGTTGAAGGTTATGAGACCTGGGAAAGGTGTAGGACCGGATGACATCCCTGTAGAAGTATGGAAAGTTTAAAGTGAGCGCAGTTTGACTTGGCTTACGAATCTATTCAATGTTATTTGGCGAAGCAAGAAAATGCCTGAAGATTGGAGGAGGAGTATCGTGGTGCCTCTTTATAAGAATAAAGGAGACATTCATAATTATTCAAATTATAGAGGTATTAAGCTGATGAGTCACACTATGAAAATTTGGGAGCGTGTGATCGAGAGAATGTTGAGGCAAGTTTCCAACGTCAAAGAAAATCAATTCGAATTCATGCCAGGTGACGAGTCGCACGTTGTAGTACGTGTACTTAGCGAATCGGTCAGAACCAAGAGAAAATCTCCGTGAAGAGTGTCTCAACTTTAATTTATATCTCGGGCAAGTTCGGGGTCGAACATAGAGAGGTAAAGGAACAACTTTGGGGTTAATTCAAAAATTAAGATCTAGGTTTCCAATGCGAATTTTTTATTTTTTAATGCAAAAAATAAATGCAAATGCAAATGCGGCTGAAGTAAGACACTAAGAAGACACACAACAAGGCCAAATTAATTTTAATGTCAAATCAGTTAAATTTAGCCAAATTATATTTTTTTTCTAGAATCCTAATTCAGCGATGAATGCAAGACATATTTTTTTTGGAATTTTTGGAATTAAAATGCAACAATTAAAAATGCACACTTTTTATGGGTATTTTCACATTTTTTCACACCAACAGTAAGCAAAAATCATGAAAAATTTACTGGAACATAAACATGATGCAAGACACTACAATATTTTTTTTGGATTTTTTGACAATATATGAATTTTTTAATGGATTTTTTTAGAAAAAACAGAGTGACAGTGAGTAAATAATTCCTAATAAATCAACAATTGTAAATTAATCAGAGTGCAATTTATCTCAAAAAAATATTTCATATGGAATCCAGAAGACTTGAAATTTTGTGAAAAGGATGTATGTGGATTTAATTAAAAATAAAATATTCAGATCACTCTTTAATTTATTTTAGGCACAAGACAACTCCAGTGGACGTGAAATTTGGACTATAACTTAATCACATTTCAAGGCATCATTCTTAATTTTTTAAGAATTTTTGGAGCAACCGTGAGTTAGATATGAATTTAAGAGCACGGAATGGGTAAAATATGAAGAGTTTCAGTTAGACAATTTTAATTAATTACCCACAACTCACAAAAATACAAATAAATATTCATAATGTTGACAATTGGTTGCTCAACACAATGATATTTTTTAATTAATAAGATGATGCAAAATAGAGGTCCAAATTAAAAAATGAACATAGGGGTAACTGTGCAAATACAGAAAACAAACAGAACAACACAAGTATCTACAAGGACTATTTTGTAATTACACAAAGAGGACGGAATAAGTATGCAATTTTTACAAATAAAAAAAATAAAATGAAATTGCAGCTTCTTCTCCCTCTGGCTAGGTAGGCGGAACCCAAAAGGGACGGTGACGACGGCAGCCCGTGCGCGGCGGAGGAGCACCGCGAAGGCGCGGTGCGAGGGCGGAGGGGCTGTGACCTGCTGGCGGCGGGCGGCGATGTGGTGGAAAGCGACCGGGGTGGAAGGCAACGCGGCTTCAGCCGCTGGGGCGGAGGAAGGGGGCCACCGTGCGCGGAAAATGGCGGTGCAGAAGAAGGCAGAGCGCCCAAGCGGCACAGGGCAGTGGGTCTGAGCTGCGCGCGGAGGGGGGCAGCACCGCCCACCGCATGGCCGGCCACGACTGGAAGATGGGGGTGTGGCGGGCGGTGATTGTGGGAACTCCCCACCGCAACTGTTTTTTTTTTATTTTTTTTAATGCTGTAATGAGAAACTTTTTTTGTTTAATTTTTTTTTAAATTTTGTTAAACAAGAAATGCAAATGATATGGAAAAGAAAAGAACAAAAATGATGTGGTGAAGGTGGTAAAGATGACTATATAGAACAAATGGAACTGTGTAGGTGATATGTTGTGATAAAAAAAATGCACAAATAACCATATGATAAAATGAGAAGAAAAATTACCTACGATGGAGACGGTCACCTATGATGTGCTCACGAGAGCACGGTCTTCGCTTGAATCGCCAGCGATCGATGAGCTCGAGCAGCGCGCGGAAGCGGCTGCGATGTTGGCCAAAAAGCCAATGGATCTCACCGGAGCGAGGGCTGTCGTCGCTCGACCGCAGTTGCGTCGCTGTCACCGATTCTACTCTAGGAACTAGGCTCTCCTCACATAAAGATAGATCAAGTGCAAATTGAGGAGGATGAGATGTATATAAAGAGGATGAAATGAGGGGTTAAAGTGGTGGGAGGTTATATTATTAATGGAGTTGAATGGGAGGTTTAAAAAAATGGTGGGGTTGAATGGAGGTTAGTGGTAGAATGGAGTTGAATGGTGATTTTTGTAGAGAATGAAAAATAAATAAAGAAAAAATAAAATGAAATAAAGTAGGCTACTTTAAATACAATAAAAAATATAAAGAAGGAAAAAATAGTGGAGAATTTACAAAGGAATACATTTTTTGTTTGCTTTTCTAATATGTATTTTTTATCTTTTTACTAAGAGATATTACAACGAAAAAAATACAATAAAATACTACAATTAAAATACGACACAACCTTGATTTTTTTGATTTTTAGTAATTAAGAAAGTTAAATAAAAAATGAAGAAAGAATGAATATATACATAATATACAATGCACATCTAGGTCCCAAAACTCAACTTTTGCAAATGAGCTCTGAATTTTAGTAAAACCACTTCCATTGGATAGATAATTTTCTAACTTGAACTTTAAAAGTGAGTTTGGTGAATTTCGAGTTCATACGGAGCTAGAATTTGTTCTGGAAGTTGGACTTTAAGGCTTTTTATCTTTGGGATCTAGGAGCATTTATTTGAGGTGAAATTTGTTTTGTATTTTTGTATTTTTATATACAATTTTATAAACAAGTTAGAGAAATAATTAGCCAAGAAGGAGTTGAAATGAAATTATTAAAAATATATGAAGTTTTGTGCTATTTACAGGTGAAAAACTCCTTTATTTTTGCGGCTTTTTATTGTTAATTTATTTTGTACAATCTAATATACAAAAATTAGTGTGTTTTATTTACAAGAGTTATTTTGTTAATTTATTGATTTTAGGGATATTTATTTCAGATTTTACTCAGAGATTTTGCTAAGATCAAGATATTGAGATGATGAATCGCAGATTCATCACCCCTATACTTAAACTTTGCTAGTCCTCGAACAAATAAAGAATGAATAAGTTGGAATATCCCCTGACTGTGCATGTGAATACAAGACTTGATCCGTTCAAGAACTCTCAGTTTTAGAGATCCTAAAATTCTAAGATGAACCAAGCTCTAGTCAAAAGGTATCTAATTTCCCTAATCATCAGACTCTCTTTGTATACATATATAGTAGGGATATGACTTAAGTGTTGACCACAGTTTCAAGAGTAGAGTCACAACGTCACCCAAGGTTCCAGTCCAAGAGACTCTCCTAAGAACCCAATCCTCAACACTAGGTAATAAACCATTTCTTGCATCCAATTCACCATCTCTTTAGTTGTCAGACTTGAAAGTGTAGATGCAAGGCCAGATGATGGAGGGCATAGGATTGTGTCATTTCTTCTCTCCCTCTCATTGGAATAAGGATTCTCTCAAGCGCCTTATTACTCAACGCATTTTTTTGGTGTTGATCAGTACGTCCGTCAAGAGAAGTTGGAGTCGTCTGTACTTGTTTTCCTTGGAGTACACCGGGGTGTGCCTTTTTTGAGTACCATTGTATCTTCTACACCCAGGCTTGTAGCATTTACGATGCAGAGCCCTTTTTTGGTGCAAGCCCGACTCCTGGTCCTAATAGCGGTGGTCCAAGTGGACACTTTGAAATGGTTGGGAGCGCTCGCCTTTGGTGGAAGCTCTTTGATATTTGACTTTGTGGAATGACAACTTTTCTTTGACATTTCATTTCTTTGTGTATTTTTGGCTAGCTCCATTGTTTTTACCAAGAGTTGGCACACACTGATCAATATTTTTATTTTATTTCATCACACCCTGGCACATAGGTAAATATCAAGAGATAGTATAAAAACCATGTTCTCATACTGGCTAATGGTGCTGGCACTCAAGTTTCATGAAGCCTTCATCGATTTTATCCCATCCTCGAGTATTACAAATCAGGTTCAAACTCAAATCCCTCATCCCAGTTCCTCAAGTGAAATTTCAACTCATCTCATCATAACTGCAGTCATGTATGTGAGGTGCTGATCATATTCTTAAGGTAGAGACTAAGTGTGCAATATAGCACACAAAATCTTTCAAACTAGGGAAATGTGAATAATTAAGTCAAAGACCCTAATGACTAAGGCATGTTAACTCAAAATCTCAAGATCTCATAAACCAAGTGTTCTTGAACATCACTAGTCTTGTGTGAAAGTGTAAGTGTCAGGGATCAAACCAACCCATTAGTTAGTTAGTTTTTTTTATTTTTTTGTATTTTTTTGTTTTTATTTTTGAAAAGGAAAGGAAGAAAGAAAGATGTTTTTTCCTTCAATTTTTTTTGAAAAAACACATTTTTAATAACAAAGAAAGAAAAGAGTTTTTTTTTGTTTTCTTTCCTTTTTTTGAAAAGATTTTTTTTTCAATTTTACCAATCCTGTAATTATTGCATAATATATACAAAAATACGTGAAAGTACGAGCTATGGGTAAAGTATATATGCAATATATACACACCCCTTATACTTAGGGCCCGTTCGGTAGGAGAATAAGCAGGAATAAGGATGGGGAATAAGGGAAATAATGGTCTATTCTCCGTTCGGCTGGAGGATAAGAATAAGGAGAATAAGGTGAAATAAAGGTAGGTAAGGTGGGATAAAGATAAGAATAAGAGTGAAATAAGATGAAATAATGGGGAATAGTCATACCACGGGGAAGCGTGTTGGGGGCTTATTCCCCTTATTCCATTCCTCCTTATGACCCAAACGAACAGGGCCTTAGTATGTGCTATGTCCTCAGAGCACAAGAAGCAAGAAAAAGACATAGCTCGTGCTAAGCGTAGAAAAGCTAAAATAATAAAAAGTATAGAAGTCGATCCACCCCCCTATACGTAGGCTCTGGTCAGCCTAAGTGTAGAAAAAGAGCAAAAAATGGGGCGGAGGAGGTCAAGAGGAGAAATGAGTATGTACACATGGTGGGCATCAGCTCCCCCTATACTTAGGCTCTGGTCAGCCTAAGTATAGGACATGAGTAAATGTGAGAACCGATGTGATCTGGAGAATATACAGAGAAAGGATGATATACAAGAGTGAATGAATCTTCTAAGCTGTTGAATCTTGGTGCTGCATCTTCATGAAGAGTAATATGATGTATCTGCTCTGTGCTCACTCTATATGAAGTTGATGACCTCGACTTGGACCAACTGCTTTTTCGAATCTACAAAATGCTTCAACAGTTGTCCATTTACCACATGAGATTGTGCACTATCTATGAGATCAGCTATCTCTACACTTCCATTCTCGTGCACTTTCTTAACGACAAAGGGACCCGTCCATTTAGATTTGAGCTTCCCATGGAACATCTTTAACCTGGCATTGAACAACCATACCTTTTGTCCAGGGACAAAGTCTTTGCACCTAATGTATTGATCATGCCATCTCTTTACTTTGTCCTTATAAATCAAACTGTTGTCATATGCCCTATTTCGGATTTCCACGAGCTCGTTCAAGTTCAAGTCTCGACAAAGTTTCCCTAGGTGACAACTCCAATTAATCTGCTTAATTGCCCGTTCGGATTTGTGAATCAGCTCTGCGGGCAAATGGCATGGCTTGCCATAGATCATTCTAAATGGTGAAGTACCCGATGGTGTCTTGTAGGCTGTCCTATAGGTCCATAGAACTTGGTCCAAGAGTTGGGACCAGTTCTTCCTATCGGGACGAACCATGCAAAATACTCTTCACCTCTCTGTTCAAAACCTCTTCCATGCCGTTGGACTGTGGGTGGTAAGGACTAGTAACTCTATGCTCAAATCCATAGTCCTTAGCTAACGATCTCATATCTCGGTTCACAAAGTGGCTATCCCCATCAGATATCAAAACTTTTGGCACCCCGAACCTAGCAATAATATGGTCTCTCACAAACTTACAGACAGTCTTGCTATCTGCGGTTCGGGTAGGGATAGCCTCCACCCCACCTAGATAAATAACTAACCGCCAACAATATGTACTCATGTCCTTGGATGTTGGGAAAGGGACCCATAAAATCTATGCCCCATGCATCAAAAACATCAAAAATAATCATCGGTTGGATGGGCATCTCATCTCTCTGTCCAACCGTCCCTCCCATCCTTTGACAGATCGGGCACGATCGTACAAAATCAATAGCATCTCTAAACAAGGTCGGCTAATACAATCCACATTGAAGTACTTTGTGAGCGGTTCTCTTTCCCGAATGGTGTCCTCCAGCCTCGAGTGAATGACAATATGTGAGGACACTCTGGTACTCCTCCTGAGGAATACAACTTCTCCAAACACAATCCGATCCTTCAAAGAAAAGGAAAGGATTGTCCCAGTGGTATCTCCTCGAATCCGACTTGAGTTGGTCAATGCTGCTCCTAGTCCAACCATGGAGAACCTGCTTGGAGACAAGATAGTTCACCATGTTGGCATACCACGAGAGTGAGTCAATAACACAAATTGACTCGTCTGGGAAGGTCTCTCTAATCCGCTCATGATCAGGAGAATCCTTAAGTTCAATCCGAGAAAGGTGATCAACCACAACATTCTTCACTCCAGGTTTATCTTTTATCTCTAAATCAAATTTCTGAAGGAGTAAAATCCACCTAAGAAGATGCACCTTCGCATCCTTCTTTTCCATTAAATATTGAATGGTTGTGTGATCAGTGTAAATTGTCACCTTAGAGCCCAAAATATATGACCTAAACTTCTCGAGGGCCCATACTACATCGAGCATTTCCTTTTCAGTCACTGTATAATTCTTCTGTGTAGGATCTAATACCTTTCTCGCGTAGTGGATCATAAATGGGATCCCCTCTCGCCGTTGTCCTAACATAGCTCCTAAAATGAAATCTGAAGCGTCAGTCATGATCTCAAAGGGGAGAGACCAGTCAGGAGCTTGTAGGATAGGCGAGGCACAAATCTTCCTCTTCAAGAGCTCAAAGGCCTCCAAACACATGTGATCTACAATGAACTCTGTGTATTTTCCTAAGAGCTCAGTCAGTGGGTGGGCGATCTTTGAAAAATCCTGAATAAATCTTCTATAGAATCCAACATGCCCTAGAAAAGACCTCACTGACTTCACGTTGGCAGGTGGATCGAGTTTCTTGATCACCTCCACCTTGGCAGGGTCAACCTCCATTCCCTTTTTGGAGATGACATACCCCAACATGATACCCTCTGTCATCATAAAGTGACTCTTCTCCCAGGAGAGTACCAGATTCGCCTCTCTACACCTCGTGAGGACTCGGTCCAAGTGCGCTAAACATGTATCAAAAGAATCACCATGGACCGAGAAGTCATCCATGAACACTTCCAGGAAATCTCCCACATCTCGACAATGGCCATCATGCACCGCTGGAATGTGCATGGGGCATTGCAGAGCCTGAATGGCATGCGCTTGAAAGCATAAGTACCGAATGAACATGTGAATGTGGTCTTTTCCTAGTCCTCAGGGGATATGGCCACCTAGTTGTAGCCTGAGTACCCGTCAAGAAAACAAAAGAACTCTTTCCCTGCGAGTCTCTCCAAAATCTGATCAATAAAAGATAAGGGAAAGTGATCTTTCTTGGTCGCGGTATTCAAGCGCCTGTAATCGACACATGCGTGCCATGATGTGGGTACTCGTGTCGCGATCTCTACCCCCTCCTCGTTGGTGACCATCTGAATTCCCGACTTCTTTGAGACAACATGAAGCAGGGCCACCCATTTGATGTCAGAAATAGGGTATATAAACCCTACTTTGCACCATTTCTCAATCTCTTTCTTCACCACTTTTCGTAGATTGGGGTTAAGTCTCCTCTGGAACTCACGAGAAGTTCTCACATTATCCTCAGTAAAAATGTGGTGCGAGCAGAGAGCGGGGTTGATCCCCACGAGATCCGACACTGTCCAGCCTATTGCTTTGCGGTTCCTCTCTAAGACCTCTAACAACCTAGACTCCTGTTCTAAAGTCAAGTCTAAGCTAATGATAACAGGATATCTATCTTTGGGTCCCGCAAGAAAGGCATACTTGAGTGTAGGAGGTAGTGATTTCAGCTCGGGCAATGTGGTGTCAAGTAAATCTAGCTGAACTGAATCTGAATCTGGTTCTGTGCTGCATAAAGGTGGGCTCAACTATGTAGGACTCTCCACCAAATCAGAAGTATCGGGAGTCAGATCGTCAAAATATCCAAACAATCGGCAAAAGCCACATCCGACTCGTCATCTATGTCCCATGATTGTTCCGAAGAGGATGGAACTGACAGATCCAGATGGATCTCTATGTCATCATGGGGATAGGTAGATGCATCTCCCACAAGATCAGACAACATCTGGCAAATTGCATCATCCACTATGCCCTTTCCAGATGAAAGGGACTTGCTCTGTCCTGAAGGAATCTGTCCTCAAATCCCAACTGTGCTAATCATACTACAATTTGCCTCTGAAGATGAGTACTCTATGCTGCTCTCTAAATCAGGTCACTGACACTTGGTTTGCTTCATCTCAAGGTTCACTTCTCTGCTTGGAGAACATAACTTCATCATTTCCGTACCATAATCGAAAGTTGCGCCTGCGGTCCTAAGGAAGGGCCGCCCGAGAATGATTTGAGATTCTCTCCAATGATTGGGGGTCTCCATGTCCAAGACTGTGAAGTCAACCTGATAGTTCTACCCCTCAACCGAGATAACTACGTTCTTCACTTCTCCCTTAGGTCTCTTCACTGAACGATCTGCAAATTGGAGTAAAGCTCTAGATTTGCGAAGTGGTCCCAACTCCAATTTCTGATATAATGCTAAGGGAAGTAAGTTGATTGAAGAGCCGTTATCTAAGAGTGTACGTGCAAATGCAATGTCGTCAATACGACTCTCTACATAGTGAGCACCCATGTCTCTCTTTTTCCTGGGCAATGTCTGATTCTTGAGACAATATGTTGTGGCTACTGACAAGATATGTGTCTTTATGTTTTGGTTCTCTTTCTTCCTGCTAACCCTTGTAGGTGTGCATCTAACCTTAAGGTATTTTTGGAATGCAGGATGGTTAGCCAATACTCATCAAATGGCACCTTTACAATGATATTTTCTTTACAAAATCTTGCGTTATCGGGGTCATCTTTCTGAATCTTTTTGATACGCTTTCCTGCCGTAAGAGCACAGGGGAAAGGGATTGAAGCTAGGATAACAGAGGATGAAGAATCTAAATCATGAACTGAAAGATCATTCTTGGCATTAACTGAAACAGAGTTCTTCATACAAGAATCTTTTTGATGCAACATGGGATCGAAATCAAAACTATCTACTACAGGTTGTGGAATAGAAGCTGGAGTTGTATCCACCACAACCGGAGATGCAAGGTCCTCCGTAGACTCAGAAGAATATCCATGCTGATGATGCTGCATACGCTTTCTCCTTCTCCTCTCGGCTCCCTGAGTAGAAATCCTTGAATGATGTTGATGGGGCTCTGGAATATGTTGCCTCTCCTCCTCGTCCTTTGAAGACTCCTCAGGTAGAGCTCCAGAGGTGCCCCTCCTCGTGTCACTCAGCCCGGTCAGGTCGGTCACGGTCCTTCCGCTCTTGAGTGACATGTGGTTAGCCTCGTCACACGAAAGAATCTCATGTTCAGATCTAGGAGATGCTAAATAGTATACCTGACCAAAGTGCTGCTGAGAACTAGATTGGTTCAGGATATTAGGGTTAGCCTGAACTTGGGTTGGGATTGAGGTAGAGGGTGCAGTATGCTCATCTTGCCATCTGGACAGGCGGTTTACATCCACCCGTAAGTCGTGAATTCCGTTCCTGTAGGAACGGAGCTTGTCGAGTATCTGCTGTTGAATATCCACGGGACCAGACGAAGAAGGAAGTGGATAAGACCAGGAAGAAGAATGGGAAGACTGGCCCTGCTGACCAGAGTACTGTCTCTGCTGCTGCTACTGGGCTATCTGCTGAGAATGTGGGCACTGCTGGCCTGCCTGGTAATGGCCCTGTCAGCCATACTGCTGGTACTGCTGCCCCTGCTACTGGGGTGGCTGGAATCCAGGGCTCTGCTATGAAGGAGGTGGTGCGGAGGTGAATGCGGTGTTGTGAAAGGTCAGGGGACGCTGGTAGGTCTGTCGGTCTCCCGTACTTCCCTGCTTGGCAGGGTCCTGAGTATACCATACTTCATTCACCTCCCAAACTGGTGGAGGCTCCTCCTGAACTATCTCTGCTAATGGAGGTGGCTGCTGGAAAGAGTGGGCGTAGGATTGATCCTGCTCCCACGGCTGGGGTTGCCCTGATACCAACTGCTCCTGAACATGGTGAACTCAGTATGCGGGGGCAGAGGGTGCAGTAGCAGCAGGTATCTTTATCTTAGATACCCTATCAGTCAACTCCTCCATTTGTTTCGGAATCTTGGAGACGCTCCGGTCCAATTCATCAATTCTCTTGTCAATCCTCTCGACTACAGTAAGCTTGTCCGCAAGGAGTACCATGCTAGGGATCACGTCCTGAGAAAGATCAACTATAGTTGATTTCCCCCCTCCAAATGAGAGTGAACTGGAGGATGATGTATAGGCCCTGCTGGCCATCTGTGAACGGCTTGTTTCAGCCATCTGCTCGAATACCGTCCAGACGGTATCTGCTCCTCGTGATGTATAGCTGCCTCCACAGGCAGCGCTCACTAAACCCTGCATCTCAGGGTTGAGACCAGTAAAAAATGACTGGACCAAGATGTTGTCATCTAATCCATGATAGGGACACTTCTGTAGGATGTCCTTGAATCTTTCCCAAGCATCACAAAAGGCTCCATGGGGTAATTGGGAAAAACTCATAATTCGCGTCCTCATCATGTTAGTTCTACTCAACGGGTAGAACTTCTTCAGAAACATGTCCTTGAACTGGGCATAAGTGGTGATTGTAACTCCCAAGTTCTTTACCCAGTAGTCAGCTTTTCCACCAAAGCAAATGGAAGGGCTTTGAGCCTAATATAATCCTGGCTAACATTATGATGTTTGAGGTTAGCACAGATGAGCTCAAAGTCCCTTAGGAATGCATATGGCTCCTCAAAAGAATTCCCATCAAAGTGTGGCAGCAGGTTCAGAAAGTGCGGCTTCAACTCAAAATCAACTGTGGGTTCTACCGGACTCAAATAGTTCCGAATTTGGTATTGTTCGGGGTTATACGTCGCATCCGTTGGTGGTTCGACCCCAACATTTAACTGTCATAACTGAGCTCAGAGTAGTGTGTGTTGCTGCTCAGATGCAACTAATCTGTCAAATACCATTCTCAATGGGTCTTCATGGTTCTCTTCTTCCTCTTCTTTCTTCTTTGGAGGCATTTTTCTAGTATCTTCTTTAAGTCCTGAATCATCAAGGTGTTCTTGATTAGAAGAGGATTTATGAATCAAGATATTCTCACCGAGGCGAAGGTCTTCCTCGGTGAGGTGGGAAGAGAGAAAGGGAATGGTTTGAGAGTAACCATCCCGAGAGTGGGTGATCCTAGACTCAAGAGGGTCATGAGTCCATGTTGGTCCAAGTTGCGCTTGGACCTTTGAAGACATACTTTTTGGAGGGTTCAACGAGAGATTCACAAAGTCCGAATAAATATCCCCCCAATCGGTCATCTTCGATGTCAAAAGAATCGATTTGAATAAGATAGTCAATGAGGTGCTAGTTCTACGGTGCACGTAAATGTGCGGAGTGAACTCACACAATACAAACGCAATTCAAACCCTCAATTTCACCAACTCAACACGTGATGGCCGTAAGAGTTCAGCCGAATTATCTGGTCAATTTTAGTTGGTGAGAATACAATCATGGAAAGATTAACAAGCTGTTAGGTGCCCGTATTTTCCTACAGACTGGCCCGATTAATTACGACTAGTTGGACCTACTTTCAGCCAGTATAGGAGTAAGTACAGACCGTATAAATACGGCTACCTATTCCTTGAGGACTAAGGCATCCTCTAAAACTCCCACTCTGCTAAGGAAATCCGGACCGTTTACCGGCTACCCGTAGATCCTCACTGAAAAGTAGCTAATCGCCTAAAAATAAAGAACCAATAGTAAGTAAGAAATCTAGGCTTAGCTCTATCCTAGGGTCATCTCTCTCTCACTTGCAAGTAAAACAAACAATGAGGGCTTTATGCACTCGAGAATAGGGGTTCTTTTTATTCCATTTTTTAATCGACCTGCTCAATTCAGTCTTAATTTTAGAGTTAGGTTATCACTTGAAATTTAATATGAATACACAAACACGTCTACCATTCAGTCCCAATTTCCTTGTTGACCATAAGTTGTAAAACAAGAGGGGAATCGAAAATCAGAATGCAAACGTGAAACGATGATGCATGATTAGAAGAAGGTATACTTACAGTGAATCCCAGCACTCTTCATGCGTTATGCAAAACTGAATTTGTAAAGTTTACACTAAATGCATGCAGATCGAGAAAACCACACCTAAACAGTATACTATTAGCGGGGAAGAATTGATTGAATTTGAGCTAAGTAGTACGTGTCTATGTGCATTTCATTATGAATCTTATAAGATAAGTGAATCTTCTAAGATATGTGTGGCCTAAATTACGATGGGCACAAATAAATTTGATGCTAAACTACCGTGTGCCTCATCCTTAACGCCACTCAAGTCAAGCCCCACCCTCACCGGAGAGTGAAACAGGTCTCGACACACCGCAAAGATAATGTCCAAATCTCTTTACACGCACGAGCTCTCAAACAAGAGCCACTATAAAGGAGCAAGCTACCTAAATAATTACAACAATTACAAAAACTCTCTCAAAAATAAAATCGATTCTCTTGTTCTTCAACAGTCGACGCGCGTCGCGTTCGTCGACCTCCGATGTACTCCAAGTCCACCAGGCCCTCGCAAGGAAAATAAGATTTATATTAGAGAGATAAAAACAAAATATATATAAAAATATGAAGAGAAATAATTGAAAGAAAAAAATGGATTAATTACAAGTGGCTCGGGGGTCAGACTACCCGAGTAAATGAAAATCTAAATCTAATTTTTAAAATTAATCTCTAAGCCGATTGCCTCCCCACAACGGCGCCATCTGACGAGTCGCTAAATACGTGATTTAATCTAGGCACGTTGTATTACGTGCACTTAGCGAATCGATCAAAACCGAGAGAATATCTCCCGTGAAGAGTGTCTCAGCTTTAATTTATATCCCCGGCAAGTCCGGGGTCGAACACAAGGAGATAAAATAACAACTTTGGGGTTAATTCAAAAATTAAGATCTAGGTTTCCAATGCGATTTTTTTATTTTTTTAATGCAAAAAACAAATGCAAATGCAAATACGGCTGAATTAAGACACTAAGAAGACACACAACAAACCAAATTACTTTTAATGTCAAATCAGTTCAATTTAGCAAAATTATATTTTTCAAGAATCCTAATTCAGTGATGAATGCAAGACATATTTTTTTGGAATTTTAGGAATTAAAACACAACAACTAAAAATGCACACTTTTTATGGGTATTTTCACAATTTTTCATACCAACAGTAAGCAAAAATCATGAAAATTTTACTGGAACATAAACATGATGCAAGGATACTACAATAATTTTTTTGGAATTTTTTGACAATATGCGAATTTTTTATGGATTTTTTAGAGAAAACAGAGTGACCGTGAGTAAATAATTTCTAATAAATTCACAATTTGCAAATTAATCAAAGTGCAATTTATCTCAAAAAGATATTTCATATGGAATCCAAGAGACTTGAAATTTTGTGAAAAGGATGTATGTGGATTTAATTAAGAATCAAATATTCAGCACTCTTTAATTTATTTTAAGCACAAGACAACTCCAATGGATGTGAAATTTGGAATGTAACTTAATCACATTTCAAGGAATCATTCATGATTTTTTAAGAATTTTTGGAGCAATTGTGAGTTAGATATGAATTTAAGAGCACAGAATGGGTAAAATATGAAGAGTTTCTGTTAGACAATTCTAATTAATTACCCGCAACTCACAAAAAATGCAAATAAATATTCATAATGTAGACAATTAGTTGCTCAACACAATGACATTTTTTATTGAATAAGATGATGCAAAATAGAGGTCCAAATTAAAGGAACATAGGGGTAACTATGCAAATACAGAAAACAAACAGAACAACACAAATATCTACAAGAACTGTTTTGTAATTACACAAAGAAGATGGAATAAGTATGCAATTTTTACAAATAAAAAAAATTAAAATGAAATAGCAGCTTCTTCTTCCTCTGGCTAGGTAGGTGGAACCCAAAAGGGACGGTGAGGCGGCGGCCCGTGCACGGCGGAGGAGCACCGCGACGGCGCGACGTGATGGCAGAGGGGCGGTGACCTGCTGGCGGCGGGCGACGACATGGTGGAAGGCGGCCGGGGTGGAAGGCGGCGTGGATTCAGCCGCTGGGGCGAAGGAAGGGGGCGCCGTGCGCGGAAAATGGCGGTGCAAAAGAAGGCGGAATGCCTAGGCAGCGCGGGGCGGTCGGCCTGAGCTGCGCGCGGAGGGGGGCGACACCACCCACCGCACGGCCGACCACGACTGGAAGATGTGGGTGTGGCGCGCGGCGGCGGTGGGAACTCCCCACCGCGGCTGCATTTTTTTATTTTTTTAATGCTGTAATGAGAAACTTTTTTTGTTTATTTTTTGTTTGTTTTTTTAATTTTGTTAAACAAGAAATGCAAATGATATGGAAAAGAAAAGAACAAAAATGATGTGGTGAAGGTGATAAAGATGACTATATAGAACAAATGGAATTGTGTAGATGATATGTTGTGATAAAAAATGCACAAATAACCAGATGATAAAATGAGAAGAAAAATTACCTACGATGGAGACGGTCGCCTATGATGTGCTCACGAGAGCACGGTCTTCGCTCGAATCGCTGGCGAGCGATGAGCTCGAGCAGCGCGCGGAGGCGACTGCGGTGTTGGGCCAAAAAAGCCAACGGAATCCTCACCCGGATCGCTCGACCGCGGTTGTGTTGCTGTCACCGATTCAACTCTGGGAACTAGGCTCTCCTTGAAGGATATAGTTATAATCCTCAAGCGCATCACGGAAGCGTGAGCGTCGTATCGAATACGACGAGGAACGACTAGTCGCACTAGTTGTTCTATGTAGCAGAATTTAAAAAATTTTCATGCGACGAAACCACATGATCCAAGAACACTTCTTGGATTGTTTCGTCTAAACCACAAACAAGTAATAGGATTACCTCTTGAAGCGTGGTTGTGATCGAGTCTCTAAAGGAAGAGACCTCCTGTCTCAAGTCCGATCCGCCGGAGGAGACGCTTGCGAGCGCGGGGATGAACCACGTGCTTCTCGCAATCCATGTTGATGATCCAAGCGGTGGATCTCCTGATCTCGACACACGAGAACCATCATCTTCTTCACGAGCGAGGCGCACCAAAGGAGACGGAGATCCACGAGCAAGTGATCGGGCAGCATAACGACGACGCTGTGGCGATGGAGAACCTCTCCATGGCATCCATGATGGACGGCCATAAGAGAGGAAGAGAGAGTAGGCGTGTGAAGAGAAAGAGAGAGAGAGACTTGTTGTCTCACTTATGTGTCAAGAAGAGCAAAGGGGTGCCTCTTCTTTTATAGCATTTTGGGATCCATGGATCTCAATCCATGGGACAACACAAATCCAATGGTTCTCATTGATTGTGTTTCTTTCAATGGCTAATATTTATGTTGGTAAAAACCACAACAAATTAATTTAATAAAAATCAAATATATGTAGAATATAATTTGATTTATATCAAATCAAACTCAATTAGAGAAATAGGAAAGGAGGCAAGCCTCCTTCCATGAATGGAGTGGACGACCACCACATTCCATGTAGGAAATGTGGCCGTCCACCCTCCTTACATGGAAGGTGGCTTCTTCTCCTTTTATTCCATGAGATATATTATCCCATTAATTTCTCCAATATTTTGCAACTACTTTTGTTGCAAATTATTTCACAAAAATAAATCTAATTTTTTTGTGAACATTGCAATCTTGCCATTAGAAATTTGTGAATCATATTCCCAACCCAAAATAAAATGTAAATTACATTTTCAATTTAATGTACAATGTGAATCCAATTCACATTAACATTTAATTAACAAATGTAAATTACAAATATCTCTCTCTCTTATATATTATAAATCACATTTATAATATATATGACTAATATGGATATTTCTATCCACATTATTCATATCTATGATAATTAAATCATATTTAATCATCTTGGATCTCATTTCTCTTGTTCTCAAATAATATGAATCACATTTATATTACTTACATCTTTGATAATTAAATCACATTTAATTATCTTAGATAACTCTCTTTATAATATGAATCAAATTCATATTACTGATGATAATTAAATCACATTTAATTATCCATTTTCTCAATGCTTGTATACATATATCAACAATAGAATTATCCATGAACTCCTTCAATGATAATGCGCTTTCTTTGCAAATACTTGGAGATAAGGATAGGGCGATTGTATTGTTCCACGTATAGTGACATGGATATTGAGATCATATCTCAAATCCAGATCGCGGGCCTCCCATAGATGCTTGATTAAATCAAGACCGCAAATATAATCTTCTCATTGCATCTGAATCACATTCAGATCAATGTCCAACATTTGGACTAAGATCATATTACTTCTCTACTGAGAGGAGTCACTGAAATCCAGACCCGTTTCATCACTCCCTAGCAATGGAAGTGTCATGGTTATTCAATCGTTTATGATCACATCACCCTCAGGTATTCCCAATACCTGTACATCCTGCATACTGGAAGACTCAGAATAAACCCGAAGTACTAGATCAACTTTACACTGCCTACTTCAGGGTTTTATCAGTAAGTTTCTCATTCGATCATTGGGAGTCGGTATCGATCATATACTTCCAAAAGCATATATCATACTTAGGTCTTGATCATATGCTTTCCAAAAGTATATATCAAAACCTACAAATTCAGTCAAGCTTCTAAAGCGAGACGACCATGCGCATGGAATTTGATTCTTCCCAATATCTCATGAGTGAGCTCATGTCTTCCGGTTCAGTAACTGAACCTGTATGATCCCTTTGAGAGATCGTATTACTCATGTGCCCTTATATGCACACCTGCACGCCGGTGTATAGACCTTGGTTAGGTCTTCAACCTATTGGTCTGCCAAATGTACATACTCAGACATATAGTAATACATCTGTCTCCGGTCAGAGGATGCGTGCCTATATCATGACAACATACGATATAGGACTTTGGTTAACTCGATTTCGTTATGTCAACTCTTTGACCTAACTTACCTAACACCTCCGAATATCTATTCCTATGCAGATGGCATGCATCAAGAGGTCAGTTAGATATCAGTCTTTAGAGAAAGGATTGCCATCTCCTTCTCAGGCTGGAGATCATCTCTTAATAATCATTTCACGGTGCTTGATGAGTCCTCATTCTAACTCTTTAGATATTCACCCAAGCACCATCCTCTATGATTCAATACTTGAATCAACAGCTGTATGATCATCAAGATGGCCACGGTACATAACCCTAATTGTACTAAGGGACCTATTATGCAAATTATGTATTCTTCATTTCAGATTAATGAGTGAATTGCAATAACATTTATTGCATAATGGCTCGCCGTGGGCTCGCATGTCCAACAATCTCCCACTAGCCCAAAGAGCCATTAATGGGCTAATCATTTAAACCCACACTCATGTGACAATCATAGGCTATTTAGAAAATAGCTAGGTAAGCTGATCAGTCACTCTGTTCCCAAGAGACTACGCCAAGTCCTTTTACGGCACTTGCATATCTCCTAGTAACAGTGCTCGCATCCAATGCGAATGTTGTATCTTATGCAACCGATACTCAATTTTGTCAGTTATAGTGTCCTTGACACTACTTCTTATTAATTAGCATAACCAGTATTCCCATATCCTTATTAGAATACCTTCATTCCTGGAGATCTCTATCTCCTAAGGTATCTACAGTTAAGACCCTTATAGATCATTATCTACAAGGTCTTAAACTTTTGAAGATAAGACTTTGAGATCACTATCTCTAAGTTTCATCATCTTTGAAGATATTATTACTGCAATCAAGTGTTTTATCTCCATAGTAGGATTAGTAACAGTTTACTACTCCCACTGCATGGTAGACATCTGGTTCTTGTACACATCTAGCATACATTCAGCTTCTCATAACTGATGCACAAGTGCAATCAGTTCTAGCATTCACTTCCTCAACTCTTTGAGGTGCTATCCCTTTAGACAGGTCACTACCACATCTTAAGGGAAGGAAGCTTTTCTTGGAATTTTCCGGAAAATGGAATAAGTCCAAGGTGTACTACTAATGTGACGGTCCCAATGCCCTCTTCTCTTTGCCTCTGAACGACTTCAAAACTAAGATCTAAGAGGTATCTTTTAGATTATATCCCGAGGTATGGGTAACCAGATTATAAAACACTTATTATTATAATCCTTAGATCATTCCAAATGATTAGGATAATATCTGCATTTAGCACGATGAACACAATGGCACTCCCACTAAGCTTCACATGGTTCATCGAGATTTTATCTGAAATTATAACATTTATAATTTCATCAAATCTTATGTTCCAACTACAAGAAGCTTATTTGAGTCCAAAGATGGTGTTTTTTAGCTTGCACACCTTGCTTTCCTCAACCATGAAGCCCTGGGGCTACTTCATATGAATATCCTCAGAGAGGTATTCACAGAGGAATGCAATCTTGACTCACATCATGAAGATGTCATAGTCAAGTTGTGTAGCTATAGTTAGCAATATTCTGATGGGTTAAAGCAAGGTCACTGGTGAGCAAGTCTCATCGCAAGCGATGTCTTCTCTTCGGTGTGTAGCTCATGGCTACGAACCGTGCTTTGAAGGTCTCTACCTTCTCATCAGGTTCCCTCTTTCTCTTGAAGATCCATTTACACCTTAATGGGTCTTACCCATATAGGTGGATCCTCGAGGGTCCATATACAACACTTGTATATGAAGTCTACATTAGACTTTTATTGCTAACTTCCATCTTTCCATGTCATGATCCTCAGGAGCTTCATCACATGAAGTCTGATCATTGTCAGATTCAACTGACACATGGAATCCACCCTCAAACTTATTTGAAGAGGTATTAATGTTTCATCTTTAATTATCTATTTAGTTTCCGATTTCAGGAGCCTCATTATCATCTCAAGATTAAGTGAGTTTCTTTACTTCATTTTCATCTTGATTCTCAAGAGTCTCATCATCTAAGAATCACATTCTCATATATGAGATCTTTTAAGAATCTCAAGGTCATAAAGTAGGTATCCAATACCATCCTTTAATTTCCTAATGAAGTAGCACTCTTTGGTGCAAGATTCCAGCTTTCTAGCATGGAACCTTGTAAGGATATATAATGTAGTCTCTACCACATATATATACCTGGAAACTAAGAGATAATTATGCTAAGATTAATCATTGATCAAATCATGCCACAGATGATCAATTGTATCTCCCTACAACTCCATTGAGTTAAGGTTCATTAGGAGGATTGAGATAGGAATGATATTCACATCTCCATAAGGTATTCCTTGAATTCATCTAATAGGTACAAGCTACCTAGATTAGATCAAATTCATTTAATCTTCCTTCAAACTTTGATTCTAAACCAAAATTGAGAAATCTTTGAACATTTTAAAGGTTTCTTAGGTGAAGAGAAGAAATTTCATATCATACATAATCATCAATAGATATCACATATCCATAATGTTTACTATGATATAGATGATTCACATACATCAATATCTATGAGATCCTGAATACCTTGGCATCTTGCACCTTTCCCAAAGAAGGGTGTATTGGACATTTTACTTTGAATACAATATTCATAAGCATGCCAGTTTTGAAATTTTAGACATTCTAAAGTTTCATCTCTTACTTGTCCATTGATCTCATCAATAGACATATTTCCAAAACATGATGCCAGATCATTGTCAAATGATCTTTATCCTCCTATTAATCTTTAAAGGTTTAATTTTCAGTATTAGAAATCTTAATGAACCATTCATTAATTTTCTAATTTAGTGGAGTCCACTAGATGTTAGATTACTATTTGAAATATCTCCATCATAACTCTTTATGATAGATTTATTACAGAATTCATATATATTTCCAACATTTAGAAATAAACTATGAGTGTATTCTAATATCCAGGTCATAGAGACATTCTCTAAGACTAAGGGCTCCCACTGAAAATATGAAGTCTAGTGATCCAATGGAAATTGTTGCAATTGCATCACTTCCAACATGGATGACCATTAAACCTTAAGATCAAATTTCCAATATTCTAATACATATGCAACCAATTGCAAGTGTCATTAGAAGATTGAGATACAATTATTAGACTTTATCTTATCAAGTAAGTAAGTCAATATCAATGATTATATGTAGATTAATCTGATGTACTATCTGCTTCCTTCTCTAAGGATTCTAGATAGATTTGATAGTCATACTATCAACACATCAACTTATTTCAGTATTGGCATTCATCCAACTCTTTGGATGTCATATGGAAGTCATATAAGTACATTCGACTCTTTGACTATACTTCTTACTTGGGTCCAACCCATGCTTCCACTGCGCTCCCTTTATCTATAAGAAACCATTGCTCAAGACAGAGGATCTCTTATGTTAAAATCAAAAAATTTCAATATAAGAGTATTTCGACATTTATACATGCTTCATTCAATTCATACAATATGAATATTATGAAGCTTCAGGAATGACTAGAGTAAAGATAGTAGAATGATGACACTCATCATATCTACATCCATTTAAACTCTTAAAACTTAGGTTCAGGTAGGTACTCAAACAATTTGAATACATCATCTCCTATAGAGCCACCATTCTGCATAATGCAGAGAACCATGCCATTCATGATTATATGTCGAGAGCACATATGTATGCCAGAACATCTTCTTAGATTTTATAAGGATTATTTGATAATTACGATCATTATCGACATGTTACTTCAATAGTACATTCGATGAGATCAAGACTTATATAGACATACAAACCCTAGGGTTTCAGTCCTATTGTCTTATTTAATCAACATTCCTCATTATTATGAGGAAACTTGCACATTGCAACCACATACATTATGTTTCCAATTGCAAGTACAATATCTGGATCACAGGTCCAATCCATGATATTTTACTGGTTATTATTGAGTATAATATTGAGTGGGTTTAATGAAGGATTATCTGAAATAAGAAATTTGCATAAACATATATAAATATATAATTTTCTTTAATTTAGGAATTTTATATCAAAGTTGTCTTGCCATGTCAACAATGAAAGTTCATTCCCTTAATCACTTTTAATGTAAGAGATATACTTACCATTATATCTCAAGCAAGATCTGGGATCTCCTTTCTTATCTTTGTTACATCCCAATAATATGAGAACCTGTAACTCGGATAAAAAGAAGCGGGAACACATTCCGCCTTGCAAGTCCAACTTGCATCTCCCAAATCGGTCTTTAACACCCGGGCCCACCACCCCTAAGGTGATGTTGACCCGTCATTAATTGAACCAACCGTCAATAGGAATACAACTCGCTATGCGCAATCCAATATCATCCCAATAATATGAGGACCCGATATTGGGATCACTACGCATACGTACTTACTCTTTCGAGAAGAGACGAGCCCAATCCAAATGGATCGTATGCAGGAGCTGTCACTTCAGACATGCATCTCCCACATACAATATCTGGCGACGAAACCCTTCGCCTTGACAGGAGACCATGGATGTCACTTATGTGATCCTCCATATCATATTCAAATTTTAATTAATTATCATGAATCATATTCACATAATTAATTCTTCCAAGGAAAATAATAACTCTATTCATAATAGAGCGTTCTTAATTGGATATAATTAACTTAATCATATTAAATTAATTTTCAATCCAATTCAATCAACAAACTTGATTTTACTTGAATATATGGTATTATCTCAAAATATGTATTAATTCGAATTTTAATAATTAGAAAAAATACATCATGATCTCTCAGGCATCATTCATTCCCTACCCGTTGTCATGGCCAGTATCGGCGGGAGTGGGACGGACCACATATGTTGCAACCCGCTACCCCAGCGATCCCCGACTAGACACCATATCCGCCTCGGGAAAAAATAATGTCGAGTCAATCACTTTGTACTTGAGATGATCATCGGTTCTTCAACCAAAATTATGCCATATAGTAATAATCAAAATATATTTGATTATAAGGAAATTTGCTAGACAAATTCCCAATCCTATTCAAGTAATGAGTTTGTTGATTAAATTTCCAATTTTGATCTAGATCAAATCTAATCAATTTATTGGTTGAGGCCAAGTCAATTAAGGAAATATCATCATCCAATATTTCTCAAATATTTTCCATAATTATTTCATGAAATTAACAATTAATTTCACTAATTGACAATCACATGGTTCTTGATTAGGAAAGTAATTTCAGCAGTGACCCCTACTTACTAAAATTAGCATATCTCAATCAATTTAAATCCAAATTAAGCAAAGTAAGTTTTCACAGTTTGATAACTTGATATACAACAGAACTTATGTGATTTGCATGCATTTCGAGGCATCTCTAAACAGTAATTAACTCCTTAATTACGTTGATTCACAATTCCCGTAACAGTGAATACATGTTCATTAAAACAACCATATCTCGAGGAAACGGAATCCAAATTACGTAAACTCATATCCTATGGGGAACAAAATCCAAGTTTGCTTTCGTGTTTAAACAATTTAAACAGGGCCGAAAATAATTACTAAACAGAGATGCGAAAATGAAATGCGATAAAACTTTTGCAACCCTAATGAACCCAAGTCGCCTTTGGTTTTATGGATCGTATCCAAAACCTTCAACCTGGCTCTGATACAACTTGAAGGATATGGCTATAATTCTCAAGCGCATCACAGAAGCGTGAGCGTCGTATCGAATACGACGAGGAAGGCCTAGTCGCACTAGTTGTTCTATGCAGCAGAATTTAAAAAATTTTCATGCTATGAAACCACATGATCCCAGAACACTTCTCGGATCGTTTCGTCTAAATCACAAACAAGTAATAGGATTACCTCTTGAAGCGTGGTTACGATCGAGACTCTAACGAAGAGACCTCCTGTTTCAAGTCCGATCCGACGGAGGAGATGCTTGTTAGCGTGGGGATGAACCGCGTGCTTCTCGCAATCCATGTTGATGATCCAAGCGGTGGATCTCCTGATCTCGACACACGAGATTCATCATCTTCTTCACGAGCGAGGCACACCGAAGGAGACAGAGATCCACGAGCAAGTGATCAGGCAGTATAACGATGACGCTGCGGCGATGGAGAACCTCTCCATGGCATCCATGGTGGACGGCCATAAGAGAGGAAGAGAGAGTAGGCGTGTGAAGAGAAAGAGAGAGAAAGAGAGACTTGTTGTCTCACTTATGTGTCAAGAAGAGCAAAGGGGAGCTTCTTCTTTTATAGCATTTTGGGATCCATGGATCTAAATCCATGGGACAACACAAATCCAATGGTTCTCATTGATTGTGTTTCTTTCAATGGCTAAGATTTATGTTGGTAAAAACCAACAACAATTAATTTAATAAAAATCAAATATATATAGAATATAATTTTATTTATATCAAATCAATCTCAATTAGAGAAATAGGAAAGGAGGCAAGCCTCCTTCCATGAATGGAGTGGACGGCCACCACATTCCATGTAGGAAATGTGGCTGTCCACCCTCCTTACATGGAAGGTGGCTTCTTCTCCTTTTATTCCATGAGATATATTATCCCATTAATTTCTCCAATATTTTGCAACAACTTTTGTTGCAAATTATTTCACAAAAATAAATCTAATTTATTTTGTAAACATTGAAATCTTGCCATTAGAAATTTGTGAATCATATTCACAACCCAAAATAAAATGTAAATTACTTTTTCAATTTAATGTATAATGTGAATCCAATTCACATTAACATTTAATTAACAAATGTAAATTACAAATATCTCTCTCTTATATATTATGAATCATAATTATAATATATATGACTAATATGGATATTTCTATCCACATTATTCATATATATTATAATTAAATCATATTTAATCATCTTAGATCTCATTTCTCTTGTTCTCAAATAATATGAATCACATTCATATTACTTTCTTCTTTGATAACTAAATCACATTTAATTATCTCATATACTCTCTTTATAATATGAATCAAATTCATATTACTTATGATAATTAAATCACATTTAATTATCCATTTTCTCAATGCTTGTATACATATATCAACAATAGAATTATCTATGAACTCCTTCAAGGATAATGCGCTTTCTCTGCAGATACTTGGAGATAAGGACAAGCGATTGTATTGTTCCATGTATAGTGACATGGATATTGAGATCATATCTCAAATCCAGATCGCGGGCCTCCCATAGATGCTTGATTAAATCAAGAACGCAAATCTAATCTTCTCATTGCATCTGAATCACATTCAGATCAATGTCCAACATTTGGACTAAGATCAGATTACTTCTCTACTGAGAGGAGTCACTAAAATCCAGACCCGTTTCATCGCTCTCTAGGAATGGAAGCATCATGGTTATACAATCATTTATGATCACATCACCCTAATGTATTCCCAATACCTGTACATCCTGCATACTGTAAGACTCCGAATAAACCCAAAGTATTAGATCAACTTTACACTGTCTACTTCAGGGTTTTATCAGTAAGTTTCTCATTAGATCATTGGGAGTCGGTATCGATCATATACTTTCCAAAAGCATATATCATACCTAGGTCTTGATCATATACTTTCCAAAAGTATATATCAAACCTACAAATTCAGTCAAGCTTCTAAAGCGAGACAACCGTGCGCATGGAATTTGATTCTTCCCAATATCTCATGAGTGAGCTCATGTCTTCCGGTTCAGTAACTGAACCTGTATGATCCCTTTGAGAGATAGTATTACTCATGTGCCCTTATATGCAAACCAGCACGTCGGTGTATAGACCTTGGTTAGGTCATCAACCTATTGGTCTGCCAAATGTACATACTCAGACATTTATAATAACACATCTGTCTCCGGTCAGAGGATGCGTGCCTATATCATGACAGCATACGATATAGGACTTTGGTTATCTCGATCTCGTTAAGTCAACTCTTTGACCTAACTTATCTAACACCTCTGAATCTCTATTCCTATGCAGAGGACCTGCATCAAGAGGTCAGCTAGATATTAGTCTTTAGAGAAAGGATTGCCATCTCCTTCTCAGACTAGAGATCATCTCTTAATAATCATTTCACGGTGCTCGATGAGTCCTCAATCTAACTCTTTAGATATTCACCCAAGCACCAGCCTCTATGATTTAATACTTGAATCAACAGCTATATGATCATCAAGATGGCCACAATACATAACCCTAATTGTACTAAGGGACCTATTATGCAAATTATGTATTCTTCATTTCAAATTAATGAGTGAATTGCAATAGCATTTATTGCATAATAGCTCGCTGTGGGCTTGCATGTCTAACACTCCTCATATAAAGATGGATCAAGTACAAATTGAGAAGGATGGAATGTATATAAAGTGGATGAAATGAGGGGTTATTAAAGTGGCAGGAGGTTATATTATTAATAGAGTTGAATGGGAGGTTTAAAAAATGGTGGGGTTGAATGGAGGTTGGTGGTAGAATGGAGTTGAATGGTGGTTATTGTAGAGAATGAAAAATAAATAAAGGAAAATAAAATGAAATAAAGTAGGCTACTTTAAATACAATAAAAAATATAAAGAAGGAAAAAATAGTGGAGAATTTACAAAGGAATACATTTTTGATTGCTTTTCTAATATGTATTTTTTGCCTTTTAATAAGAGATATGTACAACAGAAAAAATAAAATAAAGTACTACAATCAAAATACAATATAATCTTGATTTTTTTATTTTTAGTAATTAATAAAGATAAAATAAAAAATGAAGAAGAATGAATATATACATAATATACAATGCACATCTAGGTCCCAAAACCCAACTTTTGCAAATGAGCTCCTATTTTAATGAAACCACTTCCGCTGGATAGATAATTTTCTAACTTGAACTTTAAAAGTGAGTTTGGTGAATTTGGAGTTCATACGGAGCGGGAATTTGGCCTGGAAGTTGGACTTTAAGGCTTTTTGTCTTTGGGATCTAGGAGTATTTTTTGAGGTGAAATTTGTTTTGTATTTTTGTATTTTTATATACTATTTTATGAATAAGTTAGAGAAAGAATTAGCCAAAAAGGAGTTGAAATTAAATTATTAAAAATACATGAAGTTTTGTGCTATTTATAGGTGAAAAAGTCCTTTTTTGCGGCTTTTTATTGTTAATTTATTTTGTACAATCTAATATACAAAAATTAGTGTGTTTTATTTACAAGAGTAATTTTATTAATTTATTGATTTTAGGGCATTTATTTCAGATTTTACTCGGAGATTTTGCTAAGGTCAAGATATTGAGATGATGAAACACGGATTCATCACCAGGTCAGTCAACTATTGAATCCATCCATTTGCTGAGGAGAACAATGGAGATTTATAGAGCTAAAAGGAAGAACCTCCATATGATCTTTATTGATTTGGAGAAGGCTTATGATTCTGTCCCACAAGGGATATTGTGGAGAGTTTTGGAGAAGAGACAAGTGCATGTCCTATACATTAACCTCATAAAGGACATGTATGATAGGGCTTTATCTTGTGTAGGGACTCCATATGGGAAGACTGGGTATTTTGACATCAACAATTGTTTACATCAAGGTTCAACTTTGAGTCCATTTCTTTTTACTTTGATTATGGACGAGTTGACAAGTCACATTCAGGATGAGTTACCTTGGTGTATGTTATTTGCTGATGTTATTGTGTTGATTTACGAGACTAGAGATGGAGTAAATGAGAAGCTCGAGGTCTGGAGACATGAGTTGGAGAGTAAAGGATTTCGTATAAGTAGGGCTAAGACAGAATATATGGAGTGCACCTTTGATGGAAGCAATGGTGAAGGAATTGAGGTGAAGATTAGTGATGATAACATTCGGAAGAGAGATTCTTTTAGATATCTGGGATCTATTTTTGCAACATGATGGGGAAATTAATGGAGATGTTACTAATAGAATAAATGCAGGTTAGCTAAAGTGGAGAGGAGCCTCTGTTGTTCTCTATGATAAGAAAATTCCTTTAGAAATTAAAGGAAAGTTTTACAAAGCAGCCGCGAGACCTGCTATGCTCTATGGATCTGAATGTTGGCCTGTGAACCATAGACATGTACAAAGAATGGTTGTAGCAGAAATGAAAATGTTAAGGTGGATGTGTGGACACATACACACACACACACACACGTAAAGATCGGATTCGGAATGATGCAATCATAAAGAAAGTTGGTGTTGCTCCGATCGAGGATAAGATGTGAGAAAACCGCTTAAGATGGTTTGATCATTTGCAAAGAAGATCAGCTGATGCACCAGTTAGGAGATGCGAGTGTTGGGATGTTGAGCCGGCTAAGAGAGGGTGGGGACGGCCCAAGAAGTGTTGGAAGGAGACCATACGAAGGGATCTTTGTTTTGTGGATATAAGCATGTGATTGACCCAAGATAGATCTGAATGGAGGTGAAGAATCCATGTAGCCGACCCTACTTAATTGTGGGAAAAGGATTTGTTGTTGTTTTTGTGTGCATATTAGTCCGTGAAATTTCATTTTAGCGTAACTTTTCCATATGAACTCCGATTTTTGTGCACAATGTGTCATTTTAAAGCTTATTCCGTGCTCTTTCATTTCGTATGGACAGATAAGAGGCTTGATATTGATGATTATTATTTGATGAATCTATTAATCTGTACATGCTTGATTATTGATATATTTTGCTACTTTATTGAGAAAATTTGATCTAATCTGCAGGGACCCATTTGAGGAGATTTTCATTTAATCCGCTCATGATAATTGATCATATTGAATTGAGGAATTCACCTTTGTGGGGCTTAACCTAGGATAATTTGTCAGATTTGTTGATCATTCATTGAGGAATATGACATAGGAAAATTATTGTTGACCTGACAATTTGCAAGGATATAGGAATTGATCTACAGTCTGAGCATGGATTTGATTTGATATGATACATATATTTCTTGACCATATTCTTTTGATCAATGATAAATCTTGAGGAATAATTGATCTTATTTCTGTTGGATTAAAATTACCAAAATCACAGATCATGTGCTTATTTATTCCCTCTGGGTATTTTATTTTTGTTCATATTTTCAGCATCACATTTCTTTTATTTTCAATTTATTTTCTAATGCAAAATTAACATAGCATTTATTTTTTGTTGAAATCAATTTAGAACATACAACTAAAAATCACCGTTCGCTGTCTTCGATCTTGGTAAACTTGCCAAGTAAAAATTCTCCACAACATTAAAAGATTGTGATTTTTGATAGATTGTTTTTCATCTCCTATGCTACTTTTATCGATTATTAAAGAGGTGAAAATATCAATACATCAAATGGCACCGTTGCTGAGGAACGATGCATTTTTAGGGTTTTAAATTATTTTCTATAATTAATTTTCACGAAACTAATTTCTGTGTTATTTTTTCTTTTATTTTCTCTTTTGCATTTTTGCATTTGCATATCTCTCAGATACTAACTATATTTCACAGATAACTCAGATCATTTCTTGGATATAAATTCAAGGGTCTGCGAAGAAGACTGAATTTTATTTTTGTGAGAGAGAGCGTAGATTAGGCTTATTTTTTGCATCCTTTACAGGGTCTCTCTGTCTGAATGCTAGTTATTTGTAATACTTTGGACTGGATATTTTGTGGTGTGTCGGGTCTATTTTAACTCCTTCTATGTGGTTGGGGCCTGACTTGAATGGCGTTTAGGTGCACATACACTAGCTTAGATTTATTTTTGATTCTGCTCATAATTTTTAGACCACACATATTTTTCACTAACTATACACACTATAGATTGTTCGACTTAGCCAAATTTTTAAATCAATTCTTCCCGCTAATAGAACTATTTTTTTTGAGTGTTTTCATCTGTGCATATCATTTAGTGTAAATCATAAGTCATTGTATTGCATCCTACATGAAGAATGCGAAGAATCATTGTAAGTCTTCTCCTTAGCATGCATCATTGATTTAAACGCTTGCATTGGCTTTCTTGACCCTCTAATCCTCAGTTTTTATAACTGAGTAATTAAAGGAATTGGGACTGCTCCTTAGGCGTGATTTTCTGTACTCACATAAGACTCAAGTGATAATCGAAATCTAAAATTAGGACTCCTAATCAAGGTGACTGTATATAAATTTAACAAAAAATTAACCCTTGTGTTTGGTGGAGAGGAACCCACTCATTGTTTTTCTAAGGACAAAAATCATACACTTAGGGTAGATCCAAAATATGGAGGCTTCATTCTGACTACTAAATTTAAAAACGACTAGCTACTTCTCAGTGAGAGAACTATGGTCTCCCTTAGCAGATTGGGTGATTAAAGGATAATGTGTATGGAAACATCCTGAAGTAATACCGGTAGCCGTTCCACGATCCGTACTTACACCCATACTGGCTGAAAGTAGGTGGAACTAGCTGCACGAATTCGGGCCAGTCTTTGTGACACTCTCCTGAACCTAAAACTTCACTTAAATCTGCTCAAGGACTGTTTTGTCATTAAATTAAAAATTGAAAAGAAAATCGGCCAAACTCTAACGTGCCTTCACAAGTGTCAAGTGGGTGAATCTACGAGTTTGTTTTGTGTTTGTCTTGTGTGCATTAAAGTCTTTGCAATTGCAAGCATATCGAGGTTCACAAATTACTCTCCACCTTTCTCTTGAGAAGATGTTGCTACACTGGTCTTCGTACCCAGACTCTGTGGGTCCATCGTACACGACCACATCCCGATACTCTTCTTCTCTTTCTTTTCAAGGGAATCCTCTCTTTGAAACTGATCCCATACAACCATCATTCACCTCTACCCCATTCACTCCATCCCCTGCCCAAACTTCTTCTTGGACTAGACCAGTCTTACATTCTGACTTCCAAATGAACATAATAGAGAGGGCAAATTAAAGGATGGAAAATAAAGTAACCAATTTTGACAGAGAAACACGATTCCCAGTTACTATGGACTTCTCACCTTTTGAATGATCCCCTACTCAGGTTGACTCTCTTACTGAGTACGATCAATTTTCCTTCGATGGTTCACGAGAAATCCAGAGTCAAGGAAATATGACTCTTTACCATATTACAACTCCAATGAATAATCACTACTCCGTTCAGAGCTACATGCCAGAGTTACAACATGTGGAGTATGATTCTTCATCATCATGAGAAGTTTGAGGATGAGATTGCTCGGATCAACCATAGAGCAAATGCTTTGACTGAACAAATATATAATCTCATACAATCAACAAAGAATCAGGAATAAGTGAGGATCCCACCTTGTGAACCATAAATCCATCTCATGACTTACATTCGAATACAACCACCACTGACCTCCGACCAACTAACTGTCCATCACACTGAAAATACCAAAAAAATTGCAAACCTGAAAATTCAAAAAAAAATACAATTCTGAAATGGAAGCATTTTGCAAAAGTATAATATTAGAGCTTCCATTAATCAAGGAGATAGAATATGTGCCCGATCTTAAGAAATTTGTGAAGAGTAGATTGAACCCTAAGAAGATGGGCAAGAAACGATCAATACTGAATATCATGTCATATCTATGGGCAATTCATTAGTAATGAATCACAAAATTAAAAGCCGTAAAGTCAAGCGGTTGACTCGGATCATGTGTGAAATTGAGGATTCTACATTCGCTCATGTTCGCTTTGATGACGACTCTACATTAAACATCCTCCCCTAGTCCATCTTTGATCAACTCAAGTTTGAACAACTCAAAAAGACAAGGGTGATCGTTCATCTGCCAGATCGATGTATCAAAAGATCGCGATGAATTGTTTCTATCATCGTAAACTTTCGAGGTGACAAGAACAAAGTGAACTTTATTGTACTTGACATTGAGCACAACAGAGAATTTTTTGAGTCTCCTATTATTTTTGGAAAGCCACTCTGCTAAGGTAATTTTCGATTGTGAGACTCAAGACATCAAGTTCCCGAACACATATAATAATGACCGATCTCTTAAGGACACATCAGACCCTGAGACAACCCAACCATCAACCGACAATCATGATCAAGGAAAGAGCACTCCACAAAACCAGATCTTTGACGAGTCCGAAAAATACTTCATTAATTTCTATGAATTAAATGTGTGAAATAGTGTCACCGTTTGTTGTACGCAGGTAATCGGAATCAATCAAGAATTAACAACTTAATTAATTAATCAAAATTTAATTCTAATGTTTTTATGTTTATTTAGCCTGTACAAGCCCAGGGTCAAACTTGAGGAGGCAAAGGAACAACCTAGGTTAAATCTATCAAAATTTATGTGTGATTTTTGAGATGGAATATTTTTGGTATTTTTAATGTAATTTTTGAATGCAATTGAAAATGTAGCCAACTTTAAAGACTAGAAAAGTAATATCAATCAAACGATGTCCAAAAGTTACAAAATTAGGGCGGGATGTAGATAATGATGAATTGAATGCACTATAATATTTTTGAAATTTTTAGATGCAATATGAATATTTAATGTATTAACAAATGCAAACAAGGTGAATCTCAATAATTAAATATAATAAATATTAAACCTATTTATTTTCAGAAAATAAATTATCCAAGATAGATCAATAACTGAACTAGAATCTTAAATCCTAAAATATGGAGTTTAATACCTAGTAAAAAATAAATATTTAAATCCATAAAATGATTTTTATAAAGCAAATGATGCATGAAAATGCAATTCTTTTTGGGTATAATGTGAAATACAATTAATTCTACTATCCTTGAATTTTTTGTAATTTTTAGAGCTATGGTTAATTAATTATGAATTTCTAAGCACAGATTGGGTAAAATATGCAAATTTCCACAGAAACAATTATTAATAAATAACATATATCATAAAATTATGAAACACATGCCAAAATGTGTAGAATTAATTATAGAACAAAATGCTATTTTTTAAATAATAATAAGTAGATGCAAAATGAGATTAAAATTATAGACTAAAGTCAAGGTTATAAATGCAATATAAAATTTAATTAAACTTAACAAAATTATGCACAGGGGCATAGAAGTAAATACCTAGACCCTGGGGGGTCATTCTGTAAAATTTTCAAGGGTTCAAGTGCCATGGCGGTGGGGTGCCTTCTGCAATATGGAGGCTTTTTGAGGGATGTTTTGCAATTTGTGCACCCTCGAGCATGCGAAGCACGTGGGGGCTCCTAAAGATCAGGCCTCAGCCTCGATGCCTCTGAGGAGCGGGCGACGGGCGGAGGGGGTTGACCTCCAGAGGATGGTTGAGGGTGGTGGGTGCCCTGCTGTAGGTTGAGCAGGCTTCGATCGATGAGAGGCCGGTGGAGTCGATGAAGGGTCTGAAGCTGTGGCTACGAGTTTTAAACGACCTCGATGTGGCAGAGGAGATCCAAACAATGGAGGAGGCGAAGGTGCGGGGACAGAGCTCCTGGAGATAGAGCCAGAGCAGAAGCAGAGCGAGGCTGCAATGATCGGGGAGGAAGGGACCGAATCTTGCTGTCTTGAAGGGGAGGAGCGGTGTTGTCATCACTGAGCTCCTCCATCACTTTGGGCCTATCGACGGATGAAAATCGGAGAGTGGCGGTGAAGGTGATTTTATAGTGTGGGAGGGTATGGCCGGGGATGGAAGGTGCATGTGATGGAGGTTTGATTGGGGATCGAGGTCTGGATCCGACGTTGGAGCAAAAGGGAAGGCGATGGCTCTGGTTGGAGATCTGACGAGGGTACGATCGGGATTTGATTGGTTGGATGGAGATCGGGTCTTGTATATGGTGGTGGCAGCCAAAAAGGAAGGTGATGGCAGCAGTCAGGGAGTCAAAAGAAGAAAGGACGGTTAAGACGAGAGGAAGAAGATGAAATATGGGGCCATCCGATCGACCGAGCAGATCGGATGGCCCTAGTACGTCCACGTGGCATGTCTTTTTTTATTTTTTTTATTTTTAAAAATTTTAGTAAATAAAACCGAAAAAAATGCAAAAAATGAGTGACACATGGCAGCGTTGGGAGCTACCATGTGTCAGCTCTAGAAAAATCGAAAAATAAAAGGAAAGGAAAAATTGAAAAGAAATACCAAATGACGTCGGATCAGAAAATTTTATTCATGAAAGTTGTTCGTATCAATGAGATCTACAACTTTAATGAAGTGATCAAAATCAAAATAGGCCATTAGCACAAAGTGATATTTTTGGGGTATTCTATGTGTATAAAATACCTTGATTTTCGGGTTTTGTACTTCCTTTGTCATTTTTAAATAAGTTAAAAATCAGAAAAAATATGATAATGTCAAAGACAAATATTTACATATTAATCTAATTTTCTGATTTTTAATAATTAAGAAAATAGAGAAAAAACATAAAGTACGATAAAGACAACTTTTGTACATACTGTTAGTGAACACTCAGACTCAGTCATCATGAACATTGAATAACTATCTCATGTGTGTGAAAAGTTTTAACTATTCCCATCAAGAATGCTGTACTACCATACAAATCTCTCCTCCAATAACTCATCCTCGGGTAGTTAGGTATTTCCTTCTAAGGTATGTCGTGTTGTATTCACAATCGAAAAGGGGGAGAAATTAGGAGAAGCGGAAAAGAACTGGAGGGTGACCAGTGTAGTCACCTTTCCTTGTGAAGCCGGCCAGTTTTGCCAAGTCTCCACCAAGATCTGCAAGTTGTCTTGAAGCTTGGACCTTTTTGGTCAAATATTTATTTGGTAGTTGTCTTCTTTTTGTTTGGATTTTTGGTAGCCCTGCGTGGATCTTTTTGTGCCCCTATGGATATGGAATCTTTCTTTCCATACATGTTTTGGGGTCTTAGAAAAACATGTGCCAGCCGTCCATCCCTTATCCGAAGAGCTTTATTTCAACCCGCACTCCTTTCTTTAGATGTCCATGCTACCAGAAAAGAGACTCACACAGTCTTTCAACATCCCATCTTAGTTGAGCTAAGTGCATAGTGCGAGAGTACAAATTAATTCCTTATTCAAGAGTCATACCTAGAATGAGGCGACCAGCTTAGACACTAAAAGCCAAATTCTGCATATTATCATGTGGAACTCAAAGAATTAAGTCAAAGAACCGAAGCTTCTAAAATCCTCTTTCTCGGTGAAGTTCCTCTAAAGATTAGGTGGATTAAGGTCAAGTCAAGACCATTTTCGATTTCTGCTCATAACTCGGTTCAGAACCTAAGGGCTTTTCCCCAGTGCAGATGCATGTAATGCTTGATGATGTGCAAATGTATGGAATGCAAGCAATTTTTATGAGATTTTTAATGCATTTCTTAATACAAGGGTTTTTTTTTCAAAAAAGAATAAGAAACCATTTTTTTCAAAACTTTTGTTACATATGTAGTGTTAGTTGCAAAACGTAAAGTTGATTTTTTTTGTAGATTTTACAAGTTAGTTACCCACCCCATAAATAAGAATATAGACTTACACAAAAGTATGAACTATGGGTAAAATATATACAGAGTATATACACACCCCTATACTTAGCGAGTGTTATGTGCCCAGAGCCCAAGAAGCGTAGAGAAGACATAGCTCAAGCTAAGCGTAAGAGAGTAAAAAACAAAAATAGAAATCAGTCTGCCTTCCTATATTTAGGCTGTGAACAATCTGAGTATATAAGAAGAGCAAAAATGAGGTGGACATCTGGAGAGGATGAGGAGAGTATACACAAATGGCATCGGTCCCCCTATACTTAGGCATTGGCCTAAGTAGAGGAAGAAGATATACAGGGGAACTGATGGGGTCGGAAGGGAAGGATGCTGATGATTAAGGAGGTTTTTGACAGATCTTTTTGTGAGCCTGTGGCAGGAGACCATAATGATTGAAAGAAGATGAGGCAGATGAGTCCCAACAATCATCCGTGTTATCCTCAAAAGAATTATGCTAGAGAGTGTATTGATGGGAAGAAGATGAAGCATACAAGTCAGATGATTTCCAACCATCATCGAAGTTATCCTCAGAAGAATAATACTTGAAGGTAGAGGTAAAGGTACTCCAAACATTCTTATTTTTAAGTTGCTTTATCAAGATGTGTTCATTCTTGTGGTCAATTGCCTCATCCTCGGATGATGAATACTTTGAAGCACTAATCTCAGTTTGGTCATATGAGATTATTTAAGTATATTTAATGAGACCAGGAGAGTCAGATCTCGAGGAATAGTAGTGAAGGAGAAGAGTCATCCAACGTGAGTCGATATTAGGCTGCTTTCTTAGTTAGGGCGTTAGAGCTGCTGAACTAAGCTCACTCATAAAGATCACCTTATCTGGACCTGATGATGAATCATCAGAAGATTCCTTTTCCGGCATGTCGAAGGCAACTTTCTTGGTCGGTTTATCATATAACTGACTAGATGAAGGATCAACTAGAATGAACACTTTGGTCCGTGTTGTCTCTAAAGATGCAGGTCCTGGGAGTGAGATGCTGACAATCGGGTTTTTAGATGAATAACCATTGAAATACTCCTCCCTAGTCAGTGGATGTCTTGCGTACGTGTTCTCAATTGACTTGACGTAGGTGCATTCCTGCATTGGATCGATTTGATTAAGGTAGTTAGAGGAGGTCTTGTTCGACTCAGGGTTAGCCCATGCTTGTGTGTCCTCATTGAGAGCACCAAAAAATTCCCACATCGGGTGCTCCTATGTAGGATTTGTCACAGTAGTGATTGAGGTCCAAGCCATGGGAAATGGAAGGGTGAGGTGAGTCTTTGATCCAATGGCCTTCTCAATAGCCTATATCTCAGTTGTGGCAATGAGGTAGGGCTCTTCTACCGCTTGATGGTTACGATTGTTGACAGCTTTGTGAGTCGCCTTAGAATATCGTGTCCTCAAAGACTGGATGAGATCGAAGTGCTCCCAATGCGGTAAAATTGATTTCCCGAGTCTTGCACTCTATAGTTGCCTTATCTAAGGCTAACAAAGGTTTTCCGAGAATGATTGGAGATTGGGTGATTTCTCCTTAATGCTCAATATCGATGATCGTGAAGTCCACTTTGAGCAGGAACCTTGGAATGTAATGATGACTAAAATTGTTCCTAACAGCCGTTTTATAGACCCATCAACTAGATGAATGATCTCTCTTGATTTCCTTATTAGTCCAAGTTTGAGCTTGTAAAACACGGAGGTCGAGAGGATATTGATTGGGGAGTCGTCATTGATTCGGGCATGGGTGAATGTCGTGTCTTTGATTTCACAGTCAAATCTAGGTAACCGCTTTACTCTTTAGCTCTTGGTCTTTCTCCTCATAACCAATGAGATGTCCATTGACAATGTGTCTTTCAGTCCTTGTTCTCTTCCTGTCTGACTTTTTCGGCATTAATTTACTCTTTAAAAAAATTTCAAGGCTGGAGAAGTGTTCAATGGCTTGTATCAAAGGAAGTTAAAAAATCAACCTTTTATCAAGTGCTTCCCTCAGTGAAGGATCCAAACTCTTCAAATCTTCTCCACTTTCAATGTTATGATTTTTTCTAGTTTTTCATTTTTGGGTATTTTTGAGTTTTTCATTTTTTTGGTCTTCTCGGTGTGGTGCTTAGATGTGGTGCTTTTCACAACTGAGGAGGGGTTTTGATTTGTAGAGTTAGAGTAATCCCTAAGGGAGTAATATGCAGAGGTGCGCTGTCGGAGTCAACCCTAGGGTGTACATGATTTGTGGGTTTCTGAGTGTTCTCAGGACTTTTAACATGAGATCCAATCATTTCATCTTCCATTTTCATGTATGAGATGGAGAAGATCCTCTCGAAATATCTAGTATATGATTGTTATCGTATGAAATTTTCTCCTAAAAAATCATGGAAGGAGTCTACTCAGTTGGTGGAAATCTATAGGTCTCATACTCAACATACTGTGGCTCAGAAATATACTGTGGGGTTGAGTGGAGACTATTTTTATGATTGTTGATTGGTCCCTCATATGGTGAAGTCATCATATAAGGTGCATGCATGTCGATATCATCAGTCCATTCCACTGTATGAGTGTCATGTCTGAAGGTGGGATTGTTACAGTTAATGCAATATGGAAGATCATCAGGTACGAGCCAATCCACTTGGTTTGCTTAGTTTTCTGTATTATTCCCGAACGTCAAGTTCAGATGTTGATTGTGAAGTGTTTACTTGTTCTAACAATATTGTGAGGATAGAAGATGTCAGTTGGAATTGGTGTCTTGACCGGTCATCAGTCTTAAAAGTGGTTTAATCTTCATGGTCAGAATATAAAAGATCATATTCGTGGATGAAGTCGGATGGAATTGAAATCTCAAGAGGTGGAAATATGAAGGAGTGGAGACTTCGGTCAGATGATTGAACAAAGGATTGATATATGAAGAAGTGGATACCTTGGTCAGTTGAATGTCTGTATGATCAGAATATAAAAGATCGTCATTCATGGAATAGATCGGATTTTTAGAGTGGACCGGATTCATTCGTGGGTGAGAGTCTCCGGCGAATGTTGGAGGATTCTTGGTAGAAGAGGGTTTTGAGGATCGGTTCATCGCAAACCTCCTCGATCTTGTTCATCCGTAAATCTACTCGGTCCTCTAGTTGTAATTATTCGTTCATGTTTAGGATGACCTAAGCCTAAGTGTAGGGGGGCCGATATCATTATGTATATCTCATTTCTATTCTTTCATTCTCACCCTCGATCGTCCCATTTCTTGTTCGGGGCGAGTCGGATTCTTTTTCTTTTCACTCAACTATGCTTGGTACGAGCTATGTCTACATTTCACTTTGTTCCACGAGGACATAACACATGCTAAGTATAGGGGGGTGTGTATATATATTCTGTATACTTTATCCATAGCTCGTACTTTAATTATTTTCATCACAAATCAGGTATGGGTACAAGTTGTATATATTATGTATACTATACTAAATTCTTTGTGTAAATAATACCTATTTTCAAAAAAAACTTTTTTATAAAATAAAAACACAAAAAATAAAAAAGTAAAAATAAAAACAAAACTAACTTAAGGTTTTATCCCTAACACTTTCAGTATCACTCAAGACTTGAGTAATGAAAGAAACTCGGGTTTTTAAGGTCCTTTATTTCAGATCTAATCAACCTTAGTCATTAGGGTTTTAGACTTAATAATCCACACTTCCCTAGTTTGAAGGATGTAAGTGCTATATTGCGCGCTTAGTCTCTACCTTTAAGAATATGATCAGCACATCACTTACACAACTGCATGAATGATGAGATGAGTTGAGATTTCATTGGAGGGACTGTGACTTGAGATTTGAGTCTAGACATGATTTTATGATGGGATAAAGTCGATGAAAGCATCACGAAACATGAGTGTCAACAAACCCTAGCCAGTATGTGAACAAGTTCTCATGCTATCTTTTGATATTGACCTATGTGCCAGAGTGTGGTAAGACTAAATAATTATTGATCAGTGTGCACTAACTTTTGGTAAAAGCAATGAAACTAGCCAAAAAGAAAAGAAAAAGAAATATTGAAAGAAAAGAGCTCACAAAAACAAAGTCAAATTACAAATAGCTTCTATCAAAGGTGAGCGCTCCCAACCATTTTTTAAAGTGTCCAATTGGACCAAAGCTATTTAGGACCAATGAGTCGGGCTAGTACCTAAAAAATGGCTCTTCATCGTAAGCAATCCAAATTTGGGTGTAAGTATAGTAGATACTTATAGAAGAACACCCCGATGTACTCCCAAGGAAACACGTATAGATGACTCACCAAATTTTGACGGACGCGCTGGTAAACCCCCAAAAATACATGTGTTGAGTAATAAGGCACTCGAGAGGACCCTTGTTCCAATGAGAGGAAGAGAAGAAAATACACAAGCCTAAATCCTCCATTATCTGGACTGTCATATAAATTTCAAGTCTGACAAACTATTGAGTCGGTAGACTAAATGAAAGAATTGTTTTATTCCCTAGTGATGGGGATTAGGCCTTGAGGAGAGTCTCTTGGATCATGACTTTGGGTGACGTTTTGACTCGACTCTCATGATTGGAGTACACACTAATGTCATATCTCTTATGCTATATGTACAAAGAGAGAGTCTGATAATTAGAGAAGTTGTATTCCTTTTTACTAGAGTTGGGTTGAGCTTAGAATTTTTGGACTACTAAAACCAAAGATTCTTATGTATTCCTTTGTTAATCTCTTGACCTCGCTATTTATGAAGTGACTTCCCATGTCTGATATCAGTATCTTCGAAATCCCGAACCATGAGATGATGTTCTCTTTCAGAAAGTGACAATTTTTTCAGCTGTCAACGGCTCGAACGGGGATATCTTCAACCCAATGAATCACATAGTCAATAGCGAGAAGGAAGTTCTCATACCCCTGACTATAGGCAAGGGTCCTATGAAATCGATGCCCCAAGCATCGAATACGCTTGTTATTTAAATGATCTTCAGGGGCATGGAATCTTTAGCTGTAAGGGTAACTTTCAATCTCTGACAGTCAATGCAGCACTTGACATACGTTGCGGCATCCTTAAATAGTATAGGCCACCAGAGGCACACTGCAATACTCTCGCTATCGTTCTATCTCCAGAGTGGTGTACACCAGATTCGAGCGAATGAAAATGCTCGAGGACATTATGTTGCTCCTCCTGAGGGATACACCCGTGCCAAATACAATCCTCTCCTTCCCTGAATAAGAAGAATCTTCCTATTGGTAGAAATGGATATTTGACAGGAATTTGTCCTTCTGAATCATTGTCCAATTTTGTGGAACTACGCCCGAGACGAGGTAGTTTACAATATCGACATTCCAAGGGAGTGAATCCACGGCCAGAATCGACTCATCAGGAAAGGTGTCTGTGATGGGTGCATTGCTTAGTGGAGGATCCTACTGCTCGATTCCAGAGAGGTGATCTGCTACCACATTCTAAACCCCGAGCTTGTCCTTGATTTTCAAATCAAACTCTTGGAGGAGAAGGATCCATCTGATCAGTCTTTGCTTGACATCCTTCTTCTGTTGTAAATATTTGATAGCAGAGTGGTCACTATAGATAGTGACTTTTGGTCGAAGAAGATAGGATCTCAACTTCTCAAGGGCGAATACCACAACCAACAATTCTTTCTCTGTCACAGTGTAATTTCTTTGAGATTCATCTAGTGTTTTGTTGGCATAATGAATGGCATCGAGCGCCTTATCTTTCCACTATCTTAGAATAGCCCCGACTGCAAAGTCTGGCACGTCTATCATGATCTCAAATTGTAGTTTGAGTGATGAGCTCCTTTAGCTTATTAAAAGAAAGGAGAACTTGCTGATCAACTTTGAACTCAGTTTCCTTGCATAACAATTCTGTAAGAGGTCGGGAGATGCGGTTGAAGTCACATATGAATCTTCTGTAGAATCTCACATGCCCCAGAAATGACCTCACATTTTTTGACTGTCTGAGGTGGCTCTAAATTGGCAATCACATCCACCTTTACTGGGGCGACTTCCATGCCATGTTTGGAAATGGCATGACCTATCACAATCCCCTCTGTGACCATGAAGTGGATCTTTTCCCATGATAAGACCAGATTGTCTTCACAACATTTCTAAAGTACTGTGTCTAGGTGCTAAAGACAAGAATGGAAACTATCACTGTAGACGGAGAAATCATCCATAAACACCTCGAGAAAACTGCCTACCATCTCAGCAAAAATTGTAACCATACATCTCTGGAATGTCGATGGTGCGTTGCACAGTCCAAAGGGCATTCTTATGAAAGCATAGGTGCTGAACGGGCAAGTGAAGGCAATCTTCTCTTGATCCTCAGGGGTGATTGCCACTTGGTTTTACCCAGAGTACCCATCCATAAAGCAGAAGAACTCCTTGTCGGCCAGTCTTTCCAATACTTGATCAATGAATGGCAAGAAGAAGTGGTCCTTCTTGGTTGCTGCATTAAGACAGTGTTAGTCAGCACATACATGCAAGGATGTCGGTACCCGAGTAGAGATCTCCTCTCCTCTGTCATTTATAACCACGGTGAGCCCTGATTTTTTCAGAACAACATGTGGAGGTCTTACCCATTTTGAATCGGAGATGGGATAAATGAAGCCTGCATCACACCATTTCATGATTTCTTTCATAACAACATCCCGCATATTTTGGGTCAGTCTTCTTTGAAATTCTCTGGACGACTTCGCATCTTCTTCCAAATAAATGTGGTGTGAACACAGAGCTTTTATCTCGCAGAGATCTGAGATGTGCCAACCAAATGCCTTGCAGTTTTTCTCTAGAACCTTGAGAAGTCGTGATTCTTGATCTGAGGTCATCATGCTACTGGTGATGACCGGATACATGTTTTTTGGAACCACAAGGAAAGCATACTTAAGGCCTGTTAGAAGTGGCTTTAATTTAGGTTCAGACCTGTCCTGTTGCTCGGTCACTTCAGAAACTGTGCTGGTCGAGGGATGACCTGCCATCGTCTTAGAGGTAGTGTTGCTCGCCTCAGTGACTTGTTGCTTCACTGACAATGTGTCGAACAGATCTGTAATGAATTCATCATGTTCAGGTTGGAGTGGATCATCCATGCCAAAAAGATGCATCAACGAATTTGATTCTATCTCCCATGTGCTATTGGAGCTTGTGTCGACTGTGCTTTCCCAGTTGTCCTTAGGAGAGAGAGGATTTATAGGGCCCAAGTGTCGTTCAAAGAGAGGTATGTATCTCCGATCTCTACAATGAAGTCACAGTCTGCTTCAGGTGGTGCCGCATGACTTTCATCAGATACGACTTGAGGCTTGCTGACTATGTCTATTCTGACTATGTGATTACTCGAGTTGAATGTGATCTTGCCAGACCTGTAGTCAACTACGGTCACTGCAGTACGCAGGAATGTCCACCCAAGAATAATGGGGTTCTGGGGTAAGGGTGCAAGAGAGTCCATATCAAGGACCACGAAATCGATCAGAAACTGCATGTTGTGCACCTTTACCACAACATCTTCCAAAAATCCTCGGGGTCATTTGACAGATAGATCCGCAAACTGTGGGATAATGCGTGTTTGCTTTAGTAGACCCAACCTAAATTCCTGAAGTAATGACGAGGGCAAGAGGTTGATGGAAGAACCACTGTCAAGAGTCCGCTCGGAGACTTGGTCAAATATCTCGCATCTTATAAAAGGAACTCCTTTGTCTAGATCTTTTGAGCTAGATTGTTGATGGCTGCGAATGTCGCCATGGTGAGGACGCGCTTCTCCACAAGCCGGCGTCTGTTGTTGTGTGTTGACCGACGCTTGTTTGTACATGCATCCTTCAACCCTTTCTTCATAGTGGGCATGTATTCCATGTCTTTCATTAATGGAATTTCAATAGTCAAATTATTAAGAATATACACAACTCCAAGATCAGATAATGCACTTTTTCTAGTTGCAACTTTTTTGGTTTTTTTCCAATGCATCAATAAAAGGAATATTTTCATTACTGAAATAAGAAGCATAGTTCTTATTTACAACAAGATTCTTGTCCACAAAATTCGGTACATACGGATCACAAAAAGGTGTACAGGCTGGAATTGAAGATTCTGCTACTAGTGGACAAGCTAAAGGTGTTGTCTCTGCTCCATCGGCTAACGTAGGATTGGATGCTGCAGGTGACTCCTCTTGCGAACATCTTTTTGGTCTTTTTGAATTTTCTGATTTTTTTGTTGTTTTTGTTGATGGCGGTGGAGATGGATGGAAGCTGGCATGGCTCCTCCATCTTCTTCTCCCTCGCCCGAACTGGTAGCTGGTGTGGCTGATGCAGAAGATGATGATTCACCGGTTAAAGGTTTGTTCTTCCCTTGGTTTGTGGAAGATGGAGGTATAGTCCTACCGCTCTTGAGAGTAATAACATTAGATGCAACAAAATCATGGCTATCTGACTCGACAGACATAGACGAGACACCACATTCTACATGCTCTTTTCTTTTAAAATTATTAGGGTTTGCTTCGACCTATGACGGAATGGGAGTTTTGGTGGTGGTCAGGTCATCAAGTTTCTTCGTCATTTCTACTAGACCCTTCACAAGTTGGGCCAAGCATTCCAGAGTCAGGTTCACTGGAGTTGCCTCAGAAGTTTCAGCGTGCATACCACATTGTTGCTGATTGTTGGAGGGCTGAGGTTGGGACAACTGATGGTGCTGTGGAGGAGAAGGAAGATGATATTGTTGATATGGAGGAGGGGGATACTGCTGCTGACCAGCCATGTACTAATGATACAACTATGGGTGGTAGTATTGTGGCTAGGGATACTACTACGTCTGTCTCCAATTGCCCTAATACTGTGGAGACTAGTGAATCTGGCAGTGAGGCTGAGGTTGGTAGGACTGTCCAAAACAACCATCATATGGTTAGTGGTAAGGCTGATTGGCCTGGGGCTGACCCTGGTTTTGCCCCGTAGGACGGGTCAGTTGCACATCATTGCTCCATACACCGTTAACTTCCTGAATCAATGGTGGAGGTGGAAATGTTGGATCCGGAGGTGGAAGGAAGTCTGACAGGTAAACCACCATCTGCTGTTGCGGCGGGCCCTGCTCAGGTGCTTGCACGTAGTATACGTGCTGGATGGCCGGTGGCTGCTGACTCGACTAAGGCTGATGTGGCAATGATGGCTCATCTTTCTTCTCAGCAGGAGTCTCTGAAGATGGTGTCACCAACTGAACAATGCTAACGGTGCTCACAAGAAACTCCAATTGCTTGGTGATCTGGTCCAGCTTATCTAGGTTTTGAGTCCTTTGTTCGATCACAACGAGTTTCTCAAGATCCTTTGACCACTTCTCAATAAAGTCAACATTTGAAAGATGGCTCCCGATGATACTGAGGTTGGAGCTCTCATCTCTACCTCATGAGTTGCTTCCATATAAACTGACTTTGGGAGGACTTAGGGATGTCAATAATAAGCTCGTGATGAAGATAGGGTGGCCTCTCCTTCGTCCATATCTTCAAAAATTTGCCACACCACATCTTCATCCTTGTTGAAATGAGATCCTCCGCATGAAGCATCTAATAGCCTTTGGCTTTCTACATTCATACCCCCCAAAAAGTGCTAGACCATGCTGGTCTCTGGTATCTTATGATGGGGGTACTTCTCCTGCAGGTCCATGAATCGCTCCCATGCTTCATGGATAGTTTCATGAGTGGCATGGGAGAAGTTGCTAATCCTGGCTCGCATCTGGTTGAGCCGATCGAGAGGGTAGAACTTGTGAAGGAATGCAAATTTCAGATCCTAACAAGTCGTCATAACCTTTCCCAAATGATTGACCTAGTAAAGGGCCTTATCTTACAGGCTGAAGGGGAACACCATCATCTTCACTACATACAATGGAAAATTGGGGTAGTGGGTAGTTTGGCAGATGTGCGAGAGCTGTTGTAGGTGAATGTACGACTCCTCACTGGTGTTCCCATGAAATGATGGCAGAAGAGCAAGAAACTGTGGCTTGAGCTCGAAGTGAGCATGTACATGTGGAATGAGGATCCACTCGGTCATATGGTTGTCTCCAAGAGTATATGTCTTCTTTAGTGTGGGTTTCTGCATCTCAAGTTCAAGTTCTTCTTCATCAGGGTCATCATGGGGTTTGTCTCCTCCTCCTCCTGCTGCTGGTCTGTTCCGTAGATCATTCAACATGTTCTGAAATGTGATCTGAACAAGAGCCTACTGTGTCAGTTTTTGTTGTATGGCCTATACGGAAGCCAACAACTGAGCGTTGACTTGGTTATGGCCGTGTCCATGACCCATCTCCGTCTGTGAAGGCTGATGTCCTTTCCCTTTTCCTTGAGGTGCCATCTCTAGGTCTGAGTCAGAGGAGATGAATTCTGTGTTAGGATCCAAGATTGGTGCTGGCTTCTATCTGAAATGTGAAAGAATCACAATAATACCACTTGGAATTGAATCCCAACTGCCAAGATGAATCAAAGATTAGGGTCAATCCCAGATTTTTGTGAATGGAGATAAAGATGTAGACTGAAATCGACTCCCATTCACAACGGTAAATGTTGAACAAGAGTAGTCCCGATTTATTGGTGGTCAAAAAAGATGGAAGAGGACAAGGAGTCTAAAGATCGGCCCGCAAGGTCCGGATCAGGTTCTCAGGAATTACCTCGAATTATTGGTGATGTCGAGTCCATGGAATTGATGTGGGTGTCAGCGAGATCCCGACTAAACCATCCATGGATCGCCATCATGGAGCAAAAAGGAGATCGATACAGAAGGAAAGATACAGAGGTCAATGAGGAACAAAAAGGAGTGTAAAATAGTAGAAAGGCTCAAACTGAGCGTGGGAGTCGAAGAGAAATACACATATGACAAAATTTGCGTAGATGCATGGAACTTTATTTTTGAACCTTAATCTAGATCCATATAAACAAAACATAAAAATGGGTTCACTAACTCATGCCATGTGAAGCCATGAAGGATCGACTATTTATTATCTTTTCATTTTTAGAGTTGTTATTTCAAGCATATCTTTTAACAAGTCGTAAGCACGCTATCCCTATAGGAGAAAGAGTACTGTCAGAAAAAAGTATCACGTACTTGTCCTCCTCCTTTATAACCTATATTTTGCACTTTTTGAGGTCCTTGTAACCCTTCCTAGATCCCTACTCAGCCAAAGAAATAGAGAGGGGAAGTCGATAGGTGAAACCATTACTTTGGTCCTTGCTCGCAACAGAATCACCCGTGAGTGCAACGACCTACTCGGACATAAACTGATGAGATAGACACATCCGTGAGGGTGTGGCCTAAGCTCAGTACTTCAGACCATGTCGATGTTCCACACAAGGAGGGAACATCATTGCTGACGAGGCCCTACTCGGTCACGTACGATAGAAGCGCGATTACTTTGGAAATCTAGGCGATACACAAGGCAGTTACAGACTACATTTTTGGCTCTAATCCTTAGCGGGTCATGCCTCATTCATGGGAGGGGTTTTGGTCCCTTCCTAAGGTACTTGAAAACAATGAGGTCTTATGAACACAAGACAATGATAGTTCATTACATAGTTTAATTAAGGTCAAAGTTTAGAAAGCAGTCCCCTTGTTTTAATTTTTGGATTTTCACTTTTTTATCTTTTTGCATACAAGTGCTTAATTTTTTTTGTAGATTTTCATTTTTGTCCTAGGTGCTCAAAATCAGAGGGAGATAGTAAAAAATTCGTGCAAGTCGATTTGATGATGGAAATCTCACCATTGGATCTAATGATGCAAACTGAGTTAGAGGACTTACAATTCTTCCTAGCTCTCTCCATGAGGTATGCAAAATAGAGTTTTTAAACCTATCTACATGGTGGTGTGCAATCGATAAAATCGCCCTAAATAGTAGCTGCTATTGATCGTGAAGAATCATATTTTAAATATTCAGAAATGAAATCAAAAGTCCAATCTTTGATGCCACTCGATGCCCCCCACAACGGGTCATGCTCGTGATGTATGCAGCCTCTCTCGACATGCAGTCTCAAGTCCAAATAATTAACATTTATTAATTTGATTAGATCCAAATGTAAGATACTATAGGTGTAGGTATCAGAAAGGCGACGGACTCTCAGGCTATGAGGCAGTATAGCAGACAAGGTAGGCAAGGAGGCATTATTAGGCCAGGGGTCTGCTTTATTGACCAAAGTACAAGGTCAGCCTCAGGTTTGCAGCGAAGGGAGAGGTCAGATAGCTAGCCTCCCAGATCTGCATCAGCCAGTGGTGTGAGGACGACCAAGCCAATCACTAAGACTGGTGTAATAATGAAGTAGCTAGGCAGCGTGCGTAGGGGATGGTCGAATGGGATTGGGCTCTTTATAACCTATTAATATGTGTGAGAAAAAGTAGAACTTCTTTCTCGGATGACGACTGCAGACTTGGTCTTCTCCTTATATACTTGGACTTTAGGTCAGCCCCAGTCCTAACTCGATGGAGAAAGCAGCGCTACTATAGATTTTCTATACTGATATTTGGGGGAGTCTAGCTATGCGATATATATTCTCTATATTTCATCAAAGGTGTGGGGCGCGTCGAAAAAGTGGATGAGTTTGTTATTCCATATTTGACTAAATCTCTTAAGAAAAAGAAGCCAGAGGAAGAGGAGTCGGAAAAGCCCCCAAACTATTAACATCTGCCTACTCTACTAGAGAATATAGGCCATATTGGATTTGAGGAAAGCGGGCATGGTAGGACTAGTAGGAAAAGGGGTCAAGAAGAAGTCCTTCCGTGTATCCTATGAGAAGGATATGCCGTGCTTGTTAGTTTGATTTTGATGATCACGTACGCTCATTTATCTCTAAGTTAAGAAAGCCTGGTACGACCTATTACCCTAACGGGACTATTTGAATCATATCCATATTGGCTTTAGTGTGCTTAAGTCAATCCTTAACTTCGAAATTTGCCAAACTCCATGTCTGATTCGGCTCCAAAGGTGGCATTATTACGTCAGCATTTTCATCCCTAAATGCCCTTTTCGATCTCGGGTTGGGTACCTCCCTGCCACACTTGTTCGAATTGACGAACGAAAAACCGTCAGACCCTGTGTGCCTCCAATAGTGGACCCAAGGGTACCCTAGAGGCCGGTTAATTCGATGTGGCTAAGACGGTGAGGAAAAAGTCGCGTGAAACAGGAGGGACCTATAGTGACGTTTCAAAGCAAAATGAGAACGTAGAGGAGGAAAAAAGTGAACCATAGCGATCAGTAGGTGAGTACAAAGTCAGAAGAGTCTCAGCGGAGCGTAGAGGAGGTGTGAGCCTCCCCGAGCTTTACCGACATGTATTCTTATTAGGTTTTAGACCTAATTACCGAGACAATCAACCTAAGTCTAGGGGTTCTATGCACACAAAACAAATAAAAAGGAGTGGAAAACTCAAAAAAAATGGGAAACAAAATAAAATAAGGCGGCAAAACACAAAAAACTTATGACGAGGCCCCCAGGTGAACGGACACACGGTCACTAGACCTAATTGTGGAGAGTAGTGTCCAAATCTTAATCATTACAAATTAATAAGTGGATGTTTCTCTCTCAACACTAAATAAATTATATGCTAAATATTTGCTCCTTGTTTCATTTGTCGCCTCTTCAACTGGTCAGAAGGTGAACACTAGTCTCCACCACGCTCGGTTGCACCGTTGTCCTAGGAAACCATCCTTGCATAGTGAGCCCTCGTAAACAAATTCGCAATGAGATATATTAGCTATGATAATCAAATAAATTTAATCAAAATGAATTATATACAAAGAATAATTGAATAAATATGTGCAAGCAAAAATAATTCACTAATTTCATCAATGAATCAATGATCATGTGAATGAATGTACAAAATAAACTACAAGATAGTCTATGCACATTGCTCATCGACAACGATGCCATTTGATAACCACAAGTTTAGTGAGGGTCTAGAAATCTCCCAAGATGAGAAATCAAGTCGATGCATTGACCACTCAAGAAACCCATGATCAATCAACAATTAACCCAATATATAAATCATAATAGATAACAAAAAGTGGTGTTAAAATTTATTATTCTCTACAAAACTAAATGTATAGCCACTAAGCATGTAGAGGTCAAACCACAGATAGCAAAATTGGTAGCCTACATTATTGCTAATCAATGTATATTATGTACAAACAGGTCCTTTACACACACACACACACACACATATAATGTGGGTTTTTAATTATATACATTTTTTGCAGTTTTAATATATATATATATTGTATTTTCTTTTTTTTATAATTTTTTAGTTTTTTAATTTCTTTTTCTTTTAAATATATAATAGAATATATACGACTATATATGCCATATAGAGTAATATAATTATAAATACTAGCATAAATAAATAAAATACTGGAAATAAGTTGTTTTTAGGTCTTATATATTTTTTAATGTTTTTTGTGATTTTTTGGAAAGTTTGCTAATTTTTATATATTTTTAAATTAAAAAAGATCCCAAATCAGAGATTAAATAATAGGTTGAAATTGAAATGAAAATTAAAAATAGCGAAACATATCCAAGATTCTTCAAATCAATTTTAATATATAGATAATCATATAAATAAAATTCAGAATAAATAACATATTTTTTAATGTTTTTGTTGGATGTTGGAGCTATTATATTTTTAGTCTTTTTTCTACTTTTAGGGATTTTTGGCCTGGAGCTAAAATATGATAAAATAGACAACATATATATATTGGAATTTTTCAGAATATTTTTCTATTTTTGGGTATTTTGTAATGCAATCAGGGACAAAAATATGCTCATTTCATTTTTAAAATAGTTAAAATGCCAAAATTGCTAAAATAAAAATGAAGCGTGAAAACACATGTTATCAAGCAGCTAACCCTATTTTTGCACAAATTTTAGAGCATGGGTGCTATTTTTAATAAATGAAATCCAAGCACCAAAACTACATGAGCTGGGAAGGGCATGTTTGCAAATAAAATAATCATCAATGACAGACATGCAATTTTCCCAGAAATATACAACTTATATTTAAATTTTTTGGACCAAATACAAATATGAAACCCTGCAAGGGTACGCCTGCAAATTTGCCACCTTACGTGGGATGGCATGTGAGGTGACGTGGACTTGACCTATATGCAATTTTTAATAAATACAAGGGCTTTACATGCAAAAAGTCGATTTTATTTACATGGCATATTTTATTTACAGAACTAATAAATCAATACAAAGAATGGCAGGGAAGATGTGTAAATTACTCCTAATGCGCACGGAGACGGACGACCGGATGAGCCTTACTTATACACGTGACGGGGTGTCGTCTCGTGATTACCCTATGTCGATAGATGCTCATGATTTGATCTTGGTTCTTCATCAACGGTCGAGGGGAGCGAGGCGTTGACAATTGAGATTAGAACTGGGGCCGCCCCCTTCATTAGACGGTAGTTGCTTCGCGCGAAGAACAGGGAAGAAGGTGACCTTCCCCAGACTTCGTGTCTCAATTCCTCCCTCCACCGGTGGCATCTGATGGATTTCTTTGGCTCTACACCTCTGAGGGACTCGTCCATGTCGATTGCGGAACTCCAGAAGATCCAGGACCCAGCGATGGGGTCCTGGATCGTCAGGGATGAAGAAGCAACTGGGGACCCTCGTCCAGGTGCGATTGAGCTCTAAAAGGAATCCTTTCGCCTCGGCACCTGCACGAAAAGGTTCTCTGGCTCAGGGCGAATCTCCTCAAGCAGTTTTGAAGCTAAAATGCACGGAATATGAGGTGTGCGGAGAGCATACAACGGAAGGCGGTGGAGTATCCTTGATTCATCGATCTTGGCTGGATCAGGGGTTCTCGATGGATGATTCAGATGGAGAATGTGTAGGGGAGAGAAATGGATGTGATGAGGGGGTAGGAAACTAATTGAGTCACAATGAAATCATGCTGGAGCACGAGAGCTTCGGTGAGGGCATCCTAGCTAATCTATGCTACTGAAGCAATTAAAGATGGAAATAAAAGGCGCAAATCGAAAACTACAAGCTACAGATACCTACAAAGATTAAAAGACATCGCTCATACCTGAGGATTGCTCAGGGAGCAGAGGTAGCCGGAGGGCTGCCGTGGATTGCTCCACCTCGCCCAAGCAGCTCGTCTAAAGCTCGGGGATGCCCAAGCTGCCACCAGGAGAATGCTCGCACTCACTATGGGGGGACTACAGAGTTCAAAGAAGGATCAAAATTGAGTGAGGAGGTGGAGGAACTTATTTATAGACAAGTCTAAGGACCATTATTGACTGGTGCTTAGGGATGAATCAAAGATATGTACAAGGGATTTAGGTATTTGGCTTGGATCAATGATGTTTGAGGGTGATCTTTGCATGATTAATCGATGAAAAGGATGGATGAGAAGCCCAGTAAAAAGGGCAGAAATTGTGGGACTTGACAGGTCTGGTGGGAGTCAGAGGTGTTAGGGGCAGTTGACCGGGGGTCAACAATCCCAGGGCTCTGATTGGGCCACGCAGGACGTCAAAGGACAAAATAGGTCATTTATTTAAAAATAATTAATTATAAAATAGTAAATGATTTTATTAAATTTTTATTATAAAATGGAAATTTTTTATTATTTTACGTAGTATTTTAATATGCTTTTTATTTATTTTTGGTCTTATTTATTACAAGTTATTTTTAGGGGTGTATTTATAGGTATATTCATCTAAGTTTTGTACATTTTATTTTGATTTTATATATTTGATTTTATTAATTTATTCTCTTATTTTATATATTTACATCTTATTTTTAAGTGTATAAACATATTTTATTACATTTTTCTGATGTTATTTGTACACTTAAATAAATAGGGGTATAAGTTTTATAGGTATAAGTATAGGTATTTTATCTATATATTTTTGTACATTATTTATTTTAACATTTTTATTTGTGGTTTTATTTTGGTTTCAATATGTACATAAGTTATAAATAATATTCACAGAATTATAAAAATATAAAATTATAAAAATAATAAAGAATAAATAAAATGAATATTTTATTCAGGTATATAGTACAATAGGGATCCAAAACCTAACTTTCACATTTTAACTCCAAAAAAATTAAATACCTTCATTAAATAGCTTATGAAAAGTTATATATAATTAAAGGTGATTTTAAAACATCTTGAGTATTATATTTGATATATATGGGTCTAAGAAGTTTGGATTTTGGCTTTTCATTATGTGTATAAAAAGTACAATGTATATTGTTTTCACATGAAATCAATTTGGTATTTTCTATACATTGTTATCTACAACTTTTATGTGCAAAGTTTCTTTATTTGAGGTATAAAAAATGAAAAATAAAATAGGTCCAAAAAATGAATAGACGATGAATGAATGGATGGGATTTTTATTGTGTTATTGGCCCCTATCTCCCCCCACTTTATTTCTAGTCGACCTAGTCATCAAGATGTTATGTCTCGTGGTTTAGGGTCATAAAATACCTTTGGTCTTTTATTTATTCTATAATTTTGGCATTAAAACAATATTATTTACACAATGAATGTAATAAATAATGAATGTTATTTTGTACAAAGTAATGCTATTTACATGCATTAGCTAGGGTTTTTAGGTCAAAATGATAGAATAAAGGTCATGAAGTGGAGATTCATTAATAGCAAGTATAGGGCCCAAACCACTAAGAGAAAACTTGAGGACATATAATTATCATTAGTTATAATCAATAATAATTATTTTTATACCTTTTCTACTTTTTCTGATTTTTTGTGGGTATATTTATTTTTATGCATTTTTTATCATTTTATATTTTTGATTTTATATTGCATTATTTTTTATTTTTTTTATTTTGTATTTTTAGTTTCTTTTGGTTTTTAAAGATAATATATATGTAGTAATAACAATATTATAGATATTATAAATAATATATAGGATTTATATATTTATAAATATAATATATAGAAAAAGAGTCCTTTTATTTTCTAAAGGTTTTTTAATATATAATAGATATTTATAAGTAATAATAATGATAATAAATAATATATATAATATAAGATACATATATATAGTCTATATAGGTTTTTATAATTTTAAATATATATAGTCAAAATTTACAAGAGAAAAAATTTTGTGTTTTTATATTTTTCTCTATATTTTGTTATTTTTATATAATTTTGCTAATTTTTATATAGTTTAAAATATTTAATAAATCAAAACAGTGAATATAATATATATATATAGGTCGATTTTTTTGTTTAAAAATATATAATAAGTTCAAAATTTTCAAAAACTATTTTAATATATATTATAATATAAATAAAAATATAGAATAAAAAATCATTTTGGATATTTAAAGAATTTTTATTGATTTTATAATATTTCAGGTCTTTACATTTTTTAGTGTTTTCCTTTTTATTTTTTGTGATTTTTGGTTTGGAGTTAGAATATATACTAATATACTAATACTATTTTTTGAATTTTTATAGGTAGTTTTATACTTTTTTATATTTTTAAAAGCAAATAGAGAATGAATAGCTCCTAAAAGATTTTTAGTATATGGAAAAATAGTATAAATGTTTAAATAAAAATATAGTTGTGATTAAGCATCATTTAATGCATCTACAAACATTATCCCATAAATTTTGGAGCACGAGAGCTATTTAACAAAAATAAATATGCAAAGAAATAATTACAATCTTGGAAGGGTATTTTGTAATAAAAATAGGCTACAAGGGTTCTCCTACAAATTACCTAGAAAATATTACCTTAATTAAACAAGTTCCATGACTAAGCACAAATACCAAAAGTCGGGAAGGCTTTTATGCAAAAAGCTCAAGCGCCTCATGACGAGCGCATGAGCGATCGAGGCTAAATGATATCAAAGGTCGTTGCGACCTCAACTACCCGAGCCAAACTCAACAAAAAAATAAGACCATCAATAAAAACAATCAAGTACGAAAAACTGAAGAAGCGGTCTTCGCTATTTATTTAACCTGGTATAGCGATCAGGGTCGAACACAAGGAGCACGAGCTAAGCCTATGACGTAGTCGAGAAATCAGAATAGAAAAGGGGAATAATTTTTGTGATTTTTAATTTGCATTTTTTTTATTTTCAAATACAAAAATGAATAAAAATATAAAGGAAGTCATACTACAACAATTTTTATTAAGGCTAAAAAGGTTCAAAAATTAAAAATTAAAAATATTTTTATATTTTTAAAATATGCAAGTGTTTTTGGTGATTTTGTGGAAATTTTCAGATTTTTATATAATTTTTTAAAAATGAAATAAAGTCAAAATATCAAAACAGTGTACAGCCTGGACTAGAAGGCAATTTTAAAATATCTAAAGTGCCTTAATGTCATGGTTGCAATTTTATGTGAAAATAGATGAACATATCTAACTACAGAAATTGAAAACTCATTTTTTTGTGGAATTTGTAATTATTTTTTAAGGTTTCTGGTATTTTGTGATTTTTAGTGGTTTTATAAAAGATAAAAACACAAAAATGCTATTCAAATTAAAACAAGTCAAAACATGCACACTAGAATTTTTGTAGAATTTGTAAGGAAGTTTTTATATTTTTTATGGATTTTCTAAAACAGGCAGACACTTTTTTATGGGTTTTTGATTTTTAGAAAATAGCAAATAAAATCAAATTGCGTCACAAAAATTACCAAAAAATATTACACATTAGCAGAAGCTACTGGTAATTTTTTGGGGAATTTTTAAAGTAGATTTGATAATTATTTGACCAAAAAAAACACACAGGTTGTAGGTACCTAAATGCAAATAACCTAAAGTTTCGGGTTAACAGTAACATACATATAAAGTCTAGGTGTATTAGTGCAAAATTCTCACGAAAACATGCACACATCAATTAATCCACGCACATGGGCATAAATGCAATTCCAGAAAATAATTTATTCAAATATGAACCAGCAGAAACTACAGGATAAAATGTGTAAAAACACCATAGTGCACGTAATCAGGCACGTGTTTTCAAACAGGGAGGACTAAAGTGCAAATAACAGAAATCTTAGTGGCTAATATGGAAATAGTCCAAACTACAATTTTATTTAACAGACTAGAAAATAAAGCATAAAAAGTGCAGGGTAAATAATGCAATATACCCTTGCAGGCGCGTAACGTGCGCATGAGGGACACTTGGAGGTCGTTGGTGGCACGTGAACGTGCGGCTATGATCCTCTATAGATGTCAGATCTGACGCCTCAGAAATGGTCGAGGACGTGGAGTGCAGATACGTCAGAGCTGTAATCTAACGGTCAAAAAGCTTGCTGATGTCAGCGGCGTAGATCTGATCTGGAAGGATGGGGACTGATCCGACGATTCTGAAGACGCCTGGAAGGACATCGTCGGGTGAATTTCACTGGAGCCAAGGAGATGATCCTCAACTTCGATGGTCGATCGGGAGGCATGGGAATGGTCGTGGAGGGTTTCTGCGTCGACTGAGCGAGTCCGATGGAGAAGCCACTAGCCGGATGTGCGTGACGGTGACGACGGCCTGGAGCTGCTCCGACGAACCTCAAATGGATGAAACAGGGGGTCCCAGTGCGCGCTAATGCCTACAAAGGAAAACTAGGACTCGGGGTAGTGCTCTGATCCGGGTTATTGAAGCTAAACACCAAAGAAAAGGAGGGGGTGAAGCTTGATCTCCCGAAGGTGGTAGAGGAGATCTCAGCCCTAATCTCGACCCGAAGATCAAGGCTAAGGATGATCAGGGTACGGTGCAAGATGGAGGGCGTGTCTGCGAGTCGATCTAAACATGTGGATGTGGAAATCGAGGCTCTGACCAGCTGGCCGGAGCAGATGGAAGTGCGACGGTGATGAATGAAAAGATCGGATCGAAACAAGAAATGCAAAGGAAATAGAGGGTACCTGAAGATCGAGGTGTGCTCCTGAGCTTCGGGCGAAGGTGGATGATGGGATGACGGCCTCAACCTCGATGCAGAAGGCGGGGGAGGCTGCTCGCGGCGGCTCTTCGGTTAAGAAGTGTGAGCGTCGTCTCTACTGCACCAAACCGAGCTCCGAGGGGTCCTCCGAGCAGCTGTCACTCAGCTGGAGGTTGTTAGGGGTCGAAAAGGGAGCGAGGTATGAGCTAGCGCTCCTAGGATGCGGAGAAGAGACTATATATTGTTCCCAGGAGGCTGGAGGAATCAGGCAAGGGCACACAACCCTTGAAGATCCGTGCCTCCCTAGGGATCCGCGAGGGTCTTGATCCAAGGAGAGACCACGGGCGAAGAATCAGTACGAGGAGTTGCATGACCCTACCGGGTCTAAGAAAATGGTCTGGCGACGAGGATCCGGGTCTAACCCGGGAAGAAGGAACCGTTGACCAACAGTCAACAATCCAGCCGATCAATCAGAAAATAGGATTTACAAAAATGCTTTCAAATTCAATAAAAAATAATGAATGATTTTAAATAAAAAAAGTATAAAATGAAAAAGTTTGTTATTTTTCAAACTATTTTTCTGTTATTTTTATTTATTTTTTTGAAAAATAAATTAATTTATATACAATATAATGTATTATATATAGGTATAATATACCTATGTATTTTATACAATTAATTTTATTTTGTCATTTTTACATAAATACCTCAATTTTATATTTTATTTATTTACAACATAATTTTTGGAGTATAAAATAATTTTTATTTTATTTTTATTATTTATTTACAAGTATATAATAAATAGAGAAGAAAGCACATATACATGTATTATGTACAAGGGAGAAAATTTTATTTTTATTTTTATTTTATTTTCTTATTTTTGTTTTATTTTTAGGATTATATATAAGGAGATATAAAGAATACTTTATTTTTATTTTTATTTTTTTTCAAAAATGATTATTTATTTATACAATTGATATGTACAATATAGAGTGGGCCCTATCTCTCTCTACTTGTTTTATTTGGCGATCAGGCCAACACTTGGCCTTCTCTTGGGCTTCGAGTCACTCTGTATTTATTCTAAATACTTCCTTCCTTTTTTTTCTTTATTCTTTTATTTTTGCACAAATACATGCTAATTATTTAATATTAACAAATGCATGTTAAATGCTAACTTATTGTATTTACATCTATTTACATGATGTTATTCCAAGATAAATAGCTAACATAAAAGAATAAAGAGTGATGATCATGGATTCATCACCCCCCTATACTTTACCTTTGCTAGCCCCTTAGCAAACACTATTTGAAAAAGAAGTGAAAAGAGAAAGAAAAGAAAAAGAAGGAGAATCAAGATTGATTATTAAACTTGTCTTCATTAAATTGGAGTATGGATCTCGGTCAAACCTTTGGATTATTAGTTTGTAGGAACCTTATTTGGACCTAGGTTTAAGACTCAACAACCTCTAAGTTCCACTGAGCTATGGTCAAGACTCCTCAATAATCCAAATCTGAACAAGTCTACATACACAAACTCTAATGACCATGAATCTTTCCTTGTACTGTGTAAGTGATATGTAGCTCCTTACTTCAGAAATGGCAAAGTAACAGCCTCCCTCAATAAGGTAACTCTAATGACCTTGTCTGGCAGCTCCTTCCTCGAGGAGCGGGGTATTCCCTTCTAAGTGCAAGTTCAACCGGCTCAAGAAGAGGGGGAAGATGAGAATGGATCATGACCAGTGTAGCCATGTATCCTTGGGAGCCCAACCAGTGTAGCTAAGTCTCCCTGCTGCAAGCTTCGTGAGATGAGAATGGGTAACATAAGCTTTGCTTTATTTGTCTATATACACTCCGGCATGTATTTCATTTTCTATCAGACCCGCCATTTTTTGGAGTTTTTCTTTCTTTTTGCACACATTTTTTCCTGATGTGCATATGTACAACATATCTACATGGTACAACATATATACATAAGGACTTTTTCCTCTTGAGCCAGTAGATTGTCCCTCTTTTAAAGCATTATTGCAACCCACAACTCCTGTCTTTAGACCTCAACACCGCTAGACCAAGTTGAGGCACACTTCCTTCACTAAAAGAAGATGAGAGGTTCCGCCTAGAAGTACTACCCTCGTATGCTACCCCAAGCCAAAGGAAACCGCCTCCTCACCACCTCATCCGTAGAGAGCTATGTGTAAGGTGCTGGTGCAAGTAAAGCCATTATCTGTGAGAGTCATGTATGTGTTGTTAAATGTTCTACTTAGGCTCATCAAGATGACATGTGATCATAGCCTAGTGGACTTAAAGAATTAAGTCACTAATGGACCTGAAAAGTCTCAACCCTATGTCCTATAAGGTTCCTCTTAGAATTAAGTGGATTGAGGTCTTAAGCAAGCTCCATTTTTCAATTTAATTCCAGGCTAGTTTAAATGTCAACTGTGATTTAGAAAAAACTGTATAAGTATACAAAAAAATCTTTTTTATGCAAAGTTTTTGAAAATGTGCAAAATATTTTTTAAAAATATTTTAATGTATGCATGGATGCAGAAGTTTTGCAAACTATTTACAAACATTTACACAAGGGTTTTTGCAAACTTTTGTTTTTCAAACATTTTACAAAAATTTTGTATTATATACATAGTTTTGCTACCAAAATATTTAAAACTTTTTTACAAACAAAACATTTTTATAAAAATTTGTACAAGAATAATTTTTATATATAGCTATGTATGCACAAGAAAGAATTTTATGTACTAGAAAATTTTTAAAATTTTTACGATTTTTAGATAAAGGAGTTTAGCCATTTTATTTATTAACACACTCACACCAAAATACGAGTTATGGCTAAAGTATATATGTAATATACACGGACCACCCCTATACTTAGCTCGAACGATGTCCTCAGAGTAAATCAAGAGCGATGAAGAAGACATAACGCATGCTTAGTATAGGAAGTGAAAAGGAATGCTATAATACAACGATGAATCAAAGAATAGAATAAAGAAGGCTTGGTGTTTCCCCCTATACTTAGGATCAAGTAATCATGAGTATAGCAGACTATACATAAAGGGGAAAACTGAGTAAAAGAATGTACAGGGTCTACCTCCCCTATACTTAGAGTAAAATATCCCTAAGCATAGGTAGCAAAACAGAGGTAAAAAGAATCAAAAGAATAATCAAGAGTCGGACACCCCCCCTATACTTAGGGTAAAGTGCACCCTAGTATAGCATAATCACAAGATGTAGATGGGATGTTAGACTGAAGAATGAGATGATATGGGCATCTGGATCTATACAAGGCGAAAGACAATGATAATCAGGCATGAGATGCAGATGATGTGAGTCAAAGACCACATCTCATGCAAAATGAATCGGGGCGACGTCAACGATCAGCGGCTCATGATCTAGATATGGTTTGAGGGCGCTGACCGTTAACACGAAAGGTGGACTCAGATGACATCTCAGATATGTTGATACTCCCGTTGTCATGCACCTTTCGGACTAGGTATGGTCCCTTCCACTTACTCTGCAATTTCCCTGAAAATAATCTAAGCCTGGCATCGAACAACCATACTCTCTGATCTTGCTTAAACTTCTTACGGTTGATGTGAGAATCATGCCATATCTTCAATCGCTCTTTATATTGTTGGCTGCTTGAAAAGGTTGTATTTCTAAGCTCCTCCAGGGCTTCCAATTCTACCTTTCTTTAATCACCTATGCTCTCTGGATCCAATGATATATTAGTGATAGCCCAAGTGACTTGTGCCTAAACTCAACAGGTAAATGGCAGGGCTTTCCATAAATGAGACGAAAGGGAGATGTATCCAAAGGAGTCTTGAAGGAAGTATGATATGCCCACAAGACTGAATCCAAAACTTGTGACCAATCCTTTCGGTTTGGGGCGGACTACCTTCTGCAGTATCATCTTGATCTCCCCTATTCGATACTTCAGCAAGACCATTAGTTTTGAGGGTGATATGGAGTGGCAACTCGATGGTCTATGTTGAACTTGCTAGCAAGGGCCTTTACCTTGTCGTTGATAAAGTGAGACCCCATGTCAGATATCAATATTCTAGGCGCCCCAAACCGTGAAATGATATTCTTCCTCAAATATGTGCAAACAGTCCTATCATCTGCAGTTCGGGCGGGAATGGTCTCAACCCAATGACTCACATAAATCCACGGTCAACATAATGTACTCGAATCCCTGACTCTTAGGGAATGGACCCATGAAATCGATGCCCCATGCGTCAAAAACCTCATAGAAGTGAATGGGCCGCATCAGCATCATATCAAATTGTCCACAAGTGCCCATCCTCTGACAGTCAGTACGCCTAGGCCACCATAGGCTGGATTGGAGCACTTTCTGTGTCTTTCTCCTCCCAGAGTGATGTCCCCATGCCTCAAGCTTGTGGCAGTATGTGAGGATGCTATGGTGCTCCTCCTGAGGAATGCATCGACGTCAGACGCTATCCCCTCCTTCATGATAAAGGATGGGATCCTCCCAATGGTAAAACTTGTCCTTTGCAAGGAAGGTCTCAAGTCGCTGCCTGGACCAACCTTGTGGAACTTTCTTGACAACAAGATAGTTCACAATGTCGGCGTACCACGGGAGCGAGGTGATATCAAGGATCGCCTCATCTGGGAAGGTCTCAGAACTGGGATCAATCTGCTCAGATTCCTCAAGATTCTCTAATCGGGAGAGATGATCCGCCACCACATTCTTAACTCAAGGTTTATCCTTAATCTCATATCAAACTCCTGGATTAAAAGGATACATCTAGTCAGTCTCACTTTGGCATTCTTCTTAGCCATGATGTACATGATGGCGGTATGATCAGTAAAGGATAGTCACTTTGGATATAATAATATATGATCTGAATTTGTCCAAGGCAAAGACTACGGCTAGCATCTCTTTCTCTTTGACAGTGTAGTTCTGCTACGCGGCATCTAATGTTCGTCTAGCATAGTGAATGGCAAAAGTTACTCCATCCCTCATCTGTCGTAGTACGGCCCCTACGACAAAATCGGAGGCATCCGTCATGTTCTCGAATGGGAGAGACCAATCAGGCAGCTGAAGGACAAGAGCCTCAACAACTAGACTCTTAAGAGTCTCAAATGATGCAAGACACTTATCATCCACAATGAACTCGGTGTCTTTTATTAGCAAATCAGTCAACAGTCAGGCATTCCTGCTGAAATCATGAATGAATCGTCGGTAGAAACTGACATGCCCCGGAAAAGACCGTAACTGTCGCAGGTTAGATGGTGGATTGAGTTTCCTGAAGATATCCAGCTTGGCCAAATCAACCTCCATGCCCCTGTTGGAGATGATATGACCAAGCACCATCCCTTGAGTCACCATGAAGTGACTCCTTTTCCCAGGATAACATAAGATGAACCTCTATGCAGCGTTGAAGGACGCGGTCTAGGCAGTCAAGAGAAGCATCAAACCATCGCCATAGACTGAAAAGTCATCCATGAAGACCTCTAAACAATCACCCACCATGTCTAATAAAATGGACAACATGCACCTTTGGAATGTCATCGGGGCATTGCATAGACCAAAGGGCCTCCGTCTGAAAGCATAAGTCTCAAACGAATAGGTGAATGTCGTCTTGTCCTGGTCTTCGGGCACAATGGCCGGAGTACCCATCAAGGAAGCAATAGTGACTCTTCCCATCTAGCCTCTCTATAATCTAATCAATAAAAGATAGTGGGAAATGGTCCTTTTTGATGTCCCGATTCAATCGTTTGTATTCCACACATACCGTCCAAGAAGTGGGTACCCAGGTAGCTATCTCCTCTCTAGACTCACTCACAACTGTAGTGATGCATGTCTTCTTAGGCACCACATGTAATGGACTAACCCATTTGGATTCAGAAATGGGGTAGATAAAATCGATGCTCCACCATTTCAAAATTTCCTTCATGACAATTTCTCGAAGTTTCGGGTTCAACCATCGCTGAAACTCACGTAATGGCTTGGCGCCCTCTTCGAGATAGATATGGTGGGAGCACAGGGTCGGACTTATCCCCTGGAGATCAGCTACACTCCATCCTATCGCCTTGCAGTTCTTTTCAAGAACCTCCATCAAACGATATTCTTGCTTCCAGTCAAATATGCTGAGATAACGACTGGGTACATCTCATGCTCACATGCAAGGAACCTATACTTCAGCGATTGCGGCAAAGGCTTCAGTTCTGGACAACTGGGAGCTGGTGATTCTGGCTTCTGAAATGTCTGCGTGAGTGCGACCAGATCTACGTGGGAGAACTCTCGTTGATCATGGAATACTGGTGCAGACTACCCTGTTGATATATCTGTAATATGTGTCAGCTCAGTCTCCACCCTAGCTGTTGGCTCTGTTGGAATCAGAAACGGTATTAACTCATCAAATTCGGCCCAATCTATATCTGACTCCGAGGGATCTGAATCTGAATCACAAGAAATGTATACTGGCCCGCTATCCTAAACACGGTCTTCATCCTCGAATGTGTCCTCTGCCAAGAGTATGCTCTCCAATGTCTCCTCTGTTGGGATCTGTGAATCTACAATATCTGAAGGTTAAAGGAGGGCTCATGAAACGGGATCAGACCAAGCGGCTTCATCATCAGTAATCACAAAATCGCACTCATGGTGGACATCTCGCTTTGCCTCTATCATATGATCTGAATCATTATACTGCTCTGAGCAAGTTGAATCTCATGCTCTAGTCTCATCGATCGTCTCTATTTGTATACTCTCGTCCTCGACGTGAAAGTACACCTTCCCACTATCATGGTCGGACACCGCCTTGGCTGTGACCAAGAATGGACATCCTAGTATGATGTGGGTATCGGTCACAGACTTAGGGATCTCCATGTCCAACACAACGAAGTCCACGGGGAATTTTATGCCCTGAATTGTGACGACCACATCCTTCAACAACCTCTTCGGCCTCTTGACAGATCTATCAGCAAACTGAAGGATTGTCCTGCTCTGTCGAAGAGGGCCAAACTCGAATTAGTCAAGTAAGGCTGTCGGAAGGAGGTTGATGGAAGAGCCGATGTATGATAGAGTCCGATCAAATATCTGCTCATGAATATGGCATCTGACATAGGGAGCTCCTGCATCTGGCCTCTTGGCTGGCAGACAATTCTGGATGGCGAAGCAGGTGGCATGAGTGAGCACATGGATCTCTGCATTATGGTTCCTCTTCTTCCTACGGATGGTGGTCTTATCTCTCAGGTTCCTCTAGAAGAGGGGAATGTGCTCAAGTGCCTCCTGTAGAGTCAACTGAATCTGAAATCTATCGATCATCTGTTGGCTGAACTCTAACTGTTGATTCTTTTTTTTATTTTCTTTTTTCCCCTTAGCCAAGCAGAGTGCTTGAGGGAAGGGGATAGCTGGGCCCTCCTCAGATAGAGGGCTAGGAATGGATCCCTGCTGCTGAGAAGAAATAGAATCCATACAAATATCATCATGCATCACATATGGACTCGAAGATGAAGAACCCTTTCCTTTATTATTTTTTTGTGTATTTTATATAGAGTCTCGGGGTACAGAAACTGAAGGAAATACAACTGGAATAGAAGGGGTGGCCTCAGTCCCACCCACAGCATCAGGAACTGCGACATCAGCACCGCACTCTGGCTCAGCAACTAGATCTCTGGTGGCATCAGTACCACCCTCTACAACTGGGGGTGCGACAGCCTCAGTACCGTCAGCTGGATCAACATCCTTGGTGACATCAGCACCACCGTCATCATCATCATGAGCGACATCAGCACCGCTATACTCCTCGTCTGGCACTCCTGCATACTCATGGTGTCGTCACTCAGACGAGGTGCCGTCGACTGGCATCCTACCGCTCCTAAGTGTAAAAAGTCAGCATCAAATGTATATGAAGTAATATCGCCCAATAAGTCACTAGGAGTGGTAACCTCTGTGAACTGTACCTACTCAGACTTTCTTTTTAGGTTGTTCGGATTTGGCTCAATCTGAGCGAGTGTGGCAGCCTTGCCCTTGATGATGTCCCTCATCTCCTGACGGAACTCGTCCATCTCTCGCCTGAAAGTGGCCTGCTGATCGGAAAGAAGGTGGGCTAGATCATAGAGTGCTGGGATGGGTTGCCTCTCTAAAAGTGAGGTTGTTGCTGCAAAAGGATAAGGGGGGACTGAGAGTACTAGTGAGGTTGTTGTTGGTGCTGCTTCCACGATTGTCCCTGCTGGTAGAGACAAGGACCCTGCCGGTAGTGCTGCTGCTGTGACTGGTGTGGGAACTGGGGCTGCTGTTGAGACTGGACGAACTGTCCACCGTGAACTGGAGGCTGATGCTGGAATGAGGCACCTCTGGTCGACCACCTGAATCCGGGATGATCTTGGTGGATCCCAGGCTGCTGTCGATCGTACCAAATCATGTTGACTTCCATCAACGGCTCCTGCTCGAAAGGGGGTGGAGGAAGAATTGCCAGGGGCTGATCCTGCTGGTACACCACCATCTGAGTTTCCTGAGGCGGTGGTAGCTGAAGGTACTGGTGCTGCGGTTGTTGGAACCGCTCCGCCTGAACATGATGGACCTGTCGGTACTAGGCAGAGGGCTGGGTCGAGCTGCTGCTGCTAGGGTCAGCCCGTGACTTGAGACGGGGCTGAGAAGCCGTCTGTGCCTCCTGGAGACACATGATCCGGGTCTTCAGGTCACTCAATGTATGTGCCAACTGATCAATCTGCGTCTTTCCCTAGCACTGCTTCTTCTCAATGATCTCGATGTAGTCCAGCTTCTCACTGATGATGCCCATATCATCAGTAGACGACTCTGCCTGTGTTGCGGCTGCTGAAGAGGTGGATGGACCTGTATCGACCTGTGCTATCCTCTGATAGGACACGACCTGGGGTGGGGGCTTCCCCTGAGTGTAGAGACGGGCCTAGGACATAACTGTGTAGTTCTCGACCATCTCCTTGTATATGGCCCAGACCTGGTCTTCATCCTTGGGGAAGTAGGATGCCCTACAGGATGCGTCCACGAGCCCCTGCATCTCAAGTGTCAGCCCACAAAAGAAACTCTGCACTAAGTTGGGATTGGAGATGTCATGGTGTGGACACAGGGCAATGAGCTCTCAGAAGTAGTCCCATGCCTCATGGAATTGCTCGTTGGGAAGCATGGAGAAGTTGTTGATGAGGGCTCGAGCTGCATTCGTCCGGCCGAGTGGATAGTACTTATTCAAATACTCGTTCCGGAGTTGTTCCTACGAAGTGATGTATCTCCCTAAATGCTTCAGCCAGTAGGCTGCTCTATCGACCAGGGAGAACGGAAAAGCCATCATCTTGATGGTGTCCTTGTCCACATATCTGTCGTGGACCGTGCTGCAGATCATCTCAAATTCTTGCAAATGCAGATACGGCTCCTCGGTGGCAAGCCAATGGAATCTGGGCAACAACTGGATCGTCTGAGGGGGAGCTTGAAATCTCCCAGGATTGCCAGAAGCTGAATCCAACTATGGGTAAGAGTTACACCAGGGTTGTTTAACTCTCTCATCGGCCTGGCTGGTCGAACTGGCTCATCTGGCTGTCCTCCATCTCCTCCACCTAGCTCTAGTACTCTCCACCGTCTGGTCAGCTCGGCTCTTTGCGGTCAGCTCGCAACTGGGCCATCTCTCTGCGCATATCAGCCATGAAAGCCCCCTGGTCTCTGATCTGTCTCTACATTGTCTCCAAGGAAACTAACAGGGTGTTGTTGATGGTGCCTTGATCTAGAACATACGTGGTGGTCTGGGGCTGCCCATCTGTGCGCTTATCGCTACTGGACATCTCTTGGGTCTCTGCAAAGCTAAAAGACCCGAACTCAGGTGCCGTTAAATGAACAAATATCTGCTTCGATCTCTGCTCGGGCACCTCTAGAAGAAGGGTGGTCGAGAGGGAACAGGGCGGAGTCAAACTCGGGTTCGGAGAGCGGGTCTGGGCTCTCATGAACCAACCTAGATGAATGGGAAGGAGTGCTTAAAAGCGGTGCAACCAAGGGCTTCGTAAGGGACCTTCAGTCCATCATCGTGATCTGAAGAAAAAGCGGATGGGATCTGGAAACAAACAAGATCAACAAACAAAACCCCCAATTCACCTACTCAACACTGAGAGCTGATGACCGTAAAGGTTCGTCTTTTATCTTGTCGATTTTATTTAGGTGATAATTCAGTCTAGCAAGGCGATTAAGAGAGCTGGTAGGAACCCGATACTCTCAGGAGACTGGCCCAATCTCGAAGCGAGATCTTTCCCAGCCAGTACAAGTTGTGGACTGTTTACCGTCTACCCGATCAACTCGCTCTGTTAAGGATATCACGACCCACTTTACTGGAGACCAGAGTGATCCTCACTGGAGAACGACTAACCCCGAGACCAGTAGTCTTATGAAAGTTCAGGTATGGATCTAGCCTAGTGTGCAGGTCACTCTCTCGTGCAAGCAAACCAAACAATGAGGGGATTGCTCTCCCAAGATAGATATTTAAGTCAAGCATCTTTTAGGGTCAAGTTTGTTTAGCAGTCCTAATTTTATGATTATCACTTTTTAGGTATTTTCAATAAACAAGAAAATGCCGAACAAATTTTTGATCTCCTGATTATTTTAAGTCCAAAAATGAGGGGAGAAGTTGAAAAAGCTGATACACGATCAAATACGATGATGCATGCAAAGTAAGAGATGCGTACCTGTCGCCAGCACTCTATATGCAGGGTGATCCACGCATAAATTAAAAGACTGAAATAAAACTATCCTATATGATGCAAGAAGAAAACAACCTTAGATGAGCAATTTCTACAAGTGAAGAACTATAGCTAACTAGTCAGAGAGAGAGGTCGGAGTCCGGTCTCTGATGTCGATCGGTGTCCGCCACAACGTATCCTACACGCGTTGTATACAGCCTCTAGCGGTACGTGACCTCTCAAGCGACCAAGTTAAATTTTTCTTGTGATTTACCTAGATAGTGATGAAAATGGTCGGATACAGATATGAATATAGGTATAATCATATCCTTATCCATTTAAAAAAATGAATATGAATGCGGATACGAATATTGATGGATGTGAAAAATGTGTTACCATATCCTTAAAAACTAATACGAATGTAAAACGAATACGAATAATAACACAATTTTTTAATAGATTTACTAAAATATACATGTTTAGGATAATGTACGCATAAAATAGTTATAACAGACATAGTAATTTTATAACAACTATATCAATAATGGTGAATGCAATCATAAAACATGGTTACACACAGGTATAAATAAATCGATTACTATACTTATGTACGAAAATGAATATAAGAATACGAATGCGAATATTAGCGGAGTAAAGTGATATCCATATCTGCATCCATTTTTAAATGAATACGAATACGAATGTCAAAATATGTATAAAACGAATACGATAGCAGATCAGATACAAATATATTCATATTCGTTTTAAAACGAATAAGGGGAAACTCTGGCGAAATTTTCCGAGAAATATGTCCCGATATAAGGGGAAACTCTGGCGAAATTTTCCGAGAAATATGTCTTGATATAAGGGGAAACTCTGCCGAAATTTTCCGAGAAATATGTCCTGATATAAGGGGAAACTCTGCCAATTCCAAGGGGAAGCTCTGCCAAAATTTCAAGAGAAAATATGTTCTTGACGTTCTTCGTGTTCTTCATGTTCTTCGTGTTCTCCATTCGTTCTTCGCTTCTTGACACGTTCATAGCGTGTTTTATCCGAAAATGAAATTCGATCGTTTTAGGAGCCTTAAATCATCCTTTCTGAAAATGAAACACAATAAAGTACTACATACGAGAGAGAGAGCTCGATTTTTGTAACGAAATAATTCCTTTTGGTGTTGGGTTTTCATACGAGATTATTGAAATTTCTGATTTTATGTTCTTTTCTACAAAGAACCCTAATTTGGCTATTTTTGAGAAAATATGAAAAGTTGCTTTGTGATTTCAACTAATCCCTGACGTAGAATAAAAAAGGAGTAGGACTTAAATTAATGAGAAGGAATGAAACTTTTTGTGATAACAAGTTTTCAAAAATTACGTAATTTGTTTGCTTTTCTCTTCTTCATTACTTAGCATTCGCTAATTTTTATCCTATGATTTATGAAAAAAAATTTTGCTTTTCTCTTCTTCATTACTTAGCATTCGCTAATTTTTATCCTATGATTTATGGAAAACTCAATAGGTGTTGGTGATCCATCACAAAGACTTTAAAAAAATCCATCCAGCTTACATACTAGACATCCAGCCAGCCACAATAGCTTTTCTTTGTAAGGTAGTTAGTAATATTTCTGTGTATTTCCTTCAAGCAGATGTACATGTAAAGGATTGTAGTGGGACAATGGATCATGTAAACTTTATTTTGTGAATGGCAAAGTGTTGAAATACTTCCTTCTGAGTACTTTTATTTGCAGTCTGCTTCTGAATGTTAGTTGTGATTGCTGAATAAATTATTGTTGAGTAACCAGATCTGGATATGGGAGGATCTGACGGCCCGAGATTAGGGTCTCGATAGATTGGTTTCAGAGCATGGTTACTCCATTAATTTATTTAGTAATTAACAACTATGAGAGGTATTCAGAAACTAATGTTATATTAAGATCCTTTGATCTTAATAATTGACTGTGATACCATTCATAAGTCATTGTCCCTTACGTACATCATGCTAAGACGTATAGGACCTAACCTTTGGCCTTGACTTATCTCAGGATCATGGCAGACCAAGATGTGTCTAGACAATTAGCGGCTATGATGACAATGCTCTAAGACATGGGGCAAAGGCAACAAGCATTGGAGGAGAGGCTCAATGCACAAGCTGAGAGACCCGAGGCATCTAAGCCTGCGGATGCTAGGATTGAAGGTTCTGTCCATCTTTCTGAGTAAGAATCTAGTTACCATCCTTCAACTGAGTCTACTCCTACCCCAGATGAAGGAGCAATGGAGAAGGCCCTTCTTAGACACCAAACATTACTAGACAATTACCGAAAGGGAAAGATTCCTCGATTTAAAGGCATAGAGACACCTGCTGAGGCAGAACTATGGCTTGATGACGTCAGCAGGATGTTGAGAATAATACGCGCACCAACATATACTTGGGTACACTTTGCTGATTACTCCTTAGCGGACTATGCAAGACGATGGCGGAGAGCTGTTTCCAAGAAACTAGTAGATCATGTTCCATGGGATATTTTTGAAGAAAGGTTCTGAGCCCACTTCTGTCCCTCCCATTGGGAAGAATTGAAGAGGAGGGAGTTAGCTTCTTTGACCCAAGGATCCAAGAATGTACGAGATTATCATATTCACTTTACAAAGCTGCTATGTTACTCCCCATCTTTAGAATCTTCACCACAAGAGTGTCTTACCAAATTTGTTAGCGATCTTCAGGAAGATTTGAGAGAGAAGCTTGCAGGTTTTAGAGCCACCACTGTAGATGAAGCCATGGACATCGCCTCTCATATTGAGATGGAGAGGGATAAAAATCGCCAAAGAAGAATCTTTCACTTTACTGGTGGACCATCCAAATGTAAGGCGAATTATAACCGAAGAGACAATCATTATCATCCAGTTGGGTCTAATATAAGCTCGCCACAGACTTTGGGCCAGGAATTATCTGGAAGAAAGGGTTTCTCTAGACCTCCACTATATCCTCACGACTCAACAGCAGGAGCTAGCACCTCTGTGGCTAGGTCTTCAGCTCAAACAGGATCGCGTATGTGTTTTTACTGTCATCAGGAAGGCCACATCAAGAAAGATTGTCTGAAGTTGAGAGGGTCAGGGTTTAAACCAACCCCAATTAATAATATAACATTCACCTTGAGCAATGGAGCAACACGCGGAGGAAGACATGGTAGAGGTCGTGGCTCACAAGGAGCGTCTCCTACACAGCAACCACCACAATGTGTTGCGTGCTCTAGCTTGCCTATTCCTAATGGCCAGCTCAATGCGATCACTAAAGAACAACCCTACAATTTAGGCACAGTCGTACGAGGTACTGTTACTATTCACGGCTTTTCAGTACATGCCTTATTTGATTCTGGCGCTTCACATTCATTTATTGATCGACGGTTAGTACCCACTTTGGGTAAGATACCAGTAGAAGTACAACAGTCCTATCTGATCAAGGGACCAGGAGGATAAGTATTTATAATCTGAGAAATCATGGATAATTGTATAGTACTGATAGCGGGACATCAGTTACCTGTTTCACTACTACTAATAATAGAAATGGAGGACTTTGATCTTATCCTAGGGATGGATTGGCTAGAAAGGCATCATGCATGTCTTGACTGTTTTCAGAAGACAGTAACGTTTCACCTTCCTAACTCGATAGAGTTCCAGTTCATTGGAAAGACATCCAATGATAATATCGAATATATCTCTACATTGAAGGCACAACAGTTGTTAGAGCAAGGGTATCAAGGTTAATTAGCTTATGTAACCACTACATCAGGGTCAGATAGAATGATGGAAGATATACCTGTAGTGTGCGAGTTTCCTGATGTATTTCCAAAGGAACGACCTGGATTACCACCTGAGTGAGAGATTGAATTTAAAATCTCTCTCATACCTGATACTCAGCCTAATCTCTATCCCTTTGTATAGGATGGCACCAGCTGAGTTACGAGAGTTAAAGGTACAGTTGCAAGAACTGTTAGATAAAGGATTCATTCATCCTAGTACTTCACCATGGGGTGCACCTATCCTATTTGTCAGGAAAAAGGATGGGTCAATGCGGCTTTGCATTGACTATAGACAACTTAACAAGAAGACCGTAAAGAACAAGTATCCTCTGCCAAGAATAGATGATCTCTTTGATCAGTTACAGGGTTCAACTGTGTATTCCAAGATTGGTTTAAGATCTGGATACCATCAGTTGAAAATTAAGGATACAGATATTCCCAAGACAACTTTTCGAACTAGATGCATGCATTATGAATTCTTAGTTATGCCTTTTGGACTGACAAATGCCCCAGCAGCCTTCATGGATCTCATGAATAGAGTATTCAAGGAGTTCTTAGATCACTTTATAGTAGTCTTTATTGATGATGTGCTTATTTACTCCAAGGATAAGTATCTGCATGAACATCATCTCAGGAAGGCACTTGAAACTCTAAGGAAGAACAAATTGTATGCTAAATATAGCAAATGTGGCTTCTGGCTATCTGAAGTATCTTTCTTAGGCCATGTTATTTCTGGGGAAGGTATATCAGTTGATCCTACAAAGGTTAGTGAGGTGATGAGTTGGGAATGCCCGAAGACTGTCACAGAAATACGATCTTTTCTGGGATTAGTTGGATATTATAGAAGACTTGTGAAGGACTTTTCACGAATAGCATTGCCAATGACTAGGTTGACCCAGAAGAAAGTTCCATTCATATGGTCAGATGCTTGTGAAATAAGTTTCCAAACACTGAAAGAATGCCTAACATATGTACCCATCCTTACTCTACCCTCCGGGAGTGAAGGGTTTACAGTGTACACTAACGCATCTAAAGAAGGACTGGGGTGGTTCTTATGCAACATGGTAAGGTAGTTGCATATGCATCACGATAGCTCAGGACACATGAGAAGAACTACCCAACACATGACCTTGAATTAGCTGTCGTGGTTTTTGCTTTAAAGATATGGAGACACTACCTGTATGGTATTACTTTTGAAAGTTTCACCGATCATAAAAGCTTGAAATATCTGTTTGATCAAAAGGAGCTCAATATGAGATAGAGGCGGTGGCTAGAGTTGTTGAAAGATTATGATTGCACTATCTCCTACCACCCTAGTAAGGGGAACGCCGTAGCAGATGCCCTTAGCAGAAGAACTTATTCACCTGGGTTAGTGAGTGTTATCCACTTCTGGGGTTTACTATCAACGTTAAGTGAATGGAAACCATTTGATAGTAGCGCTGATACTATAAATATTCCTCACTGATGCAAACCAGAGATCTGGGATAAAATAAAGAAAGGACAAGAGGATGATACAATCCTTAAAGGCTTGAGACAACAACTTGAGAAGAATGAGATAGAGGGATTCCAGATACAAGATGGGTTACTATATAACCATCACAGAGCTTGTGTACCAGACATACCTGAACTGAGGAAAGACATCTTACGTGAAGCCCATTGTTCTAGATTATCTATTCATCTAGGAATTACGAAGATGTATAAGGATCTTCATTCATATTTCTGGTGGCCAGGAATGAAGAAAGATATTGTTGAGTTTTGTGAATTCATGTTTCACTTGCCAACAGGTAAAAGCTTCACACCAAAAGCCACCAGGATTGTTACAACCCCTCCCCATACCTGAGTAGAAATGGGAAAGCATTTCCATGGACTTTGTTACTGGATTACCTCAGACAACTGGTGGTAAGGATAGTATCTGGGTTATAATAGATCGTCTGACCAAGGTGGCACACTTTATTCCAATAAGCCTATCTTTCACTCCAGACCAGCTTGCTGAGTTATATATTACACATGTTATCCGCCTCCATGGTATCCCAAAGGAAGTAGTTTCCGGTTGAAATTCACAATTCACCTCACACTATTGGGAGAACTTCATGAAAGCCTTAGGTATACAGTTATGCTTGAGCACAGCTGATCATCCACAAACAGATGGTCAGTCAGAACGTACGATTCAAATACTAGAGGATATGCTACGAGCATGTGCCTTAGAATGGAAGGGATCATGGATTAAACATTTGCCTCTTGCAGAATTCACCTACAACAATAGTTACCATACAAGTATTGGCATGGCACCATTTGAAGCACTATATGGACAAAGGTGTACTACTCCTTTATGTTGGCAAGAGGTCGGAATAAATAACCTTTATGCTTCAAATAGACTTCAGGAGACACAAGAAGTTGTAGAGCTTGCTAGAAAAAGACTATTAACTGCCCAGAGTTGCCAGAAAAGCTATAGTGATACCAAGAGAAGAGACCTTGAGTTTGAAGTAGGCGATTTTGTATTCCTCAAAGTATCACCTATGAAGGGTGTTCAGAGGTTTGGCTTGCGTGGGAAGTTAGCACCCAGGTTCGTGGGTCCCTTTGAAATTATTCAATGGATTGGAAAAGTTGCCTATAGACTTGCGCTTCCTCCAAATCTTTCGGCAATACATGATGTATTTCATGTATCAAATCTGAGAAAGTATGTTAGAGATCCATAGCATAAGATAAGCTATGATGATTTACATGTTGAGCCAGACTTGACATACCAAGAGATACCTATGCAAATACTTGGCAGAGATATCAAGAAGTTGAGAAACAAAGAGGTACCTCTAGTTAAAGTGTTATGGCGCAACCAAGAGTTTGAAGAAGCAACATGAGAATCTGAGATAGAAATGAAAGAAAAGTACCCGTACTTGTTTTGATAAAACTATGTATTCTGTATATGTTCATTATAAATGAAAGGACATTCATTCTCTTTAAGGTTGTTATAGTCTCAATCCTCTTTAAGGTTGTTATGCATGTATATCTAGTCTCGAGGAAGAGACTTCCTTTAAGGTTGTTATAATTGTAAAGCCATGAACTTGGCCCTCTCGGATCTTATATCATAAGATCCGACCTGTCAAGAGAAAACCAACGGAATTTGTTTCGTGTGAATCAGACTTCGTTTCGATTTGTTATGATTTCCAGAAGAAAGAGAAGTAAGAAGGGTTAAGAAGTCATTAACCCATAATGATTGTCATTAAGACTAATTAAGCATGATTAAAGAAACTAATGATGGATTGAAACACTAATGATCATTAGCAAACACTAATCAATAGTTAGCAAAAGATAAGCGTAAACCGCGAAAGTTAAATCACGGTTAGTGAAAGTTAATCACGATTAGTGTTAATTAAGTGTCATTAGCGGATCTAGAATCCTCTGCAATGTTCTAACTTAAGCCCTAAGTTTCGGATAAGTTTTGACCAAAATCATGGGCCAAAACCATGGGCCGCTAACCGCAGTTAAGGGCTAAACCATGGTTTTCGAAACATGGTTAGTGGTTTTCTGGAGCCTATAATTCCCCCCTCCCCCCCACCCATTCATTCTCTACGATTTCCACTACCACCACCACCACCTAAGGGCTAGGGTTGAGAGGTCGAGAGGAGGAGTGGGAGGCGGTGAAAGAGCGTTAGCGAAGCGCTACCTGGAGAACGAGGAGGAAGGTATGATCCTCTCTTAGTTTTCTTCATAAGCTAGGCTTTCAATTCATCCTCTTTTCTTCCAAGTTTTGTTCTTGATTCATCTTTCTTTCTGATTTATTTCCTGTTGTGGTTCGAGGAGAAATCTGTGTAACACCTTACTTAGGTGTGGGCGGCTGTGCACGTCAGTGAACCCTGTGATTCGTCACACATTCACTCACCTAAGACGTGTGGTGTCTACCGATTCTCCATTACTTATTATTCTTTCTTTTCTTCTTTTATAGCTATTTTGATGGAGAAATCCATGTAATACCCTACTTGGGTGCGGGCGGCTGTGCAGGTCAGTGAACTCTGTGATTCGTCACACATTCACTCACCTATGACGCGTGCATTGCTTGTAGTTTAATTATATTCTTTTAGTTTCGTTGTTATTTTCCTCTCGATTGATTTTATAGAGGAAACTCTTTTCATTTTTATTTTGAAATATGCCCTGATATAAGGGGAAACTCTGTCGAAATTTTCTGAGAAATATGTCCCGATATAAGGGGAAACTCTGGCGAAATTTTCCGAGAAATATGTCCTGATATAAGGGAAAACTCTGCCGAAATTTTCCAAGAAATATGTCATGATATAAGGGGAAACTCTGCCAAAATTTTCCTAGAAATATCACCCCATATAAGGGGAAGCTCTACTGAAATTTCAAGAGAAAATATGTACTTGGCATTCTTTGTGTTCTTCATGTTCTTCGCGTTCTTCGTGTTCTTCGTTCGTTCTTTGCGTTCTGGACACGTTCTTTGCATTTTTGATATGAAAATGAAATTCAATCGTTTCATGAGCCTTAAATCCTCCTTTCTGAAAACGAAATACATAAAGCACTGCAAACGCGAGAGAGAGCTCGATTAGGTAACGGGATACTTCCTTTTGCTGTTGGGTTTTCATACGAGATTATTGAAATTTCTGATTTTATGTTCTTTGATACGAAGAACCCTAATTTGGCTATTTTTGAGAAAATATGAAAAGTTGCTTTGTGATTTCAACTAAAATAAGGTCTAAGCATCGAATTGATGCAGTGCTTTGGAAAGTTAGGGTTTGGAAGTTAAAATGAGCAAAACTATGAGTATATAAATATATGAATTAATATATGTGTAAGTCTATACTAAGTATTTTATGGTTATGCAAATATAAGGCTGAACTGAGGGATTACATCATGGGAATTGATGTGTTTTAAGTTGGATCTTGAAAAGGGTCGTGAGTCACGTTAAGGATGATTGGGAGTAGAACTACAGATCAGGCATGCAACCTGTAGGTTTGTCGGAAGGAACCTGTATTGGCATTTCCCTACCTAGGTGGTACACAGTTGCCCTGTTCTGATAAGTGTGCAAGAAACGAATGATTTGCATTGCGTGGTATCAGGAGCCAATATATTCGGGTTGGAATGACAGAAGATGTGGTCGTGCCATGTGGAGGCACGTGTGGTTCAATAGCAGCTGGGTCACGACAACATGTATTTAAAGTCGCTAGGTTATATGATTAAATGTTTGCCTGAGATTTTAAGCAACCGAGTCCTCGAGGACGGTGTGCTCCTTTGTTTGCCAGGCTGAGTGTTTGAGACCATGATTAATAAAAGAAAAGGAAATTGTCACGGTAGTATTGGAGGATTGGTTGAGGCGACGTGCGGCAGCATAAGCTTACCAAGATCAACACAATCTCCAATCCCGAAGGGTCCATAGCTTCGGAGTCCAAGAATGGTAGGGTTCCCCTGGACTAATCCCTGACGTGGAATAGAAAAGGAATAGGACTTAAATTAATGAGAAGTAATGAAACTTTTTGTGATAATAAGTTTTCAAAAATTACACAATTTGTTTGCTTTTCTCTTCTTCATTACTTAGTATTCGCTAATTTTTATCCTATGATTTATGGAAAATTTGTTTGCTTTTCTCTTCTTCATTACTTAGCATTCGCTAATTTTTATCCTATGATTTATGGAAAACCCAACAGGTGTCGGTGATTCATCACAATGACTTTAAAAAAATCCATCCAGCTTACATACTAGACATCCAGACAGCCACAGTAGCTTTTCTTTGTAAGGTAGTTAGTAATATTTCTGTGTATTTCCTTCAAGCAGATGTACATGTAAAGGGTTGTAGTGGGACAATGGATCATGTAAACTTTATTTTGTGAATGGTAAAGTGTTGAAATACTTCATTCTGAGTATTTTTATTTGCAGTCTGTTTCTGAATGTTAGTTGTGATTGCTGAATAAATTATTGCTGAGTAACCAGATCCGGATATGGGAGGATCCGACGGCCTAAGATTAGGGTTGCGACAACGATGAATGGGGTTCGCTGAAGCTGAGCTCCGACGAACTTTGATGGGGGTCGTTACGGCTAATACACGTAATGAAATCACAAAATAAAGACAAGAATTAAACCTAGGGCTAAACTAACCTTAGAAAGCAAGGGACAGTACCTCGACTGACATCAGTCCAGGAGGTGGGAACCTCATGGCCGAGAGTAGCCAAAGATGGTGGAATGTCGCTCCAAACCTTGCCTGACTACGCTAGATCCGGCTAGAGAAGGTCCTGTCACCACCTTCAATCCAAAGCACAAGATAGAGGGGCCAAAACTCAATCCAAAGGGATTCAAAAACAAGAGGATCTCGGAGAATGGCTTTTGTACAGGCGGTCGAAGTGGGGTCTTTGAGGTGGTGTGTAGATCGATTGAGGAAGATATGGGACAAGATATGGACCCAACATGAATCCTGGATGTACTAGGGACAAATTCCATGAAGGGTCAAATCTCCCTCGAGCAGCGCATTCATTGCCAAAAAAATTGAGAAAAGAGGCTCGAGGCTAGGTGTGTCAGGCAACAGGACGAGTTAGAGGTAGTTGACCGAAGTCAACTCGCACCTCAACCTGGTTGGTTCACGTAGACCAACCAGAAAAAATCAACTTGAAAATAGTTAGAAATTCAATATTAAATAATAGATTATTTTATTAATTTTTAGTTATAAAATAAAAATGTTTATTATTTTATAAAGTATTTTATTATTATTTTTATTTATTTTTAGAGATGTTTAATTACAAGTTAGTTTTCAAGTTTTAATTATAGGTATATTTATCGATGTTTTAGAGTATTTTATTTTTATTTTGTAATTTTGATTTTATTATTTTATTTTATTATCTTATATAATTTTATCTTATTTTTATGTACATAAATATATTTTTGTTATATTTTTCTGATATATTTACACTTAATTAAATAGGTTTATTTATTATATATGTATAAGTATAGGTATTTCATCTATGTATTTAGCATACATATTTTATTTGAGTGTTTAATTAATGGTTTCATTCTAATTTTAATATAAATAATAATTACAAAAATAAAAATTTAAAATTATGAAAATTATAAAGAATAAATAAAATGAATATTTTATTCAGATATATTGTGCAATAGGGATCCAAAACCTAACTTTCACACCTTAACTCTAAAAAATATGAAACTAACATCATTAAGTAGCTTATTAAAAGTTATATACAAATATTTTGATTTTTTATTTGAGAGATATAGGTCTGGGAAGTTCGGATTTTGGAATCTTATTCAGGATATAACTTTTACATTGTATATTATTTTTGTATAAACTCAATTTTGTATTTTTTTCATATATTATTATCCATAACTTTCATGAATAAAGTTTCTTTATTTGAGGTGTGGAGGGAGGATAATAAAATAGGTCCCAAAAATGAATAAATAAATGGGATTTTTATTGAAATATTGGCCCTTATCTCCCCCTACTTTATTCCTTATCGACCTAATCATCGAGATGCCTAGGTCTCAGAGTTTAGGATCATAAAATACCTTTGGCATTTTATTATTTTTCTTTTATTTTCTTTATTCTATAATTTTGGCATTAAAAACTGCCTTTATACAATATTTATTCAACAAGAATGAATGTTAATTTGTGCAAATTAAGGAAATTTTTAACTAGGGTTTTTAAGGCCAAAATGATAGAATAAATGTGATGAAATGGAGATTCAGCACCCCCTATACTTTCCTTTGATAGTCCCTAGTAAACAATTATGCAATAAGTGCAGAAAACAAAAATAAAAAAAGAAAAAGAAAGTGGATTAAGTTTAATTGTCAAACTTGTCTTCACAAAATCAAAGTTTGGAGCATAAGTCGGGCCTTTGGAATTTTAATGCGGGTGGGACCTTATTGGGAATCGGATTTGAAACACAATAGCCTTTGAGAATCCCAAAACTTAGCTCAAGTATCCTCAATAGCCATGCCAGAATATTTCAACTTATGCACAAACCCTTATGATTATGAATCTGACTTGTACAGTGTATGTGATGGTGGATCTCTCCAACTGAAATGACAAAGAGACTGACTTCTCCAGCATGACAACCCAGTGATTCCCCAATCCAGCAATTCTTTCCTCGAGGAGCGAGGTATTCCCTTTTAAGTTCAAGTGACAACCAGCTTAAGAGGATGGGGTGAAGAGAATAATCAGCGGTAGCTAGTGTAGCTACCTATCCTAGGATGCATGACCAGTGTAGTCAAGTCATCCAACTTCAGGCTCACAAGGTATGACTTAGAAGCTCAAGCTATCTTATTGACTACACAAATATATACACTCCAGCAGGCATTTTATTTTCAATCTGACTAGTCCACTTTTTTGGAATTTTTGCTTTTTGCATTTTTTTAAATACTATATACAACAACATTTACATAAGGAGTTTTCCTCTTGAGTCAGTAGATTATCCATCTTTTGAAGCATTATTGTAACCCACACTCTCCTGTCTTTAGACGTCTCTGTTACTGGACTGATTGGGGTGCACTTCCCTCCCTAGACGAGGACAAATGTTTCCACTTGTGTCATCTCATACCGGCAAATCCAATTCCCTCACCACTCCAACTGAGTTAAGCCAAGTGAAAGGTGCAAGTGTCCAAGTGAGGTCATTATCAACAAGAGTCGTGTGCGTGCTCTAAAATACTCTACTTAGGTAGTCATGAATCCATTAAGCCAAGTCTCACAATTCTCAAAGAACTAAGTCAACTACACATGAAGTACCTCAATTCCAGATCCTATAAGATTCATGTGATTAGCTAGATTTAAGGTCCAATCAAGATCAAATCTCTGGATTTTACTAAGACTTGTTCAATTATCAAACTCAATCCAAAAAATATGAATGCTATGCAAATGATATGTAGAATGCAGAAAAATATTTTTGTGATATAATTTTCAAAGTTTTAACCTTTTTATGGGTTTTTGAAAAAGGTGATGCATATGCAATTTTGGGGGATTTTTTCAAAAAGATTTTGCAAATGTTTTTTGTATTTTTAGTTTTGCAAATGTTTTGGGATTTTTAAAAACAAAAGATTTTGGCTAAAAATAGGTACAATATTTACACGTGGATGCATCTTATATTTACCAAAATTGGGATTTTCAAGAATTTTAAAATGGATAAGCGATCCTTTTTATAGATATAAAGAATTTTAGTGTGATGTATTCTTCAAACTTATTTGAAAATGAATTTTCAAATCTCTTTTAAAACTATAGTCCAAAATAATTTTTGCAAATAATTTTTATAAACATTTGAATTGCAAGGCTTTTTCAAACAGTATCTATATATTTTTCAAAATATTTTTGCAACCATTTTCCAAACCATTTACAAATAGTTTTTCAAACATTTTTATTTCACACATCGAAAAGGAATTTTTACAAACAAAATATTTTCACAAAGGTTGAAAATATTTAACATTTTTTCCAAATATCTTTCAAAAGATTTTTCAAAAATATTTTTAAAAAATATTTTCAACCTATTTTTCAAACATTTTGCAAAAAAAATATTTTTATCTGATTTATTAGTCAGTAACTACAAAAAGAATATGAGGAATAATATGCATCTTTTTATTAAATGATTTTAATAAATTTTATAGTATATTTTATATAGTATTTTAGCTATTTTTATTATTAAAAATACAAAAGTATGGGTTATGGCTATAGTATATGCACAGTATATATGACACCCCTATACTTTATCAAATTTATTTTATTTAACTCTATAAAAGATGTGTATAGTGCAAGTAGTGTAGAGTGTCAAACACAGGGAGCAGAATGGATAGATTGTGCAATAATGTGGAAGCTATGTGATTGTGCTTCTTTGTCTATTTTTTGTGTGTTTTTTATTTTAGATTATTATTTTTTTATAAATTTTTATATTTTCTTTTTAATTTTATATTTTTAAGTTTTTATTTTTATATTTTTATATTTTGTATTTCCTTTTTATTTTAAATATATAATATAGAGTTTAATAGACTATATATACAATAATAGATAAAAGATATATAAATATAACTAAAAAACAAAAAATTACACAAATATATATTTTTTATTTTAATTATTTTTTATTGTTGTTTACTATTTTTTAGTGAATTTTGGTATTTTATATATTTTTAAAGTCAAAAATTCCTAAAAAGGGATTATTTAAATGGTCGAATTTGAAATGATGATAGAAAATAGCAAAATTGGTCCAAAATTCTTCAAATCAATTTTAATAGATATATAATATATATAATTATAAAACAGAAAAGTGTATTTCTAGGATTTTTAAGAATTGTATAGATTTTTATAAAGGATTCTGGGGTTTTTCAATTTTTAAGAGTTTTGTTTTTCTATTTTTAATGGTTTTGGTCCGAAGCTAAAAACCTTGAATGCATGAAATATATTTTGGGGGAATTTTTCAAAACATTTTATATGTTTATTAGTATTTATACTATATACATGGACTTTTAGTTCTCTTTTTTACTTTTAATAAATATTTAAGAGTCTCGAAATGCAAAAATAAATGGCATGAAACTACAAGCATCCAGGAACTTAATGTTATTTTTGGTGATTTTTGGAATACAATTGATATTTTAAATAAATAGAGGAAGTAAAAAGAAACAACATTCTAGCAAGGGCATATATGTAATTAAAAGAAATCTAGGGCCCTAGTTGCATTTTTTCCAAAAATATATAAAGAAGTTAAAAATTTTCCGTGCCAAAATAGAAATACAACAAGTTCTAGGGACACACTTGCAAAATGCCCACCTTACGTAGGCGGCCACGTGAGGTGAGCTGATATGGACATATTAGCAATATCAAAAGTCTGGAGACCTAATTGCAAATATTACAAAAGTATTTAAACGACATAGGAAAGTTTGAATTTTAATATTTAAATATAAAAATGACCGGGTGGAGACTGCACAATACCCAGTCAAGGCGGAAGCGGACGGTGTATCTCTCTTCACTTGTGCCATGTGCCGCGCTCCTACGCTGTGATGATGTGTCACGTTGGACGGCCCAGATTGAATTCCCAGGAGAGGATCGACGACTGAAGGAGGGCACGATTCGATACTCGTTGTACGCCACCAAGAACATGCCAAATCAGACGGTGGAGAAAGGCAATGGACGAACAGGGAAGAAGTTGCGGAGATGCAAACTTCCCCCATCTTGATCTTCCTCCTTTGACACTCTTGCTGCTCCAATGGTGGTCCAAAAGCTTCCTGGAGGGCACGTATGTCTGCTGGAGGGTGTAAAAGGCTCTGGCGAATGCCGGAGGTCACCTACAGGGTCGAGGAAGCGGAGGTGCTCCAGGTTCTTCCACTTCTGTAAAATCAATTCCAAACAGAGTCCTTCGCCCCGCCAACACCTATAGGGAGAAAAAGCAAACAAAATGAAGGGGGTTGGGGCTTTATTGGTGGCTATGGGTGAAGGATGAAAGGTGGCGGAGTCTTATACAGGACCCACGATTCCCAATAGTGAGTCGTGGGCATATCGCGCGAACAAATCCTTCTCCAGTAATAGGTTCTGGGGGGGGCATGTTTTCAGGCCAAGCCTCTCTCAGACCTTCGGAAGGAGATCGCCTCCCCGCCCAGCTTAATCACGGGCCCTTTCTTTTTCACTACCTCATTTCCGCCTGAACAAGCAAGCGTCAGGTTCACTATCTTATCAGAGTGGAGTCTATCATGAGAAGTGTGGCTAAGATTAGAGAAATTCGGAGATGAGACGATCGGGAGGACTATTGCTTTCTTCTTTCAGGCCAAGTCCATCCTTTATAAGTCGCGAGGTCCGCCTAGATTGTGAGTACTGAAGAGAGAATTGCATCTCAGCAAGGTGGCGGAGTTGGGAAGCCCAAACCAGATCCAAGAAGGATCTGAGGGTTTGGAGGCACGTGGAATGATGGGAAACAGCAGGAAAGGCAAAAGGAGGTGGTCAGTGGGTCGTCCAACAGTGCGGTACAGTGTATGGGTGTTCGCCGGAGCTCAGCTCCAACGAACTACGAATTGAGGGTTTAACGCTAAAGGAAGGGATCTAAAGGTAAAATTAAAACAAGCATCAAACCTAGAGCTAATCTAAGCTAAGAAAATATAAGAAAAGGTGTAACTCGACTAGCTGGAGGCCAGGATATTGGTCCTCGACAACGGTGATGGATGGATGTAGTGGAACGCTGCCTTGGCCTTCGCTTGGCTTCGCTACAGTTGGCTGGAGGGAGTTTGTCACCTTCTCTGGTCCTAAACACAAGAGAGAGGGGGTAAATCTAGGGTAAAAGGGATTTGAATCAAATGGAGGGATTGAGGGAGGTTATGTACAACGAAGTGGAGGAGCAACGTTCGAGGCGACATCTAGGGCGAATCGATGGAGATCGGCCCTAGGAAAAAGCCAGGCGTGGATGCCGGTTGTACAAGGAAGAGATTTGAGGAAGGAGTGAAATCTCCTCGAGCAGTGTATCAGCGACCAAAATATCGAGAAGTAGGGTCAAGAGCTGGTTCTGACAAGCTACAGGATGAGGGGCACAAGAGTTGGACCGCAGGTCAACTCCAGACTCAACCTGGTTGGTCCACGTGGACCAACCAGGAAAAAACCTAGTTGAAATTATTTAGAAATTGGATAATAAATAATAACAATTTTATTAAAATAAAATTATAAAATAAAAAAATGTTTATTATTTTCTGTAGAATTTTATTGTAAATTTTATTTATTTTTTGAGGTATTTTATTATAAGTAGTTTTTAGGTTTTTATTTATAGGTATATTTATCTATATTATGAGTATTTTATTTTTTGTAATTTTTAATTTTATTATTTTATTTTGCTATTTTATATAAATTATAACTTATTTTTATATACTTAAATATATTTTTTTTATATTTTTTGGTATAATATGTACACTTAATAAATAGGTGTATTTATTGTATAGGTATAGTTATTGTATATTCATCTATATATTCATATATTTTATTTAATTTTAATGTTTTATTTATTGTTTTATTTTAGTTCTAATATGTACATATGTTACAAATAATATTAAAAAATTATAAAATTGTACAATTATAAAAATAAATAAATAATAAATAAAATGATTATTTTATTCGAGTATATTGTACAATAACGTTCCCAAACCAAACTTTCACATCTTAATTTCAAAAAATATGAAACCACCTTCATTAAATAGCTTATAAAAAGTTAAATAAAATTAAAGGTGATTTTGATATATTTTGAGTTGTTATTCAAGAGATATAGGTATGGGAAGTTGGAATTTTAGAATCTTATTTAGAGTATAACTTTTACGCTGTATATTATTTCTGTATGAAATCTATTTTTTATTTTTCAATATATTATTATCTACAATTTTTCATGTACAAAGTTTCTTTATTTGAGGTATAAAAAGTATTAAATAAAAGGGATTTTTACCCCCATAACCTTGAGTAATGCCACAATGACAATCATAACCCTGCATAATCATGAATTACAAAAGAAATCCCGAGTAATGCTTAACTCTTACATGACATAACCCTGTATTATATTCCATTTGGGATACCCGTTATATTCGACGGTTTCCATTGAAAAAGACAAAACTGCCCCTAAAGCTCATTCTTATTTACAAAACACGCCATCCTCTCTTCATGCCCGTCTCTCTCTCCCCTGCTCGAAGCAGCCGCTATCGTCGATCCTTCCCTGCTAGAAGCCCGCCGCCGATCCTCCCTTGCTCGAAGCCCCTCCCCTAGAGCAGCTCCTCCATCCTCTCTTCGTCGATCCCCCCCCCACCCTACCCGCACCGACCCTTCCCCTCCCTCGGTCGGTCGAGCCTTGCTTTCCCTCACTCGAAGCCCCTCCCCTAACCTCGTACGCTGACCTTTCCCTCCGTTGCTCGAAGCCCCCCACCTCGTAGCCCGCCGAGCTTCTCATCTTGCTCGAAGTTGACTGACGAACTCTCCTCGAAGACCCCCCCCCCCGGGCTGACCTTCTCCTCCCCCGCTCGAAGCAAGCCACTGATCCTCCTTGAACCCCCCCCCCCCCAGCACCCAACCCCCGTTGCTGCCTGCACCCACAAGATCTGACGAAGCCCCACCATCCCCCTCCCCCATGTGCCCCTGCCTGCCTCCTCCAACAAGCCCCCCACCCCCACCGACCTGCAATAAAGCTGCCCTCCCATCGTCGCCGCTCCTCCTCGAACCCCCCCCCCCCCCCCGCGTCGCCGCCCCTTGTTTGTGCCCTACTCGAAGGCCACCGAGCTCATCCCCTTCCCCCACGCCGATCCTTCCCTGTTTAAAGCCCCCCTGCACCCACGAGCTCTGACGAAGCCCCACCCCCTCCCCACGTCTGACTCCCCCCACCGACTGGCAATGAAGTTGCCCTCCCACCGTCGCCACATCCGCCTGCAAGCCTGCCCCGTCTTGTTATTTATTTTTTTCCTTTCATTTTTTATTTTGGATAATCCTAGCTGTAAGATCATATATTTATTAGATTAACTCACTCATATGGTTGAGTTTAACATATTAAACTAATGGAGGGTTATGAGTGTGAGAAGGAGTGACTATCTGAGGTTTCTCGTGTAATTCATGATTATGTAGGGTTATGATTGTAATTACAAAATTACTCAGGATTATGGGTGAAAAAATCCCAAAATAAAATGGGTACCAAAATGAATAAATAATAAATTAGTGAATGGGCTTTTTATTGTATTATTGGCCCTTATCTCCCCCTACTTTATTCCTTGTCGACCTAGTCATCAAGATGCCTAGGTCTCGGGGTTAGGGTCATAAAATACCTTTGGTATTTTATTCTTTTTCTTTTCTTTATTCTATAATTTTGCATTAAAAACAATATTGTATACACAATTTATACAACAAAGAATGAATGTTAATCTATGCAAATTAATGGTATTTGCATGCATTAGCTAGGGTTTTTAAGGCCAAATGATAGATAAAGGTGATGAAATGGAGATTCATCGGTAGGGGACGAGGAGAATAAAATTGGTCCCAAAAATGAATAAATAATGAATAAATAAATGGAATTTTTACTGAAATATTGGCCCTTATCTCCCCCTACTTTATTCCTTGTTGACCTAGTCATCAAGATGCCTAGGTATCGGGGTTTAGGGTCATAAAATACCTTTGGCATTTTATTCTTTTTATTTCCTTTATTCTATAATTTTGGCATTAAAACTGTCTTTTATATGGTATTATTCAACAAATAATGAATGTTAATTTTGTACAAATTAAAGGTATTTACATGTAGTAGCTAGGGTTTTTAAGGCCAAAATGATAGAATAAAGATGATGACATGGAGATTCATCATTTATCGGGGTACTTTACAATCCATACATCTCCTATGTTCCTTTAGATCCTAGAAACCAATATTGTTCCAATCAAAATTTGACCACCATACATCCTGTCTTATCTTGTAATGTATACATCCATATGGTCCATCTTAGCCCCTTTTAGTCAACTCATCCTTTATCGGGGTACTTTACAATCCTATCAGTTGGTTCATCTAGGATACTAGCACCTCGCCTATCATGGTGTATCCATTTAGTTATCTAACTTCAGCAACATGGATAGTCTACGGTCTTGGCCCATATCGGACCTTACGCTATGATTCCAAGGTACTAAATACCTTAGAGTTGGGGTTCCTCTATAGGCATGCATTGTGGTATGTACATCCTATCTAATTTCCTAACACTCCATGTGCTCCACTGGTCCGTTTTACTATTGTAAGTATGCGGTCATGATCCATGCCAGATCTGATGCTATGACTCTAAAGTATTTATCACTTTAGGGTTGGAGTGCCTCTATAGGTATGAATTTGAAGTGCATGCATCCTAGAAAAGTTCCCAATACTCCCACAATCCTTATATATATTTATAATTATCATAGGGCTTATACTTCTAGACTCCTTCAGCCTCTAATGGGCGTACTTCATTCTCACTCACTGTCCCCAAATCTACATTTAATTTCATGCCCTCTCAAGGATCCCAATATCTGTGTATCATCAAATCAATTATCTTTATGCATTGGATTTAGCCATACACTATAAATAATGATATATAGCTTAATTCACAAAGGAGACATGATACATTCATTCTGTCATTATATCACAATACCTACATTCCACTTAAGAAAATCATTGCGGCATGGTACAAAGGACACTACAGGAAAGATGTTTGTTGAACACAAGATGTATGTATATCAGATCTAGGAATCCCTCATAACCATTCGATCGATGTTCAATATGCTCTCACTTACCGAGGCTCACCTCATCGAGTTCTAAATCAACTTTAACTTACTATAGACCTATTCTAGTCATTTACCATCTTATTTCAATTACTCCAGACATTTATCATATATCATAATGTCCTAGATAATTCTACTTTTTTTAGAGTCAAATTCCACCATTTTAAGGTCCATTTAGTCAAAAGTTTCCAGAATGATCGATCATCTAACTTTGATGATCGATCAATACCCGATCAATCAATAAAGAAACTATGATCTATCATGGTTAAATGATTGATCATCCATTTGACATGATCGATCATTGATGAATCTCAGATTCATCACTCTAAATCTCATTTATTAAGCTCAAATCCCTAAAAATTAACAGCATTCAGGCATCTATTCTGCAAAATTAGCATTCATGCATGTTTTCATAAGAATTGCATTTTAGCACTAATTTTTGCATAAAATAAGAAGCCAAAAATCCAAGCCAAAATGACCTGTAAATAGCCTAACTTCTCGGATTTTTAACTCATTCATGCTAACTCCGAATGACACGAAACCACCTTCAATGTGTACATATCACTAACAAGATTAAATGAAAAATATAAAAAAATACTAACCCAAATAAGTGGACCAAAAACCCAAACCCTAGTTCTAGGATTTCCGGACTAAAAACCTCATATCTTCCTCATCCAGTGTCCGTTTTAATCCTACTCACTTTTGAACTAATGAACATTCAATTGCCTTCAAAACAAGACCAAGTTCAAGTAAACCATATCTCATATGTAAAAATTTGGTTTTGGGCCTCTTTTGTACATTTTGTATTTTAGCTGATTTTGACTTATTATTTTATGTACATAATTTACCTATTTTAGTTCATTTCTTTTTTATTTGTCTTCTTTGATAAAAGTTTTATTAAAATGTGCAAAAAGTCAAATCTAAATTGAGCTTAAAGTCAAAGAAACAAATTGAGTGCAGGTCTTCACTAATCAATTGTACAAAATGAGTCATTTTCTTATTTTATTTTATTTCTTCTTTTTCTTAATTAGTAAAAATCCAAAAAAAAATAAATTAATGTGTAATTATTTATCTTTGATTTTACCATATTTTTTTCGGATTTTTATCTGGTTTAAAAATGACATAAAATTTATAAAACCCAAAAATCAAGGTAATCTATGTACATGGGATACCCCAAAAATTCACTTCATTCATTTGATCGATTTTGGTTTCGATGTCTTCATGAAAGTTGTAGATCTCATCGAGACAAGAAATGTTTGTGAAGGAACTTTTTTGATCTGAGGTCGTTTACTATTTCTTTTTGATTTTACAAACTATTTATTTTTCGATTTTTCTGGTGCTGACAGGTGGCAGCTCCTGGAGCCGCCACGTGTCAGCCATTTTTGGCTTTATTTATTAAGTTTTATAAAATAATAAAAAATAAAAATAAAAGCACCTACACGTGCGTCGCACGTGCCTCCCAGGCACGTGCTCCGCACGTGCCTCGATCTTCCCCCTTCTTGTCGACACGTGGCCCCAAGAGGGTCGTCCGATCTCGGCCGATCGGATGGCCCCTGCTCATCTTCCTCATCTCCTCCTTTCTGGAAACCACCGTCGCCGCCCCGCGTTTCACCCATCTCCGCCGTGAATCTCGCTGCAAGATCTCGTCTCCGATCATCCCTCGAGCCAATCAAATCCCGACCGACCTCCACCGTAATCTCAATCTCCGATTCGTGCCGCCAATCCATCCCAGATCACCTTCGAATCCTTCGATCCCCTCGCCAAATCTCTCTTCGCTTTCAATCATCGATCCTAACTTCGAATCGCCGACCACCCCGGACCTTCCTTCTCTAGCGCATCGCACACCCTTAAGCAACGCCACCCCCGACGTCAGAATCATCCGCCGATCAACCCGAGGTTTTGCTCCAGGAGTGACAGTCCGGCCAACACCTTTGCAGCGTGATCCGGGGTCTTGTGCCTCGTCGCAGCTCCCTACGTCTGGCCGTTGCTCCACTCCGGCGCGTCGTCGTTGAGCCTCCAACCAGGTATCCCCTCCTCCTCCAGAACTTCACCTCATCTCCATCCCCATCCCCGATCTCTCTATCACTCCCTCTCGATCATTATCCTCCCCAATGCTTCCCCACGACTTCGACGTTCACCTCCGACTCCATCGACGTTCACCTCCGACTCCATCACCAACACCGCCATCGACTTCGACCACCACCTTCACCGACTGCATCAACCACCGTCGCCAACCCTCGTCTTCATCATCTCCAACCAGCAAGGTCATCATCTTCGTCGTCGACAAAACGCGCCTCCTCACCACGATCAACGCAAGCTTCATCTTCTCCACCTCCAAAGCTCGCCGGACTCCGCCCCTCCACTGACGTTCGCCGGCCGTGTGTCAGCCATCTGCAATTGTCCGATCACAACGGGGCTCAAGATCTGATCGTCCAAGACTAAAGAAATCTAGAGCGTTGGATCATCTTCATCAACGGCCCTGATCCGCATCCGAGCCTATCTCCGAGCCACCGCCCGCACCAGGAGCCTCGGGCGGCTCAAGGCAAGCAGAGAGCGACACGTGGAGGCTCGTCCCAAGCCTCTGGCCCGAGCCCACACCTGCACGTGGTCCGCATGTGACCAAGGGGCATATTGCAAGAGGTCCCCAGTCATTCTTCCTATTTGTGCCAAAGCCCCCGCCAGCCAGAGGTCGCGTGCTCCGCACATGACCCTCTGGGAATTTTACAGTAGAACCCCTAAGGGTTCAGGTAATCAAATTTAGGTCCCCCTCTGTTCTATTATTTATTTTATTTAAATTGCAGAAATACCCTTGTGTTCCCCATTGAGTTTAGACCTTTACATTGCATATTTTATTTATCCAAAAAATAGCATGATGTTCTTTCATTAATTCTATACATTTTGACACCTTGTGGATATTTTTATGATCAATAGTTAATTAACAATTAATTGTTTTGTGGAAAATTGAATATTTTGCCACTTTGTGCTCTTAAATTTATATTTGATCAACCGTTGCTCTAAAAATTTCCAAAAAATCACATATTTTAGAATTAATTGTGCTTGACCTTGTTTCCAAAAAGATTTGCATTTGCATGCATAGTTTGCCTGTAAAAATCATTTTGCATATTTCAGTGTTTAATTTTTAGTAGGTATTAGATCTCACATTTTTAAGGTTTAAGATTCTTCTGAGATCAATCACCTAGTGATAGATCTTAGATAATTTTGTTCCTTGAAAATAAGTAGGTTTAATACATATCATAATTAGATATTGAAATTTATTCTGTTTACATTTAAAAATTCATAAAAAATTCATATTGCATCCAAAAATTCCAAAAACAATTTAGTGCATTCATTTCATCATATTTTGCATAGTGGCCAAGTTTCATATTTTTCGGACATCGTTTGAACGTAATTTGGATTTTAGTCTCTAAAATAAGCCGAAATTGCATCTTGTATCCCTTATTTGCATTAAAATTTCCAAAAAAAAGATCGTCTCGAAAACCGTGCACAAATTTTGATAGACATAATTGTAGGTTGTTCCTTTGCCTCCTTGTGTTCGACATTGGAACTTGTCCAAGTAAAATAAACATAAAACCACTTAATTAAAAATTGATTAAATATTCGTGGTTATTTTCTTGACCGATTCCGATTGTCGCCTACGACAAACGAAAAAATTAACTTATTTTAGCAAGAACAAATAAACATATCTCCTTTTACATGCGCAATTTTTGAACTCGCCAATCATGCATTATAATCCTACTTTAAAGTGATTCTTAACGTCTTCATTTTTAACCCTGAGATTCTTAAAGTCTTCATTTTTAAGGATGTGATTCTTAGAGGATGACTTCCTTAAGAGTCAAGATAAGAATGAAGTAATGGAACTCATAGAATCCATACAAAATAATGAGGTTCCTAAATTTGAAACTAAGAAGATAATTGAAAATGAGACACTCATACCTCATCGAAAGAGTTCGAGGCTGGTTAAACCACCTATATGGTATGGATATAATGTGTCATAAGAGTTTGACAATAACCTGACTTCATATGATGAAGCATCTGAGGATTATATCATGGATAGATGGATGTTAGCAATATAGTCTAAAGTAGACTCCAAGATATTGCTAAATATAGTTACACAACTTGACTATAACATCTAGAAGATGGAAGTCAATACTGCATTCTTATACCTCAACGAGGATATCCATATAAAGTAGCCCTGGGCTTCATAATTGATGAATACAAAGTGTAAAAGCTAAGGAAATCCATCTACGGGCTCAAACAAGCTTTTTATAGTAGGGACATTCCGTTTGTTGAAACCTAAATATTATGATTTCAGATTGAATTTTGATGAACCATATAAAGCTTAGTGGGAATGTAATTGTGTTAATCATGGTAAATGCAGATGTAATTCTAATCATTTGGAATGATGTATAAGATTAACACGTGATTGTAGTAATAAAACATCTTGGAGGATTTAATACCATAGAGATAGTGATCTCCAAGTCTTCAAAAACCTTGAAACACTTAAGTTAGTGTTTTATCTAAGAAGATAGAGATCTCCATGCGTAAGGGTGTTCAAATAAAGATAATGGAAATCCCTTACTGGTTATGTTACTAAGTTGTGGTGCAAGACACAGTGACTGCTTTAACAATATTGAGTATCAGTTGCATAGGATGCAACATTCACATTGGATGTGAGCATTGTTACATGGGATATGTAAATCTGTAAATGGACTTGGCATAGTATCTTGGAACATAGTCACTAATAAATCGATCGAGATGTATATCTACATGGCTTATGATTAGCACACAAGTGTGGGATTAAAGATTAGCCCATTAATAACACTTTGGGCTAGTGGAATATTGTTGAACATGAGTGCCCATGGAGAGCCATTATGCAATAAAAGTCATTAAAAATAATTCCTTGATTGAAATTAAGATAAATTAATTTGCATAATAGGTCTCTTCATAGAATTAGGGTTATGTACCGTGGCCATTTTTATATTATAGTTGTTGATCCAAATATTGGATCATAGATGTTAGTGCAGGGTTGAATATCTAAAGGGTGAGATTGAGGACTCAATGTCACCATCAAGTGATTATCAAGAAAGGATCTTTAACCTGAGTTGGAAATGGAAATCCTTACTCTTGAGGCTGATATCGGACATACCTCTTGATGTAGGTCCTCTGTATAGGAATGGAGATTCAGAGGTATCATATGAGTTAGGTCAAAGAGTTGACTTAAAGAGATCGAGATAACCAAGACATGTATCGTATGATGTCACGATACAAGCATGTGTCCTATGACTGGATACAGATGCATTACTATGTGTATGAGTATGTACATTTGATAGACTAGTAGGTTGATGACCTAATTAAGGTCTATACACCGACATACTAGTGTGCATACAAGGGCATATGAGTAATACAATCTCTTAAAGGGATCATACATGTTCACTACTGAATCAGAAAACATGAACTCACTTATGAGATATTAGGATAAACTAAATTCCAATATTTGTCATCTGGCTTTGGAAGCATGACATGATTTGAAGGTATGATATATTCTTTTAGAAAGCATATGTTTGATACCAACTCCAAAGGATCGAATATAAAACTTAGGATAAAACCATGAAGGAGACAATCCAAAATGGGATCAAAACTTCGAGTTTTTATCACAGCCTTCTAGTATGTAGGATGCGCAGGTATCGGGAGTACTCGAGAGTGATGTGATCTTAAACTATTGTATACCATGACGATTCCATTCCGAGGAAGTGATGGAACATGTTTCGATTTTAGTGACTCCACTCAGTAAACTAGTTATCCAATTTAGTCCAAATGTTGGATATTGATCTGAATTGGATTCAAAGACAATGGGAAGATTGGGTGATGTATCTGACATGATCAGACATCTCTGAGAGGTCTTCTAGATCTGGATATGAGATTAGATTTCATTATCCAAGTCACTATACATGGATATATAGTCACCCTGCCCAATCTCCAAGCATCTGCAGAGAAGGCATATTATCCTCAACGAAGTTTAAGGAGTGTTCCTAAAGAGATGAAACTGAAAATTAAGACTATGAGGGAATGGGAGAACACTATCCCGAATAGTGTTATCCACAGTTATCCAAGAATAATGTGGATGAGATTCACATTATTTTTGGATATATATCGTGATGATTTTGAGATAATTGAATAGAATTTAATTATCTTAAATAAGATTAATATGGATAGTGTTATCCATAGTAATCATTCATAGTATGGATAAGATCCACAATATCCAATTGAGTCTTGATTGTGAATAGGATTTACCAAATTTAATAATAATGTAAATTGGATTTACATTTAATTTTGGACCTATGAATATGATTCATATTTTTGAATGCATATTTGTAATTGTCACAAATAATTTTGAATTATTTGATGATAATTAATTTACAAAAGTTATTCAACAAATGAGAGAGATTAATTGTTGAGATGATGCAACTAATAAAAGAAAAAAGGGAAAAAAGAATTATGATGATAAGGTGGATGTTCATGATGGGACCCACTATGATGGATGTCCCATCTTATCCATGTATTTGTCTTCTTTTTAATTTTTTTATAAATCTTTATTTGTTGCAAATTCCTAAGATAATTCAATCTTCAAAATTAGTTAACAAGAAAGAGAACATTGTTGTTTAAAGATAAAAAGAAAATAAAACTGATAAGTACAAATAAATAGGGGATGCCCATGATGGATCCTACCATGGGACGCCCCCCTCTTTTATTGGATTATTTCTTTTATTTTTCCTTTCTCTTCATTCTTTTTTTGTTAATGCTTTTTGGAGATTAATAACTGATAAAATAAGTTGATAATTTGTTATCAAATTTTATACTCAAGTTGTTGAGGAGCAAAATTTTAAGAGGAGTTTTTAATTGCTCCTACATTTTCACGAAATATGGCCAGAGATCTCAGGACGCTTGATAGTAAGCAGATAAATTGTGGAAACATATGTCGCTTGTAGGTCAGATGGAAGTACTTACCTACTTATTGACTCGTTCGTGTTTACCAAAGTAGCAGAAGTCTTCACCAAGGGCTAAAAGGATTCTTTTAAGGAGAGAAGAACCTAAGGAAATAACATCGGGATATTTGTGGAGCTAATGTGCATGTGGTGGCATGGATTCTTCTAAGGAGAGGGACAATTTAGATGCAAGACTATCATCGTTATGTTGCATCTCCAGGCCAACTCAAGTCTTAGTGCCCAGATGTTTTGAGATGCTCGAACGAGAAGCACCTACGTTGTGGAAACCTGCTCCAATTTGCAGGGATTCTTCAAAGAAGAGAGGCAACTGCAATGCCCATCAATCAACATTTTGGCTTTTTCTTAGCTTCTCTTTTATCTTGTCCAGGGCCATGTTGACCATTTTCTAGGTTATTTCCATGTTCAAGGTCATGTTGACCATTTACTTTTTCACTCTTTCCAATACAATGCCATGTTGGCCACCTCATCAATAAGAAGGACTAGTCCTTCACTTGATCCTCATATAAACATCTTTTTAAGTATGAGAGAGGATAACTGGACCCCAAAATTACCGGGCGCTATTGAAAAAAGCTATTGAGGAGCAATTAATCTTGTCCATCTATTCATCAATTAGGAATGCAATCCTAACGGTCTGAAAAAGTATATAAGGATAGGTAGACCAAGCCTACCTCAATTCATTCCAATGACTAACAACTCTCCTCTCCCTCTCCCTCTATGTGTGTGTGTATGTGTGTCACTCTCTCCCCTTCCCCCTGTGATGACCCTGAGGATCCGACTACTTGGCAAACAGATTTCATGCATGCACATTTCCACAATTGAAACACATAATAAACATAAGCATGATAAAATAGCACAAAAATTGGAACTTAAAATTTTCATTTCACATCCATCCAGTTCCATTCATCCACAATCAAATCCCTAGATAGTTACAGTCCATGTCCATAAAATATAGATGTACCATGTATGCATTAAAAGGTTGTCCATACATACAATTTACATCTCATGTCTCTCGAACTACAAGTGAAGTAAAAGTAGTAAAACCTAGCTACAAGTACCGCACCACAAAAGGAAATCGTGTAGCTACACCAAAAATAAACCTCCAAGCAAGAACCACTCACTGCTACGGCTACTCCTGAGAACCTGTGGCTCCGACGTGAAGTACGTTATGAGCAAATTTGCTCGGTACGGTGCTAAAATAACAACAAGTAAGGTGCAAAGAAAGTATGCAAAAGAAAACAATTGGATGAATAATCCTTACAAAGAAAATAATACTTTGATTATTACCTTAAATTCCCAAGCATCGTGGATATTTTGTTGTCTTGATCCACGTGGGACCTCACAATATGACTCTAAGGCACTAAGTGATCTTAGGGTTGAGGGGCCTCCATAGGCATGCAGTGAGATATAATGCATCCTAACTAAGTCCCAACATATCCAATAGCTCCTTATACCAACGTGTAACTCCGAGTTAACCCCAGGTATTCCACCTGATTCATCACATTACGATTCACTCAACCAAATCCCAACACGCAACTTATCGCGAACCGCCCAAGTCCATTACCCATGTATAAGAGTCCACAATGGCGTAGGGCATGACTTAGGCCATCAATCGCGAAGATCATCCATACCATAGTTGGAATCCTCACGACTATAACCCATTCTTCCTTATGCATAGGAGACTCAATTCATTTTCTATCTTCAATAGCCACATTTCCCAAAGCTCCCCTCTTAATGGTCCCGTCCAAAATACCAATCAATATGGCCTACACCAATTATTACATGAGTGTTAACTCTAAGTGAACAAGTGAAGAAATAGACGGTCAATCATGACTCACTCTCTAAGCAAATAGGATTTATGGGTAATATGTAGATATGTATATTTACATCGGTGTTTCAATGTACGCCTTTATCATTAGGTTCTTGTCCATGCTGTGGTGAATTGATCTTAAGTGGCATGTGGGTAATGGAATAGTTGCCGCCATGTGAGGGGTATGCACCCTTGGGGCCTCGTGTAGAAATTTAGACATCACAAACCCAGCATGTGTTGGTGAGGGGACATGCTTCTTCGCACATCGATGAATCGACACGAGGTGTTCAACCTTAGTAGTTGTGTGTCTTCACACTAGTACTTAGAGGGTGAGCCATCTTGAGGCTCAACACATGTGTTTTTAACTTAATATAACTCACAATGGACCCATTTCAGATGTGTATCAACACATTATAGTAATCCATACATTTATCATATATCATAGTGTCCTACACGGATTTACATCTTTTTAAAGTCAATTTCCACCATTTTTATGGTATATTGAGCCTACAATTTTCAAAATGATCGACCATCTAACTTTGATGGTTGATTCATACTAATCAATCAACAAAGAAACTATGATGTATCATTTCGGTGTCAAATGATCGATCATCCATAATTGCATGATAGATCATACCTGGAACAGTGGTCGAAAACACTCCGGCAACGTCTGATGTAGTTGCTCCGATCGTAAAACTAATTACACCCCCATGTTCATGTTGTTACCCACATCACAAATATATTTTTATCATCTACATGCACATGATAGATCGACGAGAAATCATGAAAATGTAAGGGGATACGATATAGTTTTTGGCTCGAATCTCACCCAAACTCGTAAACAACACTACCTATAGATTCTAAATACTAACAACAACCCATGGTGCAAATATCCTACAGATCCGACAACAAGACGATGGTGAAATCCGTACCTATGGGAATGTTCTCTCATGACTTTCCTTTACCTCGAATGAGAGTTTTGTGTTATTTCATGGAACATGAATGTCCCTACGCTAATCCTCGCTTGTGCTCTTCAAAATTGCATGCTCGAACGTCTGATAGGTGGATGAAATTTTCTTTGACAGGGAAGCTCTGACAAGAGTGGTGGTGGTCCAAGCAAGGGATCAAGTGGTCTGAACCAGTTGGCTCAACCATGCCCTTATATAGGAGTTCAATTTCTAACGGACCCGATTCAGATCCGGATCCAATTAATCGCAGCACCCCCTTGTATTTTATGCATAACTCTCTTATACGGACTCCCATTTTTACGTTCACGGACTCATTAGAAAGGTCTCGACAAGCACTACAAGATGGTGTGGTCATTTTTCTGATTTGGTCTAGGTATCGGTTTGGAACTGGGAAAAATCTTGGGTCCTATTACAAGGGATCTCAAATCATAAAAAAATCCCAAAGGAAGTCTCATCCCCGAGACTTATTGTACCTCTAAAACGGGTCCCAATACTAACCTTAAATCATAAAGGCTCTAAGAGGAATGATCCCATAAAATTCTCAAAGAGAGTGAAACCCATAAAAATCTCAAATGGAATTTGACTAAGGTTTTGATTCCATACCTGCAAATAGATTAGGATACTTCTCCCTCATATCCGCCTCAATCTCCTATGTTACCCCTCGATGTCTAGATTCTAACAGAAGACCTTGACTATAGGAATCTCCTTCTACCTCAGCCTCTAGGCTGCATGGTCTAGTATCTGAACAATCTCCTATGGGAAGGAACAATTCAGCTCCACTGCCAAGTCCTCATAGTTGTTCCATGCTTAGGGTCTCAGATGTACTTTCAAAGATTCGTTACATGGAACAAGGCATGAATGCCCTCAAGGTGTGGAGAAGGGTCATTATATAAGCCACCTTCCCAACTCGAGCGAAGATCTCAAACGATCCCACAAAGTGTGGTGCAAGCTTGTCTTTAGCACCGAATCATTGAACGTCCCTCATTGGTGGTACTTGTAAGAACACAAAATCCCCAACCTGTGATTATAAGGAATACTTTCGACACACAAGGTTGGTTAAGAATTACATCCTTAAGGTATGAACATAAGAAACTAATCCTGAAGCTCGATGACTTGATGAAGCTGGTCGGAGTAGCTTTTTTGACAGCTCCATGTGGTCAGTAATTCCTTGCAGTCTCCACAACTCTAAATGTCGCCTATATGATCTGTGGGGCGAGCAAGGTGTTGTCGCCCACCCGCTGCCAACACATTGGAGTGGTACATCGCCTCCCATACAATGCCTCAAATGGTGCCATGAGGATACTAGCATGGTAGTTGTTGTTGTTGTATGTGAACTCAACAAATGGAATGTGATCCCTTCAGATCCCTTCCAATCAACAACACAAGCCCGTAGCAAATCCTCCCAAATCTGAGTGGTCCTCTTGGACGTCCCCTATGTTTGTGGATGGGTAAGCAGATCTGAGACGTAGCTCGGTGATGAATACCCATTCATTCACCTTTATTCCTTTATTTTGTCTATAAATACCTAATTAAATACAATTAAATGCATCTAACTTGTACAAAGTAACACACTAACTGTTATCTGTAAATAATACATAAGTACATGTATTTAAATACAAATTCAAAAAAAAAAGAAAAGAAAGAAAAGAAAAGGAAGTATTGTAAATACTGACTTACCCTAAACCCTGAGATCAAGTCAGTATTGAATAGGTCGACAAGGAATAAAATAGGGGGAGATAAAGGTGAAATAATATAGACAAAAAGATACAGAAACCTAGAAACCCAAGGTACTCAATACATTGCATATAACCATATTTACATTATTTTATACGCACTCATACATACATCAAATAAATATATTTTCAACATAAAATATATACATAATAATGTATAGAAAAATATAAAAATAATAGGCAAAAAAAAATCATGCACGGTGTACATAGTACACAGATGAAAAAACTACAAACAGAACTTCATTGGTCAATATATCCTCTATATGAACTGAAAATTCATCAAACTCACTTTCATTGTATTTCAAATTAAATCATCTATCTAAAAAAATTGGTTTCATTTAAAATTGAGTTAAATATAAGAGTCAGTTTCTGATTACCATTGTACAAGCGTATCTGTATACAATAATATATTATCTTATCATTTATATTTTTACATTTCTATAATTTTAAATATTATATAAACTATACTAAAAATATAAACATAATTAAAACATCTGAAATAAAATCAAAACGAATAATAGAGTATAATACACAGACATACTATATCTATAATATGTATGCCTATAATTATTTACATACATAAACAAATCAATAAAAATATAATAAAAATATTTAAATGCATAATAAATTCTATTATAAATAAATAAAATATGTAAATATGATAATAAATACATAAAATAAAAAATAAAAATACAATACATATGTATATAGACCTATGTTAATACAGTAAAAATTAATACATAACAAATAAGTAGATATAAATAAATAAAAATAACCTAAAATAAATAAAATAATAAATAGCTTTCATGTTTTAAGATTTATTAAATAAAATCATTTTCTATTTTATTTACATTTTATTTATATTTTAACCCTATTTTGTCTTAACTTGGTCCAAGTGGACCAATCATGGAACACCTAGAGTTGACCTCGGTCAACACTTCATACCCCCTTTGGACCAGTCACTAGCGTGACTTTTCCTATTATTCGCCAAATTTTGTAGCTCACTCCAGGACTCCATTCCATTAGATTCCTTTTTGATATTTCTTTGCCTTCCAATGTTCTTTCACACACATCAAGGAGTTGCATCAGTCAATCCTCGATTGAATCAAAAATCCTAGGCGAAGGATCCTCTCTGGTAAATATGTATATACCATCTTCTCCTCCCAATTTTGAATTTCAATCGAATTTCGCCCACCGTAACCCCAAAATTCCCTTCTAGTTGGGAGCCCTAGTGACAGGAGCATTCCCCCTGCAAATCCAAATGAGGAGAAGGCTGGGGAATCATGGTTCACCATCGCCGGAGACCTTCTCCGAGTGGTTCTGCTCCAAGACTCCCCAGGTCAGGTGAGTGGCGATGTCAAAGAGACCCTATTTATTTGTCATTTTAATGTTTTAGTCGGGTATTTACGAATCAATAAAAAATCAACCATAGGAATCAATTATTTAATCAATTTTTAAGCATTGTGCAGCTATGTGTTTACTTAACCCGGGAAAGCCCCAGGGTTGACTAAAGGAGGCAAAGGAACAAGTTATGGTTCAAATTATAAAAATTAATGTACGATTTTCAAAGAAGGATTTTTTGATATTTTTTATGAAGTATAATGTAAATGCAAAATATACACTTTTTTTATGGATTTTCTGTAGTTTTTTATACAAATAATATGCAAATATTATGAAAATTTGATAGCAAGTTAATTGTGATGAAACTAACATACTTTGAATTGTTGTAATTTTTCTAATGTAAACTGAATTTTTTAGAAATAAAACAATGCAGACTAAGTGATTTTAAGTAAATTAATTTTAATAAATATCAAACTTAATTAATTTCCAAAACTAAAATTATCCTAGGTATACCTAATTAGTATCTATGTAGGAAAAATTAGAATTCCTGAAAACATCAAATTTAAAGAAAATTAAACATGCAAATCAATGATTTTTTTGCACAATATAGAACACAATTAATCCTACATCATGTGAGTTTTTGGGAATTTTTAGAAAATAGTTGACTACTACGAATTAAAGATCTCATAGTGGGTAAAATATAAAAATTATCTCCAAATAATAATAATAAATCAAACACATCTCAAAAAAATGCATTCATTTCATCAAATGGTAAAGAATTAATTGTTCTACAACATGTAATTTTTGAAATGAAAATAAGATGATTATTGAAGGTTCAAAAAAATGCAAAGACAGGGGTGTAGATGCAAATTAAAAAATTAAAAAATGCTGAAATAAACATGTGGGATGACCCAATTCCCACAAGGAGTTTAATGCAATTTCTCCTATGTGGGCACGTGCTTCGCACGTGTTGTTGTCAACGGTGGCCTCTCTACAATTTTATGGAAATGCAAGGGCCTAGCTACAAATTCTCCTCATCCACGCGTACAGAGCATGTGTCATGCAAGGATCAGATGCGGAGGAGAAGGCTCGGGGGTATGGTGGAGGCTCGGATGCTAGAGCCTCCACGTGGTAGGGTGTTCGAACCTGCTCGAGCCTTGATGCGTGGACCAAGGTGGTCAGTGTCGATGTGGCAACCTTGAAGCCGTTCAATCAAGATCGAACGCCTGGAGTGAGGGTCGGTGAGGCGGTCCGCAACATCTATCTATATGGCCATCTAAGTCCAAGATGGAGGCGGTGCATCAAGCAGGTACGACATGGTTGCCTTGAGGAGGAGCTTCGAAGAGAAGAGGTATGGGTGGAGCAAAGGAATCGAGGGTGAGGTGGTTAGCAGCGATCGAGGGTGAAGAGGGTGGCACTGCTATCGAACATGGAGGTGTGAAGGTGGATCGACTCGAGGTGGCCGAGGGGAGTGTGAGGAGATCGAGGTGGCAGTTGAGGGCGAGCCATGCGGACGAGGCAAAGGTGAAGGGTCGGATGGTGTTGTGTGGAAGGGGTAGGCAGCCGAATAAATCGTAGGAGAAGAGGATGAATAAGATGAAATGCGAAGAAGAAGAAAAGAAGAAGAGGAGATGGGAAGAAGAAGAAAATACCTGGTAGGTTACGCCGGAGGTGGGTGGAGTTCATCAAGATCTGTTGTCGCTCGAGCCATACGATTGAGGTGGCAAGCTTGGCTGCACAAAAGGCAGCAGCTGAGGGTGATCCCCTCTAGATATCATTGAAGGATAGCATCGTTGTCACTGGCTCCCTCTCTATTTATGGGTCGGTGGATGCTCGAGAATAAGGACGGTGAGAGGTTTAAGAGGACATGGGGTCATCGTAATGACCACGGGGATGAAACGGCCATGGAGATGAAACGACCAAGCGGTGGAGGAGATGGTGGAAACGATTGAGATCAACGGAGGAAGGGGAGGATCCTTGGCTTAGATCGGATGACCGATGAGGTGACGCATGGCATTAAAATAAATAAAATGAAAATGAAAATAATTATAATTAAACAAAGAAAGAAAGTGGAGGATAAAAGGGGGTGTGACACATGACGACACTAGGAGCTGCCATGTGTCACTCCCATAAAATTCAGAAAATAAAAGAAAATTCAATAAAAAATACAAAAATGAAGTAAAATCAAAAGTTGGTCTACATGAAAGTTGTTCATCTCGACGAGTTATATAACTTCGTGAAGGAATCGAAACCAAAAGAGATTATCTATACAAAACATATTTTTGGTGGTACTCTATAGATATAAAATACATGTGTTTTTGTATTCTGCACTTTTTTGTGATTTTTAAATAAGGTATAAATCAAGATAAAATCAGATAAAATATAAAATAAATATTTACATATCAAACTAATTTTTTGTATTTTTAATAATTAAAAATGGATAATAAAATAAAAAGGGAAATATATATACATATTATATTTACGTACTCATAGTGATCAATTTTCTTTGATTTTTTACTTCAATTTGATCTGGATTTTTGCACACTTTATTAAAGCATAAATCAAAGAAACTAAATGATAAATAAATAAATAAGAGTTAATTTTGTTCATGAAATAATAGGGTTAAAATCGGTCAATATGTACAATGTACAATGAGGTCCCAAAACCCAAGTTTCACATATGAACTCTGATTTTTTGAATTTGGTCTTGTTTTGTAGATAATTTAATGTATATTAATTCAAAATGAGTATGATTTTATAGGAGACTGTATGAGAAAGATATTGACATTTACGACTTTTTATCCTAGAACTAGGGTTTGGGTTTTATTTGGCAAACATACAAGTTATTATTTTTTGATATTTTTCCTTGATTAATGCTAGTAATATGTACACAATAAAGTTTATTTTAATTAACTTGGAATTATTGAAAATTAATTAAAAATGGACGAAGATATGGTAGTATACATGTGATGTTGTACAAGATTTTTGGGCTTCTTATTTAATAAGGCAATTATGCATGCCAAAATGTGGATCTTATTTACATATGCATGAATGATATAAATGCATTTTAAATAATTAAATGCATGGAATCTTTTGGGAACATATCACTATTTTCATCTTTTAGAGTGATGAATCACAGTTTCATTATCCCCTATACTTAAACCATGCTCGTTCCCGAGCAACTAAAATAAAATATAAAAGTGAAATGATATTGGATTCATACCAAGGTCATAAACAAAAGGTGAAAATGGAGTTCGACTCGACCTTTGGATTAATAATGTGACGTAACTCCTAATGAGAATTAGGGCCTTGAGAACAATAGTCTCCAAGTTGTACAAATCTTCATCCAGGCCCAACTTAGAAGTCATCTTAGATCAACCCTTCCCAAAGCATCCCACATGAACATTGAATAACGATCTTTGTATGTGTGAAGGTTGTTATCTCTTCCCATCCAAGATGTCGAACTATCATGTAATCTCCTCCTCCAATAACTCATCCTCGGGGAATCAAGTATTTCCTTCTAAGTTCAGGAACGTGTTAGTTCACAATGAGTGGGTGGAGAAGTCTAGAAGAAGGGAAAAAGAATTAGGGAGTGACCAGTGGAGTCAACTCTCCTGTGAAGCTTGGCCGGTGTAGCCAAGTCTCCACCAGATCTGCATGCTTTCTGAAGCTTGTACTGTCAAATATTGCTCTTTTGGGATTGGCTTCTTTTTGGTAGGAATTGTGGTTGCTATGCATTGATCTTTTATATATCGATGGATATATAATCTTTTGTTCCACCCATGTTTTGGGGTCTTAGAAAGAATTGTGCTAGCAGTTTACCCCTCATCCAAAGATTTATTTCAACATGGTACTTCGATCTTTATAGATCTTTATATGTCTATGCTACCAAAGAAAAATACGCACGATCTTCCAACACCTTGTCTGAGTTGAGCTAAATGCAAGGTGTAGAGCATAGATCAGTTCCTTATCTAAGAGTCGAATCAGAATGAAGCGACCAGATTAGACACTAAGAGTCAAAGTTTAAATATTACCTTGTAAACTTGGAGAATTAAGAATATGGCATGAAGTTTCTAAAAACCTACTTCTCAATAAAGTTCCTCTGAAATTTAAGTAGTTAAGGTCATGTCAAGTCCATTCTCAATTTTTATTCATAACTTGGTTCAGAACTTGCTGGCTTTTCACTTTACATCTACATGAAATGCACAAATGTAATGCAATGCGCATGAATGGAGTGCAGGTTTTTGAACGAAAAACTTTTTTTATGCAAGAATGAATAAGAAGCGTTTTTATTAGAAAAAGATATTGGTTGTTTTTTAGGTTAGAAAAGATGTTTTTTTTAAAAAAGTTAGAAATATTTATAAACACAACTAAGTCGCATTTACACCCTCATTTTGGAAAAAAGTTTTTGAAAAGATTTTCCAAACCATGTCACATAATATATAGATTTTCAAATCATTTTCAAAAGGTTTTCAAACTAAGTAAAATCACCATTTGTCAAACCAATGTCAAACTTTTTTCAAAGATAATTTCACATAGTCAGAAAATTTTTCACATTATTTTACAAATATTTTTACACGAATCAATTCAAAAGATACTTTTACCCTAGCCCCAAAAAGTTCGAAAAACTTCAAAAATATGAGCTATGGTTAAAGTATATATGAAATATATATGGCATATCCACATATACTTAGCTTGTGCTATGTCCTCGTAGAACTAAGTAATATGAAGTCATAAGTCATGCTTAATACAAAGGAATATATGGGAATTGACTCAGGTCTCCCTCGTATACTTAAGTTAAAAATAACCTAAGTATAAGAAAAGGACGAAGAAGAGGGATAAATGAGTGAAGAACAGAAAGGAACAAGGATGACAATAATGTACAGGAAAAAATGAAAAAGAAAAGAGCAACTCATATCATTCACCCCCTATACTTAGGATCTGGTTATCCTAAGTATAGCCATAAAATGAAAACGATACAGACATGGTGCGAGTGATGAGAATCATGGGATAAGGGAAGAGAAAATTGTACAAGGTGGAGTAAGAATGTACAAGTTTACAAACCTTCTTACATGGGAGATGTAGACGAGAATATGGAGGTTGAGTATGTGGGAGAGAGGAAGAAGAAACAGAATCCCAGCCATCATCAGAGTCATCCTTAGAAGAATAATAGTCATACGCAAAGGATCTCCGATTATTGTAAACTAGAGGTAAGTGTCCTTTGATAACAGTTGCACTGATTGCACTTACCTGATGTACTACTTCAGGACTAGACGAGGAACTTGACGAGGAGTATTCAGAAGTCACCTGGTTTCTAAGGTCAAAGGTGACTTTATTAATCGGTTTGTTTCTGTATGAAGTATCGAGAGGAGGAAAGTCAGAGTTCTTCTCCTTATCATGAGTAACCAGTCTGGAAGGTGTGGCGTTTATGGGTTCCTCATCAGATGAATCACCATATTCATTGACAAACTCTTGTATGATCATGACATGTCTCGGATGAGTTTCCTCAGTTAAGTAGGCATTGTGAGCTCATTCGTGGTGGTAGTGTGAGTGATGGCTGGAGGCAAAGATGTCATCTTTTGATGATCTAACGTTTTGGTGATATAGCAGCTTTCCATAAAGGGGCGGGGACCATTTCTGTTCATATTCATGTATACCCCTTGTGATTTTGAATCTTTCTTAGTGATGTCTTTGTTTGTCGACTCCACAGTCGTCTCATTAGGTGGCTCTCCTAGGGTTTGTGTCTGTGTTTCATAAGGAGAGGTTTGATCATGTGAAGTGGTCTTCTCATGGTCATGATTGTCAGTGGTTGGTTGGGTTTCCTCAGAGCAAGTCATGTCATTGAGGGTGTGTTCATTGTGGTCTGAGTTTGAGAATCTTATGTCTTGAGTCTCACAATCGATAATTGCCTTAATAGAGGACAAGAGTGGCTTTCCTAGAATGATAGGAGACTTAGAAAACTCTTCGTAGTGCTGAATGTCAAGGACAATGAAGTCCATTCTATGTTTGTCACCTCAGAAGTTTACAACGACTGAAATAATTCCTCTCAGTCTTTTGGTATATCGATATGGCAGTTGAATGATTACCCTCGTCTTTTTAAGTTGTCTAAGCTTGAATTGATCAAAGACGGACTTTGGGAGGATGTATAACGTGGAGTCGTTATCTAACCAAACATGAGTGAATATGGAATCATCAATTTCACATGTTATCCGAGTCAATCGCTTGACTTTGCGGCTTCTGATTTTATGATTCATCGTCAAAGAACTGTCCATAGATATTATATGAATCTCAGTCCTTGATCGCTTCTTGCCCTTTTTTCAGGGTTTAATCGACTCTTTACAAATCTCTTAAGATCGGATACATGCTCTGTGGCCTTGATTATTGGAAGTTCTAAGATCAGACTCTTGAAAAATGCTTCCATTTTCGAATTATCTAATTTTTTTTTGAATTTCCTGGTTTTTCTTTTTTTATCTTATTTATAGGTGAAGGAGAAATAAGGGAATGTACAGACTCCAGATTGGAGGACAAATGGTTTGTAAAAGAGGGAGGTATAAGGGACTCTGGTTGTACAGAGAATGTGTGTTTCCTAGTGTCCTCTAGGTTTTCAACATTGAATCTGCTCATTTTATGTAAAGCATTGAACTTGGCATATCTCGGATCCTATATAATTAGATCCGGCTCGTCAAGAGGAAACCAGCGGAATTTGTTTCGTGTGAATCGGACTTCGTTTCGATTTGTTATGAATTTCGGAAGAAAGAGAAAGAAGGCTAAGATGTCATCAACCCATAATGATTGTCATTAAGACTAATTAAACATGATTAAAGAAACTAATGATCGATTAAAAACCGCTAATGATCATTAGCAAACACTAATCAATAGTTAGCTAAAGTTAAGCGTAAGCTGCGAAAGTTAAATCGTGATTAGTGAAAGTTAATCACGATTAGTGTTAATTAAGCGTCATTAGCGAATCTAGAATCCTCTAGAATGTTCTAACTTAAGCCCCAAGTTTGGGATAAATTTTGGCTAAAACCATGGGCTGCTAAACCATGGTTAAGGGCTAAACCATGGTTTTCTAACCATGGTTAGTGGTTTTTGGGAGCCTATAAATAGACCACCCTACCCATTCATTCTCTACGACTTCCACTACCACCACCACCCCAAGGGCTAGGGCTGAGAGGTCGGGAGGAGGAGTGGGAGGCGAGGAAGGAGCGCTAGCGAAGCGCTGCCAAGAGAACGAGGAGGAGAAAGGTATGATCCTCTCTTAGTTGCTTCGTAAGCTAGGCTTTCAATTCATACTCTTGTTCTTCCAAGTTTTGTTCTTGATTCATATTTCTTTCCGATTCGTTTTCCTGTTGTGGTTCGAGGAGAAATCTGTGTAACACCCTACTTAGGTGCGGGCGGCTATGCACGTCAGTGACCCTGTGATTCGTCACACGTTCACCCATCTAAGACGCGTGGTGTCTGCCGATTCTCCATCGTTTATGTTTCTATTCTTCGTATTATGCTTTTATAGTTATTTTGATGGAGAAATCTGTGTAATACCCTACTTAGGTGCGGGCGGCTATGCACGTCAGTGACCGTGTGATTCGTCACACGTTCACTCACCTAAGATGTGTGGTGTCTACCGGTTCTTCATATCTTGTTGTTGAGTATATTCTTTCAGTTTCGTTGTTATTTTCCTCTCGATTGATTTTATAGAAGAAACTCTTTTCGTTTTTATTTTGAATTATGTCCCGATATAAGGGGAAACTCTGCCGAAATTTTCCGAGAAATATGTCCCGATATAAGGGAAAATTTAGCCGAAATTTTCCGAGAAATATGTCCCAATATAAGGGGAAACTCTGCTGAAATTTTAAGAGAAAATATGTTCTTGACGTTCTTCGTGTTCTTTGCGTTCTTCGTTCGTTCTTCGCGTTCTTGACATGTTCTTAGCGTTTTGATACGAAAATGAAATTCGATCTTTTCAGGAGCCTTAAAAATAGCCTTTCTGAAAACGAAACACGATAAAGCCTTGCATACACGAGAGAGAGCTCGATTAGGTAACGAAATCCTTCCTTTTACTGTTGGGTTTTCATAAGAAATTATTGGAATTCTTGATTTTATGTTCTTTGCTACGAAGAACCTAATTTTGGCTATTTTTGAAAAAGTCTGAAGAATTGCTTTGTGATTCCCACTAAAATAAGGTTTACGCATCAAATTGATGTGTTGGCTTTGAAAGTTTGGGTTTGGGAGTTAAAACAGGCATAAATACGAGTATATATGCATATGGATAATATATATGTGAGTCTATACTAAGTATTGTTGATTATGCAAATCGAAGACTTAATGAAAGAATTACATCATGTGAATTGATGTGGTTTGAGTTGGATCCGGAAAAGGATCGTGTGTCACGTTAAGGATGACTGGGAGTAGAACTACAGGTCGGGCATGCAACCTGTAGGTTTGTCGGAAGGAACCTGTATTGGTGTTTCCCTACCTAGGTGGTACACGGTTGCCCTATTATGATAAGTGCGCACAAATTGAATGTTTTGCAATGCGTGGTACCGGGAGCCAATATATTCGGGTTGGAACGACGGAAGATGCGGTCGTGCCATGTGGAGGCACGGGTGGTTCAATAGCGGCTAGGTCACGATAATATGTATTTAAAGCTGCTAGGTTATATGATTAAATGTTAGCCTGAGGTTTTAAGCAACCGAGTCCTCGAGGACGGTGTGCTCATTTGATTTTCCAGGCTGAGGGTTGAGACCATGTTTAATAAAAGAAAAGGAAATTGTCAGGGTAGTATTGGAGGATTGGTTGAGGCGACGTGCGGCAGCATAAGCTTACCAAAATCATCACAAACTCCAATCCCGAAGTGTCCACAGCTTCAGAGTCCAAGAATGGTGGGTTTCCCCTGGACTAATCCCTGATGTGGAATAGAAAGGAATAGGACTTAAATTAATGAGAAAAATGAAATTTTTGTGATATCAAGTTTTGAAAAATTACACAATTTGTGTGCTTTTCTCTTCTTCGTTACTTAGCATTCGCTAATTTTATCCTATGATTTATGGAAAACCCAACAGGTATCGGTGAGCCATCGCAAGGACTTTAAAAATTCATCCAGCTTACATACTAGACATCCAGCCAGCCACAGTAGCTTTACTTTTTAAGGTAGTTAGTAATCCTTTGTATATTTTCCTTTCAAGCTGATGTACATGTAAATGATTATAGTGGGACAGTGTATCATCTGAACTTTATTTTGTGAATGGAAAGTGTTGAAATACTTTCTTCTGAGTATTTTTATTTGCAGTCTATTTCTGAATGTTAGTTGTGATTGCTGAATAAATTATTGCTGAGTAACCAGATCCGGATATGGGAGGATCCAACGACCCGGGAAATGGGGTCGCAACATTTTATTTTTCCACTTTTATACCTGAGCTGGAAACAAATGGTTGATCATCAAATGATTCATATCTCTTAACAAGTTTAGAAATTCCATCCTCCAAAAAGTTCGCATGATAAATCATGGGAAAAGTACGTGCATTTTGAGGATACAGTTGAGAACTTAGGGTCTCATACTCAACATACCTAGACTCTAGCATGTAATGCTGGGTTGAATATAGACCATTAGTGTGGCAGATATTGGTAGGAGACTCATATGGAGTCAATAAATAGGGGGATTATAGATCAAGCTCATAGGTCCAATCCCTTGTATGTGTACGCTCTCCGAATGGGTGATATGAGGGATGGTCAATGCGAGCTTGATCACTAAGGTTAATCAAGTCCGGAAATTCATAAGGAACATGCCTCTACATTCAGTTTGTTTGTTCGACCATGTTATATCTTACGGTCAAGTCGGAATGTACATGTGTAAATTGTTGGCATGTCCCATCAATTATATAAGGAAGAAATGAAGTTTGTGGGGTTAAATAACTCTTCCAATCATCTGTATCAGCAGTAGCTTTCTCTTTGAACGGTTCTTTGATTCTGGCAAGCGCTCGTGTATATGGTGAGTTAGCCCAGGATGGAAGTCGATTCGAAGTGTAAGAATGTGGGGTAGGTGAGAAGTACGAAGAAGTGGAGAAGTCAGTCAGAGTACTGACTTCATAATCAAGGTGTGGTGGAACCGACCACATGTAAGGTCTCCCGTGGATGATTGAGGATACATGGAAGGAAGAGAAGATGAAGATGAATGGTATATGGTCGAGGAGAAGTGACCTGAGGGGTATGGGCATGAGGATCGACATCCCGACATGTTTGAAGAAGAATGGTGGAACGAAAGCAGATCGAGGTAGAAAACATGTAAGTATACAGAATATCACATACAAACAAACACAAAAGTAAACACAAGAGCAAACCCTAGTTTCACCAACTTAACACGGTGATGGTCGTACATTATCTTTTTGATGTTAGTTAAGTGATAAGACACTCACATAAGCACACAAGGTGAGTCATCGGGCGTCCAGCATACACTCCCACTATGTCCCAATCAAAGAGACGATCTACCTGGGTTGCCAGGTTATATCACACCCCTAAGGAGTATAGTGAGAATATGTACACCAAGATGTCTCTCTATGGCTGAAGGCAAGCGCTTGTAGCTCCCAAGCCCACAAGAGTCGTACCTGAAGACTTAGAGTGCAAGTCTAGGGATTTGGGCTCTAACCTTAAATGCTTCCTCACCCACTTTATCTGGAGGTATGCACCTGCGTAGAATGACGGGGTTGCTCTCTTGAAAACAAAGGTTAATTTTAATCAAATTTTTTGTCAAGTTGCATCAATTCAGTCCCAAATTTTAAATCTTCTGTTATCACTGATATTTATGTGAGCACAAAGTACATGCCTGTTGTTCAGTCCCTTTTCGTTTTAAACTTAGGTTATAAATCAATAGAGGAATCGGAAAATGAAATGCAAGCAGGAAACTATGATGTATGTTCAAGTAAGAATATATTTATAATGATTCCCTGCATTCTCCATGTGTTATGCTAGACAGAATTTTAAAATTTTACACTAAATGCATGCAAGTCAAAAAGCCACACCAAAACAAAATAATATTAATGGGGAAGAATCAGATTTGTATTTGAGCTAATTGTACTTGTTTATATGTGTCTTTTTAATCTTTCCGAAAGATGTGATCAATGAATATGTGTGACCTATATTACGAGGGGCACAAAGAATTTTTGTATTTGAATTTGAATGAAAATTGAATCATAATGGGCCTATCCTAAAATTTCCACTCAAGTCGAGAACCACTCTCGACACAACCACAATAAAGAAGAAAATAATGTTCGAGTCTTTGATACACGCATGACCTCTCAAACAATAGTTGTTTTAAATGATGAAAATACCTAAATTATTATAAATTAATAATTACAAAAATGAAATGACTTTTTCAAAAAATAATTGTAATCTTCTTAGCTCTTCAGCAGTCGGTTCGCTCCATGTTCGTCGACCTTCGATAAACTCCATGTCCACCGGGCCTTCGCACAAAAAGATAAAATTTATATAAGAGAGATGTAAAAAAATACAAAAGTAAAAAAGAAAATGCAATGAACAAACAATGAAAAAATAAAAAGAATAATTATAAAAGGGTTAAGGGGTCAGACTACCCGAGTGAATGGAAAATCTAACTCTAAGTTTTATAACTGAACTTAAGCCATATGCCTCCCCGGCAATGATGCAATTTGATGATGTCGAAGATACCCTAATTAATATATCGTTTTAATGTTGTAGTCGAGTACATATGAATCAATCAAAAATCAACCACACGAATCAATGATTTAATCAATTTAAGTAATATGCACCTATGTGTTTATTTAATTTGGGCAAGTCCCATGGTCGACTCAAGGAGGCAAAGGAACAACTTATGGATCAAATTATAAAGCTTAATGTATGATTTTCAAAGTGGGATTTTTGGTATTTTTTATGCAATATGATGTAAATGCAAAATGGACACTTTTTTATTAGCATTTCCGCAATTTTTCATGCAAATTTTGCTGATGTAAAATGGATTTTCTAGAAATAAAATAATGTATCTAAGTGATTTTTAGAAAATTAATTTTATTAAATAGCAAACTCGATTAATTTTCAAAACTAATATTATCCTACGTATATCTAATTAGGATCTATCCAGAAAAATCCAATTCCTAAAAACATTAATTTTACATAGCATTAAAAATAAATCACATTAATTAATTCATTCTAAGAAAATGAAACATGCAAATGCAATTATTTTTTAGATACAATATAGAACATAATTAATCCTACAACATATGAAATTTTGGGAATTTTTGGAGCAATGGTTGAATTACCACGAATTAAAGAGCTCACAGTGGGTAAAATATGGCAATTATCCCCAAAATAATAATAAAGCAAGGCAATTATACCCAAAATAATAATAAAGCAAGCACGACTCACAAAAATACATTCATTTCATCAAATGCTAGAGAATTAATTGTTCCACAACACGTTTGTAATGAAAATACGACAATGAGAAGGTTCAAAATAATATGCAAAGACAAAGGTGTAAATGTAAATTACAAATTAAAAAATGTTGAAATAAACATGTAAAAGAACCTGATTGTAATTACCAATTCCCACGAGGGGTTTAATGCAATTTCTCCTAGGCATGCACGTGTTAATGTATGTGGCCTCTCCGTAGTTTTATGAAAATACATGAGCCTAGCTACAAATACTCCTTGCCCACATATGCAGAGCATGTGTCGTGTGAGGCTCAGATGCGGAGGCGAAGGCTAGGGGGCAGGGTTGATGCTTGAGTGCTTGAGCCTGCATGTGGTAGGGTGAGGGAGGTTCAAGCCCACCTGAGCCTTGAGGGGTGGATCGAGGCGGTCGATGGCGACATGGTGGCCTTGGGGTCGTTCGATCAAGATCGAATGTCTGGAGGGAGGGTTGGTGAGGCGGTCAGCAGCATCTATTGATTTGACTGTGTAAGGCAGGGCTGGAGGTGGTGCGTCAGACGAAGCACGATGCAGCTACCTTGAGGTAGATCTTTGAAGCATGGAGGTATGAGTTGAGCATAAGAATCGAGGGTGAGGCGGTCAACGACAGTCGAGGGCAGAGATGGTGGCACTGTTGTTGAGCATGGAGGAGGAATGGTGGATCGGCTCGAGGTAGTCGGGAGGAAAGCAAGGCGATCGAGGCGGCGGTTAAAGGCGAGCCACGCAGAGGAGGCAAAGATGAAGGGTTAGAAGGGTGTTGCGTGGGCAGGGTAGGCGATCGAAGAGATTGAAGGAGAAGAAAAGGAATAAGAGGAAACATAAAGAAGAAGAAAAGAAAAAAAAAGAGGAGGTGGGAGAAGAAAATACCTGGGAGGTTACGTCGGAGGTGTGTGGAGTTCATCGAGCTCCTTCATCACTCGAGCCACATGGCGGAGGTGGTGAGCTTGGTTGCGCAAAGGGTAGCAGCAGAGGCTGATCCCCTTTGGATCTCACCAAAGGTTAAGGTCGTTGTCACCAGCTCCCTCTCTATTTATGGGTCAGTGGCTGCTCAGGAAGAAGGACGATGAGAGGTTTAAGAGGGAGGTGGGGTCGTCATAATGGACATGGGGGTGAAACGACCGTGGGAGGTGAAACAACCGAGCAGTGGCGGAGATGGTGGAAACGGTTGAGATCGACGGAGGAAGGGGGAATCCTCGGCCGTGAGATGGACCGAGATTATTTAACCAAGGAGTAAACACATGGAATTAAAATAAATATAAATAAATAAATAAAAGAGGGTCAATGGGGCGACATGTGGCGGCTCCAAGATCTGTCATGTGTCGCTCCCAAAAAATTCGAAAAAGAAACTAAAAGAAAAATCAATAAAAATAGCAAATGAAGTCAAATCAAAAAGTTGTCTACACGGAAGTTATTCGTATTGACGAGATATACAACTTTTTTGAAGGAATCGAAACCAAAAGAGAGGATCTATACAATATTTTTTGGTGGTACTCTATAGATATAAAATACATGCATTTTTATTCTTTACAATTTTTTGTGATTATTAAATAAGGTAAAAATCAAGATAAAATCGGATAATATATAAAATAGATATTTACATCTTAATATATTTTTTTTATTTTTTAATGATTAAGTAAATTGATAAATAAAATAAAAGGGACATATATGTAGACTATATATACATACTTAGAGTGAATAATTCCTTCGATTTTTTATTCAATTTTGATCTAAAATTTTGCACACTTTATTACAACATAAATAAAAGAAAATAAATGGAAAAGAAATAAATCAAAAGGATTTAATTTTGTTCATGAAATAATAGGGTTAAAATCGATCAATATGTACAATATATAATGTGGTCCCAAAACCCAAGTTTCACATATGAACTCTGATTATTTTGAATTTGATCTTGTTTTGTAGATAAATGAACATACATTAATTTAGAAATTAGCAAGGTTCATAGGAGAATGTATGAGAAAGATATTGATATTTATGACTTTCGATCCACGAACTAGGGTTTGGGTTTTATTCGGGAAATACATGTTATTATTATTTTTGACATTGTTCCTTAATTAATGTTACTAATATGTACACAATAAAATTTATTTTAATTAACATGGAGTTAGTGAAAAATAATAAAAATAAACAAAGATATGGTAGTATAAAGGTTATATTGTACAAAATTTTTGGGCTTCTTATTTAAGGCAATTATGCATGCTAAAATATTGATCTTATTTATATATACATGAATGATAGAAATACAATTTAAATGATTACATGCAAGGAATCACTTGGGAACAGAGCATTATTTTCATTTTTTAGAGTGATGAATCACAAATTCATCGGTGAGCCATCTATCTCTACTCCTTTCGATTCTTAGAGTAGTTAGTAGCATAGATTAGCATTTTATTTTGTCTGCTTTGATTTCGTTTAGCTTAAAATTTAAAAAATCATTGCTGGAGCTCTAGGCTCCGACCATTGTTCTGTCTGTGACCGTCTGTGACTCACTTCCCTGATCATCCACACACACTCCCCTTCTCATCCTCTATCACCTCGATCCACTTCCACCCATGATCTTGTAAAGAATAAGGAGATTAGGTCTCCCTTCTCTGCCAATCGTCGAAGAGTTGCCGCCCTGATCATCCCACCATATTTTTTAGTAGCCTAAGGGTTGAGGATGATCATCTTCGAGCCTTGAACCATTTAGTGCAGGTCTCTGGCCGAGAGGACATCGTTTCAAGGCAAATCAAGCCAACTCCATGTAGAACAAGTTCCCTCGAGCTCCAGATATCGTATCAACGAGATTTGGACTGATGAAAGGGCACCGACAACTACGAATGCTTCCAGGAAACTAACGAGCCATCCCATAGCTCGATACACCAGCTAAGTTACAAGAATCGATGGAGAGAAGGAGCCCGCCATACCCAGTTCATCCATATTCTTCGTGAATAGCAGGGTCATCCGATCAAGAGAGGTGGTCCAGTTTTTATCAGAGCCAATGATCTTGCCTAAGCTCAACCATTAAATCTGAGCCCAAGATTTAATCAGAAACATCCATCGGTGAACCAGTATCAACGCATCCAGACAGTCGAGCAATAAGTGAAGACACGTGGAGCACTCCACACTATTAAACAACGTGCTATTGGGTATCTTGCACCTTTAACCCAATGCCTATTGTATTTGATATTTAATATTTAATATTTCATATGTAGTGTAAAGGTTTTTTAATATTTGCATTCAGAACCTGGGACTTTATTTACTTGCACTTAGGTCTAGTGCTAGGTCAACTCACGTGGCTCTCCATGTGAGGCGTATGATCATTTTGCATAGAACCCCTTTGGGTTGAAAATGTATATTTACTCCCAAATTTTGTTAAATAATGTAATATTTATTGGGAAATTGCATGTGAGCTCCTAGAACTTATTTGAATTGAAAAATACCCCTATCAACAACAACAACAAAGCCTTTTCCCACAATTAAGTAGGGTCAGCTACATGGATTCTTCGCCTCCATTCAGATCTATCTTGGGTCAATCCCGGGCTTATATCCACAAAACAAAGATCCCTTCATATGGTCTCTTTCCAACACTTCTTGGGCCGTCCCCGCCCTCTCTTAGCTGATTCAACATCCCAACGCTCGCATCTCCTAACTGGTGCATCAGATGATCTTCTTTGCAAATGACCAAACCATCTTAAGTGGTTTTCTCGCACCTTATCCTCGATCGAAGCAACACCAACTTTCTATCTGATTGCATCATTCCGAATCCGATCTTTACGTGTGTGTGTCCACACATCCACCTTAGCATTTTCATTTCCGCTACAGCCATTCTCTGCACATGTCTATGGTTCACAGGCCAACATTCAGATCCATAGAGCATAGAAGGTCTCACGGCTGCTTTGTAAAATTTTCCTTTAATTTTTAAAGGAATTTTCTTATCACAGAGAACAGCAGAGGCTCCTCTCCACTTTAACCAGCCTGCATTTATTCTGTTAGTGACATCTCCATCAATTTCCCCATAATGTTGCAAAATAGAACCCAGATATCTAAAAGAATGTCTCTTCTAAATGTTATCATCACCAATCTTCACCTCGATTCCTTCACCATTGCTTCCATCAAAGGTGCACTTTATATATTCTATCTTAGCCCTACTTATACGAAATCCTTTACTCTCCAACTCATGTCTCCAGACCTCAAGCTTCTCATTTACTCCATCTCTAGTCTCGTCAATCAACACAATATCATCAGCAAATAACATGCACCAAGGTAACTCATCCTGAATGTGACTTGTAAATTCGTCCATAATCAAAGTAAAAAGAAATGGATTCAAAGCTGAACCTTGATGTAAACCAATGTTGATGTCAAAATACCCAGTCTTCCTATACGGGGTCCTTACACAAGATAAATCCCTATCATACATGTCCTTTATGAGGTTAATGTATAGGACCGACACTTGTCTCTTCTCCAAAACTCTCCACAATATCTCTCGTGGGACAGAATCATAAGACTTCTCCAAATCAATAAAGATCATATGGAGGTTCTTCCTTTTAGCTCTATAAATCTCCATTGTTCTCCTCAGCAAATGGATGGCTTCAATAGTTGAGCGACCTGGCATGAATCCGAATTGGTTTTCTTTTACGTTGATAACTTGCCTCAACCTTCTTTTGATCACACGTTCTCAAATTTTCATAGTGTGACTCATCAGCTTGATATCTCTGTAATTTGAACAATTTTGAATGTCCCTTTATTCTTATAAAGAGGCACCACGATACTCCTCCTCCAATCATCAGGCATTTTCTTGCTTCGCCAAATAACATTGAAAAGATTCGTAAGCCAGGTCAAACCGCGCTCACCTAAAACTTTTCATACTTCTACAGGGATGTCATACGGTCCTACACCTTTCCCAGGTCTCATAACCTTCAAAGCCTCCTCTTGTATCCGTCTATAGCTTTCACGATTTAAGTAACTTTCACTACTAGCTAGATCACCCAAAGTAATCTCTCTATTTCCTTCCCCAATGAAAATTTTATGGAAGTAATGTTCTCATCTAGTCTATATATCCTTCTGAGTAACAAGCACGTGACCTTCCTCGTCCTTAATGCATCTCACTTGAGAAAGGTCTTTGGTTTTTCTTTCTCTTGCTTTGGCAAACCTGAATATATCCTTCTGGCCCTCCTTAGAGTCGAGATTTTTATACAAAACCTCATAAGCTTTTAAGTTAGCTTCGCTTACAGCCTTCTTTGCTTCCTTCTTCTCTATTTTGTAGTTTGTGACAGTTTCCTCTGTTCTATCCTTAGACATTGCTTTAAAGCATGTTCTTTTAATTTTTAGCTTCTCTTGAACCCCTTCACTCCACTACCAAGCCTCCTTTTGACCTAGGGCTCCTCCCTTTGACTCTCTTAGCATCTCTTTGGCTACCTTTCGGATACAAGATGCTACTGCCTCCCACATCTCGTTTGCACTTCCGCTACAATCCCAAGATAAGTCTTCTAAAACCTTCTCCCTGAAGCTCGATTGCTTCAGTGGAATATTCCACCATCTAGTTCTAGTGATCTTAGGAATCCTCCTTTTCTTTACCATACCTTTTATTTGCACGTCCAAGACTAACAAGCGATGTTGGGTTGTCAAACTCTCTCCTGGGATTACTTTGCAGTATTTACAACACAACCGATCTCTTCTCCTCAACGCAAAGTAATCTATCTGTGTTCCAGTTGAGCCACTCTTATAAGTAATTAAATGCTCCTCCCTCTTCTTGAAGGGAGTGTTTGTTATGAAAATATCATATGCCGTTACAAAATCTAGGATGGCTTTTCCCTCTTCATTTCTATTCCCAAAACCATGTCCTCCATGAACACTAGCATACCCTGAAGCATCTTTTCCCACATGTCCATTAAGATCTCCACCTATGCAAATCATCTCTCTTTGTGGGATTCCTTGTAAAATCTTATCTAGATCCTCCTAAAACGCTTGTTTAGTCCTTTCATCTAAACCAATTTGCGCGGTGCATAAACTGAGATTATATTCAGAATTTCTTCTTCATGCACCAATTTTAGCAATATAATCCGATCCCCAAATCTTTGCACCTCAACCACACAATCCTTCAAATCCTTATGAACAATCACTCCAACACCGTTTCTACCCTTATCTTTACCTGAATACCAAAGTTTAAAGCATGTCTTCTCGATCTCCCTTGCTTTCTCTCCAACCCATTTAGTCTCTTGAAGACATGGTATATGAGTCTTCCTTCTTTCCATCGTATCCACTATCTCCATCAATTTTCCAGTTAAAGTGCCAATATTACAACCACCAATCCACAACTTCCGTTGCAATCTCTTTTGGACAAACTTCTTTACTCGCATGCGTCCATTATGTGAGAACCCTTGTAAATTTTGGACTGCATCCGGACGGTGATGCAGCAGAACTAGCTTAATTACCCGCATGTGTTCCTCATGCGAGAACCTATGCACATTTTGAACTACATCCAGGCTGCGATGTAGCGGCCCTTGCCAATTGTTCATTACATTCGGGCGATGCAACGCGTCGCAAGTAGGGAATGCCCTAACAAAATATGTATGTTTACGTAAATCCATGTTGAAAAGATCCGACTGTCATGAGGCAAGTTCCTAAATAGTATTTTTTAAAAAAATTATTATTTAGGAAGTTGTCTCCGACTGTTTTACGCGGGTTGTTGACTACCTAACGCAACCCTCCTCATTTACCCGGGCTTGGGACCGTTCATGGCTGAGTTCAAAATACCCCTACTGATGAATCCACATTTCATCATCTTTATTCTATCATTTTGGCCTCAAAACCCCTAGCAAATTCCTGAAAATAGCATTAAATAGAGCAATTTAGCATTCATGCATATGTGTGTAAAAAGTGTATAAAATATTGTTTTTAATGCCAAAATTATAGAATAAAGAAAAGAAAAGAAAAAGAATAAAATATTGTAAATATTTTATGACCCAAAACCCCGAGACCTAGGCATCTGGATGAATAGGTCGACAAGGAATAAAGTAGGGGGAGATAAGGGTTAAAATACAATAAAAATACCTTCTATTTCATTCCTTTTTTATCCATTTTGGGACCTATTTTTGGTTCCACTTTTTGTGCATCAAATAAAGAAACTTTATACGTGAAAGTTGTAGATATTTTTATATAGAAAAATACAAAATTGATTTCACTAAAAAATACTGTACAGATAAAAAGTTATGGTCTGAATAAAAATCCAGAATCCCAACTTCCCAGACCTGTATTCACAAATGAAAACTCCAAATGCATCAAACTCACCTTTAACTGTATATAGAATAAAATAATATATTTAATGGTGGTGGTTTCGCATTTGATGGAGCTACGGTTTGAAAGTTGAGTTTTGGACCCACATTGTATATCTGTACAGCTTAAAATATTCAATTTATTCTTTAATCATTATTTTTGTATTTTTATATTTTTATAATTTTGTAGATATTATTTATAATAACTATGTACATTAAAACAGGATTAAAAAGACCCAAATAAAACTCAAAATAAAAATATATATATAAAAAATATACAGGTATTATACCTATATACATACCTATACAATACCTACTGAGATTCTATTTAATATACAAAACATATTAATAAAATAAAATAAAAATATATTTATGTGTGTAAAAGTATTTTATAATTATATAAAATAAGGAATAAAAATAATAAAATTAAAACACACAAAATAAAAATAAAAGAATAAAATATATAGGTAATATACCTATAAGGGGTATAAAAGTACACTAGTAAAAATATATTCCATAAAAACAATTAAAAATCAAAATAAAATACTACAGAAAATAATAAATATTTTTTATTTAATAACCTAATTAAAATAATATCATTTATTATTTTTTATTGATTTTACAAAATATTTTTTTTGAGGTTTTTCCTGGTTGGTCCACGTGGACCAACCAGGTGGTCTGGACTGTTGACCAAGGTCAACAGTCTGACCTTCACCTCTGGCGTGTCAAAATAGCTTTTTGACCCCGGTTTCACCCATTTTTCGAGGACGCCTCGATCACCCTTTGGTGATGGCATCTTCATGACATATCTTCCTCGAACAGTGGTGAATCATGCCCAAGTGATTCCTTGGGCTGTGGAGCACCGCATCGAGCTGACCGCCTCCTTGAACCTCACGCTCTGACCACAGTTCAAAAGCCACCCCCCGACTTCCCTTTGACCTTTGATCCTTCTTCCGCCAAAGTTACTCGTAAACCCCTAGCCCATCGTGTTCCTGGTGACAGCAGGAGTCGAATCGAGCTGGGGTTCGAGTCATTTGGTGTCGAATCGAAGTAGATCCAGCCCTCGTCGGAGCTCCGCCGCGACCTCCATCCCGACGTCTCAGGTGAGCCTTACCCCCTTCTCTTTTCCTTTTCTTGTAGCCCTAGCGTAGTATAGATCAACATCGTAGCAGTCGAGATTGTCTTTGCGTTAATCGCCGTAAATCCTCGATCAAAGCCCACGGCGGAGCTTAGCTCCGCCTCCACTTTCCGGCCACATCCATCCTCGATAGCCGCCAAGACCACCTCCATCTTCTTCCTCGTCGCTCCGTCGCCCCGCTCCACCCCTCCATTCACCTCGATCTCGCCCAGATCGAGCCATCAGAGCTCCCCTCTCCGCCGCTCGCCGGAGCTCATCGTCCGAGACACCTTTCGCCTCCTTCGCGCCATCAGAAGACACCCACAGCTTCTCCTGGATTTTGTGTGACTAACTATGCAGGTTTGAGCCAAGGAGAAGGCTCCATCGACCCTCGAAGAACCCAGGAGCAGCTGCCCAGGCCACCTCCGTTGTCCGACCACTCCAAGCCGTCTCAGGCTCGCCTGAGACCTCCTTCAGACGCGGACGGGCCCCAGGATCGTTTTGCCTTTGATCCTAGGGCCGGAGAGGCCGTGTGTCGGCCGTAGTCGCCAGCCAAAGCTCGCCAGGGGGAGTGTTCTTCGTGAACCTCTCCCCACCGTTGGATCAGGAGCCCCTTCCAGGCGTACAGGAGCCGTCAGATCGCCAAGTGTCCCCCGCCGTCCGATCACCCGTCCACGATCTAATCCCAGCCGCCTAGGGCGAAGGGGTACGGGCCGTCCGATGCACGCCACGTGTCAAGTGAAGCTCCCTCGGCCGCACGATCAGGATCTTGGGTATTTTGCACTTTAAACCCAAGCGTTTTGTATTTACGTTTTAGCCCTAAAAATTTCATCTGAAGTTTAAAAGTTTTTGTAATAATTGCACTTAGGTCCCCGAACTTATTTTATTTGCACTTTAGTCCTCGACCACGTCACCTCACTTGACTGGGCCACGTGATTTTGGACATTTTGCAGTTTCAATCCCAAACTTTCATGTATTTGCAGTTATACCCCTCTGCGTAGTGATTTAAATATATTTCTTGGATAATTGCATGTTTGCCCTACCGGTTTTTAGTATTTACAAATATGCCCCTGTGAACGACAGAACACGTGCTCTCCGCGTGTATTTTGGTGAAATTTGCATCTAAGCCCCTGGATGTTTTTATAATTGCAATTATACCCCTGCCAGCCTTAGGAATTTTGTGGGCTTGATCTATTTATTTCACGCATCATTAAAGTGCTAAAAATTCCATAAAAATTAACTTAAGCTCATGTTAACTTGTACTTTAACGCCATATTTTTAGTTTTTAATTTTATTGCATTTTTATATTTATTAAAAATCAAAAACATGCTATTTCAGTATTGTCTAGCTTAGAAAATACCAAAAAAATATTAAAATACCTCTAAAAATTCCAAAAAAAATTCCCTACTGTCTATCTTAACCTATTTTAGTGTCAGACCAAAAACCACTAAAAATCTCAAAAGAAAAACCTTAAAAATTCAAAAACACCTAAAAACTTCTAAAAAATCTAAAAAATTATAGAAAACTCTAAAAAATGCAAACTAAGTTTCTGTAGGTTCTTTTATTATCTTTATTTTAAAAATAGTTTGGAAAAACTTTGTGGCTGTTTGATATTTTTAATTCCCATTTTACCCCCGGTCAGTAGCTAATTCAATGTTTTGCTTTATTTCAATGTTTAAAAATACCAAAAATATTCTGAAAAATGCCCAAAAATCACAAAAATAGTAAAAAATTATAAAAAGACCAAAAAGATTTAATTTCTGAATTTTTGATTATTTTTGCATATTTTTATAAATATTTTACCACCCCTTTTATTACATTGTTTTCTATATTCCAATATAAAAAAGGAAAAAATATAAAATATAAAATAAAAAATCAGTAAATTAAAAATCAAAATACAAAAATATAAAATCAAAAATTAAATAAAAAATAAAAAAATAAAAACCCACAAAAAAAATTAGATTGGCTAAGTAGTCTATTAGACCTAGGTTTTGACTTTTGTCTTTACTCTGCACCTTTGTTTCCTGTGTTCGACCCCTACTTGCTTACCATTGTACATTTTTAGTAGGAAATAATAAATTTTAATCCTTGCTCTTGATTGATTGATTGATTGATTGTGTGGGTTAATTGTTGACGACGAACGGGAAGGCTTGAGTAGTCGTATTAACGATAGTGAGTCTGATTTGTCAGACCACTATTTAGCGGCTCTCGCAATCTCATTTTTCAAATGGCACCGTTGCCGGGGAGCGTCGGCTTGTAGAGTAATTTTGTGTCTTTTATCTGCTTAGCCATTTTTTATTACTTGTTTTTCGTGCATAATTTGTTTTGAACTGTCTGACACCTCTCTTGTTTTCTTGCAAGGGACCGCTGACCGAGGAGGATTGCCTAGGGGATCCTGTGCATCCTTGGGAGGAGGAGTCGGCTATTCTACCCTAGCCGGCAGGAGAGAGCAGGGTAGCTTGAGAGAGAGAGATAGTTAGTTTTGTATTTTGTGAGAGAGAGTAGTTTGATTAATTTGTAATAATACAGGACTTGGACACTCAGACACTTTGGGCCTAATTTCCGGGTGTTTGTTCACTCGGGGGCTCACCGCGGTTTTCTTCGCGTTTCTCGACTGTCATTTTCCGGTTTTGATTTCTTTTCCATTTCTTTTGTGGATTGAGCCCTTAGACCTAGGCATTGCTTGATCGATTAGATTAGGTCCAAACACCTTAACAACAATTGCATGTACCTATAGCTCGTGCTTGGACTTAGTTTAATTAAACAGTTGATTCACTCTTCTTTGATCCGCGCGCCGCGAGCACATCCCGTCAAGCGCTTCTCCTAAACTCGATGTGTCGAGAGAAGGAGGGGTGAGCCTAGACCGGACCTTAGGATTGGAGGTTAGTGGTTAGCTTGTGGTTCTTCACGCTAGCAGTTGCCTATCTTAGGACGATTTCTGCATTGCATACCGGCATATAGTTAGGTTTATAAATTCTACTTTGCATCCCGCATGGAGAGAGCTGGGATTCGCTGTAAGTCTTCTTACTTTGTATCCATCATTTAGGCACAAAGGTGAGATTTCCATCTTGGTGCCGACTTGCATTGGCTTTTCCGACTCTTTTCTCCCTCTGTTTTTGGACAAAGTAGGATAAAGAAAATACAAAATCGTTAGGCGCTTGTTTGAATCCACTCAAAAGAAGCGATAACACCAAAAAAACTAAAAAAGGGACTACTAAGAAAACTTTGACCTAAATAAAATTGGTAATTGGACTCATTGATTGGGGAAAGCAATACCCTCACTTGTATTCAGGTTGCATGGGAAGGTCTCCTTCCAAGTGAGTTGAGTGCTTCGTAAGGATTAGAGCCCAAAACCCAGCTTGTGGCTGCCTTGTGTATCGCCTGGATTTCCGAAGTATTGGCGCTACTATCGTACGTAGGCGAGTAAGGCTTGGTCTCCATTGGTGACTCACTATTGTGTGAGCATCGACCTTGTCCGAAGTACCGAGCATAGGCCACGCCTTCACGGGTGTGTCTATCTCACCGTCTGCGTCCGAGTAGGATCTTGCACGTTCACGGGTGATTCCGTTGCGAGCGAGATCCAAAGTATCGGTTTTGCCTATCGGCTTCCTCCCTCTTTTCTTTGGCTGAGTAGGGATCCAGGAAGGGTTACAAGGACCTTAAAAAGCGCAAGCTACAGGTTACACAGGAGGAGGACAAGTACGGGAATACTTTTTCGGCAATACTCTCGCTCCTATAGGCGTAGCGCTCTAAGGACTCGTTAAAAGATAACTTCCTGAATTCAAGATAAAAATTACAAAGATAAAAGCCGAATCTTCATGGCTTCACGCGTTGAGTTGGTGAATCCCCTTGTTTTGTGTTTGATTGCTACTTACATTTAGGTCAAGATCAAAAATATCGCACCTTTGCGCAAATCTTGTTTCCCTCCTGTTGACCCTTGCTCATTGAGAGCCTTCTACTGTTTTACACTCCATTTGTTTCTTGTTGACCCCCGTATCTTTCATCCACATCGATCTTCCTCTTGATCTCTGAGATGGCGACGAATGGGCAGTTTAGTCGAGACTCCGTCGGCACCCACATCAGATCCATTCTCTCTCCCTCTTCAATAATTCAGGGCGATTCCCGAGAACCCGGTTCTAATCCCGTGAACCAATCTCTAGACTCCTTGTCTTCTTCAATAAACCGGGACCACTCTCGTCCCGAAATCTGTCTGTTTTGGATGGCAATCGATTTCACTCCTTACACATTGTCGTCCTTAACAAAATTCTGTGTTGACATTGACACAGACCACATCTCTCTATCTGGTGCCGCAATTCAGATTGATCGGGGCATTCTACCATGTGCAGACTTTGAGCCCGATCCCGAGCCAGCAAACCAAGCAGAATCCGAGATGGCAGGAGGAAGAGGAAAGGGACCACAGCCCTCACCTGAACCTGAAGTCAATCTGGGGGAAGGGCAGTACACTACGCAGAATGAGGTTAACAGTCAGCTGCTGGCTTCCATTCTAGCCATCCAGCAGCAGTTGACTAACCATGCCCTGGCCCAGACCGCCTTCCAAGACATGCTCAACGATCTAAGGAGGAGGGCCGACGTAAGAGACGGCCAACAAGAGGATGATCCGAACTATGATCCTAATTTTCATGAAGTCAGAGATGAGTTCTCAGTGGGAGGACCCGAATTCGAAGCAGCAGAAGTAGATCCACCGCAGTCGAAGCCTACACTCAAAGAAACATATAACCCAGGAGCTGGACGCATCACTGAGTGGATCCAGGTTCCACGTATGCATGCCCACTTCGAGCTGAAGCCGCAATTTCTGTCGCTTCTTCCTACATTCCACGGAAACACCACTGAGGAACCATATATTTTTCTCAAGAAGTTTGGCCGCATCTGCGCCACTGCTCACTACCCCGGAATCCCTCTGGGGGTAGTCAAGATGACCGTGTTTCCCTTCAGCCTTCAAGACAAGGCCCTATATTGGGTTGACCATCTTGGGAAGGTCGTAACAACCTGGGAGGAGCTGAAGTCTGCATTTCTCCATAAATTCTATCCTCTCGGGCGATTGAATCAGATGCATGCCCGGATCTCCAGTTTCTGCCAGCAACCCCACGAAACCATCCATGAAGCGTGGGAGAGATTCAAGGATCTCCAGGAAAAGTGTCCCCACCATGACATTCCAAAGACTAGTCTCGTGCAGCACTTCTTTGGTGGGTTATCACTCGAGAGCCAAAAGCTTGTAGATGCCGTTGCGGCGGTTCGCATTTCAACAAGGACGAGGACGTGGCATGGAACATCTTCGAGGAAATGGCTGAAGGAGAAGCCGCGCAGACCTCGTCCAGAGCATACATGAAGCCACCAACCGCCATCAGCATGCCAGTAAACATGGCTTCTCATACCGAGGACAAGGATGAGAGCTCCAACCTGAGCATCATTGGGAGCCACTTGCCCAAGGTGGATATCATTGAGAAGAGGTCGTAGGACCTCGAAAAATTGGCAGTCATTGAGAAGAGGACCCAGGGACTGGAAAAGCTCGACCAGATTTCCCAACAGTTGGAGAAACTCGTTCGTGCATTGAATGCAAATATGTGCAACGCTGTGTCTACTTCTGCCGAGCCGAATGCTGAGAAGAGGGAGCCTACAATGCAGCAAAACCCTCAGCCGACTCCACCGCAGCCCCAGCCTGTCCAGTACGTGTACTACGTGCAGGTTCCGGAGCAGCCCCCGCAACACCAGACACAGATGGTTGTATACCAACCTGAGTCCCAGCCAGTCTCTCTGAGCAGTACTCTCCACCCCCGCCACTGATTCAGAAGATCAATGGCGTATGGAACAATGAAGCGTAGCTGACCCGTCCTCAGGGACACTCTCAGGGTCAGAACATGGGCAACAGGCCCTATCATCAACAGCCGCAGGGTGGGAGACCCTTCCAGCCCTCCTACCAGTACCAGCCTCCATCTCACAAAAACACCTGGAGGCAGAACTACCAGCACGGTCCTCAGCAGTCCGGATACTGCGGACAGGGATATCATCAGCAGCCAGCTGCTCAATACAATCAACAGAATGCACAATATTCCTCCAACCCTCCTCCTCACCAATTCTCTCAAGGTTATCAGTCGCAATCTCAGCCGCCATATCAGCATTCTAGACCTCATCAGGGGGACTCCTCTGAGATTGTGTCGGTTAATCCGGTACTGGCCTGTTTAGAGCAGTTAATGAATGACATGGATAAGATTACCCAGAAGATCGATGACCTGACGGCAGCAAAAACCGTCATACCAGCCCAGGTCGAAGCCAACCCGAACAACTTCTGACGCAAGGAGCATGTATCCAGCAGTGTCCAACCCGAATCAGGTGAATTAAATTGTTTTTTATCTAATGCTGGTACTCTCAGGAGCGGTAGGACACTCCAGCCATCGACGATGGCGAAGGGAGAGCATCTTGCATCTGACAGGGAATCGTCAGTCCAGCCAACACCACGGCCAAGAAGCATTTTGGGAGCAGCACCAGCATTCAGAAAATCACAAAAAAAATGAAGAAAATAGCAAAACACAAAAAGATAGCAGCAACCTCGGTGAAGATCAGCCAGCAGTGGAGACGCCTGCACCTGTCTCACAGTCAGTTCCTGACAGGAGGAGCACTGCACCTGCAGCGAGTCCAACGACAGCACCAGAAGCCGAGCCTGTCATTTTTGGTCCACAAATTGTAGATGAATCCATTCGTTTTTGCCATTTACCTGTACACAACAATATGGACACTATTTTGAATGAAATTGGTGAAGATTTTGTAAATATTCCTTTTCCTGAAGCAATGAAAAAACACAAAAAATGAAAAATTTGAAAAATGCTTTGTCTGATCCCGCCATCATAGAAATCATCCAGAATTTGGTGCTGAATATGCCATTGATGAAAGCTCTTGAGTACATGCTAACCGTGAAGAAAGGATTAAAAGAGGCATGCACGACCAAGCGCAGGCCGCACCCCCACAATTCCAGAAGCAAGGGTGGCAAGTCCGAAAAGCATATCCTCACAATGGCCACCGTTAACGCCATCAGCAACCTCCGGATAAAAAGCCAGATACGGGAGCACCTCTTGTACGTTGTGAGATGTTTAATCAGGAGTTCGAGCGAACACTTCTTGACAGCGGATCATCTGTGAACTTGATGTCAGCTTCGCTACTCACGGAATTCAGGCTAGGACCGCTCAAGCCTACAAAGATGATTCTGCAGTTTGCAGACAAGTCAGTCAAGTGTTCTAGGGCCTGTTGGAGGACGTAATCGTTACGTTCAGGGGAAGTCATTCCCGGCCGATTTTGTGGTCTTAGATATGGAGTTCCCTCTCCATTGCTCCTTACCCCGATCATACTTGGAAGACCATTTCTGCGGACATCAAAAGCGGTAGTGAACTATGGGATGGGAGAAATCACTTTTGGAGCTGGCAAAAAAACAATCAGAGTAGAGACCCTGTTTGAGGGAACACCTGCCGAACAGACATCTACATCATGTGCAAGGGTGATTGAGTATGCTGACGACTGTGACTTTCTAGCAGAAATTCAAGATACCAATTTATTTTTGGATGACAATGAGATCCATGAACTCCTCTATCCTGAGGAGGAAGTGGAGTCCGCAGTCGAATTTCCCCTTATCGATCAGGATGGGGAACTTGTTGATGTGCTGCAAGAGACGCCCATGGGGGTGATGTGCCTTCAAAACCAAGAGCAGAAGTTTGAAGAACTTTTTGATGAAGAGGACATCATTGAGGAATTCTGTCAGGATTTGAGAGAAGAACCAAGTATGGTGGACACCGAACAGTTGAAAGAATCACCACATACACAAATAGCTGAGGTCACCGCTGAAGCAGCTCAGATTCCGCCAGAACTAAAACCCTTGCCCTCCAACATGAAGTATGCCTTCCTTGTGGGAGAACCTAATATGTACCCGGTCATCATCAATGCCCATCTGACCGAAGACCAAGAATCTCGTCTGATGGAGGTTCTTGAATGCAACCGCAAGGCGATAGGCTGGCGAACTTCTGATCTCCATGGGATCAATCCGTCACTCTGCTCGCACCGCATCTTTCTGGAAGAAGATTGTAGGCCCTCTCGAGAACTGCAGAGAAGATTAAATCCGAACCTGCGGGAGGTCGTTATGAAAGAGATCCAGAAATGGTGTGATGCGGGATTTATCTATCCCATCTCCGACAGCAAATGGGTGAGCCCTCTGCATGTTGTGCCTAAGAAATCAGGGATCACCATTGTGAAGAATGACAAAGGAGAGGAGATCGCAACTAGAGTACCCACTTCTTGGCGAGTATGCGTGGACTACAGAAGACTTAACCTCACTACCAAGAAGGATCATTTTCCTCTACCCTTCATCGACCAGATCTTGGAGAGATTGGCCACGAAGGAATATTTCTGCTTCTTGGATGGTTACTCTGGGTACAATCAAGTTGTCATTGCTCCTGAAGATCAAGAGAAAACCACGTTCACCTGTCCATTTGGCACATATGTTTTCAGACGGATGCCGTTCGGGCTTTGCAACGCCCCAGCCACATTTCAGAGGTGTATGCTTGCAGTTTTTGCCGATATGGTGGGCAACTTTCTCGAGGTCTTTATGGACGATTTTTCGGTCTACGGGGATTCATTTGACCAATGTCTGGATTACTTAGACCGAGTCTTACGGAGGTGATGCGAAGTCAATCTTGTGCTCTCGTGGGAAAAGAGCAACTTCATTGTGACCGAAGGAATTGTGCTGGGTCACGTTGTTTCTAAACGTGGTATGGAGGTTGACCCAGCCAAGGTGGACGTGATTTCCAAATTTGAGCCACCTACAAACATCAAGCAAGTCCGGTCATTCTTGGGCCATTTCGGTTTTTACCGACGATTCATCAAAGATTTCAGTAAACTGGCCAGACCATTGACTGAGTTGCTCGGCAAGGACAATGAATTCTTTGTAGATGATCGTGTGCTCCTTGCCTTTAATCAGTTGAAAGAACTCATCATGCAGGCACCTGTCTTACAGCCACTGATTTGGACTCAGCCTTTCGAGATCATGACCGACGCGTCAGATTATGCCATCGGAGCTGTACTGGGACAGAGGAAAGATAATGTACCATTTGCGATTCACTACGCTAGACGTACGCTCGATGAAGCCCAGAGAAACTACACTGTCACTGAAAAGGAGCTGCTAGCGGTAGTCTTTGCCTTGGAAAGGTTCAGATCCTACCTCCTTGGGTCTAAAGTAGCCATTTACACTGATCATTCGGCCATTCGGTACTTACAGCAGAAGAAGGACGCCAAACCACGTCTCATTCGGTGGATCCTTCTCCTTCAGGAATTTGACTTGGAAATCAAAGATAAACCTGGGGTAAAGAATGTAGTGGCCGATCATCTATCAAGGCTTCCTGAACCGGAATCTCTTGAGCTGAACCTGCAGCCGATCACAGAGACCTTTCCAGATGAAGCAATTCTGTCTGTCACCTCACTTCCTTGGTATGCGGACATCATGAACTACCTGGGGGCCAAGAAAATCCCAAAAGAATGGCCTAAATTGAAAATAGACATATTCTTGTCTAAAATCCATTTATACCAGTGGGAAGACCCGTATTTGTTTCGTGAGAGAGCAGATTGTATCTGGAGAAGGTGCATTCCTCAGGAGGAAGTTCCAAGTGTCCTCGCTTTATGTCATGACCAAGATTCTGGAGGACATCATTCAGGCAAACGAACGGCAACAAAAGTTCTTCAAAGTGGCCTCTGGTGGCCTTCAGTATTCAAAGATGCAGATGAGTATGTCAAATGCTGCACTGACTGCCAGAAGATGGGCGGAACCATAGGAATGAGAGACACGATGCCTCTGAAATACATTCAGATCTCATACGTCTTTGATGCATGGGGCATCGACTTCATGGGCCCGTTTCCCAACAGTCAGGGTTATAAATATATTATGCTTGCTGTTGATTATGTAAGTCGATGGGTGGAGGCTATTCCCGCCCGAACCGCCGACAGTAGGACTGTCTGTCGATTCTTGAGAGATCACATCATAGCACGGTTCGGGATTCCCAAGATTCTCATATCTGACGGGGGTAGTCATTTTATAAACAAAGAGGTGAAGAAGCTGACCCAAGAATTCTGCATTGAGCATCGTGTTGCTTCACCCTACCACCCGCGGTACAATGGCTTAGCTGAATGTTCAAACAGGGAGATCAAGACAATCTTACAGAAGCTTGTGCGTCCGGATCGCAAGAACTGGTCTCAGCTGCTCGATTCCGTTCTTTGGGCTTATAGAACAGTGTACAAGTCACCCTTGGGAATGTCTCCCTACCGCCTTGTATATGGCAAGCCATGCCATTTGCCCGTCGAACTAATTCACAAATCCTTATGTGCCATTAACATCTGTAATTTGGACTCCAAGCAAGCAGGAAAGAACAGAAAACTGGATCTGAACAGACTACTGGAATTCAGAGATTATGTATATGACAACAGCCTGATGTACAAGGAGAAGGTCAAAACATGGCATGACAAGCATATCCGCTGCAAGTCCTTTGATCCAGGTCAGAAGGTGTGGTTGTTCAATGCGAAATTGAAGATCTTTCCAGGAAAATTGAAGAGTAAATGGACTGGGTCGTTCATGGTTAGGCAGGTGCATGACAACGGAAGTGTATTGATATCCAATCTATCAGCTGACGCACAGCCATTTGTGGTCAATGGACAGCTTCTGAAGCCATACCTTGAACATGATACATTCATGGATGTCGTTGACTCGATTCAAGTAATCTATGAGGATGAACTGAATATCTCTAAAGAGGCAGAGGAAGGTCAAACACAGCAAATATTTTTGAATAATTCTTCTTCTTTTCTTCTTTTCTTCTTTTCAACTTCTTTTAACCTCTTCTACCGAATTGATGCCATCCCTATCATCATTGCTACACTTAGGATGTACTCTATCCTAAGTATAGGGGGGATGCGCATCCCGAATTGTTCATATCCAATTTCATCTCTTTTCTTCTTTTCTTCTTTTCCTTTTCTATCTTCTGTATCTATCCAAAAAGTGTCGCCCCTTGTAGACAGTCTTCTATACTTAGGACGTACTTTGTCCTAAGTATAGGGGGGTGTGCACCCCGAGTTGTTTTATTTTTTGATCCTCTCCATTGTCTCCTCTTCTTGTCTATACTTAGGGATATTTTACCCTAAGTATAGGGGGAGACAATCTGAGTACGATCTGTTCATTCCCACCCTTGACCCTCCCTGCGTTGTGTACAGTCTACTATACTTAGGATTGTTTGATCCTAAGTATAGGGGGGACGGTCGACTTCTCATTCGTTCATTGGTTTATTTATTCTTTTGACTGGCCTATACTTAGTACTAGTTATGTCTTCTCTTTTCTCTCCGATCTATGAGGACATAGCTCAAGCTAAGTATAGGGGGGGCGTATATACAATGTATATACTTTAGCTATAACTCGTACTTTCGTATTTTCCTAATAATATGGCTAATTATTCTTTAAAATTCATTAAAATCCTTAATAAAAAGATGTCATCATTCCTCAAATTCTTTTTGTATATACTGATTAATAAATCAGGTGAAAATGTTTTTTTGCAAAATGTTTGAAAATAGTTTGAAAATCTTTGTGAACATTTATGGAAACTATTTTGAAAATATTTTGTTACATGTTTTCAACCTTTGTAAAAATATGTGGTTTGTAAAATTTCTTTTCTTTGTGTGAAATAAAATGTTTGAAAAATGATTTGCAAATGGTTTGAAAAATGGTTGCAAAAATCTTTTGAAAAATCTATATATACTGTTTTGAAAACCTTTGCAAAATGATTTTCAAATGTGTGTACATGTTTGTAAAATGTTTGTAAAAACTATTTTGGACTATAGTTTTCAAAACTTGTGTGAAAAAGCTTGTGTCAAATAAGTTTGAGGAGTATTTACATCTCACCAAAATCCACTATATATATATGTGTGTGTATAAAACTGTCCACTTACCCTTGTAAATTCTTAAAATCCACTTCTTGTAAATATAAGAAGCACTCCCGTGTAAATATTTTAACCTAGATTTCAGCCAAAAACTTTTTCTTTTCAAAAAAACCCAAAAACATTTGCAAAATTAAAATCTAAAAACATTTGAAAAAAATCTTTTGAAAAATACAAAAAATTGCATATGCATCATTATCATCTTTTCAAAAATCCATAAAAAGTTCAAAATTTTGAAAAATTGCATCACAAAAATATTTTCTGCATGGCATTGCATAGCATTCGCATTTTTCGGATTGAGTTTGATAGTTGAACAAGTCTAAGTAAAATCCGGAGATTGGAACTTGATTGGACCTTAAAATCTACCTAATAACAGGGACCTTATAGGAACTGGGTTTGAGGTACTTCAGGTCTAGTTGACTTAATTCTTTGAGGATCACGGGACTTGGTTCAATGGATTCTTGACTGCCTGAGTAGAGTATTTCAGAGCACACGCACGACTCTTGTTGATAATGACCTAACTTGGACATATGCACCTTTCACATGGCTCAACTCAGTTGGAGTGGTGAGGGGATTGGATTTGCCAGTATCAGACGCACACAAGTGGAAACATTTGTCCTCCTCTAGTGAGGGAAGTGCACCCCAACCCGTCCAGCGATGAGGAAGTCTAAAGACAAGAGGTTGTGGGTTGCGATAAAGCTTCAAAAGAGGGATAGTCAACTGGCTCAAGAGGGAAAACTCCTTATGTAAATGCTGTTGTGAATAGTATGTTGAAAAAAAATGTTTAGGCATGTACAAAAATAAAAAGCCTGCAAAGTATGTACAAATGTGTTAAGTCAATAAGCAAGCTTGAGTTCCAAAGTCAAATATGTGAGCATGCAGCTGGATGACTTGACTACACTGGTCTTGCATCCCAGGATAGGTAGCTACACTGGCTACCGTCCATTCTTCTCCTCACCCCCTCCTCTTGAGCTGGTTGCCACTTGAACTTAAATAAGGGTTTGCGTATGAATTGAGATATTTCTGACCTGGCTATTGAGGAGACTTGAGCAGAGTTTTGGGATTCTCAGGGACTGTTGGATTTCAAATTCGGTTCTCATTAAGGTTCCACCCGCACTAAAATTCCCAAGGTCCGACTTAAGCTCCAAAGTTTGATTTTGTGAAGACAAGTTTGATAATTAAACTAAATCCAAGTTCTTCTTTTTCTTTTCTTTCTTTTCCTTCTTGCACTTATTGCATAAGTGTTTGCTAGGGACTAGCAAAGGTAAAGTATAGGGGGATGATGAATCCACATTTCATCATCTTTATTCTATCATTTTGGCCTCAAAAACCCTAGCAAATGCCTGAAAATAGCATTAAATAGAGCAATTTAGCATTCATGCATATGTGTGTAAAAAGTGTATAAAATACTGTTTATAATGCCAAAATTATAGAATAAAGAAAAGAAAAGAAAAAGAATAAAATATTGTAAATATTTTATGACCCGAAACCCCGAGACCTAGGCATCTGGATGAATAGGTCGACAAGGAATAAAGTAGGGGGAGATAAGGGTTAAAATACAATAAAAATACCTTCTATTTCATTCCTTCTTTATTCATTTTGGGACCTATTTTTGGTTTCACTTTTTGTGCATTAAATAAATAAACTTTGTACATGAAAGTTGTAGATATTTTTATATAGAAAAATACAAAATTGATTTTACTGAAAAATAATGTACAGATAAAAAGTTATGGTCTGAATAAAAATCCAGAATCCCAACTTCCCAGACCTGTATCTCACAAATGAAAACTCCAAATGCAGCAAACTCACCTTTAATTGTATATAGAATAAAATAATCTATTTAATGGTGGTGGTTTCGCATTTGGCGGAGCTACGGTTTGAAAGTTGGGTTTTGGACCCACATTGTATACCTATACAGTTTAAAATATTCAATTTATTCTTTAATCATTATTTTTGTATTTTTATATTTTTTATAATTTTGTAAATATTATTTATAATAACTATGTACATAAAAATAGGATTAAAGACCCAAATAAAACTCAAAATAAATAAATATATATATATAATATACAGGTATTATACCTATATACATACCTATACAATACCTACTGAGATTCTATTTAATATACAAAACATATTAATAAAATAAAATAAAAATATATTTATGTGTGTAAAAGTATTTTATAATTATATAAAATAAGAAATAAAAATAATAAAATTAAAACACACAAAATAAAAATAAAAGAATAAAATATATAGGTAATATACCTATAAGGGGTATAAAAGTACACTAGTAAAAATATATTCCATAAAAACAACTAAAAATCAAAATAAAATACTACAGAAAATAATAAATATTTTTTATTTAATAACCTAATTAAAATAATATCATTTATTATTTTTTATTGATTTTACAAAATAGTTTTTTAGAGGTTTTTCCTGGTTGGTCCACGTGGACCAACCAGGTGGTCTGGACTGTTGACCAAGATAAACAGTCTGACCTTCACCTCTGGCCTGTCAGAATAGCTTTTTGACACCGGTTTCACCCATTTTTCGAGGACGCCTCGATCACCCTTTGGTGATGGCATCTTCATGACATCTCTTCCTCGAACAGTGGTGAATCACGCCCAAGTGATTCCTTGGGCTGTGGAGCACCGCATCGAGCTGATCGCCTCCTTGAACCTCACGCTCTGACCACAGTTCAAAAGCCACCCCCCGACTTCCCTTTGACCTTTGATCCTTCTTCCGCCAAAGTTACCTGTAAACCCCTAGCCCATCGTGTTCCTGGTGACAGCAGGAGTCGAATCGAGCCGGGTTTTGAGTCATTTGGTGTCGAATCGAAGTAGATCCAGCCCTCGCCGGAGCTCCGCCGCGACCTCCATCACGACGTCTCATGTGAGCCTTACCCCCTCCTCTTTTCCTTTTTGTGTAGCCCTAGCGTAGTATAGATCAACATCGTAGCAGTCGAGATTGTCTTTGCGTTAATCGCCATAAATCCTCGATCAAAGCCCACGGCGGAGCTTAGCTCCGCCTCCACTTTCCGGCCACCTCCATCCTCGATAGCCGCCAAGACCACCTCCATCTTCTTCCTCGTCGCTCCATCGCCTCGCTCCACCCCTCCATTCACCTCGATCTCGCCCAGATCGAGCCATCAGAGCTCTCCTCTCCGCCGCTCGTCGGAGCTCATCGTCCGAGCCACCTTTCGCCTCCTTCGCGCCATCAGAAGACACCCACAGCTTCGCCTGGATTTTGTGTGACTAACTATGCAGGTCTGAGCCATGGAGAAGGCTCCATCGACCCTCGAAGACCCCAGGAGCAGCTGCCCAGGCCACCTCCGCCGTCCGACCACTCCAAGCCGTCTCAGGCTCGCCTGAGACCTCCTTCAGACGCGGACGGGCCCCAGGAACGTTTTGCCTTTGATCTTAGGGCCGGAGAGGCCGTGTGTCGGCCGTAGTCGCCAGCCAAAGCTTGTCGGGGGGAGTGTTCTTCGTGAACCTCTCCCCACCGTTGGATCAGGAGCCCCTTCCAGGCGCACAGGAGCCGTCAGATCGCCAAGTGCCCCCCACCGTCTGATCACCCGTCCACGATCTAATCCCAGCCGCCCAGGGCAAAGGGGTACAGGCCGTCCGATGCACGCCACGTGTCAAGTGAAGCTCCCTCGACCGCACGATCAGGATCTTGGGTATTTTGCACTTTAAACCCAAGTGTTTTTGTATTTACGTTTTAGCCCTAAAACTTTCATCTGAAGTTTAAAAGTTTTTGTAATAATTGCACTTAGGTCCCCGAACTTATTTTATTTGCACTTTAGTCCTCGGCCACGTCACCTCGCGTGACTGGGCCACGTGATTTTGGATATTTTGCAGTTTCAATCCCAAACTTTCATGTATTTGTAGTTATACCCCTGTGCGTAGTGATTTAAATATATTTCTGGGATAATTGCATGTTTGCCCTGCCGGATTTTAGTATTTACAAATATGCCCCTGTGAACGACAGAACACGTACTCTGCGCGTGTATTTTGGTGAAATTTGCATCTAAGCCCCTGGATGTTTTTATAATTGCATTTATACCCCTACCAGGCTTAGGAATTTTATGTGCTTGATCTATTTATTTCACGCATCATTAAAGTGCTAAAAATTCCATAAAAATTAACTTAAGCTCCTGTTAACTTGTACTTTAACGCCATATTTTTAGTTTTTTATTTTATTGCATTTTTATATTTATTAAAAATCAAAACATGCTATTTCAGTACTGTCTAGCTTAGAAAATACCAAAAAAATATTAAAATACCTCTAAAAATTCCAAAAAAAATCCCTACTTTCTATCTTAACCTATTTTAGTGTCAGACCAAAAACCACTAAAAATCTCAAAAGAAAAACCTTAAAAATTCAAAAACACATAAAAACTTCTAAGAAATCTAAAAAATTATAGAAAACTCTAAAAAATGCAAACTAAGTTTCTCTAGGTTCTACATTGTATTCTCTTTATTTTAAAAATAGTTTGGAAAAATTTTATGGCTGTTTGATATTTTTAATTCCCATTTTACCCCCAGCCAGTAGCTAATTCACTGTTTTGCTTTATTTCAGTGTTTAAAAATACCAAAAATATTCTGAAAAATACCCAAAAATCATAAAAATAGTAAAAAAATTATAAAAAGACCAAAAAGATTTAATTTCTGAATTTTTGATTATTTTTGCATATTTTTATAAATATTTTACCACCCCTTTTATTACATTGTTTTCTATATTCCAATATAGAAAAAGAAAAAAATATAAAATAAAAAATAAAAAATCAGTAAATTAAAAATCAAAATACAAAAATATAAAATCAAAAATTAAATAAAAAAATTAAAACCCACAAAAAAAATTAGATTGGCTAAGTAGTCTATTAGACCTAGGTTTTGACTTTTGTCTTTACTCTGCACATTTGTTTCCTGTGTTCGACCCCTACTTGCTTGCCATTGTACATTTTTAGCAGGGAATAATCAATTTTAATCCTTGCTCTTGATTGATTGATTGTGTGGGTTAATTGTTGACGAACGGGAAGGCCTGAGTAGTCGCATCAGCGACAATGAGTCTGATTTGTCAGACCACTATTTAGGGACTCTCGCAATCTTGTTTTTCACCTACCAAGCGTACTTAAATCTAAACTTGGTTTTTAATTGGGCATTTTGCGTAATTGGCATCTAGATTTTGTTTAAATGTTATTAAATGTTAAATAATTCATGGAAATTGAATTTTAGTCCATGTATTGCTGATTTATTTTCTTTATTGTATTTTACTCGGTAAAAATAGAATTTTGTGTCCAAAAATCATAGGAAACTTATCTTAAGTGTCTGGAACCCTATTTTATCACATATATTTTTCGCAAGATGTTTAAAATTAGTTTCTCATTAATAAAAATTCAGAAACATTGCATTTTCCTTTATTTGCTATTTAAATCTATAAAAAATACAAAATATTTTAATAAAATCCCAAAAAAATGTATGCTTATTTAGTCATATTCATATTCAAATATTTTTGTACAATATAAAACAAAATTCCTAAAATTGATAAAACCATAAAAGCCTTATAAATTTTGCAAAAATTCTAAAAAAACCCAAAAATATTGTTTTTTTATTTTTTATTTATATAGTATATGTTAAAATTTGTTTAGGGTTATTATGCCATTTATACATATTTAGTGCACCCTAAACAAAGCCATTGATTTTAGATATTCATTGTTTTGACTTATTCATGTATTTAAAAAATTCACAAAAATTATAACCCCCAAAATCACCAAAATAGAGAAAAATATTTAAAATCTAAAGATATTTTATTCCTTGTATTTTGTCTTTATTTGTGTTATTTAAAGATCCAAAAGCATATCTTTTCCTTATTACCTATATAGTATATATATTAACTATATTATTACATATTTTATTTTCAAAATTAATAATTAATAAAATTCAAAATCGAAACATAAAAAAATATAAAAGTTTAAAAATATAAAATTAAATATTACAAACCCACAAAAATTTATAAGAATATAAAGACATAAAAATACAAAAACGAAAACAAATAAATATTTATTAAGTAAATAATAATAGTTTTGCACTCTACTCCTTGTTGTCTTTGTGGTTCGACAGTCTACATACTTATTTATACGCATATTTCGTACAGTTAAAATAAAATTAATTTCTAACTCACATCTTGAATGTTGATTGATCTATCATTCACATCGTGGGCTTGATTATTGATTGACTTGGATCTTGAGTTTGATCGCACAATGATTGCTTGCTGATTTGTTAGATTAGCAGACCGGTTGAATCCTTGTTCATCACTTGATCCTCAAGGCTTTCATGAACTCTCCCTAATAGTGTGAAGCAAAGCGTGAATCTCTATTGAACACTACCTCCTTGGGTATCTTGCGCATCCAAATGGCATGTTGGATGTATAGTCTGGTTAGCTCAACTTGAGTACATGTCAATGATGTCATGTTGATCTGAATAAAATAGTTTAACTTGGTCAATCGATCAACGATCACCCATATCACATCATGCCCATCAGGGGTACGCAACAATGATGTGGGCATGGAGAGATTTTCCCACTTCCACACCAGAATGGGAAGAAGTTGTAGTAAACCAAGGGGTATCTACTTCTCTGGTGCTTTGCCTTCACTCTCTGACAGGTGAGGCATCGACCGGTATGCTCGTTTATGTCCCTCTTCATACCTTCACCAGAAGTGTTGGTGGAGTTCTCGATGCATCTTGGTGCCACATGGATGAATAGAAAGTATCGAACTGGGCACCTCATCAAGTATATCTCTCCTCATATCATTGTCATATGGGACATACGCATGGTCCCCCTTCCGTAGAATGGACTCACAGACACAAAATCTATCGAACTCATCCTTCAAGCGTATGTAATACAAGTCTTGTATCCTCTGATTTGTCTATTGCTCATGGACAATTTTGTCACACAAGCAATTGTACTTTGTCGGTACAGTCCATGCATTAGATGTGCTCTCAAAATGATGCCACTCCTTAAGTGTAGAGAGAACATACCGGTCTACAACCAATCTATTGAACCCTCAATGTGTGACCACCTGCTCAAGTCTCCTTCCACCACATTCCTCTTACGAGTATGGTGGGAGATGGTACAGTCATAGTCCTTCAACAGCTCCATCCATCACCTTTGTCTCATGTTCAACTCCTTATGATAAAAAATGTATCCGAGGCCCTTGTGGTCGGTGGAGATCTCAAACGTTACCATGCACAAATAGGTGTCATATCTTCAATGCCAGGACTACATCTGCCAACTCCAAGTCATGAGTGTGGTAGTTGCACTCATGGTTCTTCGTCTACCATGAAGTATAAGCCATAACCTGTGCTTGTTGCATCAGCATAGTGCCCAACCATTCCGTAGAAGCATCGGTGTAAAACGTGGAGTCCAAGGTACCCGAAGGAAGGGTAAGAATGGGCACAGAAGTCAACCACTCCTTGAGAATAAGGAAACTCAATTAGCATTTCCCACTATATACAAATGGCACATCCGTTTGCGTCAATCATGTGAGGGGTATGGCCAACTGAGAACCCTATGAGAAATCTCTTGCAATACCCAGCGATGCCCCATTGTAATTGATCAAAAAGAGCAACAATTCATGGGAGAGGTTAACGGTTCTTGATCATTCGCTTGTTCAACTATCTGTAGTCTATGCATAGCCTCAATGATCCATCCTTCTTCTCGAAGAGGACTGGTGTTCCCTGTGGTGATGTACTACAATGGATGAATCCTTTATCCAACAACTCCTATAACTATATAATGAGCTCCTTGAGTTCCACAAGTGCCGATATGTACGGAGGGATAGAGATAGACTTTGAGTCTAGCAGTAACATGATCTCAAACTCTATCTCCATCACTAGTGGTAGTCAAGGCAAGTCCTTTGGAAACATGTCAGGAAACTCATGCATGACTCTAACATCCTCGACCATCCAATCCTGTGTGACTGAGTCTACCACATAGGCAAGGTTCCTATACAAACCTAGTTGAGAAAATGGTGTGCCCTCAAGGCAGAGATGCACTTGATGCCGCCATCAGAAGTACGTCCTTCAAACTGAAATGATGGTGATTTAGGTAAATGGAAGACTATCATCTTCCCAAAACAATCCAAGCATGTGTGGTGCCTCTCTAACTAGTCGATGCCTAAGATGTTATTGAAATCATCTAATTGAATCAATAGGAGAAATGTGGACATCTCGTGCCCACCTATGTATAACTCTACATCCTCATCTACCTAACATATGATAACAAATACCCCTAGACCCTTGTTGTAGTACGGGGTAGGTATGCTCGACATAGACTTTCCAAATATGGGCACCGAGTGGTGTGTGCGAAAAGAATGTGTAACCCCTTAAAATGGACAATGCATGAAGTGAAAATCTCACTTATTTAAACCATACCTCCAAAGACTAGTCTAGAAGCATGTGTCTGTCCATGCATTATTGATGACATGATAGATTCTATTGTACCAAAAGAATTGTCTAGTGTGGTACTATGCTATTGTTGGGTGTCCAAGTGACTATGAATCTCACTTGTACAGTGTGTGTGATAGTGGCTCTCCTCAACTGAAATGACAAAAAGACTGACCTCCCCAGTATGACAACCCAATGATTCCCCAATCCAGCAACTCCTTCCTCGAGGAGTGGGATACTCCCTTCTAAGTTCAAGTGGCAACCAACTCAAGAGGAGGGGCTGAAGAGAAGAATGGACGGTAGACAGTGTAGCTACTTATACTAGGATGCTTGACCAGTGTAGCTAAGTCATCCAGTTGCAGGCTCACATACATATGACTTTGAAGCTCAAGCTTGCTTATTGACTATACAAATATGTACACTCCAATAGGTATTTTATTTTCAATCAGGCATGTCCACTTTTTTGGGGTCTTTTTTCCTTTTTTTCTTGAAATACTATATACAACAGCATTTACATAAGGAGTTTTCCCTCTTGAGCCAGTAGAGTATCCCTCTTTTGAAGCATTATTGCAACCCACACTCTCCTATATTTATACGTCTCTGCTACTAGACAGGTTGGGGTTGCACTTCCCTCATTAGACGAGGACGAACGCTTCCACTCGTGTGCGTCTCAAACCGGAAAATCCAATCCCCTCACCAGTCCAACTAAGTTGAGCCAAGTGAAAGGTGCATGTGTCCAAGTTAGATCATTATCAATAAAAGCTGTGTGTGCACTCTGAAACATTCTACTTAGGCAGTCAAGAATACATTGAACCAAGTCTCATGATTCTCAAAGAATTAAGTCAACTAGACCTGAGGTACCTCAATTGCAGCTCCTCTAAGGTTCTTGTGATTAGGTAGATTTAAGGTCCAACCAAGCTCGAATCTTCGTATTTTATTTAGACATGTTCAATTATCAAACTCAATGCGAAAAATGCAAATGCTATGCATAATGCAAAAAAATCTTTTTGTGATGAAATTTTTGAAGTTTTGAACTTTTTATGGATTTTTCAAAAAGATTTTGCAAATGTTTTTGGAATTTTTGGTTTTGTAAATGTTTTTGGGATTTTTCAAAATAAAAGTTTTTTTGGAAGAAAAGATAGGTACGCATATTTACAGGGGATGCATCTTATTATGTACAAGAGTTTGGGTTTTTAAGAATTTACAAGGGATATGTGATTATTTTTATAGATATACATAAACAGTTAATAAAGAATTTTGGTGTGATGTATATATTCCTCAAACTTATTTGAAAAATAATTTTTAAATTTTTTTTGAAAACTATAGTCCAAATTAATTTTTACAAACATTTGAAGATCATTTTTACAAAGGTTTTTAAACAGTATATATTGATTTTTCAAAATATTTTTGCAACCATTTTCCAAACCATTTGTAAATAGTTTTTCAAATATTATTATTTCACATAAAGAAAAGAAATTTTTGCAAACAAAATATTTTTACAAATGTTGAAAATATTTAACAAAACATTTTCCAAAAAGTTTTTCAAAATATTTTTCAAAAAGATTTTCAAACTATTTTTCAAACATTTTGTAAAAAATATGTTTACATGATTTATTAATCAGTAAATAAAAAGAGGAATAATACACATCTTTTATTAAGTGATTTAATGAATTTTATAGGTATATATAGTATTTTACACAGTATTTTAGTCGTAATTAATTAAAATACGGAAGTAAGAGTTATGGTTGAAGTATATATGCAATATATACGACCTCCCTATACTTAGCTTGAGCTATGTCCTCATAAATCGGAGAGAAAAGAGAAGACACAACTCATACTGAGTATAGAAAAGCCTAAAGAATAAACGAATGAAGAAATGAACGAATGAGAAGTCGACGTTCCCCTTATACTTAGGATCAAATAATCCTAAGTATAGCAGACTGTACACAGGGCTGGGAGGGTCGAGGGTGGGAATGAACAAATCACACGCAGTCTGTCTCCCCTCATACTTAGGGCGAGATATCCCTAAGTATAGACAAGAAGAGGAGACAGTGGAGGAGATCAAGGAATGAAAGAACTCTGGGTGCACCCCCCCATACCTAGGATAAAATACGTTCTAAGTATAGTAGACTGTCAAAAGGGGGCGACACCTTTTTGGTAGAAAAAGAAAAACAAAAATGAAAAGAAGAAAAGAAGAAAAGAAGAAAGGATAGATGAATATAGAAGAAAGGATCAAAGAGAATGTACGTATCACTCCCCCTATACTTAGAGTAGAAGAGCCCTAAGTATAGGTAATAATGAGAGTGATGAAACGGAACGAAGAAAGAACACTCGGCTCGTTCAGCCCCCCTATACTTAAGACAAAGTACGTCCTAAGCAAGACACACATGGATATGGGGTGGATGAGCGAAACGATGGATGGAAAGAAGAAAATGAAAGCGAATGTACAACGAAATGGATATACAAAGGATCAATAATATACAAAGATCAAGAAGGTAGAAAGCGAACCTTCTTGCAGGACCGTTGATGAATAGATCTGATAAGGTGAAGGTCGACATCAGGGTCCTCAGTAGACATAAACCGATCATGGTTGACTTGGAAGATATCCTCAGTGGTCCTAGGATGAGGAAGCACAAATGGGTTAGTGGAAGAAGTGTGGCTATGTCTGACCTTAAGTGTCTTAGCTAAGTCAAAACAAAAGGGGATGAACTCATCTATGGAAGTAGTAAGGTCTTGTTCGTCCTCTAAGCTCTCAACTGCATCATCAATATCATCAAAAGGTATGAATTGATTGATGAAAGCAATAAGATCAAATTCAGCCTCATCAGTCTCTACAATATCTGCCCTCCACTCTAAAGTATTAATCGTGTAAATCCTGCAGATGTCATCAACACAATGCCGATCACAAGAAGAGGAAACTCTAAGGTCTATACTTTCTGAGTCTTCCTTCCTATAGAGAAATTACCGGGTCTCAACGTCAGTCATAAAGAAAATCTCTCTGATATCGACGGATAGGTCATAGGCCTTAAGGTCAGCTAAGATAGGTGTAGTCACATCAGGCGCAGGTCTCTGGTAGACAGTAGGTGCAGTGATGACCATAGCTCTCCTGTCATCGTGACGGAAGCGAATCTTTCCTGATCTATAATCAATAACGACTCTCGTAGAGGCAAGAAAAGGTCGTTCCAAAATGATTGAAGAATGCTCCCCAGTGGATATCTCCATGAGAAATACAACGAAATCAACAGTGTAGCTCATGGCCTGGATCCAAATGACAACATTCTCTAGAATATCCTTCAGCATCTTGATTGATCCATCAGCAAATTGAATGATCATCCTGGTTTTTTTGGGAGGCCCTAAGTGGAGAGACTATATCAACGAGAAGGGTAATATGCTAATTGAAGCACTACTATCAAGGAGAGTATGATCACATGAATAGTTAGAGATGGTGCATCTAATGAATGGTGTAGCAGTGTTCCCTTTCCTAGAAGAAGGACAGTGGGTGATGGTGTGGGCAGTGGCCATGGTCAAGATGTGACACTCAGATTTGCTCCTTCGGTTTTTCTTCTTGGGTTGAGGAGTGGATAAATGGGTCATGGACTGGAAAAGTGGGGCATCAATGAAGAATGGCGGCCACCACTTCGTGTGCCAACCAAGATTTTTTTGAATTTTTGGATCTCCTCCATATAACGGAGGATATCAGAATGAACATCTACACAAGGATGACTAAGAGCAGTTTGTACAGTGTCATCCTTGGGGCCAAAGGTGGGACATGAGGTGAATGGACGTGTGGGAAAGTGATCTAGCATGGGTGCCCTCTCCTCACAGTCTGAATCAACAATGTGTCTCCCAAAATCTTTTCGCATTTTTAAAATTGTCTCATTTTTTGTATTTTTGGCGATTACAAGCTCTCACGGGTGTCCTTAAATGAATCCATAAATCCAGAGGGTGAATCATCAATATGTCTCTTATTAGGCTAGTGAGGTCGTCAATCCTCGAATTCATATGATCCATGATCTGGATCAAGGTCTCAAGTGTGGACAATATAAGAGGTGACTCCCAAAGCTCAATCTCGGGTGGGTGAGGTGGTGAAAAATGTGATGGCAGTGATGGGTCAAAATCCGGGTCATGAAACAGTGGGTTAGGTGGATATGTATAAAAAGAAGATTGAGGAGCAAGATCCTTTTGATAACAGGGAGGTGGATGAAAATCAAAATCTGCATCCTGAAACAAAGGATTAGCCGGATATGTACAAAAGTTATGAGCAAAGTCCTTATAGAAGAATGGAGGTGGACTAACTAGAGGGTATGAGGGATCCGCAAAGTCCGGATAAAATTTGCTCCAGTCAGCCATCTCTAAAACAAAAGGAAAACTATCAGGAGAACACGAAGTCAAATCAAGAGATGTGAGAAAAAGATGCAAATGCGCAGAGACGAACGAGTATGCACACAAACACTCACAAACAAACTCACACAAAACGAAACCCCTCAAGTCACCTACTCAACTCAGTGAAGACTGTGAAAGTTCAGTCTTTTTATCTTGTTTATTTTAGAGTAAGGTGGGAAGACAAATATTGTACAAACACTTAGGAGGCATGGGATTGGGGAACTAACCTTAGTGTGTACGTGTGCAAAGTAAAACAAATACAATGATGGGTTTACTCTTCCCAAGACAAATATTTTTATTTTTGAAGTATTTTAGGGTCGAGTAATATTGACAAACACAATTTTATTTGTTCTCATTTTTTATATTTTTAATAAGAATGCACGAGCCTATCGAGGAGTCGATTCTTTTTAGCAACCTAAGTGATCAAAATTAGAGGAAAAGAGTCAGAAAAGCAATGCAAGCGACAAATTGATGATGAATTCTAAAGCATAAATGCCCACCTTGCCTCTAGCTTTTTACATGCAAGAATGCCAAACAGAATTGAAACATATCTATATGCAAATGCAAAGCTGACGAAATCGCCCTAGATGAGAATATACTATTAACATGAAGAACAATATGCTAATCATCTAGAAATGAGTCCAAGGTCCGGTCTTCGATGCCACTCGGTGCCTGCCACAACGGGTCCTGCACGTGTTGTATATCACCTCTCTCGGCACGCGGTCTCAAGTCCAAATAAGTAGAAATTCAAAATTTGACTAAGTCCAAATGAGACTATAGGTGCATGCAATGGTAATTAGGTGTTTGGCCTTAATCTATCGTCAAGCAATCCCAATTTTAGGGCTTAATCACACAAAATAAAGAAAAATAAAATCGAAAAATAAAGAAAAATAAAAGCGACAAAAACGGGAAAAAATCGACGAGGCCCCTAATGGAACAATACCTCATGCAATGTACCTCGTGAAGTAGGGCAGAATTTGGAGAGTCTTGAATATTACAATAAAAGAGTCTCTCTGTCACTTAAATTACAAATAAATACAAAAAACTAAGTAGCTTTGTCTTCAAAAATTCCTCTAAGTCTTCTTTGGTGGTAGGTCAGAAATTTGAGCTGGCTTCACGTAGGTGCATAGGCACTCCAAAAGAGGACCTCCTTCGATATGCGGTACCTCACGACAAAGTCAACAAAGAAGTGGGTGGTTAGACAACTCAACATATAATATCAAATAAAATAGAAAAATAAATAAAGAAAATAAAGACAAGCAAGAAGACACGGGTAAAAACCAGTCTACGCGGCGTTGCTCCTCGGCAACAACGCCATTTGATAATTGGGGTTTTGCGAGGGTCTAATGTAGTCTACACAAGGCGAGAGCTACATTATCGCTGAAGCAACCGCTCACTAAATCCCAATTAATCAACAATTAACCCACAATAAGAATTAAGCAATGAAAAGCAAAATGTGTGGAGTTAAATTGTATTATAACTCTATAATAGATGTGTATAGTGTGTGCAAGTATGTAGAGGTCGAACACGGGGAGAAAACTGGATAATGGTGCAAGTGAATGCAAATGTATGCTTCTTGTTGTTTATGTATTTTTGTGGGTTTTTAGTTTTTGATTTTTTTTAATTTTTAATTTTACACTTTTAGTTGTTTTTAATTTTATATTTTTCTATTTTCTTTTATATTTTCTAATTATAATTTCTTTTTCTTTTTATAATACATATAATATAGAATATGTAAGGCTATATATATAATATAGGGTAAGATAGATATAAATGCAAGTACAATAAATAAAAATTACATAATTATATTTTTGGATTTTACATAATTTTTTATTATTTTTGTGATTTTTAAGGAAATCTGCTAATTTTTATGGATTTTTAAAATAAAAAATATCCCAAATCAGGGATTTAGTAAATAGGTTGAATTAAAATGAAGATTAAAAATAGCAAATGGTGTCTAAAATTCTTTAAATCAATTTTAATAAGTAAATAATAATATAAAGAAAATTCAGAAGTAGAAATAAATATTTTTGGGATTTTTGGGGATTTTTTTTATCTTTTTATAATAGATTTTGGAGTTTTTAATTTTTATGTATTTTCTTTTTCTATTTTTGGGGTTTTTGGGTTCTGGAGTTGTAGAATAACTAGATCAACACAATAAATATTTTTTTTGGAATTTTCAAAAACTTTTATGTTTTTTTGATATTTTATAAGTCAAACATGGCAAAACTGTGCTCTTTTTATTTTTAATAAATAACTAAAGTCTGAAATTGCAAAAATAAAAATGTGGCATGAAAGTATGTGCAATCAGGAGCTTAACCTTATTTTTTGGTAATGTTTGGAGCTAGGGCACTATATTTAATAAATGGACCAAACCACCAAAAATGCATGTACTAGCAGGGCATAAGTGCAAATAAAATAATACTTGAGTATGAAATTGCAATTTTATCAAAAATGACATAACTACAATTTAAATTTAAAGGAGTAAAACTAAATTACAAAAAGTGCAAGGGCCTTGATGCAAAATGTGTGTCTCACGTGGATGGCCACGTGGGGTGAGTTGGCAGAGGACCAAATGACAAATAGCAGATAGTCTATGGTGTCGCTTGGAAATTTTCCAAAAGTTTTAATCTAATTAAAATATTTACAGGTCCAAAAATAAAACACCAAAAATCGGGGCTAAGTATGTAATTTACCCCAACAACATGTGATCGAACGATGTAGCACTTTAACTTGCCACATGTCACCACCACAACGCACGATGCCCCTTCGTGTGGATGCTCTAGATCAAATCCCGGATAAGGATCGAACGGTGGATGCATGAGGTGATCTGACGGCAACTGTAGTGCGCGAAGAAAAGGGGTAGATCGGATGGCTCTGGAGTGGCTGGAAGAACGGGGAAGAAGATCCGTTCCTCCGAGCTTCGATAGGTCATAGAGCGAGCTTCTGACCTCCTCTTACGCTACGAAGGGTCCAAAAAGACTCTTGGAGGCCTCGTCTATCAGTTGGGGGGCTCAAAACTGTCTGATGGTCACTGGGGATCGCCTGCGAGGTTGAAGAAGCCAAGAGGCTCTAGGTACTTCCGGCGAGGATCAAAATAGCCTCCAGTAGGTTCTTTAGTCTTCTAGTCTGCACAGGAAGATAAAGGGGTCAAGGGAAAAGTGCCTCGACCCTATTAGGAGGGAAATGGAAGGATGGTGGTGCATGGTGGGGGAGTCCCGGTGAGGCAACAGAGTTGGGGCACCCAGATCCTGCTCCAGGGAGGAGCAAGTTGAACGGAGCGGTGTCGGATGAAGGGAAGCGAAAGGGGAAAGACATGAGGGTGTTAGGCGGTTGTAATAGGTCGAGAACACGGTGGGATGGTTCATCGGAGTGGAGCTATGACGAACTACGAGGGTGGTGTTTAACTAATATGAATAATCAAATCTTAATCTAAGAGTTACAACTAAATCCTACAACTAATGGCTGCCTAAAAATGCAAGGAAAACATACCTCAAGCGATGCTAGGCCGCGAGATAAACCACACGACGGTGATGCTCACCGGAGATGTGGAATACATCTCATACCACGCCCTGGATCCGCTGCAAGAGGCTGTAGAAGGTCCTGTCACGACCCTCGATCCGGAGCACACGAGAGGGAGGCCAAAATGGGACAAAGGAGATTCAAAAAATGGAAGGAAGATCGGATGAGGCTTATTTACAGGTGACAGGGATGGGAGGAAGAACGAGGTAGAATGGTTGAATCGATGGATCAATCCTCGAGGAATCACGCTGGCGTGTAAGAAGGAAGATCGAGGAGAAAAAAAGCTAGAAGGAATCGTTCCAAAATGGCGCTTCTATCATGCTACAAAAAATAAAGAACAAGAGGTCAAACATAGGTCTGACAACCCTAGGACCTTGGTCAGAGAGTTGATCGAGGTCAACCAAAGGTGAAACCTAGTTGGTCCACATGGACCAACCAGGGAAAAACAGACCAAAAATTATTTAGAAATTCAAAATTAAATAACAAATGATTTTATTAATTTTAAGTTATAAAACCAAAATTGGTTATTATTTTATAAAGTATAATATTATTATTTTTATTTATTTTTTGAGGTTTTTATTACAAGTAATTTTTAGGGTTTTATTTATATGTATATTCATCTATGTGTTGAGTCTTTTATTTTTAGTTCATATTATTTTATTTTATTTTTTATTTTATTATTTTATAAAATTATAACTTATATATATTATGTTTTTCTGATATATTATTTACACTTAAATAAATATAGGTTATATTATATAGGTATAGTTATTATATATTCATCTATGTACTTAGTATACATATTTTATTTTAATGTTTTTTATGGTTTTATTCTAGTTTTAATATGTACATATGTTATTTAAAAAATAATAAATTATAAAATTATAAAATTAATAAAGAATAAATAAAATGAATATTTTATATAAGTAAACGATGCAATAGGGGTCCAAAACCTAACTTTCACACCTTAACTCCAAAAAATACGAAACTACCTTCATTAAATAGCTTATTAAAAGATATATATAATTAAAGATGATTTTGATATATTTTGAGTTTTTATTTAGGTTATATGTGTCTGGGAGGTTGGGATTTTGGCTTTTTATTTAGAGTATAAAATGTACAGTGTATGTTGTTTTTGTATAAACTCAATTTTTTTTCTATATATTATTATCTACAACTTTCATGTATAAAGTTTTTTATTTGAGGTATAAAAAGTAGAAAATAAAATAGGTCCCAAGAATGAATTAATGCTGAATAAATAAATGGTATTTTTGATGTATTATTGTCCCTTATCTCTCCCTACTTTATTCCTTGTCGACCTAGTCATCAAGATGCCCAGGTCTCGGGGCTTAGGGTCATAAAATACCTTTGATATTTTATTCCTTTTATTTTCTTTCTTTATTCTATAATTTTGGCATGATCAGATGTTATTTGTACATAGATAAAATTTAACACTTAATAAAACAATATAACATTTTTACTTTATTTTTTTATTATTTTTATGGGTTTTTATTTTATTTTATGGTATGTTATTTATATACAATATTATTCTACTTTTTATTTGATTTTTAATGAAGAAAAAACATAAAATATTAGCACAATAATAGGGTTATATTAATACATGTTAAATAGTGTCAATTATATGCAATACAATAATTAGTAATTAGTGTTAATTAGCCAATTAATATTGTAATTAACTTAAGCAAGAGAGATAATATCAATGATTAATGCTGATAAATATAGAATTCATCATGAGGCCCAGCTGTTGTGCAAATCTGGATCTATACGAGGCAACATGGTTCTGCATAAATAACCACCTCATTAATACTTGCTTTACATGAAGAGAGACATATGGACATGGATATAAATAATGCTACTCTCCTTAGGACCCGACACTACATGTACCATGTATGCATCAAAAGGATGTCCATATATACATATTACATCCAATGTCTCTCAAACTATGAGTGAAGTAAAATTAGTAAAAGCTAGCTACAAGTGCCGTAAAAGAAACCTCCAAGTAAGAGCGACTCATTGCTACAGTTGCTCCTGAGAACCTGCAGATCCAACACAAAGGTACGTTATGAGCAAAGTTGCCCAGTACGATACTAAAACTACAAAAAGCAAGGTGATAAGAAAATGTACAAAAGAAAACAACTAGATGAACCGTCCTCACAAAGAAGACAACAATCTAATCATTATCATAATTATACATTCCCAAGCATCGTGGATAGTCTGTGGTCTTGGTCCACGCGAGACCTCACACTATGACTCTAAGTCACTGAGTCACCTTAGGATTGGGGTGCCTCCGTAGGCATGCGATGAGATACCATTCATTCTAACTAAGTTCCCAACACGTGCACTAGCTTCTCATACCAATTTGTAACTTCGAGTTAACCTCAAGTATTCCATTTGATTTATTACATTCCGATTCACTTAACTAAATCCCAACCCGCAACTTATCGTGAACCGCCCAAGTCCACTACGCTCGCGTAAGAGTCCACAATGGCATAGGGCACGAGTCAGGACACTGATCACTAAGATCATACATACCATAGTCAGAATCCTCACGACTATAACCCATTCCTCCTTATGCACGAGAAACATGATTCATTTCCCAACTTCAATGCCCATATTTCCCAGAGCTTCATTTTTAGCGCTCCTACCGGAATACCAACCCGTGTGGCATACACCAGCTAGTACACGAGTATTAACTCTAAATGAACAAGTGAAGTAATAGATCACCAACCATGACTGCTTGGCTCACTCTCTAATTACCGGGTTGAAGGCGCATAAGTACCGAGGCTGAACACCATACGGTGACTCCTCAATGTGCCAAGCAGCATGTCCTCCAACCAATGCTTGTCGGAATCGTGTCATCTAAGCTTCTACCCCGAGTCCCAAGGGTACATGCCCCTCCCTCGACGAAAACTACTCCACTACTCCCATGCCACTTAAGATCAATTCATCACGGCATGGACAAGAACCATGCAGGAAAGGCATCCATTGAAACACCAATGTAAATATACAGATCTGGATATTCCCCTCATAAATCATCCGACTCGATGTTCAAGATGCTCTCAAGTCACAGAGCTCATTGCATCGTGTTTTTAACTTAATAAGCTCTTAATGGACTCACTTCAGTCATTTATCAACACATATAGTTAGTCCATATATTTATCATATATCATAGTGTCCTGTATGGGTCTACATTTTTCTAAAGGCAATATCCACCATTTTAAGGTTCATTGAGCTTACAATTTTCAGAATGATCGATCATCTAACTTTAATGATCGTTCAATACTGATTGATCAACAACAAAATAATGATATATCATTTAGGTGCCAAATGATCGATCATCCATAATGGCACAATCGATCATACCTGTAACAATGGTCAAAATCACTCTGACGACATCCGATAAAGTTACTCCGATCGTAAAACTAATTACACCCCCATGTTCCTGACATTACCCACATCATAAATATACTTTTTTTATCATCTACATGCACCCAATAGATTGACGGAAAATCGTGAAAATGCAAAGTGATACGATCCAAATTTTGGCTCGAATCTTGCCCAAACCCAAAAACAACACTGCTACAGGTCTCAAATACTAACAACAACTCATGGTGCAAAAAACCACGCGGATCCGACAATGAGAGGAGGGTGAAATCCATACCTATGGGACTGTTCTACCATGACTTTCCTTCGCCTACAATGAGAGTTCTGTGACATTTCACGGAGCACGAATGTTCCCACGACAATCCATGCTCACTCTCCTTGAAAAATGGCGCACTCGAACTTTCGATCGGTGGCTAGGATTTACTCTGGTGGTGGAGCTTTGGTGAGGATGGTGGTGGTACAAGCAAGGGGTCAAGTAGTTTGACCCACTTGGCTCAGCCACCTCTTTATATCGGGCTCATCCTTAAACAGATCCGGTTCAGATCCGGATCCTTTTAAAAGCGGGCTGCCTTTATTTTGCATGTAACTCTCTCATACGTATCTGATTTCGATATTCTTGAACTCATTGGAAAGGTCTCGACGATCACTACAAGATAGTTTTGTCATTTGTTTGATGGCTACTGAATCAGATCATAATTTGAGAAAAAGGATTGGGTCCTATTACAAGGGATCTCACACTCCCTCCTTCCCTCTCGCTCTATCAGGAACATCCTATCACCAGGATTGTATCCTTAATAATTCCCCCTTCCTCTTAGGGTCATTCCATTGTAGGGGTAATTCCCTTAATGATGTCCGACCATGTTGTTGTGCTGTTGGATCGATTCGATCGATCTCGTGTAGAGTTTCTTAATCCTTGGTTCCTCGGGATCACGATTAAGAAGGATGATTTCGTATGACAAAACCAGGAGCAAGGAGTCTCAGATTGTTTTGTTAGATTGCGGGAAGTACATGACTCATCCTTGCGTGTGCAAGTGTTATCTCCGTCGGATCGAACTTCAGATAGGAAGTCTCTTATTTTAGAGACTAGAGGGTCACATTCACGCTTCAAGAGGTAATCTTATACTTGTGTAATGTTGATGGAACAAATTGGAAATGATTCTCAATCCATGTGGTTCCATCGATACTTTATTTTTTAAATTCCACTGCTATCGCGACTTGTATGACAAGTTTGTTTTTCAATCATATATGATCCGATCCACATACTTCCGTGATGCGCAAGGCCTAATCTGCCTCCATTCATGATGAGCATATGTTTCACCTCGACTTGTGGTCTCACGGCTAGAACTCCTCGCTGATTGAAGATAAGACTTTCGATGGATCACCACAATATCTCTCCCTGGGAAAGGTCTGGATGCTGGACCAAGTGTGACCTCCGCATCAGGTCTCCTAGGTCTCCTTATTTCTGTACCTCTTTCTTATTTTGACATGAGTCATTAGACATGGCATGTCCAACTTTCATTGATTGCTCGGCGAAGGATCATGCGATTCATGCCATCATACACGGGCTACTTTCTTTCTTGTTCAGTAGTTGATGGTGATGTTAGATTTGCTTCGCGATATGGAATAGAGACAACTCACAGTGGACTATAGACTGCAAACAATTTAAAGAAGATATTTAATGGGGTTCAGTTATTCTTTGAAATCTGTCATTAAACCGAATCAAATTTACGGTTTTTGGATGCATACTCAGTGGGAATCATGCAATTAATCCAAAGTGTTCCACTTCCTCTGTAAAGGGTCAAATAGGCTCTGCTCTCCTCCCGGTCCAACCCATCCATCTCTTACCCGAAGACCACTTCCTCTCCGCCTTGGATCAACTTTGACCCACCACTCCACAAAGTCCTCCCCCATAGGCCATCCTCCCCTCCCCTCCCCGGGTGTTCAAATCCGACCCACCCAATCCTGTCCCGCACTCCCACTTCCACCACCGCCACCGTCACAGCTTCGCATCACATCTGATGTTCAACAAGATCATCAAGCGCGGGAGCCGCAAGCCCCCGAAAGCCTCCCCGGACGACTCCTCCTCCTCCACCTCCTCCGCTTCCCCCTCCATCATCCGCGCGACCCTCACCTCCTCCGTCCCCATTCCCCCTCCCTCCTCCGACCCTCCCGCCGCCTCCTCCCCTCCGCCCTCCTTCTCCGAGCCCCTCCCCTCCCTCCGCGACTGCTCCCCTCCGGATCGCCCCGCCCTCCTCCTCCGCAAGCTCCGCCTCTGCTCCTCCGCCTCCGACCTCCCCCACCAGAAGGAGCTGAAGCGGGTGTGCCTCCTCGACCTCCTCGACTTCCTCCAGTCTTCGCCCTCGCCCCGCCTCCCCGAGCCCTCGCAGGAGGAGCTCATCCGCATGGTCTCCTCCAACATCTTCCGGTGCCTCCCCCCCGACCCCTCCTCCTCCTCCCCCGACCCTTCCGCCCCCTCCGAGGCCGACGAGGACGAGCCCTTCTACGACCCCTCCTGGCCCCACCTCCAGCTCGTCTACGAGCTCCTCCTCCGCTACGTCGTCTCCCCCGACACCGACACCAAGGTCGCCAAGCGCTACCTCGACCATTCCTTCGTCCTCCGCCTCCTCGACCTCTTTGACTCCGAGGACCCCCGCGAGCGCGAGTACCTCAAGACCATCCTCCACCGCATCTACGGCAAGTTCATGGTCCACCGCCCCTTCATCCGCAAGGCCATCAACAATGTCTTCTACCGCTACGTCCTGGAGGTCGAGAGGTTCAGCGGCATCGCCGAGCTCCTCGAGATCCTCGGCAGCATCATCAATGGCTTTGCCCTGCCGCTCAAGGAGGAGCACAAGCTCTTCCTCGTCCGCGGGTTGATACCGCTGCATAAGCCCAAGGGCGCCGCCACGTACTACCAGCAGCTCACCTATTGCATCACGCAGTTCGTTGAGAAGGACTACAAGCTCGCCGACACCGTCATCAGGGGCCTGCTCAAGTACTGGCCCGTCACGAATTGCCAGAAGGAGGTGCTCTTCCTCGGGGAGCTTGAGGAGGTCCTTGAGGCCACGCAGAGCATGGAGTTCCAGAAGTGTATGGTGCCGCTCTTCAAGCAGATTGGACGTTGTCTCAACAGCTCCCACTTTCAGGTTTGCAACCCATTTTTTTCTTTCTTTTTTGCTTGTTTGGGTTATTACTGAAAAATCAATATGAGTAAACTGATTGCATGTCATTCTATAATTAGCAGTATCTAGCCCCGTAGTGTTGTTTCTCTAGTATACTGGTAATTTAACCCATATAAGTAAACGTCATGGAGTTTTATTAGCAATCCCAGCAAAACAATGCAGGATTCTTGCTGTATTGAGGTAGAAGATGATTTTTTCAATGTAAATTTCAGTGTCATCCCCACTGAAAATTTCCATGTCAGTTTTTGTGTCCTTCCTACTTTCAGCTCGCGGCTTTCTTTTGCTTGTTTTGGTGATATCTAATTTTGGTGAAAATTCATTACTAGTTAAGTGATTGCGGGATATTCTAAAATTAGAGGTAGCTAACCATTGCAGTAGTATTTCTTTTTTTTCCAATTTTGCTGATAATATAAGTAAGGATCATTGAGTTCTATTAGCAACCAAAACAAAACACTTCTGCGATTCTGGTAGTATTGAGGTAGAAGATGAAATTTTCGATATAGTTTAATGGTTCATTAAAAATGATGCATTGAGGTAGAAGATAGAATTTTCATTGTAGTGTAGCGAAGTTTAGTTTTTCATTAGAAGAATGATATATCGAGGTAGAAGATGGACTTTTAATGTAGTGTACTGATTCATTAAAGAATGAAATATGCACGTGGTGATGCTGTTAGTTAAGCACATGGATTCCATGAAAATGGAATGATCTAGATGCTCTTGTTTTGTAGCGAGTTTTTCAACTTCTGGATATATATTTACCATGTATCCTTTTTGAGGGAGATTTTCCGCATATAATGACATCCACCATCTCTTTGGGGGGAACCTACCTCGAGCAGGGGGTTGACAACACAACATTTGGGCGGGGTTTCTTTTCTCTACATGGTAAAGCTGGTGTTGATTGGATGAACTAGGTCCTTCTTGGATCCGCTCTACATGGGTCTTGTTAGACGTCAACCCATGGAAACATTTTGGTGTAGTAGATATGTCATGGTTTCAGAGGTTATTTTCCTTTTTGGAGCTTGTTTTGGAGCAGCTTGATAAGATTGAGTTTGGACTTGAAACCTTGGTGTTTTTGTCTTGCTACTTCTAATTCATCTGGTGGATATGTAAGTCTATGGCCTCAAATTTCAATGAAATTCCAATAAATTTCTTCGAAATTTCCATTTCTCCATGTCACTGAAATCGAAATGCTATCTCATTTCTTTTTCCAGGATTTCAACGAAATATCAACGAAATGTCAAAGAAATTCATCGAAATCGCATGTTGTTTCATCAAAACAACAAAAACAAGGGAATCTACCTTTTGCTTTCATCGAAATTTGCATATATTAATGAATTCACTTTTTTATTCGTCGATGTGTTGAGTTGTTGTGGTTCTTTACATTCTTTGAAGAAGGTTCTTTAGTTAGTTTATAAATTTTAGATACAAATCCAAACCATATCAGTTAGACACAAGATTTAAAAAGTTAAATTGAAGTTTTAACTGAAGAGTTTTATATTTTTTGTTCTTTCTTTATTTTGATATATATGTTTTGATTAGTAATTATATGTGCCACCTCATTCTTACTGAAGTGGTGATTATCATGGCTTTTGCTTCCACTTTAGCATACAATTTTGATTCTAGGCAACACGTTGCTCTATATATCAACATGCGTGATGACTATGACGATAATACTACTTCAAAATTTATATTTATAATTTAATTTTACAAATAAGTGTGTTTTTATTTTATTTATTGACTTAGGAATATAAAAAAAACCCTTAGTTTTGGAAAGAGTCAAGTTTAGAGTTATTTCTAAGATTTCCGAGGATTTCACCGAAATTCTCCAAAATTTATCTTTCCGGACTCTTGGAGAAATGAAACTAAAATCCGAAATTTAAGCTCTTGCTTTCATGCGGCTTCTCTCTACTACAAGGAGTACGTGCGGTTGTGCGAGTGCTAGATTGTTAGCAACCTTCGAATTTTTGTGACTGTAAGAGTGCGTTTAGTTACCGGGTTAGCCCGGGTTAAACTGTGGGAGGGTAAACTGTTTTTGTGTTTTGGTATTTAAATAGAGGTTAGGGGTTGAGTGGGTTTGTTGTGATGTGATTGTATTGAAGTTTGAAAAGTGAGTAGTTATTGTGATGTGATTGTATTGAAGTTTGAAAAAGTGAGTAGAACTTGAGTAGTTTATAATTTTTAGATGATATGGTGGTATAATATATTATTTATTGATGGAATAGATAAAATAAAAATAATTTATTTAATGTTTAAATAAAGAAGAAAGAGTGAGCCCCACAAGTGAGAGAAAAGGGGGGTTTTGGGGGGGTAAACCCCCCCAAAGGGGGATTAACCCCCAATCCGAACGACACCTAAGTATTTGCCTACTATCAGGTTGGATATACATTGTGCTTGTGAATGTTATACAATTTCTGGTTTTAATTGATTTATTTGTGTCTTGTATATCATATATTTTACGATCACAAACTATACAATGCATCTATTAGACATACATATTAGAAAGATTTGTATTTGTTTCTGTATGTATGTATCTCTTATTTTCTTTCTAAAATTGGATATTTTTCTAAGTTGAAAGTATTCTGGTTAGGTACAAGTTCTAAGGATCTTCAATGTCTTACATAAGAATATCATTTTGGTAGTACTCCTTCTTGGCATATGCTTTTCTTTTTTATTATTGCACGCGTCACCATTCTCTTCATATTCAAGTGGTGAAACTAATGGCTTCTAATTTCGATTCCAACCTGAGTCTGGTTGTGGGCAACATACTCTTTTTTTATTGTTTGAGCGATTGGATGGAAATTTAATGAACATACCATGTTAATATTTTACTATTAGAAAAAACTGTGTATTTCTATCTTATTTATTGAATTAAAGAATATCATAAATCTTAATTTTGAAAAAAAGGTTTTGAAGTAATTTTCCTGATTTTCGGCTATTTCACGGCCATCGAATTTCTCTTTTCACGCTTTTACCGAAGAGAAATCGAAATCCAATATTTAAGGCCTTATATGTAACTGGGACTGGTCATGGGAATCTTTAGGTTTGATAGCATCGCCTTTGGGTATCAGATTGGGGTTGGCAATTCCGATGGTCATTAGCAACTAGACCTGGCCAAAATGCAGGTTGGGCCGAACGAGCCGAGGTTCTAAAACCTCTGTCCAAAGCGGGCCATGGGTCGACCCATGGTCCATTTTATTTTATTTTTTTTTGATTTTTTAATATTATTTAATAAATATAAATGATTTTATTATCACCATTTATACTTTATATAACTAATATAGGTAGTTTGCATGTTACTCGACATCTAAACTATTAAATTTTATGTAAAACTAACATCAAATTCGAAAAATTGAAGCCTACCATATTAATAAATATCATATCCAACTTTTACATGTATATTTTTTTATTTTTTGCGGACCGGGCCGGGCTGGGCCATATCTCAACTCTCCTAGCCCAAGCTCGGCCCATGAGCGGGTGGGCCTCCGATCCGTTGGCCAGGCCTATTAGCAACAAGGTGTTGAGGTAGCTATTGCGCATGTAACATGGTTACAGGGATCCGATGATGGTGCCTTTTGCTACGATGACTTGTCATGGGAGTTTTACTGAGGTTGAATTAAGCCTAGCTTGCTAACTGAAAATTATTTCATGGAATGTGAGGGACTTGCGCAACATGGAAAAGAGGGCAACTATAAGGATGTGCTTGTCACAATGGTCATTTGATATGGTATTTTTTCGATCGATAGAGTTTGAATAGTGTGACCAATAACATTTGGAGGAGCTTACACAGGGCAAAGTATTGTATGTCTTAGGATATACATGGGTAATTGGTTGGAACGATGACCTTTTGTAGGATGTTGATGAATGATAGGCCTTCGGTTGCTAACTTTGTCGTTTACAAGACAATTCGATGACTTTCCTTTCATTGTTACTACTGTATATAACTCAACAGAGGTTTTCGTTAGAGATGCGATAAGGGTGATACAATGAGATTCTTGAATTGTTTTAAGGCGGTGGCAATGATTTCAACAAGATCCTTTTCTTGGAGAATTAACTTGATGAGATCGATGGCCATGATCTGGTTTGGTTGAGTTTTTAACACTCTTATGCGCGCTCGAACTAGGGATGCTTGGCGTTTCAAATTGCATATGGAATAGGAGTTTGTTTCCCAGACTGCAACTAGATAGATTTCTTCTTTTGATTGAGATGTTACGTCCTTTCCAGTTGTTATCGATGAGGGGTTCTGATGGAGCAAGCTCTTTAACCCGGGTCACACTTTAAGTTTGAAAAGTCATAGCTGGTTAAGGAGAATCTTAGAAAGTATGTGTTGCCTGATGGGTTGTCTACGATTCAGGTCGCTGCAAAGTTTGCATGTCTAAGGAAGGAGCTTATCAGCTTAAGGAGTACGTTAATGCACAAATGACTGTTAACGTATTAGATACGGTACATATAGTACGGCCTTTGTATTTGTGGACCAGGAGTTCCTTAAGCTACAAAAGTAGTGGCAGATGAAGTTAAGAAGCTGAAGGTGGAACGGAGACTACAATGCATGTAGACTTGAAAGGATGCAGAACATGACCTTTTTCTGCTTTATGGCTAGGGTATGTGTTGAAGAGATTTTATCCTATGAAGCTCTGTATAGACTATAGAGGGGTTTTCTAGACTTGTGGATTGCTTGGATGTATGTGTGTGTCCACATCATCCTATACAATTGTGGTGAATGACCTTGTGGAAATGGGTTTTTTCCATCCTTAGTGAGGGTGGGAGGGTCGGAACTGGGTGTCATCTTGCATGGTTACTTTTTATCTTGGCTTTAACTGTGATGACATGGCTATCTGTGCTGGGCAGTCTTGCAAGTTTCTCAACTCATGGTTTGTTTATTCTAGTTTTACATTATGCTGATGATACACTTTTCTTTATTAAGGGAGTGAGGAGGATAATGGTATGTCCGTGTTGGTTGAGATGTCTGGCAAGCTTTTCAGTTTGAAGATTAAGTGAGATAATTCTTCCTTTACACATTTTCAAATGAAGTAGGGAGAGGTAGTTGAGTGGGCCGGGTTTTGGGTACAATGCAAGGGTCCTTGCCACTTTCTCATCTGGGGCTGTCGTTGATTGGGGGATAACATCAAACTTTTGGATTGGGTCACGTGCTAAAGAAGGATCAAAATTGGCTAGTTGGAAGGGAAGATTCATCTTATGATGGAGTCTTTGCTTATGATATTGGTGTTGTTGGAGTATATGCGTCACTTATCATGCCACATCCATTGTTTAGTCCCACATCTACCAATGGTGGGACTTGGAGGGTCTGTGGAGGCTATATAAGAAGCTCCAGACCTCCTGTGTCAGATAAGAAAGTGCAATGCAACATGTAGCCCTTTGAGGCCTTCTCCCGTGATTTCATCCCGCTCCTTAGGGAGTAGGGTGCCACGTTGAATCTCGCATTCTTCGTTGTTCATTATTCTTTATTTCTGATACGCTTCCGCATTCAAGTTTTCTAACATGGTATCAAAGCGGGTTCAATTCTCGAGGTTTTTGTGATCAATATATTTGTTTGAGATTCGATTATCAAAGCTAGTCGGTTCTGCGATTCTATATGGATTTTATTTTTTGAAGATTTCCGTTCAATTATCATTTCAAGTTCTAGGGTTTCTGATGAAACCCTAGTTCAAGCCGTCGAAGTTCCAGGAAGCACAATCGCTAGGAAGCACAATCGCCAGGAAACCCTACTTCAAGTTCAAACCCTAGTTGGCAAAGCACAGCTCTCCAGATGCACAATTGCCAATGAAGCGCAGTTCCAGGTATGATTCTCAGATGCACAACCACATTTGGCAAATGCGAATCGATCAAGACCCTCTTCTCCTTTTACTGTTCTCAAGCAGTAGGACCCTAAGAAGAACATGGATCCGTACCCAACACGAAGAAGAAGAGCAGGTCCCTCTACCTCTTTCTCCAACATACATCTTCACCGAGCAGCAGGAGGAGCCCCACTCCTTAGGCGGAGCCCCATCTCCTGTCGGCGCAACCTTCGAAATCCAGGTGGCGAAGGCCGCTTCTCCAGCATGCGGTGCTCCAGCAAGCGATCACTTCTCCCTCTCCAGTAAGCGTCGCTCCACTAGGAGCTTCATCACCCACCCCTCCTCGCGTCCTCCCGATCTCCATCAGAGTCGATGAAGGCAGCTTCTCCCTCTCCAGGCTGTGAAGAAACCAGGGGCAACGGCACCCTCGCGATATGCCCTCGCCAACTCTTAAGCTTCCTCTCTCAAGCTTCGACGAGAGTTGCAGGTAGTGAGCCTCCACCTTCACGAGACCCAGGTGGCGACACCTATCATCTCCAGGTGGAGGTGGTTCTTCGAGAGAGGGTTCCCAATCGTGGGAACCCTAAATATAAAGGGGGGGCACATTTCGGTCTAGTTAGGGTCGAAATATTAAAAAAAAAATTGCTGCTTTATTTGAGAGAGAAGAAAAAAAGGCTACTCGTACCGATGCGGAGAATCTTATTGTGCTCCTTGACTCCACGGAAAACGATCGTGACCTTTCTATGGTCGAGCTTCATGAGCGCTCTGATGCTATTGCGCGGGTTCAGGCCGAGGATAAAAAGCGTTGTATTGAATGGCGTCAAAGGTCTAAGGAAAAATGGATCAAAGAAGGCGACGCCAACACGTCCTTCTTCCATCGGGCGGCTAGCAACCGGAGGCGCATTAACTATATCCGATCTATCTCCATCAATGATGAAATGTTCTCGGGCGATCATGCGATGGGTACTGCCATCTCTGACCATTTCAGACGTTCTTCTACTGCTCTCCCTCCTCGGCGGTGGCGCTGGCTCGGGGGGGGGGCACGGGTTTCGGATGCGGACTCCTTTTTTCTCACTCGCCCTATTTCCTTGGCGGAACTTAAGACTGTTGTGTGGAGCCTGAATAGTGATTCCTCCCCGGGTCCGGATGGTTTTACAATTTCCTTTTACAAGGATTTCTGGGACGTGGTCTCGGGGGACGTGCTCGCAGTGGTCTCCGACTTTTGCTCTGGCAACCTTGGCTTTGATCGTATCAACAGGGCTCACATTGTGCTTATTCCGAAGAAGTCCCCAGCCCTTCGCCTCGACGACTTCCGTCCTATTGCCGTCTCCAACGCTATTTATCTCATTGTTGCTAAAACCTTGGCAAACCGTTTATCGCAGATCTTAGACGGCCTCATCTCTCCGGTTCAAGGTGCGTTTATTAAAGGAAGACATATTGCGGATTGTATTCTTGTAGCGTCGGAGATTGTGGCTGATTGGAAGAGGGAGAAAAAGAAAGGAATTTTATGGAAAATCGACTTTGCTAAAGCTTACGATTCGATTGATTGGCGCTTTCTTTGGTCTGCTCTACATCGGCGGGGATTCCCGAATGTTTGGATTTCTTGGATGCGCAGATGTATCTCCACGGTCTCTCTTTCTGTGCTCATCAACGACCGTCCGGTTGGGGGGTCCTTTCAGCCGCGCAGGGGGGTTCGCCAAGGCTGCCCTTTGGCCCCTTTGCTCTTCGTTCTTGCCTCGGATGTCTTGTCTCGAATGGTGCACGGCGTCATTGATGCCGGCCTAACATCGGGTTTTATGAAGGGAGGTTTATGCGTGCCTATTATTCAGTACGCGGACGACACTATTTGCTTCATTGAGGGGGGCCCCGACGCGGTGGCTGGGATGGCGCAGACTCTCTCTATTTTCTGTGAGCTTTCGGGAATGACGAATAATGTTGATAAATGCAGTATGGTGCCCTTTGGCTTGTCGGCGGCGGAGGAAATTGAGTGCAGCCGTATACTTGGATCTCGCATTGGGGAGCTTCCTCTCCCATACCTTGGTGTCCCTCTTTCGATTGGCCGGAACCGCTCTAATGATTGGAGGACTATTCTGGATCGGATGAAGTTGCGCTTGGCGGGTTGGAAGGCTTCTATGCTGTCCCGGGGCGGACGTCTTGTCCTTCTTAATTCGGTTCTCTCTGCTATCCCCATCTACTTCCTCTCGGTTCGGAAGATGCCGGTGGGTGTTCGCGTTCGTTTGGAAAAATGCATGCGTCGTTTTTTGTGGGGACGCGCGGACGGTAGTGGCCGCGGGATACACTTGATTGCTTGGGATGTGGTGACCCGGCCTAAGAGGTTAGGCGGTCTTGGCGTCCGTCACTTGGCTCGCGTCAATGAGGCTCTTCTCCTGAAATGGGTGCATAAGATTTGGGGCAAGGATGATTCCTTTTTTGTCAACGTGCTACGTGCGATCTTGGGCGAGGCCTGGAACACCTTCATGCGCGGGAACTGCCCTGTGCACTCCTCTCTCTTTTGGCGTTACGTCTTTGAGGCTTATCAAAGGAACTGCTCTTTGTTCTCTCCGGTGCTGGGGTCGGGTTCCGTCTTCAAGTTCTGGCAGGACGACTGGTCGGGGGGTGGCGCCCTGCAGCATCGTTTCCCGCGGCTTTTCGCTCTGGCGGATAATCGGTTGGCCTCTGTTGCCGACTACTGGATCAACGACGGCTGGTGCCCTTCTTTCTCGGGCATTCTCTCGACCCAACGCGCCAACGACCTTGCCTCCCTGCTGGAGGCTCTTTCCTCTTCCGTTTCCCCTACTGGTGGGAGGGACCATTGGGCTTGGAAGGACGGTCCCTTCTCCTCTCGCAAGGACTTCTGTGCTCTGCTTCCTCCTCCCCCTCCCTTGGCTGCTCAATTGGTTCGTGATTGCGCCTTCGTATGGGGGCTGCGCTTGCCCGCTCGGATCACCTTCTTCTTTTGGGTCTTTCGCCATCGGCGGCTGATGACTCGCGACCGGTGCGCCTCTTTCCTTCCCACCCCCAACGTCCAATGCCAGCTCTGCGGGGGGTCGGTGGAGTCGGCCGACCACCTCTTCTTTCAGTGTTTGTCGGTGACTCGGATTTGGGACGATGTGGCCTGGGCTCGTGCGGCCAATACTGAGGACTTCTGCGACACCCTTTGGGTCAACAGAAAGCGACCCCGTTCCGATCTGCTGGGTCCCATTGCGCGCCTTTGGTCTATCTGGAGGGCTCGCAATGAGACTATCTTCTCGGGGACGCGTTTCTACAAGGAGAATGTGACATCCGCGGCCGTTGGTTTAATTTCAGATTGGTGTATATAGTTGGGCTACGGGGCCCGGTTGTTGTGTTTGTATGTTGTTAACTTGGCTTTCCCTCTTCCCACCTTCTTCCCCCCTCAACCCTGTAAGTATCTCTTTCTATACCTTTAGTTATATATAATACTGGGGCGAACACCAACGAGTGTGTCCCCCTTCCTTTGAGTTTCAAAAAAAAAGGGGGTCCAAGTGGGCTGTATGTATAAAAATAGACAAAATTGTTCTTGTTTTTTTTTGAAAAAAGAGGTGCGTACAGAAAAAAGGCATACATGGGATTTTTTTTTTGCAAAAAAAGAAAATCGATTTTTTTATGAATGGCTTATTTGAGAAAAAAAGGCTATAAAAATGGGAAGAGTCGAGAAAATAATCATTTGATTTTTTTTTGAGAAAGCCGAGAAAAAAATGATTATCGGCTTATGTGATGTTTTGTTTCCCTATTTTCTTGTATTCTCCCAACTTTGTCTATGTCATTATCATGGCCTCAAATTTCAGCAAAATTCGGTCGAATTTCTGTTGAATATCGATATCCAGTCGAAATCGAAATTCGACCGAAATGACCGAAATATGGAGGTCCTAGTACAAAAAATGACCGAAATGACCGAAATTTCGGTCGAAATTCCACCGAAATTCCATCAAAATTCTGTTTTGGTCGATATCGAAATGGTGACCGAAACCGACATTTAAGGCCTTGGTCATTATTTTTTGACTAGTATGGGAGAAAGGGGGAGTGTATAATTGCAAAAGATTTACATTGCTGTGCCATCTTTGATCCCTCTTCTCTTGTGTTTCATGACATACTAACTGGGAGGGTGATTGGTCATGGCCGTGAGCAGAGAGGAGTGTATAAGCTTGCCATACTACCTTGTGCTGGGATTGCTACCATTCCTTCTGTTGGGAAAATGAGAAAACTTGTTTATTCCATCCGTCCAAGGCTCTCTTACATAGGAGAGTAGCCTATGGGTAAAATACATAGAGTCCAACAGGAAAAGAAAAATACAAGAAAGGTAAAGAAGTGAATAATATATCTCTACACTCCCCCTCAAGGTGGAGCATAGATATCAATCATGCTCAGCTTGGACGAACATTTCTGGAATGGCCTTCGAAGTAATGCCTTGGTAAAAATGTCTGCAGTTTGATCCTCTGAGCTAACATGGGATGTAACAATATACCCCTTCTGAATCATATTACGTATGAAGTTACAATCAACCTCAATGTGCTTGGTTCGTTCATGAAATGCTGGATTATTTGCAAAGAATAGGGCCACCTGATTGTCACATTCCAGAGCCATAGGAAGCGTGACTTCTATATATAGATCTGTAAGCACAGCTTTTACCCACATCATTTCTGTACTGACCTGGGCCATAACCCTATATTCAGACTCAACACTAGACCTTGCTACAACCGTTTGCTTCTTGCTTCTCCATGAGACTAGAGAATCTCCAACATACACAGCAAACCCAGTGGTGGACTTCCTATCCTTGGGACACCCTGCGTAATCTGCATATGCACAAGCTGAGATAGTAACCTCCTTGCCTTTCTTAAATAGCAAACCCGCACCTGGAGATGACTTAAGGTACCTGAGTATCATATGTATAGCATCCATGTGTACCTGACGTGGTTGCTCCATGAACTGGCTTACTCGACTCACAACCAAGGAGATATCGGGCCTGGTAATGGTAACATAGAGAAGTTTGCCTACTAGTTCTCTGTATCTTCTCCTATCCACCTCATCAGTATCATCATCATATAATTTCATACTGGGATCCATAGGTGTAGTGGCAGGTCGACAACCAAGCATTCCTGTTTCACTCAACAGGTTAGTGACATATTTCCTCTGGGTCATTACCAACCCATGAGGATTTCTGGCAAACTCCAGTACCAGAAAATATCTGAGAACTTCAAGGTCCTTTGTAACGAATGCATGACCCAGTATTTCTTTTGCCCCCTGGATTCCCTGTTCATCATCATCTGTAATCAGAATATCGTATACATACACCATAATTGCAATAATACCTCTGGGTGTCTTCTGTACGAACAAGGAATGATCGGCATTAGAACGTCTGTACCCCTGTTTCTCAAACAGGTCTGAGAGCTTCTGGAATCAAGCTCTAGGGCTCTGCTTAAGGCCATAGATAGCCTTATGAAGTCTGCACACCTTAGGAAACCCCCCCTCAACAGCAAAACCAGGTGGCTGTTGCATGTAGACTTCCTCCTGTAAGTCACCGTATAAGAATGCATTCTTCACATCTAATTGGTATAGTGACCAATCACGAGTAACTGCAACAGAAAGAAGGATCCGTAGGGTGGAATGGCGAGCAACCGGCGAGAATGTATCAAGATAATCCACCCCATATGTCTGTGTAAAGCCATGAGCAACAAGGCATGCCTTGGATCTGTCAATGCTGCCATATGCATTCTGTTTAGCTGTAAAGACCCACTTGCAGCTGACTGTAGACACAACAGCAGGTGCAGGAACAAGGCTCCAGGTGCCTCTGGACTGAAGAGCTGCCATTTCTTCCTCTATGCCTAAACGCCATCGACTATCCTTCAGCGCATCTTGGTAATTCCGTGGAATATCCACTGCTGACAATGCAATTACAAAGTTCCTGAATTCTCCAGTTAAGCGATCAAACGACAGAAGATGCTATAGGATATGACGCGCAGCTCCGCTTATGCTTTCGTAGAGCTATAGGTACATCTAAATCACTTGTCTCCTCATCTGGCCTCTGTAACACATCCTGCTCAGGAAAATCATCAGATCCATCAATAGTAATATTTTCAGAACATACCTCAGGCGAGCTAGATGATGAGCGGTGACCATGAGTAGAAGCAGGCCTACGGGTATAGTGGAATGGCAATGGTGAAACATGCACAATGACATGAGGTGTAGGAGATGTGATGCAAATGAGAATTCGACGCGAAGATAAAATAATCGAATATTTGATTGGTGGAATTTTTTGGTAGAGAAAATAGAGGGGTTGAGAAGAAGAGAGCACACCTGTCGCGCGAGGTTAGAGGAGAAGAGCCGCGGAGATCGCGTGGAGAGAGAGAGGGAGAAGGAGATAAAGATCTCAAATTTTCATTAACTTTGAACTGACGAACACAATGGACCCTCATCCCTTTATATAGGAGGGATGAGATTACAAAAATAGAAAAATAACTGATTATCCTAAATTGACTCTAACTAATTAACCGACTAACTACCTAATTTGAAATTCAAATTAAAACTAATTGAGATCACATGCGATCTCTTTATTTAAATTAAAATTGCGACAAAATAAACGTAAATAAAATTGACGGCTACAATTTAAATAAATAGACGGCCCTATAATTCGACTCCACGCTGCATCAAGATGGTAGCGATGGAGTTGGTAGGGGTGCTGGTAGTGGTGGTGGCATGTATATATCATCAGTAGTGTCAGAGGATACCAATTGATCACCTGTAGATGAGAAGTACATAACAGATTCGAAAAAGGTAACATCAGCACTAACTAGATACCTCCGGCGCAATGGATCATAACACTTGTACCCCTTCTGTATTCTTGAGTACCCGACGAAGACACACTTGACAGCCCTAGGAGAGAACTTGTCAGTCCCAGGAGACAACTGGTGGACAAATGTGACCGAGCCAAACACACGAGGAGTAAGGAAGAACTATTTTTTGTCAGGAAAAACAAGAAAGAAAGGAATCTTCTCACCTAAGACAGATGACGGTACGATTAATGAGATAACATGCCATAAGAACAACATCACCCCGGAAAGAATGAGGGGCATGACTCTGTATAAGAAGCGACCTTGTGACATCAAGTAGATGATGATGTTTCCTTTCAGCAACCCCATTCTGTTGGGAAGTATAGGCACAGGATGTTTGGTGGATGATCCCTTGAGATGAAAAATAACTGGATAGGGTATGAGTACAAAATTCCAGGGCATTATCACTTCTCACAATTTTAACAGATGCGGAAAAAACATTACGAACTTCATTAATGAAATTGATGATAATATTCCCTGCTTCAGATTTATTCTTTAACAGAAAGACCCACGACACACGAGAGAAATCATCCATAATAACTATATAAAACCTGTGTCCCTGGTGATCAGGAACACGACTAGGACCCTAGATATCGACATGAAACAACTCAAACTTGGAGGTACTACTCCGACACTGACGACTGGGAAAAATGTAGACTGATGGTGCTTTCCCAACTGACAAGCCTCACATTGAATGGACGTGTGAGGTGAAACCTGAGGTAACACATGACGCAGTTTCTGAAGCGGTAGATGTCCAAAGCGCATGCGCCACAGTAATGGGGAGATGGATCCAACAGGTAGAGACGAGGTTCCAGCATAAGGAGTCCGACTAAGGCGATAGAGGCCGCCTTGCTCATAGCCACGCCCAATCACGTTGCCTGTAAGGATGTCCTGAAAAATAAGAGAAGATGGATCAAAAATTGCTCGACAATGTAAATCCTTTGTAAGTTGGCTAATGGACAACAAATTCATCGAAAAATCAGGTGCATGTAACACGTTCTTGAGATGCATGGATGGTGTCAGTCTAATCTCCCCCTGACCAGTAATCGGGGAATGTGTTCCATTAGCAATAACCACAGTACAACATGGAGAAATCTGTTTGTATCCTGTAAGTAGACCTTGATCACCACACAGATGATGTATGGCACCAGAGTCCATAATCCACTCTAAAGTATCTAATCTACTACTGCTAGTGAATGCATAGGTGGTACCTGATGTACTAGTGGATACAGATGCGGCAACGTCGGAGTGACTCTCAGAAGTAGGTGCTGATGCAACGGGACCAGGTGGAGGAATGATGCCCCTCAGACGAGCTATAAGATCATCAAAGCGCTGGTCCATAGATGAAGCAGATGGGGGCTCGATCTGTTCAACGACTCGTGCAGAAGGAGGAAACCCATGCTTAGAATAGCATGTGTTGTGTCCAGAACGATGGCAAAAAGTACATGATGGCCGAACTCGGCCTCCTCTGCCCTGAGGTCCACGGCCACGGAATTGATGATGACCTCGTCGACCTCAATTGGCTGCCATGGCTGAGGCGGTTTGATTCGTAGTAGACAAAGGAACAGTGATACGACTCAGCCTATGAAAAGCTTCCTCCATAAGAGGAATAGTAGAATCCGCCAAGATCTGGGAACGTGCTGCCTCGTACTCTGGATCAAGGGCAGCAAGGAAAACATCCACCATAGTGGCATTGCGATAGGTCTTCTGTTGCTCTGGAGTGGCCGTGAGAGGCATGAAGCTATAAAACTTCTCAAACATTCCACGCAAAGACGTGTACAATGAGTGTAGAGGCTGTCCATTCTGCTTGATTGTAAAAATATCATGCTGAAGTTGCAGAATCTTTGTCTCATTCTTTGCCTGTGAGTAGGTAGCAACCAGAATGTCCCACATTGCTTTGGCAGTGGGCTGATGGAGAATATCGTTAGCAATCTCAATTGCTAATGTTCCGGAAAGCCAGACTTTGACATATGTATCATCTGCCTCCCAAGAGGCATTCACCCCTGTCTTCTCAACAAGCACTTCCTCAGTAAGAATGTGCTTCTTACTGGTTGACTTTATCATGCTCATGTACTGCATGGCCCGCAATTCATAGTTTGAACCGTCCATTTTCACAATAGGCGCTAGACCTCTGAAGGCACCTGTAGATGAAATATCTGCCTTGCTTTCTGACATTATGATATTGGAAGAGTAGACTAAAGATATGATTTGTCTACACGGACATTAACGGGTTTAGTTGCATGTGTAGACACAAGCAACCAAACCCATTAATCTGGAAACGCGCGCGCGGAGCGAGGCTAGAGACGCACACGCGCTGGCTTGCACGCACACGGAGATCACACGCGTAGATGTGTGCGCAGATGCACGTGCAGGATCACGTCAAGGGCACACACATGCGCAATCGAGCAGATATGCGCGCAGGTTACGCAAAGGGCATGCACGCAAAGGATCACGCAGATACGCGTGCAGATGCGCGTGACCATGGAAGGCCGTATCGCGATATATCGACGATATATCGGCGATATATCAGTATCGACAGGTCATCGATATATCGTCGATATGTCCGATATCGGGTATCGACAGGCAAAAAAGGCGAGATTCGGTCCGATATCGGCGATATGGCGTCGATATATCGCCGATATATCGGTATCGACATGGTACCGATATCGATATGTCCTTCCATGGCGTGCACTGGCGCGCAGATGCACGTGCACAGACACGCGGATGTTCCTACGCGCAGGCACGCCGGAGGCGGCGCACAGGAGATGCGCGAGTGCGTGCGCAAACGGGCAGGAGGCGAGGGCATATGCGCAAGCGCGTGCGCAGGAGGCGGCGCACAACAGATCACCGACGCCGGGGCGGACCGAGGCGACGCGAGGCGGCACGCGACGCGTGCGGAGGGCTTGAGGGTGGAGGCTAGGGTTAGGGTTTGGTTCGAGAACTCCGGTCTAGGATCGTCGCTTTGATACCATGTTGGGAAAATGAGAAAACTTATTTATTCCATTCGTCCTAGGCTCTCTTATATAGGAGAGTAGCCTATGGGTAAAATACATAAAGAGTCCAACAGGAAAAGAAAAATACAAGAAAGGTACAGAAGTGAATAATATATCTCTACACCTTCAGGATACGTTTCTCCTTTCATGTGGTATCTTCGCTTTGGCCACCTTCTTCTTCAGAAGATGTGTCATGTGATACCGCAGATATCTACTTGTACTACATTGGACTGTGAAGCCTGTCAGCTTGGGAAGTACCATCGCTCCTCTTTTCCGAGTCGTCTGAGTCATCACAGTAGTTAGTCCTTTGAGTTGTTTCATTTTGATATTTAGGGTCCTAGTCGTGTTCCCGATCATCAGGAGCATCGTTTTTATATGGTTGCTGTGGATGATTATTCTAGACTATGTTGAGTATTCTTGTTAAAACTTAAGTCTGAAGCATGTGCTATCATTAAATCTTTTCTTATTGAAGTCAAAAATATCTTCTCTCCTAATGTGAAATTCATTCTTATGGATAATGCTTTGGAGTTTTCCACATTACATTTATCTGAAATTTATGAATTTCTCAGGTCTCTTGGTATAGTTCATCAGACCTCTTGCAATTATACTTCACAGCAACATGGTATGGCTGAACGTAAACATCGTCACCTTCTTGATGTCACAAGAACACCGTTGATTCAGAGTCGTACCCCTCATTCTTTCTGGAGAGATGCGGTTCACACTGCTTGCTACATGGTGAACCGCATGCCGTCCACTATTCTTGGAGAGAAGGTTCCCTTCTTGATTGCGTTTCTCGAGAAGGAACTATCCTCTCTCACTCCCAGAGTCTTTGGATCTGTGGCCTTTGTCCACAAGTTCACCCCTGACCGTGACAAGCTCTCATCTAGAGCCATCAACTGTGTTTTTGTCGGTTATTCTCATACCCAAAAAGGGTATAGATGCTTTGATCCTGTAGGACGAAGATATTATGTGAGTGCTGATGTCACATTTTTTGAGTCTATTATGTATTTTTCTCCTACTTAATTGTGGGAAAAGGCTTTGTTGTTGTTGTATTATGTATTTTTCTCCTACAGGTGACAGGTTGTCCAATGCTATTTCTGGAGAGGATGTTGTTCCTCCACCTCCGTCTTCTCCACCATATGACCCCCATGCCGCACCTCAGTCTTCTCCACCTCTACCACCTCCACCACCCCAACCACCTCCACCTCCGTCTATCCAGTCCAAGTTCTTACCCATGTTTACATTCGCAAGTCTTCTACTCGCCCCTCTGCTCATGCGCCGTCCACATCATCCACCACGCCTTAGGTATGTCATGAACACATTGTTTCTACTGATGACACTGAAGTTTTGAATGATACACATGATGAGTTGATTCCGGAGAACAGAGAGGCTGATGACCTGGAGATACCTATTGCCCTAAAGGAAGCCTCGTCGCCAATGTGCCATGTATCCTTTTGCTGCGCATGTTTCTTTGGATCACCTTTTAGAGGAATACATGAAGTTTGTGGTGGGGCTCTCTGCTGTTACTATCTCACGTACATATAAGGAGGTGCTACAATAAAGCAACTTTGCGGTTGCGTGGAACCTGGAGCATTGTATCTGCTTCGCCAGGTACCTCTGTTGTGAGCTGCAAATGGATATTTACGGTAAAGCAAAGGGCAGATGGCAGTGTGGACCGCTACAAGGTAAGACTTTTAGCACATGGGTTCACCCAAACCTACGGGGTGGACTATCAGGATACCTTCTCTTCCGTGGCCAGACACTCAACACTGTGCATTCTTCTATCCATTGCTGTTTCACGGGACTGCCTCTTTACCAGCTTGATGTGAAGAATGCATTTCTATATGGGGACCTACAAGAGGAAGTATATATGCAGCAACCATCGGGGTTTGCTACTGAGAGGGAGTCCCAGAAGGTGTGCAGGCTCCATAGGGCGATTTATGGTCTGAAGCAGAGTCTGAGAGCTTGGTACCAGAAGCTATCGGAGTTGATAGAGCAACAGGGGTTTGTGCGGCCTACTGTGAACGACTCATTTTTTGCTCAGAGGACACATAGAAGTACTGTTGCTATTCTTGTTTATGTGGATGGTATTGTTACATGGGATGATGAGCAAGGTATTCATGCTGCCAAGGAGTTCCTAGGTCAACAGTTTGTGACTAAGGACCTTGGCACTCTTCGATACTTCATTGGATTGGAGTTCACCAGGAACCAGCGTGGTCTTGTGATGACCCAGAGGAAATTTGTGATGGATCTTCTTTCTGAGACAGGTATGACAGGGTGCAAGCCTGCTACTACCCCTATGGATTCGAGTATGAGATTGTATGATGATGACACTGAGGAGGTAGACAAGAGGAGATATAGAGAGCTGGTTGGAAAGCTTTTATACGCCACTATCACCGGGCTGGATATTGCTTTTGCAGTGAGCAAAGTTAGCCAGTTCATGGAGCAGCCCGGGAAGGTGCGTATGGATGCTGTCCATATGATCTTAAGATATTTGAAGACCTCACCTAGTTCGGGTCTTATATTCAGTAGGGATACATCTCTTAAAGTGACAGCTTGTGCAGATGCAGATTATGCAGGTTGCCCCGGAGACAGAAAGTCTACTTCGGGCTTTGCTATTTTTGTCGGGAGCTCACTTGTTTCATGGAAAAGCAAGAAGCATACAGTGGTGGCTAAATCAAGTGCAAAATCTGAATACAGGGCCATAGCACAGGGAAGTGCAGAGATGATGTGGGTTAGATCTGTATTGACTGACCTTACCATTGAGGTTTCTCTTCCTATGCAGCTTTTATGTGATAATCAAGCATCTCTATTTATTGCCAATAATCCTGCTTTTCAGGAACGGACAGAAAGGTCTCATATCCATCTTTCATGTTACCATTGGAGATCAGACAGCTGACATCTTCACCAAGGCCCTAGCTAGAGGTCCATTTCAGAGGTGTTGCTCTAAGCTGAGCATGATAGATATATATGCTCCAGCTTGAGGGGGAGTGTTGAGATAAATGTATCTATCGGTATCATTTATGTTTTATGTTTTCTTGATGTACTTTCTCGTGTAATTAACCCATGGCTTTTCTCCTATATAAAAGAGCTCTTGAGTCTCTTCTATGAATATGATTTATTTTTCTCCCAACATGGAGTATAGTGCAGAGTTCTATGGCATCATACAATATCATCACTCTGACGATTCAGATTCCAGTTCAGAGTTAGAGTTTAGATTCTCTAGTCCATATGCTCATTCAGATTCCAGTCCAAATGCATGTTCAGATTTCAGACTCTACTGTTTTTCAGACTCGACGTTCAGATTTCGAGTCTTTAGGTTGATTTGCACATGTGTGCGATCATTTTTATGTGGTCTCCATCTTTTGTTTTTGGTCAGAGTTTTCATGTGTTCCATAATGGACTCCGGAGTAGAGATCCCGTTCCCTATGCCATGTGGGCTAGGGTTTTCATGTGGTTTCATAGGGACTCCAGAGTAGAAATCCAATTCTCTGAGCCAGTATGGGAGAGACCCAGTTCTCCGACGAGGAGACTTTTCAGACTCCCTTCTCCAACGATCATGGACTCCGACGAGGATGTCTCCATGGCCTTTTCAGTTCCGCCCTTTCAAAGATGGAGTAGTTGTCCACATGATGTGGCGGGTCGGAGTTCTCCAAGTGGAGACTCATTTTTCGGTTGCAGTGACTCTGACAGACACACTATAGAGCACATACTCTCTGACGAGGAGATTCAGTTTGACTCACACTCCAGCCCATTTGTTCCTCCTCACTTGCACGGCTTGAGAAGCAACGTCCTCGACAACAACCGACAATTGTGCACGTTGAGTTGATATTGTATGTAGTGTCTTGTAATGTGAATTTGAGATTTCTTTCTGTTTGCCCAAGCTGAGCATTGCTTGCTCCAACTTGAGGGGGAGTGTTGGAGTATATGCGTCACTTATCATGTAGATGGGTAAATGGATCACTCAGAATCGATTTACCACACCCATTGTTTAGTCCCACATCTACTAGTGGTGGGACTTGGAGGATCTGTGGAAGCTATATAAGAAGCCCCGGACCCCTATATCAGATGAGAAAGTGCAATGCAACATATGACCCTTTGAGGCCTTCTCGTGGTTTCATCCCGCTCCTTAGGGAGTAGGGTTCGATGTTAAATCCCTCTTTCTTCATTGTTCATTATCTTTATTTCTAATACGCTTCTGCATTCTTTATTTTCTAGCATGTTAAATATAATCCCAATGTTTTACATGTTTGCATATAAGTTGCCTTTGAGGGTGCATTGGTGGTTAGAGGCACAAATGAGGCGGTTCTTCTTGTTGACTTTTAGGCATGAGAGTAGTGGTGTCATGCTTGTGGATCTGGAATTATTTAGACAAACTGATTGACAATTTGTGGGGGTGGAAACGGGTTGGATTTTATGAGACATAAGAAATGAATAGACCCCTTTAGATGAAATAGATATTGAGAGTTAGGTGCACTAGATGGGGACTTTCTTTGTAGGCTTCTCTCGGGCATCTATGATCGTTCCGTGTCAATTGATGTTTCAATGAGAGGTACAGGACTGCCATTAATTTTTTTGAGGGGTATTTGCTCTGTCATCCCGATGACATAATTGTACTTGTACTAGATTCTCGGTGTTGGCTCCTTGTTTCCGTTATGAAGAGATGATTGCTCCTCGAAAAGGGTCCTCTGTGATCTGTTTGCGAGGTTATTTACATTGGTTGCTCATCAAGATGCCATGGTTGCACATTAGTGGGAGGTATCAACGGGAGGGATTCATGCATGGGTGTTTTTTTTTGACTACATTATCAGAGCAAAGGTTGTGTAATTTCTTAAGCTTATCTGAGCTTTTCAACATTCTTGGGGGTAATGCCGACACAGAGAGATAATTGGGTCACAGAGATGGAGACTTTTTTGGGGGAAGAAAGCCTACATGGTTCTCTTGGTAACCATGCCCTGTTGGGGACAATGACCTGATTAGAGACTTCCGACTCTGGGAATCTTGGTTCCGCTTATGAGTGGAGTTTTTAATGTGGATGTTGCGCATGTCAGAAAATGATGAAGGTTTACAGGGAGACGCTGTTTCAGATGACTGATGCAACTTGCTCCATTTTCGAAGCGAACCTCAGAGATCTGGAGCATGTATTCTTCTCTTGTGACTTATCCAATATAGTTTGGAGTGTGACAATTGCTCGGGTGGACTCCTTTTGCTTGTGGAGCTTTTAGTAATCTCTGGGAATTGTGGTGTCGGTAGATCTTGTCGTGATCAGGTTAAATCTTTGGCAGTTGTTCGGGCTTTGAGGCTTGCAAGGAATGCATTGGTGTTCCACGACGAATATTTCTATGTTGGAAATGTTGTTGCCCATACAAGGGCTTTTTTTGAATCTTGGCTGTTTTAACCTTTAGTTGTGTGATCAAATAAAAGTATAGGTATACATCATCCTTGTCTGTACACCCTTCTTTCTTCCCAAAAAAATTTACCCTGTATGCATAGGTATGTGAAGGGTTGATGGGTCATGTGAAGGTTCATGGAAACAATTGGCCTTTCATTTTGCATAAGAATTTTGATTTAATTTACTAGAGGTCAAAGAACTGAGTAAAGCTTTCTTGATACAAGTGAGTTGTATTAAAATGAGAGTTCATCGTGCTTGTAAACAATCTTCAGTGGCTACGTATATTACGGATGTAATAATTAGCATTACAATTTTCATGTGTATCTGCGTTTCGAATCACAAGTATATAAATATAGATTCTGGCTATTTTATAGTTAATCCTCAACACCAAATAATCAGAATGCTTCCTATTCATTTCACATATATTAGGAATGTATAGGTTTATGTAATTATTTAGGAATGGATAAAGGATTTTAAAAATATTTATTTTGGGGATAAAATTAGAGTTGATAGGAACTTAGTATTTTTAAAATTTTATTAATGTTGAAGTTATTTGACTTATTTGCTTATTTATCTTCTCATTAATATTTGAGTTCTATTCCTATTGCAACCCTTCAACATCTTTTATGTAATAATCACCTCTTGGGCTCTAGGGTTTCATGCTATAAAAGAAACCCCATGTACCAATTGAATAAAATCAATTCAGTTTAGTTTCAACTTTTCTCCTCATGGTTTCAAAGTGACGGTCCTAAACTGGAGTTCGTACCTGAGAAAACCTTCTGCTATTGCAAGTTCCTTTGTGCCACCGTTTGCGTGTCGTGCCATTGCCGACGCTCGTACGCCATGCCCTTCTGCAGCATTGGCCCCGCGTAGGCCACCATCGCTACTTGCGCGTGCCCGCCCGCACCACTGCCCGCACGCCCTCTGTGCACCATCGCTCACGTAAGGGCACCTCGTATCCTTTGTACGCACCATGCGCCTCCTGTCGTACATCACCGGTGCACCCTCCAGCGCTGTGCTTCAGTGCACTTCGTGTGACCCAGCTGCAACGCACCCTCCAGCATCGTGCACTCCTCTAGCACTGTGTACCTTTGCGCGTGACTCCTCGTCACTGGGCCACTACCTACACGTGACTCCTCACGCCCCTCACATATTACACAACCTTCTTCGTTGTGTGCGGACATCTAGGGCTACTGTCCCAACTCTCTTTGATACGTGATTAGACGAGTTTGACACTATCGACTCCTCTCCTTGACCATGATGGCAATGACTCCCACCAAGACCAAGCCCCTATATTCTACATCTTCTATGATAGTACATGAGACTTTCATCAAATTCAAGGGTGCAAAAAACTATGTGCTTTGTTCTCATGCCCTCAATGTGTTCATTGACAACCAGAGAAAAGTTCTATTCTGACAAAGGAACCTCTAAAGGAGACTTATAAAGATCGTGCCCTAGCTTGGAGACAACTATCAAGCCATGACATGGATGGCCAACTGTATTGAGTCTTACATTACGATGAACCTTTTGTATCAGGATACCAGAAAGGAGATGTAGGAAGAACTAGCACATACATACTCAGCAAACTACCAAGTCTCATCTCGCCGGCATCTACATAGGATTTGGTCCGCTTCTCTGGGAGAGTCCACTCTTGTGGAATATTATCGACACTTCAACAACCTCTACGAGGAGCTTGCTATCTTTCAACTAGCATGTTGTCCTAAACATGTGACAGAAAGATCTGAGTGGCAAGTCTATTATTGCTGACCTTCATCTCGTTATTAGAATATAAAGAATCATTTCCTCACATTTAACATTATACCATTCATCATGGTCATCTTTGGCCGTCTACAACAACTTGAGATTTGGACTGGTCGTACTCCTTCACAGTCAGTGAAGAACTCTGTATTTTTTGCCTCTGGAAGAGGCATCCGCTATACTTACATTTGACATTCTACCATCCATTAAGATCATATTTGGCCGTCTACAATAGCTTGAGACTTGGACTTGTCATACTCCTTCGCAGTCAATGGAGAGTTTTGTATTCTTTGCCTCCTCTGGAAGAGCTTACCTTTAACGGCACACGAGATCTTGTACTGTATCCTCCAGGAGTAAATCCTATTGCATGGCGATGGGTATTTAGGATCAATCAGTTTCCAGATGGCTCCATTGAGAGATTAAATTCCAGACTTGTGGTAAAGGGTTTCACTCGGACGTACGATGCCGAGTACTTTGAGGCCTTCTCTCCAGCATCTAGGATAGGGTCAATCCACACTATTCTCTCTATTGCTGCTAACAAGAATTAGCCCATCTTTCAGTTTGATGTGAAGAATACATTTTTTATGGCGACCTCGAGGAGGAGTCATGATGCAACCAACATCGTTGAAGGGGAGGACGTATGCCAACTCCGTAAGGCCATCTATGACCTAAAGCAGAGTCCACAAGCATGACATGCTCACCTCTAAGATCAACTCTCTAGGTTTTCTTAGGATGACGCCTAATTATTTTGTGTTCGTCAGACAAAGGCCTTTTAGCACTGTGACGTTGTTTATGTTGATAACATAGTGATTACTGGCGATGACAACATGCATTCTAGAGATCAAGGCCTTCCTCCAGAAGGTGTTTATCACCAAGGTCCATGATCAACTCAGATACTTCCTAGGTATTGAGGTGATACATACTGCAGATGGATTACATTTATCACATCGAAAGTATTGCTTAGATATTGTTATTAGAAGTTAACTTACTTGGATGCAAATCATCATGCATCCTAGCAGAATTGTTGGGACATGCGGCATCTACAGATCCTATGTTTGAAATACTACATGATATAGAAGCCTAATAAGCAGTTTGGTCTACCTTACTGTCACTAGGCCAAAACTACCATATGCTGTGAATTGAGTTAGCCAGTACATGAAGAAGCCTCACTACAATCATTGGAAGGATGTTTTCTTGATCTTTCAATACTTGAAGAACTCTTCAGGGAAATGCCCTTCTATGGGGTTAACAGTCACACTGACATCACCATTTATGTAGATGTTGATTATGCCAGTTTCGTAAGGATAGACAATCTACCACTAGGTATACTATGTTTGTTGGCGGAAACGTTATTACATGGCGAAGCAAGAAGCAAACAGTTGTTTCCAGATCAAGTACAGATGCCATATACATGGCAATGGATCAAGACACATGCGTGGTTACTTGGCTCGTCTTCTTTCTGCATGAGCCTAGACTCCATATTTCCACTCCATTCCTCTATACTGCGATAACAAGTTCGCTACATACATTGCTAGTAATCCTGTTTTCCATGAGCGGACTAAGCATATCGAAGTAGATTGACACTTCATCGGAGATGTAGTACGAGGATGGAAGATCACCACTCTGCACATCTCCATAAAATTCCTGTTGGCAGATATATTCACCAAGGCACTACCAAAGAAACATATATCATGGTTGACCTCCTAGTTGGGCATGATCAATATATATGCTCCAAGAGGGGGGGTGTAGAAGTTATTTGACTTTTTTGATTATTTGTCTTCTCTTTATTATTTGAGTGTAACCGTTTGGGGTCTCTTATGTAAACATCGTCTCTTAGGCTCTAGGGTTTCACATATTATAAGAAACTCCGTACCCATTGAATAAAATCATTCAGTTCATTCTCAACTTTTCTCTACAATTTACCTTTTAGTTATTCTTGGAATAGTATGGGATTTTTTCGTCATGCTCCGGGCTTGCTCTTTTTTGGAACTTGACAAAGCATCATCATCACTTCTGATGATGGTTGTTGTGTCTTCAAGGTCCAAGGCCCCACTTTAACTCCAAGGGTATCAGCCTAACCAAGTCTTATGTTTGTCAACTATTGGTGATGTCTCTGCTTCATCATATTGTTTGCTGTCAATTAGAAGCGGGCAATACATGGTGAAGGAAGTCCTTAAAGCATATAGTTCAACACTGAAATTGAGCCTTTTGATATGATGTGCGTTGTCATTTCTTTGAGTTCATTTGTCCCCAGTATATTGTATGACCTGTTACTTTAGCTTATATTAGAATTCACCATTTTTCATTCATATATATCTTATGCATTTTCTTAAAATTAATCTGGTTATTTATAATTTGTTTGAGGGGTGTTTATTTATTAACCATTTTACGTATAAATTATCAATGTAATAAGCACTTACATGTGTCTTATGCTATGATCTTTAGTTGGACTTCGACTAAATTGAACCAAAATGGAGTATATGGAGCGAGTTTAATGGCAAGAGAGTGAGGGATGAGATGGAAGTAAAGCTTGGGATTGCTATCTGGAAAAAATGCATTTAAATAAATTAATTCGATATTTCAAAGATGGAGATGTCAGTTATACGTTTAATGGGGGGTGGTTATAGTGATAAGATTATACCTTTAAAAAATATAGGAATCGTAAAGAGTTGCAGTGAGTTTTATTGTTTTGCTGTAATGTTGTGCAATTAATTATATGCATGTGCAATCAATGTCTGTAGTCGAGATGAAAGTGCTCCGCCAGATGTTCGACCTTAACAAGGGACTAGATTCACAAAGAATGTATCCGACAAAAGGTTGGCATGGCATTGTGGAAGACTAAATGAGGGAAATTGATCAAGATGGTGAGAATATTGTAGGGAAATCGAATATTATGGAAGGACCTATCTATTATAGTGTGGGATCATGCATTTGGTCCCACGTTTCCTAGTGCGAGGGAGTTGATGAATGGAACCTACATTTATGGACTACATGTTTCAACAAGAAAAAAATCAACATGAAACATGATTTTTAGGCCGGTTCACTTTTGGAGTAGGGTGACTATCTTGAACCATGTAATTTTAAGTTCTGATATTATTTTCATTCAAACCATCATTTTCAACATGGTATGCAACAAGTCGGTTCTAATTGATGTTGATTCATATTTTATTTCGATCATAATATTTGTGAAGTTTTTTAAAAGATTGTGATTGCACGAGGTGTTGCAGTCTATACCCTATGTTGATCGTAATACTATCATAGAATCCAGCTCATTGCAATCACGCATCCATGCTACGAGCAATTGTCTACTTTAAAGGCAGTGCGGAGTGTCTAATTTGACGGGTTCTTTCTAACACAAAAACTGGCAAAGTTTGAGTGGCTTGATGTGTTTCCACTTGTAAGACTGCCTCAACTTGACACGATGCTGCTGCTATGAGGATTGATCACATCTAAAGACACTTGAAATGACATGATGATAGAGTTTTGTAGATAGGGAAAGGGAATAGCTTGAAGCAGCTTGTTGAAGAGGCATGACAAACATAGAAGAAATAGTGTAGGCACTACAGAATCATAACCGATTGGCAATCCTAAAACAAACTTCCTGAAGCTCTCTGATAGACACTCCGCTGAAACATATCCTGAGAGAGGGTATTTTGAATACTTACGCCTCCTCTTCTGAAGTGCAATAGGCTGGTCAAGATTCTCTGAATGATCTACCTCATGTACCACAACTTCCTGAAGAGTTGCACTCATTATGTAAAGTCTCCTGGAGGCTGGTGTATAGAAACATCGATAGTGCTATCAGAGGAAACCAAATGTTTAGGATTTACCTAGGCCTTCTGAATGGGGGGGGGGGGGGAGGCACATGAGCATGGGGTCTAGTAGTCGGCCTGTGAATAGACATATGAGGCAAAGTCCGGATCGTATAAGGTGCGGTAGGAGCAGAAGGCGAAGGAGGAGGTGGAATGTAAACCTCCTCATCGTGCTTGGAAGAAGTCATCTTGTTACTAATGGGAGAAAAATACATAAGTGTAACATCAACACTGTCATAGTACTTCCTTCTGACTGTATCAAAGCACCGATCCCCTTTCCGAGTACTAGGTATAGTCTAGAAAGGTTTATTTAACAGCTCTGTGAGAGAACATGTCACAACCAGGAGCCATATGATTAACAAATGCTACACAACCAAAGACACAATGTATTAGAGAGAAGATGTCTTTTTCGAGAAATACAATCGAAAAAGGAATCTTTTCTCCTAATATGGAAGATGGCATACAATTGATGAGGTAACAAGTAGTGTTGACGCTATCTCCTCAATAAGAGTGAGGAACATTTGTATTAAGGGAGTCTTGGTAACATCAAGGAGATGACGGTGTTTGCCCCAACAGTACCAATTCTGTTGAGAAGTGTAGGCACACAAAGTCTAATGGAGATTCCTAAGAGACTTGGAGAACCGAGATTGATGACTAGTGCAAACTTCCAAAGCATTGTCAGAGAGAACATACTTAACAGTAGTAGAAAATAGATTCTTTATTTCCATGATACAAGTTGCATAATAGAGCCAACCTTAAACTTATTTTTCAATAGAAAAAACCTAAGATAGTCTGAAAAATCATCAACAACAATAAGATGGAACCCGTGCCTCTAGTTATCAGGAACACGACTGGGACACCAAATATCAAAATGCAACAACTCAAATAAAGAATTACTGTGACGACTGGGAATACTTGTATGACGATGCTTCCTAAGTTGGCAAGTCTCATAATGGAAAGCGGATTGATATGAGATCTGCCGGATCCCTCTACGCAACGTCCGCAGAGGAAGGTAACTAAATCGATTCGAAGGTGCCAGATATATGGAGCGGCTGATCCGGTAGTAATAAAAGATCTGCCTACATAAAGAGACTAAATCAATATGTAGAGTCCCCCTTCCTCACGCCACAACCAATCATCCTAACCATGGATATATCTTGAAACACAATAGAAGATGTGTCGAAAATGATACAATAATTCAGATTCTCGGTAATCTGACTGATAGACAATAAATTCATAGAAAATTCAGGTGCTTGTAGTAACTTTGTAAACGCGTGGAAGGTGTCAACTGCGTCTTTCCCTGCCTTGTAATAGAAGAATGTTTCCCGTTGGCAATGACTACAAATTGACCGGGGTGAAGAATACCGCAAGATGTGAACTATTCTCTGTCACCGTAGAGATGATGAGATGCTATAGAGTCCATGTTCCATTCTGAAATATCTGCTCTGTGATATGTGGTAAGTGCATAATTTGTACCCTAGCGGAGACTACAAAATCATATAAGGTCGGAGGACCATTAGTAGAAGGGTGGAAGGAGCCATAATCTTCCTCAGATGGAAGATATGATCATCATACTTCTGATCAGCAGGAGTAGCAATAGGATCAAACTGTTTAGTACATGGCGACCGTGCTTCCGATAGCATGTATCTTCAAAGTGTCCTATATGGTTGCAACATGCACACTACATGTGAGAGACCACTTACCCTATCATAGACACCGCATCCTCTAAAATGTGCTGAACCTCCTCTGACGTGAGATGATACCATATCAGAGGTTTGAGTAGTAGCTGCAGGAGGCATGAGAGGTATAGAGGCACCGAGAAAGAGTTGGTAATGGGAAGAACTATACTGTGGATCAAGAGCCGTATAAAACTCTCACCATCATGGCATTCCAATATGACATTTCTTGCTCAGTACTCACATTCAGAGGCATGCAACTATGGAGCTTCTCGAACATGCCCCTCTGCTAGAAATAAAATGCATGGAGAGGGTAACCATCTTACTTCACTGTTAAGATGTGATACCGAAGCTTAAGGATTTTCATCTCGTTCTTCTCCATAGAATATGCATCTACGAGAATGTTCCACGTTGCCTTGGTCGTGGGATGATGTGGAATATCGTTAGCTATCTTTGTTATAAGAGTACTAGAGAGGCAAACACACACCATGTGTTGTCTTGCTTCCATGAAGCGTTTGCTCAATCTTGTCATCCAGATCATGTTACACAAGGATATATTCTTTATTATTGTTCTCCGTGATGCTCATGAACTGTATCGCCCATAGTCTATAACTTTCCTCTGAACTTCTTTGAATTTTCCATTTCTTTAGGTCAGCGAAATGGAACCGCTGCCTTAAAATTTACCTATATTGATGATATTTTCACTCATTTCTTTGTCATTGTGTTGTGTTTTTTTATAGAGCTTTACGAATTTCAAGAAGTTTCTTTAGTTTGTTCCAAAATTTTTGGTCTAAATCCAACCGGAGTAGTTAAAAGCAGGATTTAAGAGTTAAATTCAAGTTTTAACTAAAGTTTATATTTTTTTTCTTATTTTGATATATATGTTTTGTTTAGTAATTATTGCATGTGACACCTCATTCTTGTTGAACATGTGATTATCACGGCTTTCGCTTCCAGTTCATGAGTCAATTTTGGCTCTATGCAGTACTACATATCAACATGTATAGTGATTATGACAATAATACTATTTTAAAATTTATTCACGCTTTTATTTTACAAACAAGTGTATATTTCCAATTTAGTTATTGATTTAGGAACATTAAATAACCTTACTTTTAGGGGAAAAAATCTATTTAGAGTCGAGTGAGGATTTCAACAAAAAATTCAGTGAAATCCTATGAACTTCTCCTTCTGAACTTTGGCAAAATGAAACCAAAATCCGAAATTTAAGGCCTTCGTTTATAGTTGGACCCATCAATTTTGACAATGAGCATTAAGGCCCCAGAGAAGGATATACCGACTTTGTTTTTTGCCTTGACAAACGAAGGAGTCCGGGAATGACATGACCGAGAAATAAAATTGTTGGATTTTGTCTGCATAATCATGCAAGGAATAAGTTGCGTGCGTAGACTCAGAGCACAACTTTCCCATCAACTTTGGAGGTGGTTTATGGCAAGTGGATTGGGTTTATAGGTTTGAAATTGCCATGGGCTACACCAAAATCAGTGCACAAATGGTTGAAAAGTGCATGTACACGTTGTGCACGGACACATGAGGCTTACACAAAGGTCTAGAGACGCGCTGCGCTGAGCCTATGCCATGTGCTGTGGCTCTGGGCGACACCGGAGAGACTGTGGTGCTCTGCTCAGAGCTCCGCGGTGCTGCTATAGGCTAGGTGGTCTTACTGGGTTCTAGGTGGTGTGGAGGCACGCGGTGGCGTGCATTGGTGGAGGAGGCAGGCTGACAGGTGGGGTTAGGGGTTCGAGGGTACCTGGGCTCTAGTTTAGGACCACCACTCTAAAACCATGCAGAAAGAAATGGATTACTTGTTTATTATGTGGTCATAGAGTTCCTTTATATAGAGGAGAAACGTCTGGAGGGAAATGCCAAAGGGAAATTATATAAAAGAGAAATATGGAATACATAAATATTATTTCCTATAGCATGCATAAATGGACTCGAACATATGATGCTTACTATTCATGCTCAAGTTGGAATTGCAACAACTCTAGTTGAGAATCGAGGGAATGCTGATGGGCAACACCAATTCCATTTTTTTTTCCAGGGCACCGATATGGACCATGTCATGGTGGAAGGGCTTGGGGTCTTTCAATCTTCTTTTCTTTCTAGATCTTTTGACAGTAATGGGCTTTTATCCTCTCTTATTCATAGGGATTTATCGTTTTTGGCGATTGGCTTGAGCATGGACACTCTTTGCCTTCATAGAAACAGAAGGTACCGATGTTTTCACGAGTATAATTTAGATCCTCTCTACTACCCTTACCATTTGAACTACCAAATACTCTCCGCGCCCTTTATTTGAACCGTCATCTGCTGGTTAATAACTAATCGAGAGAATGTTGGGTACTCCGTTTGGACAATGTGTGCATGCTCTATTCCCGGTGAAAGCTAAGATTACACAAATATTAATCGAAATCACAAGAGAGTCATGCTATGTGTCGTGGTCCCCATAATTAAAAAGATGTTTATATATTTTATCGGGCATTGTTCTAAACCTCTCATTTAATTGTGCAAATAGCTTTCACTCTAAGCCTTGTCAAGCTAGCTAAGAAAGACTTAGAAGACCGTACTCTGCCATTGTACGAGGAAGTGTAAGGAAAACGTACATGGCATTATTTGCGAGAAACATAAGTTGTTGCATGCTAATACTCGTGCCTTAGATGGTGCCTAATATCCACAAATTGCACATGCATGACATGATTCGGCAAAAAGTGGATTAAAGAAGAAACCCCATTCATTCCTTTAAGTATGGTCATATTGTTTGCATCGCAGATCAATTCCTCGTTGGGGTTCCAAGGAAACTATGACACCCTTTGATGCAAGGTTGTGGCTTGGGTTAGTGACAACAAGTTGAATCATGCTCTTGAGGTTTTCATGGCTGTGATGATGACAACATTAAGAGGAACCACTCGCGGTGGTGATGAAGCGAAGATGAAGTGGCATTGGCAACATGTGGTGGTTGCAAGAAGAAGAATGATCAATAGCACCGTGGATAGTAGTAACGACAGATGCTGAAGAAGTTGATAGGTTCTATTGGCCTATTTACAGATGAGCGAGAGAAGTAACCTATACTTTTTTGGGCTTGTAGGCTCATTTTCTTATTTTTTATTTGCTTGTTGTTATGGGTTGAGCCTAACAATGCTGAAGTTTTGCACATTAGTTTTTTTGGAAAGAGATAAAAAAGGAAAGAGCAAAACCAACAAAAAAGAATATATGTTTTTTGTAAATAGAATGCATAAAAAACATGTTATACAAACTGCATAAAAGAGGCTTTAGAGTATATCTAAAAAGAGAAGAAGTATTTCCCGCTTATTTCTTTTCTCAACTTGGTGGGATTCCTCTATGCTTCCAACAAGTATGTGAGGAAAGAGGAATATAAAAATCAAGCTTTAGACTTAATTGGGTTCCCCAAAGAGTTACGGTTACATGTCCTCTTGGAAAGGATGATACTCATGCTCCATTCTCCTTTGGCTATGACCCTAAATGTGAGACCCTTTCAACATTTGGGAGAAATTGTTAAATTTCCTATATAAGAGACTCATTTTTTGAGTTCTATAGTGGAGAGTCCTATTTTGAGGCCTTAACGAGAGAGGCTCTTTTTATGTGATTTATGTATGATCATCCCATGATGATCATCCCATATTCTATAAGAGAATCTGTATTTCGAGACTTCTATATGAAAGAAACCTCCTTTCCGTATACTTTGAATTTCTGGTAGTTGAGACACATTCTAAGGTCCTTATAGAAGGTTTGTTTTAAAGGTCTATATATGGACATTCCCATATCTTTCAACTTTGAGAAAAATGGACATGCCGTGCACAAACGGGTCAGAGGTTTTCTGAGCGGGACTTGTTGCATTGCTTCAGATTCTGATTGATGTAGTAATACTACGTGAGAGTTTGATTTCTACCACAACAGCTCGATGGATCTTCACTCTAGGCTTCAACCTTGTAATTTCTCCTTGTTGTGAATTGCGGAAGCACACACAAAGATCAATCACACAAGCATAAAGACAAACATATTTGCAAGGTTAACCCGTAACTGGGCTACATCCTTTGATGGCGGTGGAGAATTATGTTCCCAAAACAGAGGAGTTTTTCTCTACTACCATTTTCACTATGTGGAGAAAGAAGAATACAGAGGATATACAGAGACCTAACCCTAGGGGAGTTTATATACTATTCCCATACTAGCGAGACCCCCATCTTGTTGGGGTATGCCACTGCAGGAGGGGGTGTATATGACGGTTCTTCAACCTAAGTTTGATGGTTAGTATTCAAGGCATACAAACACTCCTCTTGCCAGTAAGGCCTGAAATGCATTTATCATCGCCATCAAGGTGATATGTGTTTTCATATATTCAATTTTGTTAGATTTTTAGATTGTAAAAGCCAGCATGCATGCTTTTCCTTGAGGGAGAGTGCTGAGAATAATGAGGGGTTGAGTTAACCAGGTAAATGGATATTGTGGAAAGATTAGTCTATTGTAGCATGTGGTGAGCCACATTCTTAACATAAAAATGCTCTGAGCAGAAAATGATCCCATTCCCCGCTAACCAAAGTGCCCAAATAACAACAAAAAGGCTTGATACGATCATTATTTGGGCGAAAACATGAATTGAAAAGCGGTTCCCATAGCAAGGACTGACTGTTAAGATCCACTCACTCAATCCCCATTGCCAAACCTCTAAATTCTTCAAGCAACCCCTAAAAATATGTTCAACCGACTCAACCTCCATCTCACATAGCCAGTGTTCAGAAAGGTGGCCCAGGCGGCCACATATGCGTACTCGGGCCCCCTAACGCACCGAGTTTCAATGCGGTCAATATGCGCTCAAAGGGTATATGTGGCCCGAGTATTCCGCATATGCGGCCGCCTTTGTATTAGAACCCCATCTTGAAAAAATGATAGCTTTATTTTCCTTAAAACCCCAAAGCAAACCCAATGCCTCTCGCATTATAGTTATCAAATCTATTTTTTAATGGGTAATAATTTTCTTTTCTCAAGAATAATCAGCAAGAGATGTGATGATATACTGATATGCTACTTTTTGATTAAAAAGTTACTGATATGTTAGTGGTTTCTGTGAGAATAATCAACAAGAGAGTAGTGTAGATTTTTTGAGATATGCTAGTGGCTCTTAATTATCATATACAAGGTACAAAGATGATAAATAACAAGGAAGTAGAGAATGTCACTTCATATTGCTTACAAGTTATGTTTTTGGGAACATAAATCTCTAATATTTGAATTTATTATTATATTTTTAAATATTTTTTATTAAAATAATAGAAACCGCATAATCCGCATATACTTCCGCATATACTTCCGCCTGCCCGCTTATCGCTTTAGACCGCCTGACCGAACGAATACCGCATACCGACTTTATGAACCTTGCACATAGCACACATGAGTTATCATCAGTGTGAAAAATTCTAGCCCATCTGTCTCTAGTGAGGATCCTCCCATGTCTCAGGAGCCAAAGAAACACATTCACATGTGATGGGATCCTAGGTTCCCGCTGCAGTTTCTAATCAGTACCTCAGGAAGAGGCTCATCTCGACCAACCAATAACTTGTAAGACTTCCTCATGGTGGAATCCCATTTCTTCATATCCAGTAATCTCTCCCCGAACTTGGTCTAACAACTGGAGCAAACACCTCCATAAGACCAACAAAGTCAAGAAGGCGCTGATTCGAGACAATAGTAGTGAAAGTAGGTAACCAAACCCCATCAGATCAAACATCAACAACCCTCGCTTATTCTTAGCCGACACATAGAGGCGAGGGAAAAGAGAGGCAAGAGTTCCCATGTCCGTCCAGCTATCCTTCCAAAAGGAAAAACCACAACCGTCCCCAAGCACCGAGTGATACAGATGAGGTAGATCCGGTAAAATCATACGTATGCCCTTCCAGAAAGCAGTCTCATACTGAGCATGCCGAAGGTCCGTCACTTTATGCGCCCTATGGTTTGAATCGTGTCCTTGATGCATTAAAGCTGCACAACTTAAATAGTACATGTTTTCGATAATAGAATCGTGTAATATGTTTGATTATCAACTGCGTTTTATTACCATAAACATCCACATTGGAAGTCTTTCCCTTTTATTCTTTATCACAAACATGTTCACAAGTGATTTCTTTTTTTGGTAGGTAGTGACTTTGCATTACTTTATCCATGACCTCAAATGTCGATGTAAGTGTTATTTCACCAATGTATTTTTCAAATGTTCTTTAATCCAAAGATAAGATAAAAATACACACTTATTTACTAAAGTAGATGTGAACTTAGGAGGTTTGGTTTGTACCACATCGTATACTACTTGCTAAAATATTGATGTTTGTCTTAGAAAGTAAAAAAGATTGTATTTGGGATGTTTTGTGCCTTGTAAAAGGCATTGTTGCAATAGTCAGCCGACTAGACTGAATGTTTGGTTTGAATGCGTGGAGGGCGGTCACCAAAGTGAATAACCTCTATTCAACTAATATTTGGTGCCAATTGATCGAATAGCCGATTGACTATTCACCGACTGATGACTTTTTTTGTATTTTTTTATTTTTAAAGGTTCTCACTATCTTGGTATCACCACAAATCTTATAGCTCCGTATATGTAACTTATTAATTGGTACTTTTATGTTGGATTCTTGTTGATTAATGACCGTATATGTATACATATATAAAACTATATGTAGTAGACATAATTTTTCTAATTTAAGTACTTAAAAAAATACATAACTACATAACTGAATAATTCCGAATACTCGATCGAATACCGATTATTTTGTATTTAATGACTCCTTCAATTGAATACAGAATACCGACTTTTGCAACACTGGTAAAAAGAGGTATGGTATATGGATGTTGCAGGAAGAGTGTGGTAGGGTCACGAGAAAGGAGGTCTATGGTTGAGGCAAAGTCAATGCTAGGTTCGCCTGCTCGAGTGGTCCAAGATCGTGACACGTGGTGCACTGCACAACATATGGGCGCTATGTGGCCCTAGAAATGGATTAACCGAGGCTCATATAGGCTTCAAGGATGCTTGGGATGGACCAGTGTCATGACTCATACATCATTAGCATTCTGTCGTTTCTTTATTTCTTGTTGTTTCTTCATCTTTTAGACTATTTGGTAATATTTTTTTGAGTCAAGGTTTCAGTAAGAGGTATATCAAGATACACTTATTCTGGGAGCAGGTGTATAAGGTATTTGATTATTGCAAAATAACCATTTGCAAAACTCGTGGTATTTGAGGCTATACAGATTATTGAACATATCAAACTTGGAAATCTCATGGAAATAAAACATATATAGCCTACATACTTGACCATGTAATGCACTCGGAAACATGCTGTATATGAACATATCGAACTTGAACATATTAATCGAACCTATCACATGAAAAAAGCTCCTCAAAGGTGGTGTTACGAGGAAGGGGGTATCCATGAGTATTGAAAGTGGTGGTGCGAGCAACTGGGGATGGCCCAATGGAGGCGGAAAAACAGTAGATGGCGGTGTTGACGGCGAGAAAAGTAGTTGGAGTGACGGTGCAAGGACGACAAAGCGGGAATGAGGGGGCTCCCAAGGTTTCTCGAGATTAAGACATGCATTTAATCGGATTTTTCCCGACTAAGGGATGTACCTCGGTCAGGTGCGCGCCTTGGGGCTGGTGCTTCCAAGCCAGGCATGCTGCTCACTCGGAGCGCTCAACCAAAATTTCCTTGCCTTGCGTCAACACCTAGGCAAGCATTTGGAGTGCTTTTGACAAAACTAGTTGAGTTGCATGCCCCAAATTTTTGTGATACTGGAGTGATATCAGTGGCATACACTGAACACCTCTAGCATGAGCGACCTTCCAAAGGTGCGAATGACATGCTAATAAAATGCCATCAGCATCTTGAAAAAATGATCTTCCTAGTGTATTAACACAATGTAACTGAGTACATAACATAATGCATCTCATGCCATGATATCCGAATCTATGTTGTAGGTTAATTGCTAACTTTTTCGTAAATTGATCCCACATTATTTTTTTAGACAAATAAAAACAAGCCCACTGAAGTTGTGATACAGTTATCACAACCATTAAAACATACGTCCAAAATGAAGTCTGTCATCCAAGATTGAGGCTTCCTCTACTGCCACTCCCATTTATGTCACCAGTTCACATGCTTTGGATTTTGTCACTCCAATTGTCACCAATTCTCATGCTTTGATCTTGGACGTCACTGCGGAGCTCTAAATTTAAGGGTAAGACCATGTCTACGAGTGTTTTTTTCTTCGAGTAAGGATATCTGAGTGTTATTATTGTAGAGTGTTGCTATTGTACCTGGCTATGGTAGTCTAAATCAAAAATTGTAAACCAAAATGCATACATGTGTGGGTATGGTGTTATTTAATAAATTTAGACTGGGTCTGAATTTGTTACGATTCTAACTCCTGTACGTGTATGATGTTATTTAATAAATTTAGACCGAGTCTCAATTTGTTATGGTTCTAACTTCTAAGTGCCAATATTGATGCTGTTTCTTTACTCTGAAAAAGGGCACAGCGACATAATTTCGGGGTGTTCAGGATATTACACGACTTTATAATTTAAAAGATATGCAGTTTCTAATAACTCATATATGCGTGAATAACTGAAAAATATCGTCATTTTATATTCAAGGTTGTAGAAACTTGGAAACATAAACCTACATGCACCTAACAAAGCCCTTAATCCGACTTCTTTATGTACCTCTCATGTAATTAACCTAGGGCTTTTCTCCTATACAAGAGAGCCCTAGGGTCTCTTCTAATGCATTCACTTCTTTTCTTCCAACAATTCTTGATATAGATCGATATTGATGTTAGAATATTTTGTTTGTCCAATTGGAGTTCTCATACAAGCTGCTGCCTCGTCGTGCATATCTACTACTAGGTCGGTATATAAATTTTGCACCTTTCTTATCTTTAAAGTCATCCACATGATTTGTCTTACTACAATATCATAGGCATATCAAGTGACTAATGAGTTATTGTTGTCGTCGATGGCTGGGAGGTGATAACACGTCATCGATTTCGGAGGGGTGCTCTGGCGCATCCATTTGCCAACGTCTGTTGCTTTAAATGTGGTGTTTAGGGTCATCATCGTCGGGACTACACCGTTCGGAGGGTGTGACGGCCTCGTGAGAGACCAACTTCAAGAATTGAGGAGATAACGGAGGCTGCGAGGCTATCTGAAAACCTCTGTGCTTTCCTGATTCTGTTGGTGGTTTGTGGTTACTTGGTAGAGAGGGTAGAAGGGTACCTCCGGGCCTTCTTCGACGATTGTTTCTTGGGGGATGTTGTACCCTTGGATCCTTTGTCTGCTCGTGCACGTGGCATCTCAGCCTCGTAGACGAGGATTTTGTTGGCAACAAATGTTGGGGTCTCGGGCTTTGTGTGGAGAAGGACTCGGTTCATAAATGGGGCTTTACCTCACCAGGCGGGTAGCACTTTCATGTTTCTGGTATGCCCTTCACGTCGCGAAGGTTGGACTGTTTTTGAAGTGTGTTGTCTAGTGTTGTTGAGGTGGTGGAGATTGTTTCGGATGGGATTCGACCTGGAGACAACATCGATGCTGTCATTATAGTTGATGGTTTCACTTCAGGTTAGGTGTTTTAGGCTATGCATTTGGTGGGCCATACTTCTTTTCGTTTACTGCTGGAGAAGTGCTTGTCACCAACATCTGATAGCGGACTTCCTTTACATTGATGCCCAGAGGTGAGCTCATCTGAACATGTGAACATGTCATCTAATTGCGTTTTGGACCATTTGCTCGGTGCAGACTGTCCCAGACGCTCGACACTTGTAGGCCTTGGATTTCTTGGTCGGTCTAGCATAGGGTACAACTTGTATGTGCCACCCTTTCTGTCCTTGACGTGGCACATGAAGTGAACCAGTGTGGTGCATTGGAGAATGTGGCTGCTTCTATCGAGAATTCTAGTTTTGTGGATGTAAGCTTCCATATCCAAAAGAAGAGGGCCCCACGACTTTGGTGGCCGAAGCTGATTGTCCTTGCCTTTTGCAAGACTGATCGTTGGAGGATGTGCATTCACCATCACAAGTGTAAACCATTGAGGCCATGGTCGCATTCGATCAGTGCATCGCCGGTGGAGATTGGTGATAATGGCTTACCTATGAGAGGGCATGGGGGTTTTGCTTTTGATGAGGGTTGTCCCTTGGTGAGGTTTATTTCCCCCTCGGAGACACTAGAGAAGTAGGGAGAGATTTCATCCTGTGTAGGGGTTTTGTTGGTAGGGGTGTCCCCTATTATTGTTAGATGAAGATTGTTTCTTGGAATGTATGGATCCTTGGCCAGACGAACAAGAGTGGTGGGTGTTCTTTTGGGATGTTGGAAGGAGAATATGGTCTGTTTGCAGGAAATGAAATTGGCAGCGTGGGACTGTTTTGGGTGACTTAGTCGGATCTCGCTTTACTGACTTCAGGATGATGTCGTCAGTGGGGGCATCATGGGCATGATTATTGGGTGGAACAAGGAGTACTTGAGCTTTTAGAGGTGATGTGTGACATCAGATTACTGTCTATTTTGTTGTTAAGGACCTCGGATGTTGTCTAGTTCTTGTTTTTTTCAGTCCATGGCCCTACTGGCACCCCGCCATTTGTGATTTGGGAAGAGCGTCGTATGATTTGTGCTCTCTTTCCACATCATGCGTGGCTTGTTGGTGGTGATTTCAACGTCACTCTACTTTCTCCTGACCAACATCATGACAGAGGTGGTGATGATCCTCGCTCCTAGTCTTTTCTGAGTTTGTTGGCGAGTGGAAATGGAGGTCTTGGATGCGACGGACCTGAAATTTACTTGGAGGAATTCCTCCCGATTCCGCTTGGATCAGTTCCTTGGTTTGGTTGGGTTGCTAGAGTGCTTTCCTTTGGGGGCTTTGATGGCCTTGCCTAGATCACATTCGGATCATTCTCCCATCTGCTGGGACTCACGGGATGGCCAACATCATGGCAACATCTTCCGTTTTGAGCGTGTCTAGATGCATGAAGGATTTTGAGAGAGGGTAGCGAGGTACTGACGGGAAGCTGAGATTGCGGGTTCGGCTTCACATCAGATGGCAGTGAAGCTCATGACCTTGCGCAACATGCTTATTCTATTTAGAAGAGAATCTCATGCGCTTCATGGGCTGAGGAGGGATGTTGCACATGCTAAGGTTGAGCACGTGGATCATGTTGAGGACTTTAAGGAGTTGCAGCAGGAGGAGGAGGTATTCATGAGGCGCGAGCATCTTCGCATCCTCATAGAGGAGGATGAGAATGTGAGTAGAGGCAACAATCGAGACAGAAGTGGCTAAAGGAGGGGGATGCGAACATCTGTTTATTTCATGGTGTGGCCAGTGACTGCAGAAGGTGGAACCCGATTCACTCGATCGGTGTTGAGGCTAGGAGTTTATTGGTTATTGCCACATTGTGATGCGATGAGAAGGCATTACATAGAGATTAGTAGGCATGTGCCTAGCAATGGTACGAGATGGTCAGAAAGGGATATCTCGTTTTGACTAATATGCAGGCTGGGGAGTTATTGGGATCGTTTCTGCTATCCAAGGTCAAGCGTACGGTCATTTATTTGAATGTGGATGGATCTCCTAGGCCAGTTGATATTTTTCTTTAGGGAATTTAGGGACCTGGTTGGTCAGGAGGTGTTAGGGGTGGTAGAGGAGTTGTGCCAGACGAATGGTGGTTTCGAACGAGTAAACCGTTCTCTTCTTTTCCTTCTGCCTAAGAAGGATGTAGTGAGGCACATGGAGGATTTGCGACCTATGCAATTGTTTGATGCAATTTATTTGATTGTTGAGATAGTGTTGGCCAACAGACTTTACGAGGTGCTTGGTTATATTTTAAATCCTACCCAGGCAACGTTTATCCTAGGTTGCTACATGATGAATGGGGTTGTGTTGACATCGGAGATTGTTGTAGAGTGGTGCAGGAAGAAGATCAAGGGGCTCCTCCGAAAGGTGGACTTTTCGAAAGCATATGACTGCATTAGTTGACGATTCCTGGGGTCGTCCTTACATCATGGAAGGCCGTGTCGGCGATATATCACCATATCAGCTCATATCGGTAAAAAATGACTGGATTTAGTACAAAAAATCCTGGATATCGACCGATATCGCTGATATTTCGCCGATATCTACTTATCTAGCTACACCCAGTATTAACACATATCTAGCTACTCCTAGTATTAAAACACACAATGGTTTATATATATTTTGTTTCGGGTCGGGGGCGCTGCCCCCGCACCCCCGCACGGGAGGGGGGGGCAACCTGGACCCTCCAGGCTCGCTGACCGGGCAGCGAGATCCCCGTACTGGTAGGGTATGGTGCGACAGGAAGGTGCATACAATGGTTCAACTTGGAGTATATTTGGAAGTTATTTCATGTTGTAAGACTTGAATGGAATCCATTCCCAAATTTATAAGTCAAATCTTCAAAAAAATACTATAAGTCAAGAATCAACATTAATATCGATATGTTTGAAATGATCGATATATGCGATATAAGCTTCATAAATGACCAATATGTGTGATCTAAAAGTATATTTGTAAGTTATTTAGTGATCTAAGAACTTGGATGAACTCCATTTTCAATATATATAGGTCAACAACAACTAACAGTACCAACGATATGTTCGATATGACCGATATGTGCAATATAAGGATCACAGTCTTCATAAATGATCTATATGTGTCATCTAAGTGTTTATTTGTAAGTTATTTAATGTTATAAAAACTTGAATGGAAACCATTTCCAGTATCTAAAGGCCAAGAATAAACATTAACAATGATATGTTCGATATGACCGATACGTGCGATATATGGGCTATAAATGATCGATATGTGTGACATAAGTGTGTATTTGTAGGTTATTTGTTGTTTTAATATCTTGGATGATCTTAATTTCTGAAAAAACGACAAAAAATGGTTTTTTGGAGCCATTTCCGTCATTTCCACCGATATCGTCGATATATCCCGATATATCCATTTCCGGGCGGATCGAAACGATATCGATATCGATACGGCCTTCCTTGCCTTACATTAGTTGATTGGTTAGACGGAGAGTTGCATGATGAGTGCTTCTTATGCGGTGTTGGTGAATGGCGGGCATTAGGAAGGTTTCTTTTAACCACAACGTTGTATTAGACATGGGTGATCATTGGTGCCTTTACTTTTCAGAGAGCCATAGACACACGTATGCGTCATCTTGCTTCCATGAAGCATTCATCCCAATTTTGTTTGCTGGCTCAGGCTTCGTCAGAATGTGCTCCTTGTTATTGCACTGCATCAGGATCATAAACTGCATGGACCATAACTCGTAATTGGTCCCATCCATCTTCATGATGGACACTGTGCCCTTGAAATCACCGACGAGGATAAGTCACTCTTGATTTCTAACATGATAAAGAGGCCGGGATAGAACTTGACTGGGATTGTAGATCGATCTGATGGTGTCTACACAATCATATGGGAATTGGTTGTTGGTGCAGATTCAAACTACAACCACCCCCCTTAAATTCAGATATGCAATAGGACTAGAGAGGTGATTTATTGATATGAAATCACCCTTTTCTGGCCAAAATCAGACCCTAAACAATGTTCGGATGCTGAAAAGGCACCAGGGAAGAAGGGAGGTGGTTCACAGAACCTTAGGCGGCAATGTGGACTGCCAGCGACAAGCGAAGGGGTCGCTGGGATTCCTAGGCGGCGATGACAGAGCCATCAGGGGCCTTAAGCACCGATGGCGAGGCCGATGGATGGCCTTAGGTGGTAGCTATGCCGCGCAACCGCTGCTGGGGGTTGCGCTATGGCCTCGGGTTGCTGTAGTGGGGGTATGCAAGGACGCGGGTGGTGGCGATGCGCACATACCAGCAAAGAGGTGACCAGCTGGTAGGGCAGGAGATTAGGGCTCCAAACTCCGGTCTAGGACCATCGGTCTGCTACCATTTGGAAGTAAAATGGCTATTTGTTTATTCATGAGGCCCTAGGGTTCTCTTATATAGTGAGGAGAAACCCTGGTGGTCCATTTACATACTAGAGATATAAGAAAAGGAAAATAAATAAAACATGAAAAGATAAATATATATCTCAGCACTTTTTGTAGTAGTAGCAGGTGCATTGGCCAGGATGGTGGTGGGGTTTGATGAAAGTAGATTTCTTGCTGGTTTTCGCACAGGGGAGCTCTTCCGATAACCTATCTTGGTTTGCCTCTTGTGGGTGGTAGGCTACGTCAGTCATATTGGATGTCTCTTATTGAGAAGACGGGGAAGAAGTTGACGAGGTGGCGTGTCATTTATTTATTGAGAGGTGTCCGCCTTGTGCTGTTGAAGGCGGTTTTATCAGTCATTTCAGTATTCATCCTCTCTGCTCGCATGTTGCCTACTGAGGTGAGATGAAGATTGGAGGCGATTATGAGGCTGTTCTTCAAGGCATTTTTTGGGGAGAAGCATTGGATGCCTTTGGGTGGGATGAAAAACTTTGATGCTGGAAAGTGAGGATGGTGGGTTGGGGATCCGCAGCCTGGACGCAATGAATTATGGCCTACTATTGAATTGGGTATCCTGAATTTGAGGAGAATGGTCATCCCTTGATGTAGGCTGATGGGGTACCTTTACCTTCTAATATATGGAAGGGAATTTGCTCTGTGCTGCCGCATGTGCTTCTGCTCATGAATCCTGGCTTAGGTGATTGACGTGGCTTCAGATTTTCGGGAGATGATTGGACTGGGCTTGGACCGTTGCGGGTTCATTTTCCACGCTTGTATGCACTGGCAACGGACACATAGGTTAACGTCAGAGCTTGCTGGATACCTCCTTTTCGTTCTGAGTTGTCGGGCCAACGGTTCGAGGACCTATTGCTATTGCTAGAGGCACTGCTAGTTGATGGGGATATGGGTGGCTGTATGGATCGTTAGTTCTTGTCCGATTGGTGTTTCGTTGTGGCTTATAAGGCTTTCTACCATTTGGAGGTTTTAGATCAGACTATGGTATCATACCGGTTCAATGACTTGTGGAGTTGGAGGATATTATTACACATTCAAATTTTTGTGGCTGTTGATGAGGAATCCTCGTATGACTAGTGATAGACAAACTCGATTCTTTCTTGGGTGTGATTGCACTTGTGGGAGCTATTCGACAGGAGAGGAAAGTTTGCGCTCCTTTTCTTAGGATGCCCTGTTGCACAAAGGTATGGGCTGCGACCATTGTAGAAGGGGTATTGACGGGAATTTGGAATGAGCTATGATGGTCCCTTGACGCTTTTGGGAGTGGTGGTAGTTCGACTAAAGTGTGGGTGGAAGCTATCTTATTGTCTATATGGCTTTTGCGAAATGGTTCTATCTTCAGGGGGGACGAATGTATATGGAAAATGTGATTGAGCATGCTAAGTGCTTAAAGATTTTTTGATCTTTGAAATTCTCTTTTTTTTAGAGTTATGGTAAATATATAGAAGTTACAGGGTAGGCGTCTACTCGACGTCATACCCTCTTTTCCTTAAAAAACTATATGAATGCTCTTCTTTTTTATTCAGAAAACTTCATTCATCTCTGAAGGTGTATGACCTCAGTTGTCAATCTACAACACATGTTACTAATTGGTTCTAGTACTGTTGAAACTTGTCTCAATCTTGATCAATTATTCTCCCCCATAACTTCAATAAATGACTCATAAATTTGATATTCCTATAGTTTGTAAGATCTATTAGAGACATTGGTTTAGATACACCTGACTTGAGGATGGAGACACCAACACGATTTTTTCACCTCTATGCAAGCAATATAATGTCGAGAAACAAGATTGATGTGTTGATGGTTGGAAGCAAGGAGGTCATTGAGGGGGGGATTGGTGAGGTCTCCTTAATGTGTCTGTGAATAACCAATGAAAACATATTAGACTACTCACTGTTCACAGACAGCTTAGGCATTAATTAAAGCTCACTTGGCTGAGAGATTCAGGAGTTTCACCTGTTTGGACCAATGTTTTAAAAATGAACCGGACATCAAATCGGGAAGGTATCGATTTTTGGTTTTTATGGTCGGACCAATGGGATCGAGTGATCGAACCGTTGATGATGTCAACATTTCATAAAAATCGAAAAAGATTGTATCGTTGTATTATTGGTTTGGTTAATATGTTTCAATCGGGTCAAATTGAGCTAGACCGGTACATGTACAAATAAATACGAAAATGCTATATCATAATTTTAGAGGGTTTGTACGCTCGCGTCTTTTCAAGTTTTTCGAATAACACATATACCCCTGTTTTTTTACAATTGCATGTGTGCCTCTATATTTTTATAAAATGCATAGTAGTGGCTTTTTATGAGTACACTTATGCTCCAATATTATACCAACATAAAAATATATATATTGTATTTTTCTAAGAATATAGGAGCACAAGTAAAATTGCTAAAAAGATAGGGGTATAAATGTTATTAAAAAACTCAAAAGGATTTAATGACCGTATTTTGTAAAATTCATATATATAAGCATATGTGATGCATAAAATTAATGAATATAAACTCTAATTAGTGACAAGGTTGTTAATTTATTGGTTCTATTAGTATGACTATGAAAACGTTTTCTTTGTTTGTTGTTGTCGGAAGTAGACAACCTCATGCATAACGTGGGAAGAGAGAGGAAATGCTTGTATGACAGGGATGCGAGAGTAGATATTGGGTCATTGACACATGTGGAAGGAGAGAGGTAATATACTATGGATTAGAAATTTAGAATGCGACTAGATTATGAATAGCTTTTTAAAGTTTTTATTTTATTAAATTATTAGAAAAAATATTTTTATCAAAAAATATATGGTTGAACCAGTGGTTTGGTTCAATTGGTTCAACTTTTGTTTAAGCGGCTCGTCCGGGTTTTGACTTTTTTGACTATTTATTTTCTGAATAAAAAATCATGTGGTTGGACTGTTTTTCTTCTGATTATTTGTTTAACCGGTCCAGCCGGTTTGATTCGGTTTTTAAAACCGTGGTTTGGACCATTGAGATCATGGTGCTGGAGGGGTAATAGTGCCATTAGTCTGTTCTCAGAGGCTGCAAATTGGTTGGTTTTGGAAATGTTGGTAATGAAGGTTCTTTCTGCTATCAAGGTTTGAAGCAACTAGCAAGATGATTTATGCCGTATGGTTTTCCAATTTTTGAATAGAAATGTTTGGACCTTCTTTTGAAGGTGGCGGTGGTAGTAGTTAAGGAGCTCGTGACATGTGGGTTCTGTTTAATTAAATTAACCACTATTGATGAGTGCATACCATCATTTATTTGGTGAAGGTGTTGAGCGCTTTGTGAGGCTATAAAGGCAATTGCTATGTGGGGAAACCTACAAACGTATGGATTTCTATGGCACCGTGTTATCAACAAAGCTTACAATCCGTTGAACTGGTTTTTCATTTAGTATTCTCTGTCGCGTAGGTATACTCAGTCTTCGATTGCATGGATCAAAAGGTGTACCGCAACATATTCTTTCATAGTTGTGGTCTGCTAGATGGAGGGAGGATGGATACCATGACCATCCTCTGGCCGCACTCTTCAGCTATGGATGCTTTAGCAGCTGATGCCATAATGGTTTGTGCTACGGGTTTGTCGACTGGTTTCACAAGGGGAGATGGTAGAGACAGCTTTACCCTTTCTTTAGTGCCGATGGCACATCATTGTTCTTTGGCACAACGTTCTTTGATGAGGCATGCGCCATCATGATTTTGTGATTTCTTTGGAAGATTTCTGGGATGCGAGTCAACCATCGAAATGTGGAGAGAAGAAAATACATAGGATACAAAGAGCCTTAACCCTAGGGGAATTTATATACTATTCATGCATAGACGGTGTCCTGATACAAACGGATCTATACCTGAATACAAATAGAACCGCTTATAAAAATTTCGATGGGGACGCTGCCCCACACCCTGCATACAAAGGATACAGTAAGACCCCCGTTTTTTGGGATATGATACAACAGGAGGGGGTGCATACAAGGCTCTTCAACCTGTTAGATGCTTAGGATTCGAAGCATATCCACAGTTGGATTGTTGACACTTAACATGGTAAAGATTTGATAATGGTTGGGCTTTGATTCAATAGACAACAACTTTGCCCCACAACATATTCCGAAATCAGTTGAATTTGAATGAGTTTCTCTCCTAACCTCAAACTTTTTGATCCAAGACACCACACAACTCTTGTTATATTGAATATATAAGAATATACCAATCATGTTTCTCATATATATTTATTATTCACAACGTTTTCATCAGAAACTTGTATATATTGTAATATTTATGTTTTACATTCATGTTAATCTCCTTTATGTGTTTTTGGTTAACTGTTTTTTCAGGTATTAAAATTGTTGAAAAGAAGTATATTTGCCATGGTTTGGTAATTAGTTACTATAAAAAAATGGTTTGGTAATTAGTTGAGAATTTGAAGTTTGTGTTAACTTTTCATGCACATTCATTACCCAACTCCAGTTCTTCAATTTCTTCTCAGACTTGAGTTATACCCTCCCCATTGATCTAAAAGCTTCATCTGCCACTTGGATCCTGGCAAATTTCTGCCTCATTTTCACCCTAGAAGAAAAAATGCTCCTTGGGTTGAGTGTGTAATTTGTTTACGAACTGCTCAATATCCCACAGTGCTTACTATATAATTTCTCTTGGCAGGTTGCGGAGCGAGCGCTCTTCCTCTGGAACAATGATCACATCGTCAGTCTAATCGCTCAAAACCGCACCATTATACTCCCTATAATATATGGATCACTTGATAAAAACCTACAGGGTCACTGGAACCAGGCTGTCCACGGGCTGACTACAAATGTACGTAAGATGTTCCTTGACATGGACAGCGATCTCCTTGAAGAATGCCATAGACAGTATGCAGAGAAACAGGCCAAGGCAGGAGCCTTGGAAGCGCATCGGCAATTGGCATGGAAGAGGCTAGAAGAAGTCGCGGCAGTGAAGTCGGCATCCCCAGAGGCCATGGTTTTGAGCAGTTAGTAATATCGATCCCACGAGCTCTGGGCAATGTTATACCATTTGTTATTTAATGATCTTCCCCCTCCCTTTTTCCCACAGTTAATATCTCTGCGTTTGTCAAGGTACGGAAGCTGTGTATTGTAATTTAGGTATATTATTTTGTGAATGTAGACCAGATTATGAGTGTTTCTGGTGATTTTTTTCCTAGATTTTTTATCCACTTCATCTCCGCGCCGCTTCATGAGAGACTGAATGCGCTGTTATTTAGCTTACAGTTCCAATGTATGATTCTGTTCATTTGAGCAGGTGAAATGCCATCTTAATCTTTCCTGGAAATGTCATCTTAATCTGTTTAACTACAAATGCACACTGGAAACATTTTAGTTGTGCACGAGTGACGATTGATCGCTAGAAAGGCAGCTCAACCTCATAGGTTTGTACCTGGGGCAGTTAGATTGGGCCTCAATGATTGAGTGCTTATACTAATCTGATATTTTATCCTTCACATCATTCTGGAATGGATTTTGGACTGTCGAAGATGATGATATTGTATGGAAAGTTTCTTTTTCAGTAAGCGTAATTCGATGGCCTCGTGGTCGAGCAGTGTGTGTACACCAAACCGATCAGTGTTTGTATCTTACCATTACCATTTCTTAGAAAAAATTCTTTATGTCTGCAGGTTTTCTACTCCCATTGAAAAAAAGAGTTTAAGTTGGACAGAATACAGCAGAAGTTAGGCAGTGCTTGTAACAGAATACAGCAGAAGTTTATCAGAATGAACACTGGTTTTAGAACTCGCAAATCATTTATTTTGACGATAAAGAGTCCAGAACATGTATATTCGACTCAGTCCCTTAAACATCATTGTTACATAATTAATCGGGGTGTGCCTTCTAGTTGAGGTCCTTGGAAATATGGCATAATATGAAGTTGTAATGTTGAATTAAGATTACGGATTTTCACACTTGTGTCATTTCGAGTTTTTCCAGTAATACTTAGGCCTCTATTTTTTTCAATCAATTATGCTCCTATGTTCTTAAACAGTTGGGCCTTTGGATTGTTATACATGTGCTCTTATATTAGAATAAACGAAACGATTTGAGTCTATGGAAATGACTTCCACTATGTCGAGGTAGCACACTACAGTGAAATTTGTGAGAATATAGGGACATAATTGTAATTGCAAAAAGGATAAAGTAATTGCAAAAAAATAGAGGCATAAGTGTCGTGAAAGCAAACTCGAAAAAGCACAAGTGTAGAAAATCCCTTAAAACTAATTGCCATTCAGAGATAAGATCGACATATCTGCACGAGATGGAAGAGGTAACGAATATGTATGATAAAAGCATCGATGAAACTGTTCAATATCTTTAATATTTATTAAATATCATTGAAGATTGTGACGTGTATGTACTTGTGATTGTATACTCGTGTACTCTATTTTTGCTATTTTCTATATAATTTTCTTTTATTTATATATTGACCTGGTCATACTGCATAAATCGATACAAGTCCATCCTTCGTTAGTTTTGGATCTTTTAATTTTATATTTTTGTGTGTGTTAATTATGCAATATTATTCATGCAAATGCAAATAATGAAAATACGTATTGTATTTTATTTTGCTGATTTGCTGCTACTGATGTTTTGTTAGAGGATTTTACTCAATTGATCCTAACTCTTGCCCGTTTTACTAAGAAGAACGTGCTACTTGTGTGGAGCGACAAATGTGAGCTGAGTTTCCGCATGCTTAAGGAGTAGTTGACTAGTGCACCCATTCATACCCTTCCATCAGGTACTATGGACGTTATTATATACACCGATGCATCCAAAGAAGAAGTGAGTGATGTCTATGCATCGGGGATAGGTTGTGACGCACGCGTCACGACAGTTGAAGAACCCGAGGAAATCGTACCTAAACAGATAATTCTATTACCGAGCAAGAATAGATTTATTTGAAGCTAAACATAATGATCTAGTGTGTCTTATTAAAACGTGAGATGTTTGGTCCTAAGTTCTACAAGTAAAAACAACCCTAGAAGCCGCTTTATGAGCCGCGATACGTCCTAAAACTAGCGTCACACAATCACAATAAACCAAGATGCCCCAACCACCCTGTCGGGTTCAAATATCAATAGGTTGATTTTCCCGCATCTTCAAAGATGGAAAATGTTCTGTAAGAGTTCTTTGATGACTTCATATGTAAGAGTTCTTTGATGGCTTCTGTAGTGACAATGATCTGCCTTGTACTTCCTAACCATTCCTCTTCAAAATGATGCATAACCGAGTAATGATCATCCACCAAAGATTAATCTTACACATCGTTTTTGGAGATCCCACCCACCAATGAGGTCCCTGGAGGACTTATCTGCAATAAGGCAAAACGTCTTGAGCTTTTTCACAATTTGTCCAGGTAGGCTCGTGTTTGGCACATGCAGATGACGCCACCAGCAAGTGGGGCTTCTTCGGAATTACTCGGATCTGCATGGGCTCTTGAGCAATTTGCTCAATATGCACGTGCGCTGCACGTGCGACTCGAAGATCAGGAGCGGAGGCTGAGGTGCGGAGCAGAGACTCCACATGGCTTGCTTTGGAGGCTTGACTAAACTGAACCTCGAGGCCTGGGCCGAGGTTCGGATAGCCATGCGGCGAAGGTGCGGCCGTTGGATCAAGGAGGAGCCCTCGATCCAACGACGGTTGTACTTCAAAGAGGAGGTGGTTCTTTATTGCAATCTTATATTCTTTGATCTCCCATATTTATCGGAGAAAGATGAGACTTTTAGACTGGAAGAGGAAGCCAAGATGTGATGTTATCATTTGATTACCATACAAGTCACGATAAAACCTTAAATTGATGGTTGTAGGCACAATTGCTAAAACATAAAGTTAGTAAATTAGGGAATATTAGATTTATTTTTTAACCTTATCAAGGACATTATAATTTGAATGAATAAATAACATTATGTACACAGTTACATTCTCGGTTCATATGGATAGCTATAACCCTTCTAGAACTAACATTATACAATTTTTATTAATAATAGTATCTTATATATTGACAACGGTAGGCTATATGTAGTATTGTAGTATTTTTAATATAGTATAAATATATTTACATCGTATATTTTCCTAACGGTTGATATTTTAGATATAATATATACTTTAGATACATTTTGTGTTCTAAATGAAGTGTAGATAAAATAGCTAGATATTTCTCGTATCTAAAAAAAGATTTTCTTAAGGATGAGAATGAGAATGGTTTCTAGGATGCCTATCCATAATATCTCCACCCTTGAAGAGGACTTGTAAATATTTCCTAAGGCCCTGTTCGTTTGGGGTATAAGGTGGAATGGAGTAAGGGGAATAAGCCCCCAACACGCTTCCCTGTGGTACGACTATTCTCCATTATTTCATCTTATTTCACTCTTATTCCTATCTTTATCCCACCTTACCTACCTTTATTTCACCTTATTCTCCTTATTCTTATCCTCCAGCCGAACGGAGAATAGATCCTTATTCCCCTTATTCCCCATTCTTATTCCTGCTTATTCTCCTACCGAACGGGCCCTGTACGTTTGGTTAGTGGGTTAAGGCGGGTTAAACTGGTAGATGGTAACCCGTTTTTGGATTTTGGTATTTGGATAGAGGGTTAAACTGGGGGTGTGTTAGAAGTGGATTTTTGTGATATGATTGTATTGAAGTTTGAAAAAGTGAGTAGTTATTGTGTTGCGATTGTATTGAAGTTTGGAAAAGTGAGTAAAAGTGGAGTAGTTTATAATTTTTATATGATATGATGGTATAATATATTATTTTTTGATTGGATTGATGATGTAAAATTGATTTATTTAATTTTTTTAAAAGGGGAATAAAGTGGGGCCCACATAGGAGTGAGAAAATATGAGGTAAGGGGGTAAACTCCCCAATAGTCGAACGACACCTAAGAGTTCTCATTTGAAACATACAACGAAAACACAACTGGCAGTGAATGTATACCAAGTTCCACGATTTTAAGTGTTATAAGCATCTCCTCTCTTCTCAATGTACAACTGTGGCGTCAAAGCTGCACCAGATCTGCTAGCGATATTGAACTTGACAAAGATCTATTTGAGTCAACCAAGGAATAACTACTTAACCACAGCATGTGAATTGTAGGGGATCGATGAATCCTCTCTTGATATGGAGTTATGTAGTAAAATGTTAGGAGCTATTAGTTCAACATTGGTGCGTTGGAAAGGAGCCCAATTTACCATGAAAGCTTTTAATGTGAAGCAATAACCACATGCAATTTCATCTAGGGTGACCAATGGTTGTCTCAAAAGAAATACCTTACATTTTTGGATTATTACATAGATAAGTAATATTCACTCGTGTGTGTATACATGTATGCATATGTGTGCATGCACACGTGTGTTACCTACAAAAGATATTTACACATATACCCTTATAAAATAATACAGTCACTGATGAAGTTGCCTGAGTGGGTATATTAGTTACTCGTTGTAGCACGACACTCAGCCAATTAATCAGAACCGAGAAAAAGTTCATCGCGAAGAGTGCCTCGGCTTAAATTTATATCCCGGGCAAGTCCAGAGTCGAACACATGGAGGCAAATGAAGAACTTTGGGTTAATTCAGAATACTTAGCTCTAGGTTTCCAATGCAGATTTTTAAAACAAGTAAAACCTCATTTTTCAAACCTAAGTAAAACATTTTTCAAAATAATATCACATGAATATGTAGGTTTTCAAAACATTTTACAAATGATTTTCCAAACATGTCAAACCGTATTTTCACAATCATGTAAAACATTTGAAAACATATCAAATATGTATATAATTTTGAAAAATCATTTTGAACATATTTTGTATACAAATCAGTTAAAAATGTAATACGATACCCATAATCCCAATAGTTGGAAAAAATTTAAAAATATGAGATATGGATAAAGTATATGTGTAATATATACAGTAGACCCCCCATATACTTAGCTTTTGCTATGTGCACATAGCACAAAGTGATATGAAGCCATAGCTTATGCTAAATATAAAAGAAAAATACAAAACTGATGATAGAATCACAGATCTATTATGAGCAAAAAGAATTAGTTAGAGGACTTTAAGGACTCAGGTCCCCCTATACTTAAGATGAGAAACAACTTAAGTATAAAGATATGAATTTAAACCAGTTGACCCGAGGAGAGCAATTAGAACGATAAAGGATCCCCCTATACTTAGGCTGAAAATAAGCCTAAGTATAAAGAATAGGAAGCTAAGTGATGAAGGGATCAATGTTAGCTGAACCTCTAGATGATGAATCTCAAGAGATGATAATGGAACCTAGGGTTCGGGAAGCTGAAGAATCAAACAAGATCAAACAAACCGATTATTTCACCAACACACACAGTGAAGACTATAAATATGATCTAATTATCTTGTCTCTTTTATTGATGATAATACAAAATTCACGTTCATTACGAGTAGGTTGACCTAGGGTTTGGGCTCTATCCTAGGGATTCGTCCTCACCTCTCAACGAATGCATATATATCTGCAAGTAATGCATGATTTTCTCTCCCCAAAACAAGGTGAATTGTAGCTCCATTTTAATTACATCAACTTGCATTAACAGTCCCATTTTTAGAGCTTAAGTTATCACTTGTACTAAATCTCCGAACATATAAGTCATCATCTACTACCCAGTCCTGTTTCCATATTATCCTAAGTGACAAATCATGAAAAGGAAAAAAATCATGCAAATGTAAAATCATGATGTTATGCTCAAGAGAAATACTTGCAGTGGCGCCAACTCTCTTCATGCACATGCAAGACTGAATATAAAATTTTATCTAAATGCATGCAAGTCGATGAAAAACCACACCTAATCATAAGTTCTATTAGAGGGAAAATATCAATTTGAGATAAGTTGAACGTAGATTAAGTGTGTCTCACGAATCTTAAAGATGAGTGAATCTCATAAGACGAAGTTAGTGTGCCCTAACTTACGAATCAAGCATTAATGATAATACCAAAGGTAGATCTATGAACCGTGTGCCTAAATCCTACATCAAGCACTCAAGTTGAGTCCCACCCAACATGGGTGAAACAGACTCAACACACACAACAAATAAAGTCCAGTCCATAATAATATAAATATATATGAACAGAAAAATCTTCGATTTGTCTTGAAGGCATATTCTGTGATTCTTCTTAGAGAGAACTCCATCTTGAGCTTCCAGCCTCCATACTCCATGAGCGTCCTCGATGAATGGGCCCTACCACCGAAGAGAAGATATTAGATATTTCAAAGATTATCAACATATATATAATAATGTAGAAACATTACAACACATGATTGACCTAGATAAGATAAAAATCAACTTAACCACAATATGAAAACCTAAATAACTATATTAATGAAGCTGTCCCTGGCAACAGTGCCATCTGATGAACCGTTAAATGCATGTATTAATGTTAATCCATTGTAGCACGGGCACTTAGCCTGTCATACAGAACCGAATCAATAATCTCTATGAAGAGTATTCAGCTTTAATTTTTAACCTGGAAAGTCCAGGGTCAAACACAAGGACACGAATCATAATACAACTATTTAGGTATTTAAATATCTAGGTTAAGTAATTGATAAATCATCTAGGTCAAAAAAGAGAAGACAATGTTGGCAAGCAATGCAAGATAATGCACATCACCAATGCATGCATGGATGAAACAAAGTGTGATGATGAAACATATTAATGCATGCTAGAAAATAATGATGTGATGAAATGATAGCACATGAAAATGCACATATAATTATGCTCTAAAATGATTCATCAAACTTAAGCAAATATCTAATTTAAATCTAAGTCTAATTGAGCAATTCATTCAGAGTCACGCTTCATTTAATATGAATAAAAATATCTAAATCAACTACGGGTAATTAATCAGTAATCACACATAAAATCATAGGATTAATAAATATATATGAAAGAGAATTAAATGAGCTTCACAACGAAATTGAAATCACATTAATTGGACATCCAGATGCTCAATTTATTCAATATTGAGTACATGGGCATAAACGCAAGAAAAATATGAAAACAAAACAGCCAAACATGACAAACACGTTCTTATAGGGACTATTTTGCAAATAATAAAACCCAACTGGAAATTTTATGAAATACCCCCTACGCGGGGGCATTTTTGCAATAAAGAAAACCGACATGGTATAACTGCAATTTACCCAGGCCGCAAGTGTAGAGCATACACGGACTTAGGCTCGGTGGATGGCTCGTGGCTTGAGCCACATGGTTTGATGTGATGCCTCGGTTGATGGTTCGGATTACGAGGCTGTAGGTTTTGCTAAGTCGACGTGGCGCTTTCATGACCGTCAGATCAATACAAAAGGGGGCCCATCTGGCTGCAACTATAAGTCATTCCTCTTCTTCCTCCGCCTTGACCGGCTGCGAAGAGGTGGGGCTCTAACAAGAGATCCATTGCTCCTCCGTCTTCGGAGAAGTTCTCCAATGGTCGACGAGGGTCTCTAACTATCCTGCGAACATGAAATGTAGTAGACGACGACCTACACATGTTTGGAAGTCGGAGTTGTTAATCATCCATCAGAGAGGAAGATCTTGATCAACGGGGGTATTTCGATTCCGACCATTGAAAATCGATTGAACTATAGGCATTAGTGAAGAAAGAATCCGAAGCATATCGCGTGTATGAGCGTGTTAGAGTGAATGGAATGGTGGGCTATGTCGGGTGACAAAGATGGAGTCTAATTGGTTCCTCCTTCATGACTGAAGGCGAAAGTGAATAGGTTGGTAGGTGCGAAAGTACAAGGAGGACGGAGAACATGGTCTTCTGCGAAGATCAATGATGATTGGTGAAGAACAGAGGATCCTTTGTAAGATGGGTAGATATGTGTGCGATGAAGTAAAAATCGAAGAAAACTAAAGTAAAAACTACTTAGCCTAAATCCTTGAAGAAAATCATCGAAGGTCGAAGTGGCTTGAGGTTCTTCAGACCTCGGGGTCATCGCTCCAGTAGGTTAGCCTTACCTAGAAGCTCGAACATCTACTCCATGAGTACTGTAGCATGGCATATCGCCATGGGACTTCACTAGGGCAAGGTCGTCGTGGCTTCCATCGATCCTTCCTCTCTCTGTCATAGAGAGGAGGAGAGGGCTGGGCCTAAGCCTAGTCAAAGGTGGGCCACCGCCTCTTGAGGCAGTGGTGGGGTCTTTGAAGAGAAGTGGTGGAGGTTTCTGCCTCCAGGCTATGGTTTCAACCACCGCCACTTATTATGGGAGTTAGGGTCAGGGGACAATAAGTGGTTGGCGTAGATGAGGGTCGAACAGGCTAGCAGATGGTGACGGAAGTTAGGCACGAGGTTAATGTCAGTGGGATAATGGGGAGAAGAAGACTGGTTGGACGGTTTGCAGAAGAGGGAAATGTTGGTGTGGGAGGTTGAAGGAGATATCTGGACCGTTGGATTAAGATCCAATGACCCATATTTGGGTGCGTATGGGTGATCGTAAGCCGCCAGATCAAAGAAGATCTGATGACTCAAGAAGATGACATATGTCTAAAGGAGAGGCGGGCCACGTGGTCGCCTGTGGAGGCGCCACATGGCCCAATCAAAATAAAGAAAATTTGATAAATCAAATATTAATAGAAATAAAATAAAGTCAAAGAGATCATAGGTCATTTGTACATAAATAAAAATTAAATACTAATAAAACCATATAAAACAATTTCCCTTGATTTTTTTCTTTTGCTTATTTTTTTGTGTTTTTATTTTGTTTTATGTTAATTTATTTATGCACAATTTACTTCTAATTTTTATCTGATTTTTAATAAGGAATAAATACATAAAATATTACACCATACTAGGGTTATAATAGCATTTAATAATTAGAGTCAATTATATACAACACATAAGATAGTGATTAGCGTCAGTTAGTCAATGAATCTTGTTGTTTAATATTAATGATGATAAATGTGGGATTTATCACTCCGATATTGACACCATTTGATGACTCGCATTTTCACCACATTAAGAATCATCTTTTATCGTAGTACATGTGGTGAAAATGGTTCAACAAAAACCACACTTTCGAATATGTGGAAATTATTTTTCTTGGTAAGTGTACCAATGTCGAACACATGGACACGAGCCTCTTAGTCGATTTATCGAATTATTATTGCTTAATTGATGAGTGATTATTTTCTAATCCTAGGTCTTCTTGCAGATGAACGCGAATATTGCATAAAATACAAGTACAATGTCATGCATGAAAGAGATGTAATTTTTTATTTAATTTTATGCAAATTCAAATTATGCAATGTCAATGATGTGCAAGCTCAAGTAATATATGAAAAATGCCCTGGAAAGATTAAATCAGTGAGCAATAGGAAGAACATTGATTCTAATATCAATCGAGGCACATTGATAAATTTTGGCACTCAAAATAAGCACAAATGACACTTAGAAAATCTATAATTTTAACACATGAAATTGAGTGTCAAAATAAAGAAAAAGTAATGCCATTAGCTATAGAATAAAATTTGCAACATAGTGAAACTGAAATCACGCGATTCAGAGTTAATATGCTCAAGATATGCTAAATATAATGTAGGGGCATAAATGCAATAAAAATATGTAGAATTAAAAGATAAATAATCATCACAAATAGGTCCCTAAAGGGACCTAATTGTAATTTCTAAAGCCCAGAGGGGCCCAAATGCAATTTCTCCTTTTGTGCACAGGGGTATCTTTGCAATTATGAAAACCTGGCTGGGTTTTCCTGTAAATTACCACAGACGCACACGTGAGGCACATGCTTGGGACCTCGATGTTATTTTAGAGAAGGCTAGGGGTTCATCTGCAATTTACCCACCTGCACATGCTAGGAACGTACGAGGCTAAGCTCGGTCGGGTGGCAGCTTCGGTGGATGATGTGGCAAATGATGATGCTTCGGTCAATGGTTAAGATAGCACGAGCCTAGAGGTTGGGCGTGGAGGCTCGGGTGTCATCTAGACCGTCCGATCCTCTTGATCGGATGGTACCTACTCTTCGTGCTCATCAGCTCCGCCCCCTGCGGCGATGATGGGGATTGGGCTCCGACGATGGGCTTTCTGACGAGTCGCTTGATACGTTGTTTAATTCGGCTTCGTTGTAGCACGTGTACTTAGCGATTCTGTCAGAACCGAGAGAAGATCTCCGTGAAGAGTGTCTCGGCTTAATTTATATCCCGGGCAAGTCCGGGGTCGAACTCAGGGAGGCAAAGGAACAACTTGGGGTTAATTCGAAAATAAAGATTTTAGATTTCCAATGCGGTATTTTTTAGATTTTTTTTATGCAAAAATCAAAGCAAATGCAAATGCAACTGAATAAGAACACTAAGAAATCACACAACTTAGCCAAATTAATTTTAATGTTAAATTAATCCAATTCAGCCAAATTAGATTTTTCCTAGCATCCTAGTCCAGTGATGAACACAAAACATATTTTTTTGGAATTTTATGGGTTAAAATGCAATAAATAAAAATGCACACTTTTTATGGGTTTTTTTCGCAATTTATCACACAAATAGCAATCAAAAATTATAAAAAAATTACTGGAACTAAACCCATAAAAAGTGTGCATTTTTATTTATTGCATTTTAACCCATAAAATTCCAAAAAAATATGTTTTGTGTTCATCACTGGACTAGGATGCTAGGAAAAATCTAATTTGGCTGAATTGGATTAATTTAACATTAAAATTAATTTGGCTAAGTTGTGTGATTTCTTAGTGTTCTTATTCAGTTGCATTTGCATTTGCTTTGATTTTTGCATAAAAAAAATCTAAAAAATACCGCATTGGAAATCTAAAATCTTTATTTTCGAATTAACCCCAAGTTGTTCCTTTGCCTCCCTGAGTTCGACCCCGGACTTGCCCGGGATATAAATTAAGCCGAGACACTCTTCACGGAGATCTTCTCTCGGTTCTGACGGAATCGCTAAGTACACGTGCTACAACGAAGTCGAATTAAACAACGTATCAAGCGACTCGTCAGATGGCGCCGTTGAGGAGGCGGAAGGCGGAGGGCTGGTCGGCGGAGGGGCGCGGGTGGCCGTGCGGTGGGAGGCGGTGGCGCCGCGAGCTAGCAGCGGCCCCCGCGCGGGCGGCGCGGCCGCTGTTGGCTGCGCGGCCGTGAGGGGAGACCGCGGCCGGTGGCGGTGAGGGTGCGGCAGCGTAGAGGCCGCCGGCTGGCGGCGGTTGGAAGAGGAGATGGGGGGGGGGGGGCGGCGGTGGGCTGGGGCCGCTGCTCCCTCCGTTTTTTTTAAATTTTTTTAATTTTTTTGAACTTTTTACTGCTGTAATAAAAAGGTTTTTTTTGTTTTACTTTTTTTTTATTTTTTTTAAATTTTCTTTAGATAGGGATTGAACATGATCAAAAAAAGAAAAAAAATTAAGATGGTAATAAGATGGAGTAGAAACAAATGGAGGAAGGGGGTGATATGATGTGCTAAAAAAATGCAAAAAAATGACAAGATGATAAAATGAGATGAAAAATTTACCTACGATGATACGGTCGCCTATGGAGTGCTCGTAAGAGCACGATCTTCGCTCGAATCGCCGGCGTGCGATGAGCTCGAGCAGCGCGCGGTTGCGGCTGCGATGTTGGCCAAAAAACCAACGGATCACACTGGAGAGAGGGCCGTCGTCGCTCGACCGCGGTTGCGTCGCTGTCACCGATTCAACTCAGGGAACTAGGCTCTCCTCACATAAAGATGGATCAAGGGCAAATTGAGGAGGATGGAATGTATATATAGATGATGAAATGAGAAGTTATTATGTGGGTGGAGTTGAATGGGAAGTTGGATTATTAATGGAGTTGAATGGGAGGTTTAAGAAATGGTGGAGTTGAATGGGAAGTTGGTGGTGGAAGAGAGTTGAATGGTGGTTATTGTAGAGAATGTAAAATAATTAAATAAATAAAATGAAATAAAGTAGGCTACTTTAATTACAACAAAATAAAGAAGTAAAAAATAATGGTGAATTTACAAGTGAATACAAAACACCATGTACACATTTTTTTACTTTTCTAATATGTAATTTTTTTTGTCTTTTTAATAAGAGATATTTACAACGAAAAAAATACAATAAAATAGTATAATTAAAATACAACACAAGTATGATTTTTTTGTATTTTTAATAATTAAGAAAAATATAATAAAAAATGAAGAAAGTATGAATATATACATAATGTACAATGTACATTTAGGTCCCAAAACCCAACTTTTGCAAATGAGCTCCGATTTTAATGAAACCACTTCCGTTGGATAGATAATTTTCTAACTTGAACTTTAAAAGTGAGTTTGGTGAATTTGGAGTTCATACGGAGCGGGAATTTAGCTTGGAAGTTGGACTTTACGGCTTTTTCTCTTTGGGATTTAGGAGCATTTATTTGAGATATAATTTGTTTTGTATTTTTGTATTTTTATATACATTTTTATAAACAAGTTAGAGAAAGAATTAGGCAAAAAGGAGTTGAAATGAAATTATTAAAAATCCATAAAGTTTTGGGCTATTTACAAGTATAAAACTCCTTTGATTTTGCGGCTTTTTTTATTGTTAATTTATTTTGTACAATCTTATATACAGTAATTAGTGAGTTTTATTTACAAGAGGTATTTTGTTAATTTATTGATTTTATGGACATTTATTTGGGATTTTACTCAGGGATTTTACTAAGATCAAGATATTACGATGATGAATCGCGGATTCATCACCCCCCTATACTTAAACTTTGCTAGTCCTCGAGCAAATAAAGAATGAATAAGTTGGGTTAACCCCTGACTGTGCATGTGAATACAAGACTTGATCCGTTCAAGAACTCTCGGTTTTAGAGATCCTAAGATTCTAAGCTGAACCAAGCTCTAGTCAAAAGGTACCCAATTCCCCTAATCATCGGACTCTCTTTGTATATGTATATATAAGGGATATGACTTTAAGTGTTGACTGCAGTTACAAGAGTAGAGTCACAACGTCACCCAAGGTTCCAGTCCAAGAGACTCTCCTATGGACCTAATTCTCAACACTAGGGAATAAATCATTTCTTGCATCCAATCCACCGTCTCTTTAGTTGTCAGACTTGAAAGTGTAGATGGAAGGCCAGTCGATGGAGGGCATAGGATTGTGTCATTTCTTCTCTCCTTCTCATTGGAACAAGGATCCTCTCGAGTGCCTTATTACGCAACGCATTTTTTTGGTGTTGATCAGTGCGTCCGTCAAGAGAAGTTGGAGCCGTCTGCACTTGTTTTCCTGGGAGTACACCGGGGTGTGCCTTTTTTGAGTACCTATCGTACCTTCTACACCCAGACTTGTAGCATTTACGATGCAGAGCCCTTTTTTGGTGCAAGCCCGACTCCTGGTCCTAATAGCGGTGGTCCAAGTGGACACTTTGAAATGGTTGGGAGCGCTCGCCTTTGGTGGAAGCTCTTTTGATAATTGACTTTGTGGAATGAGAGCTTTTCTTTGACATTTCATTGATTGGTAGTATTTTTGGCTAGCTCCACTGCTTTTACCAAGAGTTGGCGCACACTGATCAACAATTTTTTTATTTTATCACACCCTGGCACATAGGTAAATATCAAGAGATAGTACAAGAACCATGTTCTCATACTGGATAAATGTGCCGACACTCAGGTTTCATGAAGCCTTCATTGATTTTATCCCATCCTCGAGCATCATTAAATCAAGTCCAAACTCAAATCCCTCATCCCAGTTCCTCAAGTGAAATTTCAACTCATCTCATCATAACTGCAGTCGTGTATGTGAGGTGCTGGTCATATTCTTAAGGTAGAGACTAAGCATGCAATATAGCACACAAATCTTTTAAAGTAGGGAAATGTGAATAATTAAGTCAAGGACCCTAATGACTAAGGCTGGTTAACTCAAAAATCTCAAGACCTCATAAACCAAGTGTTCTTGAACATCACTAGTCTTGTGTGAAAGTGGATTGTGTCAGGGATTAAACCAACTTATTAGTTAGTTTTGTTTTTGTTTGTTTGTTTTTTTTTAAGTTGTAGAAAAAGTTTTTTTTTTGACAAACAAAGGCAAAGAAGGTTTTTTTTTGAAAAAGATAGGTGAATAAGAAAAGACTTTTTTTTTTTGAAAAAGTTTTTTTTAAGCAAATAAAGAAAAAGAGTTTTTTTTAGGAAAAAGTTTTTTTTACTTTTGTTTTGTTTGTTTGTTTTTTTTTACCCACCCCATATATATATAAAATACGTGAAAGTACGAGGTATGGGTAAAGTATATATGTAATATATACACGCCCCCCTGTACTTAGCTTGTGCTATGTCCTCATGGCACTAGGTGACAAAAAGACATAGCTCGTACTAAGCGTAGGAAAGCTAAAATAATAGAAAGTATAGAAGTCGATCCGCCCCCCCTATACTTAGGCTCTGGACAGCCAAAGTGTAGAAGAAGAAGAGAAAAAATGGGGCGGACGAGGTCAAGAGGAGAAATGATGAGTAAATACACATGGCGGGCATCGGTCCCCCCTATACTTAGGCTTTGGTCAGCCTAAGTATAGGACAAGAGTAAGTGTGAGAACCGACGTGATCTCGAGAATATACAGAGAAGGGAGAATATGTACAAGAGTGATTGAATCTTCTAAGATGTTGAATCTTGATGCTGCATCTTCATGAAGAGTAATAAGATGTATCTGCTCTGTGCTCACTCTGTATGAAGTTGATGACCTCGACTTGGACTAACTGCTCTTTGGAATCAACAAAATGCTTCAACAGTTGTCCATTCACCACATGAGATTGTGCACCATCTGCGAGATCAGCTATCTCTACACTTCCATTCTCGTGCACTTTCTTAACCACAAAGGGACCCGTCCATTTAGATTTGAGCTTCCCATGGAACATCTTCAACCTGGCATTGAACAACCATACCTTTTGTCCAGGGACAAAGTCTTTGCACCTAATGTGCTGATCATGCCATCTTTTTACTTTGTCCTTATAAATCAAACTGTTGTCATATGCCCTGTTTCGGATTTCCACGAGCTCGTTCAAGTTCAAGTCTCGGCAAAGCTTCCCTAGGTGACAACTCCAATTAATCTTCTTAATTGCCCATTCGGATTTATGAATCAACTCTGCGGGCAAATGACATGGCTTGCCATAGATCATTCTAAATGGTGAAGTACCCAATGGTGTCTTGTAGGCTGTCCTATAGGCCCACAGAACTTGGTCCAAAAGCTGAGACCAGTTCTTCCTATCGGGACGAACCAATTTCTGCAAAATACTCTTCACCTCTCTATTCGAAACCTCTGCCATGCCGTTGGACTGTGGGTGGTAAGGACTAGTAACTCTATAATCAAATCCATAGTCCTTAGCTAAAGATCTCATATCTCGATTCACAAAATGGCTACCCCCATCAGATATCAAAACTTTTGGCACCCCGAACCTAGCAATAATATGATCTCTCACAAACTTACAGACAATCTTGCTGTCTGCGGTTCGGGTTGGGATAGCCTCCACCCATCTAGATAAATAATCAACTGCCAACAAAATGTATTCATGTCCTTGGCTGTTGGGAAAGGGACCCATAAAATCTATGCCCCATGCATCAAAAACATCACAAATAATCATCGGTTGCATGGGCATCTCATCTCTCTGTCCAACTGTCCCTCCCATCCTTTGACAAATCGGGCACGACCGTACAAAATCAATGGCATCTCTAAACAAGGTCGGCCAATACAATCCACATTGAAGTACTTTGTGAGCGGTTCTCTTTCCCGAATGGTGTCCTCCAGCCTCAAGTGAATGACAATATGTGAGGACACTATGGTATTCCTCCTGAGGAATACACCTTCTCCAAATACAATCCGGTCCTTCGAAGAAAAGGAAAGGATCGTCCCAGTGGTATCTCCTCGAATCCGACTTCAGTCGATCAATGCTGCTCCTAGTCCAACCATGGGGAACCTGCTTGGAGACAAGATAGTTCACCATGTTGGCATACCACGGGAGGGAGTCAATAGCACAAATTGACTCATCTGGGAAGGTCTCTCTAATCCGCTCATGATCAAGAGAATCCTTAAGTTCAATCCGAGAAAGGTGATCAGCCACAACATTCTTCACTCCAGGTTTATCTTTAATCTCCAAATCAAATTCCTGGAGGAGTAGAATCCACCTAAGAAGACGCGCCTTCGCGTCCTTCTTTTCCATTAAGTATCGAATGGCTGTATGATCAGTAAATATTGTCACCTTAGAGCCCAAAATATATGATCTGAACTTCTCGAGGGCCCATACTACCGCGAGCATTTCCTTTTCAGTCACTGTATAATTTTTCTGTGTAGGATCTAAAACTTTGCTCGCATAGTGAATCGCAAACGGAATCCCCTCTCGCCGTTGTCCTAACACAGCTCCTATAGCGAAATCTGAAGCGTCAGTCATGATCTCAAAGGGGAGAGACCAGTCAGGAGCTTGTAGGATAGGCGAGGCACAAATCTTCCTCTTCAAGAGATCAAAGGCCTCCAGACACCTGTGATCTACAATGAACTCTATGTCTTTCCCTAAGAGCTCAGTCAGTGGGCGGGCGATCTTTGAAAAATCTTGAATGAATCTCCTATAGAATCCAACATGCCCTAAAAATGACCGCACTGACTTTACGTTGGTAGGTGGATCGAGTTTCTTGATCACCTCCACCTTGGCAGGGTCAACCTCCATTCCCCTTTTGGAGATGACATGCCCCAACACGATACCCTCCGTCACCATAAAGTGACTCTTCTCCCAGGAGAGTACCAGATTCACCTCTCTACACCTCGTGAGAACTCGGTCCAAGTGCGCTAAACATGTATCAAAAGAATCACCATGGACCGAGAAGTCATCCATGAACACTTCCAGGAAATCTCCCACCATCTCGGCAAATATGGCTATCATGCACCGCTGAAATGTGCCCGGGGCATTGCAGAGCCCGAATGGCATGCGCCTGAAAGCATAAGTGCCGAATGGACATGTGAATGTGGTCTTTTCCTGGTCCTCAGGGGCTATGGCCACCTGGTTGTAGCCTGAGTACCCGTCAAGAAAACAGAAGAACTCTTTCCCTGCGAGTCTCTCCAAGATCTGATCAATAAAAGGCAAGGGAAAGTGATCTTTCTTGGTCGCAGCATTCAGGCGTCTGTAGTCGACACAGACGCGCCACGACGTGGGTACTCGTGTCGCGATCTCTACCCCCTCCTCATTGGTGACCATCTGAATTCCCGACTTCTTCGGGACAACATGAAGTGGGGTCACCCACTTGGAGTCAGAAATAGGGTATATAAACCCTGCTTTGCACCATTTCTCAATTTCATTCTTCATCACTTCTCGTAGATTGGGGTTAAGTCTCCTCTGAAACTCACGGGAAGGTCTCACGTTATCCTCAATAAAAATGTGGTGCGAGCAGAGAGCGGGGTTGATGCCCACGAGATCCGACACTGTCCAGCCTATTGCTTTGCGGTTCCTCTCTAGGACTTCTAACAACCTAGACTCCTGCTCTAAAGACAAGTCTGAGCTAATGATGACAGGATATCTCTCTTTGGGTCCCGCAAGAAAGGCATACTTAAGTGTAGGAGGTAGTGATTTCAGTTCTGGCAATGTGGTATCATCAAGCAGATCTGGCTGAACTGAATCTGAATCTGGTTCCGTGCTGCATGAAGGTGGGCTAAGCTGAGTAGTACTCGCCACCAAATCAGAAGTATCGGGAGTCGGATCGTCAAAAGTATCCAAACAATCGGCAAAAGCCACGTCCGACTCGTCATCTATGTCCCATGATTGTTCCGAAGAGGATGGAACTGACAGATCCGGATGGATCTCTAAGTCATCATGAGAATAGGTTGATGCATCTCTAGCAAGATCAGACAACACCTGGCAAACTGCATCATGCACTATATCCTCTCCAGCTGAAAGGGTCTCGCTCTGTCCTGAAGGAATCTGTCCCCAAATCCCAACTGTGCTAATCAAACTGCAGTCTGCCTCTGAAGATGAGTACTCTGTACTACTCTCTGAATCAGGTCGCTGACACTTGGTTTGCTTCATCTCAAGGTTCACTTCTCCGCCTGGAGAACGGAACTTCATCATTCCCGTACCATAATCGAAAGCTGCGCCTGCGGTCCTAAGGAAGGGTCGCCCGAGAATGATCTGAGATTCTCTCCAATGGTTGGGGGTCTCCATGTCCAAGACTGTGAAGTCCACCTGATAGTTCTGCCCCTCAATCGAGATAACGACGTTCTTCACTTCTCCCTTAGGTCTCTTCATTGAACGATCTGCGAATTGGAGTAAAGCTCTAGATTTGCGAAGTGGTCCCAACTCTAATTTCTGATATAATGCTAAGGGAAGTAAGTTGATCGAAGAACCGTTATCTAAGAGTGTGCGTGCAAACGCAATGTCGTCAATACGACTCTCCACATAGTGAGCACCCATGTCTCTCTTTTTCTTTGGCAAAGTCTGATTCTTGAGACAATAGGTTGTGGCTACTGATAAGACATGTGTCTTTATATTTCGGTTATCTTTCTTCCTGCTAACCCTTCTAGGTGTGCATCTCACCTTAAGGTATTTTTGGAAGGCAGGATGGTTAGCCACATATTCATCAAATGGCACCTTCACAGTGATATTTTCTTTACAAAATCGTGCCATATCGGGGTCATCTTTCTGAATCTTTTTGATGCGCTTTCCTGCCGTAAGAGCACGAGGGAAAGGGATTGAAGCTAAGGAAACAGAGGATGAAGAATCTGAATCATGAACTGAAAGATCATTCTTTGCATTAACGGAAACAGAGTTCTTCATAAAAGAATCTTTTTGATGCAACATGGACTCGAAATCAAAACTATCTACTACAGGTTGTGGAATAGAAGCTGGAGTGGTATCCGCCACAACCGGAGATGCAAGGTCCTCCGTAGACTCAGAAGAATATCCATGCTGACGATGCTGCGTACGTGCTCTCCTCCTCCTCTCGGCTCCTTGAGTAGAAATACTCGAATGATGCTGATGAGGCTCTGAGATATGATGCCTCTCCTCCTCGTCCTCTGAAGACTCCTCAGGTAGAGCTCCAGAGATGCCTCTCCTCGTGTCCCTCGCCCGGTCAGGTACGACCACGGTCCTTCCGCTCCTGAGTGACATGTGGTTAGCCTCGTCACACGAAAGAATCTCATGTTCAGATTTAGGAGATGCTGAATAGTATACCTGACCAAAGTGTTGCTGAGAACTAGAACGGTTCAGGCTATTGGGGTTAGCCTGAACTTGGGCTGGGATCGAGGTAGAGGGTGCAGTCTGCTCGTCTCGCCATCTTGACAAGCGGTTGACATCCACCCGTAAGTCCTGAACCTCGTTCCTGTAGGAACGTAGCTCGTCGAGTATCTGCTGCTGAATATCCATGGGACTAGACGATGAAGGAAGTGGATAAGACTGGGAAGAAGAACGGGAAGACTGGCCCTGCTGGCCAGTGTACTGCCTCTGCTGCTGCTGCTGGGGTTGCGGGCCCTGCTGGCCCGTCTGGTAATGGCCCTGTCGGCCATACTGCTGGTACTGCTGCCTCTGCTGCTGGGGTGGATAGAATCCAGGGCTCTGCTGTGACGGAGGTGGTGCAGAGGTGAATGCGGTGTTGTGAAAGGTCGGGGGACGTTGATAGGTCTGTCGGTCTCCCGTACTTCCCTGCCTGGCAGGGTCCTGAGTATACCATATCCCATTCACCTCCCAAACGGGTGGAGGCTCCTGGACTGTCTCTGCTGCTGGAGGTGGCTGCTGGAAAGAGTGGGTGTAGGATTGGTCCTGCTCCCACGGCTGGGGTTGCCCTGACACCAACTGCTCCTGAATATGGTGAACTCGGTAAATGGGAGCAGCGGGTGCAGTCACGGCAGGTATCTTTATCTTAGATACCTTCTCAGTCAACTCCTCCATCTGTTTTGGAAGTTTGGAGACGCTCCGGTCTAACTCATCAATCCTCCTGTCGATCTTCTCAACTACAGTAAGCTTGTCAGCAAGAAGTCCCATGCTAGGGATCACGTCCTGAGAAAGATCAACTACAGCTAATTTTCCCCCTCCAAGTGAGAGTGAACTGGGGGATGGTGTATAGGCCCTGCTGGCCATCTGTGAGCGGCTAGTTTCAGCCATCTGCTCGAATACCCTCCAGACGGTATCCGCTCCTCGTGATGTATAGCTGCCTCCACAGGCAGCGCTCACTAAACCCTGCATCTCAGGGTTGAGACCAGTGAAGAAGGATTGGACCAAGATGTTTTCATCTAATCTATGACAAGGGCACTTTTGCAGGATGTCCTTGAATCTTTCCCAAGCATCACAGAAGGCTTCATTGGGTAATTGGGAAAAACTCGTAATTCGCGTCCTCATCATGTTAGTTCTACTCAAAGGGTAGAACTTCTTCAAAAACAGGTCCTTGAACTGGGCATATGTGGTGACGATGATTCCAAGATTCTTCACCCAGTAATCGGCTTTTTCCACCCAAGGCAAATGGAAGGGCTTTGAGCCTAATATAATCCTGGCTAACATTGTTATGTTTGAGGTTAGCACAGATGAGCTCAAAGTCCCTTAGGAATGCATATGGCTCCTCAGAAGCATTCCCATCAAAATGTGGCAACAGGTTCAGAAAATGCGGCTTCAATTCAAAATCAACCTCGGGTTCAGCCGGACTCAAGTAGTTATGAATTTGATATTGTCCGGGGTTATATGCCGCATCCATTGGTAGTTGGACCCCAACATTTAACTGTCCCAACTGAGCTCTCAGTAATGCTTGTTGCTACTCAAATGCAGCCAATCGGGCTAGTATACTTCTCATCGAGTCTTCATTGTTCTCTTCTTCCTCTTCTTTCTTCTTTGGAGGCATTTTACTCGTGTCTTCTATATGGCCTGAATCAGCAATGTGTTCTTTATTAGAAGAGGATTTATGAATCAAGATATTCTCATCGAGGTGAAGGTCTTCCTCGATGAGGTGGGAAGAGAGAAAGGGAATGGTTTGAGAGTAACCATCCCGAGAGTGGGTGATCCTGGGCTCAAGAGGGTCATGAGTCCAGGTTGGTCCAAGTTGCACTTGGACCTTTGAAGACGTACTTTTTGAAGGGTTCAACGAGAGATTCGCAAAGTCCGAATAAATATCCCCCCAATCAGTCATCTTCGATGTCAAAAGAACCGATTAGATCACGATAGTCAATGAGGCACTAGTTCTACGGTGCACGTAAATGTGCGGAGTGAACTCACACAATTCAAACGCAATTCAAACCCCCAATTTCACCAACTCAACACATGATGGCCGTAAGAGTTCGGCCGATTTATCTGGTCAATTTTAGTTGGCGATAATACAATCTTGGAAAGATTAACGAGCTGTTAGGTGCCCGTATTTTCCTACAGACTGACCTGGTTCTTACGACTAGTTTGACCTACTTTCAGCCAGTATAGGAGTAAGTACGGACCGTAAAATACGGCTACCCGTTCCTTGAGGACTAAGGCATCCTCTAAACCTCCCACTCTGCTAAGGAAGTCCGGACCGTTTACCGGCTACCCGTAAATCCTCACTGAAAAGTAGCTAATCACCTAAAAGAAAGAACCAGTAGTAAGTAAGAAATCCAGACTTGGCTCTATCCTAGGGTCGTCTCTCTCTCACTTGCAATAAAAACAAACAATGAGGGCTTTATGCACCCGAGAACAAGGGTTCTTTTTATTCCAATTAATTAAATCGACCTGCTCAATTCAGTCCCAATTTTAGAGTTAGGTTATCACTTGAATTTTATGTGAACACACAAGCACGTCTACCGTTCAGTCCCAATTTCCTTTTGACCTTAAGTTGTAAAACAAGAGGGGAATCAGAAATCAGAATGCAAACGAGAAACTATGATGCATGCTCAGAAGAAGGTCTACTTACAGTGAATCCCAGCACTCTTCATGCGTTATGCAAAACTGAATTTGTAAATGTTACACTAAATGCATGCAGATCGAGAAAACCGCACCTAAACAATATACTATTAGCGGGGAAGAATTGATTTGATTTTGAGCTAAGTAGTACGTGTCTATGTGCGTCTCATTATGAATCTTATAAGATATGTGAATCTTCTAAGATAAGTGTGGGCTAATTTACGATGGGCACAAACAAGTTTGAATCTAAACTACCGTGTGCCTAATCCTTAATTTTGCCACTCAAGTCAAGCCCCACCCTCGCCAGAGAGTGAAATAGGCTCGACACACCACAAATAATGTCCAAGTCTTTTTACATGCGCGAGCTCTCAAACAAGAGCCGCTAGAAATGAGCAAGCTACCTAAATAATTACAAGAATTTACAAAAATTTCTCTCGAAGATAAACTAGTTCTCCTCGCTCTTCACAGTCAACTCGCGTCGCTTCCGTCGACCTCCGATGCACTCCAAGTCCACCGGGCCCTCGCAAGGAAACAAAGATTTATATTAGAGAGATAAACAACAAGATATATACAAAAATATGAAGAGAAATAATTGCAAAAAAAATGGAATAAATACAAGGTGGCTCGGGGGTCAGACTACCCGAGTAAATGGAAAACTAAATCCAAAATTTTAAACTAATCCCTAAGCCGTTTGCCTCCCCGACAACGGCGCCATCTGACATGCCGCTTGATACGTTGTTTAATTCGGCTTCGTTGTAGCACGTGTACTTAGCGATTCCGTCAGAACCGAGAGAAGATCTCCGTGAAGAGTGTCTCAGCTTAATTTATATCCCGGGCAAGTCCGGGGTCGAACTCAGGGAGGCAAAGGAACAACTTGGGGTTAATTCGAAAATAAAGATTTTAGATTTCCAAAGAGAAAAAGCCGTAAAGTCCAACTTCCAAGCTAAATTCCTGCTCCGTATGAACTCCAAATTCACCAAACTCACTTTTAAAGTTCAAGTTAGAAAATTATCTATCCAACGGAAGTGGTTTCATTAAAATCGGAGCTCATTTGCAAAAGTTGGGTTTTGGGACCTAAATGTACATTGTACATTATGTATATATTCATACTTTCTTCATTTTTTATTATATTTTTCTTAATTATTAAAAATCCATAAAGTTTTGGGCTATTTACAAGTATAAAACTCCTTTGATTTTGCGGCTTTTTTTATTGTTAATTTATTTTGTACAATCTTATATACAGTAATTAGTGAGTTTTATTTACAAGAGGTATTTTGTTAATTTATTGATTTTATGGACATTTATTTGGGATTTTACTCAGGGATTTTACTAAGATCAAGATATTGCGATGATGAATCGCGGATTCATCACCGCTTCACCTTGCCTCTTGCAGTCCTCCAATGATTGGAGGAGGAAAATGACGTGCAGGCGAGAATGATGACAACAAGGCGGAGGCGCGTCAACTTCTGAAGAGGTGGGGCAGTGCGACATTGTTGGAGAATCTGCTCCAGATCAGAGCTGTTATGCAAAGTCCGACCATTGAAGACGCAACCTGCAAGAGACGTTAAGGAATAGCTGAAGCATATGACATGGATGAAGTGGGGGTCCAAGGGGCGGAGAAGGCGGGGACCCGACGAATTCCTCTCCGACAGAGCAGAGAGAAAATGAGCGAAAGTAGTTGAGGCGATGGCAGAGAGAAGATGTGGTCTGGACCATCGACGAAGGTGATGGTGGTTAGGTGAGTGTATTGGCGGGTCTAATGGATGTGGAGAGTGAGTGTATGTACCATAAAAATTCAGAGAAAAAAAGGAGACGACAGATATTTACCTGATCGTAGAGGTCAATGGCGGTGGGAGGGGCTTGGGCGGAGGACATGGTTGTTCCTCAGGTCTTCGCACGACGAGGGAAAACTATCCTCGATGCTCGGCGGTGCCTAGGGCGACTGCAACATGGTGGTCAAACTGTGGGTCGACACTGGAGCATGGGGAGGCCATGATGGCTCTCCTTCGACCTCCGTCTGTCACAGGGAGACAGAAGAGGGCTAGGCTCTTGCTTGGAATTGGTGGACCGAGGTGATAGTGGCGGAGGAGATTGATTTAAAGGAGGAGGGTAGTTGGGAGTTACGAAGGTTTCAACGGCTATGGTGAGTGCGTGGAGTGATGGTAGTATGTATTGAAGGTTGCGCAAAGAAGGTGGAGCACAAGGCTACGTGGAGGTGACCTTTACGAAGGAGGAGGGTGATCGGAGTAGTGACCAGAAATGGAAGGGGCGGAGGGAAAAGCATGCATAACTCCTGGGGATGGAAGCGTTAGGAGGTAGATGATGAACCGAAGCTATTGGATCTTGCGATCCAACGACTCTGATTAAGGTGCAGGCGGAGGGCAGAGATCATATCCTTAGGATCTGATTGAACGACTGTGAAGCGGGTGGTGACGAGTGATGAGGATCTGATCTAAGATCAGATCATAGGGCTAAAGAGAGGGTGCAAATGGAAGGTTAGGATGAAGGCGGTTTAGTGATCTGATGGTTGAGAATGAAGGGATGATGTGAAAAGGTTAGAGCCATAGGATAGGAGGGAGATCGTGCAACTGGGACCAGAGTAGAAGGGGGTGGTTGTGATCTTATCAAGGAGATGCGATCTGATGGCTGTGAGCAAAGAGGAGAGGGACGACTGCGATGGAGGCAGGTAGAAGCAGATCTAACAGCCAAGGGAGAGGTTGGGTGGAGAGAAGAGAACATGGCCACATGGGCGGCCCAGAGGGCACCACTGGCTCAATTTAAAAAATAGAAAATAGCAAAAATAAAAATAAATAAAAAAGAAATAATAGGAGGTTAAATTAGAAAAAAGACAAAACATGAAATTGCAGATCTTGATGAGATCTACAAGTTTCATGTTGAAGAAAAAGTCAAACGAGGTCATTTGTACAAAGGTGTTTTTTTGGCCGCATTTTTAATGGGTAAAAGCACCGTTTTTTGTGGTTTTAATATTTTTGTATATTTAATTTCTTTTAAAAGACAAGATAACTATAGATAATAATTAACCTAATTTTTAGGGGTTTTTAATAAAATATAAAAACAAAGAAAATGTTATTAATAAAATTAATACGGTCAGAATATATGTTAATTATACACAGAGTATGCTCAATATAATACAAGTTAATAATAATGATTTAATTGTGATTTTTATTGAATTGTTTAGGCAAGAAGAATAATAAATAGGTTTTAACACGATGTATCTGAGATTCATCACCTTCTCGAACTTGGGGCACCTATAAAAACACCTGCACCTCTTCCATTCGTGCCATCTTTGGCTGCTCCACCACCTCCGTTGTGCCCTGCCCCTTTCCCAGAGTGACAGTAAAGCGAGAGGGCTAATAGGCAGGGCTTGGGCACGAGTGTGCCCTAGGTCCGGTGGCATTTCCGCCGTGCTCCGTCGCAAGGAACTCATTCTTTGGCTACGCTGCCCCTTCGAGGCTCTGACCCCTGGAGGCCCTTCGTCTCCACCGCATGCGAATTCACTCACCCACAGGTACCCATTACAGATCTTGGTTGCTCACTTTAGCTCGATTTCTTCACTCGATGTAGGGCACCTACACTCATCCCTTTCACCCGATCGACCGACCATTTTTCGACTCGACACACACCTTACACACTCTCCCTTCACTTCTACATCCTGCTCTGCACCCTACTCATCGACCCAATCATTGGATTAGGTCGAATCTCATGCCCGTTCCTTCACCCGATGCAGGACCTGATCCATACATGTCCCCCTCGTTCATTTGGTACTTCTAACCCCTCGTCGGAGTTCCTTCTCAAAGTAAAACCTCTCGTAATGGACCAGTAAGGAAGACAACCTCTCTTGGAGGTCATTTTGCACCTGTACTTCAGTCCAGGAAGCTCTAGAACCCCCACGCCTCTCCAAGACTCATCTTGAGGTCCTAGATCCTATTGAGTGCACTGACAGCTATGGACAGCCACTAGCGACGTTTTTCCCATCTGAGTAGCCTCGGAGGTCATCAAAAGTCCACACAATCACCGTCCACTCACCATCCACTTTGGAGACCCCCTTGATCATTCGATCATCTGAAGGATTGATCCCCATCCACTCACCACCTAAGTGTACGAACAGATTGGGACTGTTCATCATAAATGGATCCTCCCCTGCCGTCCATTCGTGCCGAGCCAGAACCTTCAGATCCAAGCAATGCCATGTGTCGATCCCCGGTAAAGGGTATACTTCACTCAGACCCTCTCCCTTTATCTTATTTTGTTTTAGTTTAGTTATTGTAATAATTAGTTAAAAATATTTTGCATTTTGGACTTGTGTTTTAGTTATTTACATTTTAGTCATGCCGAACTGAGATCACATGTATCCACACGTGCTTTTGTGGGTCTTTTGTAGAATCTGCCACGAACTTTCCTTTGGTTACCGATGAACGTGAAATCGACCTCTTTAATAATGGGAAATTGTAGTATAGGAGACGGATTTCGATCGATCAAAAACCACAATCTTTGAATGTTGTGGAATATTTATACTTAACAAGTCTACCAAGGTCGAACACAAGGACACGCGATACTCTATCTATTTATCGAATTTTGATCAATTAAGAGCAAGTGTGAATTATTTCTCAATTTCAGGTCTTCATGCAGATGCACAAGGTAAAATGCAGAACAATACGGATATATGATGTATGATTTTTTTAGTTATTTTCAATGCAAATGTAGGAGTGTGCATGAATGTAATGCGAAGTTAAAGGTATGCAATTGACTACTACAAATATACCCTAAAAAGATCAATAAATTGAGAAATAGAAAGTAGATTGAAATCATGGCCATTTTGAGCATAACATTATGAGAAAACATCTATTTTATGAAAAGGCATTGGAACAAGAGTCATCATCTAATATTAAAAATTAATTTCATTTAAAATGGTGTCAGATGAGAAAATTAAACATGCCAAGAAGTAGATGATGAAACAAGGAACAAAACGACCCTAAAATCATGCAATTTGGACCTATGATGCTCAAGTTATGAAGAAAACAATGCAAGGGCATAACTTTAATAAAAATGCAAGAAATAAAATGATAAATAATTACAAATAGGTCCCTGAAGGGACCTATTTGCAATTAGCAAAAATCGTTGGGCCCTTCTGTAATTTTTTCATGTAAAGCGGGGGCCTTTTTGCAAATCACATAAACCGTATGGGCATAGATGAAATTTGTCCAGGCGCGCACGTGAGGGACACATGCTTGGACAAATTTGAAATTATCGAAAGTGACTGGGGTGTTCTTGCAAATTACCCCAACACCTCATGTGCGGGGCACGTGAGGGGCTAGGTTCGGAGGAGATGCTACTTTGGGAACACGTGTCATGCTCTGATGGCTTCGGGTATTGGCTCGGGTGGCACGATCTTGCAGATCCAGTTGGGGTCGACGTGGCCTCATCTATACCGTTGGATGGCCACCGTAGAGGTACCATCCAACAACACTTGCGCTCTCATCTAGCCGGAGGAGCGGCGACGTAGATGGTGCTCCAGCGAGCATGCCAGAGCTCCTTCGAGCTCCTCAGTGGCCGGGAAAGGTCCCACGTCTATCGTGGTCTGCTGGCGAGGATGATAGTCGATCAAGGGAGTTGCCAGGCTAACTGTAGAGGGTGGAGAACGTCATCCCACCAAGGAAGAAGAAGAAGACCGGCGAGGTGGGAAGAATCGGATCATTGAAGTACATGCAAGTGTTAGTATAGCCGAAGCAAAGTGCGTGAGGTGCGTGAGCGAGTCGTGATTGAATGAGGGCCATGGGGATGACAGGAGATGGTGGCCCAGGGACTTCTTCCCTAGCGAAACATGGGAGAAGGGGGTCGGAGCGGAATGGTTCTGGAGAAGGGAAGGGGGAGACGGCGTGGATGTTGGTGAATTGGTGAAGGTAGTAAGATGAGCAATGGAGAGTGGAAGTGGTTGGATGTGTCGATATAATTAAGAGAAATAATAGATAAATTGTGGAGGAACTGACTTGGAGGTTGGAGCGGAACATGCAGAGGATGTGGCTTGTGCTGAGCTTCTCAGGAATCTCAGGTCGTCTCCTGGCATGCTTGTCCTTGCACGGAGCTTGGCGGTGTGTGGTGATGCCCGCAGGATGGTCAAGGGACCATGGATCACACCTGGGGCTCGCAGTCGTCTTCACCATGGCTTCCGCCCTCCACTGTCACCGGAGGGACGGAGCAAGCTGGGCCGAAGCCCCCTGAATGGTGGATAAGTGTTCAGGCGGCGGGGCAGAGGCTTTTATAAGTAGAGGTATTCCGACCGTTTCAAGGGTTGCAGGGGATGTTTGAATGAGGAGTGAAGGCAGGGGGAGTAATGGAGATAGAACGAGGGGTGGCACATGAGGATGAAGGAAGAAATGGCTACACAGGGCGATTGTTAGGAGAGGGACAACATGGCTGAGGTGCCTTCCAAAATAGGAAAGGGCGAAGGGGTTACGATGGGTAACGGTCAGGCTGGAGGAGGACGATGAGCAGAAGCAGTTGGATCTTTTGATCTAACGGTTCGGATGAAGGTACTTTATGTGTGGTGGAGATCAGATCAGGGATCTGATTGTACAATTATGATTATGGTGGGGGCGAATGGTTCAGATGGAACTTAGGGTCCCATCCAACGACGGAAGAAGTGCGAGTGATGTTGAAAGCGGGGAACCGCTAGATGGAATGCCTTCTAACAGAGGAGGTGCAGGCGATGGCCGGCGGTTGAGATTTGATCTTATGATCAAATCAGATGGCTGGGAGTGGAAGCTTGAAGGACGACTGAGATGGAAGGTGAGGCTTGATCCAAGGGTGATGGAGGTGAGGCGTCATGGCACAAGAGGTGCCGTAGGATAGAATGAAGATCTTGTGGCTGAGGATGAGGCGCTAAGGTGCAGCTATGATCGCATCCAGAGGATGATCGAGCGGCTGAGGTATGAAGCGGAAATCAACGGTGAAGATGGAGGCAGGAGAGGCTTGATCAGACGGCTAGAGATGATGTCGGTGGCAGAAGGTGAAGGCAGCCACGTGGACGACCCAGAGGGCGTCATGTGGCTGCACCAGAAAATTCGAAAATGTTAAAAACAAAGAAAAATACGAAAGAAATAGTTAGAGGAAAAAATAGGAAAATGTCAAAACATGAAAGTTGTAGATCTCAATGAGATCTACAAGTTTTGTGTTAGACAAAAAGCCAAGAGAGGTCATTTGCACAAAAAGTATTTTTGGAGGTATTTTTAAGGGGTTAAAAACACCGAATTTTGGGTTTTGAATTGTTTTTGTATTTTTTAGTCTTTTTACGGGTTACTAACTTATAGACAATTAATCCACCTAATTTTAAGGGGTTTTTGGTGCGAAAATAATTACAAAACAAATAATAGTAATTAAATACAATTAATTATAGGTTAAGAGTGTGCAATATAGTACAAGATAACATGGATGAATTAATAGTGGATTTTATTTGTTTAATTAAGCCAGGGGTTTAATTAGTGAATTTTAGCATGATGAATACGAGATTCATCATACCCCTATACTTAAACCATGCTCATCCTTGAGCATCTAACGAATGAAGGAGTCGGATTAATTCCTGACAGTGCAAGTGAAGATTTCAGGGCTCAATCTTTCGAAGACCCTTAATTTAAGTAATTTTAAAATTCTAGGCTTATCCATGCTTTAGTCAGAAGGAATCCAACTTCTCTAATTATCAGACTCTCTTCTTGTACATATAATATAAGGATATGAAATTAAGTGTACCGCATTTCACGAGAGTCGAGTCAAGGCATCACTCGAAGTTCAAAACCCAGAGACTCTCCTCAAGACCTCATCCTCAATACTAGGGAATAAGTCTATTATTGCTTCAGTCATCCATCTCATTAGTTTGTCAAACTTGAAGTGTAGATGGATGGTCATATGATGGAGGGAATAGGATTGTGTCTATTTTTCTCTCCCTCACATTGGAACAAGTGGCCTCTCGAGTGTCTTTTTACTCAACACAAGTAGATTTTTAGCTTGTTGATCAATGTGTCCGTCAAGAGAATTCGGATTCGTCTGCACTTGTTTTTCTGGGAGTACACTGGGGTGTGTCTTTTTTTGAGTATCTAAGATACCTTCGACACCCAGACTTGTATCACTTACGATGCATAGCCCTTTTATGGTGTCAGCCCGACTCCTTGGTCCTAATTAGCGTTTGGTCCCAGTAGACACTTTGAAAATGTTGGGAGCGCTCGCCATTGGTGGAAGCTCATTTGCAATTTGACTTTTGGAGGATAGAGCTTTTCTTTGAACATTTTTTTCTTTTCTTTTATTGCTAGCTTCACTGCTTTTACCAAAGTTGGCGTACACTAATCAACAATTTTCATTAAGTTTTATCACACCCTGGCACATAGGTAGATATTAAAGAGATAGCATATGAACTTGTTCATATACTGGCTAGGATTTTACTGACACTCAGGTGTTCTGAAGCCTTCATTAACCTTATCCCATCCTCGAATATCATTAGATCGGGTCTGAACTCAAATCTATAGTCCTAGTTCCTCAAGTGATATCTCAACTCATCTCATCAATCATGCAGTTGTGAAAGTGATTGTGCTGATCATATTCTTTTGAAGGTAGAGATGAAGAGTGCAATATAGAGCTCAAATATTTCAAACCAGAGAAGTGTGGATAATTAAGTTTTAAAAACCCTAATGACTAAGGCATGCTAACTCAGATTTTTTATATCACAGAAATCAAGTGCCCTCAAAATTCTCAAGTCTTGAGTGAATATGAGTGTGTCAGGAATACACCAACTTCTTAGTTAGTGATTTTTGTGTGATTTTTGTTTTTGCAGATTTTTATGGATTTTAATTTTCAATTTTTTTAATCCTTTGGAGAGACAATGACTAGCCCATGCTCAAATGAATAAAAGTTTCTACTCTTAGCCAGTATGGGTATAAGTACGGGCCGTTAGACGAACCCATGCTACTTGAGGACGGAGCCATATACATTATCCTCTAAACCACCCACTTTGCTAAGGGAGACCAAAGTTCCCTCACTGAAAGTATCTACTAAGCCTAGTAGTCAAAGTCTAATTCAAAGACATGTTTTTAATTAATTTTTCAAAATTTTATGGACTTTTTTTAAAGGGTTATTTACACAAATTAATCCCTCAATTTTAAGAAAATATTTTTACAAGGTTTTTACAAAACTCAGTTTACAGGATTACTAAAACCAAGCCTGAAAAAGAATTTTCAAAAAGTTTTAAAAATACGAGCTATGGCTAAAGTAAATATACAGTAGTATATGGTATACCCCCTTATACTTAATTTTTGGCTATTTCCTCATAACACAAGTGATATGAAACCATGGCTCGGTTAAATATAGGGTAATATAACAGAACTGAGGAGGAGAGTCCCCTTATATTTAGGTCAAAAATTGACCTAAGTACAAGAAGACAATGCGAGGGATGGATGAATAGGTGGGTCCCCCTATACTTAGGCTACAAATAGCCTAAGTAAAGTATTTGAGTTGGGGGGGTCTGTGTTTGGAAGAGTAATTACACTAAGATACAAGGGGGTGAGGGGGAGGATTGTATTTTCACAAATGGCTAGGAGGCAGATTGGGGGGGGGGGGGAGAATGTGAAATATACAGAGAGAGAGAGGGAGAGAGAAAGGGGAAAGTGTGAGTGTATATGTGCAAGTGTGGGTAGGGGGTGGGGGTAGATCATCTAGTGATCTACTTTTTTTACAACATGCAAGCCCTCTAACGAGGATTGTTAAAAATGCACATGCAACAGTTTTTTTTACAATATGCAAATGCAAGAAGGCTGATAAACAATCCTAAAATTCCTCCATCAAATCTTTTGCGGCCTCTTCGGCGGGAGATCCCAACTCCACGCCTCCATGGAGATCAAGCATCCTCAATCTTCATGGGCCCTGCCACAAAAAAGAAATGTTAGAAAAATAGAGAGGAAATTAATCAACAGAAATGATGTAAAAACTAATGCATGAAAAGAAGACCTATGAATCTTGAAAATATTCAACATAAAAAATAAATCAAAATTAAATAAATAAAGGTGAGCCACGCCCCCAGCAATGGCACCATTTGATGAACGTGAAATCCACCTCTTTAATAAAGGAAAATTGTAGTATAGGAGATAGATTTCAGTCGTTCAAAAACCACAATCTTTGAATGTTATGGAATATTTATACTTGGCAAGTCTACCAAGGCCGAACACAGGGACACGGGCTACTCTATCTATTTATCAAATTTTGATCAATTAAGAGCAAGTGTGAATTATTTCTCAATTTCAGGTCTTCATGTAGATGCACAAGGTAAAATGATAACAATGCAAATATATGATGTATGCAATTTTTTTAGTTATTTTCAATGCAAACGTAGGAGTGTGCATGAAAGTAATGTGAAGTTAAAGGTATGTAATTGACCACTACAAATATATCCTAGAAATACCAATAAATTGAGGACCAGAAAGTAGATTGAAATTAGGGTCATTTTGAGCATAACATCATAAGAAAACATCTATTTTATGACAAGGCATTGGAATAAGAGTCATCATCTAACATTAAAAAATCATTTCATTTAAAATGGTATCAGATGAGAAAATTAAACATGCCATGAAGTAGATGATGAAACAAGGAACAAAACGACACTAAAATCATGCAATTTGAACCTACGATGCCCAGGTTATGAAGAAAACAATGCAAGAGCATAACTTTAATAAATATGCAAGAAATAAAGTGATAAATAATTACAAAAGGTCCCTAGAGGGACCTATTTACAATTACCAAAATTGCTGGCCCTTCCGACAATTTTTCCATGTAGAGCGGAGGCCTTTTTGCAAATCACATAAACCAGCTGGGCATAGATGAAATTTGTCCAAGCGTGCACGTGAGGGACGCGTTCCTGGACAAATTTGCAATATTGAAAGTGACCGAGGTGTTCCTACAAATTACCCCAGCACCTCACGTGAGGGGCGCGTGAGGGGCTAGGTTCGGAGGAGATGCTGCTTCGGGAACACGTGTCGTGCTTTGATGGCTTCGGGTATTGGCTCGGGTGGCACGAGCCTGCAGATACGGTTGGGGTAGACGTGGTCTCATCTGTGCTGTTGGATGGCCACCACAGAGGTACCCATCCAACGACACCTGCGCTCTCATCTCGCCGGAGGAGCAGGATCGTAGATGGCACTTCGGCAAGCACGCCAGAGCTCCTCAGTGGCCGGGAAAGGTCGCATGTCCATCATGGTCTGCTGAGCGAGGATGATAGTCAGTCAAGGGAGCTGCCAGGCTAACTGCAAAAGGTGGAGGACGTCATCCCGCCGGAGAAGAAGGTTGAGACCAGCGAGGCGGGGAAGAATTCGATCACTGAAGTACCTGCATGTGTTAGTATAGCCGAAGCGAAGTGCGTGAGGTGCGTGAGTGAGTCGTGAGTGAATGAGGGCCATGGTGATGACATGAGATGGTATCCCAGGGGCTTCTTCCCTGACGAAGCAGGGGAGAGGGGGGTCGGAGTGGAATGGTTCTGGAGAAGGGAAGGGGGAGCCGGCATGGATGTTGGTGAATTAGTGAAGGTAGTAAGATGAGCAATGGAGGGTGGAAGTGGTTGTAGGTGTCGATATAATTAGGAGAAATAGTAGATAAATTGTGGAGGAACTGACCTGGAGGTCGGAGCAGAACGAGCGGAGGATGTGGCCCGTGCTGAGCTTCTCAAGAAGCTCGGGATGTCGCCCAGCGTGCTTGGCCTTGCACGGAGCTCGGCGGTGCGTGGTGATGCCCGCAACATGGTCAAGGGACCATGGATCGCACCTAGGGCTCGCGATCATCTTCGCCATGGCTTCCGCCCTCTGCTGTCATCGGAGGGATGGAGCAAGCTGGGCCGAAGCCCCCTGAATGGTGGATAAGTGTTCATGCGGCGGGGCAGAGGCTTTTATAGGTGGAGGTATTCCAGCCGTTTCAAGGGTTGCATGGGATGTTTGAATAAGGAGTGAAGGCAGGGGGTTAATGGAGATAGAACGAGGGGTGGAACGCGAGGATGCAGGAAGAAACAACTACATGAGGAGGCCGTTAGGAGAGGGAGAGCGTGGCTGAGGTGCCTTCCAAAATAGGAAGGGGGCGAAGGGGTTACGATGGGTAATGGTTGGGTTGGAGGAGGATGATGAGCAGGAGCCGTTTGATCTTTCGATCCAACGATTCGGATGAAGGCACTTTATGTGTGGTGGAGATCAGATCAGGGATCTGATCATACGGTTCTGATTATGTCGGGGGTGAATGGTTCAGATGGAACTTAGGGTCCCATCCAACGACAGAAGAAGTGTGAGTGACGTGGAAAGCGGGGAGCTGCTAGATGGAATGTCATCTGATGGAGGAGGTGCAGATGATGGCAGGCGGTTGGCATTTGATCTTATGATCAAATTGGATGGCTGGGAGTGGAAGCTCGAAGGACGACTGAGATGGAAGGTGAGGCTCGATACAAGGGTGTTGGAGGTGAGGTGTCATGGTGCAAGAGGAGATGTAGGATGGAATGAAGATCTTGGGACTGAGGATGAGGCGTATGGTGCGGCTGTGATTGCATCCAAAGGATGATCAAGCGGCTGAGGGATGAAGCAGAAATCAATGGTGAAGATGGAGGTGGGAGAGGCTTGATCAGACGACTAGAGATGATGTCAATGGCATAAGGAGAAGGCAGCCACATGGGCGACCAAGGGCGCCACGTCGCTGCACCATAAAATTCAAAAATGTTAAAAACAAAGAAAAATATGAAAGAAATAGTTAAAAGAAAAATATGGAAAAAGTTAAAACATGAAAGTTGTAGATCTAAATGAGATCTACAAGTTTCATGTTGGCCAAAAAGCTAAAAGAGGTCATTTGCACAAAAAAGTATTTTTGAGGGTATTTTTAAGGGGTTAAAAATACCGAATTTTGGGTTTTGAATTGTTTTTATTTTTTTAGTCTTTTTAAGGGTTAGGAACTTATAGACAATTAATCCTCCTAATTTTTAGGGATTTTTGATGAGAAAATAATTACAAAATAAATAATAGTAATTAAATACATTAATTATAGGTTAAGAGTGTATAATATAATATAAGATAAATAGATGAATTAATAGTGGATTTTATTTGTTTAATTAAGCCATGGGTTTAATTAGTGAATTTTAGCATGATGAGTACAAGTTTCATCAGTTACTGAATGAATTAAACGTTTTGAGATTTGCATATATATATCCATGTGCGTATAAATTTTACGTGTTGCGTTGATGAAGCACTAAATGCATGTAGTAATATGGATCTGTTGTAGCACGAGCACTTAACGTGTCATACATAACCCGATGAATAATCTCCGCGAGGAGGATTCAACTTTAATTATAACCTGGGAAGTCCATGGTCGAACACAATGATGCGAGCAATTTAATGAAGAAATTTAGATGTCAAATATTTTAGATAGCGATTCTTAGGGTGATTATGTTGAGCAAATGCACAATACACAAGAGTGACGATTTTCAACACATCTTTATGCACTTAAATTAGATGAAAACAATAATGCACGACATATGAAGTTAAGTCTCTCACAATGCAATTAGAAACACAATAAATGAATATAGTTGACGATGATAATTTCCTATATTATTTGAATATCAATTATGGTAAAAAGGCCCACATATAGATTTGAGTAATTCTTTATTAGAAAGCAGTTTCACATCAACATTGATATATAATTTCACTTGGTTACTCAAATCAGTTTAGCAAACAATTAAACCGGTTATTAATTTATCAATAATGATCAAAATCAATTATTAATTGGTATTTAAGAATTAGTAAGGATATCAGGTTCAATTGTTCAGTAAGACTTAATTTTTGACTTCATTTAAGAATTAAATTGAGCATTTAAAATAATAAATAATTTGCACATGATTTTTACATACATAAATTAAGCACACCATAAGGTAAAGAAACACGATAGATTTCAAATGAGATCAAAATACTTTAATTGGATCTATAAATGAAAAGATATTCAATAATTAATACAGAGATATAAATGTAATAAAAACATAACAAAACAAAGCACATGTCTTACAAACTTTTTCCTAGAAAGACTATATGCAATTAATAACATCCGGCCTTAGATTTTATAAGATACCCCTTGCACGGGGGTATTTTGCAATTAAGAAGACCAATATGGATATGACTGCAAATTTTCCAAAATCACGTGCAAGAAAGCACGTGACTCTAGGTTTGGGTCAAAGGTGTGGCTCAGTCCATGCAACGTGATGCGATGCTTCGGCGGGTAGTCTGGGGATGTCCAAGGTTGCATGCTCGATAGGTCGACGTGGCTTCCTGTAGGTCATTCCATCGCGCCCAATTTGGCGCAATTCAATGGCAATTGTATGCCGTTGGGTCTCCTTCTTCCTCCGCCGTGCTCCTAGAGGTGCTCTAAAGATCAGCGATGGCTCTTGGAAACCCGTGAAGATGGTACGATGTTGGTGAGGGTGCGCAAACAACCGACAATCGATGAAGATGGAGGAGCGTTAGGGACTAAGATTCTGATCAGAGTTCCCCCGTCATCTCCAAGCATTGAAGGGCTTTTGACCTGCATTTGTTAGCAAAGATAGCCGAAGCCATATCGAGTGTGCGAGTGCGAGCGTGAGGCGAAAATGGAGGGCTGGATAGTCTGAAGAAGGTGGTGCCCTATTGGGTTTCCTCTGTTATGATCGGAGGAAGATGATAGAGGTGGGGGTTGTGATAGAACGAGAAGCACCGAGGTTGTGATCTTCCGCATGTATTAAGAATCCATTGTGAAGAATCTAATCATCATGATTCCGATCTTGAGTCATTCTAAAGAGCATTGAAAATTAAAGAATACCATAGAAAAGAATATATCTACTTACCTAAAGTAATGAAGAATGGAGGAGAACGAAGAAGACAACTTGGATTGGAGTTCCACAAACTCTAATCTTCACTCCAGATGTCTGGTTAGGAGATGAAGCTTGAGAAGCTATGTAGAGAGGGCTGAGACACGGCTTTAAGTAGACATGGATCACATCGGAGGGCTATCTTTTCCACGCTCAAGCTATCTCCGGATCTTTTTCACAGATGGAGAAGATGAGCTCAAGGATCCTCGCGTAAAGGCAGACAACTGCCACTTGAAGCGGCGATGGGGTATTTAAAGGTGAAGTGGTGGAGGTTGTGGATGGTTTTGGCTGAGGTTTCAACCACTATTGATGGGGTGGTTAGGGTTAGTACGCAAATGGATGTTGGTGAGAGTTAGGGACGTTGGGAGAAGTGAATGATAGCGGAAGTTGGTTGGAAGGTGGTTAAGTGCGACTAGGAAAATAGGAAGACGACATGGTAGTTAGGTAGTTCCCCAGAGAGTAGAGGAACTTGTTGGAAATTTGGGGTTACACATGCACGGTTGGATCAATTGATCCAACGACTGGGATTTAGGCAGAGTTTGAAGGTTGTGATGCACCTGATGAACATGATCAAATGGTTTACAATCTGGCATTGATGAACAGCCTGGATCCACATGATTAATTGAAATCGGCTGGCTCAGATCAAGGCAGATGGCGACAGAAGGGACGAGCCACATGGCTCAATCTCAAGGTGCCACGTGGCCCAATCAGAATTGAAGAATTATAAAATACACAGAATAATTAGGAAGAAATAGATAGAAGATGAATCAGAAAAAGTTATGAACATGAAAGTTGTAGATCTCATCGAGATCTACAACTTTCATGTAGAAGTCAAAGAGATCAGAAGTCATTTGTACATAGATAAAAATTAAATGCTTATTAAAACAATGTATAATATTTTTCTTTTATTTTTCTTTTGCTTATTTTTTGGATTTTTTATTTTATTTAATATTAATTTATTTATATACAATTTTACATTAATTTTTATTTGACTTCTGATAAGAAATAAATACATAAAATACTACAACATAATAGGCCTATATTAATATAATTTAATTAGTGTCAATAATATACAACACACAAGTTAGTAATTAGTGTTAATTAGTCAATGAATCTTGTGATTAACTTAAGCAGGAGAGATAATATTGGTACTTAATGATGATAAATATGGGATTTATCACCCACCTATACTTAAGCTAAGCTTGCTCTCGAACTGATAAATAAAGAATAAATTAGAGAGTTAGTTTAATTAGTGAGATCCTTGACAAGTGCAAGAGAATATATAAGGCTTGATTTTACCTAGAACACTAGGTTTTAGGAATCCTAAAACTCCAAGTTGATCCAAGTATTAATCAAAAGGAATTCAACTCCTCTAGTTGTCAGACTCTCAATATATACATAAATAGGAAGTATGATGTAGTGTAGACTGCAACCATGAGAGTGGAGTCAAGATATCACCAAAAATTCTAATCTTAGAAGCTTTCCTAAAGACCCAATCCTCAACACTAGGGAATAAATCTAGTCTTGCTTCGATCTACCATCTCTTTAGTTTGTCAGACTTCAAAGGATAGATGGAAGGCCAGATGATGGAGGATATTGGATTGTGTACTTATTTTCACTTCCTCTCATTAGAACATGATTCTCTTAAGTGCCAATACTCAATGCAATTTTCATTTTGATTTTGCCAATCAGTGTGTTTGTCAAGGAGAGATTGAGTCGTATGTACTTGTTTTCCTGGGAACACACTGGGTGCATCTTTTTAAATTATCTAATATACTTGTACCCAGACTTGTAGCGCTATGATGCAGAGCCCTTTTTGAGGTACTAGCCTGTCTCATAAAAGCCTAATGATTTAGTCCAAGTGGACACTTATATGTTGGGAGCGCTTGCCTTGAATATAGCTCGTTTGATGTAACTTTGTAATGGGATGAGCTCTTCTTTTCATTTTTGATTTTTTTATTTGAGGGAACTTCCCTTCTTTTTGGCTTGCTCCACTGATTTTACCACAGATTGGTGCACACTGATCAACTTATTAAACTAATGTCATCACACCCTGACACTTTAGGTCAAAGTAAAAAAATAACGTGAGATCATGTCCCATACTTGCTAAGATGCTGACACTCAGGTTTCATGATGCCTTCATTAATTTTATCCCATTCTCGAGCATCATATAGATCAGGTCCAAACTCAAGCTTCAAATCCCAGTCTCCTCAGTGATACCTTGACTCATCTCAATCATGAATGTTGTCGTGCATGTGAGTGATAGTCAAATTCTTTTAAGGGAGATTAAGCAGGAAATATAACATGCATATCTTCAAACTAGGAGAGTATGAATTTTTAAGTCCAAGACCCTAATAACTAATACATGCTAACTCTAAGTCTAATGACTCCTTAAACATAGTGTTAAAGATAATCTCAAGCCTTGAGTGCAAAGTTAAAGTATCAGGGAAAGGCATCAATTAATATGTTAGTCATCTTCAAAAGGATTAAGAAAATATTATCTTTATTAAGACAAAGTCACAGAATGGGTACCCTTAAAAAAACAGAGACAACTCAAAGACACACTAGGATACCCTACAGAACATTACAAACTTCAGATCTTACTAATCAAGATTGGTTCTTCGAGGTCTAAAATCACAGGCTGCCTTATGTTTGAAATATTTCCTCCTAATAGAATACACTTCGTAACCTGAATATGAAAGATCTTCATCAACATGGAATCTCAACCTTCTAGCATGATTCCATTCTTCCTCAAAAGTAATATCCATATCAACATTGGAAGCCGTAAAATTCTTCATAATCATGGGAAGACGAATTAAACCTTGAAATTCTGCAACAGACTTTTAGGTTTTACTTAGAAAGGAAAAGCCAGACATAGAAGGATGACCCAACTTACATGTAGGATAGGGGTCCAAAGACTGAACATCCTCAAGAAGGGGTGAGGGCACCTCCATATCTAACTGTTCTATCAATAAATTATCCTCCTCAATCGGCATCACTCTTTTTAGTGAACTCTTTATCAACTTGATCATCCAAAATATAGAGTTGAAATCTAGACTTTCCTCCATGTTGGACTCTGTGAGACTCAAAGGCAAGACAACTTTATGAATAATAGGAATAACACTGTTCAGTGAACCGTCACAACCTCTTAGAACCCTAAAGCACCAACGGATACTGAAGAGACACAACGGAATTAATGAAATTTTATTTTTCCATTTTTTTAAGTTAAAGTTAATTAAACTCATTTATAGCCTTTGCTTTGAAAAGATTTTTGAAAACTTTATGCAAATACTGTCACATAAATACATAGGTTTTCAAAACACTTTAAAAATGATTTCAAAACATGTCAAGCTGTATTTTTGCAACCATGTAAAATATTTTTGAAAAACCATGCCAAAAAATATATTTTTTAAAATCCTTTTCAAAACATTTTGTACAAAACTTAGTTCAAAAAGTGTAATATGATACCCATATTCTCAAAAGTTTGAAGATTTTCGAAATATGAGCTATAGCTGAAGTATATATGTAATATATACAATGGAACCCCCTATATTTAGCTTTTGCTATGTCCTCATAGCACAAAGTGAGATGAAGCCATAACTTAACTAAGCATAAAATAACCTACAAGAATTGAGTCGAGAATAAAACAAGTGCAAGAATGAGAAATAATGAGTCACAATGAATATATAGGGAGGGTCCCCCATACTTAAGTTTTGAACAACCTAAGTAAAGAGATTAGATAAGTAAAAAGGAGAGACCCGAGTAAAGGAGAAAGTATGAACAAATTCCCCCTATTCTTAGGCAAAGAATAGCCTAAGTGTAAGTAGGAAAAAGAATAATAATCGAAAGGAATTTACAAAAATATAAAGTTAGCATAAAGGTGAATCTTTGGATACAGAATATTTTGATGTGAATTATTATGATGCGCATGCCTTGTCTGAGAAATCTGAAACTGAATCAACAGGAATGAAGTCAATCATCTCAATGGGATTTAACCTTTCCTAGGACTCTACAAAATGCTTAACTAACTGTCTGTTAACCAGAAATGAAGTTGCATTCTCTGAAAGCTCTAAAATTTCTACACTACCATTCTCATGCACTTCCTTAACAATGAAAGAACCCGTCCACTTTGACTTAAGTTTCCTATGGAAAATCTTTAACTTCACATTAAACAACCATACCTTCTTTCCCAGGATAATGTTCTTGCATCTAATATGCACATCATGCCATTTCATAACTTTGTCTTTATAGATCATGTTGCTGTCATGTGCTCGGTTGCAGATTTCTACTAGTTCATTTAAGTTAAGGTCTCTACACAACTTCCCTAAGTGATAGCTCTAATTTATCTTCTTTATTGCCCATTCAGATTTGTTTACTAACTCAATGGGCAAATGACATGACTTGCCATAAATCATCCTAAAAGGTGAAGTGCTAAGAGGTGTCTTATAGGCCGTTCTGTAAGCCCACAGAACTTGGTCCAACAACTGAGACCAATTCTTCCTATCTGGACGGACTAATTTTTGAAGAATGCTATTTACCTCCCATTTTGAAACCTCTGCCATGCCATTTCATTGAAGGCGGTAAGGACTAGTTATTCTGTGCTCAAATCCATAGTCCTTAGATAAAGATTTCATCATTCCATTCTTAAAGTGACTACCCCCATCATATATCAACACTTTGGGCACCCGAACTGTGAAATAATATGATCCTTAATAAACCTGCGGACAATCCTACAATCTGCGGCTCGGGTTGGAATACCCTCCAACCATCTTGACAAGTAATCAACCGCTAACAAGATGTACTCAAAACCTTGGCTATTAGGGAAGGGACCCATGAAATCTATGCCCCAAGCATAAAAAACATCACAAAAAATCACAGACTGCATGAGCATCTCATTTTTAGCAATAATAGTCCCTCTCATTTTATGGCAAACAGGGCACTCCCATACAAAATCAATGGCATCTCTAAATAAGGTCAGCCAAAAGAACCCACATTGCAACAACTTGTGAGCAGTTCTCTTTCCTGAATGGTGTCCTCCAGCCTCAAGTGAATGACAATACATGAGGACACCCTGGTATTCCTCCTGAGGAATACACCTTCTCCAGATACAATCCAATCCTTCAAAGAAACGAAACAGATCTTCCCAATGGTATTTCCTCGAATACGACTTGAGTAGGTATATACTGCTCCTAGTCCAACAATGGGGAACTTGCTTGGAGGAAAGGAAGTTCACCATGTTGGCGTACCATCGGAGTGAGTCTACAACACAAATAGACTCATCTAGAAAGGTCTCTCGAATAGGCTCAGTATCAGGGGAATCCTTTATTTCAGTCCTCGAGAGATGACCAGCCACTACGTTTTTGACTCCAGGTTTATCCTTAATCTCCGAATCAAATTCTTGGAGTTACAATATCCACCTAAGAAGACATGGCTTCTCGTCCTTCTTTTCCATGAGATACCTAATGGCTGAATGATCGGTATAAACTGTCACTTTTGACCCAAGAATCATAGACCTAAACTTCTATAAAGCCCATACTACGGTAAGCATCTCTTTCTCGGTCACTGTATAATTCCTTTGTGTCGAATCCAAAACTTTGCTTGTGTAGTGAATAGCAAACGGAATCCGATCTCGCCTTTGACGCAATACGGATCCTATAGCAAAATCTGAAGCATCAGTCATGATCTCAAAGGGAAGAGATCAATCAAGAGCCTACAAGATAGGCAAGTTACAAGTCTTCTTTTTAAGAAGTCAAAGGCCTTAAGACACTTGTGATCTACAAAGAACTCGGTGTCTTTTCCTAAGAGTTCAGTCTTGGGTCGGACAATCTTAGAGAAATCCTGAATAAATTGTCTATAAAATCCAACATGCCAGAAATGACCTCACTAACTTGATGTTGGTTGGTGGATCAAGTTTCCTCATCACGTCTACCTTGGCAGGATCAATCTCCATTCCCTTCTTGGAGATTACGTGCCCCAAATAATACTCTCCTTAACCATGAAATGACTTTTTCCCAGGAGACTACCAGATTCACCTCTCTACACCTTTAAAGAACTCGATCCAAATGCACCATACAAGAGCCAAATGAATCACCGCAGACCGAGAAGTCATCCATGAAAATCTCAAGAAAATCCCCAACCATTTTGACAAATACAGCAATCATGCATTTGTAAAAAGTACCTGGGGCATTGCATAGCCCAAAGAGCTTGCTTCTGAATGCATGACATGTAAAAGTGGTCTTTACTTGTCCTCAGGGGCGATAGCTACTTGATTGTAGCCGGAGTACCTGTACAGAAAACAAAAGAACTCCTTCCCTGCTAGTCTCTCTGAATCTGATCAATAAAAGGCAGGAGAAAGTGATTTTTCTTGCTCACAACATTCAGGCGCCTATAATCAACACAGATGCACCAAGACATGGGTACTCGTGTCCCAATCTCTACTCCTTCCTCATTGATGACCATCTGAATTCCCGACTTCTTCGGGACAACATGTAATAGTGCCACCCATTTGGAGTCAGAGATTGAGTAGATAAAACCCACTCCACACCATTTTTCGATCTCTTTCTTAACTACTTTCCGTAGATTTGGATTAAGTCTCCTTTGGAACTCACGAGAAGGTCTAGCATCATCCTCAACAAAAATGTGGTGTGAACAGAGTGCAAGGTTTATACCCACGAGATCAGACACCGTCCATCCTATGGCCTTACGGTTCTTCTCTAATACATCTAACAACCTAGTCTCATGTTCTACAGTCAACCTAGAACTAATGATGACATGAAACTTATTCTTAGGTCCCGTAAGGAAGGCATATTTTAATGTAGGAGGTAGTGGCTTCAACTCTGGCGAGGATGAAACATCATGTACATCAGGATGAACTACCACTAAATCTGGATCTGTGCGGCAAAGTGGAGATGAATCATCTGTAATGCTGTCCACCGACTGAACTGAGGAATAGGGAGTTGGATAGCCAAAGAAACACGGTAATTTGACTAAAGCCACGCCCGACTCATGATCTAATTCCCTTGACTGTTCCAAAGGAGGAGGGTTTGAGAAGTATATAGAGATTCTAAGTCATCAAGAGAATAGGGAGATGCATAACTTAAGAACTCTGGCAACATATCAACAACTGCTCTGTGTACACTGTCCTCTTCAGATGAAAAGGTCTCACTATGTACTATCGGGTTCTGTGCCCAAATCCCAACTGTGCTAACTACATCACAGTCGGCCTCTAAGAAGGAAGATAAATCCGTGCTAGAGCTTCATCTGTAGTTCCCCTTCTCCACCAGGGGAACAAAACTTCATCTCCCTTTTTGATAATCAAATGAAGCTCCAGTGGTCCTAAGAAAAGGTCACCCAAGGATAATTTGTGACTCTCTCCACTGATTTGGGATATCCATGTCAAGGACAATAAAGTTCGCCCTGTAATCTTGTCCCTCAATTGAGATAATGACATTCTTGTCCTCACCCTTAGCTTTTTTCATTGATTTATCCGCAAACTGAAGTAATGCTCTGGATCTATGTAAAAGCCCCAACTTCAGTTTCTAGTATAAAGCAAAGGGTAATAAGTTGATTGAAGAGCCATTATCTAGGAGAATGTGTGCAAACACTATGTCATTGATATGACTCACAACATAATGTGCACCTAAATCTCGCTTCTTCTGTGGCAACTTATGGTTCTTGAGACAAAAAGTAGTGTCAACCGATAGCACATGGGTCTTAATGCAATTGTGGTTTCTTCCTGCTAACTCTTCTAGGTGTGCATTGCACCTTCAAGTACTTTTGGAATGCAGGATGAGTGGGCACATACTCATCAAATGGCACCTTAACCATAATGTTATATCTACAAAATCGTACCATATCATGATCCTTTTTTAATCTTATTTATGATGTGCTATCCTGCTATAAGAGCATAAGGGAAAAGTGAAGACTTAGAATCATAAATAGAAACATGCACTTTATTGTTCTTAGAAACCAAGTTTTTCACACAAGAATCTTTTACAACTGGAATAGCAACTGAATCATCCACTATAGGATGGGAAATGCCTGCTGAATGTGCATTCTTCTTGTCCGAAGGTACAAGATCCTCTGTAGATATGAATATGATGTGTGCTGCTCTGCTCTAGTCCTCCTCCTTGATCTCCTCTTGGAAGACTCCGCTCTATGGTGATCTTTTTAAAGATGCCTGGCTTCATCATCCTCTGAAGTCTCCTCAGGTTGAGCCTCATAGTCGATCCTGTCCATGTTCTTAGCCCGATCAAGTACGAACACGGTCTATCCACTCCTGAGAGACATATGATTAACACAATAAAACGGAAAGATCTCATGCCTAGATTGGTGAGAATCTGAGTAGTATACCTGATATAACTGTTGTTGCTTCTTAGATCTGTTCAGGCTATTGGGATTAGCCTGAACCTGGGCGGGAATGGATGTAGTAGGGGTGGTGCACTCATCATGTAAATGGGATAGACAGTTTAGGTCAGCCTCAAATCCTATACTTCGTTCCTTTAGGAATGCAACTCCTCTAGAATCTGTCACTAAAAATCCACGGGACTTGAAGATGAATGTTGTGTCTATGAACAAGATGAAGGAAAAGACAAACGTGAAGAATGGACCTGATGGCCATAAAATTCCTGCTTCTTGTTATGCTGCTGAACTTGCAGGCCCTGCTAGCTCGCCTGGTACGTCTGCTGTTGTCTTTGTGCCTGGTAAGGAAAGACTTCAGATCTTTGTGGTGTTGGAAGAGATGTAGGGGTGAACGATATGTTGTAGAAAGTCTGGGGATGCTAGTATGAGAAACAATCCCTAGAACTGCCCTGCCTGGCAGGGTCATGTGTGTACCACACACCATTTACCTCCCACAACTGGGAAGGCTCCTCAATGACTATCTACACAGATGGTGGCTGCTGTTGACAAGAATGGGCTAAAGGTCGATCCTCTGCCCATGGTTGGGGTGGCCCTAACATCTGCTGCTCCTGAATGTGATGAACACAGTAAACTAGAGCAGTCGATGCAGTCACGACATGTACCCTCATCTTAGATACCTTCTCCCAAAGATGCGCCATCTGGTTAGGTAATTTGGATAAGTTACTGTCCAACTCATCCATACGCCTATTGATCCTTTCAACTACTATGAGTTTATCTTCTATAAGGCCTATGTCAAAATGGTCCACCATAGCCTTCAATCCCCCGCTAGATATGAATGAAATGGGGGTCTCTAGCTGAGCTATGCTCGTGGTCTGTGCTCTACTCATTTAGGCCATCTGCTCGAACACCTTCCAGACGATGTCCGCACCTTGTGACATATAGCTGCCTCCACAAACCACACTAACCAAACCCTACATCTCAGGGTGTAGACCACAATAAATGGACTGGACCAGGATGGTAGGCTCTAAGCCATTACAAGTACACTTCTGTAAAAGATCCTTGAATCTCTCCCATATATTACAGAATACTTCATTAGGAATTGGGAGAAACTCGTGATGCGTGAATGCATCAAGTTCGTTTTACTCAGAGGGTAGAATTTCTTCAGGAAGAGGTCCTTAAATTGCACAAAGGTAGTTACAACTACCCCTAGGTTCTTCATCCAGTAATTCACCTTATCCTTTAAGGAAAATGGGAGGGCTTTGAGCCTAATGTAGTCTTAACCCTAGGATGCCAAAGGATAGTGAAAACCAACTTAAAGTCCCCAAGGAATGTGTAAGGTTCCTCATGTGCATCCCCATGAAAATGTCAGGAAACTAAGAAACTATGGATTCAATTCGTATTCAACTTCAGGTTCAGCTGGGCTTAACGAATTAGCCATTTGATATTGCCCAGGATTATATGCCGCGTCCATCGGTGCATCTCTACCCAACTATACTCGATCAAGTTGTGCTCGCATAAGGGCTTGATTCTGTTTTGACTCTACCAACCTAGCCAATACTCCATGCATTGGGTCCTCTCGTTCTTCCTCCTTTCCATTTTGCTTCCGAGGAGGCATCTCTAATAAATCTATGTTACCTTCATCAAACAAAGGGTCTAAGCGAGATCTAGATGATGATAACGAAATCGTATTGATCTCACCAAGGCAATGGTCTTCCTCAGTGAGTAAAGAACAAAAGAGGTTGGTTGAGATGTAACCACCATCGAGGAGGGAATCCTGATACACCGGTTCGAAAAAAAGGATTGTTTCCAAACCAGGATGGTCCAGTTGAATAAGAAGAAGAAGGGGAGTGGATCGGTGAAGACATGATAATTGAGCGATTCAATGACAAGCTCGCAAAATCCGAGCAAATATCCGACCAATTATCCATCTTCGAATTTCAAGAGATAAGGTAATGTAGCATGCTTGATAAAAAAAGATCCAGTTCTATTGGGCACTTGAATGTGCGGAGTTACTCATGCAATACAATCAATACAAACCCTTTTTAACTAATTCACCAACTCAACACTAAAGGCCGGAGATGATGACCTTATTATCTTGTCAATTTTATTGGTGACAGTTACGAGCTTTTGGGTACCTATATTTCCTTACAAATTATCCCGATTCTTATGGCTAGTTGCACCCACTTTCATCTAGTATAGGAGTAAGTACATACGATAAAAATACGGCTACCCATTACTTAAGGATAGAGCCGTACATAGTGTCCTCTAAACCTCCCACTCTACTAAAAAAATCTGGGCCGTTTACCAGCTACATGTATTTTCATCCCTAAGAAGTGGCTAACCATTTTTGTAGAACTGGTAGTTTATATGAAAATCCTAGAATGGCTCTATCCTAGTGTTCGTCCCTCTCTCACTTGTAAATAAATTCAAACAATGAGGGCTTTATGCGCCCGTAAAACAAGGTTTCTTTTATTGCAATTTATTTTGGTCAACTTGCATTTTTCAGTCCCGATTTTAAGAGTTTGGTTATCGCTTGAACTAAGTGACCACAAACATCGCCTAACGTATAGTCCCTTTTCCTTTTTCCTTAAGTTGCTAAAACAGAGGGGGAAAGCAAAAAACGAAATGTAGTCGGAAATCAATGACACACGCGGTCGTTAAAGATACTTACATCGCTTCCCAACACTCTCCATGCGGATGCATAATAGAATTTTTAAATCTAGTTATATGATGCAAGTTAAAAAGTTGCACCTTCTATTAGCAACGAAGAAACCAAATAATTTGACTAAGAGAACATATGCTACGTGCGTATATGAATCTCTTAAGATTTTTACAACTGTGAATCTAATGAGATTGTGTTATGTGTCCTAAATTTACGAAATAGATTAAGCAAAAAGGACCTACGATTTGTCTAATTTGGCATAACGCTTGCATATAAAACATCACTCAAATCGAGAACCACTCTCAATACAACCACCACAAAAAAGAAAGAAAGTTAAACTATCCTTCATTACATACGTGAGATCTCAATTGAGAACCACTATACATAGGCAATTTGGTTACAAATTATTACTACACTACAGAAAGAACTTAATTAATCTAAATAATGTCCTACTCGATAATTTGCTTCGTGTCCTCTCTAGCAAGTTACTCCAAGTTACTCGCCTCCATGGTCCTTCGAGATTCATCGGCTCCATGTGCCTTCCACAAAACAATAAGTTTATTACAAAAGTTCTAGAGAGATCAAAATAATTAATTAAGTAAAAATCACAAAAGAACACAAAGACAAAATCAATCAAAACAAGCTAAAAAATAATGAACCTAAAAATCACTAAATAAATATTTGACCCTAAAAATGATAACAAAATGTGTTGCATCTCTAGAAACGGTGCCATCTGATGAAGCGCTAAATGCATGTATTAATATGGATCCGTTGTAGCACGAGCACTTAACGTGTCATATAGAATCGAATGGATAATCTCCGTGAGGAGGATTTGGCTTTAATTTATAACTTGGGAAGTCCAGGGTCGAACACAATGATACGTGCAATTTAGTGAAGAAATTTAAATGTCAAATATTTTAGATAGCAATTCTCAGGGTCATTATGTTGAGCAAATGCACAATACACAAGAGTGACGATTTTCAATACATCTTTTTGCACTTAAATTAGATGAAAATAATAATTCACAACATATGAAGTTAAGTTTCTCACAATGCAATTAGAAACACAATAAACGAATACAGTTGACCATGAGAATTTCCCAGATTATTTGAATATCAATTATGATAAAAGGTCCACAGATAGATTTGAGAAATTCTTGATCTAGAAAGCAGTTTCACAGTAACATTGATATATAATTTCACTTGTTTTCTCAATCCAATTTAACAAACAATTAAACCAATTATTAATTTACCAATAACGATTAAAATCAATTATTAATTGGTATTTAAGAATTAGTAAGGATATCATATTCAATTGTTCACTAATACTTCATTTTCGACTTCATTTAAGAATCAAATTGAGAACTTAGAAGAAAAAACATTTTTCACATGATTTTTACAGCAAAAACATCAATTATGCACACCAAAAGGTAACACAACATGATAGCTTTCAAATGAGACCAAAATCGCTTTAATTGGATCTATAAATGAAAAGATATTCAACAATCAATCTAGAGGCATAAATGTAATAAAAACTTAAGTAAACAAAGCACATGTCTTACAAACAGGTCCCTAGAAGGACTAATATGTAATTAATAAAACAAGCCTTAGAATTTGTCAGATACCCCCTACGTGGGGGTATTTTTGCCATTAAGAAGACCCACAGGGATACAACTACAAAATTTCCAAAATCACGTGCAAGAAAGCCCGTGACTCCAAGTTCGGGTCAAAGGTGTGGCTCGGGCCACGTGGCGTGATACAATGTTTCGGTAGGTGGTCTAGGGATATCCAAGCCAGCGGGCTCGATAGGTCGATGTGGCTTCGTGTAGGCCTTTAGATCGCGCCCAATTTGGCATGATTCAACAACAACAACTGTACGTCTTTGGGTCTCTTCCTCAATCTTGCAAGGCTATGAAGGAGACGAGCTCTGACGAGCCCCTTCCTCCACCAAGATCCTAGAGGTGCTCTGAAGATCAACGATGGCTCTTGGAAAGCCCATGAAGATGGTACGATGTCGATGAGGTTGCAAGGGCAACTAACAATCGATGAAGATGGAGGTGCATTAGGAATTAAGATTCAAATCAGAGCTCCTCTACCGTCTTCGACATTTGAAAGGCTTTTGACTTGCAAACGTTAGCAAATATAGACGAAGCCATATTGAGTGTGTGAGTACGAGCGTGAGGCGAAAATGGTGGGCTGGATAGTTTGAAGAAGGTGACACCCTATTGGTTTTCCTTTGTTATGATCAGCGGAAGATGGTAAAGGTGGGGGTTGCGATAGAACGAGAAGCATTGAGGTTGAGGTCTTCCGCGTGTATTAAGGATCCATTGTGAAGAATCTAATCATCATGATTCTGATGTTGGATCGTTCAGTGAAAATTAAAGATTGCCATGGAAAAGAAATATATCTACTTACATAAAGTAATGAAGAACAGAGGAGAATGAAGAAGACAACTTGGATTGGAGTTCCACAAACTCTGATCTTCGCTCGAGATCTCTGGCTAAGAGATGAAGCTCGAGTAGCTCTGTAGAGAGGGTTGCGACATAGGTTCTAGTAGCCATGGATCACTCTAGAGGGCTATCATTTCCACGTTCAAGCTATCTCGAGATCTCTATCACATATGGAGAAGATGAGCTCACAGATCCTTGCATAAAGGCAGACAACCGATGCTTGAAGCGGCGGTGGGGTTGTTGAAGGTGAAGTGGCAGAGGTTGTGGATGGTTTTAGATGAGGTTTCAACCGCCACTATTTACGGGGTGGTTAGGGTTTGTATGAAAATGGAGGTTGGCGAGAGTTAGGGATGTTGGGAGAAGGGAATGGCTGCGGAAGTTCGTCGAAAGGTGGTTGAGTGCGGCTAGGAAAATAGGAAGACGATAGGGTAGTTAAGCGGTTCCCTAAAGAGTAGAGGAACTAGCTGGAGGTTAGGGTGACACATGCACCGTTGGATCAATTATCCAGCGATCAGGATTTAGGCGGAGTTTAAAGTTTGTGATGCACATGATGAACATGATGAAAAGATTTACAATTAGACGTTGATGAACGACATGGATCCACATGATTAAGATAAATCGGTTGGCTCAGATCAAGGCAAATGGCGTGATGAATCTCCATTTCATTACCTTTATTCTATCATTTTGGCCTTGAAAATCGTAACTAATGCATGTAAATAACATTAATTTGTCTATAATAGCATTCATTACTTCTTGTATTTATTGCACATAAAATAAGGTTTTTAATGCCAAAATTATAGAATAAAGAGAAGAAAAGAAAAAGGAATAAAATATTGCAAATATTTTATGACCCGAACCCCAAGACCAAGACCAGAATGGAATTGGTCGACAAGGAATAAAGTAGGGGGAGATAAGGGCCAAAAATACAATAAATTCCTCATTTATTTATTCATTCATTTATGCATCTTTGACACCTATTTTGTATGTAATTATTTATTCATCAAATAGAAATATTTTTGTACATAAAAATTGTAGATAATAATGTGAATAAAAATACAAAATTGAGTTTGTATAAAAAGAATATACAGTGTACATTGTATACACAGAATAAAAAGCCAGAATCTCAACTTCACAGACCCATATCTTGCAAATAAAAACTCAAAACCAACCAAAATCATAATTAATTGTATATAACTTTTCAAGAGCTATTTAATAAAATTGGTTTCATAATTTTTTGAGCTCATATGTGAAAGTTAGGTTTTTGGCCTCTATTGTACATAATACCGATTAAAATATTCAATTTATACATTACTTATTATTTTTACAAATTCATATTTTTATAATTTTGCAAACATTATTTATAACATATGTGTACATTAAACTTAGAATTAAACCTAAAATAAAAAGGAGAATAAAATAAAACTATGCCAAAACATAGACGAAAAACCTATGTTATATATGTATATAAATAAAAGGGGATTTCATTCCTCTATTCTTTATTCATCTATATTTTTATCAAATTGTAAATATTATCCATACTTTATTAAAAATGTAAATCCAAAATAAAAACAAATAAAAATCATTAAATAAATAAAATGCATATAAAATATAGGTAAAATACCTATAAGTATACCTACATAGTATATATACCTATTTATTTAAATATGAAAATAAACTCATAAAAATTAAATAAAAATATATTTATACTTACAAAAATAAGTTATAAATTTATAAAATAATAAAATAAAATAATAAAATAAAATATACAAAATAAAAATAAATCATACAAAATACATATAAATATACTTATAAATACATCATTAAAATAAACCCAAAATAAAATACGTCAAAAAAAATAAATAAAAATCATAAATAAATACTACATTATTTAATAAACATTTTTTATTTTATAAGTAAAAATTAATAAAATCGTTTATTATGTTTAAATAATTGGTCAAATAGGCGCTGATGTGGACCAATCAGAGCCTGTCCATCGTTGACCGCCGGGTCAACTCCTCTGCCACCAGCCGCCTCGCGTCAGACGTCATCTCGACCCATCTTCTCCGATTTTCCCAAACCAAACCAATGAGTAGATCGCCTCGATTCCTTCATGAAAAAGCTTCGTCCATGATCCATCTCCCACGCCACCATTTCAGATCGATCATCTGACTGAGCGATTCTTCGTGGCACCCCGATCAATAAGGGTGTGTCACCATGTCTATAAAAAAGCCCTCGACCTCCTTCCCCAGTTTGGTCTCGTTTTGATCTTCTTCCACCCTCGTTTCCAGTCTCTAGAGCATCCTCGTGACAGGGGGATCCTCTTGGAAGCATGAGCTGGGCGGAGGGGTCAAGGGCAGCACCCACGACCGCCACTCGCCGGAGGTCCTGCTCCCTGGTCAACCACTAGGTATAAGAGCTGCTTTACCTAGTTTTATTGCTTAGTTTTCATTTTTAGTATGTAATCCTGTAGTTAGTTTAATCATTACGACCGTATGTGCTCGATTAGGGCCAGATCGAAGTTTGCCAGAGTTCAGCTCCGGCGAATCTCTCTAACCTGATCTAAGCATGATACGACTCTCACTTCATCACCCCTTCGTTCCCCTACGCGTTCTACATCTAACCCCTGCATCAGATCAACTAGAGCTTCTCCCGCTCTACTAATCGAGGTCCAATTCCCCCACTTCGTCGGACCTCGCCACCCACGTCCATTTTCTACCTCTGGAGCTGTAACCCCCAGTCGAGGGAGACCCCCTCGAGCCCCTCATTCTTTTGGTGCAGGTCGGACTCTAAACGGAGCCCCTTTGGACTCGACTTGATCGCCTGCAAGGTTCCAGGACCCCCCTTGCTACCCCGAGCTCGATGGACCGATTTAGGGGTCCTGGGTCTTCATGAGTACCTCGGAAGCTGCGGAGGATCTCGCCGGACGTGGAGAGCCCATCGCCATCACCAAAGACCGTCTGGAGGAGGAGGAATCGACGATTAAAGCAAGGGAGTCCAACTGTTCCTCCCTGTTCTTCGTGAGCAGCAGCAACCGTCGGATGGAGGAGGCGGCCCCAGATCTGATCTTGGCTATCTGTTCAAAGCACGCTTCGGCCACTCGATCGAACTTCAGATGTAATCCATACCGTCGATCGGCGAAGCGGTATCGTGATGCCAGAACCCGCCACGTGGATAAGTGGCATGCGGATCGCTGTCCATCAGCGCACTTGTAGGGGTAATTTGCACTCGAGCCCCCTCACCTTTTTGTATTTAGTTTTTAATACTATAAATTAAATATAACGTTGTAAAATAAATGGGATTTTTGCATTGGGACCTCTGAACTTTTTGGAATTACATTTTGGTCCCTCCCAGCCTCACGTGTAGTCCCACGTGAGGCGCGTGAAATTTGCATGTTTGCCCTGGCGGTTTTTGTATATTATTAAATGATGCCAGAACAATAAACAAATGTAATTCTGTTGGTCAAATTGCAACTGAGCCCCTGTATTTATTTTTAATTGCAATTATGCCCCTGCTAGACTGTTTTATTTTTACTTGCTTCATGTATTTATTAAAAATGCCTAGCTTGCTCCTAAAAATCCACAAAAATTAGGATAAATGCTTTGTGCCTTATAGATTCACATTGTATTTTTGTTTGGCTATTTTGAGCATTCTATCTATTTATTAAAAATGAAAAGGAGCCATTTTTGCACTGTTTAAATTATAAAATATCAAAAAAATATAAAATGTTTTTGAAAAATTCCAAAAATATTATATATCGTCTATTTATATATTTATTGAGTCCAGAAAATGAAAAACCCTAAAAAATAAGAAAAAAATATAAAAATAAAAAAGCCCCAAAATCCAACAAAAAATGTAAAAGCCCTAGAAAAATCCCCAAAATATATTTTTCTCTTTTATAAATATCTATATATTATTATTTACATATTAAAATTTATTTGGGTAATTTTTAGACTTATTTTATATTTTTAAAACCCAAATGGTTTTCAGTCTATTTAATTAGTCCCATATTAGGGACATTTTTAGAGTTAAAAATATATAGAAATTAGTAAAATCTCAGAAAAATAATTAAAAAAATTAGAAAATATAAAAAAAAGAAAAAACACACACATATATATTATATCTAATATATTTTGAGTCTTTATATATAAATATATGTATCCATATATTATATTTCTCTCTCCTCCTACATATATTTCTCTTTATATGTATACCAATATTATATAAGTTAAAATGTAAAAAGAAAACAAAAAAACACATATTTTAAAAATATATATAATTAAATATATATTAAAAATATATATTTAAAACCCACAAAAAAGAGGATCTATTTAAGGATGACTGGGATGTACATAAATACCTATAGGCTACCCATTTTTCTTGCTCTCCGTGGTTCGACCTATACATGCTTATACACTATGCATTTTATGGTAGAGTTAATAAATTTTAATTCACACTTTTGGGACTTAATTGAATTATTCTATATTGTGGGTTAATCTCTGATCAACAGGGGTTTAGTGAGCAGTCGCCTCAGCGACACTATCGTCCCCGCCTCGTGCGGGGCGTATTTTGACCCTCGCCAAATTCTTGTTATCAGATGGCGCCGTTGCCGGGGAGCAATGAGCGTAGCCTATTGCCTTGTCATTCTTGTATGGAAATTCATTTATTCATCATTTATTCTGTGAATAGCTATTTATTTGAAATTGCTCAACTATACATGATTCCTAGATTAGTGACATACACATTCATTTATTTTGATTAATTACTTGATTCTTTATTTCATTGATTGGGTTTATATTAATTCTATCTCTTTGTGACCTTGGTGCGAGGGACCGCTACGTGAGGATGGTTTCTTAGGAAGTCAAGGCAGCCGAGCTTGGAGAAGGTTGGTCTTCACTTCGTGACCAGCTGGAGAGAGCACCAAGGATGCAAAGAGATGTGAATTACTGAGGCCTTGAGTAGTTAGGATCAATTTTGTAATTTATTGTGAGAGAGAGACAATTTTTGGCATGTAATATAACTTGGACTCTACTCTTCACAACGAGGTCCAGTGCCCGGGTGTCTGTTCACCTGGGGGCCTCATCGCGGCTTTTTCGTGTTTTTCCCGCTTTATTTTCTTTGTTTCCTGCTGTTTTGAGTTTTTTGCCTTTTCTTTATTTTATTTTTTGTGCATGGAGCCCCTAGACTTAGGATTGCTTGATCGAGTAGATTAAGTCCAAACACCTTAATATCTTGCATGTACCTATAGTACGCTTTTGGACTTAATTTAAACTCTAAACAGTCGCCTCATCATCTTCGAGCCTACGTGCCGCGAGCCCACCCTGCCAAGCGCTGCTCCTGAACTCGATGTGTCGAGAGGAGGAGGGGTGAGCCTAGACCGGACTCCTGAGTTGAAGATCGGTGACTGACTTGTGGTTCTTCACGCTAATAGCAGCTAATGTTTAGGGCGATTTTGTCGCTTGCATACCGCCATGTAGTTAGGTTTAAAAATTCTATTTTGCATATCGCATGGAGAGAGCTGGGATGCACTGAAAGTCCTCTAACTCAGCATGCATCATTCGGTTCAATGGTGAGATTTCCATCATGGAACCCACTTGCATGGCTTTTCCGCTATCTCCCTCTGATTTTGAGCACCTAGGACTTAAATGAAAATCTACAAAAACGTTAGGCGCTGGTATGAAAACAGACTCAAAAAAGTGAAAACCCAAAAACTAAAATAAGGGGACTGCTAAATAAACTTTGACCTTAATTAAAATCTGTAATGGACTATCATTGTACTGGGTTCATAAAGCCCTCATTGTTTTCAGGTACCTTCGGAGGGGGACTAAAACCCTACTCCCGTGAGCGAGGCACGTCCCATAAGGAATAGAGCCAAGAACCCAGTCTGCAACTGCCTTGTGTATCGCCTGTATTTCCGAAGTAATGATGCTTCTATCGTACGTGATCGAGTAGGGCCTTGTCAGCGATGATGTTCCCGCCTTGTGTGGAATATCGACATGGTCTGAAGTACTGAGCATAGGCCACACCTTCACGGGGGTGTCTGTCTCATCGGTTGGCGTCCGAGTAGGTTCTTGCACGCTCACGGGTGATTCCGTTGCGAGGGAGAACCGAAGTATTGGTTTTGCCTATCGGCTTCCTCTCTCTTTTTCATTGGCTGAGTAGGGATCCAGGAAGGGTTACAAGGACCTCAAAAAGTACAGACTACAGGTTACAAAGGAGGAGGACAAGTACGTGATTCTTTTCTGGCAGTACTCTCTCTCCTATATGGTTAGTGTGCTAAGGATTTGTTAAAAGATATGCCTGAAAGAACAACTCTAAAACCAAAAAGATAATGAATAGCTGAACCTTCACGGCTTCACATGGCGTGAGTTGGTGAACCCAATTTGTATTGCATTTGTATGGATCTAGATTAAGGTTCAAAGATCGAGTCCCGCGCCTTTGCGCAAATTTTGTTGTGTAATTCTCCTTTGACCCCCCCTCAGTCGAGCCTTTCTACTATTTTGCACTCCTTTTTATTCTTTGTTGACCATCATATCTTTCGTCCAACATCCAATCCTCCTTGTGCTTCACAAAGTCGATCTATGGATGGTTTTCATCGGGATCCCGCCGACACCCACATCGATTCCATAGACTCGACTTTGTCAATAAATTCGAGGCGATTCCCGAGAACCCAATCCAGACTTTGCGGATCGATCTCCAGACTCCTCGTCCTCTACCTTTTCTTTTACCATCCAATAAGTTGGGATCACTTTTGTCCCACTTTCGCCGTTGTGAATGGAAGTCGATTACAGTCCACATCTTTTTCCGTTCACAACATGTTGGGGTTGACCTTAACTCCAGATTTATCATGACAGCTAAACAATATTGCAAGTAGTCTGATCAGGATTCTCTCATTCTGCAGATAGAAGACAAACCAAGCCCTGGATTCTATTCCGGAATTCATTTCTTCTGACTCAGACCCTGACATGGCTCCTCAAGGAAAGGGAAAGGGTAAGCAGCCACCCCTACCAGAAGGACAGATGCCTGATCAGAATCAGGTTAATGCACAACTGTTGGCATCTATCCAGGCCATTCAACAACAGCTGACAGAGCAGGCCCTAGCACAGATAGCTTTTCAGGATATGCTGAATGACGTGATGAACAGAGCCAAGGGAGGAGGAGGCAGAAGTGGAGGTGGTAATCCACCTGATGACGAGGAAGAGCCAGAAAATGGGAGACCCAAACCTACACTGAAGGAGACTTATAATCCTGGAGACAGCCAGATGACCGAGTGGATCCTCATTCCACCAGTGCACGCTCACTTTGAGCTGAAACCCCAATTCCTTGATCTTCTTCCAGCTTTCCATGGAAACACCAGTGAAGAACCATACATCCACCTACAACAGTTTTCACGTATCTGCCATACTACTCACTACCCCAATGTCCCCTTGGACATTGTCAAAATGATGGCATTCCCCTTCAGCCTGCAAGACAAGGCCCTTTATTGGGTCAACCATCTGGGGAAGGTTGTGACAACCTGGGAGGAACTGAAGTCAGCTTTCCTGCATAAGTTTTACCCTCTCGGTTGGCTCAACCAGATGCGAGACTGAATCAGCAACTTCTCCCAGGGAGTCCACGAGTCCATACATGAAGCAGGGAAGAGATTCACCGATCTGCAGGAGAAATGCCCCCATCATGAGATTCTGAAGACCAGTTTGGTCCAACACTTCTTTGGGGGCTTGAACATCGAGAGCCAAAGGCTCGTTGACGCAGCATGTGGGGGTTCCCACTTCAACAAGGATGAAGATGTAGTCTGGCAGATTTTTGAAGAAATGACCGAAGGAGAGGCCACCCTCTCTTCATCAAAAGCATACCAGAAGCAGCCCCAGATCCTCCAGAAACAAGTACACATGGCAGCGTCCCGTGAGGCAGAGAGAGATGGGAGCTCCAACCTCAGTATCATCGGGGGCCATCTCTCGAAGGTTGATATCATTGAGAAGCGATCACAGGACATTGAAAAACTCGCTGTGATCGATAAGAGGATTCAAAATCTTGACAAGCTTGATCAGATCACCAAGCAGCTAGAACTGTTGGTGGGCACCATCAACTCTGTTCAGTTGGCGGCACCATCAAAAGCTCCAGCCGAGAGGAAGGACGAGCAACCACCGCTACATCTGCCTTAGCCGAGGCAGCAACCACCGACAGTCCAGCACGTGTACTACGTGCAGGCGCCTGACCAAGGCCAACCGTAGCAGCATATGGTTGTGTACCAACCAGAGTTTGTATTAGGATCCGATCCAGTATTCCCACCACCACCCCTGATTCAAGAAGTCAACGGGGTATGGAGCAACGAAGCACAACCGAACCGTCCTATGGGACAACCTCAGGGTCAGCTACCAGCCAACCGACAATACCACCAACCTTAGTGTGGTCGTTTGGGCAGTCCTCACAGCCGCCGCCACAGTATCATCAGCCTCCCCCGTATGCAAATTAACGGAGGCAGAATCAGCAATATCAGCATCCGCAATACCACCACCCACAGCCTTTCCATCAGTATGCGGCTGCTCCACCTCAGCGGTACCAACAGTATCCCCCTCCCTCTTACTAGCAGCTTCAGCTTCCTGCACCACCCTAGCACTACCACCAACAACCTCAGCACCAACAAATGCAGCAGCATCGTGGTCTGCACGCTGAACCTACTGAGGTAACTCCTGTGAACCCGACCATGGATTGCCTGGCCCAACTCATCAAGGGGCTAGTAGATATGACCAAGAGGCTCGACGACCTGACGACCACCAAGACTACTATTCCAGCCCAGGTCGAGGCCAACCCCAATAGCTTTAAAAAGAAGGAGCAGGTAGAATGTAATGTCCTGTCTGTGTCTGTAGAGTCAGAAATTGACACTATTGTTTGTTCTAATGCTGTCACTCTCAGGAGCGGTAGGGCCTTGCCTCCGCCTGCTATCAGGAATGGGGAAAATAAAAGAACAGGTGGATCGTCATCTTCTACATCAGCCGTTCCAGCTACAGGGGCGGGTGAGGAGGAAGAAGAAGGAGAAGTCATTCCAGCCGTCATGCAACATCAGCATCCTCAGCCAAAAATACAAAAAAATAAGAAAAATAAAAAACAACAAAAAGAAGTTTGCAGCCGAAGCAAAGCCGCGCCAGCCTCGGAGGAGCCGCCAGCAGCAACCGATCCCTCGCCAGTCGACGGAGCAAATGCTCTACTTTTTGCTCGCCCATCAGCACCAGTATCTCAGGATCCAGTTTGTACTCCTTTTTGTAGTCCTGATGTACAAAAATTTGTGGGCGATAGTTATGATGTAAATAAGAACTCTACTTTGCCTATCAGTGATGTAAATATTCCTTTTCCTAATGCAATTGAAAAATCCAAAAAAATGCAAAAAGAAAAAGTGCATTGTCTGATCCTGGAGTTGTGGAAATAATAGACAACTTAACTGTTGAGATTCCCTTACTGAAGGTCGTGGAATACATGCCAGCTGTTAAGAAAGGTCTGAAAGAGGTATGTACCAGCAAGCGTCACCCAGCACGAAAGAACAGATGCCAACAAGTTGAGAAGCACGTCCTCACCTTGACCACAATAGCAACCATCAGTAACCTCCCACAGAAAAAGCAGGACAATGGAGCACCTCTTATCAGTTGTGAGATTTTCGATCAAGTCTTTGAGTGCACTCTCTTTGACAGCGGATCTTCCATCAACCTTTTGCCAGCATCAATAATGCAAGAATTTGGGCTGGGTCGCTCAAGCAGACACGAATGATCCTTCAGTTCACTGACCGATCCATCAAACGACCCAGAGGTCTGTTGGAAGATGTTGTAGTGAAGGTGTGGGAGATGCAATTCCCGGTTGATTTTGTAGTCCTTGATATGGACTCAACCACACCCTTACTCTAGACCCCTATCATCTTTGGCCGACCATTCTTACGTACATCAGGTGCCGTGGTTGATTACGGGACCGACAAGATTACTTTTAGCTCGAACAACAAGCATATCACTATAGACATGATCAGAGAGCCGAACGTCACGACTGATGAGAGCCAGGCAGTATCAGAAGTAGACTGTGACTTTATTGCAGAAATCAGAGACTCATTATTGTCATTGAATGATTCATGGACCCAAGAAATCCTCACTCTTGAGGAGGACTTGGAAAGCACAGTTGACCTAGGTTCCGATGATTCTTGGGAGACAGACTCTCTAATGCTGGAACAATTAGGTGATTCCAAGAATTCACTCCCGACCTAACACAATGAGCCTAGTGCAGAACCGTTCGACATATCGTCAGGGTCTCAACAGAATATTGAGGATGGTAGCTCCATCGAAGAAATACATCCCACCACCAGTATAGTGTCTGAAGTGACCACCAAGTTGGACCGATCAAAACCAGAACTCAAGCCACTTCCTGCAGGCATGAAGTATGCTTTCCTTGCAGGTGAAGAACACATGTATCCAGTCATCATTAGCAGCAAGCTGAATCCAGATCAGGAAGCTCGACTTCTCGAGGTTCTAGAAAAGAACCGCAAGGCACTTGGTTGGTGCGTATCAGATCTCCGTGGGATAAATCCAGCATTGTGTTCACACCACATTTATCTGGAAGAAGATGCTAAGCCGTCCCGCGAATTCCAAAGAAGGCTGAATCCAAACCTTCGGGATGTCGTCATGAAAGAGATCACGAAATGGTGCGACTCATGCTTCATCTATCCCATCTCCGATTCAAAATGGGTAAGCCCACTGCATGTAGTTCCAAAGAAGTCCGGGCTTACCGTGGTTACCAATGACAAAGGAGAGGAAATATCCACTCGGGTACCAACATCCTGGCGGGTGTGTGTTGACTATAGCTGTCTTAATGCTGCAACTAAGAAGGACCACTTCCCCTTGCCATTCATTGATCAAGTTTTGGAAAGACTCGCAGGCAAGGAGTTCTTCTGCTTTTTGGATGGTTATTCCGGGTACAATCAGGTGGCAATCACTCCCGAAGATCAAGAGAAGACTACCTTCACTTGCCCGTTTGGCACCTATGCCTTCAAGAGAATGCCCTTTGGATTATGCAACACACCCGCGACATTCCAAAGATGCATGCTAGCAGTTTTCGCCGAGATGGTAGGTAGTTTTCTCGATGTGTTCATGGCCGACTTCTCTGTCTATGGTGATAGTTTTGATTCTTGTCTTGAGCACCTAGACAGAGTGATTCAAAAAAGTCGTGAAGTCAATTTAGTGCTTTCATGGGAAAAGAGCCACTTCATGGTCACCGAAGGCATTGTGCTGGGTCACATCGTTTCCAAACGTGGCATAGAAGTTGACCCGGCAAAGGTGGATGTTATTGCCAATCTAGAGCCACCTCAGTTAGTGAAAAAATGCAAGGTCATTCCTGGGGCATGTGGGATTTTACAGACGATTCATCAAGGATTTTAGCCGCATCGCCTGACCTTTGACAGAGCTTTTGTGCAAGGGAAAAGAGTTCAATGTAGATCAGCAGGTTCTCCTTGCTTTCAATCAACTGAAGGAGCTTATCACTTAGGCTCCAGTTCTACAGCCGCCGGATTGGTCTCTTCCCTTTGAGATCATGAATGATGCGTCAGACTTTGCAGTTGGGGCTATTCTGGGACAGAGAAAAGAAAGAGCGCCCTATGCCATTCACTACGCCAGCAAAACATTAGATGAGGCGCAAAGAAATTACACTGTGACAGAGAAAGAGTTGCTGGCTGTGGTTTTCACCCTCGAGAAGTTCAGATCTTATTTTCTCGGATCGAAAGTCACCATTTTTACAGACCACTCTGCTATCCGGTACCTACAACAGAAGAAGGATGCCAAGCCGAGACTGATTCGATGGATCCTTCTCCTCCAGAAATTTGACTTGGAAATTAAGGACAAGCCTGGAGTTCAGAATCTGGTAGCAGACCATCTCTCCAGAATTGAGCAGCACGAGCCTCCCCTGAACAGTGCACCCATCACAGAAACCTCCCCTGACGAGTCAATCTTAGAAGTGGATTCTCTCCCTTGGTATGCTGATATAGTCAATTACCTCGCCTCGGGGTTAATACCATAGGATTGGACGAAGAATCAGAAGAATAAATTCATGTCGACCATCCGTTTCTATCAATGGGAAGATCTTCTTTTATTCAGGGAAGGAGCAGATTGCATTTGGCGTAGGTGCATCCCTCAGGAGGAGCATTATAGTGTCCTCGAGCACTGTCACTCGCTCGAATCTGGTGGACATCACTATGGAGATCGTACGATAACCAAAGTACTTCAGTGTGCCTTCTGGTGGCCCACACTATTCAAGGATGCATCAGTATTTGTCAAACAATGCATTGACTGTCAGAGATTGAAGGGTACACTTACTGCAAAAGATTCGATGCCTCTAAAGATCATTTAGATAGCAGATGTTTTTGATGCACGGGGCATTGATTTCATGGGACCTTTCCCTAACAGTCAAGGTTTTGAGCACATCCTTCTTGCCGTCGATTATGTGAGTCGTTGGTTGAAGCTATTCCCGCTCGAGCCGCCGACAGTCGGACAGTGTGCCGATTTTTGAGAGATAACATCATTGCGCGGTTCATGATTCCGAAAATTCTCATATCAGATGGGGGTAGCCATTTCATTAACAAAGAGGTCAAGAAATTAACGAAGGAATACGACATTGACCATCGTGTCGCATCCCCTTATCATCGTCAGACCAATGGCATGGCCGAATTGTCGAACAGAGAAATCAAGACAATCCTTCAGAAACTTGTACGACCGGACTGGAAGAACTGGTATCAACTCTTGGACTCAGTCCTCTGGGCTTACAGAACTGCCTACAAGTCTCCCTTGGGCATGTCGCCCTACCGTCTTGTATATGGGAAGCCGTGCCATTTTCCCGTCGAATTAATTCACAAGTCTTTATGGGCAATTAACATGTGCAATTTGGACTCACGAAAAAGTGGTCAGAAAAGAAAGGATGATCTAAACAGATCTTGGAGTTCCGAGACTATGCATACGATAACACATTGATGTATAAGGAAAAGGTGAAACGCTGGCATGACCGGTACATCAGACGAAAGACCTTTGAAGTTGGACAGAAGGTGTGGTTATTTGGTGCAAAGTTGCGGATCTTCCCGGGCAAATTAAAGAGTAAGTGGACAGGGCCATTCCGAGTTCGTGAAGTGCGTGACAATGTAAGTATTGCCATATTAGAATTGTCTCCTGATGCACAACCATTCGTCGTCAACGGTCAACTCCTGAAGCCTTATCTCGAGCCTGATACATTCTTGGCCGTTGTCGACTCCATCCAGCTTCTGCACCTTGATGACATATCCACAACATTGGCAGCATCAGAAGATTCAGATGTTGCACCTCAAAAACTGTTTATCTGATTTTCTTCTTTTCTTCTTTTTCTCTTCTATCTTCTTTTTGTATCAAAAGGTGCTGCCCCTTTTTGTCAGTCTTCTATACTTAGGACGCACTTTGTCCTAAGTATAGGGGGGTGTGCACCTCGAGTTCTTTTATTCTTTGATCCTCTCCATTGTCTCCTCTTCTTGTCTATACTTAGGAGTATCTTACCCTAAGTATAGGGGGAGACAATCTGAGTATGATCTGTTTATTCCCACCCTTGACCCTCCCTGCGTTGTGTACAGTCTGCTATACTTAGGATTACTTAATCCTAAGTATAGGGGGACTGTCAACTTCTCATTTGTTCATTCATTTCTTATTTATATATTCTTTAGACTTGTCTATACTTAGTACGAGTTATGCCTTCTCTTTTCTCTTCGATCTATGAGGACATAGCTCAAGGTAAGTATAGGGGGGTCGTATATACCATGTATATACTATAAGCCATAACTCATACTGTAAATAAACTACTACCTCAAGTTAAAAAGTAATGTTAAAAGTATTTCTATTACAATAATATAAGATGATTATGAGCTCCTCAGACTCTTTCTGCCTCTACTGATTTAGAAATCAGGAAAAACGCTTTGTGTAAAAATGTTCTCCTTGTGAAGAAATCTTTTGAAAAGTGTTTGAAAAATAGTATGTACAAAGTATTCAACCTTTGTAAATAGTTTTGTTTGCAAAATTTATTTTCTTTTAGTGGGACAAAAATGTGTGAAAAGTGGTTTGCAGATGGTTGGAAAAATTGGTTGTAAAATTGTTTTGAGAATCTATCTATACTGTTGGAAAAACCTTTGCAAAATCATTTCCAAATGCGTGTACATGTTTGTAAAAATATTTTGGACTATAGTCTTCAAAATCTTTTGAAAATGATTCTCAAATAAGTCTGAGGAGTCTGCATAAAAATCTCTCATGCAAAAACAAGCAATAATTCCAAATAAAACGTATAAGAGCCTAAACCATGTTGTACATAAAATATAGTTTTGCTTCATAAATACTGATTAATAAATCAGGATTAAATACCTTTACAGTATGATTTGAAAAATAGTGTGAACTGTTTGGAAAACTTGCTATGAAACGTTTCAACCTGTGTAAAATTGTTTTGTTTGAAAAATTTTCTTCTTTGTGTGAACCAAAGAATTTGAAAACCTATGTGCAAATGTTTTGAAAAATGTTTTTGAAAACTATTGTGGAAAATGTAAATACATAGTGTGACAAATTTGTGCAAAATAGCTTTCAAATGTTTGTAAAAGCTTGCAAAAATTATCGTGTACTATAGTTTTGAAAATGTTTTCAAATAAAAAATAATAAATAACAAAAATAAAAATAAAACTAGGAAATAAATAAATAAAAATGGGCAGATTTGTGAAGCTGTTAAATAAAAAGTCTTTATCAATTGTATACATATATGTACTTGGAACAAACATGATAACACTTGTAAATTCTTTAAAATTCTTAATTCTTATAAAATAAAGCGGCACGCCCGTGTAAATAATTGTACATACTTTTTTGTGTGCTTAAATTATTTTTATTTGTAAAAATTCTTTGTGTAAAAAGATTCTTTGATTTTTAAATTCATTATGAAAAATTGCATCATTCATTGTGCATAGCATGAGCATATCATTCATATTATTTTTGAGTGAGCTTGATGATTGAACCAGTTCAATGAAGTCTAGAAATTGGAGCTTGGTTGGACCTTACCGCACCTAACTGCACTGGAACCTTATGGGAACTAGGTTTAAGGTACTTCAGGTCTATTCAGACTTAATTCTTTGAGAAATTAGGGCTGAGTTCAAGTCACCTCAAATGACTAACTAGAACTTTTCAAGACACACACATGACTCTTGTCGGCCGTGACCTAACATGGACACTTGCACCTTTCACTTGGCTCAACTCATTTGGAGTGGTGAGGGGGTTGGATTTTCCAGTCCGAGACGCACACGAGTGGAAACATTCATCCTCATCTAGGGAGGGAAGTGCACCCCAACCTTGTCCAGTTTCAATGAAGTCGAATGACAAGAGAGTGTGGGTTGCGATAAAGCTTCAAAAGAGGGATAGTCTTCTGGATCAAGAGGAAAAAGTCCTTATGTAAATGCTGCTGTAAATAGTATGTTGAAAAAAAAATCTCCAAAAAAGTGGACAGGATTGAAAATAAAAATAAAAGTGCCTGCCGGAGCAGTAAAGATGTTGTATAGAAAATAAGCAAGTTCGAGCATCAAAGTTATACCATGTGAGCCTGCAGCTGGATGACTTGACTACACTGGTCTTGCATCCCAGGATAGGTAGCTACACTGGCTACTGTCATTCTTTTCCCCTCCTCCTCCTCTTGAGTCGGATGCCACTTGAACTTAGAAGGGAATACCCCGCTCCTCGACGGTAGAGGGCTGGATTGGGGAATCATTGGGTTGTCATTCTGGAGAAGTCAGTTCCTTTGTCATTTCAATTGGGGAGAGCCACTATCACTTACACTGTACAAGTCAACTTCATAGTCATAAGGGTTTACGTATGGCGTAGGCCGGTTCTGAGTAGGCTATCGAGGTGGGTTGAACCGAGTTCTGTGACTCTCGAAGGCTGTTGTGTTTTAAAGCTGGTTCCCGACTAGGTTCTGCACACATCCACACCCAAGGTCTAGCAGAAGCCCCAAATTCTGATTTTGTAAGGACATATATTGCACTGAAAGCGATCCTATTCACTCTATCTTTTTCATTTCTCCTTTTCTTTTCTTCTTATTCTTTGTTCTCTTTTACTTATTGCATAAGTATTTGCTAGGGACTAGCAAAGGCAAGTATAGGGGGGGGGGTGATGAATCTCCATTTCATCACCTTTATTCTATCATTTTGGCCTTGAAAACCCTAACTAATGCAGGTAAATAACATTAATTTGTCTATAATAGCATTCATTATTTATTGTATTTATTGCACATAAAATAAGGTTTTTAATGCCAAAAATATAGAATAAAGAGAAGAAAAGAAAAAAGAATAAAATATTGTAAATATTTTATGACCCGAACCCCGAGACCAAGACCATAATGGAATTGGTCGACAAGGAATAAAGTAGGGGGAGATAAGGGCCAATAATACAATAAATTCCTCATTTATTTATTCATTCATTTATGCATCTTTGACACCTATTTTGTATGTAATTATTTATTCATCAAATAGAAATATTTTGTACATGAAATTTGTAGATAATAATGTGAATAAAAATACAAAATTGAGTTTGTATAAAAAGAATATACAATGTACATTGTATACACAGAATAAAAAGCTAGAATCTCAACTTCACAGACCCATATATTGCAAATAAAAACTCAAAACCAACCAAAATCAGCTTTAATTGTATATAACTTTTCAAGAGCTATTCAATAAAATTGGTTTCATAATTTTTTGAGCTCATCTGTGAAAGTTAGGTTTTTGGCCTCTATTGTACATAATACAGATTAAAATATTCAATTTATTCATTACTTATTAATTTTACAAATTCATATTTTTATAATTTTGAAAACATTATTATAACATATGTGTACATTAAAAATAGAGTTAAACCTAAAATAAAAAGGAGAATAAAATAAAACTATGCCAAAACATAGATGAAATACCTATGTTATATATGTATATAAATAAAAGGGGATTTCATTCCTCTATTCTTTATTCATCTATATTTTTATTAAATTGTAAATATTATCCATACTTTATTAAAAATGTAAATCCAAAATAAAAACAAAAAAATTTAATTAAATAAATAAAATGCATATAAAATATAGGTAAAATACCTATAAGTATACCTACATAGTATATACCTATTTATTTAAATATGCAAATAAACTCATAAAAATTAAATAAAAATATATTTATACTTACAAAAATAAGTTATAAATTTATAAAATAAGAAAATAAAATAATAAAATAAAATATACAAAATAAAAATAAATCATACAAAATACATATAAACATACTTATAAATACATCATTAAAATAAACCCATAATAAAATACATCAAAAAAATAAATAAATAAAAATAAAAAATAAATACTACATTATTTAATAAACATTTTTTATTTTATAAGTAAAAATTAACAAAATCGTTTATTATGTTTAAATAATTGGTCAAATCGGCGCTGATGTGGACCAATCAGAGCCTGTCCATCATTGACCGCCGGGTCAACTCCTCTGCCACCAGCCGCCTCGCATCAGACATCATCTCGGCCCATCTTCTTCGATTTTCCCAAACCAAACCAATGAGTAGATCGCCTCGATTCCTTCATGAAAAAGCTTCGTCCATGATCCATCTCCCACGCCACCATTTCAGATCAATCATTTGACCGAGCGATTCTTCGTGGCACCCCGGTCAATAAGGGTGCGCCACCATGTATATAAATAAGCCCTTCAACCTCCTTCCCCAGTTTGGTCTCCTTTTGATCTTCTTCCACCCTCGTTTCCAGTCTCTAGAGCATCCTCGTGACAGGGGGATCCTCCTGGAAGCATCAACTGCGTGGAGGAGTCAAGGGCATCACCCACGGCCGCCGCTCGCCGGAGGTCCTGCTCCCTGGTCGACCACCAGGTATAAGAGCTGCTTTACCTAGTTTTATTGCTTAGATTTCATTTTTAATATGTAATCCAGTAGTTAGTTTAATCATTAGGACCGTATGTGCTCGATTAGGGCCAGATCGAAGTTCGCCGGAGTTCAGCTCCAGCGAACCTCTCTAACCTGATCTAAGCATAATCCGACTCTCACTTCATCACCCCTTCGTTCCCCTACGCGTTCTACATCTAACCCCCGCATCAAATCAACCAGAGCTTCTCCCGCTCTGCGAATCGAGGTCCAATTCCCCCACTTCGCCGGACCTTGCCACCTACATCCATTTTCTACCTCTGGAGTTGTAACCCCCGGTTGAGGGAGACCCCCTCCAGCCCCTCATTCTTTTGGTGCAGGTCGGACGCTAAACGAAGCCCCTTTAGACTCGACTTGATCTCCTGCAAGGTTCCAGGACCCCCCTTGCTACCCCGAGCTCGTTGGACTGATTTAGGGGGTCCTGGGTCTTCATGAGTACCTCGGAAGATGCAGAGGACCTCACCGGACATGGAGAGCCCATCGCCATCACCAAAGACCGTTTGGAGGAGGAGGAATCGACAATTGAAGCCAGGGAGTCCTACTGTTCCTTCCTGTTCTTCGTGAGCAGCAGCAACCGTCGGATGGAGGAGGCGACTCCAGATCTGATCTTGGCTGTCCGTTCAAAGCACGCTTCGGCCGCTCGATCGAACTTCAGATGTAATCCAGACCGTCGATCGGCGAAGCGGTATCGTGATGCCAGAGCCTGCCACATGGATAAGTGGCATGCAGATCACCGTCCATCAGCGCACCTGTAGGGGTAATTTGCACTCGAGCCCCCTCGCCTTTTTACATTTAGTTTTTAATACTGTAAATTAAATATAACGTTGTAAAATAAATGGGATTTTTGCATTGGGACCCCTGAACTTTTTGGAATTACATTTTGGTCCCTCCCAGCCTCACGTGCAGTCCCACGTGAGGCACGTGAAATTTGCATGTATGCCCTAAGTGTTTTTGTATATTATTAAATGATGCCAAAACATTAAATAAATGTTTAATTCTGTTGGTCAAATTGCAACTGAGCCCCTGTATCTATTTTTAATTGCAATTATGCCCCTGCCAAACTGTTTTATTTTTACTTGTTTCATGTATTTATTAAAAGGCCTAGCTTTCTCCTAAAAATACACAAAAATTAGGATAAATGCTTTGTGCCTTATAGATTCACGCTGTATTTTTGTTTGGCTATTTTGAGCATTTTATCTATTTATTAGAAATGAAAAAGGAGCCATTTTTGCACAGTTTAAATTATAAAATATCAAAAAAATATAAAATGTTTTTGAAAAATTCCGAAAATATTATATATGGTTTATTTATATATCTATTGAGTCCATAAAATGAAAAACCCTAAAAATAAGAAAAAGAAAAATACAAAATCAGAAAGCCCCAAAATCCAACAAAAATTGTAAAAACCCTAGAAAAATCCCAAAAATATATTTTTCTCTTTTATAATTACTATATATTATTATTTACATATTAAAATTTATTTGGGTAATTTTTAGACTTATTTTATATTTTTAGAACCCAAATTGTTTTTGGCCTATTTAATTAGTCCCATATTAGGGACATTTTTGGAGTTAAAAATATATAGAAATTAGTAAAATCTCAGAAAAATAATAAAAAAATTAGAAAATATAAAAAACACACACACATATATATTATATCTAATATATTTTGAGTCTTTACATATAAATATATGTATCCATATATTATATTTCTCTCTCCTCCTACATATATTTCTCTTTATATGTATACCTATATTATATAAGTTAAAATGTAAAAAGAAAACAAAAAAACATATATTTTAAAAAAATATAATTAAATATATATTAAAAAAATATATTTAAAACCCATAAAAAAGAGGATATGTTTAAGGATGAATGGGATGTACATAAATACCTATAGGCTACCCATTTTTCTTGCTCTTTGTGGTTTGACCTCTACATGCTTATACAGTATGCATTTTATGGTAGAGTTAATAAATTTTAATTCACAGTTTTAGGACTTAATTGAATTATTCTATATTGTGGGTTAATCTCTGATCAACATGGGTTTAGTGAGCGGTCGCCTCAGCGACACTATCATCCCCGCCTCGTGCGGGGCGTATTTTGACCCTCGCCAAATCCTTGTTATCATGGCGATAGAAGGGACGAACCATGTGGCTCAATCTATAAATGCCACGTGGCCTAATCAGAATTGAAGAAATTAGAAAATACAAAGAATAATTAGGAAGAAATAGATAGAATATGAATAAAAAAAAGTTATGAACATGAAAGTTGTAGATCTCGATGAGATCTACAACATTCATGTAGAATCCAAAGAGATCAGAGTCATTTATACATAGATAAAAATTAAATACTTATTAAAACAATTTTCTTTTATTTTTCTTTTGCTTATTTTTTGGGTTTTTATTTTATTTAATGTTAACTTATTTATGTACAATTTTTAGTTAACCATTTTTTGTTTTTGTTTAACTATTATATTATTAATTAATATATTAGTTATTATTAATATATTAGATTGGCATATAATTGGCATATATTAGTATATTATCTAATATTAATTATTAATAATTTACTTTATATCTTAGTATATATCATTGTATTTCTAATTCTAGAATATATCATTAATATCAATAAATATTTAATATTCATTTATTTATATCATATTCTATTTTTATATTAATATTGAATTCTATTGAAATTTAAAATCAATTTTATTTACATTATATATTTTTATTTACATTATATATTAATATATACATATACCAATATTAGAAATTTATCATTTTGGTTTTTTATTTTATATTCTCTTTTTTTATTTACCTCGGAAAAAGGATAAAATCTAATTTTTATTTGATTTTTAATAAGAAATAAATACATAGAATACTACACCATGATAGGGTTATATTAATATATTGTAATTAGTATCAATTTTATATAACACACAAATTAGTAATTAGTATTAATTAGTCAATGAATCGTGTGATTAACTTAAGCAAGAGAGATAATATTAGTACTTAATGATGATAAATATGAGATTTATCACGCGTGTGCCTTTTTTTGGATAAATTACACAGTGGCCCTTGGATTTTAAGTATTTGTTATTCTTCAGGCCCAGAACTTAAAATATTTGCACATAGGTCCCTGCATTATAATTTTTTATTATTGTCTTTGATTAGTCTTAATAAATATCATTTTTACCTTAAAAATTCCCCAAAAATTATGTCTAGCTCATGCTAACTTGACCTTGCATGGTGATTTTTGTGTACCATTTTCCTTGCCTTTCATATTATTAAAAATTCAAAAATAGTAGAAAAATTCCTTATTTATTTTTGAAAATTCCTAAAAATTTGAAAAACCCTTGAAAAATTCTATAAAAATTAGAGCAGTTGTCTTTCATTGCTTGAAAATACCTTATAAAACCTAAAAATTTGCAAAAGATTCAAAAACTTATAAAATAATATAAATCAACTATAATTCCAAAAATTGCATTTTCAGTTTTTATTTGTAGATATTTCTTCATAGTTTTTAATTAAAATTATAAAAATTTCCAGAAGATTTAAGCATCTTCTCTATTTTAAAATTAAGAAATACTTTTGGTTGTGCATTATTTCGTTGTTTTAACACTGTTTGATTTTTAAAAAAGTACAAAAACATCTGAAAATTCCCTACCGCCTACGAGCTAGGCACATTGTACACAGGTTCGACCAGGTCTTGTAGTTCGACCCTAGCGTCGAGAGAGCGACAAGAGTTGTGGGGAAAGCTAGGACATTCAGTTGGTTGTCAGTGAGGACGGCGTGGGAACTGATCTATGAGATTCCCGGGCTATGTCATTATGGGGGCTCGTAGAAGCAGGATTAGTAGACGGACGGAGTTGTACGAGTGTAGGCTGGAATGCGTCAAAGCAGAAGTAGGCCGCATTATTCATATATTTCCAAAGAGTTCGCCAAGGGGACAAATCACTCGCTTCGGAGTGCTTGGTTGGGTAGGCATGCTTATACAGTCATCTCTATCCCCCTTTGTGGACATCTATTAAGAAGTGAGGTTTATATACTAGTTGGAAGACTGCGCTATAGCAGAAGGACAGCAAAAAAGGCTCCCCTAGTATATAATAGGACTTTTCCGCAATTCGGCAGGAAGAGGAGTAGGGAAAGAAGAGTCACCAAAGGTGCGTGAGATATCCAGAGGTAGGGTTCGCTGAAAAAAAACACAATAAAAGCTATAAAACCCAAAATATTTTTACTTTATTTTTCTGAGCATTTTTGACCTCTTTTAAAAATTTAAAAAGAATACTTGTGCATTTTGACTCCTTTGTTCTTATTTGCCGTATTTGGAAAATTAAAAATTTGCAAAATTAAAAACCACTAAAAGATAATAAAAAATCCTTTTATTTTCGAATCACCTACTTAATTTTTAATTGTGCTCCTTGAGTTCGGCCCTGGTCGCTATACCAGGTTAATAAAAGTAGCAAAACCGCTCCTTTTAATTGCTTGATTTATTAGTGGTTTAAATAAACTTTCTCGTTGACCGCAAATCTGTTTTGAGTCACAATGACACTGAATTAATCAACTTAACTCGAATCAAATTACACCCTCATCAGAATGGCGTCGTTGTTGGGGATCACGACTAAGTACTTAGGATTTCCATCTATCCATTTTCTATTTCATTTGTTTTTAACTGTTTCTGACATTCTTTTGTTTCTATTTTTGTTCCACGGACTGTTGGAGCATGACTCGATCAGCTTTGGAGGGACCAATACTTGAGGAGGAGGAGGAGGCATGAAGAAGTTATCTAGGATAGTATTTTACTTTAGCAGTAATTTTTGCAGAAACACTTGTAATAAATTAGACTCTTAGACTCTATTAGGGGCACTTGGACATTTATTCGGGGTCTATTTTGCCGAGTGTCGGTGCCCTCAGGGGACCTCATCAGATTTTTGAGTTTTTTCGTATTTTATTTCTATTTGTTTTCTGAGGTTTTAGCCCCTAGATTTAGGATTTTTACTTGGTTGAGCTTGGTAAATAACTAATGTCCTAACGCACTAATCAAGAATATTTGTTCCTATAGATCATGATTGGACTTAGTCAAAATAAAAAGCTAATTTATTCAAATTAGAGACCACATGCCGTGATAGGTCGCATACGACGCTAGCAAGACCCGTTGTGGCAGGCATTGAGCGACCTCCTAGACCAGACTTAGGTCTCTCTTCTGAATAATTAACCAGTTATTTCCGCAAACAGAAGTTACTATTTTAGGGTTATTTCCTCATGCATCATATAGATTAGTTTAAATTCTGTCTTTCCATTATACGCGGATCATTCTGCATGTAGATTGCTGGAGTAAGGTACACATTTTTAGCTCTGCATGCATCATTGAGTTTAATCACGCATCGGCTTTTCTGTCTTTCTCCCCCTATTTTATTGGACTTAAAATAAAAAAGGAAATCAGAAAATTCATTAGACGTTGTTTTTATTCAGAGAAATACATAAAAAGTGATAACCAATAAAATTGAGACTGCTAAAGCAAACTTGACCTAAAACCTGACTTAACGACAAAATATTATTTTTGGGAGAGTAACCACTTCCTTGTCTGATTTTACATGTTGAGAGTTGAGTGACAACACACTAGGATATCGCCACGCTTAGACTCTCTTCAGGCTACCAGTTCTAATAATAATGATTAGTTGTTATCTAGAGAGGATTTACGATAGTCGGTAAACGGTCTATACTTCCTTAGTAGAGTGGGTGGTTGAGAGGACATTGTGTAAGGCTTCATCCTCAAGTAATCGGGCAGTTAGAAACGATCCGTACCTACACCTATACTGGATGGAAATAGGTGCAACTAATCGTATGAATCTGGGCCAGTCTCGAGGGAGAATCGGGCTCCTAATAGCTCGCTAACTCACTCTGTAAGATTTGATTATCACCAAATAAAAATGACAAGATAAAAGATCATGCTTTCACGGTCATCACACTGTGTTGAGTTGGTGAACTGGGGGTTTGATTTCTCATCTTGTTTTTGTAGTCCAGATCTACTATTCATAAATCCCCACATCAAGATGATGGGCAGGAGGTCTCTTAGGTTACCTCTGGTAGCACCACTTTCCAGCACTCCTATCCATTCATCTGAGGTGGCTTCAGACAACTTAGACCCGCTCTCCGAACCTGAATTCACCTCCACCTTGTTCCTCATCGACCACCCTTCTTCCACTCCTATGGTATAGACAGATACACCAGCACAGTTCTACGTTCATTTGACAACACACGAGCTAGGATCTTCTACATTTACAGAGACTGGAGAGATGGCCAACAATGACAAAATCGATGAGCAGCCTCAGACTTCATCATTCGTATTAGACTAGGCCATCATCAATAACACACTGTTAGCATCCTTGGAGACCATGAGGAGACAGATAAGGGACCGAGGAATATTCATGGCAGAAATGAGGAGAGAAATCACTCAGATGAGAGCTGGGAGAGCAGGTCCATACATACCGACTGGTGGTGGAGAAATACAAAGACATGATGGTCGGGCAAATGAAAGACACCAGGAAGATCCACATGATCCACAAAGGCCAGCACGCACCATGAGGCAGTTGCATAACCTTGGTGCAACCCTTACTCATTGATGGATCCAGCTGCCTGCTATCCTTGGCAACTTCAAGCTTCGCCCCTAGACTATTCAGCTGTTGCCCAAATTCCATGGGCATGCCACCGAGGAGCTCCGCCTCCATCTACAAGAATTTAAGATGATCTACAGCACCGTCACAATAGGCTGGTGGACAAGAACACCATTAAACTGATAGCGTTCCCATTCTCCTTGGTTAATAGAGCAGCCTACTGGCTGAGACACTTGGGGAGGATTGTCACCACTTGGGAGCATCTACAGATCGAGTAACTGAATAAGTACTACCCACTCGACCAAATAAATGCGGCCAGGGATATGATCAACAATTTCTCAGCGATCCCAAATTAAGAATTCCATGAAGTCTGGGATCACTTTAGAGAGTTCATTGACAAGTGTCCCCACCATGACATCAGCAAGCCCAATCTTATTCAGAGTTTCTTCTGTGGGCTAATACCTGAGTTGTAGGGGCTAGAAACACCTCTTGTGGAGTATCCTACTTCTCCAAGGATGAAGACCATGTCTGGGCCATTTAAGAGGAGATGGTCGAAATTTACACTGTGATGTCCAAGACATGGGTCTATGATGAAGCGCTAAATGCATGAACTAAAATCGATCCATTGTAGCACGAGCACTTACCATCTCGTACAAAACCGAATTAAAGATCTCTGCGTGGAGGATTCAGCTTTGATTTTTATCCTAGGAAGTCTAGAGTCGAACACAAGGACACGAGCAATTTATGGATTAAACTTAGATATCAAATAATTTAAATAGCAATTCCAAGATTAATTATATTGAGTGGAAGCACAAATCACAACAATACATATTTTTAACACATTTTAATGCAATTAACGCAGACAATAATGCACAATCAACATGGATATGACAACCACACTATATACACTCAATGGATAACTCAGACTGATCACAAAAATACCCTGAATTGATTGATTATTAATTAAGGTAACACTTAGACAAAGTGTGATATAAGTCTCATAACCTACTCAACATGAGTTAAGCTTTCACTTTGACGCTTAATAGTAACAGTGAGAAACTAAATCATTTAATGACCTGATAATAGTGATTAAAATTAACTAACAATAGATCATTAAAAATCAAAGCGACTCATAGGTTCAATTGATAATTCAAAGTGCATTTTCAATATTGTTGAAAGATATAAATGAGCACTTAAATCAAATAATAATTATTGCTTACTTTTTAAACCAAAATTAACAATCAAGCATGCCAAGAAATATAGCATTAAACAAGCTTTCAAATGAGATCAAAATCACATTAATTGGATTTAAGGATACAAAGATATTCAACAATGAATCCAGGGGCATAAATGTAAGAAAAACTTACAAGTTTTATTACGAATAAGGACAAACATGGACTAATACGTAAATGAAATAACTCACATGGGTAATAAGTAAATTACACAAGGAGGAAAGGGCTTATCTATAATTCATAGAAAGTTGAGGGCAGGTTCTGTAAAATCTCCAATAGCTTGCGCAAAGCACGCGATCGTCTAGGCTCGGACGTGGAGGCTCGGTTCCACATGTCAGCTTTTGATGCTTCTCTAGTGGGTAGGAATGAGGCTCGAACTGAGGCTCGGTTCCATACTTGAGGTCTGAAACGTTGCTTTGGTTAGAAACATGGCTCGAATGCAATCGTCGGATTAAACCCAATATAGGGCATCCAACGACACCTGCTCCTCAGTTGTTCTTCGGATCCGCCGCATGCAAAAATGCTATGGGCTATGCTCCGATGAAATTGGTTTCGCTCCTCTGTGCTCCTCTTTGATACCTGAAGGTCTAAAGATATTCGGTAAGGCTATGCGAAGATTGTTGAGGCTTGAAGAAAACACGAAGCTTTGTGGATAGCTCAGTTGATGAAGCTTCACCAGAGAGGAAATGGGAGACCGGATCTAAGCTTTAAACTCCGATCATTTAAGTACATTGAGAACCTGCAAGATTAGCAACGAAATAACAAGCACCTGCGAGCATTTTGAAGGGTAATATGGACGAAATGAAGGGGCTATGTGAAGGTGTTGGATCAAGCCCTAATGGGTTGTCTTCTCCATGTAGAAGAAGAGAATGGCGTGAAGTGAACACAGAGATGAATAAGTGAAACGATTAACTTGGGATGCATGTGTGAATCATGGATAAAGATGGCAGTTTCTAGATACTCAGATCAAGAATGAAGCAATAAAGATTAGGCAAAATAAAATAGTGAAATTTGAGAAAATGTAATTAAGGGAATTCACCTGGATCTGGAAGTTGAAGATGAATTGATTCCGGTTGAATCTTAAGTCGAATAACGAAGCTTGAAGCTTCTTAGTCTTCACTTGAAGTTCCCGGATAAGGAACTAAGCTCGAACAATTGTAAATTGGGCTGTAACTTGGTGTAAGAACCAAGGATCTTGCAGGAGCTTAAGCCCTATCGTCGCTCGATCTCAGTCTCTCTCTATTATCAACGATGCAAGATGGCTCGGGGAAAACTCTCACAAGGGAGAATAGCTGGAGCTTATGACTGGTGATGGCTTTTTAAAGGAGGAACTTGATAGAGGTTGCTGACTCCAGGTGGAGGTTTCAACCACCACCATTGATTGGGTGGTTAGGGTTAGGGTGAAGACGAAAGTTGGCGGTAGTTAGGGTTGAATGGAGAAGTGATTAGTGAAGGTTTCGAGGGTAGTTGGCGTGTATGGAGGTTGGCATAATTGGAAGAAGATGCCATGGGATGAAGAGTTGCGACGTTTGGCAGGACTGGAGGTTAGGGACGAGGCAGATATCGTTGGATCATATGATCCAACGACCGTAGTGAAGGCATAGACGAGCGGCTATGATGCATCTGATCAGGAGGTGATTAAACTGTGGATGACTAGGTGCAGATCTAGGGCTTAGATTTCTTGATAGAAGGCAATCGTGTGGTCCAGAGATAGGTGCCAACATACAGTAGTGATTGCGTCTGATGAAAATTATCAGATGTTGCAGGAGGAGACGGGTGGCTAACCAAGAGCGGGCCATGCGAGCAGCTGAGGATACACCACATGGCCCAATGAGATTTGAAGAAAATCAATAAATCAGATATAATTAGGAAAGAATTAGTTAGAGAGAGAATTAGGAAAAGTGCTAAGAAAAGTTGTAGATCTCGATAAGATCTACAACTTTCATGTAGAAGTCAAAGAGATTAGAGGTCATTTGTAAACATATAAAAATTACATACTAATAAGAAACAATATAGAACAATTTCTTTTGATTTTTCTTATATATATATATATATTTGTATATTTATTTTATTTTATGTTATTTTTTATATACAATTTTATTCTAATTTTTATGTGATTTTTAATAAGGAATAAATACGTAAAATAATACATCATATTAATATATGATAATTAGTGACAATTATTTACAACACACAAATTAGTAATTAGTGTTAATTAGCCAATGAATCTTGTGATTGACTTAAGTAAGAGAGATATTAATGATGATAAATCTGGGATTTATCACCCCCCTATACTTAAGCTAAGCTCACCCTTGAGTGAATAATTAAAGATTTTGTTAGAGAGTTAGTTTAATTAGTGAGATCCCTGACATGTGTAAGTGAATATAAAAGGCTTGATTTGACCTAGAACACTAGGTTTTAGGAATCTTAAAACTCTAAGTTGATCCAAATATTAATCAAAAGGAATTCAACTCTTCTAATTGTCAAACTCTCAATATGTATAACAATATATAAGAAGTATGACTTAGTGTAGACTGCACCATGAGAGTAGAATCAAAACATCACCAAAAATTCCAATCTCAAAAGTTCTCCTAAGGACCCAACCCTCAACACTAGGGAATAAATCTAGTCTTGCTTCAATCTACCGTCTCTTTATTTTGTCATGCTTCAAAGGGATAGATGGAAGGCCAGATTATGGAGGATGTAGGATGGTGTATTTATTTTATCTTCCTCTCATTGGAACATGGTTCTCTCAAGTGCCAATACTTAACAAAATTTTCATTTTGATTTTTGCCAATCAATTTGTCTGTCAAGAGAAGTTGGAGTTGTCTTCACTTGTTTTCCTGGGAATACACCAGGATGTGCCTTTTTTTAGTATCTAATATACCTTCTACACCCAAACTTGTAGCGTTTACTATGCAGAGCCCTTTTTGGGTGCTAGCCCGACTCCTGGTCCTAATAGCGGTGATCCAAGTGGACACTTTGAAATGGTTGGGAGTGCTTGCCTTTGATGGAAGCTCTTTGATATTTGACTTTTAGGATGAGAGATTTTCTTTCATTATATCTTTCTTTTCTTTGTTTTTGGCTAGCTCCACTGCTTTTACCAAAAGATTGACGTTCACTGATTAACTTATTAATTAAATTTCATTAAAACCTAGAACTTTAGGTCAAAGTCAAGAGATAGTACGAGAACATGTCCCATACCGGCTAAGATGCTGACACTCAGGTTTGATGAAGCCACCATTAATTTTATCCCATCCTCGAGCATCATATAGATCAAGTCCAAACTCAAACTTCCAAGCTCAGTTTCCTCAGTGATACCTTGACTCATCTCAATCATGAATGCAGTTGTGCATGTGAATGAAAGTCAAATTCTTTTAAGGGAGATTAAGCATGGGATATAGTATGCATATTTTCAAACTAGGAGAGTGCAAATTTTTATGTCTAAGACCCTAATGATTAATACATGATAACTCTAAGTCTAGGGACTCCATAAACCAAGTGTTAAAGATCATCTAAGCCTTGAGTGCATAGTGAAAATGTTAGAGAATAACACCAATTAATAAGTTAGCTAGCTAGTTATTTTACAAAAGAATTAAGGAATTATCATATTTATTGAGACAAAGACGATAGACTGGTTATCTTTGATAGAATATCACAGAGGAACAATACAAAGAACACTATAAGATACCCAACACAACACTACAAATTTCAGTTTCTTAAAAATCAAGATCGAATCTTTGAGGTTTAAAATTGCATGCCGCCTTATGTTTCAACTGCTTCTTCCTAATAGAGAAAACTTCGGAATTTGAGTACGAAAGATCTTCGTCAACTTGAAATTTCAACCTTCTATAATAATACCATTCTTCCTCAAAAGTGATATTCATATCTACATGGGAAGCCTCAAAATTCTTCATGATTATGGAAAGATGAATCAAACCTTTAAATCCTGCAACAGACTTTCGAGTTTTCCTTAGAAGAGAAAAACTATACATAGAAGGGTAACCCCACTTACAAGAAGGGTGAGATTCCACAGACTAGACATCCTCAAGAAATAGTAAAAGGTAATACCATAACTAATTCTTCTATCAATAAATCATCCTCTTCAGTCGACATCACTCTTTTCAGTGAATTCTTTATCAACTTGATCTTCCAATATATAGAATTGAAATACAGATTTTCCTCTATGTATAACTCTGAAATACTCTAAGGCAAGACCACTTTATAAAGGAATAAAGAAACAATTCAGTGAATCATTGTGACTTCTTGATCTTAAAGGACACCGAAGAGACACAATTTATTTTTTTAAATTTATTTTCTGATTTTTATTGGGTTTTGAATAGAGTTAATAATTTAGTCTCAACTACACCCTTAGCTTTTGAAAAGAATTTTTGAATTTTTTTGCAAACATTGTCACATATGTATAGAAAATTTTCAAACATTTTAAAAAGATTTTTAAAACAAGTAAAACCCATTTTTTCAAACCTAAATAAAACTTTTTATTAATAATGTCACATAAATATATAGGTTTTTCAAAATATTTTATAAATGATTTTCAAAACATGTCAAACTGTATTTTCACAAACCATGTAAAATACTTGAAAACCATGTCAAATTTGTATATAGTTTAGAAATCATTTCAAATTATATTATACAACACTCAATTCAAAATTGTAATATGATACCCATAACCCCAAAAGTTTGAAAAAACAAGCTAGGGCTAAAGTATATATGTAATATATATGGTAGACCCCCCTATACTTAGCTTTTGCTATGTCCTCATAGCGCAAAGTGATATGAAGCCATAGCTCAACTAAGCATAAAACAATCTACAAGATTTGAATCGAGAATAAGACATGTGTAAGAATGATAAAGAATGAGTCAGAATAAATTTACAAGGAAGCCCCCTAAACTTTGGTTGTATAAAACCTAAGTAAAGGGATAGAAATGACAAAGGAGATACCCGAATAAAAGAGAAGGTATGAACAGATTCCCCCTATACTTAGGCTAAAAATAGCCTAAGCATATGTAGGAAAAAGAATAAGTATCAAAGTCAGTAAATAGGAATAATGTCAGAAAGACTAGGAATCGGTTGATGTTGAATCTTGTGATATGAATTAACATGATGGTCATGCCTTATCCGAGAAACATGAAACTGCATCTATAGGCATGAAGTCGATTATCTAATTGGAGGTTACCTTTCCTGGAATTGTAAAAATGTTTAAGTAACTCCCTGTTAACCAAAAAGGAAGGTACATTCTTTGAAATCTCTGAAATCTCTACACCACCATTCTCATGCACTTCCTTAACAATGAAAGGACCCGTCCACTTTGACCTAAGTTTTTCGTGGAAAATCTTTAGCTTTGCATTGAACAACCATACCTTTTGTATAGGGACAAAGTTCTTGCATCTAATATGTGCATCATGCCACTTATTAACTTTGTCCTTATAGATCATGTTGTTGTCATATGCTCTATTATGGATTTCCACTAGTTCATTCAGGATAAGGTCTCTACATAATTTTCCTAAGTGACAGCTCCAGTTTATCTTCTTTAATGCCCATTCAGATTTGTATACTAACTCAGCGGGCAAATGACATGGCTTGCCATAAATCATCCTGAAAGGTGAAGTGACAAGAGGTGTCTTGTTGGCCGTTCTGTAAGCCCTCAGAACTTGGTCCAACAACTGAAACCAATTCTTCCTATCTGGACGGACTAATTTTTGAAGAATTCTCTTCACCTGCCTATTTGAAACCTCTGTCATGCCATTTGATTGAAGGTGGTAAGGACTAGTATGCTCAAATCCATAGTCCTTTGATAAAGATTTCATCATACCATTCTTAAAGTGGCTACCCCAATCATATATCAACACTTTGGGCACCCCGAACTGTGAAATAATATGATCCTTAATAAACTTGCGGATAGTCCTACAATCTATGGCTCGGGTTGGAATACCCTCCATCCATCTTGACAAGTAATCAAACGCTAACAAGATGTTCTCAAAACCTTGGATATTAGGGAAGGGACCCATGAAATCTATGCCCCAAGCATCAAAAACATCACAAAATATCACAGCCTACATGGGCATCTCATCTCTAGAACAAACAGTTCCTCCCATCCTTTGGCAAACAGGGCATGACCTTACAAAATTGTAGCATCTCTAAATAAGGTTGGCCGAAAGAAACCACATTGCAATATCTTATGAGCAGTTCTTTTTCCAGAATGGTGTCCTCCAGCTTCAAATGAATGAAAATACATGAGGACACTCTGGTATTCCTCCTAAGGAATACACCTTCTCCAGATACAATTCGGTCCTTCAAAGAAAAGGAACGGATCCTCCCAATGATATTTCCTTGAATCCGACTTGAGTCGGTCTATACTGCTCCTAGTCCATCCATGGGGAACTTGCTTGGAGACAAGGAAGTTTACCATGTTGGAATACCATGGGAGTGAGTTAATAACACAAATAGACTCATCTGGGAAGGTCTCTCGAATAGGCTCAGTATCAGGGGAATCCTTTATTTCAATCCTTGAAAGATGATCAACTACTACATTTTTAATACCGTGTTTATCCTTAATTTCCAAATCAAATTCCCGAAGCAACAATATCCACCTAAGAAGGCGTGCCTTCATGCCCTTCTTTTCCATAAGATACCTAATGGCTGAATGATTGGTATATACTGTCACGTTTGATCCTAAAATCACAGACCTGAACTTCTGTAAAGCTCAAACTACTGCAAGCATTTCTTTTTCAGTCACTGTATAGTTTTTTGAGCTAGATCCAATGCCTTGCTTGCGTAGTGAATAGCAAACAGAATCCGATCTCACTGCTGCCCCAATACAGCTCCTATAGCAAAATCCGAAGCATCCATCATGATCTCAAAGGGAAGAGACTAGTCAGGAGGCTGTAGAATCGGCGAATTGCATATCTTCTTCTTAAGGAGCTCAAAGGCCTCAAGACACTTGTGATCTACAAAGAGCTCGATGTCTTCTCCTAAGAGCTCTGTCAGGGGTCAGGCAATTTTATAAAAAAAAATCCTGAATAAATCTTCTATAGAATCCATCATGCCCTAAAAATGACCTCACCGACTTAATGTTGGTTGGTGGATATAGTTTCTTGATCACGTCCATCTTGGTAGGGTCAACCTCCATTCCCTTCTTGGAGATGACGTGCCCCAACAATGCCCTCCTTAACCATGAAATGCCTTTTTCCCAGGAGAGTACCATATTTATCTCACTACATCTTTGAAGCACTCGATCCAAGTGTGCTAAACAAGAATCAAATGAATCACCATGGACCGAGAAGTCATCCATGAAAACCTATAGGATATCCCAAACCATTTTGGCAAACACGCAAATCATGCATCTCTGAAATGTACCTGGGGTGTTATACAACCTAAAAGGCATGCGTCTGAATGCGTATGTGACAAAAGGACATGTAAAAGTGATCTTTTCCTGGTCTTCAAGGGTGATGGCTACTTGATTATTGCTAGAGTACCCGTCAAGAAAAAAGAAGAACTCCTTCCCCGCTAACATCTCCAAAATCTGATCAATAAAAGGTAGGGGAAAGTGATCTTTCTTGTTCGCAGCATTCAGGCATTTGTAATCGACACAGACGCATCATGATGTAGGTACGCATGTCGCAATCTCAACTCCCTCCTCATTGGTGACCATCTGAATCCCCGACTTCTTCGGGACAATGTGTAAAGGTACCACCCATTTGGAGTCAGAGATTGGGTAAATAAAACCCACTCCACACCATTTCTCTATTTCTTTCTTAACTACTTCCCGAAGATTTGGATTGATTCTCCTCTGGAATTTACGAGAAGGTCTTGCATTATCCTCAACGAAAATGTGGTGTGAACAAAGTGCTGGGTTTATACCTATGAGATTCGACATAGTCCATCCTATAGCCTTACGGTTTTTCTCTAACAGTTCTAACAACCTCAGAGTCAGTCCTCTCCATTTCCTTTGCCCGATTAGGTACAACCACGGTCCGTCTGCCCTTGAGAGACATATGATTAACATAACTAAATGGAAAGATCTCGTGCCCAGATAGTAGAGAATCTGAGTAGTACACCTGATCTAACATATGCAGTTGTTGTGGTTTGTTTAGGCTCTGCCATTCTAGCCAATACATCTTGTAATGGTTCTTCTCGCTCTTCTTCCTCTCCATTACAATTCTATCTGTTAGGAGGCATCTTATATGTGTTTTCGTTACCTTCATTAAACAAAGGATTGGAGTGAGATGTAGAGGAAGAAAACAAAATTAAGTCGAGATCACCAAGGCAATGCTCTTCCTCAATAAGTAAAGAAGGTATATAGGAATTGTTCGGGATATAACCAACCCCAATAAGAGAATCATGATACTCCGGTTCAAAAAGAGGATTATATTCCAATCGGGATGGTCTAGCTAAAGAAGTAGAAGAGGGGAGCTGGACTGGTGAAGATGTGGTATTTGGGTGGTTCAATGACAAGCTCGCAAAATCTGAGCAAATATCCGACCAATTATCCATCTTCGAATTTCAAAAGAAAGGAAACTTAGAGCATGCTCGTTACAAAAGAATCTAGTTCTACTGAGCACTTGAATATGCAGAATTACACAAGCAAATCAATCAATCCAAACCCTTGTGAATTCTCCAACTCAACTCTAAACACCGAGATGATAGCCTTATTATCTTATCAAATTTTAATTGGTGATCAAATACAAATCTTATCAAAGTTACAAGCTGTTAGGTTCCTAAATTTCCTTATAAACTGTCGTGTTTCCTATGACTAGTTGCACCCACTCTCAACCAGTATGAAGTAAGTCGGACCGTATAAATACGGCTACCCATTTACTTGAGAACCGGGCCTTACACAGTGTCCTCCAAACCTTCCACTCTTCTAAGGAAATCCGGACCATTTACCGGCTACACGTAGATCCTCATTGAGAAGCGGCTAGTCATTTTTATGGAACCAGTAGTTCACACAATAATTCATGGCATGGATCTATCCTAATGTTGTCCCTCTCTCATTGATAAGTACCTGCAAACAAATGAGGGATTTGTACACCAATAAAACAAGGTTGCTTTTATTCCAATTTATTTAGGTCGACTTGCATCAATTCAGTCCCGATTTTAAGAGTTTGCTTATCACTTGAATTTAAGTGACCACAATCACCGTCTAATGTACAATCCCTTTTCCTTTATCCTTAAGTTGTTGAAAACTGGGTGAGAAAACAAAAAACGGAATGCAATCAAAAATCAATGATGCATGCAGTCGTTAGGGATACTTACAATGCTTCCCAGCTCTCTCCATGTGGATGTAAAATAGAATTTTTAAATCTAGCTATATGATGTAAGTCGAGAAATCACACCTAAACAAAAGTTCTATTAGTGGTGAAGAATCCAATTAATTTGACTAAATAGAACCTATGCTACGTGCGTCTATGAATCTCCTAAGATTTTTGCAATTGTGAATCTTATAAGATTTGTGTACTGTGTCCTAAATTATGAAATATATCAAACAAAGATGACCTATGATATTTCTATTTGACGTAAAGCAATGATCTAAAATGTCACTCAAGTCGAGAACCACTCCCGACACAACCACTCATAAGAATAAATAAAGTTAAACATGACTTCTTTATACACATGAGATCTCAATTGAGAACTGCTTTTAATGGGCAATTAATTACACTTAATGAAATAAATTTCAATTTAAGCTAATTAATCTCTCAACTATTTTAATTGTCTCGTGGACTCTCCACCAAGTAGCTCCAAGCTTCTTGCCTCATAAATCCTCCAAAAATTATGGACTCCACGAGCCTATCACAAAATAATACAAATATAATAGAAAATTCTAGAGAGATTTGAATCAATCAATTAAAAAGATATCTCAATACAATATAAAGACAACAGTAATACAAAATAAGCTCAAAGATAATTGTACCTAAAAATCACTAAATAAATATTTGATACTACAAATAATCACAAAATGTACTGCATCCCCGACAGCGGTGCCATCTGATGAAGTGCTAAACATATGAATTAAAATCGATCCAATTAAAGATCTCCACGAGGAGGATTCAGCTTTGATTTTTATCCTGAGAAGTCCATGGTTGAACATAAGGACACAAGCAATTTGTTGGTTAAACTTATATATCAAACAATTTAAATTGCAATTGCAAGACCAATTATATTGAGTGGATGCACAAATCACAACAATACAGATTTTTAATACATTTTTATGCAATTAAATCAAATGCAGACAATAGTATACAATCAACACAAATATGACAACCACACTATAAGCACTCAACAAATAATTCAGATTAATCATAAAAATACCCAGAATTGATTGATTATTAATTAAGGAAATGATTAGACAAAATGTGATATAAGTGTCAGAACCTACTCAACATGAGTTAAGCTTTCACTATGATGCTTAATAGTGACATCGAGCAATTAAATCATTTGATGACCTAATAATAGTGATTAAAATTAACTAACAATAGATCATGAAAAATCAAAGTGACTCATAGGTTCAATTGATCACTCAAATTGCGTTTTCAATAATGTTGAACGATATAAATGAGAACTTAAATCAACTAATAATTTTTACGTAAAATTTAAAAAAATTAACATCAAGCATGCCAAGAGATGGAGCATCAAACAAGCTTTCAAATGAGACCAAAATCACACTGATTGGATTTAAGGATAAAATGATATTCAACAATGAATCCATGGGCATAAATGTAAGAAAAATGTCCAAGTTTTAACAAATCAGGACAAACAGTTACAAATACGTAAATGAAATAACCCACAAGGTTAATAAGTAAATTACACAAGGACGGAAGGGCTTATTTGTAATTCTTAGAAAGATGAGGGCATGTTCTGTAAAATATTTAATAGCTCGCGTAAAGCACGTGACCGTCTAGGCTCGGACGTGGAGGCTCGGTTCCATGTGTCAACTTTTGATGCTCCTCTGGTGGATAGGAATGAGGCTCGGACTGAGGCTCGGTTCCAGATCTGAGGTCTGAAATGTTGCTTTGGTTAGCAACGTGGCTCGAATGCAACCATCGGATTAAACCCAATATAAGGCATCCAATGACATCTGCTCCTCAACTGTTCTTCAGATCCGTCGCACGCGGCGACTCTATGGGCTGTACTCCGATGAAACTGGTTCTGCTCCTTCGTGCTCCTCTTTGCTACCTGAATATCTAAAGATCTTCGGTAAGGCTCTGCGAAGATTGTTGAGGCTTGAAGAAGACACGAAGCTTCCTGGATAGCTCAGTTGATGAAGCTTCACCAGAGAGGAAATGGGAGACCGGAGCTAAACTTCAAACTCCGAACATTGAAGTTCATTGAGAACCTGCAAGGTTAGCAACAGAAGAACAAACACCTGCGAGCATTTTAAAGGGTAATATGAACGAAATAAAGGGATCTGCAAAGGTGCTGGATCAAGCCCTAATGGATTGTCTTCTCCATGTAGAAGAAGACAATGGCGTGAAGTGAACACAGAGATGAAGACGTGAAACGATTAACTTGGGATGCATGCGTGAATCATGGATCAAAGATGGAGGTGTCCAGATATCAGATCAGGAATTAAGCAATAAAGATTAGGCGAAATAAAATAATGAAGATTTGAGAAAAATTAATTAAGGGAATTCACCTGGATCTGGAAATTGAAGATGAATTGATTTCAATTGAATCTTAAGCTGAATAAAGAAGCTTGAAGCTTCATAGTCTTCACTTGAAGTTCTCGGATAAGGAACTAAGCTCGAACAACCATGAACTGGGTTGTAACTTGGTGTAAGAACCAAGGATCTTGTAGGAGCTTAAGCCCTATCGTCGCTCGATCTCAGTCTCTCTCTCTCTCTCTGTCATCGAAGAGGCAATATGGATCGGGGAAAACTCTCACAAGGGCAGATAGCCAGAGCTTATGGCTGGTGATGGCTTTTTAAAGGAGGAATACGACAGAGGTTGCTGACTCCAGGTTGTGGTTTCAACCACCACCATTGACTGGGTGGCTTGGGTTAGGGTGAAAACGGAAGTTGGCGGGAGTTAGGGTTGAATGGCGAAGTGATTAGTGAAGGTTTCGAGGGTAGTTTGTGTGTATGGAGGTCGGCGTGATTGGAAGAAGTTGCCATGGGACAAAGAGTTGCGATGTTTGGCAGAGGTGACTAGAGGTTAGGGACGAGGCAGGTACCCTTGGATCATAAGATCCAACACCTGCAGTGAAGGCACATACGATTGGCCTTGATGCGTCTGATCAGGAGGCTATTAAACGGTGGATGACTAAGCGTAGATCTGTGGCTTAGATTTCTTGATAGAAGGCGATCGTGCGGTCCAAAGATAGGTGCCAACATGCAGTGGTGATTGCGTCTGATGAAGATTGTCAGACAACGCAGGAAAGGAGACGGGTGGCTAGCCAAGAACGGGCCATGTGAGCGGCTGAGGACGTGCCACATGTCCTAATGAGATTTGAAGAAAATCAATAAATCAGAGATAATTAGGAAAGAATTTGTTAGAGAGTGGATTAGGAAAAATGGTAAACAAGAAAGTTGTAGATCTCGATAAGATCTACAACTTTCATGTAGAAGTCAAAGAGATCAGAGGTCATTTGTTTATAGATAAAAATAAAAAACTTAGAAGAAACAATATAGAACATTTTCTTTTGATTTTCCTTTTATATAATTTTTGTATTTTTATTTTATTTTATGTTATTTATTTATATACAATTTTATTCTGATTTTATGTAATTTTAAATGAGGAATAAATACATAATTACTAAACCATATCAATATATAATAATTAGTGTTAATTATTTACAACATACAAATTAGTAATTAGTGTTAACTAGCCATTGAATCTTGTGATTGACTTAAGTAAGAGAGATAATAATGATAATTAATGATGATAAATCTGGGATTTATCACTCTATACTCAGGGATCCTCACCATCAAGTGTCATCATATCGGAGGATATCACACATTGAGGTCGGTCCTTCTTCCTCTTCTACAACGGTAGCATTAGCAGAGTCTTCATCTGCCGATATGAGCATCATCTGCCATAAGCTAGAGCAGATGGAGTTAATTGTGGAGAAGACGTGACAGGGCCTCGACAAGCTCAACAAGATCGATGAGATGGCCCAAACACTGAGTGACCTGAAGACTCAGATCATGTAACTCTAAGAGGCATGGACGACTTCTCAACAAAGGCCTCGGTTCACATGCTGATCTAGGGAGAAGTTCGTCATAGCCCTCCGCCTCATATTGGCAAGTCCATCACATCCAGGCAGAGCCCGTTCAGTCTCTCCTGCAGTACCATCTACCACCACCACCTTCAGACACTCAGATGATGGTGTATCATCCGGATCAGCCATTGGCATCCCTTCCCCCTCCAGTACATGAGTAGCAAGAGCCGTTGATGGAAGTCAACGAGATTTGGTACTCCCACTACCAACAGCAACCCAGGATCCGTCGTGACCACCCAGGCTTTCGATGATCTAATGGAGGTGCTCAATCCCAACAACAACCTCTGGTACAGGAAGGGCATGGCGCCCGACAACAACCCCAGTACTCCCAACAGCAGCAGCAACATGGTCCTCCACCCCCATACTAGGGTCAACAGTGGAGGCAATAGTAACAGCCTCATCACCAGTATCCGCAACCTCCCTCTCACTCATACCACTAGCAGTAGCAGAGCTAGACTCATTTCTAGAGAGGCAACCCATCCGGTTCTCATGCACACTCATATGAGAACCCAACCATAGATGATCTCGAACGCATGCTTTCCGAGCAGCAAGCTACTTTTCGGCAAGAGATGGATGATTTCCGACATGAGATGAGAGAAATAATCAAGGGCAAGGATGCCATACCTGCACAGATTGAGCCCAACCCTAATAACCTGAAGTAAAAGTCTGAGCATGTACAATTTACATAGACTACCACTTCTAGTGAAGTGTTAGATGTCATTCATTATTTATTTGATGCTAATTTTGTGACACTTGGGAGCAGTAAGAAGCTAATTGGCGGCAACTCATCTAGGGGACATCCTGATGGAGATTCGAGGGTGCTAGATGGAGTCAAGAGCGGTGCTGATGCCACTAATTATGATGTTGATGGTGGCCCTGAAGCCACCAAGGATGATGATACCTACAATGGTGTTGATGCCGTCGTATCTCTAGCTGCTTCAGATGGTGGTGCTGATGCCACCAAATTACCAGATGTTAGGCCAGAGTGCAGTGCTGATGCCGACAGATCAGATGTTGTCGGTGGCACTAATGTCACCAAAAGTCATTCAATTGTGTTGCCTTCCTCTTCTTATGTAACTAAGGATGTTTTGAGAAAAAACACAAAAAATGGAAAAACTTTGAAAATAAAAAATATGAATAAAGGAAGGTTTCTGTATCTCCTTTGGATCCATCTGTTGAGATTGATGATGTTTGCGTGGATTTCAGCCTTATGAATGCTCAGAAGCCTACTCCTACTCCTAAACCTCATTTTTATGAGGAGGGTCCCTCTATCCCCTTTCCTCAAGCACTCCGCTTAGGGAAGGACAAAAAAATCAGAAAATCCAAAAAAGAGACAATAGATAGAGTTCATCGAGCAGATGATTGACAGATTTCAGATCCAGGTGACTCTTCAGGAGGCACTAAAGCACATCCCTCTCTTCCAAAAGAACCTCAGAGAGAAGACCACCATCCGTAGGAAGAAGAGGCACAACCATAATGCCAAAATTCATGGGCTCACTCGTTCCACTTGCTTTGCCATTCAGAACTGATTGCCAGCCAAGAGACCTGATGCATGGGCTCCATATGTCAGATGCCACATCCATGAGAAGTGGTTCGATCTGACTTTATTAGACAGTAGATCCTCGATGAATCTCCTCTCAGCTGCCTTACTTGACCATTTCGTGTTTGGTCCTCTTAGACAAAGCAGGATAGTTCTCCAGTTTGCAGATAGATCTATCAAGAGGTCGAAGGGATTATTAAAGGACATTGTCATCGCAATTCACGGCCTGAAATTACCTGTGGACTTCATTATGTTGGACATGGAGATCCCTAAATGTGTGACCGTTACCTCTATCATTTTAGTATGACCTTTCTTGTCCACAACCAAGGCAGTGTCCGATCATGATAGCAGGAAGGTATACTTTCACGTCGAAGGCAAAAGTATACAAATAAAGATGATTGAAGAATTGAGAGCTAAAGATTTAGCTTGCTCCGAGCCGAGTTCAGAGCAGATGGCATATTTAGAGCTAGACGTCCATCATAAGTGTAATTTTGTGATCACATATGAGGAAGCTGTTTGTACAGACTTGATTTCATGAGCTCTTGTCATACCTTCAGAGTCATTAGAATTACAGATGCTGGCAAATGAGAGTTCATAGATCACACTCGTGACACATGATACCTTAGAGGTGAATGATTGTGATCTGGCTAGCAAAGCAGAGTATATTTTATGTGATTTCGATTCAGATCCCTCGGGCTCAGACACTGGTTTTGATTGGCAGGATTTTGATGATTATTTACCGTGTCTGATGTCCATAGAGTCCATAGCTAGGGCAGAGATTGAGCTAGTACATTTGATAAACATACTAATAGGACCGTCTTCATCAGATTCATTGATTCAGTGCGAGTTCTCCCATGCAGACTTGGTAGACTTCACTTAGACTTTTCAGAGACCAGATCTTCCAGCTCCCACATGCCCGGAACTGAAGACCTTGCCACATAGCATGAAGTGTAGATTCCTTGTAGGTGAGCCAAAAATGTTACTAATCATTATCTCAATGGATTTGACTGATGACCAAGAATCTTGTTTGATAGAGGTTTTGGAAAGAAATCGCAAGGTAATCAGATGGACTGTAGCTGATCTCTAGGGGATAAGTCCGGCCCTGTGCTTTCACCACATATATCTCGAGGATGATGCCAAGCCATCACGTGAGTTTCAATGTAGGCTGCACCCGAATCTTTGAGATGTAGTCATGAAGGAAATATCTAAGTGGTGGAGTGCTGATTTTATCTACCCCATCTCCGACTCCAAATGGGTTAGTATGCTACATGTGGTACCCAAGAAGATGAGTATCACTACAGTTGTGAATAAGTCTGGAGAGGAGATAGCTACCTGAGTACCCACTTCTCCGAGGGTCTATGTGGACTATAGACGATTGAATCAGGCCACCAAGAAGGACCACTTACTACTTCCATTTATTGATCAGATCATGGATAGGTTAGCTGGGAGGAGTCATTATTGTTTCCTTGACGAGTACTCAGGGTATAGTCAAGTGGCCATAGCACTCGAAGATCATGAGAAAACGATGTTCACCTGTCTGTTCGTAACATATGATTTTAGACGGATGCTCTTTGGATTATGTAATGCCCGGCTACATTCCAGAGGTGCATACTTTCCATTTTTTTGGTCATGGTGGGTGAGTGTTTAGAGGTCTTCATGGATGACTTTTCGGTCTATAGCGATGGGTTTGATGCTTGCCTTGCTTGCCTAGACCGAGTACTTCAACGCTGCATTGAGGTTCACCTAGTGTTATCTTGGGAGAAGAGTCATTTCATGATGACTCAAGGGATGGTCCTTGGTCGCATCATCTCCAACAGGGCCATGGAGGTTGATCCGGCCAAGGTGGATATCATCAAGAAGCTCACTACACCATCCAATTTGAGATAGTTGCGGTCTTTTCTGGGGCATACCAATTTTTACCGATGGTTCGTACAAGACTTCAGTCAGATTGCATGACCGCTAATCAATTTACTCGTGAAAGACAACGAGTTCCTTGTAGATGATAAGTGTCTTTCACATTTTGAGACTCTCAAGAATTTGGTTGTGCAGGCTCCTATCCTTCAATCACCCAATTGGTCTCTCCCATTCGAGATAATGACAAATTCTTCTGTTTTTACCGTAGGGGCCGTACTTGGACAGAGGAGGGATAATTTTCCATTTGCCATAAACTACGCTAGACGGACTTTGGATGCCGCATAATAGAACTACATCGTGACTAAGAAGGAGATGCTAGCTGTAGTATCTGCTCTAGATAAGTTTCGATCTTATATTCTTGGATCTAGAGTGACTATCTATACAGATCACACTGCCATCTGATACCTATGGCCAAGAAGGATGCCAAAGACAAATTGACTAGATGGATCCTTCTACTTCAAGAGTTTGATATTGAGATTAAGGATAAATATGGAGTAAAGAATGTGGGCGGATCACCTCTCCCGATTAGAGCATCTTGAGAATTCTGATATGACCACACCTATCACTAAGACATTCCCGAACGAGGCGATTCTTGCTATCACCTCGCTCCCATGGTATGCTGACATTGTGAACCATCTTGTTGACAAGAAATTCCACAAGGTTAGCCCTGACAGCGACTTGAGACCTTCCTTGCGAAGGCCAAATCATATCATTTGGAGGATCCCACCCTTTACCACGAAAGGGGGTGGGGGATAGTTTTTGGCATCGATGTATTCCTCAGGAGGAGCACCATAGCGTCCTCACTTATTGCCACAAGCTTGAGGCAATTGGACATCACTCTAGGAGACTGACAACGTAGAAGGTTGTCTAATCCGGCCTTTGGTGGCCTACCCTCTTCAAGGATTCAGATGAATTTGTGAAGAGGTGTATTGACTGTCAGAGGATGGGCACTTGTGGACAGAGAAATATGATGTCGATGCAGCTTATTCACTTCTATGAGATTTTTGACGCATGGGGCATCAATTTCATGGGTCCATTCCCTGAGAGTTGGGTATTTGAATACATTTTGTTGGTTGTGGATTACGTGAGTCATTGGGTTGAGGCCATCCCCGCCCAAGACGCAGATGCAAAGTCTGTTTGCAAATTTTTGAGGAAGAATATCATATCACGGTTCGTGGTACCTAGAGTCTTAATTTCTGACGGGTGGGGGAGGGGGGACTAATTTTATCAATGACAAGGTAAGGGCACTTTCTAACAAGTTCAGCATAGACCATAAAGTTGCCACTCCATACCATCCATAGACGTATGGTCTTGTCGAGGTTTCAAATAGGGAGATTAAGACTATATCGCAGAAGGTTGTCTGTCCAGACCGAAATGATTGGTCACAGCTTTTGGACTCAGTCTTGTGGGCCTATAGGACTCCTTTTAAGAAACCTTTGGGTACCTCTACTTTCTGACTCATTTATGGCAAGCCATGTCACTTACCTGTTGAGATCAAGCATAAGTCACTTTGGGTAGTCACATAGATACTATTGGATCCTGAGAGCGTAGGAGATCAGAGGAGAGCAGAATTGGCAGCCCTGAAGGAGTTGAGACATACAACTTTCGCAAGTAGCCTACAGTATAAGGACAGAGTAAAAATATGGCATGATTCTCACATCAACCATAAGCAGTTTGAGCCAAACCAGAGAGTATGGCTATTTGATTCTAGGTTAAGATTATTTCCAGGGAAATTACAAAGTAAATGGAAGGGATAATATTTGGTCCGAAAGGTGCATGACAACGGTTGCATTGATATGTCCGAGTTGTCTTTTGAGTCCACATTTCGAGTCAACGGTCAATGCCTGAAGCCATATCGTGATCATGATCCAATGACCTTTGATGTTGCCCCTATTCATTTTGTATGAGTTGTGTTCCTTGAATGACATCATCTGCATCTCATACCTGATTTTCACTTCTACTCTGCCTCTATATAGATCCATACTGTCTATATCATTCATTCATTTTGTAATACCTCAAATCCATCTTGTGATTTTGCTATACTAAGGATGCACTTTATCCTAAGTATAGGGGGTATTAAACCGTGATTATTCACTTTTCTATTACCTCTATTTTTATTGCCTATACTTAGGCATATCTTAGCTTAAGTATAGGGGAGGTAATATCTGTACATTCTACTCCTCGATTTTCCCCTATATATATAGTCTTCTACACTTAGTATTATTTGATCCAATGTATAGGGGGAGCATCGACTTCTATTGATTTTATTTTTTCATTATTTTGAATCGTTGCAGTATAGAATTCTTTTCACTTCTCTGTACTCGGCACGAGTTATATCTTCCTTCATCGCTCTTTGATCACTCTAAGGACATCGTTCGGGCCAAGTAAAGGGAGGTGTTGTATATAATATATATATATACTTTAGCCATAACTCGTACTTTGTGTGTGTTAATAACATGGATATTATTTATAAAATAGGAATAAAAATATTTTGAAAAATGTTTTAAAAAATGCTTTGTAAAAACCTTTAAAAAAATTACTTTTGTACACATTTTGTAAAAAATATTTTATTTGCAAAATGTTTGTAAATTATTTTCAGTATCAAAATTAGGTATACTATACAAAATTTTTGAAAATTATGTGAAAATAAAATATATGCAAAAATAATTTGTAAAATTGTTTGTAAATGTTTGTAAAATAGTTTTGAAAATCTTTTGAAAAAAGTTTGAAAAATATTTTGAAAATATTTGCAAAATTGTTTTGTCACATAGGAAATAACTTATGGGGTATAAAAATTACTTGTATATAAATAATCTACCCCTAATTCTTTGTACATAAATGCCCTTAATAAAGCCAACTTGAGATCTTGTAATTTAAATCCATTTGTATATAAAACTTGTAACACAAACCCTTTTGTAAGTATGTATACATCTTTGTGAAAACCTTTATTTCTTTAACTTTTTCAAAAATACCTAAAAATTTGAAAAATTTAAAATTCCATAAAAATTTGAATAGTTTAAAAAATTCCCATGAAAAAGAGTTTTTATAAACACTTGCATGTGCATTCTTCAGAATCATGGTTGACATTTAAACTAGTCTGTATAAAAAAATGAAGAATAGAGCTTGGTTAAGACCTTAATCCACTTAACTTCAAAGGAACCTTATAACGACTTAATTCTTTAAGTCCCTAGGCTATGATCACATGTCAACTTGATTGACCTAAGTAGAGCACTTAACAACACACGCATGACTTTCAGAGACAATGGCTTGACTTGGACATAGCTCAACACAGATGAGGTGATGAGGAGGCAGAATCCTTTGGCTTGGAGTAGCATACAGGTGTAGTACAACTAGCAGGAACCACTCATCCTCCTCTAGGGAGGGAAGTGCACCTCAACCTGGTCTTTTAGCATTGAGGTCTAAAGATAGGATGATGTGGGTTGCAATAAAGCTTCAAAACATGGATAGTTTACTGGTTCAAGATGAAAAACTCCTTATGTACATGCTGCACCTTATAGATATGTTATAAATATGACAAAAAAGTGCAAAAATACAAAAGCTCCAAAAGGGGACATGGCTGATTGAAAATAAAATGCTTGCCTGAGTGTATATAGATGAATAAGCAAAGCTTATGTATTCCACCATCTCATTTCATGGAAGCTTGCAGCTGGAGATTTAGCTACACTGTTTAAGCTACAAGGGATGCGTGGCTACACTGGTCATGGTACATTCTCTCCTTTTCCCCTCTTCTTGAGCTGGTTGTACTTGAACTTAGAAGGGAATACCCTGCTCCTCGAGGAAAGAGTTTCTATATTGGGGGATTAGAGTTACCTTGTTGAGAGAGGTCATTTATTTGCCATTTTTGAGGTGGGGATATATATATATATCACTTAGACAGTATGGGAAAAGATTCATAGTCATTGAGTTTGCATATGTAGACTTGTTTTGACCTGGTTGTTAAGGAGAACTGACTATAGAATTGTGGAACTTGAAGGCTGTTAAGTCTAAAACCCGTTTCCCGATAAGGTTCCACCAAATTAATAATCCAAAGTTCTGACCGAGTTCCATACTTTAATTTCATGAAGAGAAGTTTAATAATCAACTACGATTCTTCCTTTTTCTTTTCTTTTTATTTCACATCTTTTCCAAATAAGTGTTTGCTAAGGGACTAGCAAAGGTAAACTATAAAGGGATGATGAATCTACGATTCTGGTTCTTTATTCTTTTATTTTAGCCGTATCTTTTAGCAAAAACATCTATAAATATATACAAATCAAATAAATTACCACTAACCACACTCTTGTTAATATTGTATAATTAACGCCTTTTCCAAAAATAAAAGAATAAAGAAGAAAAGAAAAATATAAGAAGGATGTAATTATTTAATAACTACATACTGACCCATACCCCGAGAGAAGGTCAATTATTAACCTGATCGACAAGAAATAAGTAGGGGGAGATAGGATCTTTGTATATATTATGCATTTTATGTACATATCATTCCTTTATTTTATTCTAGTAAAAAAGACTTCAAAATAAATTATTTTCTTAATAGAACTTGTAAATAAAAATATTTTCTAAATAATAAAAATAGTTGCAACATGATTTGATGTACATAGTACAAATAAATACCACTCACAAAAGCCACCAAACAAGAACTTAGAAGATCAATTCCGGTTCCTTATGAATTCAAATTATTCTAAAATCACCCTTATTGGACTATAAATTAAATCATCTTTAAAATGAGGGTGGTTTCATAAATTTAGAGTTTTGGTGTAAAAGTTAGCTTTTTGGGTGCTATAACCATATAGTACCTATACCTGTAAATATATTTACTTAATTATTTTTATATACATAATTTGTGTATATTATACTTTTATCTATTTGTATATACTCTTAATAATATTATAAAAATAAAATAAAAATCACAAAAACACAAAATAAATTGAAAATAAAATCAAAACTTCATTGTACAATAGCCACACTTGTACATATTGTACAAACTACCTATTTAATTAGCATTTTTATTTAATTCATAAAAATAAAATAAAAATTCTTTATAACCATTAAATTTTGTTTTAAGTATATAAAATATAAAATAAAGGACATTTGTGTAAAAATAATAAAATAAAAAAGAATAAAAATATATAGGTTTACCATACCTATATATAATACATTATGTTGTAATACCATATATGTGAATTTACAAAAATAAATAAAAATCTCGGGAAAATAGTTTAAAAAATAATATTTTTTTATTTTATTCATTTTTTTAAATATACTATTTTATTTTTAATTTAATTCATTTATTTCCCTATTTTGGTGTGTAGCCTTTTTTGCCCCTATTCTACACTGCTTCCCATTGGTCCGCCTAGGACTGTTGACCCCAGTCAACAGGTCCCCTGCCTTTACTTTTTTCCTCAGGTTGGGTTCAACACCAACTTCCCCCAATTATGCAGACACGACCCGATCAACTATGCCCTCGCTCCTCCGCCCCCGATTGAACACTATGGATCCCTAATCCACGCCAGAGCATCATCTCCAGGACATGTACCTCGGTTCGCGTGATTTCGCTCGATCCTTCTCGAATTCGAGGCTCCTATAAAACCAAATGCACCTCTTCCATTCCTACCATCTTTGGCTAGTCCACCACCTCCGTTGTACACAAACCCTTTCCCAGAGTGACAGTAGTGCGAGAGGGCTAGCAGGGATGGCTTGGACGCGAGTATGACCTAGGTCTAGTGGCATCTCCATCGTGCTCCACCGCAAGGAGCTCAGCCTTTGTCTACACCACCCCATCAAGGTTCTGACCCTCGGAGGCCCTTCATCTCCACCCCAGGTGGCTTCACTCACCCATAGGTACCCATTACAGATCCATGTTGCTCACTTTAGCTCGATTTCTTCACTCGGTGCAGGGAACCTACACTCAACCCTTTCACCTGATTGACCGACCATTTTGTACTCGACACACACCCACACGCTCTCTCTTCACTTCTCCATCTCACTCCACACCCTACTTATCAACCCAATCACGGGATTAGGTCGAATCTCAGGCTCGTTCCTTCACCCGACGCAGGACCTGACTCACACACATCCCCCTCGTTCATTTGGTACTTCTAACCCCTTGCCGAGTTCCTTCTTTGAGCATAACCTCTCGTACAGGACCATGACCAAAGACAACCTCTCATGGAGGTCATTTTGCACATGTACTTCAGTCCAGGAAGTTCCTGAACCCCTTTGCCTCTCCAGGACTCATCTCGAGGTCTTGAACCCTATTGAGTGCACCAACAGCTACGGACAACCACGAGCGATGTTTTTCCCATCTGAGCTGCCTTGGAGGTCATCAGAAACCCACTCAATTGCCGTACAAAACTCGTCGGAGGCTAGTTCTTCCAGAAGTCTCCCCGATTGTTGGATCAGGGGTTCTCCTAGTTCTAATCTCGTGCGTCGATTTTGGAGACCCCCCTGATCATCCGATCATCTGGAGAATCGATCCCCATCCACTCATTGCCGAAGCGATACCAGCAGATCGGGACTGTTCATCATAAGTGGATCCTCCCCAATCGTCCATTCATGTCGAGCCAGAGCCGTCAGATCTGAGTAGTGCCACGTGTCGTATTTTCCTTATTTGAAAAATAAAAAATTTGAAAAAATTAAAAATCACTAAAAGATAATAAAAATCCTTTGATTTTTGAATAGCCTACTTAGTTTTTAATTGTGCTCTTGAGTTCGACACTGGTCGCTATACTAGGTTAATAAATAAATTTTCATTGCTTGTTTTCATTGATCGTGAATCTGGTTTGACTTACAACGACACTGAATTAATCAACTTAACTCGAATCGGATTGTGCCCTCATCATTCTTATTTTCTAATTTTTCTATTAGGCCACGTGGCTCCATCTGATCAAGCCATGTGGTTGGGCCCTTTATCGCCACCCGTCCTAGCGCTCAGCCGTTAGATGCGATCCTCTAGATGGCATCAAGACTGCTCATCTCCACCTTGTCATATGCCTTTGAATCAGATTGCCTGACGTGGCTACTCGGACCTGCGCGACGTCTTAAGGCTTGGTCCAAGCCTCAGCCCAAGCTACCCCCATCGCCAACGACCCACTCTGACCAGGTATCTTTTTTTCCTTCTTCTTCTTCTTCTTCTTCTTCTTCTTCAATGTTTTCTCTTTATTTTCCCGTCTCACTCGATTCACCTCATCGTCGCCCGACCATCATCCTAGCTCTGCAACACCATTAACACCTTCACCGACCCCTCCGCTCGCCCTCTTCCCTTCTCCATTGCCGCGACCACCTCACTCCCCTTCTTCTCCAGTTCACCAAAGAAGAAGCCCAGGTCCTCCTCTACTCCACCTCCATGGGACCTCCACTTCACACACATGCCCCATCCATGCATGCTTCGGCTATTCTTACCAACTGCAATACCACCATCTTCTATGGTCAGAGAAAGTACCCCAACCTCGATCTCCTTTGTCTCCTCCGACGAGCCTCCACCACCAGCTCTATCGTCCCTTCGCCAGCCCAGCTACTTGATACCAGTGCCTTTATCGGATGTCTTGGAAGCTCCCCCGAGTTTCACGTGTATTAGTGGAGCAAGGAGAAGGATATGGAGCCTCACCAGAGATCCATCCTTGTCGCCACCCTCGCAGTCGTGGATTCATCACATTACAAAATCAAGGTTGAAAAAGAAATATAATTTACAAATCTAAATTTGTTTGGGAATATTACATTTTTAAATCCCAATTTACATAATGTTTTTACTAGAACTATATTTTAATGCATAGCAATCAAGTAAGTTTTGTTATGAAAATCATTGAAAAAGCACAACACATGGAAGTAAAGATCCAACTTTACGAAAAAAGGTATTGATGATACTTTCTGAATAAAATAATTAAGAGTTATTAAATATATTTAAAATTTTTATTAAGATTTATTAGAAACGAAAGTTAGTTTTGTAAAAAACAATATCGCACCTTTGTAAACAAACAAAACAGGAAACACATGCCACATAAAAGTGGTCCACCTCAATTTTTTAAAGTTGAAAACACGCTACAAAATAGGGACGGTTGTTGTATCCATTGAAGCTTGATATAAGGTTAAATATATTGGTCTTCCTTGTAGATAGAAGGACCATGTCCTATTGGAAGTCTTCATAGAGAAACTTCAAATGGGACTCCTTTATGAGTCCAGGAAGGCCGTCTCATTTTGTAAAAAATACACGTCCTTTAGTAAAATAAGTAAAAAGTTTGTATTATTTGGTGCAGTTTTGATGTTTGTTAAAAAAATACAATGTAAAGTTTTCTATTTATAATGTGCAATTTTGTGTTAAGCAGTTATAACACAAATTGTTTACTTACTTAATTCACTAAAATTATTGTGTTTTCTACAAAATGGAGGTAGCCTTCCTCAGGAAAGGCCATGTCCCATTGGAAGGGGCCCATATTTGAGTTACCTACACAGGGGTAGGTAACTTTCCTACACCCGTCCATTTTTTCCTCTATTTATTTTGATTTTTTTAAAATAAATCCTTGAGGGATTTACTTAAATATTAAGCAGAATATGTATTTCAATTTTCGTGTAAAACCGACATTCCTAATATATCGATCTGAAAGGGTCGATTTCTGCAAATTTGAAACCGTTAAAATTTGACTATCCTGATGGATAAGTTAGAAGTCTCGAATTAAGTTGAAATTTGAATGACGGTACAATGAAATATTGTTGACCTAAATCACCCAGGGATTTATTATATGTACATTATCTATATGGGATACTCACACATGTACCCTTAAAAATGTAGTCATACATAATCTTATATATGAAGCTTTGTATTAGCATCCTAATACTTGGAAAGTTGTTTCATATTTTATATGAATATATAGTTAATTTACTTTGAAACTTAATTGACTACAGTTGATTTTACTGTATTTACAAAATATGAAATTTTAATCAGTCTAATGATGGATTTATATCTTCTTCAACTACATTTCTCTCTTTTTAAGAGCTCTAACTAGACACAGAAATCGAAGAGAAGGTCCCTGAGGATGTAAGAAGTTCATCAAGGCCTCAAAAAGATATATTAGTTGTGGGATGCATCTTCTTACTCGATCAGTTTCCGACCATGGGTTATTGCGAGAGAATTGCAGCTGCAAATACCGGATCGAAGAACAGAAGAGAACTGTTTTTCATAGGTGATTTTTGCATAAAAGTAGTTTTGGGTTTGGGTGGTCTCGATAAAGTAAGCGCTAGCCTATGCCCTTGGATCGAGCAAGAGCAGATGCGAAGGGCCTTCGTATATAAAGTTAATGTTTTTACTAGTAAATACGAATTTTCTTACAAATGTAATAACCAAATGGTTAAAAGTTAATAAAGAGGTAAAGGTGTAAAAGCTAATTTAGAATGATCGAGTTGTAAATACAAAACATGAAAGAGCTAAATACTTTCTTTATGACAAGTTACTTGTTGTATCGACGAACCCTGCTTGGAATCATCGATTCAATTGATTATTTGAAATCTGATGTAACAACATGAAACTTTTTATGATACCAATAAAAATATTGGAATAAATGAACGTATATGTTACATAAAAATAGTAATAATAATAATTAAATAGGATAGAGGTTTGATGTATACGTTCTCCACCATATGTATTAACATACATGTTGCTATGTAATAACCCATATATGGGAGAGCATCCTCGTAAAATTCTCATAAAATATATTAAAAAAATAGACATGAGAGGGGATTGATGTACATGAGAGGAATGGAGAAAAGGAGGGACACCATGCATGGAAAAAAATAATATAAGGGAGATGGGCAAAAGTTTTTTTCGCATGGAAGGCACATAGGCAATATGTTTCATGGAAGTAAGGAGATATGACGTAGTGGTACACCATAGTTTCCTACTTACTATAAATAAGAGGGGTTATATGTGAGTAAAAACATCTCAAGGCAAGAAAGAAAGAGCATGGAGAATGCTAGAGTGCTAGAGAGAGAGAGAGAGGAAGAGAAGTAGAGAAACCTATATATGGAAAGAATTATGAAGAGATAATTGAGTGACAAAGTCCATATATTGTTGATAATAATATCCGATATGGTTACCTCTCTTTTTCTTGTATGGTTACTCTTACCTCTTTATGCTCAAAGTTTACATTATTATAATTAGTCATACAATTAATGTGTTCAATACTTTTATGCAAGATATTTTATGCCATAATTATGCATATTTCAATTGTATGAGATCTTGTTACACATCGACCTTGAAAGGATAATCATTTCATGTTGTCATCGTATCAATCCACTAGGAGTCGGATAATTATGTATATGATGTAGTATAATATATATGATATAAATTATTAGATTGTACTAAAATAATATATGGAGATGCTATAAAGATAATTAGGTCCAAGGGGTACTACTGTACCATATCAAATTAAAGAAGGGTATATATGTTCAGACATTATGTATTCATAAATATATACGATATCGAGGATAAATGTCTATTGATTTTAATTCTGTATTTATAAATTTTCTTGGTTAAATATCGTAAGTTGAGACATGATTCAAAGAAGAAATTTTAAAATTAAGTATAATAAGGAATGACACTATAACGACATATGGACCTAAGTGATACACTAAGGCGGAAGTCACATCTAGAATCCATTTATCGGGTCCCATGGGATATTATCGGCATAAAGGGCAACTCCTTCGGGAATGTCGGGTCCAATAGAACCTTGCGAAAAAAGTCCACTGTTGACTCAACAGTTGTTGTCATCATGCTATCGCAGTGACTGATCGACCACCGTGTCAATGGTAAGTAAAATGCACCCTATATGAATATGAGGGTAAATTTGATCGAATAATGAAAGTATGAAGCTATATATGAAATATGAAACTTGAATGCATGGAGGCATACATGAAATATTAATCAAGAATCCTGATTAGATCATATTGCTATTTTTAAGATATAGGAAACTTTGATTATGATAGTTAATTGTCCATTCTTTCTTATAAGATATGCATGATAAAATTGATACTGTTATCGTCAATGTTCTTTTGAATCGTTCCAATTTTTATCAATTTTGTTATCTATTGATATCATACTAAGCTATTTTCGCTTACAAGTATTTGTCCCACTCCTACGGTTTTTGCCCTGCCACAGATACACTACAGGAGCAAGGTGCAAGAGACTAATAAAGAAGAAAGGAGGAGACTTAGTTGCAATGGATGGATATCTATATACACACTGAAACAAGAGATCATGGTTTTGTAATAGAGCGATAAAACTTTTCATGAATAAAGAAATAGTAAATTATTATTTACAGCTCTTTGTGATATCAATTGAGGGTCAGGAGTAACACTCAGACCCGGCATGAGATTTTGCCGTGAAGATATTTACGCTTTCGTTGACCCTCGGATTCGGATCGTTACAAATGGTATCAGAGCAGGAGTTTCTCTGAGTATAAGATATCCAGAATTCACATAAGGGCCAACGTTCATATAAGAAGACATAGGATTCCTTGACTTAGTTCATACACCAAATACCTGAACTCTCGGTAAGATTCTTGATCGGTAAATTTCAGGACGAAATTTTTTTTAGTAGGATAGATTGTAACAACATGAAATTTTGATAATACCAATGAAAATATTGAAATAAATGGACGTATATGCTACATAGAAATAATAATAATTAAATAGAATAGAGGTCTGATGTGTACGTTCTCCACCATATGTATTCACATACATGTTGATATGTAATAACCCATACATGAGAGAGCAACCTCATAAAATTCCTATAAAATATATTAAAAAGAAGATAGACATGAGAGGGGATTGACGTATATGAGAGGAATGGGAAAAAGAGAGACGTCATGCACGGAAAAAAATAATATAAGCCCGATGGACAAAAGTTTTCTTCGAATGGAAGGCACAAACATGGTATGTTGCATAGAAGTAAGGGGATATTACGCATTGGTACACCATAGTTTCCAAATTACTATAAATGGGGGGAGGGTTATGGGTGACTAAAAACATCTCAACCCGAGAGAGAGAGAGAGAGAGAGAGAAGTAAAGAAACCTATACATAGAAAGAATTATGAAGAGATAATTGAGAGGAAAAGTCCAAATATCGTTGATAGTAATATCTGGTATGGTTACCTCTTCTTCTTGTATGGTTAACTTATTACCTCTTTATGATCAAAGTTTATATTATTGTTATTAGTCAAGTAATTGATGTGTTCGTTATTTTATGCAAGATATTTTATGTCATGATAATTATGCATATTTTCAATTGTATGTGATCTTTGGGCACTCACCTACACGGTGTAGGCCTTTTTTTCTTTCAAAAAAATGTATGTGATCTTGTTAAACATCAACCTTGAAAAGGATAATTATTTCTTGTTATCATCGTATCAACCTATTGGGAGTCAGATAATTATGTATGTGATGTAGTACGATATATATGGTATAATTGATTATATTCTATTAAAATAATATATGAAGATGGTATAAAGATAATTAGGTCCAAGGGGTATTACTGTACCATATCAAATTAAAGAAGGGTATACATTTTCTGACATTATGTATTCATAAATATATAAAATATCGAGGATAAATGTTTGTTGATTTTAATTATGTAATTTATGAACTTTCTTCCTTAAATATCGTAAGTTGAGACATGATTCAAAGGAGAAAATTTTAAAATTAAGTATAATAAGGATTGGCACTGTAACGATATATGGACCTAATTGCTATACTAAGGAAGGAGCCACCTCTAGAATCTGTTTGTCGGGTCCTAAGGGACATTATCGGCATAAAGAGCAACACCTTACAGGGGTGTTCGATTCAATGGAACCTTGCAGAAAAAGTCCACTATTGACTATGCAGTTGTTGTCATCATGTTATCGTAGTGATTGATCGAGCATCATGCCAGCATTAAGTAAAATGCACCCAAATGAATATGAGGGTACTATTGATCGAATAATGAAAGTATGAAGACATATATGAAATATGAATCATGAAAGCATGAAGACCTATAATATGAAATCCTAATTAGATTATATTGCTATTTTCAAAATATAGGAAACATTTATTATGATAGTTAATTGTCCATTCTTTCTTATAAAATATGCATGATAAAATATAGTTGATACTGTTATCATCAATGTTATTTTGAATCGTTTCAATTTCGTCAATTTCGTTATCTATTGATGCCATACTAAGCTATTTTATCTTACGAGCATTTGTTCCGCTCATAAGATTTTTGCCCTGCCGTAGATACATCAGAGGAGCAAGTTGCAAAGACTAATATAGTAGAAAGGCGGAGACTTAGTTGCAAAGGATGGATATCTGTGTACCCACTAAAACAAAGATCCTGATTTTGTAACAGAGAGATGGAACTTTTCGAGAATAGAGAAATATTAAATGATTATTTACTACCCTTTGTGATATAAATTGAGGGTCAGGAGTAACATTCGGATCCGGCATGACATTTTGCCGTGTAGATATTTACGCTTCCGCTGGCCTCCAGATCGTTACAAATAGTATCAGAGCAGGAGTTTCTCTGGGTATAAGTTATCTGAAGTTCATATAGGAAGCCAATTTCAATTAAGAAGACTTAGTATTCCTTGACATAGTTCATGCATCAAATACCTTGAACTCTTTGTAAGATTCTTGATCGGTAAATTTTGGGACAAAGTTTCTTTTTAGTAGGATAGATTGCAACAACCTAAAATTTTTGATAATATCAATAAAATTATTGGAATGAATAGGCGTATATGCTACGTAGAAATATTAATAATAATTAATTAGGATAGAGGTTTGATTTGTGCGTTCTCCACCATATGTATTCACTTACATGTTGCTATGTAATAACCCATACATGGGAGAACATCCTCATATAATTCTTATAAAATATATTAAAAAGACTTTTTGTGGCTTTGAACTTTTTGTGGTCTTCTCTTAGAAGAAGAGGTTTTCCGGATTGCTGGGTTGCGTGGATGAAAAGGTGTGTCACCACTTCTTCCTTCTCGATTCTAGTAAATGGCAAGCCGGAGGGTGGCTATTTCCAACCGCAAAGAGGTGTTCGTCAGGGGTGCCCAGTGGCACCCATGCTCTTTGTGTTGGTTGCGGATGCATTGGCTGTGATGTTCAAGCAAGCGGATGAGGGAGGGTGGTGTGGTGGTTTCCGTCTTGATGAGATCTCCATACCGTTGTTGCAGTACGCGGATGACACAGTTCTTTTCCTGAACGGTTCGGATGAGATGATATGTCGTGCGGCTCAGTTATTGGACATCTTCAGCAGTTTGTCAGGTATTGAAATTAATTTACAGAAATAAGCGGTAATCACTTTTGGGCTACTCGAAGGTGATAGGACCAGGGTTGCAGAAATGCTTAATTATCCGTTGGGGAATCTGCCAATTACCTACTTAGATCTTCCGTTGGTGGCTGGCAAGTTGAGAGCAATGGACTGGGAGACGGTTACCCAGAAGATAGAGTTCAAATTGGCAGGATGGAAGGCGGCTACTTTATCTAGAGGCGGGGAGCTGATATTATTAAAACATGTTCTGTCTGTCATCCCAAAATTTTTCTTCTCGACCAGGATAATGCCTGTAGGTGTGCGAAAGAAGATCGAAAAGTTAATGAGAAGGTTTTTTTGGTCAAGCGGGAAGCAACAGAAGTCCGACATGCATCTAGTAGCATGGGAGGAAATAACGAGAACCCGAGAGCAGGGGGGACTGGGTGTCCGGGATTTGGTTTGCATGAACAAGGCTTTGCTGGCGAAGTGGGTCTTGCGCATCTGGGGCCCTTCTACAGATCTGGTATCAAGAATGATGAGGAAGATTTACAGTGTTAAAGGAAATGTAGAGGCAAGATCTCTACAGTTTGAGTCATCCCTTTGGAAAGGGATACGTGATGTCTTAACAGTCATATCCATCAAGCTATCGCCGAAGCTAGGAGATGGAGAAGGATTCCGATTCTGGAGGGATAACTGGCTAGGGGAGGGCTCGTTGGAGCTGATTTTTCCAAGGCTTTTTGCTTTGACGACGCCGAAGGAAGCAACGGTTAAGAAGTGGGCACTTTCTGGAGTGTGGAGACCGGATTTCGCTGCTGCTCTTTCAACTAGGAGGCAGGAGGATTTAGATAGATTATTTGCTATTCTTCCCTCTCCAGATGATTTTTCACATACCAGGGATCATTTTGAGTGGATGGGCAATACGTTTTCCGTCAAACAGCTATATGGAGAACTAAGAAGTGATGGTCAAGATCAAGATCAGGACCTGTGCAAGGATGTGAGATTATCTGGGCAAGTAGGATACCGAACATGATAGAAGTCTTCATTTGGTGCTTGAGAAGGGGCATGCTTCTGGTGAAAGACATGACAGCAAGAATTATTGGTCTTCAAGATGTTACTTGTGACAGGTGCGGGGAGCAGTCGGAGACCTCGGACCATCTTTTATTCACCTGTGAGTCTTCTCTGAAGGTCTGGAAAGAAATGGCGATCCCATGGGTAAACACGAGTGGTCTACTCAACTTCTGGGAAGGAGTAAGAAAGATAGGTGGCAACTCAACGGATGATGTTGCAAGACCCTTTGGCGTGCTATGGGCAATCTGGCTAGCACGAAATGACCTCATTTTTAATAGTTAGAGATTCTATCCAGAGAAGGTGGTGTCTCATTGTAAAGCTCTCTTAAAATATTGGGAGTCTTGGTAACCTATATTGTACCTACTTTTTTCTTAATATAATAGTTTTGCGGTGACTCCCAACTTGGGAGGTCACCCTCTTTTTCATCAAAAAAATATATTAAAAAGAAGATAGACATGAGAGAGGATTGACGTACATGGGTGGAATGGGGAAAAGAGGGACGCCATCCATGGAAAAAAATAATTCAAGGAAGATATGCAAAAGTTTTCTTCCCATGGAAGGCACAAACGTGGTATGTTGCATGGACCTATGGGGATATGCATAGTTTCCTACTTACTATAAATGGAGAGGTTATGTGTGAGTAAAAACATCTCAACCCGAGAAAGAAGGAGAGGAAAAGAGAGAGACAACGAGAGTGAGAGAGAGATCGAGAGGGAGTGAGAGAGAGAAATAGAGAAACCTATATATAGAAATAATTATGAAGAGACAATTGAGAGACAAAGTCCAAATATTATTGGTAGTAATATCTGGTATGGTTACCTCTACTTCTTTTATTGTTACTTTTGTTACCTCTTTTATGCTTAAAGTTTATATCGCTATTAGACATAAAATTAATATGTTCATTACTTTTATGCAAGATGTTTTATGTCATGATAATTATGCTTATTTTCAATTATATGTAATCTTGTTAAACATCGACCTTGAAAGGATAATTATTCCATGTTGTCATCGTATCGATCCATTGGAGTTGGAAAAGTTTGTATATGATATAGTATGATATATATGGTATACTTGATTACATTGTATTAAAATAATATATGCAGACGCTATAAAGATAATTAGTTCCAAAGGGTATTATCGTACCATATCAAATTAAAGTAGGGTATACTTGTTCTGACATTATATATTCATAAATATATACGATATCGAGGATAAATGTATGTTGATTTTAATTCTGTAATTTATGAATTTTTTGGTTAAATATCGTAAGTTGAGACATGATTTAAAGAAGAAATTCTAAAATTAAGTGTAGGAAGGAATGTCACGATAATGGCATATGGACCTAAGTGCTATACTAAGACAACCCACCTCTAGAATCCATTTGTCACGTCCTAAGGGACACTATCGTTATAAAGGGCAATACCTTCCGGGAGTGTCGGGTTCAGTAGAACCATGTGGAAAAAGTCCAGCATTGACTCAGCAGTTGTTGTCATCATGTTATAGTAGTGATTGATCGACCACCATGCTAATGATAAGTAAAATGCACCCTATATGAATATGAGGGTACTATTGATCGAATAGTAAACGTATGAAGGCATATATGAAATATGAATCATGAAAGTATGAAGACATACATGAAATATTAATCAAGAAATCATGAATAGATTATATTGCTATTTTCAAGATATAGGAAACTTTGATTATGATAGTTAATTGTTCATTCTTTCTTATAAGATATGCATGATAAAATATAGTTGATACTGTGAAGAACCAGTATTTATCGTAATTAATTCAGAGGAATTAACTTTGCTTCATTGTAGGCGGACAATCAACGATTGATAAAAAAACTGCTTAAATTAATTTCTCAATTAAATTCGAGGCAATCGATTTATTTTTTTACTTGGGTAAGTCCCAAGGTCAAACTCAGGGAGGTAGCCTTCTCCTTAGGATTAATCTTTAGATCAATCAGAATCAGGTTTTCCAGATAAGTATATTTTGGGTATTTTTATATTTTCTAATTTTTATTGGTTTTTAATAACGGATGTAATTAATTCTTAAGCAAATATGACGCATGCGATTTTCAAAATAAAATTTAATGCAGAAAACAATGCTATGATGTGTGATGTAATAATGTAAATGCAATATTTTTGTGATTTTTATTTTATGTTAAATGATGCAAATATGATGTAATGTAGGTGATGAATGCACGAGCAGGTCACACAAGAATAAGCACTCAAGCCAAGAACAATTAATTTAAATTTAAGATCCATTATAGTTAGTCATAGAAAATAATGCTCAATGAATGTCAAAAAGTGTTGCAGATGAAATTTCATAATTTATCGAGCAATAAATGTTGATCACCCAAAATATAAGTGCTAAAAAATTAACAAAATATCTCATTAATTAATTAATGCTCGAAAATGACTTCAAATAAAGATCATAGTATTCTAGATGGAAGATAATAGAATGAGAATCAAATCGACGCCAAAATCAAAATCTGATATACAATTTACGAAATATGAGTCAATGAAGTTCAATGACCAAAACTTTAATTAAAGTAAATGAAATCCTTGCAAAATGAACATGTTAGAGGGGCTAATACACAATTTCCAAAAGTCGACTGGACCTTTAGCATAATTTACCCCAGACAGGAATGAATTTGCAGTTCTTTTGAAGCATGGAGGGTAACTCTACAATTTTTCCTATTGAGGCACGTGAGTCGCGCGTGACTAGGAGTATGTTGCAGTTCCGGAGAGGCATAGGGGTGTCTCTACAATTTTTCTAGACACACGTGCATTGGACATGTGGCTCACTAGGCTCAGATGGTGGATTGTATCCCAACATCCACATGACGTGATGGATTTGTTTTGGTGCAGATCGAGGCTTCTTGCTCGGATGGCAGGTCCGGGATGGATTTGGTACGTTCGATGGCCCTTGATCTAACGCGAAATTTTGTGGCTTTATGAATGGTCCAAATGTCCCGTGTTCATCATCAAGTGGTTGATGTAACTTGAAGACATGGGGATTAGTTCTTCTACAAGTGCGCTGATTTCTGATCGAAGAGGCATCTCCGGTGGCCGACACACAACCAGGAGTCATCGGAGTAGAGGCTGCAGCGGTCCATCGAACTGGTGGTCGGTGAAGGAGAGTCTCATCGGTGCGTGAAGAAGATCTTGCCGTGTTAGCCAAACAAGGTGGGGAAAGAGGGGCTTCTCTATCTTACTCGAGTCGTTCTGAAGCTTCAAGCTTATGTGGAGCTCGGGTCTAGATATGGGGGTGGAGATCGATTGAAGGTGGATATTTGTAGATAAGGGGAGAAAATGGATTATGGAGAAAAATAGGAATAATCAGGGGAGTGGAGGAAAAAGAACATAGACAAAGAAAAGATGATAAGAGGTGAAGAAAGAGAAGTAGACGAGTTTACTTGGGGGTGGGCTTCGCCTAGAAGTTTGAGAAGGCCAAAGCGCTTCACCAGTCATCACCTCAAGTCACACTGGCGGAAAGCATGAAGGGCTATGCCGTCCCTTTGGGAGGAGCAGCAACAAGGTGTTTTGGCCCTCATTGGATCACGCCGGTGGTGAAGGGTGGAGTCGTCGTCGCCTTCTTAAGTACATCTCGGCTGTCACCGGAGCTATTAATTAATCAGTTAATGCAATGGTGGTTTATTGTGTATTTAACCTGGGCAAGCACCAGGGTCGAACTCAGGGAGGTAATATGAGGGTCTAAGATTAATAATTTAATAATATAAGAAATATAGGTTTTCAAAGGAAGAAGAATATTTTTTAGTGTTTTTATCTTTTTCAACTTTTTATGGGTTTTATTTAAAGATGTAATAATTTAAAGAGAAATATGATGCATGAATTTTCATAATTATTTTTAATGCAAGAAAATAATGATGTGCTATGTGGTGAGAGAAATAAGATAAGTGTTTTTTTAATAATTTTAAGTGATGCAATAATGTGATGAAATGATTATGCAAAGTGATGGATGTGGAGCAGCAAGTCAGACCAAGTCAAGCCAAGCTAATCAAATAAATTCAAGTGCCCTCCTCTTTGATTTAATTAATGGTTCAATTAATCTCCCAAATAAATCCCCTATCAAATCACAAATTATTGAGCAATGAAAGAAATCAATATCAAGAATAATTGTGCTCACAATATAAGAAATGATCTCCTCAAATAATTATTGTCAAATTATCTCTTAGAATTTCAGTATCTTATATAATAGAGGATCAAATAAGCTTCAAAACGACACCAAGTGCGCAAAAAGCTGATCACATATGCTCAAGATATGAATTATTGAAGTTCAGGGACTAATATGTAATTAAAATAAATATAATACTTACAAATATACCCTTGAAAAGGATCATTTTTGTAATTTTCCAAAGTCAATGGCCTCTTTAAGCAATTTGCCCAAGGCAAGGGCTCTATTTGTAAACCTGGAAGTTCTGAGGTCGCTTCTGCAATTTGCCCACGTCACGTGCATACAGTCCACGTGAGCTGACGTCACTAGGCTGGGGGGCTGCTTTTGGTATTATTTGGATCCGAGGGGGCAAGGCCGTAATTTGCCAAGCTACATGCGTGCGGGTCACGTGAGAGGCGGAGGCTCTGTAGGCGGTTTGTCTGGACGCGCCTCCACATGGCAGATGCTTATGGCTTCGATGTCTATCTGAGGTGCGAGGCTCGGATGGTGGTCCAGACTTGATCTCGGTCGTCAGATGAAAGCTTGATCTGACCATCGAGATTTGGGCGAGAATAAGCAACCCTGATGAGTGGCGCTCTTGATCTTAGGGCACCTGGAGGTCGGGCCGGAAGCATGTTGTGGTCGATGATAGAGGTCAACTCCGATGGCAATCACCTCAACCGAGGCGGTGGAGCCACGAGAGGCTAGGAATGCTCGTAGTAGCTGATGAATCTACATTTCATCATCTTTATTCTATCATTTTGGCCTCAAAAACCCTAGCAAATGCCTGTAAATAGCATTAAATCCAGCATATTAGCATTCATGCATGTACATGTAAATAGTGTATAAAATACTGTAATTAAGGGCGAAAATTATAGAATAAATAAAAGAAAAGAAAAAGAATAAAATATTGTAAATATTTCATGACCCGAAACCCCGAGACCTAGGCATCTTGATGAATAGGTCGACCAGGAATAAAGTAGGGGGAGATAAGGGTCAAAATACAGTATAAATACCTATTCTTTTAATTCATTCTTTATTTATTTTGGGACCTATTTTTGGTTCCACTTTGTATACATTAAATAAAGAAACCTTTTACATGAAAGTTGTAGATAATTTAATAAATAAAAATACAAAATTGATTTCATTCAAAAATAATGCACAGACAAAAAGTTATGGTCTGAATAAAAATCCAGAATCCCAACTTCCCAGACCCGTATCTCACAGATGAAAACTCCAAATGCAGCAAACTCACCTTTAATTGTATATAGTTAAAAATAAGCTATTTAATGGCGGTGGTTTTGCATTTGACGGAGCTACGGTTTGAAAGTTGAGTTTTGGACCCTCATTGTATACTTGTACACTTTAAAATATTCAATTTCTTATTTATTCATTATTGTAGTAATTTATATTTTTATAATTTTGTAAATATTATTTCTAGTATATATATACATTAAAATCAGAAGAAAAACCCAAAAGAAACATAAAATAAAAATACTTACAAATACAATACATAGGTATAGGACCTATATTTATACCTATACAATACATACTTTTATTTTATTAAGTACATAAAATACTTTAGAAAAATAAAACAAAAAATATTTATGTTTATAAAAGTATTTTATAATTTTATAAAATACTAAATAAAAATAAATAAATTAAAATACACAGACTAAAAATAAAATAATAAAATATATAGGTAATATACATATATAGGCTATAATAGGTAACTTGTAAAAATATACCTCATAAAAATAATTAAAATTCAGAATAAAATAAATTATAAAATAATAAACATTTTTTATTAAATAAACTAAAAGTAATTAAATCATTTAATATTTTTTATTCAATTTACAAGATTTTTATTAAACTCTTGTCTTTTTGCGGATGACGTGGCCCAATCAGGCCACGCCATCCGTTGACCAGGGGTCAACTCCTTGACCCCAGGTCTGTGACCGCTGGACCTGTGCAGGCACCCATCTTCTCGTATTTATCGAGACCACCCCTTTCATCTTTTGGGGTCGAGTCCTTCTGCAGACTCACTCCTCTTCCATCCCTCTTACACGCCCTTAGCTCTCCTCGAGCGTTGGATCATCGCGCCACCTGCTATCACCTCGTCTATCACGCCACTCGACCACTCCATTCAAAAACCCCAGCCATGTTCCTTTGACCTTCGAACCGGTTGGGAAGGCTTCAAACCTTCGGGTGAGTTAGGGTAGAGATGCCTGTTGCTCCCCGTGTCCCCGTCGAGGTGCGGCGAAGCTCGCCGACCGCGTTCCATCACCTCCGGCGGCTGCGCCGCCGTAAGGTCCAACCTCGGGTTAACCACCCTTGAGGTATTGTTTTTACTGTCTTTTTATTGCATTTTTATCCCATGTAGATTTAGGATCCATCCCTTACTCTCTCACGTTCTAATCACGCCATTTACGCCATCCGCCACCCCCTCGCCGGAGCTTGCTCCGGCGAGCGCCCATCTACGCCAAACGCCGCCCCAAGCACCCACGACTTGCCCTGGACCCCTCGCTGTTGTTTTGCACTTATTTTGCAGGGTCCAGGAGCGAAGAGACTCCCTTCTGGGATCGTTTTTGACGAAGACCGACCTCCTGGGGATTGTCCTCCTTCGCCAACTCCGCAGCGGATCTTCGGCCGTCTTCAGGCCATTTTGAAGCCGCTGCCACATCGAGGAAGCCCCCAGGCATCTTTTGGAGGAATCATAGGGAGGTTTGCAACTCGGATAGCAAGATTTTGCTGATCAAAAGTCACCGTGGACCAGTTCTTGGCGAGTTCTTCCTTGCAGGCCCCGTGCCGTCCGATCGCCGCCCTCCCCCAGGCAATCCAGCCGCCGTTGGATCTCCACGCACCGCAACCATCGATCGATCTTCGGAGATATAATCTGGTCCGTTGAAGCTGAAAGGGTATCGGAGCCCCCTGCGCTAACACGTGTTAAGTGGGATAACGCCCACCGTTGGATCGGCCTCCGTGGGTATTTTGCTGATATTACCCCGCCTTTTGTGTAATTAAATATTATTTTTAAATCATTCTTCTGCGGGTTAAATATTTTGTAGAATTTACTGTAAGCCCCCTGCACGTCTAAGAAACATTTTATTTGTGTTATAATATTTTGTGGAAATATACATATAGGCCCCTGACCTTTCTGAATATTACATAAATGCCCTGGCCGTGTGTAGTTCCCTTATGCTTCTAGTAATTTTTGCATGCATTTCTAAAAGCCTAAAAATTCTACAAAAATTAAATTAAGCTCCTGTTAACTTGCACTTCCAAGCCATATTTTTGTATTTTATTTCCGTTGCTTTTTAGCATTTATTAAAAATCAAAAACATGCATTTTAGCTACTGTCTAACTTAGAAAATATCAAAAAATATTAAAACACCTAGAAAAATTCCAAAAAATTACCTACTGTGTATTTTATCCTATTTTAGTGTCAGTTCAAAAATCACTAAAAAATTAAAAACCAAAACCCTAAAAATTCGAAAATACCTAAAAACTTCAAAAAAATCTAAAAATTTTAAAAAAAACTATAAAAAATACAAACTCAGTCCCTGTAGGTTCTTTATTTTATTCCTTTTTTTTAAAATCAGTTTGGGAAAATTTTGTGACTGTTTGATATTTTTCATTCCAATTTTACCTTCAGCTAGTAGCTTATTCCCTGTTTTCCTTTATTTTGCCTTTTAAAAATACCAAAAAGATTCTGAAAAATATCCAAAAATCACAAAAACAGGAGAAAATCATAAAAAGACCAAAAGTATTTTATTTCTGAATTTTTGAGCATTTTTGCATATTTTTATGAATACTCTTACATCTCCTTTCTTATATTATATATACATTCCAATATTGAAAAAGAAAAAAATATAAAATATAAATATAAAAAATCAGAAAATTAAAAATCAAAATACAAAATTAAAAATTAAATAAAAAAATTAAAAACACACAAAAATATTTGCATTGCATAGTGTAGACAACTCATCACATTCACGCACACACACACACCTGTTGGATCTACCCTGCCTTGCTCCCTGTATTTGAACTCTCTACGTACTTGCTTCTATACATCATTTATGTAGAGTTAAAAATAAATTTTAACTTCACATCTGCTTGTCATTGTTTGATTGATTGAGTGTGGGTTAATTGTTGATTAATTAGGGATTTTTAGCGGTCACCGCAACGACCTTTGTGTTCCCGCCTTGTGTGGAATACTAGACTGTTAGAAATTCCTAGTTATCAGTAGCAAGACAAGGTTGTGGGACCTCATGGATCACGCTTGCAAAGAGGGTTGTTACCGGCGAATGTAGGGTGCTGTCATCACCCTACGTCGAGCTCTCTCTCTATCGTTAGACTACAATGGATATCGACGGATGATCCTTGTTCGTGATCGTGTGATGGGTTATATATGGATAAGAGAATTCATTAGGGTTGCGATAAGGTCGACGGAGTTGCATCTCATGTGGTGATCATGGGGTGGTTGGCGAGGATAGAGGATAAGAGGGTTTGGTGGCCGAGGATTTTGGGATAGAGGTTACATATTGGTATGTCGATGAGGGGGTCAATAACGATGATGGAAAGAGATAGGGACGATTAGAGGTTGGGTTGTTGAGGGATCATCTGAGATGGGTGGAGCATAGGGAGATGGGTGTGGGGCAGTGCAGAAGAGGAGGAAGGCCCCTCACGTGCTGGTCAGGTGAGGAGAGGGGGAGATGATGGCACATGCCAAGCACGTGCGGGGAGAGGGAAGGTGGTTGGTCACATGTATAGCATGTGAGGAGAGAAGAGAGGGAGCATCACATGTTACGCACATGATGAGAGAGAGAAAGGAGGGGAATATCTAATCAGGGGCCAATTGGCCCAATGAATACGTGCCACATGGCACGTTGACCACATTTTGACTTATGCTTAAAATGCATGACTAAATAGATTAAAATAGAAGATGGATTCCAATGCAAAAATGACCAATGAAAAATGGTCCTCTAATTATGATTTACAATACTCATGAAGGATTATGTGCAAATGATGTAGAGTGCAAGATATGAATTCTTTGGTGATATTTTATGTATATAAAATATCAGTTTTTTGTTTTGAAGTTTTTATTTGATTTTCTGATGATATATAAATGCATAAAAAAATCAAACATTCTATGAAATGATGAAATGGACTCAATTGCTATTTTTTGGAATTTTTATGGGCTTTAAATAGATCAAAAAAATGAGAACATGTTAATTATGTACAAGTGGATTAGTTGAATACACTCAAGTCATAACATGTTATTTTACAGATTTTTTGATTTTTGAACTTTGATTTTTTATGTGATTTATTAAAATAATGAATGAATTAATAAGTGAAAAGAAAATAATTAAAATGAGTGAAATATGCACATGAAATGATGAGTCAAATCAACGAAAATGTATAATGCACAATTAGGTCCCAAAACCCGATCGCAATTAGGTCACTCTTGTTTTGTAGTTATTTGAATGTACATAAATACAAAAGTGGCTAGAGTTCATTTGGATATTGTATGAGAGAGATATCAGTGTTTTCTCCATCTGTCCTGAAATTATGATTTCAGATTTTTTTCGTATATATACATGTTAACATTTTTTTAGGATTTGTTTATTGATTAAGGTTAGCGATACGTACACAATGGAGATGATTTGAGGTCAATCGGAGTTAGGATGAATTAATTAAAAATTAGTGAAGTTAGCTGCTTTTGAGGTCATTTCACACTTGGATTTTGTCTCCTTATTATATGCCATGATGCATGATAAACTACAATTATTATTTACACATGCAAGAATGTTAATTATGCAAATTAAATGATTAAATGCAAATGAATTTTGGAGAACTGGGCTTAATTGAACTCTTTTAGAATGAGAAATCGTAGATTCATTACCCCCCTATACTTAGACCATGTTCGTCCCTAAGCACTAGAGAATGAATGCCTTAATTGGATTAATATCTGACTTTGCATGTGAAGTACAAGACTCGATCTGTTGAAAAACTTTTGATTTTAGTGATTCCAAAATTCTGAATTGAACCAAGCTTTAGTAAAAAGGTATCCAACTTCTCTAGCTCTGAGACTATCTTTGTATACATATATAATACTAGTATGATATTTAGTGTGGACTGCAGTCACATGAGTAGAGTCAAAATGTCACCCAAGGTTCCAGTCCAAGAGATTCTCCTAAGAACCCAATCCTCAACACATAGGGAATAAATTAGTTCTTGCATACAATCTACCGTCTCTTTACTTGTCAGTCTTAAAAGTGTAGATGGAAGGCCAGTTGATGGATGGCATAAGTTTGTGTAATTTTCTTCTTTCCCACTCAGTGGAACAAGGATCCTCTCGAGTACCTTATTAACTCAACGTATGTATTTTAAGTTGTTGACCAGTGCGTCTGTAAAGAGAGTTCGGAGTTGTCTACACTTGTTTTCCTAGAGTTACACTAGGGTGTGTCTTATTTAAGTACCTATCAGACCTTGGACATCCAGACTTGTATCACTATACGATGTAGAGCTCTGTTTGGGTGCTAGCCCGACTCCTGGTCCTAATAGTTTTGGTCCAAGTGGACACTTTGAAAAGTTTGGGAGTGCTCGCCTTTGGTGGAATCTATTTGAATTTGTATTTGTAATGAGAGAGCTTTTGTTTGTATTTGCATGAGAGAACTTCTCTCGAAATTTATTTCATTGATGGTTGGCTATCTGCACCGCTTTTACCAAGTTGGTGCACATTGATCAACAAAATTTATTTAGTTCCATCATACACTGGCACATAGGTTTATATCAAGAGATTAGTACAAGAACCTTGTTCTCATACTGGCTGAAAGTGCTGACACTCAGGTTTCATGAAGCCTTCATCGATTTTATCCTGTCCTCGAGCATCATAAAATCAGGTCCAAACTCAAATCCCTCATCCCAGTTTCTTAAGTGAAATCCCAACTCATCTCATAATAACTGCAGTCATGCGTGTGAGGTGCTGATCATATTCTTAAAGATTGAAACTTAATACGTAATTTAGCACACAGATCTTTCGAATTAGAGAAGTGTGAATAATTAAGTCATAGACCCTAATGACTAAGGTTGGTTAAGTCTGAATCTCAAAACCTCAAAACCAGGCATCCTTAAACTTTACAAGTCTTGTGTGAAAGTGTGAGTGTTTGGAATATATCCAACTAAGAATGCATGGATGAATGACATGCTGACGAATGTGGTGGTGAATGAAATGTAAAACTCACGGTGTGCAAGGTTTTTTTCACTACAAGGTGTACAAATATTTTTAAGATTTTTAATACAAAAAATGGATAAAGAGACGATTTATATATTTTTAGATGTTAGTTACCCACCCCGTAAACAAAATATAGACTTATGCAAAAGTACAAGCTATCGGTAAAATATATACATAGTATTAATACCCCCATACTTAGCAAGTGCTATGTCATTGGAGCACAAAAAGCGTAAAGAAGCCATAGCTTGGGCTAAGCGTAAGAGAGTGAAAAAGAAAATAAAAATAAAATAATGAGTACGAATTAGTGAGGAATAGAATGATGAGTAAATACAGATGGCATCGGTTTCCAACTATACTTAGGCCTTGGCCTAGATATAGGAAGAAGATGTACGAGGGAACCGATGGGGGTAAGAGGGAGGATGGTCGGTGATAAAGGAGGTTTACAGTCGATCTTTTTGGAAGCATGTTGTGGAAGGGAATAATGATAGAAAGAAAATGAAGTAGAAGTTTCCCAGCCATCATTGGAGTTGTCCTCAGAAGAATAATATTGAAAGCTGGAGGCACTCCAAATATTCCTATTCTTAGGCTACTTTCTCAAAGTTCACTCAGTCTTAGGGTCCATCTATTCTTCCTCGGATGAATATTCTGATGAACATGTATAATTCTGGTCATAACAAATTGTTCTGATGTATCGAACAAGACTAGGGGAGTTTGCCCTAGAAGAATAATAGTGAGGGGTGGGGAAAGTCCAACATGGATCGACATACGACTACTTGCTCCGATAAGGCTCCAGAGCATCCAAACTGGGCTCACTCATATAGATATCCTTGTCCAGTCCTGACGAGAAATCCTCAGAAAATTCCTTCCCAGGTATGTCGACAGTTACTCCCTTAGTCGATTTTCTAGAACCTGAAGCATCAAGAAGAATATGAGAATGATATGGCTTGAGGTGTTTGGGGGAATGCCTCAAGGGATTAGTGCTCTCCTTATTCTTATCAAATCACCGACTAGAGGAAGGAGCAACCGGTTTGGGATGGGTCAATTTGGTCCTGGTTGTCTCTTTTGGTGGTGGTCCAGGAGGTGAGGTGCTTAATATTAGGTCCTTATGAGATGAATAATCATTCTAACGTTCTTCCCTGGTCAGCAGACATCTCGCGTGTGGTATGCCTGTGATGCTCCAAGTCAGCTTCACTTATGTAGAATTACAATAATGATCAACGTATTCCGAAATAATCGTGTCCGGGTTGTGAATCATATGTTTCTACGCTGGTCTCATTCACCTTTGTATCCTTGGCAATAGTCTCATAAAGTGTCTCTCCTTGGGTTGTGTCTGTAATATGTAGAGAGTTATGATTATATGAAGGGTTTGGCTTTGTGGTCTCCTCTATTTCATGACTATCGATTTCTTGTTTGGTTATCTCAGGGTCAGGTGTGTCCTCGAGATCATTTTGGTTCTAGTTCGGAAATCTGATTTCTTGAGTCTCATAAACAATAATCGCCATGACAGAAGCTAAGAACAACTTTATCAAAATAATGGGAGACTCAGACAACTCTACTCAGTGCTCAATGTCTAGGACAATAAAGTCTACTTTATGTGTGATACCTTGGAAGATAATGACAACAAAAATATTTCCTCTCGCTCTTTTTGTGGATCAGTTAGGAAATTGAACGATCACTCTTGTCTTTTTGAGCGGTCCGAGCTCGAGTTGGTCAAACACGGATTTTGAGAGGATGTTCAGGGTGGAATCGTTGTCAATCCGAACATGAATGAACTCGGTATTTTCAATTTCACAAGTCACCTTGATTACCCGTTTGACTTTGCAGTGTTTGCTTTTTTATTTCATCACCATTGAACTGGTCATAATGATTAAATGATATTTCCTTCGAGATCTCTTCTTGCCCATCTTCTTAGGTGATAATCGACTCTTCACAAAACTCTGAAGATCAGGTACATACTCTATGGCCTTGATTAATGGAAGCTCTAAGATAAGGCTTTTGCAAAATGCTTCCATACCTATGTTGTCCAATTTTTCTTAATTTTTTTGGTTTTTTATTTTTTTGGAATTTTCGATGGAGTTAGTAGGATAGTCCGTGGAATGGTCAAGTGTGTGTGATGTTTGTGTATGAGACTTTTGCACGTGATCTGTCTCAGGTTCGCTTTGTGGTGTCCTCAGTTCTACTTGGTTATTTATCGCATCTTGTACTATTTGGATGATATTATCAGTATTTTCTATCAATCATCATTTCTCTGATTGATCCGAGATATTTCATCTGACATCATCTCATGACTTGAAGATGAATGACTGTATACGTCATGTCTTGACTCCAACATGTAGTCCTGAGTTGAATAGTAGTCATTCTTGGTGTTCGGGGCCTGGTCATGAGTTCTATTTCATTGACTATGGATGTCTCGTGTGTTGTTAAAGGAAAAGTGAGCGCACTTGAGACGAGAGTCATTCTAAGGAAAGGATGATTCAAACAGTGAATTATCAGACATAACCAGGTATAGTATTCTTCCGTCAAAGTCGGTTACACCCATGTTTATCCTTAAATTTGGTCGCTCCATTGAGTATGTGTAATCTTTGTTTGGTTACACGAGCGAATCGTATCTCAAAGTCTCAACCAAGGGTGAATGTGTGGGTCGGATGACTGATGGCTAGGGAGGAACCTCTTCCAAGAAGGGGTTCCTCTGAAGAGAGAGTGGGGATGAAGATTGGGAATTTGTCATGTGATCGTCACCCACGAAGTCTGGGTAAGAATGCCAAAATTCCGACATCTTCGAAAAGGATGGTGAAGATGTTTAGAGAAACCTCAATCTGTGTGTGTGCAAGTGCACTATCTGAACACACGCAACTCAATATGCAATGCAAACCCAAAATTCACCTACTCAACATGACGAAGGCCACAAAAGGTCTAACAAATTATCTTTTCAATTTTAATTGGTGATAATTCCAATCTTGCATTTGTAAGCGAGCTGTTAGGCACCAGAAATTCTCTAAAAACTTCCATGAATTAGTACATCTAGTTGCATCCACTTTTACCCACTATGGGGGTAAGTACGGACCGTAAAACGGTTACCCGTGTTACTTGAGGACAGTGCCAATCGCGTTGTCCTTTATCCACCACTCTGCTAAGGGAGACCGTAGTTCCTTCACTGAGAAGTAGCCGGTCATTTTTAGAATCAGTAATCCAAATGAAGATTCCGGAGCTTGGCTCTATCCTAAGTCTGCATCTCTCACTCACTCAGAATAATAAATGAATCCAAGGATGGGGCTATTCTCCAGCAAAAATTCTCAATTTTATGGGTTAATTTAAGTTAGCCTTGTTTAGTAGTCCTAATTTTATTTAGGTGATCACTGAAATTAAGGTGAGCACAAATACACGTCTAACGACCAGTTCCGATTTTCTTTAGATCTTAAGTGACAAAACAGGGGGAGGAAATCGAGAAAAGCTGATGTTCACAGAAAAACGATGATGAATGCTCAATTAGAAGACTTATAGTGAATCCTTGCAATCTCCATGTGGGATGCAATACAAGAATTTTAAATTTATTCTATACGAAAATGCAAGCCAACAAAATCAAACCTAGGAGAAAGTTCTATTAACCGGGAAGAATTGAGTTAACTTTTGACTAGGTTGAACGCTCTAAAACTACATCTCAATTAAGTAAGAGTGTGATCATGATCTTACAGGCACGAGAATAAACCTATTAGCTCTAATAGCTGCGGTGCAATCCTAGGACTACGTCAATCACCACAAAAATGGGCTTGATAGGCCAAGTGTCTTGTCTGGGTACAAGCGTAAGTCTTCAAATGAAGACCGCTGGAAATGAGAAATTACCTAAATTATTTCAAATAATTACAAAATTGAAAGTTGAACTCTCTCTCCCAAGATAGAAATTCTCCACGCTTCCAGGCGCTCCGAGATGCATCATCTTTTGATCAAATATTAAAGAGATGTTCATAATAACATATACAAAAATAAAAGAAATAAGACTACTAAGAAAAATAAACAAATAAAATAAACAGAGAAGACCGAGGTTCAGACTACCTGAGGATGGAAAAACCTAAATCTAAATTATCTTAAAATTATCTCTAAACCGTATATCTCCCCGGCAACGACTCCATTTGACGATACCTAAAATACCCTTGATAACTGTTGCAAATTAACTGTTGTATATGTGTTGTAGTCGGTTAATCATAATCAATCAAGAAATAACCACAATTAATTAATCACTTAATGCAATGATGATTTATTATTTATTTAACCTGAGCAAGACCTAGGGTCGAACTCAGGGAGGTAATATGAGGGTCTAAGATTAATAATTAAATAATAAAATAAATTTCGGTTTTCATAGGAAGAATAATATTTTTTGGTGTTTTTATCTTTTTCAACTTTTATGGGTTTTTATTTAAAGATGTAACTAATTTAAAGAGAAATATGATGTAATAATTTTCAAAATAATTTTTTAAAGCAAGAAAATAATGTTGCGCTATGTAGTGAGAGAAATAAAACAAAGGCAATTTTTTATGATTTTGAAGTGATCTAATAATGTGATGAAATGATTGTACGATATGATGGATGTGGAGCAACAAATCAGACCAAGTCAAGCCAAGCTATTCAAATAAGTTCAAGTGCCCTCCTCTCTGGTTTAACTTATGGTTCAATTAATCTCCCAAATAAATCCCCTATCAAATCATAGATTATTGCGCAATGAAAGAATATCAAGAATAATTATGCTCACAATATAAGAAATGATCTCCTCAAATAATTAATGTCAAACTGTCTCAAAAGTATAATTTCAGTATTTTATATAATAGAGGATCAATTAAGCTTCAAAACGACACCAAGTACGCAAAAATCCAATCACATATGCTCAAGATATGAATTATTAAAGTTCAGGGACTTATATGTATTTAAAATAATTAGAGTACTTGCAAATATACCCCTGTAAAGGATCGTTCTGTAATTTACTAAAGTCAGTGGCCTCTTTATGCAATTTGCCCAGGAAAGGGTCCTATCTGTAAATCATGGAAGTTTAGAGGGTGCTCCTACAAATTTGCCCATGTCACACAGGTGCAGTCCACGTGAGCTAACAACACCATGCTGGTGGGACTGCTTCTGGTAATATTTGGATTTAAGGGGGCATGGTCGCAATTTGCCAAGCTACATGTGTACCGGTCACGTGAGAGGTGGAGGCTCGGTGGGTGGTTTGTTTGGACACACCTCCACGTGGAGAATGTTTATGGCTTCAGTTCTATACAAGGCACGAGGCTCGGATGGCGATCCAGATTTAATCTTGGTCATCAGATGAAAGCTTGATCTGATCGTCTAGATTTGGGTGAGAATAGAAAACCCTGATGAGTGGTGTTCTTGATCTGAGGGCACCTGGAGGTCAGGGTGGAAGTGTGTCATGGTCGATGATCGAGGTCAAGGTCTGACTCCACCTCCGTCTACACACGATATGAGGTGGGATCGTTTTGCTCCTATGGCTATGCGCTTCTGTGATTGGTAAAGGTGGATTAGCGATGATGGAGCTCTGATGATGCGGTGGAGGATGGCGAGATGAAGGCAAGGGCACGGTGCTACGGCTGAAGCAGAAGACAGTGGTAGATACTTAAGGGCACAGGGTGGAGCTCGGATGAGCGATGACAGTATGAAGCGTGAAGATTTTGTCACTGGTGAAGGTGATGGAAGAAGGATAAGGCGATCACTAGTGAAGTGGAGGAACATTAAGAGGGAAGAGATGAATGGGGTTGTTGCTTGATACGGGAGGAGGAAACTCAACTTCGATGGTAATCACCTCAACTGAGGCGGCGAGCCACGTGAGGCTAGGGCTGCTCGGAGCAGCAACGCAAGGTCGTGGGACCTCATGAATCGTGCCTAGGAAGATGGTTATTGTCGGCAAACGTAGGGTGTTGTCACCACCCTACATCGATCTCTCTATCATTAGACTACGACAGATATTGGATGATGATCATTATTCGTGATCGAGTAATGGGTTACATAGAGAGCAGAGAATTCATTAGAGTTACGATAAGGTCGACAGAGTCGCAGCTCGTTCGGTGATCGCGGCGTTGGTTGGCGAGGATAAAGGATAAGAGGGTTCAGTGGCTGGGGATTTAGGGATAGAGGTTATAGATTGGCTGGTCCACGAGGAGGTCAATGGCAATGGGGGAAAGAGATAGGGATGATCGGAGATTGGGTTGTTGAGGGATCATCGGAGATGGGTGGAGCACATGGAGATGGGTGCGAGGCGGTGCAGAAGAGGAGGAAGGCCCCTCACATGCTGGGCATGTGAGGAGAGGGGGAGATGACAGCACGTGCCAAGCACATGCAGGGAGAGGGCAGGTGGTTGGTCACAAGTATAGCACGTGAGGAGAGAAGAGAGGGACCGTCACCTGCTACGCACATGATGAGAGAGAGAAAGGAGGGGGAATGGCTAACTAGGGGCCAAGTGGCCCAATGAATACGTGCCACATGGCACGCTGACCACATTATGATCGATGCTTAAAATGCATGATTAAAACTATTTAAAAATAGAAGATGGGCTTGACGAATCTCCATTTCATCATCTTTATTCTATCATTTTGGCCTTAAAAACCCTACCTAATACATGTAAATAGCATTAATTTGTACATATAAACATTCATTATTTATTATATTAATTGTATATAAAACATGGGTTTTAATACCAAAATTATAGAATAAAGAGAAGAAAAGAAAAAGAATAAAATATCGAAGATATTTATGACCCAAAACCTCGAGACCAAGTCAAGAATTGAGTTAGTCAATAAGGAATAAAGTAGGGGAGATAAAGGCCAAAATAGAATAAAAATCCAATTCTTTTATTCATTATTTATGCATTTTAACACCTATTTTACTCTTTATTATTTATTCATCAAATGAAGAAATTTTGTACATAAAGGTTGTAGAGAATAATGTGAATAAAAATACCAATTGAGTTTGTATAAGAATAATACACAGTGTTCATTTTATACACAAAATAAAAAGCCAAAAACCCAACTTCCCGGACCCATAATAAAAACTCAAAACATATCAAAATCACCTCTAATTATATATAACTTTTCACAAGCTATTTAATGGCGGTGGTTTCATATTTTTTGTGGTTATTGTGTGAAAGTTAGGTTTTTTGACCCATATTGTACATTATATCGATTAAAAAATTCAATTTATTCATCCTTCATTATTTTTACAGATTCATATTTTTGTAATTTTGTGAATATTATTTATAACACATGTACATATTAAAACCAAAAGGAAATGTAAAATAAAATAAGTCTATGTGAAAATATAGGCAAAATACCTATAGTTATACATGTATGTATATAAATAGAAGGGAAAAACTATTCTTTTATTCTTTATTCTTTTATATTTTTATAATATTGTAAATATTGTCTACACTATATTAAAAATTTAAAACCAAAATAAAGCTCAATAAAATACATTAAAATAAAAAGGTGTATAAACAAAGGTAAAATATCCACAAATATACCTATAAAATATACATATCTATTTATTTAAGTGTACAAATACATCATAAAAATATAATAAAAATGTATTTATACTCATAAAAATAAGATATAAATATATAAAATAAAAGAATAAAATAGTAAAATAAAATATACAAAATAAAAATAAAAATGTACAACATATAGGTAAATATACATATAAATACACTATTAAAAATTAAGTACAAATAAAATACACCAAAAAATAAATAAAAATCATAATAAAATACTACGTTAAATAATAAACAATTTTTATTTTATACTTGAAAATTAATAAAATCGTTTATTATTTTTAATTATTTATTCTTTAATAAAACCCACTGTTTTATCACATAGCGGGTTAACGTGGCCCAATGGGGTCACGTCAAAAGTTGACTGCCGGTCAACTCGCCCTTCAGACCTCTAGGCACATTAGAAAAATCAAATCCCTGAGTTTCCTCCCTTTTTCCTGCACGATCTATCGATCAATCGACCCCGATTTCTTCATGACATTTTATCGTTGATGTCTCGTGATTCACGCCGAGTTCCTGGAACTCTTGTACATAGCTCGATTCTCATTGTTTTGCCTAGTCAATAAGGGTGCTTATTTCTGTATATAAATAAACCACCTCTGTTCCTCCTTGATTTTTTGGTCACTTTTCATCCCCCTAAACCCCGTGTCTTGGCCAAAGTAGAGCACCCTCGTGACAGGAGGGGATCCCCTGAGCTCGCAGTGGTCGACGAAGGGCGGAGGTGCACCTAGGCATCCAACTCCGACCACCTCTTCTCCTTGGTGTCAAAACAAGGTAAGAGCTACGTATTTTAACTGTTTTAGGCAGATTTTGATTTGTTTTTTTCGATTTTGCATTTAGATAGCTTTTAGGTGTTGGATTTAGCCTAGATTATCTTACCCGTAGTTCGCTGGAGCTCCTCTCCAGCGAACGATTCCACATGTGCTCGCGTGTTTTCCCGATTTGCTGACCACCTCACGTCGTTCCCTCATTGCTTACCTACATCCCAGGCACCCTCACTCACCCAAATCCCTAGTGGATCTGGAGATCAGGTCTTCTCCACCGCCACCTTCACCAGAGACCTCTGCCCGACTCCATCTTCCATTTCTCTCCACCAAATATAGCCCCAGACCCTTCTTGTTCTTGTGCCTAACGTTTTTACAGGTATGGAGTGATCAGGACCCCCACGAGGGTCATTTTTGCAAGAGACTTTAGGTACCTGGGGTGTCTTGCTTCATCGATCTTGTGGAGGAGCTCTGGCTAACGATGTGCATTTCGTTGCCCCCTGCACGAAGAGGACCTCCGCATGAACCTTTCGATCCATCTCAGAGCTTCAAAGAATGTCGAAGACGTGGAGGAGGAGGGATCGAAGTTCGTCTTCCCTGACGCTCTTCCCTGTTCTTCGACCGTGCTTCTCTGCCGTCGGATCAGATACATGTGCTAAATTGATCGTCAGTCGTTGGATCAAGCCATGCCATCACCGTCCGATCACCTCAAGTCATCTAATCATGACCGATCATCGACGAAGTGGTACCGACCATCAGATGCGCGACGCGTGTCATGTGGAAGCCCATCAGTCGTTGAATCTGCGCAATAAAGGGGTAATTTGCAAATCCAGACCTGTCCTTTTTGTATTTTATTTTTTAATATTGTAAATAAAAGTTAGCGTTATAAATAAATTGGAAATTTTACAATAACCCTGAACTTTCTGTAATTATTTGGTCCATTCCACCTCACCTTACGTGGCGGGCCACGTGAGGTGGCGAAATTACGTGTACACCCCTGATGATTTTTGTAGTTATATAATAATATAATAAAATTAAATAAATGTTGATTTATTCAGGAAAATTTGCATCGAGCCTCCTGTCTTTTATTTTATTTGTAAAAATGCCCCTACTAGGACAATTATTTTTATGTTCTTTATATATTTATTAAATATAGCAAATGTGCTCTAAAAATAAATAAAAATAGGGATGAATGTTTTATGTCATGTATATCCATACTCTTATTTTATTTGCAATTTTTGCATTTAATACATTTATTAAAATATAAAAAAGGAGCCTATTTATTCCATGTCTAACTTATAAAATACCAAAAAAATATAAATACATGTCTAAAAATTCCACAAAAATTATATATATTATATTTTATCCTATTTTTTTACAAACAACAAATCACTAAAAAATGAAAAACAAAAAGCCTAAAAATCGAAAAACCCCAAAATGTTTAATAAAAATTTGGAAAATTATTTAAAAATCCAAAAATATTTTTTTTCTATTTTATAATTTTATTTATCTAAATATTTATATACTAAATAAATTATGTAATTTTGGGACTTAATTTCTATTTTCAAAAACCAAATCAATTTCAGGTATTTAATTAATCTCTTATTTGGGATATTTTAAATATTAAAAATACGTAAAAATTAGTAAAAATTCTAGGAAAATTATAAAAACATTACAAAAATTTGAAAAACCCAAAATATTTTATTTTCTGAATTTTATATGTATATATTAGTGTTTATGAATATATTACTATATAGTGTACATATAAAGCCTTATATATGCTATATAGTAAATATAAAAGAAAATGTAATAATATGTATAATATATATAAAAAAGAAACTACAAAAATATAAAAAAAAATAAAAAAATATAAAATATAAAATTAAAAACCCACAAAAAATAACATGGACAAGAGATAAAAGGCGAAGTTTTGAGCATCTTTTTGCCTCTTTCTCCCATTTGCTCACTCTATTTGACCTCTATGTGTGCTTAAGCCTATACACATTTGCTGTAGAGTTATAATAAATTTTAACACCAAATTTTTTATATTAGTTGCTTTATTCTTGTTGTGGGTTAATTGTTTATGAATCCTAGGTTTTCGTCGGTCGCCTCGATGACTGTGCTCCCGCCTTGTGTGGAACACATGACCGACGAATATTTTTGGGATTATCAGATGGTGCCGTTACCGGGGAGCAACATCGCGTAGTTGGATATTATTTTGTTTGTCTATTATCTATTGTTCATCTAATTATTGCATTTATTTTTTATTATTCATTTATTTATTCTGCATTTATTATTTGATATTATTGTTGACTGTCCTGACCACTCTCTTTGTTTGTCCTTGATGTGAGGGACCGCTGCGCGAAGGAGGACCTCCTAGGAGGGCCAATGCACCCAAGCAAGGAGGAGCCAGCCTTCTGAGTCAGTCGGTAGGAGAGAGTATCAAGAGCAAGCAGAGGAGAATTTTGCAGAGCAGACCATGATTTTTGCAATTTTATTATTATGTATATTATGCGAGAGAGTGTCATCTATGTGTAATAATTTGGACTCAGACACAGCTACTTTACGAGGTCCAGTGCCCGACAGATTGTTCCCTCGAGGGCCTCGCCGGTTTTCTCGCATTTTTCTCTTTATTTTTATTTCTTTTCCGATTGTTTTATTTTGTGTAAATGAGCCCTAGCCTAGGAATGGCTTTCCCGATAGATTAAGGTCCAAAGTCCCTAATATAATTGCATGTACCTATAGCTTCGCTTTTGGACTTAGTCAAATTTTGAATTGATATTTATTTGGATTTGAGATCGAGCGCCAGAGAAGTGCTATACATCGCTTGGAGGATCCGCTGTGGCAGACACTGATGCACTTCAGAGACCGGACTTTTGGATCTCATCTCTAGATATTTAGCATGTGGTTCTTCACAATAATAGCAATTTCTGTATCTAGGGCGATTTCATTGGCTTGCATTGCATATAGCATAGGTTTTCAATTCTATTATGCATCCCGCATGGAGAGAGCTGGGAAGCACTGTATGTCTTCTGATTTTGCATGCATCGTCGATTTCTGACTTGCATGGCTTTTCCGACTTCTCCCTCAGATTTTGTTCACCTAGGATGTTAATGGAATTGGAAGCTCGTTAGGTCCGTGCATTGAAAAATAAACAAAAAAAGTGATAACATAAATAAAACCGGGACTGCTAACTCTGTTGGACTTAAAAATAAAACGTAATGGATTCTTTGCCTTGGGGAGAGCAACCCCCTCCTTGTATGTGCATTTATTCTCACGCACACGCTAAGGATTAGGGACTAAACCCCAAGCATGTCTTCGATATGTACAACTTTTTATATGATCACCTAACTCTAAAAATGAAAAGATAACAGGCCATCTCGGTCTCCACTGTATTGAGTAGGTGAACCGAGGGTTTGCTGTGTGTATTGATTGTAACTTTGAGTCCATCTGCATTTCATTCATTCTTAGAGTGTTCAGTCTCGTGTGTGCGTATTTTTATCATTGAGTCCTTTTACCTCTCTTATACATATATTTCCTCATTTGCATTCGAGTCATGATTGGGTCTTGAGCTTCATCGTCTTCGCCAGATTTTGCGGTTTTTCTCCTTACCATATCACCCATATCTAGTCCGGTTCGAGGAGATCCTCTCCTTGAACCACAATTTTGGATGTGTTCCCTCCTTGTGTGGAACACACAAATTTGTCTTTGTTCTGATCTCCTCTTTCCCGCCCTCCTCATATCTCATGTATCATCTCTTCTCTTAGTCGGGATTACTGTACTTACGGATATAGCATGCATCGAGGATTATGACTTCCATTGATTATTTGAGTAAGTCGGGCCCATTTTGAGGATGTTGAGATTGGTATGCTACATTTGGTGGATCTGGACTTGATATGTGTGACGAATCCGAAATCGCGCTATTTAAAATGTGTCGTTTCATGCGTTAAAAAGATATGTGTCGTTTCGTTGTAGGCGGCAATCGGAATCGGTCAAGAAATAACCACAAAAATATTTATTAATTTTAATAAATGCGGTTTTATGTTTATTTTACTTGGGCAAGTCCCAAGGTCGAACACAGGGAGGCAAAGGAACACCTTAGAAATATGTCTATAAAAAATCGTGCACGGTTTTTGAGGCGGTCTTTTTTTGTATTTTTTAATGCAATAGAGGATGCAAAATGCAAATTCAGCCTATTTTAGGGACTAAAATGTAAATTAGGCTCAAACGATGTTCGAAAAATATGAAACTTGTCCATGCTACAAAATATGATGAAATGAACGCATTGTAATTTTTTTTGGAAATTTTGGATGATTTTTTTATGAATTTTTAAATGCAAAAAAATGAATCTCAATATTTAATTATAATAATTATTAAACCTAATTTCAAGGGATAAAATTATCTAAGATCTATCACTAGATGATTGGTATCAGAAAAATCCTAAACCTTCAAAATGTGAGATTTAATACCTATTAAAAATCAAACATCGAAATATGCAAAATATTTTTTTGAGGGCAAACTATGCATGCAAATGCAATTCTTTTTGGGCACAATGTTAAACACAATTAATTCTACAATTTACAATTTTTAGGGAATTTTTAGAGCAATGATTAATTAATTATGAATTTCAGAGCACAAACTGGGTAAAATATGTAATTTTTCCACAGAACAATTAATTATTTATTAACCAATGATCACAAAAATATCCACAATATGTCAAGATGTAGAGAATTAAATGTGGAACAAAATACTAATTTTTGAATGATAAAGTATTGCAATGTAGAGGTCTAGAACAATGGGGAAAGACATGGGTATAACTGCAATTACCATAAATTATGAATATAAAAAAATACAAAGGGAGGGCCTATGTGTAATTACCGATAAGTACGGGGGATTCTTGCAAAATTTTCAGAGGGGCACGTGCGTAGCACGTGCCCTCTGGTCGGCCGGGGCCTCCGCGTGAATAGGCGAAAGGGTAGGGGGCTCATCTACAATTGTTCCCCAGGTAAACATGACCTGTGGACTGAAGTGTAGCATTGGCAGAACTAGAGGGTCTCCTGGATATTTCTCCACGCAGTCACGTGGTGCGCACGTGCCGCGACCGGTTCAGAGGGTTGGTCGGCTGGTGCTCCACGTGTCGATGTCACGTGCCTCGGCCTTGGTCCGAGACTCAGGTCCGGATCCGAGGCTGAGGACCAATCTGAGTCGTTGATGCTGGTTCATCCGATGACTGAGCTTTGGCTTAGTTGGACGGTCGGATGCTCGATGTGATTGATCGGATGGCTGAGGATGGCCGACACACGACCGACGGCCGTCGATGGAGAGACAGAGCGGTAGAGTGGCCGGTGGACTGCGACGGAGCGCCGGTGAGTGGCTGATGAACTTGTGGTTGGCTACTTGCGGTTGGACGCTCCTGGCGGTCGCCATGAAGCGTGAGAGTCGGCAGGAGGCTTGCGACGGTGGAAGAAGCGTCTGGAGGATAGGGGCTCTGACGATGATGCAGCTGGTTATCGGAGGCGATAAGCGTTGATGAGGAACACCAGCAGTGTTTGTTGATCGAAGCTGACTGGAGAAGAAGTCGAAGGGGAGTCACTGGCGATGGTGGTCGATGGAGTAATTAGAGGCTAAGCGTCGTTGACGGCGGAGTCGAAGATGGAGGTTGTAGGCTCGACGTCAAGGTAGAGCTGGGGCAGTACGCCGTGGCGGTGCTGCGACGGCCACAGGGGGGGTGGCCGGATCTCACCGGAGACGGAGAGGCGGTGTTGTCACCACCGCACTTCTGTGGTGCTAACGGTGGATGAAGGTTGCGTGGGGCACGGTGGTGCTTTTATAGCGGAGGAGGAGCTGGTCGGAAGAAGAAAGGGGGGGAAATCGTCGATTTGATGGAAGGTCGGAGAAGATTGATTCGACGCACGGGTCGAGACGAGATTGGATTTGAGATTGATATCTGGAGGCGATTGGTGACGTGCGAGATTAGCGGAGCGGCGGCAAAATCGGGGTGGCAGGAGGCGCAGATTGGGAAAGTGGTTCGGACGAGGACGATGATGCAGGGCCTCCGATCGGCCGAGATGGGATGGCCCGAGTAGGGGCACGTGGCGATAGCCGGATGCAGGGGCGGTGCACCTCGCACGTGCGTTGATAATTAATTGTTTTTATTTTTTATGAATGAATAAATAAATAAATAAATACCTCAAAAATGGCTGACAAGTGGCGGCTCTAGGAGCAGCCACGTGTCAGCACCACAAAAATCAAAAAATAAATTACTTTGTAAAATCCAAAATAAATAGTAAACCACCTCAGATCGAAAAAGTTTCTTCACAAAAATTGCTCGTATTGATGAGATCTACAACTTTCATGAAGACATCAACACCAAAATCGATCAATTCCACAAAAGTGATATTTTGGGGTATCCCATATACATAGAATACCCCGATGTTTTTGGGTTTTATAATTTTTTATCATTTTTAAGCCAGATAAAAATCTGAAAAAAATGATAAAAATAAAAGATAAATAATTACACATTAATCTATTTTTTTGGATTTTTATTAATTAAGAAAAAGAAGAAATAAAATAAAACACGAAAAGACCAATTTTGTACATATAGTTAGTGGAGACTCGGACTCAATTTGTTTCTTTGATTTCAAGCTCAATTTGGATTTGGATTTTCGCACATTTAAAAAAACTTTCATCAAAGAAGACAAAAAAAAAGAAATAAACTAAAATATATTAAATATGTGCATAAAATAATAGGTCAAAAACCCTAAAATACAAAATATACAAAAGAGGCCCAAAATCCAACTTTCACATACGAGCTCTGATTCACTTGAACTTGGTTTTGTTTTGGAGGTAATTGAATGTACATTAGTTAAAAAGTGAGTAGGATTAAAATAGACACTAGATGGGGAAGATATTAGGGTTTTAGTCCGGAAATCCCAAAACTAGGGTTTGGGTTTTTGGTCCACTTATTTGGGTTAGTGATTTTTTTGTATTTTTCATTTATTCTTGTTAGTGATATGTACACAGTGGAGGTGGTTTCGGGTCATTCAAGGTTAGCATGAATTAGTTAGAAATCGGGGAATTTAGGCTATTTACAAGTCAATTTTGGCTGGGATTTTTGGCTTCTTATTTTGTGCAGAAATTAGTGATAAAATGCAACTCTTAACAAAACATGCATGAATGCTAATTATGCTAAATAAATGATGATATGCTGATGATTTTGAGGGATTTGAGCTTAATTAATGAGATTTAGATTGATGAATATGAGATTCATCATCCCCCTATACTTAAACCATGCTCGTCCCTGAGCATAAAAAAGAAATGCCATGAGGTGAAATGAGATTAGGTTCCATACCAAGACCATGAGCTGAAGGCGAAAATGAAACTAGACTCGACCTTTGGATTAATAGTTTGGCGGATCTTCTGTGAGACTTAGAATTTTAAAATCAACAGCCTTCAAGTTCTACACATCATTATCACAGTTTCGTCTTAGAAGTCATTTTAGATCAATCCTCTTCCCAAAGTATACCCTATGAACATTGAACAATTGACTCATGTGTGTGAAAGGTTTTAGCTCTTCCCATCCAGAATGTCGAACTATCATGTAAACCTCCTCTCCAATAACTCATCCTCAGGGAGTCACGTATTTCCTTCTAAGGTTTGTTGCGCTGTGTTCACAATCGAATTGGGGGAGAAGTTAGAAGAAGGAGAAAAGAACTGGAGGGTGACCAGTGTAGTCACCTCTCCTTGTGAAGCTGGCCAGTGTAGCCAAGTCTTCACCAAGATCTGTAGGTTTTCTTGAAGCTTGGACCTTTTTGGTCAGATATTTATTTGGTAGCGGCTTCTTTGTATTTGGAATTTTTGGTGTTCTGCTTGGATCTTGTTGTACCCCTACGGATATAGAATCTTTTTGTTTCCGTACATTTTTTGGGATCTTAGAACAAATTGTGCCCAGCCGTCCATCCCTTTTCCGAAGCTTTAATTCAAACCGTACTCTGGTCTTTAGATTTCCACGCTACCAGAAAAGAAACTCACACAGTCTTCCAACATCCCGTCTGAGTTGAGCTAAGTGCATAGTGCGAGAGTACAAATCAAATCCCTTTTCCAGAGTTGTACCCAGAATAAAGAGACCAGGTTAGACACTAAGAGTCAAACACTATTCAATGTCATGTGGAACTCAAAGAATTAAGTCAAAGACCTGAAGAATCTAAAATCCTATTTCTCGGTGAAGTTCCTCTGAAAATTAGGTGGATTAAGGTCAAGTCGATATCACTCTCGATTTCTGCTCATAACTCGGTTCAGAACCCAAAGAATTTTCACAGATGCAAATGAAATGCTGGATGAAGTGCAAGTGTGTGAAATGCAGACACATTTTTTTTCTTTTTTTTCTTTTTTTTTTGATTTTTTTATGCAAGAGATTTTTGTGTGTTTTTTTTGTTTTTTAATGCAAAAATAAAAAGGAAGCCATTTTTTTCAAATTTTTTTGGGTTAGACACAGTCAGCAAAACTCTTTTTCTTTTTTTTTTGTTTTTTTTCAAATTATTCACCTACCCCGTAAATATATATAGACTTACGTGAAAATACGAGATATGGGTAAAATATATACACAGTATATATACAAACCCCCCTATACTTAGCGAGTGCTGTGTCCTCAGAGCACAAGAAGCATAAAGAATACATAGCTCGGGCTAAGCGTAAGAGAGTGAAAAAGAAAAAGAAAAAGAAAAAGATGGATCGGAATGCCCCCTATACTTAGGCTATGAACCGTCTAAGTATAGAAGAAGAGCGAAAAAATGAAGTGTCGGGATGTGTGGATGAAGAGAGTATATACAAATGGGCATCGGTTGCCCCTATACTTAGGCTCTGGTCAACCTAAGTATAGAAGAACAGTGGACATGGAGCGATTGTGAGAAGGAGAGAATGTTATATACAAATGGCATCGGTCCTCCCCTATACTTAGGCCTTGGCCTAAGTAGAGGAAGAAGCTGTACAAGGAGACCTATGTGGTCAGGAGGGAGGGTGGGTAGCCGATGATTAAGGCGGTTTTCAGCTGATCTTTTTGTGAGCCTACGGTGGGAGATCGTAATGACGAGAAGGAGATGAAGCATATGATCCCTAACTATTATCAGTGTTATCCTCAGAAAAATCATAATGGATATCAGATGAAGAGTATGAGTCAGATGAAAGATAACCATCATCAGATTTATCCTCAGAGGAATAGTATTTGAAAGTGGACACACTCCAAATATTCTGGTCTTTTTATTTCTTTAGTTGTGTTCTCAGAATTCGTTCCTTCTTGGGATCAAGCGGTTTGTCTTCGAATGAATACTCTGAAGCACCAGTCTCAGTCAGCTCATAAGAGATAATTCCAATGTATTTGAAGAGGGCAGGAGCATCATCTTTTGATGAATAATAGTGAGAAACGGGAGTCGTCCAACGAGAGTCGAATTTCCAATCCTTGCGAAGATATGGTTTTAGAGCTGCCGAACAGACTTCACTCATGTAGATCACCTTTTTCAGACCTGAGGAGGGATCATCAGATGATTCCTCTTCCAGAAGGTCAATGGTGACTTTCTTTTTCTTTTTTCGTGAAGGTGTCGGTCCACTTGAGTATCCAGATGAATAACCATTGGAATTCTTCTCCTTGGTCGGTGTTCGTCCTGCGTGTTTATTTTTAGTCTTCTGAATGTTGGTGCATTCTCGATTTGGGATGATTTGATCAAGATATTCAAAGTAGGTTGCCCCAGGGCGCGACCATGCATATGTCTCAGGATCGTAGACGAAACATTCGTCTATTTTGAGATCTACAGTAATTAAAATACTGGGGAGAGTCTCTGCATGTTCGATTTCAAGTGATTTGGCATTGGAGCATTCCTGGGTCGAGTTGATGAGATCAAGGTAGTCAGAATAGGTTGACCCAGGGTGTGACCATGCATAAGTCTCTGGATCATATGATTCATATACTTGATTCTCCATGGTGAGCGCAGCTGGGAATGGAGCATGGGGGAGAGTCTCTAAACCAATAGTCTCATCAACAACTGCTATCTCAGATGTAGCATTGGGGTAGGGCTCTTCTACCGCTTCATGGTTACGGTTGTTGAGGACTTCGTGGGTTGCCATAGAAAATCGTGGTTCCTCAAAGACTCGTTGAGATCGAAGTGTTTCCAATGCTGTAAAATTGATTTCACGAGTCTCATACTCAATAATTGCCTTAGCCAATGCCAAGAATGGCTTTCCGAGAATAATTGGAGACTGGGTGAATTCTCCTTGATGCTCAATATCAATGATCGTGAATTCCACTTTGAGCAGAGCACCTTGGAAAGGCATGATGACATAAATGATTCCTCTCGGCCGCTTTATCGATCGGTCAACCAATTGAACAATCCCTCGTATCTTCCCGATCAGTCCGAGTTTGAGTTCGTGAAATACAGAGGTCGGGAGGATATTGATTGGTGAATCGTCATCAACTCGATCATGGGTAAAATTTGTGTCTTTGAATATACAATCAAATCTGGGCAACCGCTTCACTATGCGGCTCTTGGTTTTTCTTCTCAACACCAATGAGGAGGCCATTGACAAGATATGTCTTTCATTCTTTGTTCTTATCCTGTCCGACTTTTTCGTCATTAATTTACCCATTACAAATCCTTTAAGGTCAGGGAAGTGTTCAATGGCATGTATAAAGGGAAGTTCAAACATCAATCTTTTTTCCATTGCTTCTCGTACAGCAGGATCCAAATTCTTCAGATCTTCTTCAGTTTCAATTTTTATGTAATTTTCTGAACTTTCGTTTTTTTGGGTGTTTTTGAATATTCCAATTTTCTGGTATTTTCTGTGTGGTATGGTGATGTGGTGTCTTCTGTAGATGAGAAGGGGCTTTGCTATTTAGAGCAAGAGTCAAAGGCATAGTCATTTCTAGGGGAGTAATATGCAGAAGTGCCGCTGTCAGAATCGTCCCTAGGTTCCTGAATATCCTCAAAATTTTCAAAATGAGATCCAATCTTTTCCTCATTCATTTTTTGTTCGAGATCCCAGAGATTGAAATTAATCGATCGGCAAACTTTTGAAAATTGTCCTCCATTAAATCAAATCTCTTATTTATCCTCGAAATATCATCCTCCAGAATCTTTTCATGACCAATCATGGGAGCAGTCGGGGTGTGTTTTTGTATTTGAGATTTAATAATTTCCTCTTCCATTTTCCTGTATGTGCTAGGAGAAGAGTATCTTAAAATATCCAATATATGATCATTATTTTCTGAAATTTTCTCCTCTAAAATTATGTAAGGAGGCTGCTTACGTGATCTATGCATGTGGAGTTGGTCTGCGTAGAGTTCAATCCTTTGATCATGATTGGTCGGATCTTGATATTGTGGAGTCAACATACATGGGTTATGCGTTTCTATGTTGTCAGTCTAGTCCTCTGTATGAGTCTCATGTCTGAAGATGGGGTTGTCATAGTCAATCCACGATGACGGTTGATCATTTGTGTTCAAGGATAGGGTAGATGGGAGATGTGAAGAATTGTTAAAGTCGATCATGTGGTTATGATCTCCCAAGAATGATGGATTGACATTTACCGAATATGAAGGATGAATTGTATGATTGGAGTAGAGTGGATTGATATATGAAGAACTAGAGACCTCAGTCAGTTGTTGGTTTGTATGATCCGAATATAAAGGGTTGTTATTCATGGAGCAGATCGAATTTGTAGAGAGTGTTGGATCTATTGATGGTTGAGAGTCTCTTGTGGAAGTTGGAAGAGGTGTTTTGGGTCTAACCGATATGAATTCATTTTCATATTATAGCTCTGATAAATTCTCGAATAAATGTTCATCCATTTTTGAAAGAGCTGAAAGGAATGATGGTTTGGGTCTGTTCGAGACGAATTGATTTTCATGATCTGTATACGGAGAGTTCTTGGACAAAAGTTCCATGATTTTCAAATGAGGTCAAATCAAGAAGGGAGAGAGATGGCACAATTGTGTGGCTTTTTGATTTTCGAGATCTGCTCATGCACGCAAATGCAAACACAAATCAAACCCCGAGTTCACCAACTCACACAATGAAGCCGTGAGAGTTTGGCAATTTATTTTCAATTTTAGTTGGTGATAAATCAATCTTGGAAAATAATTAAGGAGCTGTTAGGTGCCGAAATTCTAGTAATGACTGGCCTGAATTCTTACGACTAGTTGCACCTACTTTCAACCAGTATGGGAGTAAGTGCGGACCGTAGAACGACTACCCGTTACTTGAGGACGGAGCCTTACGCAGTGTCCTCTAAACCACCCACTCTGCTAAGGAAATCCGGACCATTTACCGGCTACCCATTAGATCCTCACTGAGAAGTAGCTAATCATTTTTGGTAGAATCAATAGTCAATATGAAAATCTGGGTTTGGGCTCTAGCCTTAAGTGTCGTCTCTCGCTCACTCAGAAAAATAAAAACATCCAAGGTCGGGGTCGCTCTCCCGCTAAAATTCTTGATTTTAAGTGTTAGTTTTAAATCGGCTATATTTAGAAGTCTTAATTTTAATTAGGCGATCACTGAAGAATTAAATGAGCACAAATGTACATCTACCGTCTAGTCCCAATTTCCTTTAAAAATATATGATAAAACATGAGGGAAAATTCGGGAAAAGCCGATGCATGCGAAAAACTATGATGAATGCTCAGTTAGAAGACTTACAGTCAATCCTTGCAATCTTCATGTGGGATGCAATACAGAAATTTGAAAAATTAATCTAGATGAATGCAAGCAAATGAAAAACCACACCTAGTAGAAAGTTATATTAGCGGGGAAAAATTGAGTTGAATTTGGCTAAATTGAACGATCTAATGTGCGCCTCAATTAAAGTGAAGTGTGGCCTTAAGTCTTATGAGTACAATTAAAAATTTAAAATACTCTAAGAGCCATACGTACAGGTCTATCCTAAACGCCACTCAAGTCAGGCCCCACCCTCACCAGAGAGTGAAACATGCCGTGACACACCACAGAAAAAGTTCAAGGTCTTTCTACACACGCGAGAGTCCAAACGGACACTGCTATAAATGAGTAATTAATTACAGAAATTAAAATTACAGAAAATAAAATCCTAGACTCTACGCACTCTCATGACTCGACTCGATTTTAAATTAATTGCGGCTTTTACAGAAGTCGGTGAAGATACGTTGGTTCTTGAAAAATCGCTCCACGTACGCCGGGTACCTCGCAAGAAAAATAAGAGAGATGGTGTAAGAGAGTGACTCAAAAATAAATCAAAAAATAAAATAAGAAAAATTAATGTTGAAAATAAATGCAGGGAAAATGGAATTTATAGTGAAAAATTTGGGGGTAAGACTACCCGAATGCGGAAAACCAAACAAAAATTTTTAAGACAAAAAAACTAAACCGTTTGCCTCCCCGACAACGACACCATCTGACGGTTTCGATGTTGCGCTTTTTAAAATGTATATAGTCGTTGTCGTATAGTGGTGAGTATCCCCGGCAACAACTCCATTTGACGAATCTGAAATCACGTTATTTAAAATGTATCGTGTGTTATCATGTGTTAAAAAGATATGTGTCATTTCGTTGTAGGCGGCAATCGGAATCGATCAAGAATTAACCACAAAAATATTTATCAATTTTAATGAATGCATTTTATGTTTATTTGACTTGGCAAGTCCCAAGGTCGAATACAAGGAGGCAAAGGAACAACTTAGAATTATGTCTATCAAAAATCGTGCGCGGATTTCGAGGTGGTCTTTTTTTGTAATTTTTTAATGCAATAGAGGATGCAAAATGCAAATTTGGCTTATTTTAGGGACTAAAATGTAAATTACGCTTAAACGATGTCCGAAAAATATGAAACTTGGCCACGCTGCAAAATATGATGAATTGAATGCATTGTAATTTTTTTTGGAATTTTTGGATGCAATATGAATTTTTTTATGAATTTCATCTAAGATCTATCACTAGGTGATTGGTCTCAGAAAAATCCTAAACCTTGAAAATGTGAGATTTAATACCTATTAAAAATCAAACATTGAAATATGAAAAATGATTTTTACATGGCAAATTATGCATGCAAATGCAATTCTTTTTGCGCACAATGTTAAGCACAATTAATTCTACAATCTGTGATTTTTCACGAATTTTTAGAGCAACGGTTAATCAATTATGAACTTCAGAGCACAAACTGGGTAAAATATGTAATTTGTTCACAGAACAATTAATTACTTATTAACCAATGATCACAAAAATATCCACAATATGTCAAGATGTAGATAATTAAATGTGGAACAAAATGCTAATTTTTGAATGATAAAGCAGTGCAATGTAGAGGTCCAGAACAATGGGGAAAGACAGGGGTATAAGTGAAATGACCATAAATAATATAAATATAAAAAATACAGAGGGAGGGCCTATGTGTAATTACCGATAAGTACAGGGGCTTCTTGCAAAATTTCCAGAGGGGCACGTACGCAGCACGTGCCTTCTTGTCGGAGGGGGCCTCCGTGTAAATAGGCGAAATGGTAGGGGGCTCGTCTGCAATTGTTCCCCAGGTCACGTGCGTGACACGTGACCTGTGAACTGAAGTGTAGCGTTGGCAGTACTGGAGGGTCTCCTGGATATTTCTCCATACAGTTAAGTGGTGCGCACGTGCCGTCGTCGATTCGGAGGGTTGGTCTGCTCGGTGCTCCACGTGTCGATGTCGCGTGCCTCGGCCTTGGTTCGAGACTCAGGTCCGGATCCGAGGCTGAGGATCAATCTTAGCCGTTGATGCTGGTTGATCCGATGACTGAGCTTTGGCGTAGTTGGGCGGTCGAATGCTCGATGCGATTGATCGGATGGCCGATACACGGCCAACGGTCGTCGATGGAGAGGCGGAGTGGCCGGTGGACTGCGACGGAGCGCCAGTGAGTGGCTGATGAAGTTGTGGTTGGCTGCTTGCGGCTGGACACTCTTGGCGGTCACCATGAAGCGCGAGAGTCGACAGAAGGTTTGCGACGGTGGAAGAAGCGTCTGGAGGATAGAGGCTCTGGCGATGACGCACCTGGTTGTCGGAGGCGATAGGCGTTGATGAGGAACGTCAGCGGTGTTTGTTGATCGAAGTTGATCGGAGAAGAAGTCGAAGGGGAGTCATTGGAGATGGTGGTCGATGGCGTAATTGGAGGCTAAGCATCGTTGATGGCGGAGTCGAAGATGGAGGTCGTAGGCTCGACATCAAGGCGGAGCCGGGGCAGTGCTGCGACAGCCACAGGGGGGTGTCCAGATCTCGCCGGAGATGGAGAGGCGGTGCTGTCACCACCACCCTTCTGTGGTGCTAACGACGGATGAAGGTTGCGTGGGGCACGATGGTGCTTTTACAGCCGAGGAGGAGTTGGCCGGAGGAGGAGGGGGGATCGACGATTTGATGGAAGGTCGGAGAAGATTGATTCGAAGGGCGAGTCGAAGACAAGATCGGATTCGAGATTGATCTCTAGAGGCGATAGGCGACGGGCGAGATTAGTGGAGCGGCGGTGAAATCGGGGCGGCCCAAGGCGTAGATTGGGAAAGTGGTTTGGACGAGGACGATGATGCTGGGCCGTTCGATCGGCCAAGATCGGACGGCCCGAGTGGGGGCACGTGGCGATAGCTGGATGCAGGGGCGGTGCACGTGCTTGGCGCGTGCCTCGCACGTGCGTTGATAATTAATTTTTTTATTTTTTATAAACGAATGAATGAATAAATAAAAAACTAAAAATGGCTGATACGTGGCGGCTCTAGGAGCTGCCACATGTCAGCGCCACAAAAATCGAAAAATAAATACTTTTTAAAATCCAAAATAAATAGTAAACGGTCTCGGATCAAAAAAGTTGCTTCACAAAAATTGCCCGTCTCGATGAGATCTACAACTTTCATGAAGACATCAACACCAAAATCGATCAATTGCACAAATTGATATTTTTGGGGTATCCCATGTACATAGAATACCCCGATTTTTGGGTTATATATTTTTTTATCATTTTTAAACCAGATAGAAATCCAGAAAAAATGATAAAAATTAAAGATAAATAATTACACATTAATCTAATTTTTTTGGATTTTTATTAATTAAGAAAAAAAAGAAATAAAATAAAACACAAAAGACCAATTTTGTACAGATAGTTAGTGGAGACTCGGACTCAATTTGTTTCTTTGATTTCAAGCTCAATTTGGATTTGGATTTTTGTGCATTTTAATAAAACTTTCATCAAAGAAGACAATAAAGAAGAAATAAACTAAAATAGGTTAAATATGTGCATAAAATAATAGGTCAAAAACCGTTAAAATACAAAATGTACAAAAGAGGCCCAAAACCCAACTTTCATATACGAGCTCCGATTCACTTGATTTGTTTTGAAGGTAATTGAATGTACATTAGTTCAAAAGTGAGTAGGATTAAAACGAACACTGGATGGGGAAGATATTAGGGTTTTATTCCGGAAATCCTAGAACTAGGGTTTGGGTTTTTGGTTCACTTATTTGTGTTAGTGATTTTTTTGATTTTTCATTTATTCTTGTTAGTGATATGTACAAAGTGGAGGTGGTTTCGGGTCATTCGGGGTTAGCATGAATTAGTTGAAAATCAAAGAAGTTAGGCTATTTACAGGTCAATTTTGGCTGGGATTTTTGGCTTCTTATTTTGTGCAGAAATTAGTGATAAAATGCAATTCTTATTAAAACATTCATGGATGCTAATTATGCTAAATAAACGAAGATATGCTGATGATTTTGAGGGATTTGAGCTTAATTAATGAGATTTAGAGTGATGAATCTAAGATTCATCAATGTGCTTGGAGCTTATTGAGGACTTTGATGATGCACAATTACTAGGTGTGATTCTTTATCGAGGATTTTCGATCTCGCGCACCGCATTGAGGATGTGATTGCTTCATACTGACTTGGTGACGATTCCATGAGATCTGATTGTCTGAACTATTTGGCGGATCCTTCCATCTTGATTTAGAGATTTGATTGACTATCTTGATATGTGCTTCATAATGACGGTGACAGGAACCCACATGCCTTCACTCATCTCCTTGATTGACCCATCCTCAATCTCCTGATTCATCCATCCATTCGTGGCACTTAGAGGATCTCTGCTTATATTTTGTGCCCTATTGATTAGATTAATTCGAGGGATCACATTGATATTAATGAGCTTGGATCTTTTGTCCCTTACATGATCTTATGCCCTCCTGAGGATTGATGATCGTTTGATTTCGAGAACCTGAGATGTGATGCCAGCAAACCCACGATGTGACTGACCTAGTTTGCATACCTCCCTGAGGGCTATCTGCGGGAGGATGCGGCATTTTCTTTTCGCTCGGTATCATCACTACGTGCGTTGCCATCTTGTTGAAGCCTGGAACCGAGTCATCTAATTCGTCTGTTTGGCATCCCTGTCTGAGTGTGTGCCTGATCTGTTGGTGCACGAGGCCAACTTCACTAACTCCTTTGAGTCATCTCTCCTTGATGGTCCTCGCAAGGATGAGTCCCACATTTCTGATTATTCCATGTTTAGTTCATAGTACTCTCCGAGGGTTATCTGCTAGAGACTATGACAATTTCTTGAGATGACGACCCCTGCTGATGGTAGTTTATCTGTCGCCTACCGAGACCTCCTCTGAGGATCTGTCTGATGGATCCAGCTCCTTCGAGCCCTCTCTCCTTGACGACCTTCGCAAGGCTGAGATCTGATCTGACTATTCTTTGCTTAGTTTGCATTGTTCCCTGAGGACTATCTGCAAGTAAATGCAACATATTCTTCATGCTCGGTTCATCTTGTTGATGGTGTCACTGAGCTGTCGGAGCACGGAACCAAGTCGTCTGATATGTATTCTTGGTTCCCACTGCCTTCTTGTTGTATCTGATCCATTAGATCTTGGGACGTATCTATCTGGACTCCTTTGAGTCTGCTCTCCTTGACTGTACTCACAAGGATGACCGTTTTTCCTCTGATTATTCATTGCTTAGTTGACAATATGTCCCTGAGGGTCATCTGCGGGATGCTGTCACATTTTCTAGTTCTGTCGGTCTCTTCTGCTGGTAGCCAATTTGTCGCCTACTGAGACCCACTTCGGATGATCCATCTGATGGATCCGACTCCTTTGCGTTTGCTCACCTTGACGACCCTCGCAAGGGTGAGCTTTATCTGATTATTCATCGACTAGCATTGTACTACTCCCCGAGGGTTATCGGCAGGAGGGTACTTCATTTTCTTGGTACTCAGCTTCATTTCTAGTGTCTCCTCTATGGTGGAGCACGAAGCCGAGACTTCTGATTTGTGTACTCGGTCTCCTCTCTGGTTGTGTCTCCTTTCTGTTGGATTACGAGGCCGGGTCTTCTGAGATGCTTGACTCATCTGAGTCTACTCACTTTGAGGACCCTCGTAGGGCTGAGCCATGTCTTGTGGTGTTCGATGTGTCCCTGATCGTTCTAACTTTATGACCGCAGGATATCACGTCGCTACATTAAGAGTCTCCGATTTCTCACTTTCTATACATCTTTGAGACCATAATTGACATGGAGGAGTCTGTACTGTCCCTTCATCCTCCAGATCTTACAGTATCGGCTCCGCTCACTCATTCTTTCCTTCTGAGCTGATGTTATGCTTTTGCTACCGGATCCTTGTTTAGTTTTTGACATCTTGCCCTGATAGCTGACACCCTCCTGCTATATATCTAGGTGTCTTTTTACTTTCTGATTGCGTCGTCGTTCTCACAGGGAGACGATGGCAAGAGCACGGTATTCACTTGTCGGATATTGTCCTGTACTTTACTTGTCTATATCCTTAGTATATATGTGTTACCATTTTATTCATTCTTTTTCTCGTTTGTTACGTGTACCTTAGATCATGCGCCATATCTTTATGTCTATACTTAGGACGTACCTTATCCTATGTATAGGGGGTGTACACCGTGTTGTTCTATCTCAATTCTATTTTATCAGTCCTGTCGTTGCTTATACTTAGGGATCTTTCACCCTAAGTATAGGGGGAGTGATGCGTACATCCTCTGCGATCTTTTTCATTTATCTGTATATCTCCGTCTTTTCTTCTTTTCCTTTTCATTTTCTACAAAAAGGTGTCGCCCCTTTTTGTCAGTTTTTTGTACTTAGTACGTACTTTGTCCTAAGTATGGGGGGGTGTACCCCAGATTCTTTCATTCGTTGATCCCCTCCACTGTCTCCTCTCTTGTATGGGGGGTGTGTACCCTAGATTCTTTCATTCGTTGATCCCCTCCACTGTCTCCTCTCTTGTTGATTTGTTCTGCTATACTTTGGGATATCTCACCCTATGTATAGGGGGAGACAAACCGACCTGTGATCCATTTACTCCCACCCTTGGCCCTCCCTGCTTTGTATAGTGTCTGCTATACTTCCTAAGTATAGGGGGTACGATCAATTTCTTATTCATTTACCACTTCATTCATTTCTTATTCAGTCGTTGTAGTATAGGCTTTTCTATACTCAGTATGAGTTATGTCTTTTCGTTCTCTTCTTCGATCTATGAGAACATAGCTCATGCTAAGTATAGGGGGTCGTATATACTATGCATATACTTTAGCCATAACTTGTACTTTCGTATTTTTAATAATATGGCTAAAATTACTATAATACTATATATAAATATACATTTCTTTAAAAAATTAATGAAAAGATATATATATATATATATTCCACAAAATTCTTTTTGTATATATTGATTAATAAATCAGGTTAAAATGTTTTGCAAAATGATTTGAAAAATGGTTTGACCTGTTTGGAAAACTTTTTGTAAAATGTTTTCAACCTTTGTACAAAAGATTATGTTTATAAAATTTTTTTCTTTGTGTGAAATAAATTGTTTTGAAAACCTATTTGCAAATGTTTGGAAAATGGTTGCGAAAATATTGTAAAAATCTATATCTACTATTTAAAAAACCTTTGCAAATTAGTTTTCAAATGTTTGTAAATATTTGCAAAAAATTATTTTGAACTACAGTTTTCAAAATTATTTTTAAATAAGTTTGAGGAATATATATATATATCAATATAAAAAATAATAAAAAAATAAAAAATAAATAAAATAATAAAATGATAATAATTCTTTATCAATTGTATATATATACAGACTAATAAGAACAAATACTATTTTTTAAAAACTTTAAATTCTTTAAATTATTAATCCTTGTAAATAAAAAGAAGCACGCCCGTGTAAATAGTTGTACATATTTTATACTTTTTGTGCCAAAATTATTTGTAATTATAAAAATTCTTTTTATTTTTTCAAATTCTTTTTGAAAAATTGCATTATTCTTTCTGCATTGTACATAGCATTTGCATATCATTCTGTTTAATTGAGCTTGATTATTGAACAAGTCCAAATAAAGTCGAAGATTGGAGCTTGGTTGGACCTTACTACACCTAACCGCACTGGAACCTTCTGGGATCTAGGTTTAAGGTACTTCAGGTCCATTGGGACTTAATTCTTTGAGACTCAGGGCTAGGTTCAAGTCACCTCAACTGACTAACTAGAACTTTTCGAGACGCACGCATGACTCTTGTCGATCGTGACCTAACTTGGACACTTGCACCTTTCACTTGGCTCAACTAAAATGGAGTGGTGAGGGGGTTTGATTTGCTGGTCTTAGACGCATACGAGTGGAAACATTCGTCCTCATCTTGGGAGGGAAGTGCACCCCAACCTAGTCCAGTTACCATGAAGTCTAGAGACATGAGAGTGTGGGTTGCAATAATTCTTCAAAAAAGGGATAGTTTTATTGCTCAAGAGGAAAAAATCCTTATGTAAATACTTGTGTAAATAGTATGTTGAAAAAAAAACTCCAAAAAGTGGACAAGCCTGAAAAGAAAATAAAATGCCTGCCGGAGTATGTATATATGTTGTATAGAAAATAATCAAGCTTGAGCATCAAAGTTATACCATGTGAACTTGTAGCTGGATGACTTGACTACACTTGTAATGCATCCCAGGATAGGTAGCTACACTGGCTACCATCCATTCTTTTCTTCACCACCTCCTTTTGAGTTGGATGCCTCTTGAACTTAGAAGGGACTACCCTGATCCTCGAGGACAGAGTGCTGGATTGGGGAATCATTGGGTTGTTATTCTGGAGAAGTCAGTTCCTTTGTCATTTTAGTTGGGGAGAGACACTATAACTTACACTGTACAAGTCAGCTTCATAGTCATAAGGGTTTGCGTATGATGTAGGCTAGTTCTGACATGGCTATTGAGGTGGTTTGAACCGAGTTTTGTGACTCTCGAGGGCTGTTGTGTTTTAAATTTGGTTCCCGATCAGGTTCCACACAGATTCTCACATCAAGGTCTAGCATGTGCTTCAAACATTGATTTTTTATGACAAGTTTAATTATTGAGATCAATTCCATTTATTCTTTCTTTTTCTTTTCTTCTTTATTCCTTATGTACTTATTGCATAAGTGTCTGCTAGGGACTAGCAAAGGCAAGTATAAGGGGGTAATGAATCTCCATTTCATCACCTTTATTCTATCATTTTGGCCTTAAAAACCCTAGCCAATACATGTAAATAACATTAATTTGTACATATGAACATTCATTATTTATTATATTAGTTGTATATAAAACATGGTTTTTAATGTCAAAATCATAGAATAAAGAGAAGAAAAGAAAAAGAATAAAATATCGAAGATATTTTATAACCCTAAACCTCGAGACCAAGTCAAGAATTGAGTTGGTTGACAAGGAATGAAGTAGGGTGACATAAGGGCCAAAAATAGAATAAAAACCCAATTCTTTTATTCGTTATTTATGCATTTTTGACACCTATTTTATTTTTTTATTATTTATTCATCAAATGAAAAAATTTTGTACATAAAATTTGTAGAGAATAATGTGAATAAAAATACAAAAATGAGTTTTGTATAAAAATAATACACAGTGTTCATACACAAAATAAAAAACAAAAAACCCAACTTCCCATACCCATATCTTTTAAATAAATATTCAAAACATATCAAAATCACCTCTAATTATTCATAGTTTTCACAAGCTATTTAATGGTGGTGGTTTCATATTTTTTGGAGTTGTTGTGTGAAAGTTAGGTTTTTTGACCCCTATTGTACATTATACCGATTAAAATATTCAATTTATTAGTCCTTCATTATTTTTACAAATTTATACCGATTAAAATATTTAATTTATTCATCCTTCACTATTTTTACAAATTCATATTTTTGTAATTTTGTGAATATTATTTATAACACATGTACATATTAAAATCATAATAAAACCAAAAGGAAAATGTAAAATAAAATAAGTCTATGTGAAAATATAGGCAAAATACCTATAGTTATACATGTATATAAATAAAAGGGAAAACCTATTCTTTTATTCTTTATTCTTTTATATTTTTATAATATTGTAAATATTGTCTATACTAAATTAAAAATATAAAACCAAAATAAAACTCAATAAAATACATTAAAATAAAAAGGTATGTTTAAAACACAAGTAAAATACCTACAAATATACCTATAAAATATACATATCTATTTATTAAAGTGTAAAAATTACATCACAAAAACATAAAAATATATTTATACTCATCAAAATAAGTTATAAATATATAAAATAAAAGAATAGAATAATAAAATAAAATATACAAAATAAAAATAAAATTGTACAAAATATTGGCAAATATACCTATAAATACACTATTAAAAATTAACTACTAATAAAATACACAAAAAATAATTAAAAATCACAATAAAATACTACATTAAATAATAAAGATTATTATTTTATAGTCGAAAATTAATAAAATCATTTATTTAATTATTTATTCTTTAATATAACCCACTGTTTAGTCACGTAGCAGGCTGACGCAGCCAAATGGGGTCACGGCAAAAGTTTATCGTCAATCAACTCACCCTTCAAACCTCCTGGCATGTCAGAACAATCCAATCCCCGAGTTTCCTCCCTTTTTCTCGCACGATCTATCAATGAATTGACCCCGATTTCTTCATGACATTTTATCATTGATGTCCCATGATTCACGCCGAGATCCTGTAACTCTTGTACATAGCTCGATTCTCTTTATTTCGCTCGGTCAATAAGGGTGCTTCTTTTTGTATATAAATAAACCGCCTCTGTTCCTCCTTGATTTTTTGGTCACTTTTCATCCCCCTAAACCTCGTGTCTTCACCAAAGTAGAGCACCCTCGTGACAGGAGGGGATCCCCTGAGCTCGCGTTGGTCGACGGATTGAGGAGGTGCACCCAGGCGGCCAACTCCGGCCACCTCTGCTCCCTGGCATCAAAACCAGGTAAGAGTTGCACATTTTAATTATTTTAGCTAGATTTTTATTTGTGTTTTTCGATTCTGCATTTAGATTAGGTTTTAGGTGTTGGATTTAGTCTAGATTAGCTTACTCGTAGTTCGTCGGAGCTCCGCTCCGGCAAACGATTCCACCTGTGCTCGCATGTTTTCCCACTTCACTGACCACCTCACGTCGTTCCCTCATCGCTTCCCTACATCCCAGGAACCCTCACTCACCTAGATCCATGGTGGATCTAGAGATCAGGTCTTCTCCACCACCACCACCACCACCACCGGAGACCTCCACCCGACTCCACCTTCCATTTCTCTCCACCAAAAAAGGCCCTAGACCCTTCTTGTTGCGCTTAATGTTTTTGCAGGTCTGGAGTGCTCAGGACCGCCGCGAGGGTCGTTTTGCCTGGAGACTTGAGGTACCTGGAGGTGTTGTGCTTCATTGATCTTGTGGAGTAGCTTCTGCTAACGCTGGTGCATTTCGTTGCCCTCTGCACGAAGAGGACCTTCGTAGGAACCTTTCGAGCCATCTCGGAGCTTCAAAGACAGCTGGAGACGCGGAGGAGGGATCGAAGTTCGTCTTCCCCGACGCTCTTCCCTGTTCTTCGACCGTGCTTCTCCGCCGTCGGATCAGATGCATATGACAGTTTGATCGTCAACTGTTGGATCGAGCCATGCCATCACCATCTGATCACCTCAAGTGATCTAATCACGACCGATCATCGGCGAAGCGGTACCGGCCATCGGATGCGCGACGTGTGTCAAGTCGAAGCCCATCAACCGTCAGATCCGCGCAAAAAAGGGGGTAATTTGCAAATCTAGCCTCATCCTTTTTGTATTTTATTTTTTAATCTTGTAAATTAAAGTTAGCGGTATAAATAAATTGTAAATTTTTCAATAAGGACCTTGAACTTTTTATAATTACACTTTGGTCCATTCCATGTCACCTCGCGTGGCGGGCCACATGAGGTGGCGAAATTGCAGGGACACCCAAGGCAATTTTTATAATTATTGAATAGTATAATAAAATTAAATACATGTTGATTTATTCAGGAAAATTTGCACAAAGCCCCTGTCTTTTATTTTATATTCAAAAATGCCCCTACTAGGACAATTATTTTTATGTTATTTATCTGTTTATTAAATATAGAAAATGTGCTCCAAAAAAAGCACAAAAATAGGAGTGAATGCCTTATGTCATGTATATTCACTCTCTTATTTTATTTGGCATTTTTTTGCATTCAATCCATTTATTAAAAAAAATAAAAAAGAGCCTATTTATTCCCTGTATAACTTATAAAATACCAAAAACTATAAAAACATGTCTAAAAATTCAAAAACATTATATAGTATATAGATCACTAAAAATGGAAAAAGAAAATGCCTAAAAATTGAAAAACTGCAAAATGTTTAATAAAAATCTAAAAAATTATTTAAAAATCCAAAAATATTTTTTCCAATTTTATAATTTATTTATATAAATATTTATATATTAAATTAATTTAGGTAATTTTGGGACTTAGTTTCTATTTTTAAAATCCAAATCAATTTTGGGTATTTAATTAATCCCTTATTTGGGATATTTTTTATTTTAAAAATATGCAAAAATTAGCAAAAAAATCCAGGAAAATTATGAAAACATTATAATAATATGAAAAACCAAAAAATAATTTATTTCATGAATTTTATCTATATATTAATGTTTATGAATTAATTACTATATAATGTATATATGAAGCCTTATATATGTTATATAGTAAATATCAAAGAAAAAGTTATAAAATATATATAAAAAGAAACTACAAAAATATAAAAATTAAATAAAAAATTAAAAAATAAAAATAAAAAATCCACAAAAACAATAACATGGACAAGAGATAAAAGGTGAATTTTTGAGCATCTTTTTACCTCCTCCCGTTTGCTCCCTGTGTTCGACCTCTACACGTACTTGCGCCTATACACATTTGATGTAGAGTTATAATAAATTTTAACTCCACATTTTTTATATTAATTGTTTATTCTTGTTGTGGGTTAATTGTTGATGATTCCAAGGTTTTCGTCAGTCGCCTCGACGACTGTGCTCCCGCCTTGTGTGGAACACGTGACCGGCAAATATTTTCAGGATTATCAGGACTCTAATGCAAAAATGACCGATGAAAAATGTTCCTATAATTATGATCTACAATGCTCATGAAGGACTTATATGCAAATGAAATGCATAGTGCAAGATATGATTTCTTTGGTGATATTTTATGTACATAAAATATCAATTTTTGATTTAAAATTTTTTATTTGATTTTGCTGATGATAAATAAATGCATGCAAAAATCAAACATGCTATGAAATGATGAAATGGTCTCAACTGATCTTTTTTTGGAAATTTTATGGGTTTTAAATAGGTCAAAAAATAAGAGAAGTTATTATGTACAAGTGGATTTGGTGAATATGCTCAGGTGAGAACATGTCATTTTTATTTCTTTTCTGAATTTTTTGGATTTTGTTTTACGTTATTTATTAAAAAGATGAATGCGTTAAATAAGTGAAAAAGAAAATAATTAAAATGAGTGAAATTTGCACATGAAATGATGACTCAAAATAAACGAAAATGTAAAATGCGTAATTAGGTCCCAAAAACCAATTTTCACAAATGGACTTTGATTCTATTGAATTTGGTCTTGTTTTGTAGATATTTGAACGTACATTAATTCAACAGTGAGTATAGTTCATTTGGATACTATATGAGAGAGATATCGGTGTTTTCTTTTGTCGATCGTGAAATTAGGGTTTGAGATTATTTCCATATATACATGTTAGCCTTTTTTAGAATTTTTTATTGATTAAGGTTAATGATATGTATACAATGGAGGAGATTTGAGGTCAATTGAAGTCAGGTGAATTAATTAGAAATCAGTGAAGTTAGCTGCCTTTTAGGTCATTTCACACTTGGATTTTTGGCTCCTTATTATATGCCATGATGATGATAAAATGCATTTATTATTTACACTTGCATGAATGTTAAATATGCAAATTAAATGATTAAATGCAGATGAATTTTGGGGAACTGTGCTTAATTGAACTATTTTAAAATGATAAATCATAGATTCATCAGTGCGCCACACATGGAGAGAGAAGGTGGAAGGGCTCACATGCGGGTGATGAATCTCTGATTGATCATCACTATTCTCTCTTTTTATTCTTGAAGAATAATAACTCCATTGCAAATCTTCATTAATTCTGTATCTTCAGCTATAATCCTTCTCCAGGTAATTAACACTAATTACTAACCCTAATTATCGTATATTTAAATACCAAAATTTTCCTTTATTTTCTCTTTTATAAAAAATCCCAAAAAATTATAATTATTGTTGATAATTGTTTTGGTCTTAAAAAGTAATAAAAAATGCAAAAAATAACAAAATCTTTAAAACATAGTGTTTTTATTTATTAAAAATACCATCAAAAATATTTCTTTGTACAAATGACCTCTTTTTACTTTTTGCTCAACATGAAACTTCTAGATCTCATCAAGATCTACAACTTTCATATTTTGATTTTTTTGTAATCAAGCTTCAAATTAATTCTTACTGATTTTTCTTTGTTTTTCCTATTTTCTAAATTTTCTATTAGGCCACGTGGCTCCATCTGATCAAGACACATGGCCCGACCCTTTATCGCCACCCGCCCTCACATTCAGCAGTTGGATGCGATCCTCTAGTCATCCCCGCCTTGTCATATGCCTTTAGATTAGATCGCATGATCTAATCTGCACCCTTCGCCAGCACTTCTACCTGGACCGTTGGATCATGCAGTCCAACGATCCCCATCCATCGTCCACCTCCCATAACTACCCATCTGTTACACTCAGAAACACTCCTCCCTTCCATTTCTAGTGACGTCTCCTGACCTCCTCTCCGTCTCTTCTCACCATCGCCATGCAGCCATTATGACCCTCATCTTCGTGCGCCCATAAACACCTCCAGCCTTCACTCCAGATCTTCATTACCAACGTTACAAACCACACCCATAACCGCCCTCCTTCGCATATAAAATGCCCACTCCTACTCCATCCCAGTCCATCCACTAATCCACGAAAGCCTGACCTAGCCTTCGTCCCCTCCCCATGATAGTGGGAGGTGGAATTGAAGCACGACCATGGCTAAACTTTCAGGTGTTGACCCACGGATACCTCGGCCATGTCACGGTGCCTTCGACAATCGTTGAGCTCTCCGACGTGGCTGCTCGGATCTGAGGGATGTCCCAAAGCTTGGTCCAAGCCTCGGCAGAAGCCACCCCCATCGCCAACGACCCGCCTTGATTAGATATCTTTCTTCCTTCTTCTTCTATTATTTCTCTTTATCTTCCCGCCTCACTCGATTCACCCCATCGTCTCCAGACCATACTCCTAACTCCGCAACACCACCAGCGCCTTCACCGATCCCTCTACTCACCTACTTCCCTTCTCTACAGCCCCGATTACCTCACTCCCCTTCTTCTCTAGTTCACCAGAGATGAAGCCCAGGTCCTCTGCTCCTCCACCTCCATGGGAACTCCACTTCACTCACGTGCCCCATCCATGCATGCTTCGGCTATTCTAACCAATTGTAGGACCATCATCTTCAATGGTCTGGGAATGCACCCCAGCCCCGATCTCCTTAATCTCCTCCGATGATCCTCCACCACCAGCTCTCGCCTCCCTTTGCCAACCCATCTACTCGATACTAGCGCCTTCACTGGATGTCTTGGAAGCTCCCTCGAGCTTCAGGTATTCTAGTGGAGCAAAGAGAAAGATATGAAGCCTCATCGGAGATCCATCCTCACTGCCACCCTCGTGGTCATGGTCGACACCCAGCACGATCATATACTATTGGATGACGCCCCCTCGACGACCATCTGATGAATCTCCATTTCATCACATTTATTCTATCATTTTGGCCTTAAAAACCCCAGCTAATACATGTAAATAGCATTAATTTGCACAAAATAACATTATTGAATTATTGCATTTATTATGTAAATAATATGTTTTTAATGCCAAAATTATAGAATAAAGAGAAGAAAAGAAAAAGAATAAAATATCGAAGATATTTTATGACCCTAAAACCCCAAGACCAAGTCAAGAATTGAGTTGGTCGACAAGGAATAAAGTAGGGGGAGATAAGGGCCAAAAATAGAATAAAAACACAATTCTTTTATTTATTATTTATCCATTTTGACACCTATTTTATTCTTTATTATTTATTCATCAAATGAAGAAACTTTGTACACAAAAGTTGCAGATAATAATGTGAATAAAAATACAAAATTTAGTTTGCACAAAAATAATAAACACTGTACATTTTATACACAAAATAAAAAGCCAAAATCCCAACTTCACAGACCTATATGTTTCAGATAAAAACTCAAAACATATCAAAATCACCTCTAATTGTATATAACTTTTCTTAAGCTATTTAATGTAGGTGATTTCATATTTTTTCGGAGTCACGGTGTGAAAGTTAGGTGTTGGACCATCATTGCACATTATACCCGAATAAAATATTCAATTTATTCATTCTTCATTATTTTTATGGATTCATATTTTTATAATTTTGTGATTATTATTTATAACATATATATATATCGATTAAAACAAAAATAAAACTCAATGAAATACATTAAAATAAATAATATATATAAAACATAGGTAAAATACCTATAGGTATACCTACATAATATACATACCTACTTATTTGAGTGTATAAATTACATCATAAAAATAAAAAATATATTTATGTACATAAAAAAAGTTAAAATAATAAAATATATATAATATAAAAATAAAATAACAAAAATATTGGCAAATATACCAATAAATACACCATTAAAAATTAACTATATATAAATAAAGTTAAATAAATAAATAAAAATCATAATAAAATAGTAAATAAAATAATTAACATTTTTTATTTTATAATAAAAATTTAATAAAGTCATTTACTATTTATAAATTATTATTTTTAAAATAAATTTCGGTTTTTGTCCTGTAGCGACCTGACGTAGACCAATCACGTCAGGTCGTGAGTTGACCGCCGATCAACTGCCCCTCCCGCAGGCTGACTTGACGCAACCTATATCATCCCCGTGTTTCCACCATTTTTCGCGGTTGATCGATCACTCAATCACCTTCCATCTCTTTGCGAGATTTGCTCCCATATCATTATAGATCCACGCCAGATCCTTGTATATCTTATACATATGCCCGGTCTCTCCCATTCACCCTATCAATAAGGGTGCGTTACTATGTCTATAAATAATGAACCTTCTCCTCCCTTCCAAGTTTGGTCATTTCCCTAACCCTAAAGCTCCCACCTTTGGCCAAAAAGGTCTCCACGTGATGTAAGGTGTATCCACCTGAAGGTCGTGGATGCTTGCAGAGGAGGGAGGTGCACCCAAGGAAGTCCACTTCGGCGACCACCTCTGCTCCTTGGTCTCGGCCAAGCAAGAGCTGCGCCCCTTTATATTTTTAGGTATGTTTTAATTCCACCATTTTATTTATGTATTTACTGTAATGATTAGATAATAGTTGTAGTTTAATTAGCCCTGATCATGCTTCGCCGGAGCTAGCCTCCGGCGAACCTGTTCACCGTGTATCCGCCTGTCTTCAACCCCCGCTTCCACCTCACTTCATCCCCTATCACTTTCTCCACCTCCCAGCCATCATAGACCAACCAGAACCCCCGTGGTTTTGCGAATCGATGCTTACCCACCACCCTTCGTCGTAGACCTCCGTCGCGCCCCACTTCCACTCCTCGCCGCCTAAGAAGCTCCCCAGACCCCTTGTTTGCTTGCGCGTACATTTCTTGCAGGTCTGGAGGGCCAAGGGACCCTCGAGGGTCAATTTTTGTTGAAATCAAAGGTACCTGGAGGTCCCTCTCTTCCTCGAGTTCACCTGACCATGCATGACCTCCAAGTGCCTAGCTGAGCCTATCCACCGACACGAAGGACCACCAGGAACAAGAAGAGAAGCTCGGTGATGACAAAAAGGGTCGGAGGAGCCCGTAATGCTCGATTGAAGCTCGCCTAGGGCGAGTTGCTTCTCTATTCTTCCACCCTCCTCGACAGTCGTTCGATCAAGCACTGCCTGCCAGATGCCACAGGAGTCGTTCGATCAAGCTCTCCTTCGATCGTCAGATCGCTCATCGCAATTTAATCTCAGCCACTGATCATCGAAATGTCATCGCGCGACAAGGACACGACACGTGTCAAGTGAGATCCTCACCACCGTCCGATCGCGCCACTTATGGGGTGATTTTCACACTTAGCCCCACATTTTTTGTATTTATTATTTAGCCCTGTAAATAAAGTGTAACGTTATAAATAAATGGGAATTTTGTAATGCGACCTCTGTGTTTATGGTAATTACATTTTGGTCCTTCCCAAGTTGAGTCACGTGTAGTCCTACGTGATGGTTATTTTTCATGTTTGGCCCTGGCACTTTTGTATATTATGAAATAGTTTAATAAAATGAAATAAACGTTGTTTATTTTTGGCAATATTGCATCTGTGCCCCTGAAATTTATTTTTATTGTAAATATGGCCCTGCTAGGATATATATTTTTGAAGGATTTTTTGATTTATTAAAAGTAGTTAATGTACTCTGAAAAATACATAAAAATAGGGATAAATGCCTCATGCCATGTACTTTCACGCCACATGTTTATTTCACATTTTTGTGCATTTTAATCATTTATTAAAAATAAAAAGGAGTCCCTCTTTGCCCTATTTAAAATATAAAATACCAAAAAATATAAAAACCTCTCTGAAAAATACAAAAAATTGCAGGGTTTTAATCAGTTGTGCCCCTACGAGATATTGTAATTTCAGTAATGCCCCTCCCTTTTATGGAATATCAGTTATGCCCCTACCTTCTTGCAAAGTTCACAATTCTGCCCTTCTGTTAAGGTAAAGTAGGGGCATAATTGATATTACAAAAGGGCAGAACTATGAATTTTGCAAGAAGGTAGGGGCATAAATGAAATTGCAATATCTCAGAGGGGTACAACTGATAAAAACCCAAATTTATATAGAGTTTATTTATATATTATTTTATTGAGGCCGGAAAATAAAAATCCCTAAAAAAAAGAAGAATGATAACAATTAAAAATCTCCAAAATCCAACAAAAAATAAAATTTTTTAAAAAATACCAAAAATATTTCTTTCTATTTTTTAATTTTCTCTATATTATTATCTATGTATTAAAATTGATTTGGATGATTTTGGACCTTATTTAATATTTTAAAATCCAATTCAATTTAGACCTATTTATCCAATTCCTTATTTGGCATGTTGTTGACTTTAAAAACATAAAAATTAGCAAAAAATATAGAAAAATCATAAAAATATTCGAAAAATATATAAAACCCAAAATCATTTATATTTTGTATTTTATTTATATTTACTAGTATTTTTAATTATAATACTCTATATAGCCTTATATATATCTTATATATATATAAAAGAAATAAAAAAATATAAAAATTGGAAAATATAAAAAGAAAATACAAAATTATATAACAAAAATTTAAAAATATATCTAAAAATTAAAAACCCACAAAAATAATAAAATAGACAAGAGATAAAAGACAATTTTTTTAGCATTATTTTTGCCTCATTCTACTGTTTACTCGCTGTGTTCGAACTCTACACATACTTGCGCGCTATACACATTTGCTGTAGAGTTATAATAAAGTTTAACTCGACATTTTTTGCTATTCATTTCTTAATTAATTATTGTGGGTTATCTGTTGATTGATTGAGGTTTATAGAGTGGTCAATGCATCGAATAGATCTCTCACCTTGTGAGATTTCTAGACCCTCTCCAAATCGCAATCATCAAATGGTGCCATTGCCGAGGAGCAACGCCACATAGTTAGAGATTGTTTTATTTGTCCTATATCTCTTGTTCATTTATTTCCGTATTTATTTCTTGTATTTATTCCTTCTATTTATTTATTTATGTTGTTTATTTATTTATCATTAATTATTTGATATTGATTATGACTACTCTGACCGCTTTCTTTGTTTGACTTTGATGCGAGGGATCGCTACGTAAAGGAGGACTTCTTAGGAGGGCCCACACACCCAAGCAAGGTGGAGCCGGGCTTCTGATTCAGCCGGTAGGAGAGAGAGCATCAAGGGCATGCAGAGGAGAATTTTGAAGACTAGTATACTTTCATTCTACATTTATTTATTATTATGTAAATTCATGAGAGAGAGAGAGAGAGTGACAGTTGATTGTAATAATCCGGACTCTCCGGACTCTTCGACTTCGCGAGGTCCAGTGCCCGAGGGATTGTTCCCTTGGGGACCTCTCCGGCTTTTTCACGTTTCCCTCGCTTTCTTTTTTATATGTTTTCCGCTTTTCAATTTATTTATTTTGTGTGAATGAGCCCTAGCTTAGGAATTGTTTGCTCGATAGATTAAGGTCCACAACCCTAATAAATTTCCATGTACCTATAGCTTCGCTTCTAGATTTAGTCAAATTTCGAATTGCTATTTTTTGGGATTTGAGATAGAGTGCCGAGAGAAATGTTATACAACGCTTGCAGGATCCGATGTGGTAGACACCAATGCACTTCAGAGACCGGACTTTTGGATCTCATCTCTAGATATTTAGCATATGGTTATTCACGATAATAACAATTTCTGTACCTAGGGTGATTTCATCGGATTGCATCTCATATAGACTGGTTTTCAAATTCTATTATGCATCCCGCATGGAGAGAGCTGTGAAGCATTGTAAGTCTTTTGACTTTGCATGCATCATTGATTTCCGACTTCCATGGCTTTTTCGATATTCTCCCTCTGATTTTGACTACCTAGGATGCTAAATGGAATTGGAAAACCGTTAGGACGTGCACTGAAAAATAAACAAAAAATAGTGATAACCAAAGTAAAACCAGGACTGCTAACTCTATTAGACTTAAAATAAAATGTAATGTATTCATTGTCTGGGGAGAGAAACCCCCTCATTGTCTGTGCATTTTATTCCTACGTACATGCTAAGGATTAGTGCCCAAATCCCAAGCCCGTCTTTGGTGTGCACAACTTTGTGATGATCACCTAAACTCTAAAAATGAAAAGATAAAAGACCACACCTCGATCTTCATTGTGTTGAGCAGGTGAATCGGGGTTTTGCTTAGTGTATTAATTCTGACTTTGAGTCCATCTGCGTTTCATCCATTCTTCAAGTCTCCAATCTTGTGTGTGTGCGTATTTTCATCATTGAGTCCTTCTATCTCCCTTGTCTCTATCATTCCTCATTTGCATCCAAGTCGTGATTGGGTCATGGTCCTCATCACCTTCGCCACTCTTCGGCTTTCATCTAACCCATATCGCATTATCTCTGGTCCGGTTTAAAGAAGCACTTTCCTTGAACCACAATTTTGGATGCGTTCCCGCCTTGTGTGGAACACACAATTTTTGACTCTGTTCTGCTCTTTTCTCACCCACCCTCCTCGTCTCGCTCATCTTATCATTTCTATCACCGGGGAATGTTGTGCTAGTAGATGAGGCCCACATCGAGGATTTTTGGATTCCATTGATTATTTGTGTAAGCCGGGCGATTTTGAGTATACTGAGATTGGTGTGCTACTATGGATTCAGATTTGATATGTGCTTGGACATTATTGAGGATTTTGAAGATGGCACGAGTGGATACTTGATTGAGACTTTGATCATGCACACCGGATCGAGGATGTAATGTTTTACGATGATTTGATGATGATTTCATGAAGTTATGATTGAGCGATCTATTTCATGGTTCCTTCCATCTTGATTTAGAGATTTGATTGACTAATCTTGATTTGGACCTTAGAGCGACGATGATCGGAACCCACATGATTTCATTCATCTACCTTATTGACCCATCCTCGATCTCCTGACTTGTCCATCCCCCTGTGGCACTTGGAGGATTTCTGCTTATATTTTGTGCCATCTTAGCCTATTGGATTGACTTGAGGGACTGCATTGCGACTGATGAGATGTACCCTTTTCCCCCTCACATGATCTTATGCCCTCCCGAGGATTGGTTGATGATTTCGAGGACTTGAGATGTGATGCCATCCTTCCCATGATTTGATTGACCTAGTTTGCATTACTCCCCGAGGACTTCTGCGGGAAAATGCAACATTTTATTTACGCTCGGTTCCCTCACTACTTGAGCTGCCATTCTGTTGGAGCATGGAACCGAGTCATCTGAGATATGCTTTTGGTCCCGATGCCTTGATGTGTACCCGATCTGTTAGATCTTGGGACCTATCTGACTAGACTCCTTTGAGTCCACTCTTCTTGACGGTCCTTGCAAGGATGAGCCATCGGCCTCTAATTAGTCACTGTTGAGTTGGTAGTATGCTCCCTGAGGGTTATCTGCGAGACACTGCCACATTTTCTCGATTTTTCAGTCTCTTCTGTTGGTAGCCGATCAGTCGCCTGCAGAGACCTCTTTTGTGATCCGTCTGATGGATCTGACTCCGTGGAGTCTGCTCTCCTTGACAACCCTCGCAAGGGTGAGCTCTGACTGATTATTCATTATCTAATATGCACTACTCCCCGAGGGTTATATGCGGGAGGGTACGTCATTTTGTAGGTACTCGGCTTCACTTCTGGGTCTCCTATCTATGGGAGCACGAAGCCGAGTCCTCTGGTTTGTGTCCACGGTCTCCTCTCCGATTGTGTCTCCATTCTGTTGGAGCACATAGCCAAATCTTCTGATATCTTTGACTCGTCCGAGTTCCTCATCTTGACGACCCTCGCAGGATTGAGCCATGTCCCGTGGTGTTCGGTGTATTCCTTCTACCTTTTTGATCTTACGACCACTGAATATCATGCCGCTACATTGGGAAAGTCTCACGTTCTGCACTTCTTACAGCTTTCAGAGACCGTGATTGACTTGGAGGAATCTTTACTGTTCACTCTTCCTCCAAGTCTTTCAGTATCGGCTCCGATCTACCATTCCTTTCCTTATGAGCCGATTAACTGCTTTTGCTACCGGCCCCTGGTTTTGTTATATATCTCTTTTTTTCTGGTAGCTGACACCCACTTTATTGCCTATTAGGGTGTCTTTTTGCTTTTTGACCGCGTCCTCGTTCTCTCAGGGAGCCGATGACGAGAGCACGGTACTCGCTTACTAGATACCGTCCTATACTTCACCATTCTTATTTGTTGTATATATGTGTGTTTTTTCTTATATTCCTTCTTTCTCTCGTATGTCATGTGCACCCAGATCGGTTGCCATATCTGTGTGTCTATACTTAAAACGTACCTTTTCTTAAGTATAGGGGGTACATACCATGTTGTTCTTTCTTCGTTCTATTTTGTCACTCCTATCGTTGCTTATACTTAGGGATCTTTTACCCCAAGTATAAGGGGAGTGATGCGTACATTCTCTGTGATCTTTTCATCTGTCTTTATATATCTTTTCTTCTTTTCTTCTTTTCTTCTTTTCGTTTTCATTGTTCATTTTCTATAAAAAAAAGGTGTTGCTCCTTTTTGTCAGTTTTCTGTACTTAGGACGCACTTTATCCTAAGTACAGGGGGCACACCCCGAGATCTTTCATTCTTTGATCCCCTCCACTATCTCCTCTCTTGTTGATTTGATCTTCTATACTTAGGGATATCTCACCAAAGTATAGGGGGAGACAACCCGAGTTGTGATCTGTTTATTCCCACCCTTTACCCTCCCTTAATTGTGTACAGTCTTCTATACTTAGGGTTATTTGATATTCAGTATAGGGGGACGGTCGAATTCTTATTCATTCATTCTTTTATTTCTTATTCACTCTTTTTTCTTTTCGATATATGAGGACATAGATCATGCTAAGTATAGGGGGGTCGTATATACTCTATATATACTTTAGCCATAACTCGTACTTTTACATTTTTAATAAATATGGCTAAAAATACCATATATAAATATACAATTAATTAAATAAATTTATAAAAGGATATATATATATATATATATATATTCCTAAAAATTATTTTTGTATATACCGATTAATAAATCAGGTTAAAATGTTTTGCAAAATGATTTGAAAAATGGTTTGACATATTTGGAAAACTTTTTGTAAAATGTTTTCAACCTTTGTACAAAAAGTTTTTGTTTATAAAATTTGTTTCTTTGTGTGAAATAAATTAGTTGAAAACCTGCTTGCAAATGTTTGGAAAATGGTTGCGAAAATATTGTAAAAATCTATATATACTAAAATATTTGCAAATTAATTTTTAAATGATTGTAAATATTTGCAAAATTATTTTGAACTATAGTTTTTAAAAAAGTTTTAGGAATATATATATATCCATATAAAATAATAAAAATAATTTAAGTATAATAATTCTTTATCAATTGTATATATATACAAACTAATAAAAACAAATAATATTTTAAACCTATAAATTCTTTAAATTATTAATCCTTGTAAATAAAAAGAAGCAAGCCCGTGTAAATAGTTGTACATATGTTACATTTTTTGTGTGAAAAAATCCTTTTTATTTTTAAAAATTCTTTAAAAATTACATAATTCTTTCTGCATTGTACATAGCAATTGCATAGCATTAGCATTCTTTTGAATTGAGCTTGATGTTTGAACTAGTCCAAATACAATCAAAGATTGGAGCTTGGTTGGATCTTACTGCACCTAATTGCACATGAAATTTTTGAGAACTAGATTTAAGGTGCTTCAGGTCCATTGGGACTTAATTCTTTGAGACTAAGGGCTGGGTTCAAGTCACCTCAACTTACTAACTAGAATTTTTCGAGACACACACATGATTCTTGTCGTTCATGACCTAACTTGGACACTCGCACCTTTCACTTGGCTCAACTCAATTGGAGTGGTGAGGGGAAGGGATTTTCCATTTTGAGACGCACACGAGTGGAAACATTCGTCCTCGTCTAGGGAGGGAAGTGCACCCCAACCCGATCCAGTTGCCATGAGGTCTAAAAACAAGAATGTGTGGGTTGCAATAATGCTTCAAAAGAGGGATAGTCTTCTGGCTCAAGAGGAAAAACTCCTTATGTAAATGCTACTGTAAATAATATTTCATAAAAAACTCCAAAAAAGTGGACATGCCTGATTGAAAATAAAATGTCTGACGGAGTATGTATGTATGTTGTATAGAAATAAGCAAGCTTGAGCATCAAAGTTGTACCATGTGAGCCTGCAGTTGGATGACTTGACTACACTGGTCATGCATCATGGGATAGGTAGCTACACTGGCTACCGTCTATTCTTCTCTTCACCCCCTCCTCTTGGGATGCCACTTGAACTTAGAAGAGAATACCCCGCTCCTCGAGGAAAGAGTCGGTGAATTGGGGAATCAATGGGTTGTCATTCTGGAGAAGTTAGTTCCGTTGTCATTTCATTTGGGGAGAGCCGCTATCATGTACACTATACAAGTCAGCTTCATAGTCATAAGGGTTTGCGTCTGATGTAGGCTAGTTCTGACAAGGTTATTGAGGTGGTTTGAACCGAGTTATATGACTCTCGAGGGCTGTTGTGTTTTAAACTTGGTTCTCGACCAAGTTCCACACACATTCTCACATCAAGGTCTAACTTGAGTTCCAAACTTTGATTTTGTAAAGAAGAGTTTAATAATTAAAATCAATTCTATTTATTCTTTCCTTTTCTTTTCTTATTTATTCTTTTTGTACTTATTGCATAAGTGTCTGCTAGGGATTAGCAAAGGCATGTATAGGGGGTGATGAATCTTCATTTCTTCACCTTTATTATATCATTTTGGCCTTAAAAACCCTAGCTAATGCATGTAAATAGCATTAATTTGTACAAAATAGCATTCTTGAATTATTGCATTTATTGTGTAAATAATATGATTTTTAATGCTAAAATTATAAAATAAAGAAAAGAAAAGAAAAAGAATAAAATATCGAAGATATTTTATGACCCTAAAACCCCGAGACCAAGTCAAGAATTGATTTGGTCGACTAGGAATAAAGTAGGGGGAGATAAGGGCCAAAAATAGAATAAAAACCTAATTCTTTTATTTATTATTTATCTATTTTTGACACCTATTTTATTCTTTATTATTAATTCATCAAGTGAAGAAACTTTGTACATGAAAGTTGTAGATAATAATGTAAATAAAAATACAAAATTCAGTTTGCACAAAAATAATAAATAATGTACATTTTATACACAAAATAAAAAGCCAAAATTCAAACTTCACAGACCCATATGTTTCAAATAAAATTCAAAACATATCGAAATCACTCTAATTGTATATAAGTTTTCATAAGATATTTAATGGAGGTGGTTTCGTATTTTTTTGAGCCACGATGTGAAAGTTAGGTTTTGTACCCTCATTGCACATTATACCCGAATAAAATATTCAATCTATTCATCCTTCATTATTTTTATAGATTCATATTTTTATAATTTTCTGATTATTATTTATAACTTATGTACATATTAAAACCAAAATAAAACTCAATAAAATACATTAAAATAAATATTGTATATAAAACATATGTAAAATACCTATAAGTACACCTACATATTATACATATCTATTTATTAAAGTGTATAAGTGACATCATAAAAATAAAATAAACATATATTTGTGTACATAAAAATAAGCTAAAAGAATAAAATAATAAAATAAAATATATAATATAAAAACAAAATAGCCAGAATATAGGCAAATATACCTATAAATACACCATTAAAAATTAACTTTTAATAAATAAAGTCAAAAAACAAAAGAAAAATCATAATAAAATACAAAATAAAATATTAAACATTTTTTATTTTATTATAAAAAATTAATAAAATCATTTACTATTTATAAATAATTATTTTCAAAATAAATTTCATTTTTTTCCTGTAACAACCTGACGTGGACCAATCACGTCAGGTCGCGAGTTGACTGTCGGTCAACTGCCCCTTCTGCGGGCTGACTTGATGCAACCTATCCCATCCCCGTGTTTCTGCCATTTTTTGTGGTAGATCCATCGCTCAATCGTCTTCCATCTCTTCACAAGATTTGCTCCCAAAACATTGTAGATCCATGCCAGATCCTTGTATATCTTGTACAAACGCCCGGTCTCTCCCATTCGTCCGGTCAATAAGGGTGCGTCAATTTTCCTATAAATATTGAACCTTCTCCTCCCTTCCAAGTTTGGTCAATCCACGAGCCCTATATCCACCGCCTCCAGCCAAGCAGGTCTCCAGGCGATAGTTGGTGCATCCCTGGAGGTTGGGAGGCTTGTGGAAGAGGAGGTTGCACCCAAGGCCGTCGTCAGCGAAGACCTCTGCTCCCTGCCAATCATAGCATGTAACAACTACGCTTTTGCATTTATTTAGTTTAGAATTCATTGTAGGTTTAATTTCGTGTTTTCTATTTTGCATTTTAGTGATTTGTTAGTTAGATTATCTTAGGTAGCCTCGTCGGAGCTCTAGAGCTCCGACTGTGTTCCACAGAGCCTAAACCCTGTCTCCGACCCATACTTCCACCCTCATCATCTTCCTCCTCGTTTCTACTACATCCCACGCCCCTTTATTCACCATGCTCCCTCTGGAGCACGCTATCGGGTCTCCACCTCCGTCGCTTCGCCGGGGACCTCCGCCACGCCCCACTTCCACTCCTCGCCGCCTAAGAAGCTCCCAGACCCCTTGTTTGCTTGTACGCACATTTCTTGTAGGTATGGAGGGCCAAGGGACCCTCGAGGGTCAATTTTTGTTGAAATCAAAGGTACCTAAAGGTCCCTCTCTTCCTCAACTTTGCTTGACCATGCCAGACCTCCAAGTGCCTAGCTGAGCCGATCCACTGACGCGGAGGACCACCAAGAATAAGAAGAGAAGCTCGGCAATGACGGAAAGGGTCGGAGGAGCCTGCAATGCTCGATTGAAACTCGCCCATGGCGAGTTGCTTCCCTGTTCTTCCACCCTCCTTGACAACCATTCGATCAAGCGCTGCATGCCAGATGCCATAGGAGTCGTCTGATCAAGCTCGCATTCGACCGTCAGATCTCTCAGTGTGATTTAATCTCAGTCATTGATCGTCGAAACGTCATCGTGCAATGAGGACACGACACATGTCAAGTGAGATCCTCCCCACCATCCGATCGCGCCACTTATGGGGTAATTTTCACACTTAGCCCCGCATTTTTTTGTATTTATTATTTACTCCTGTAAATAAAGTGTAACGTTATAAATAAATGGAAATTTTGTAATGTGACCCCTGTATTTATGGTAATTACATTTTGATCCTTCCCAGGTTGAGTCACGTGTAGTCCCACGTGATGGCTATTTTTCATATTTGGCACTAGCACCTTTGTATATTATGAAATAGTTTAATATATATTTTTTCATATTTGCCCCTGGCACTTTCAAAGGGGTACAACTGATAAAAAAACCCAAAATTATATATAGTTTATATATTAAGGCCAGAAAACAAAAACCTAAAAATAGAAAAACGATAAAAATTAAAAAGCTCCAAAATCCGACAAAAATATAAAAAATTCTAAAACAAATACCAAAAATATTTACTTCTATTTTATAATTTTCTCTATATTATTTATATGTATTAAAATTGATTTGGATTATTTTGGACCTTATTTACTATTTTTAAAATCCAATTCAATTTCAGCCTATTTATCCGATTCCTTATTTGGGATGTTATTGGCTTTAAAAATACATAAAAATTAGCAAAAATTAGAGAAAATCACAAAAATATTAGAAAAATATATAAAACCCAAAAATAATTTATATTTTGTATTTTATTTATATTTACTAGTATTTATAATTATAATACTCTATATGGAATATATAGCCTCATATGTATCTTATATATATATATTATATATAAAGAAATATAAAAATATAAAAATTGGAAAATTGGAAAATATAAAAAGAAAATACAAAATTATAAAATAAAAATAAAAAAATATATGTAAAAATTTAAAACCCATAAAACAATAAAATGGACAAGAGATAAAAGACAACTTTTTGAGCATTATTTTTGCCTCCTACCATTTGCTTCTTGTGTTCGTTCCTTACACATACTTACGTGCTATACACATTTGATGTAGAGTTATAATAAATTTTAACTCCACATTTTTTGCTATTTATTGATTAATTAATTATTGTGGGTTATTTGTTGATTGATTGAGGTTTATTGAGTGGTGAACGCATCAACTGGATCTCTTGCCTTGTGAGATTTCTAGACCCTCTCCAAATCACAATCATCACCATCCAACAACCCAGATGAGGCCATATCGTGTCACCGATCTTATAGGCTTGGGGGATTTGAGCCACTCGCTCGAAGCTCCTGAGTCAGCCACATGGTCCCCCAGCTTGCCACCTGTTGAATCTCATTCCGAGCCAGCCCACGTGCGTGCTATACGCGTGTGGGCTGGGATAATTGCAGAGAAGCTCTCATAACTTTCACAAATTACATTAAGGTCCATGTGCATGTGCTCCACATGCATGCCTGTGCATTTTATAGAAGCCCATCCAGGTTCTGATTATTACAAATATACCCATCTAGGGGCATATTTGTGATTATTTATCCATTTATTTTCATGTTTTCATTGCATTTATGTCCTTGCACTCTTCATTCAATAACTTGAGCATATGAATTCCAAATGAGTTGATTTCAGTTTCATTTTGATGCTATTTTTATGTCTATCTAATGAATCAAATTATTTCATGATTTGACACTTAATTAGATGTGCTACTTTTTAAAGATATATAGTGTCTTTTGATCTCTAATTATTTTCCATTACTAGATGCTTTAATTTTAATGCTCAATTTGTCTCGAAAATTAACTTATCTTTTATTACTCATTGACTAGAATATTTTCTAAGCAATCAAATAAAAATTGCATGCATCAAAATACTTTGTCTCTGCATCATGTTGTTTGCATAATATATCTGCATACCATTCTGTATCATGCATCGCATCTACATATGAAGACCTAGATTCGTGAACTTAATTGATCAATATTCAATCACTAATTTTCTATTAATAAATGAGGAGGCTCGTGTCCCTGTGTTCGACCTTGGTATCTTTTCAAGTAAAATTATTCTACAACATTCAAAGATTGTGGTTTTTGACAAATTGAAATCTATCTCCTATGCTACAATGTTCCATTATTAAAGAGATAATTTTCGCGATTCATCAAAAGGCGTCATTGCCGGGGACACGACTCACCCTTATTTTATTATTGAATTTTATTATTTTGATGTGATTATTTTCTAAAATTTTAGGTCTTCACATTGTATCTATTTTGCTTCATCATTTCTTGATTAATTTTTTTGTTATGTTTTCTTTGTGGCAGGGCCTGTGAATATGGAGGGCGCTCGATCTACATGGAGTCGTGGAGTTGGGAGCTCCCGCTACAAGGATCTACAGAGGAAATTCAAGAGAGCTCGAGGAGTTCGGTCATCATTTTGTTTATGCATTTGTTGTAAAAAAGGGGAAAATATGTATCATTTGCATTTCTAGTGGTCCCCGTTTGAGGGTTCGTGAGGGTAATTATAAACTTGAACCTTGCGTGTGGTGTGTGAAGTATCACCCCAGTTCGGGTGAGGCTCCACTTGAGTGTCGACCTAGGGATAGGCACAAGGCTCTCTAAGCTCTCTTATTTCTCTGTAATTTGTGCTTGATTCATAGGTTAGGAAAAACATTAATTCACCAGAGACGCTTACATCATTCCACTTTGGCAAAATATATATGTATTAAAATTGATTTGGATTATTTTGGACCTTATTTACTATTTTTAAAATCCAATTCAATTTCAGCCTATTTATCCGATTCCTTATTTGGGATGTTATTGGCTTTAAAAATACATAAAAATTAGCAAAAATTAGAGAAAATCACAAAAACATTAGAAAAATATATAAAACCCAAAAATAATTTATATTTTGTATTTTATTTATATTTACTAGTATTTATAATTATAATACTCTATATGGAATATATAGCCTCATATGTATCTTATATATATATATTATATATAAAGAAATATAAAAATATAAAAATTGGAAAATTGGAAAATATAAAAAGAAAATACAAAATTATAAAATAAAAATAAAAAATATATGTAAAAATTTAAAACCCATAAAACAATAAAATGTACAAGAGATAAAAGACAACTTTTTGAGCATTATTTTTGCCTCCTACCACTTGCTTCTTGTGTTCGTTCCTTACACATACTTACGCGCTATACACATTTGATGTAGAGTTATAATAAATTTTAACTCCACATTTTTTGCTATTTATTGATTAATTAATTATTGTGGGTTATTTGTTGATTGATTGAGGTTTATTGAGTGGTGAACGCATCAACTGGATCTCTTGCCTTGTGAGATTTCTAGACCCTCTCCAAATCACAATCATCACCATCCAACAACCCAGATGAGGCCATATCGTGTCACCGATCTTATAGGCTTGGGGGATTCGAGCCACTCGCTCGAAGCTCCTGAGTCAGCCACATGGTCCCCCAGCTTGCCACCTGTTGAATCTCATTCCGAGCCAGCCCACGTGCGTGCTATACGCGTGTGGGCTGGGATAATTGCAGAGAAGCTCTCATAACTTTCACAAATTACATTAAGGTCCATGTGCATGTGCTCCACATGCATGCCTGTGCATTTTATAGAAGCCCATCCAGGTTCTGATTATTACAAATATACCCATCTAGGGGCATATTTGTGATTATTTATCCATTTATTTTCATGTTTTCATTGCATTTATGTCCTTGCACTCTTCATTCAATAACTTGAGCATATGAATTCCAAATGAGTTGATTTCAGTTTCATTTTGATGCTATTTTTATGTCTATCTAATGAATTAAATTATTTCATGATTTGACACTTAATTAGATGTGCTACTTTTTAAAGATATATAGTGTCTTTTGATCTCTAATTATTTTCCATTACTAGATGCTTTAATTTTAATGCTCAATTTGTCTCGAAAATTAACTTATCTTTTATTACTCATTGACTAGAATATTTTCTAAGCAATCAAATAAAAATTGCATGCATCAAAATACTTTGTCTCTGCATCATGTTGTTTGCATAATATATCTGCATACCATTCTGTATCATGCATCGTATCTACATATGAAGACCTAGATTCGTGAACTTAATTGATCAATATTCAATCACTAATTTTCTATTAATAAATGAGGAGGTTCGTGTCCCTGTGTTCGACCTTGGTATCTTTTCAAGTAAAAATATTCTACAACATTCAAAGATTGTGGTTTTTGACAAATTGAAATCTATCTCCTATGCTACAATGTTACATTATTAAAGAGATAATTTTCGCGATTCATCAAAAGGCGTCATTGTCAAGGACACGACTCACCCTTATTTTATTATTGAATTTTATTATTTTGATGTGATTATTTTCTAAAATTTTAGGTCTTCACATTGTATCTATTTTGCTTCATCATTTCTTGATTAAATTTTTTGTTATGTTTTCTTTGTGGCAGGGCCTGTGAATATGGAGGGCGCTCGATCTACATGGAGTCGTGGAGTTGGGAGCTCCCGCTACAAGGATCTACAGAGGAAATTCAAGAGAGCTCGAGGAGTTCGGTCATCATTTTGTTTATGCATTTGTTGTAAAAAAGGGGAAAATATGTATCATTTGCATTTCTAGTGGTCCCCGTTTGAGGGTTCGTGAGGGTAATTATAAACTTGAACCTTGCGTGTGGTGTGTGAAGTATCACCCCAGTTCGGGTGAGGCTCCACTTGAGTGTCGACCTAGGGATAGGCACAAGGCTCTCTAAGCTCTCTTATTTCTCTGTAATTTGTGCTTGATTCATAGGTTAGGAAAAACATTAATTCACCAGAGACGCTTACATCATTCCACTTTGGCAAAATAATTAAACTATTTCCCGCTAATAGAAGCATGTTTAGGGTGTGGTTTCTTCGACTTGCATGCGCATAACATAAAATTTTAATATAGTCTTGCATATGCATGAAGATTGCTGGAGGCAATGTAAGTTCTCTTTCTCAAGCATGCATCATGACTTTCACAAAAGCACTAGCTCTTCTCAAATCTTCCCCTGATTTATCACATAGGAAATTAAAGCAAATTGGGAGTGGTCGATTAGACGATTCTTATTTGACTTGAATTTACATTAACTACAATGACAACCTCAAATTAAAATTGGGATTGTAATGCAAGTTGATGAAATAAACTGGAATAAAATTCACTCTTGGTTTATGGGAGAGCAATGATGAGCGGTCCGAGCAACACGGGTTAGGAAGTAAAAATAGAGGGTCGTTGTGACCTGGATCACAAGGCCTAAGGCTCAATAAGAAAAACAGAAACTACTCAAACAATAGATAAAGCAATCAAAACAATGTTAGCGATCTCCGCTATTTCATTTTAACCTGGTATAGCGACCAGGGTCGAACTCAAGGAACACGAGTAAACCTACAAAGTAGTCGGTTTTCAGACAAAAAAAAGCATATTTTCGTATATTTTAATTTTGCAAAATTTTGTGGTTTTTAATTAAGGAAAACAGGCAAGAGAACGAAGTAATAAGGCGCATAAGCAAGCCTTTACAATTTTTTTATTAAGGCTAAAAATACCTAAAAATCTGGAATAAAAATATTTTTGTGCTTTTCAAATATTAAGGTCTCTTTTGGAGATTTTTCTGGGGTTTTCCCCCAATTTTTAGAGGATTTTATAAAAATCAAACAAGTGCTAAAAAGGAAAATAGTTCACATCTAGTACCAAATTACAAATTAAAAATATTTAAAGTGTCATAATATCCTGGATAATAATTTTATAATAAAATATATAAAAAGAGAAACAAGCAAAAACTGAGATTGTATTTTTTGAATTTTCTAGAAATTTTTTATGATTTTTATAATTTTTAAGGGTTTTGAGATTTTAGGAGTTTTATAACGATTTTTAAAACAAAAATGTTACTGGAGGTAAAGCACAAACAAACAAACACGACTAATTTTTGGAATTTTTAGCTTAATTTTTATAATTTTTATGTATTTTATAAAATAGACAGAACAATTTTGATGGGTTTTTTATTTTTAGAAAATATCGAACAATACTAAATTAATTCACAAAAATTACCATGAATGTTATGTGTTAGCAGGAGCTAACAGTATTATTTATGTGTTTTTCAGAATTAATTAGGCATTTATTTGATCAAAAAGTAAGACATACAGCTCACACGGATCTAGTTGCAATTATAAGAAAGTCCATGGGCAATTAATAATGTAGAGATAAAACGTAGGGCCGATAATGCAAAAAGTCTAGTTTAGCACACGCACCACACTTGAGTCAGGCAATCAGGGGTGTAAATGCAAATACTAAAAAGTTTTCATTCAAATCAGAACATACATGAAGTCCAGGGTATGAAATGCAAATGTACCAGAAAAGCACGTGAGGGTACACGTGAGTTCACTCACTAGGATGCAAATACTTGGCATAGCAAGGGTTCGCATGGAAAATAACCAAACTACAACTTTATTTACAGAACTAAATAATAAAACATAAAAGTACAAGATAAAAGATGTAAAATACCTTGAGGCACGTGAGGAGCGCGTAGGGGTTCTGACGGCTCTGATCGTCCCCTACGAAAGGATCTGACGGTAGGAGGAATGTAAGGGACATGCGGCTGTGACACTCTGCTATAGTACGGATCTGGCAGCTCTGAAAAGGTGAAGACGTGCGGTGCAGATCTGTCCCCTGCTCTGATCGACTATTAGGGATAAAGCGTGGGCGTATGACCGAGATCAAATCTGGAAGGTGGGATCCTCATCGACGACGGAAAGGAGGGCTAGAAGAACTCGTCGCAGATGAACTTCAATAGAGGAGGGATCGAGACCCACCACTTTGATGGAGGATCAGAGGAGTCCTGCACAATTGTGGGAGTGGTCCGTTTCTGGTGGGAGGTTGCGATGGAGGAACCAACGGTTAGGTGCACTGGATGAGGGAGCTCCGCCTGGAGCTGCTCCGCCGAGCAAGTGGACATCCAACAGAAGCTCCTATCATGTGAGGGCACCTCCAAATGAAAGATAGGACTCGGGGCTACGCTATGGTCTAGGTTATTGAAGATGGAGATGAAAGAAGCAAAGGTGGATGGGAGTCGATCTCCGGCGAGGGTGGCAGAAGGAGATCTTGGCCTTAATCTCGACATGAGGGTCGATTCTAAGGATGATCAGGCTATGGTGCGAGATGGGGTGTTGGTCGGGAAAGGGGGGTCGATCGATACGGGTGTGTTGGTGAGATGAGGCTCCGACTAGGAGGTCAGAGCAAATGAGCTGCGACAGAGGCGGAATGGAAGATTGTTTCGAAAATGAAAATGTGGAAGATGGGATAGGTATCTGAAGGTGCTGATGAACTCAGCAAAGTCAGGCGGAGCTGGGAGATAGGGTCGTGGCCTCGATCGTGTTGCGGTAGGCAGGGAGGCTGGACGCGGCATAGGACTCCGGCCACGTAGCTGAGCTGCGGGTATACGCCACCAAACCTTGATCGAAAGGCACCCTTCGGTTGATGTCACTCCACTGAAGACACCTAGAGACATGAGAAGGGGCGAGGCACGAGCCGCTGAGTTGCAGTGGCGAAGGCTAAACTTTATAGGATTCCTAGGGGGCTAGAATGATCGAGCGAGAGTGCGCAACCCTAGGAAGATCCGTGCCTTCCTAGGGATCCGCGAAGATCATGGATCCTAGGAGGAGGCTTGGGTGAAAAATCAGGGCGAGATGTGATCGTGTTCGGGCTGGAAAAATAGGAGAAATGGCTCCAGCAAAGCAAACTTGACCTGACCCGAGCTAAGAGGGGGCGTTGACCACGGTTAACAACCCTCCTGGACCAATTAGAAAAATCGAATTTACAAATTACTTACAAATTTTATAAAAAATAGTAGAAAATTTTAAACTGAAAAGTAAAAAAAAGTAAACAAAATGTTTATTATTTTTCAAAGAATTTTTCTATGATTTTAATTATTTTTATGAAAAAAAATTAGTGTATATGCAATATATAGTGTTATATACAGGTATAATATACCTATGTATTATGCACAATTTTTTTATTTTACTATTTTTACACAAATACCCTTATTTTATATTTTATTTATTTTCAACATAATTGTAGGCGTACAAAAAAAATTTATTTTATTTTTAGGGGTTATTTACATGTATAGAATAAATAGTGGATTTTGTATATATACATATGTTTTGTACAAGGAGGATTTTATTTTTATTTTTATTTTTATTTAATATTTCTGATTTTTATTTTATTTCTTGGAATATAGACAAGGAGGTAAAAATAATGATTTAGTTTTATTTTGTCAAAAATATTTACTTATCTACATAGGTAATATGTACAATACAAAGTATACCCTATCTCTCTCTACTGATTTTATTGGTTATCAGGTCAAGGATTGACCTTCTCTTGGGGTTCATGTCACTCTGTATTTACTCTAAATACCTCCTTCCTTTTTCTTTTTCTTTATTCTTTTTTTTTGTATAAATGCATGCTACTTATGCAATATTAACACATGCATGCTAAATGCTATGTTATTGTACTTATAGGTATTTACATGTTGTTTTGCTAAGATAAATAGCTAAAATAAAAGAATAAAGAGTGAGAATCAGGGATTCGTCTAGCAACACCTGCCACTATACGCAGGATGTGTGATTGTTGAGAGGTGAGGACGTATCCCTTGGATAGTGCCCAAAACCTAGCCTTGAAACCTGCGTAATGAACTTGAATTCTGAATGATCACCAATAAAATTGAAAAGATAAGTGGTCAACCTTTGTTGGTCTTCATGTGTGTATTGGTGAATCAGGAGGTATTGCTTGCTTTGTTGAGCTTGATTCTCTTCTCTACCCAAACCTCATGTAACCCTAGATGATCTACACCCCTACCCATTCATATATATATAAATACACTCCACCCTCTAACCCCTAACTAATCATCGGTTCCCCAGCCTGAAATCCTCATCTAAATACTTAGGCTACTCTTCAGCCTAAGTATAGGGGGAACATTGTATAGTCATCGATCACTTACCGCAGGTCCCTCCATCCTTATTGCATATCCAATACTTAGGCTATTTTCAGCCTAAGTAATGGGGGACTTGAGTCATTCATTCTTCCCTCTTCTTGTCTTCTTATAATTAGGTCATGTTGACCTAAGTATAGGGGGCCATCTAAGTCAGTTCTGCTATATGACCTTATATTTGACCTAAGTTATGGCTTCATATCACTTTATGCTATGAGGTCATAGCAAAAGTTAAGTATAGGGGGTATACTGTATATATTGTATATACTTTAGCCATAGATCATATTTTGAATTTTTTGATACTTTTTTGGGCTAAGGTATAAGTATCTTTTTGAACTAATTTATGTAAAAATGTTTGTAAATGCTTTGGAAAATTTTTCTTACTATGTTACACTATTTTGAAAAATGTTTGACATTGGTTTGAAAAAGGGGGTTTTACTCATTTTAAAAATCGTTTGAAAAATGTTTTTGAATATCTATATATATTATGTTACGTGGTTTAAAAATCTTATCAAAATTCTTTTCAAAATTGAGGGACTAACTTCTTGTTTTGTAATTAATATTAACCTTTTTTAAAAAATATCATAAAAATCTGAAAATTAAAATCTTTTCTTAAGCAGTGATTCTGACTACTGAGCTTACAAATGAGTCTCCATTTCTCAGTGAGGGAACTACGGTCTCCCTTAGTAGAGTGGGTGGTTAAAAGACAATACGAATGTCACCATCTTGAAGTAATGCGGGCAACCGTCTAACGATCAGTACTTACACCCATACTGGCTGAAAATGGATGCTACTATTCATATGATCTTGGGCCAGTCATTATTTATCTTGAGATAAAAAATTATAAAAATTCCAAAACTCAAAAATCACAAAAATTCACTAACTCTAGAGTTTGTGTATTCCTGACACATTCACTATAACTCAAGGATTGAGGAGTTGAGGGCACTTGGTTTCTGAGATCTTAAGAGTCTGAGTTAACTAGCCCTAGTCATTAGGGTTTTGAAACTTAATAATCCACACTTCCCTATTTTGAAAGATTAGAGCGCTATATTGCATTTCATCTCTACCTTCTAAAGAATATGATCAACACATCACTTTCACAACTGCATGATTGATGAGATGAGTTGAGTTATTACTTAAGGAACCAGGACTGGAGATTTGAGTTTAGACCTTATTTAATGATGCTCGAGGATGGGATAAAGTTAATGAAGGCTTCAAGAAACCTAGGTGTCAGCAAACCCTATCAAGTATGTGAACAAGTTCACATGTTATCTTTTGATATTTACCAGTATGCCAGGGTGTGATGAAATTAAATCATTGTTGATCAGTGTGTACCTACTCATGGTAAAAGCAATGGAGCTGGCCAAACATAAATGAAATAAAATTCGAGAGAAGTTCTCTCCTACAAGGAAAAGCTCTCTATCATTACAAATATAAATTCAAAGAGCTTCCACCAATGGAAAACACTCTCAAACATTTCAAAGTTTCCACTTAGACCAAAGCTATTAGGACTAAGGGGTCAAACTATTACCCAAAAAGGGCTCTGCATCGTATAATGATACATGTCTAGGTGTTAAAGGTATCTTAGATACTCAACAGAGAAACAACCTGGTGTACTCCTAGGAAATCAAGTGTAGACGACACTGAACTCTCTTGACGGACACATTGATCAACAAACAAAAATATACGTGTTGAATAATAAGGCACTGAAGAGGATCCTTGTTCAAATGTGAGGGAGAGAATAAAATACACAGTCATATACCCTCCATCATATGGACTTCAATCTATACTTTCAAGTTTGAAAAACTAATGAGATGGTAGATTGAATACAAGAAAAGACTAATTCCCTAGTGTTGAAGATCAGATCTAGAGGAGAGTCTCCTGAACTGGGACCTTGGGTGATATCTCGACTCGACTCTCATGATTGCAGTACAATAAATGTCATATCCTAATATTATATGTACAAACAGAGTGTCTGATAATTAGAGAAGTTAGATTCCTTTTGACTAGAGCATGGTTGAGCCTAGAGTTTTAGGATCACTTAAATTGAGGGTCTTCGATGAACTGAGCCTTGAAAAATCACATGCATTATCATGAATTAATCGGTCTCCTTCATTCTTTAGATGCTTGAGGACGAGCATAGTTTAAGTATAGGAATGTGATGAATCTTTGATTGATCACCAGTATTCTCTCTTTTTTATCCTCGAAGAATAAGAACTCCATTTCAAATCTTCATTAATTCTGCATCTTTAGCAATAATCCTTCTCCTTATAATTAACCCTAATTACTTTATATTTAAATACCAATATTTTTCTTTATTTTTCTCTTTTATTAAAAATCTCAAAAAAAATTAGATAAATATTGTAGATTATTGTTTTAATCTTAAAAGTAATTAAAAATACAAAAAATAACAAAACCTTTAAAACATATGTTTTTTCTATTAAAAATACTACCAAAAATATTTCTTTGTACAAATGACCTCTTTTGACTTTTTATTCAACATGAAACTTGTAGATCTCATCGAGATCTACAACTTTTATGTTCATACTTTTTTGTAATTAAGCCTATGATTTTTTTACTGATTTTTATTTGTTTTTCCTATTTTCTATTTTTTCTATTGGGCCACGTGGCTCCATCTGATCAAGCCACATGGCCTGGCCTTTTATCGCCACCCTCCCTCATGCTCAGCCGTTGGATGTGATCCTCCAGATCGCATCAAGACCGCCCATCTCCGCCTTGCCATATGACTTTGTATCAGATCGCCTGATCTGATCTGCACACTTAGCATGTGCCTCTATCTGGACATTGGATTCACAGGATCCAACAATCCTCATCCGTTGTCTACCTCCTGAACCTCTCATCCCTATCCGTTACACTTAGAAACACTCCACCCCCTTTCATTTCTAGTGCCGCCACCCGATTTCCTCTCTGTATCTTCTTACCATCGCCATGTAGTCGTTACGACCCTCATCTTCGCGCACCCATCAACACCTCCAGCCTTCACACCAGATCTTCATTACCAGCATTACAAACCACTCTGTAACCTCCCTCCTCCGCCTATAAAATGCATGCTCTGCCTTCGTCCCACTCCGTACACCAATCCACGAAGGCCCATCCTAGCCTTCGTTCCCTCCTCGTGACAAGGGGAGGCGGAATTGAAGCGCGACGATGGCTGCGCTTTCAGGTGTCGACCCACCCCTACCTCAGTTGTGTCGTAGTGCCTCCGACAGTTGCTAAGATCTCCGGCGTGGCTGCCCGGATCCGAGCGACGACTAGATGCTTGATCCAAGCCTCAACCCAAGCCGCCCCTGTCACCAACGACGTGCTCTGATCATGTATCTTTTCTTCCTTCTTCTTCTACTTTTTCTCTTTATTTTCCCACCTCACTCGATTCACCCCACCATCTTCTGACCATCCTCCTAGCTCCGCAACACCGCCTACACCTTCGTTGGCCCCTCCGCTCGCCCGCTTCCCTTCTCCAAAGCCCCTACCACCTCACTCCCCTTCTTCTCCAGTTTGCCAGAGACGAAGCCCAGGTCCTCCACTCCTCCACCTCTAGTGGACCTCCACTTCACTCACATGCCCCATCCACACACGCTTCGGCTCTTCTAGACAATTGCAAGACTTTTGTCTTCAATGGTCGGAGAATGCACCCTAACCCCAATCTCCTTTGTCTTCTCCGACGAGCCTCCACCACCAGCTCTTGCCTCCCATTGTTAGCCAAGCTACCCAATACTAGATTCTTTACCAGATGTCTTGGAAACTCCCTGAGATTCAGGCATCTTAGTGGAGCAAGGAAAAGGATATGGAGCCTCACCAAAGATCCATCCTCGTCACCACCATCGTGGTTATGGTCGACACCCAGAACGAGCAGATACCATTGGATGGCACCCCCCTCGAGGGCCATCCAACGACCTAGATGAGGCCACACTACGCCACTGATCCCACAGGCTCGGGGGATCCTAGCCACTCACTCGAAGCTCCTGAGTCAACCACATGGCCCCCAGCCTGCCACCTGCTAAGCCTCATTATGAGCCAGTTCGCATGCGTGCTATACGCGTGTAGGCTGGGTAATTGCAGAGAATCCCTCAGGCCTTTCACAAATTACATTCTGGTCCAATCCACTACGTGTTTGGGCATTTTATAGAGAGGCCACTCCGGGTTTTGATTATTACTATTATTCCCCTCTAGGGGCATATTTGTGATTATTTATCTATTTATTTTCATATTTTTATTGCATTTATGCCCTTACACTCCTCATTTAATAACTTGAGCATATGAACTCTAAATGAGTTGATTTCAGTTTCATTTTGTTGTTATTTATATTCTCTATCTAATGAATTAGTTTATTTCATGATTTAGCGCTTAATTGAATGTGCTAATTTATATAGTGTTTTTTCTCTCTAATTATTTTCCATTAATAGATGCTTCAATTTTAATGCTTAATTTGTCTCAGAAATCAACTTATCTTTTATTGCTCATTGACTTGGACATTTTAGGGCATATTTGTACATGTTTCATGCATGGTTGTCTATTTCATATCATTCACATTGCATAAAATCAAATAAAAATTGCATGCATCATAATACTTTGTCTCTGTATCATGTTGTTTGCATTATATATCTGCATACCATTCAGTGTCACGCATCGCATCTGCATATGGAGACCTAGATTTGTTAATTTAATTTCTCAATATTTAATGAATAATTTTCAATGAATAGATGAGGAGGCTCGTGTCCTTATGTTTGACCTGGGTATATTGCAAAATAAAAAATCTTCCATAACATTCAATGATTGTGATTTTTGACGAATCGAAATCTGTCTCCTATACTGCAATGTTCGATTATTAAAGAGACAGTTTTCATTTTTCATCATGGGGTACATGAGAGAGAGAAGGTGGGTTGACAAGGATCCTGGTGGCTCCACTAGGCAGTTAACACGTGGATGGTTGACCATTGACTATACACATGAAATGCATAATTAAATAGAAATAAAATAACAAATGGTCTCTGATGCAAAAATGCATAAAATAAAAAATGAAGATCTAAATGTGATCTACAATTATGAAGGACTCACGTGCAAATGAAATGTAGAATGCAAGATATGGATATTTTGTTGATATTTTATGCATATAAAATATTAGTTTTTGATTTTGTAATTTTTGTTTTATTTTCTGTAAATGACTAGATGCTTAAAAAATTCAAAAATACTATGAAATAATGCAATGGACCAAAATGATATATTTTGGATTTTTGAGGATTGATTTAATGTTAAAATAAATTAGAGAAGCGAAATTTGTACAAATGGATCAGGTTAACAAGCTCAAGTCAGAACATGTCTTTTCATTGCTTTTCTGATTTTTTTGGATTTTGATATTGTGTATTTTATTAGAGCATGAAATGAAATGATGAAACAAAAAATGGATTAAAATGAATGAGATATGCACATGAAATGATAGGTCAAACTTGGTAAAAATGCACAATGCACAATTAGGTTTCAAAACCCACTTTTCACAAATGAGCTCTGATTCTTTTGAATTTGGTCTTGTTTCGTAGATAATGGAACATATATTAATTCAAAAGTGAGTAGAGTTAATTTGGACACTATATGAGAGAGATATCAACGTTTTCATTCGTCTATCCTGAAAGTAGGGTTTGGGTTTGTTGTGAATCAGTCCAAGTTAATATTTTCATGATTTTTCACTTAATAAGGTTAATGATTTGTACACAATGGAATTAGTTTCATGTCAATTGGAGTTAGCTTGAATTATTTAAAAATGAGTGAAAATGAGTGGAAATGCATGGATGATTATGCAGAATGAAGTGTTAATTTATGCAAATTATTTACATGTGCCTGAAAGTTAATTTTATGCTATTAGCATGTAAATGAACCTACATGCTTGGGACGAAGCTCTATTTTCAGCTAATTAGATCAATGAATCACATATTCATAAACCCCATATACTTAAACCTTACTCGTTCCAAAGAAACTAAAAATGAAGAAGTGAAATGCAATTGGGTTCCATACCAAGATCATGAAGAAAAAGTGAAATGGAGCTTGACCTGACCTTTGGATTAATCGTTTGGCGGAACTCCAGTGAGACTTAGGATTTTAAAATCAATAAACTCCTAGTTCTACACATCATTGTACATGTTCGACATTAAAAGACATCTTAGATCAATCCTCCCCCAAAGCATACCCTAATGAATATTGAACAGCTGTCTCATGTGTGTGAAGGTTGTTAGCTCTTCCCATCTGAAATGCCAGACTACCATGAAAACCTCTTCTCCAGTAACTCATCCTCAGAGAGTCAAGTATTTCCTTCTAAGTTCAAGTTATGCTAGTATCACATATGGAAGAAGAGAGAAGAAGATGGAGCAAAGCTAGTGTAGCTAAGTCTCCTATTTGAAGCATGGCCAGTGTAGCCAAGTATTTAGTATGTAGGCATTGGACCATTGTTGTCAAGAATTGGGACTTACACTTTTGCACTGCATTTATTCTGGGGTCTCTTTTTTATTTGATTTTTGGCCCATTTATTCAGGGTATATTTTTACCTTTTCTTTTTTAGGGATAAAAGTGAACATCCATATGAAGTAGTTGCATTGGTCCCCACCTCGACTGAACGGCTAGGACTAGCATATTATTCCTCATTCGAAGCTTTATTTCAACCTGTATCGATCTTTAGATGGCCACAATACCAGAAAAGAAACTCACACAGTCTTCCAACACCTCATTTGAGTTGAGCCAAGTGCATAGTGCTAGAGTCCAATTAATTCCCTACTCAAGAGTTGTACTTAATTGTCATGGGAACTCAGAGAATTAAGTCTATGACCTTAAGCTTTTAAAATCCTACTTCTCAATGAAATTCCTCTGAAGATTAGGTGGATTAAGGTTAAGTCAAGACCACACTCAGTTTTCACTCATAACTTGGTTCAGAACCCAATGACTTTTCACTAATGCAAATGCGTGGAAGGTGGAATGAAGTGTAGATGTGTGAAATGCAGACACCTTTTTTAGTTTTGTGAATTTTGTAGATTTTTTGGGTTATTTTGTGGTTTTGTGATTTTTTTGAATGAGTTACTCACCGTAGAGTTAGTTTTATGTACAGAAAATACAATAACATATAGTAGGATGCATGTAAAGTATGCACAACGTGTGACTCACTTCCCCCTATACTTAATGTGCTCTAAGTATAGAAAGATGCTTTAAAAAAAGACAAAGGAAAAGAGGTCGAAACCGGTCGTCCCTATACTTAGTATATGCTAAGTGTAGAAGAGAGAAAAATTGAGGTAGTCGAGAGCACGAAGAAAAATGGATGTATGCATGACATACGTGAGAGTATGAGCTATGGGTGTACACACCCCCCATACTTAGCATGCGCTATGTCCTTAGAGCACAAGAAGCAAGGAAAAGACATAGCTCGTGCTAAGTGTAAGAGAATGAAAAGAATAGAAGTAAAGAAGTCGGCATTCCCCCTATACTTAGGCTCAGGTCAGCCTAAGTGTAGAAGAAGTGTAAAAACGAGGTTGTTGAGGTCAAAAGGAGTTGGATAATACACAGTACGGGCATCGGTCTCCCTATACTTAGGCTCTGGTCAGCCTCAGTTTGTCCAGCCTAACTTGGACAAACTTCTCTTTGGAATCTAAAAGTTGTTTCAGCAGTTGTCCATTAACCAAGAAGGAATGTGCACCATCTATGAGATTGTATATCTCTACACTTTCATTGTTGCGCACATCTGTAACAACGTAGGGACCCGTCCATTTAGATTTGAGCTTCCCATGGAACATCTTCAACCTAGCATTAAATAACCATACCTTTTTCCCATGGACAAAGTTCTTGTTCCTAATGTGATGATCATGTCATCTCTTTACCTTGTCCTCATAAATCAAACTGTTTTCATAAGACTTGTTCCGAGTCTCTACAAGCTCGTTTGAGTTCAAGTTACGACAAAGCTTCCCTAGGTGACAACTCCAATTAATCTGCTTACTTGCCCATTCTGATTTGTGAATTAACACTGTGAGCAAATGGCATGGCTTGCCATTGATCATTCTGAAAGGTGAAGTACCAAGTGGAGTCTTGTATGTCCTATAGGCCCACAGAACTTGGTCTAACAGTTGTGACCAATTCTTCCTATCAGGATGAAACCAACTTGTGAAGAATGCTATTCACCTCCCTATTAGAAACCTCTGCCATGTCGTTCGATTGTGGGTGGTAAGGACTAGTTACTCAATGCTTAAATCCATAGTCGTTATCCAATGATCTAACATCTCTATTCACAAAGTGTCTACCCCCATCAAAAATTGAAACATTTAGGACCTTGAACCTTGCAATAATATGATCATTGATAAACTTACAAACATTCTTGCAGTCTATGGTTCGAGTTGGGATAGCCTCCACCCACCTAGACAAGTAGTCAATTGCCAAAAATATGTACTCATGTCCATTCCTGTTGGGAAAAGGACCCATAAAATCTATACCCCATGGATCAAAAACATCACATAAAATCACAGGTTGCATGGGCATCTCATCTCCATATCCAACTATTCCTCCCATCCATTGATATATCAGGCATGACTGTACAAAATCAATGGCATTTGTAAACAAGGTCGGCCAATAGAGTCCACATTGGAGTACCTTGTGTGTGGTTCTCTTTCCCGAATGATGTCCTCCAGACTCAAGTGAATGACAATATGTGAGGACACTCTGTATTACTCCCGAGGAATATACCTTCACCAAACACAATACAACCCTTCAAAGAAAAGGAACATATCATCCATGTTGTATCTCCTCTAATCCGACTTCAGTCAATCAATACTGCTCCTAGTCCAACCATGGGAAACTTGCTTGGAGACAAGAAAGTTCACCATGTTGGCATACCACGGGAATGAATCAAGAGCATAAATTGACTCATCGAGGAGGGTCTCTCAAATCTACTCAATGTTAGGAGTATCTTTAAGCTCAATACGGGAACGATGACCAGCCTCAACACTCTTTACTCCAGGTTTATCCTTTATTTCTAGGCCAAAATCCTTAGTAATAAAATACACCTAAGAAGATGAGACTTTGCATCCTTCTTTTCCATTAAGTACTTGATTGTTGTGTGACCTGTGACAATTGTCACCCTAGAGCATAAAACATAAGATCTAAACTTCTCGAGGGACCATACTACTACGAGAATTTCTTTTTCAGTCATGGTGTAACACTTTTGTGCAGGGTCCAAAACTTTACTCGCATAGTGGATAGCATAAGGAATCCCATATCGCCTCTGGTCTAACACAGTTCCTATAGTAAAATCCAACATGTGGGTCATGATCTCAAAGGCAAGAGACCAGTTAGGAGCTTGTAAGATAGGTGAGTCACTAATCTTTCTCTTCAGGAGCTTAAAGGCCTCGACACACTTTTAATCTACAATAAACTCAGTTTATTTTCCTAAGAGCTCAGTCAGTGCGCATGCCATCTTTGAAAAATCCTGAATAAATCTCCTATAAAATCCAACATGTCCTAGGAAAAACCTCACTGACTTGACATTGGTTGATGGATCAAGTTTCTTGATCACATCCACCTTGGTAGGGTCAACCCCCATTCCCATTTTAGAGATTACATGCCCCTAAACGATGCCCTCTATTACCATGAAATGGCTCTTCTCACAGGAGAGTACCGGATTGACCACATTGAGGACTCTATGCAATTGCGTTAAACATGTATCAAATGAATCGCCATGGACTGAGAAGTTATCCATGAGGACAAGGAAATCCCCCGCCATCTTGATGAATATGGTGATCTCGCACTGTTGAAATGTGCATGGGGCATTGCAGAGCCAGAATGACATGTGCCTGAATGCATAAATGTCGAATGGACATGTGATTGTGGTCTTTTCCTGGTCCTCAGGGGTGATGGATACCTGATTGTAGCTTGAGTACCCATCAAGAAAATAGAAGAATGCTTTCCTTGCAACTCTCTTAAAGATCTGATCGATGAATGGCAAGGGAAATTGGTCTTTCTTGGTTGTGGTATTTAGGCATCTATAATTAACACAAACGCACCACTACGTGGGTACCCATGTCACGATCTTTACCCGCTCCTCATTGTGACCATCTAAATTCTTGACTTCTTCGAGACACCATGAAGTGTGGGAAACCCATTTAGAGTCAGAAATATGGTATATGATTCCTGCCTTGCACCATTTCTTGATCTCTTTCTTCACTACTTCTCGTAGATTTGGATTCAGTCTCCTATGAAACTCACGAGAAGGTCTCACATTATCCTCAACAAGTATGTGGTGCGAGCAGAGAGCGGGGTTAATCCACATGAGATCTAACACTGTCCAACCTATAGCTTTGTTGTTCCTCTCTAGAACTTCTAACAACCTAGACTCATGTTCTACGATCAAGTTAGAGATAATGACGATATGAAATCTCTCTTTGGGTTCTGTGAGGAAGGCATACTTCAGTATATGAGAGAGACTTCAGCTTAGGAAATGTTGTGTCATTTATCAATCTGGTTGAATCGCACCAGAGTCTAGTTTCGTGTTGGATGAGGATGGATCTAATTGTGTGGTACTTTTCACCAACTTGGTTGAATGGTGAGTCAGGCCAAAGAAATGTGGTAGTTCGGCCAAAGCCACATCTAACTCGTCATCTATGTCCCTTGACTTTTCTGAAAGACGTGGAACTGACAGATCCAAAGGGATCTCCGAGTCATCAAGGGAATAGGTGGATGCATCTCTCAAGATATCTGGCATCACTTGGCAAACTGTCATGCACTAATTCTTCTCCAAATGATTGGGTCTCGCTCTGCCCTGTTGCGGTCTATATCCAAATCCCTATTGTGCTAGTCATCTTGTAGTTATGTCTCTACCACTTTGTTTCAATCATTCTAAGTTCACTTCTTCTCCTGGACAACGGAACTTCATCATTCCTGTCTCATAATCGAATGCACCTCCAACGGTCCTCAAGAATGGTCACCCAAGAATGATTTGATATTCTCTCTAATGATTGGGGGTCTCTATGTTAAGGACAGTGAAGTCCACCTTGTATTCGTGCCCCTCAATAGAGATAACAACATTCTTCACCTCTCCCTTAGGTCTCTTCATTGACTGATCTATGAATTGGAGTATAGCTCTAGATTTCTGCAGTAGACCTAACTCCAATTTATGATATAGTGCTAAGGGAAGAAGACTAATAGAAGAACCAGTATCTACGAGAGTGCTTGCAAACACAATGTCGTTGATATGACTCTCCACATAATGAGCGCCTAAGTCTCTCTTTTTTCTTGGTAACTGTCGATTCTTGAGACAATATGTAGTGGTTACTGACAAGGTATTCACATACTGGTCTAATGTCTTCATGCTAGCCCTAGTAGGTATGCATCACACCTTAAGGTACTTCTGGAATGCAAGATTGTTATCCACATACTCTTTGAAGGGCACTTTAACCATGATGTTTTCCTTACAAAATCGTGCAATATTAGGGTCAATCTTATGCACCTTTTTAGTGTTGTGCTTTCCTGATGTAAGATCCCGGGGGAAAAGGACTAGAGCAAGAGAAGATGGAGAATAAGAATCTGAATAATAAACAGAAATGTCATTCTTGGATTTAACTGAAGTTGGGATCTTATTACATGAGTCTTTATTGTTCAACTTGGAATGGAAATTCAAACTGTCTACGACAGGTTGGGGGATAGAATCTGACGGTAAATCTGCCACAACTCGAGGTATAAGGTCCTCCATAGACTCCATGGTGTCCCCATGCTAATGTTGATGCTGCACTTGTGTCTTATTCTCTTTCCCTCGAGTAGGGATCCTCGATCTTTGTTGATGTGGTGGTGAAAATTGATGCCTCTCCTCCTCGTCCTCTGAAGTCTTGTCTGGTCAAGCTTCAGAGATGACCCTCTCCACTCCCTTTGCCCGATCAGGCACAGTCACGGTCCTTCCGCTCCTGAGTGACATAGCATTAATATTGTCAAACGAAAGGATCCCATGTTCAGATCTAAGAGAGTATGAATAGTATAGTTGACTAAACTGCCGAGATTGAGATTTGTTCAAGCTATAGGGGTTAGCTTGCACTTTTGTTGGGATGGAGGTAGATGGGGCAGATTTCTCATCTCTCCAACGTGATAGGCGATTCACATCCACCTGTAAATCCTAAATCTTGTTCCGATAGGAATGAAGCTCCTTGAGAATCTGTTGTTGGATATCTATAGGTCTTGATGAAGAGGAGTACTACTATGAGCAAGATAAATACGAAGATTGGCCCTGGGGTAAGTGTTGAGATTGTGGGCCCTACTATTTCACCTGGTATTGGCGTTGATGGTTGTATTGTTGTTGCCGCCTCTATTGAGGGGAAGGTTATGAATTCAAGCTATGTTGTACTAGATAGGGTGAGAGGTGAATGTCGTGTTGTAGAAGATCTGGGGGGTGTTGGTATGATTGATAGTCCCTGATGAGCCGTATATCCGAGCGGCTAAGGTAGATAGGCATCAATGGTCGTTGCGACCTCAACCCCTTGAGTCGGACTCAACAAGAAAACTCAGGAACCACCAAAATCAGAAAATCAATCAATAAACTCGAAACGGTCCTCGCTATTTATTTAACCTGGTATAGCGACCAGGGTCGGACACAAGGAGCATAAATTGGCTGAGACGACCTACGAAGTAGTCAAAAATGAACACAAAATAAAAGAAATCTGTTTGGTGGATTTTTAAATGTATTTAATTTTTTTGTAATTTTAATAATAAGGAAAATATAAAAACAAAGGAAAAGCCAACAAACCACTATTTATAAAACCCAACAAATAAATCCAAAAAATGAAATAAAATTATTTTTGTGTTTTTTATGTTTTTAAGTATTTTTGGTAATTTTTAAGAATTTTCTAATTTTTAGTTGATTTTCGAAAAATCAAAAAGTACAAAAACAATGAAGTAATGTGCAATCAGATTTGAAAGGCTAATTAAAAATAACTAATTAGTTATAAAAATATTAGGGCAATTTTTATGACAAGTAAAAATAAAAAGAAAACTAAGGAAATAGAAATTGCATTTTTTTTAGTTTTATATAATTTTTAATAATGTTTATGAGGTTTTTAGGTTTTTTTTAATTTTTATGGGTTTTATAAATCCAAATAAGCCAAAAATCAAATTAAAGCTCAAACACAAAAAATAAACAAACCCTAATTTTTTTATAATTTTTAGATAAGTTTTTATATTTTTAGTTGATTTTCTAATTCAGACAATAGCAAAAATTAAGGTTTTTGATTTTTTAAAAATAACAAAAAGCCACAAAATGTCCCAAAAAATTAGTGAAATTTTTACACAGTGGCAGGAGCCACGTGTCCAAATTTCACTGGATTTGGGCTTGATTTGATAATTATTCAACACTACAAAGTCTACAGCACACAGTGACCTATATGTAATTAAAGCAAAGTTTCAAGGCTAAATAGACAACACGTGTGAAAACTATAAGGGCTTATGCGCAAAAATCACATCTAATTCGTACATGTCTGAAACTGTACGTACAGGGGCATAATTGCAATTTTTAAAACTTAAATCACAATCCAGAACAATCATAAACTCCAGCCTAGAAAATGCAAATATCCCAAGATACTACGTGCCTAGCACATGGTTCACATTCACAGGGACCAAAATGTAATTCTAATCAATAAACATGCAAACTGTAACACCTTAGAACTACAGGATCAGAGTTGCAAAATGTCCAAAAATCACGTGTCGAAGCACGTGTCTCATACAAATAGGGACTAAATAGCAAATAGTCTAAACAAGAGGTCCAAATATGCAAATAACCCAATAGTGCATATTTATTTCAAAGACTAAATAAAAACTAAATAAAACTGCAGGGGTATGGTCGCAATTACCCAGCCGAGGCGCGTGAGGGGAGCACGTGAGTGCCACGTGTCGAGTGGTGGATGGCTGCGGGCGAACGGTCCGGATGACACCCTCTGGATGATCCAACAGTGTGTAGAGACGAACGTGGGACGCACGTGGCCGTCAGATCGTGGATCTAATGGCCTGACAGGAGCATGCTACGTGCGGTTGTGATCAGACCTGGCACAGAGGGTCGATCAGACGGCTATGAGAGGATGAGGAAGAACTCCTCCTGGGCGAGCTTCTCCGGCGATCCGGAGACGATCCAGACAGCCGATGGAATATCGGAGAGGCAGGTCTTCCTCGCGATGGCGTTCCGCGTCGGGTGGTGGCCTCCGATGAGGTCCCCAATGGTCAGATCTTCCGACGAGGGAGGAGCGACCTGGAGCAGTTCCGGCGAAGGATGGGAACGGGGGCCAAGGGGGGTATCTACGGTTATTGACCAGCAAAACAAAGCTCTTGCTCGGAGGGATGCTCCGGCGAGGGTTATTGGCAAAAAGATAAAGGGAAGCGGCGTGGATGGTCGACGGGGGTTCCGGCGGAGGCGGTAGATGGAACCCGACTCGATCTGGGCTCAGATGGTCCAGCTCAAGGTGATCAGATCACGTAGGGAAGGTGGATATGGGTCGGAGAGTCGATCAGTATGGCTAGGATGGACTAGCAGAGCTCCGGCCACTAGGGCGGAGCTGGGAAGTGGAAATCGAAGAATGGACTATGCTAAAGAAGCTAAAGGATCTACCTGGTGGTCGGAGTCGACTGGGGAGGAGACGTTGGTTCTCCGGTGATCGTCACCTCAATGGAGCATCGCCTCCAGAGGCTCGAGCTTCGCCGCCGGCGGAGCACGACGACGAGGGTCGCCTGACCTGGGCTACACACCTCCAAACTCTCTCTCAGACACCCTCCGCACTCGTTGTCAGTCGAGGAAGACGATGGAGGTCACATGGATCGAAGGTGGTGGCCGAAGGTGCATGAAATGGCGGAGGAAGGAGAGACTTTATAGTGGTGCAGGTCCGATAAGAAAGGAGTGGAGCACGTGGATTGATGCATGGAGCCCTAGAAAGAAGGTCGGGCGTGAATCTCGGGTCATCAAGGTTCAATCGGACCTAGGGGTTTAGATAAATGGGAGGCGAGGTTATTCGGGAAAAAGGGGAGAAGTCGGGTTGGTCACCCGATCCGTGAACCTATGTGCTTGGGGGGAGAGTTGACCGAGGGTCAACAATCCCCCGTGGACCAATGGAAAAATTCCATTAGACAAAGTTTTGATAAACAAAATAAAATAGAAAATGACCTTATTTCAAAATATTTACAAAATGAAAAATATTTAATTATTTTCAAAGAATTTTTTGTGATTTTTATTAATTTTTTTTGAAAAATAAATTCGTATTTACATTATATTATGATTATATACAGGTATGTACACCTATGTAATTTTTAATTTTAGTATTTTATTTATGTACATTTATTCTAATTTTATATTTTATTTATTTACATCATAAAATATGGAATATAAAATGATTTTTATTGGATTTTTATTAATTATTTACAAGGGGAAATAAATAGGTATTTTATTTTATATACATGGTCTATACACACTGATGAGAGAAAAAATTATTTATTTTTATTTTTCTTTTTTTTGACCATTTTTAATTTATTTTTATTTTTACAAATATGTACAAAATATGGGAAGTACAAATATATTTTTATTTTTAGAAATAAAAATATTTACATATAGAGGGATATGTACACCATGTTGAGTCACCCTATCTCTCTCTACTTATTTTATTTGTGGTCAGGCCCTTGTGGAGCCCTCCCTTGGGTTCAGGTCACTCAATATTTATTCTAAATATTTCCCTCTTTTTCTTTATTTCTTTATTCTTTTATTTTTGCACAGAAAACATGCTAATTATTAATACTTACACAATGCATGCTCTTTGTTAATTTATTTTATTTACACAGATATACATGGTATTTTGCACAGGTTTTTTAGCTAAAATAAAAGAATAAAGAGTGATGAATGAGGATTCATCACCCCCCCTATACTTAACTTTGCTAGTCCCTTAGCAAACACTTATTTGAAAAAGAAGTGAAAAAGAAACGAAAAAAAAGAGGGGAAAATGAATGGATCAATGCTGATTATTAAACTTGCCTTCATTAAATTGAAGTATGGGGCTTAGTCAGATCTTTGGATTATTAATGTCTCGGAACCTTAATTGGATTAAGGTTTAAAACTCATCAGCCTCTAAGATCCATTAATCTATAATCACGACTCCTCAATAATCCAGATCAGAACAAGTCTATATACACAAACCCTGAAGACCATGAATCTTTCCCTGTACAGTGTAAGTGAGGTATGGCTCTCCACCTCAGAAGTAGCAAAATGACAACCCTCCCCAACAAGGTAACTCTATGAACCTAGTCTGGCCACTCTTTCCTCGAGGAGCGGGGCATTCCCTTCTAAGTTTAAGTTCAACCGACTCAAGAAGAGGGGGGAGAAGAGAATGGACCATGGCCAGGTAGCCATGTATCCCTGGGAGCTCAACCAGTGTAGCTAAGTCTCCCTGCTGCAAGCTACACAAGATGGAACATGAGTCTCAAGCTTTGCTTATTGCACTATATACACTCTGGTGGGATTATCATTTTCTCTCAGACCCACCACTTTTTTGGAGTTCTTTTCTTTTTGCTTTCTTTTTTTGATGTGCATTTGTACAACATATCTACAAAGTGCAGCATATATACATAAGGAGTTTTTCCTCTTGAGCATGTAGACTATCCCTCTTTTGAAGCATTATTGCAACCCACAACTCCTGTCGTTAGACCTCATGGCAACCAGACCAAGTTGAGACGCACTTCCTTCACTATAAGAAGAAGAGAGGTTCCACCTAGAAGCACTACCCTCATATGCTACCCCAAGTCAAGGAAGACCGCCTCCTCGCCACCTCATCCGTAGAGGTCTCGGTGTAAAGTGCGGATCCAAGTCAAGCCATTGTCTGTATGAGTCATGTGTGTTTTGTTAAGTGCTCTATTTAGGCTCATCGAGATGACATATGATCATAGCCTAGTGGACTCAAAGAATGAAGTCACCATGGACCTGAAAAGTCTCAACCCTAAGCCTTATAAGGATCCTCTTAGAATTAGGTGGATTGAGATCTTTACCAAGCTCCAATTTCCAATTTAATTCCAGGCTAGTTTAAATGTCAACTATGATCCAGGAAAAACTATACAAGTATTTACAAAGATGCAATTTACAAAATATTTACACATGTGCAAAATTTTTGAAATTTTTTTTGAAAACATGGATGTATGCATGAATGCAAGTTTTGCAAAATATTTACACAAATTTACACAAGGTTTTTGCAAACTTTTGATTTTTAAACCATTTTACAAAAATTTTGTACTATATACATAATTTTGATATCAAAATATTTACAAGCTATTTACACAAAAGATTTTTACAAACATTTTTACAAAAATAATTTGTACAACTAGCTATGTATGTGCAATAAAAGAATTTTATTTACAAGGAAAAAAATTAATTTTTATGGATTTTTTGATTTTAGCCATTTTTATTTATTAACATACTCACACAAAGTACGAGTTATGGCTAAAGTATATATGGAATATATACACACTCCCCTATACTTAGCTCGAACGATGTCCTCAGAGTCAAGAGCGATGAAGAAGACATAACTCGTGCATAGTATAAGGAAGTGAAAAGGAAGGCTATATACAAAGATGAATGAAAGAATAAAAATGCAAGAGGATCTCAGGGTTTCCCCCTATACTTAGGATCAAATAATCCTAAGTATAGCAGGCTGTACACAAAGGGAAATCCGAGTGAGAATGTACAGGATCTACCTCCCCTATACTTAGGGTAAAATATCCCTAAGTATAGGCAACAAAACATAGGTAAAAATGAATCAAAAGAAACTCAAAAGTCTCACACCCCCCCTATACTTAGAGTAAAGTGCACCCTAAGTATAGCAACGTCGAAGATGTAAATGGGGTGTTGGACTGAAGAATAGTGTGATATGGACAGCTGGATCTATACAAGTTGGGGGAACAATGATATTTAGGTGTGAGATGCAATAGATTGATTCAAGAGACCACATCTCATGCAAAATGAATCGGGGCAACGTCAACGACCAGCGGCTCATGATCTAGATATGGCTTGAGCCGCTGACCGCTGACACGAAAGGTACTCTCAGAAGACAACTCAGATATATCAATACTCCCATTGTCGTGTACCTTTCTAACCAAGTAGGGTCCCTTCCATTTGCTCTGTAGCTTTCCTGGGAATAATCTCAACCTGGCATCGAACAACCATACTCGTTGTCCTGGATCAAACTGCTTGTGGCTGATATGAGAATCATGCCACTCCTTCACTCTCTCCTTGTACTGTAGGCTGCTCGAAAAGGCTGCATCACGAAGCTCCTCCAGGGCTGCTAACTCTGCCCTCCTCTGGTCTCCTACACTCACTGGATCCATGATGATGTCTGTAACTGCCCAGAGTGACCTATGTCTAAGCTCAACAGGTAAATGGCAGGTCTTGCCATAAACGAGGAAAGAGAGACGTACCCAACGATGTCTTGAAGGACGTCCGATATGCCCATAAGACCGAGTCCAAAAGCTGTGACTAATCCTTTCAGTCAAGGCGGACGACCTTCTGTAATATAGTCTTAATCTCCCTGTTCGACACTTCAGCAAGACCATTGGTCTGAGGATGGTATGGTGTGGCTACTCGATGGTCTATGCTGAACTCGCTAGCAAGGGCCTTTACCTTGTCGTTGACGAAATGAGACCCCCTGTCAGATATCAACACTCGAGGTACCCCGAACCGTGAAATGATATTCTTCCTCAAAAATCAGCAAACAGTCCTAGCATCTACGGTTCGGGCGGGGATGGCCTCAACCCAACGACTAACATAATCAACGGCCAATAGAATGTACTCAAATCCCTGACTCCTAGGGAATGGACCCATGAAATCGATGCCCCATGCATCAAAAACCTCACAGAAGTGAATGGGCTGCATCGGCATCATATCACGCTGTCCACAAGTGCCCATCCTCTGATAGTCAGTACACCTCTTCACGAACTCATCAGAGTCCTTGAAGAGGGTAGGCCACCATAGGCCAGATTGGAGCACTTTCTGTGTCATTCTCCTCCCAGAGTGATGTCCTCCTACCTCAAGCTTGTGGTAGTATGTGAGGATGTTGTGGTGCTCTTCCTGAGGAATGAACCTACGCCAGACGCTATCCCCTCCTTCATGATAAAGGACGGGATCTTCCCAATGGTAGAACTTGGCCTTCGCAAGGAAGGTCTCAAGTCTCTGCCTGGGCCAATCTTGTGGGACTTTCTTGGCAACAAGAAAGTTCACAATATCGGCGTACCACGGGAGAGAGACGATAGCAAGGATCTCCTCATTTGGGAAGGTCTCACAAATAGGCTCGATCTGCTCGGAATCCTCAAGATACTCCAATCGGGAGAGATGATCCGCCACCACATTCTTGACTCCGGGCTTGTCCTTAATCTCTATATCAAACTCCTGGAGTAGAAGGATCCATCTGGTCAATCTAGCTTTGGCATCCTTCTTTACCATAAGGTACCGGATGGTAGTATGATCAGTGAAGAGGATCACTCTAGATCCAATAATGTACGATCTGAACTTATATATGGCAAACACTACGGCTAGCATCTCCTTTTAAGTGACTATGTAGTTCCTCTGAGCTGCATCCAAAGTCCGGCTAGCGTAGTGAATAGCAAAGGGGACTCCATCCCTCCTCTGTCCCAGCACGACCCCTACAGCAAAATCTGAGGCATCCGTCATGATCTCAAATGGGAGAGACCAATCAGGCGGCTGCAGGACATGAGCCTTGACAACTAGACTCTTGAGAGTCTCAAATGACGCTAGACGCTTATCATCCACAATGAAATTGGTGTCTTTCGTCAGCAGATCAGTCAACGGTCGGGCAATCTGGCTGAAATCATGAATGAATCGTCGGTAGAAACCAACATGCCCCAGAAAAGACCGTAACTGCCGCACATTGGATGGTGGACGGAGTTTCCTAATGATATCCACCTTGGCCGAATCAACCTCCATGCCCCTGTTGGAGATGATATGGACAAGCACCATCCCTTGAGTCACCATGAAGTGACTCTTCTCCCAAGAAAGCACCAGGTGCACCTCAATACATTGCTGGAGGATGCGGTCTAGGCAGTCAAGATAGGAATCGAATCCGTCGCTGTAGGCCGGAAAAGTCGTTCATGAAGACCTCCAAGCACTCCCCTACCATGTCTGAAAAGATGGACAACATGCACCTCTGGAATGTCGCCGGAGCGTTGCACAATCCAAAGGGTATCCGTCTGAAAGCATATGTCCCGAAGGGACAGGTAAAGGTAGTCTTGTCCTGGTCCTCTGGTGCAATCGCCACCTGGTTGTATCCGGAGTACCCATCCAAGAAACAGTAATGGCTCTTCCCTGACAGTCTCTCAATGATCTGATCAATAAAGGGCATGGGGAAATGATCCTTCTTGGTGGCCTGGTTGAGTCGTCTGTAATCCACGCAGACCCGCCAAGAAGTGGGTACCTGGGTAGCGATCTCCTCTCCAGACTCGCTAACAACTGTAGTGATGCCCGTCTTCTTGGGCACCACATGCAACGGACTGACCCACTTGGAGTCGGAGATGGGGTAGATAAAATCGGCGCTCCACCATTTTGAGATCTCCTTCATGACAACATCTCGGAGGTTCGGGTTCAGTCGTCGCTGGAACTCACGCGACGGCTTCGCGTCCTCCTCGAGATAGATATGGTGGGAGCACATGGTCGGACTTATCCCCTGGAGATCGGCTACACTTCATCCTATCGCCTTGCCGTTCTTTTCAAGAACCCCCATCAGACGGGATTCCTGCTCTCCAGTCAAATCTGCTGAGATAATGACTGGGTACATCTCATGCTCTCCTGCAAGGAACCTATACTTCAGCGATGAAGGAAGTTGCTTCAGCTCTGGACAATACTGTGCTTGTGGATCGGGCCTCTGAAAGGTCTGAGCGAAGGTGACCAAATCTGTATGGGAGAATGGAAACTCTCTCTCGAAATCTGAATCAGGCGAAGGCTGCTCTGCTAGTATGTCTCTGCTCTATGTAGAATCATCCCTCCCTAGATGTCAGCTCTGTACAAGTCAGACACGGTATCAAATCATGAAACTCAACCCAGTCGAAATCTGACTCCGAGGGATCTGTATCAGAATCACAAACAAAATGTTCCTCACGATCGGAATCGACTTTGCTGCCTGAGATGTATCCTGGATCAGGGGTGCGCTATCCAAGCTCTCCTCTACTGTCATCTGTGCATCAGCAAACTCTGAAGGTGAGAGGATGGCATGTGCTGCTAGTCTGCCCAAACTACCTCGTCATCTGTGATCACAAAGTCACAGTCATGGTGGATGTCTCGCACGACATCTGTCATATGCTCCGAATCTGAAGTCTGCTCGGAGCAAGCTGAATCTCTGGCTCTAGTCTCCTCGATCGTCTCTATTTTTACACTCTCACCCTCGACGCGAAAGTATACCTTCCCGCTATCATGATCGGATATCGCCTTGGCTGTGGCCAAGAACGGGCGTCCTAAAATGATGGGGGTATCGGTCACGGACTCAGGGATCTCCATGTCCAACACAACAAAGTCCACGGGGAATTTCAGGACCTGAATCATGACGACAACATCCTTCAGCAACCCCTTCGGCCACTTGACATATCGATCAGCAAACTGAAGGACCGTCCTGCTCTGTCGTAGAGGGCCCAACTCGAACCGGTCAAGTAGGGATGCCGGAAGTAGGTTGATCGAGGACCCGTTGTCTAATAGAGTACGATCGAATCTCTGCTCCTGAATATGGCATCTGACATACGGGGCTCCTGCGTCTGGCCTCTTGGCTGGCAGACGGTTCTGAATCGCGAAGCATGTGGCGCGAGTGATCACATGGATATCTGACTGGTGGTTCCTCCTTTTCCTCTAAAACGTGGTCCTGTCTCTGAGTAATCGCTGGAAGAGAGGGATGTGCTCCAAGGCCTCCTGTAGAGTCAGCTGAATCTGAAAGCACTCCCTCATGTGCTGGCTGAACTCTAGCTGGTGTGACTTTTTTGGGTTTTCTTTTTTATGCCCCTTAGCCAAGCGGAGTGCTTGGGGGAAGGGGACTGTTGGGTCCTTCTCAGATGAAGGACTAGGAGAGGGTTTAGGCTGCTCAAGCATGGCAGAATCCACATATACATCATCAATCACCACAGGTGGATCAGAATAAATTAAACCCTTTTGTTTATTCCCAGAAACGTCCTGAGGTACATGAACAAATGGAAAAACAACAGGACTAGTAGTAGAAGAACTGGTGGCCTCAGCACCACCCTCGGCATCTGGCTGTGCGGCATCAGTACCGCGCTCTGGCTCGAAATCACGTCTGGTGGCATCAGAACCACCTCGTCCATCAGATGAAACGATGGCCTCAGTACCGTCGTCTGGATCAATGTCCCTGGTGGCATCAGTACCACCGTCATCATCTCTGGCGGCATCAACACCGCTCCTCTCCTTGCCTGGCGCTCCTGAAGTGGCACCGAGTCGTCGCTCAGATGAGGCGCCGCTTGCTGGGATCCTACCGCTCCTAAATGTAACAAAGTCAGCATCAAACAAATATGCAGAAATGTCACCAAGTGAATCACTAGGAGTGGTGGACTCTATGAACTCTACCTGCTCAGATTTCCTCTTCAGGCTATTGGGGTTCGGCTCAATCTGGGCAGGGATGGAGGCCTTCCCTCTCACGATCTCCCTCATCTCATGACGGAACTCGTCTATCTCCCGTCAAAAAGTATCCTGCTGCTCGGACATGAGGCGGGATAGATCATCCAAGGCAGGGTTCTCATAGGTCGGCCCATGAGAACCTGACAGGTAGCCTCGCTGGTAGTGAGGCTGCTGCTGCTGCTGGTGAGGGTGAGAGGGGTACTGCTACTGATGATACTGCTGCTGATGAGGCTGCTCTCGCCTCCAAGGTTGTCCCTACTGATAGGGACGAGGACCATACTACTGGTACGGGGATGACTGCTGCTGATGTTGGACAGGGGGCTGTTGATGTTGGTGCTGCTCACGCTGCTGGCCGTACTGGCCACCCTGAGCTGGAGGCTACTGCTGGGAACTGCTAGCCGACCAGCGGAATCTGAGATGGTCTCGTCGGATACCGAGTTGGGGTCGGTCGTACCAAATCCTGTTGACATCCATCAACGGCTCCTGCTCGTACGAAGGCGGGGGAAGTACTGCCAGAGGCTGATCCGGCTGGTAACCACCATCTGAGTGTCTTGGGATGGTGGTGACTGGTAAGACTGTGGCGGATGCTGGTATGACTCCACCTGGACATGGTGAACCAGTCTAGGCTGGCTGGAGTGCTGGGACGAGCTACCACTGCTGCTCGAATCTCCTCGTGACATGAGATGGGGCTGAGAAGCCGTCTGCGCCTCCTAGAGACACATGATCTGTGTCCTCAGGTCACTCAGTGTCTGTGCCATCTGGTCGATCTGCATCACGCCATGGCACTGCTCCTTCTCTATCATCTCGATCCGATCCAGCTTCTCGCTGATGATGCCCATGTCTGCGGCTGTGGACTCGGCCTGTGCGGCTGCCGCGGATGAAGTGGAAGGACCGACATCGACCCGTGCTATCCTCTGAAACTGCACGGTCTGTGGCTGGGGGTGTCCCTGAGTGTAGAGTCGGGTCTGGGACATCACTGTATAGTTCTCGGCTATCTCCTCATAGATGGCCCAGACCTGATCCTCATCCTTGGCGAAGTAGGAACCGCCACAAGAAGCGTTCACCAAGCCCTACAGCTCTGGTGTCAACCCGCAGAAGAAGCTCTGAACTAAGTTTGGCTTCGGGATGTCATGGTGCGGACATCTATCTATAAGCTCTCTAAACCTCTCCCATGCCTCGTGGAACTGCTCGTTTGGGAGCATGGAGAAGTTGCTGATCAGGGCCCTCGCTGCATTGGTCCGCCTGAGTGGATAGTACTTGTTCAAGTACTCGGTGCAGAGCTGCGCCTATGTATGGACAAACCTCCCGAAGTGCTTCAGCCAGTTGGCTGCTCTGTCGACCAGTGAGAAGGGGAGGGTAATCATCCTAATGGTGTCCTCGTCCACCTGCTGATCATGGACGGTGCTGCAGACCATCTCGAATTCCTAGAGGTGGAGATGGGGCTCCTCAGTTGCGAGCCCGTAGAAATGGGGTAGAAGCTAAATGGTCTGTGGGGGGAACTTGAAGTCCCCCACGATCGCAGGAAGAACTATCCACCGATGGGTCAGCATCGATCCGGGGTTGTGCAACTCCCGCATCGGTCTGACTCCTTCTGCTGTTGCTGCCAGCTGGGCTGGCTCATCGGGCTGATCGGGTATCTCTGGCCCGTCTTCTGCGGCTCTGCGCTACTCGCGGTCAGCTCTCATCCGCTCCATCTCTCTCCTCATCTCAACCATGAAAGCCCCCTGATCCCTAATCTGTTGCTGCATCATCTCGAGGTAGGCTATCAAGGTGTTGTTGATCGCACCCTGGTCCAGGACGTAAGTCTGCTCTGCTCGTGGGCCTCCAGTGCAGTCATCGCTACTGCCGGCCATGGTCTCTACAAAGGAAAAAGACCCAAGCTCAGGTGCCGAAATATAATCCCTCTGCTGCTCAATCTGATCGGGAACCTCTAGACTATCAGAAGAAAGGTGGTCGGGGGGGAACAAGATGGAAGCGAACTCGGGTTCGGAGAGAGTGTCTCGGCTCTCACGAACCGACCTAGATGAACGGGCTGGAGTGCTCGTAAGTGGTGCAACCAAAGGCTGCCTAAGGGACCTCAGACCCATCATCGTGATCTGGCGAGTCGGGCGGATTGGATCTGTAAAGCAAACAGGATCAGGAAAACAAACCCCAATTTCACCAACGCGACGCGAGCTGATGACCGTAAGAGTTTGGTTTTTATCTTGTCTTTTTTATTTTGGTGATAATACAGTCTAAAAGAGCGATTAAGCGGGCTGTTGGGAATCCATCACCCCCAAGAGACTGTCCCGATCCCGAAACAGATCTTTCCCAGCCAGTTCAAGTCGTGGACCGTTTACCGGCTACCCGATCGGCTCGCTCTGTTAAGGATATCGCGGCCCGCTTTACCGGAGACCGAAGCGATCCTCACTGGAGAGCGACTAGCCCAGAAGCAGTAGTCTGAAAGGGGATCAGATGTGGCTCTACCTAGTGTGTGTGTCACTCTCTCGCCCAATCAAACCATACAAGGAGGGGGTTGCTGTCCCAATACATGATTTTTTTGTGAAGTGTTTTTTAGGTACAATTTGTTTTGGCAGTCTCAAATTTTATGGTTTTTCTTTTTTAAGTATTTTTCAAGCAAACAACGCCTAACGAATTTTTCTAGTTCTCCTGATTATTTTAAGTCCAGAAAACGGGGGGAGAATACGAAAAAGCCGATGGGCTATGAAATCAATGATGCATGCCGAGTAAGAAAGGCGTACCTGACTCTAACACTCCACATGTAGGGTGATCCGCGCATAAAATAAAGATTGAAAATAAACTACCTATATGATGCAAGAGAAAATCGGCCTTAACGAAGCAATTTCTACACGTGAAGAACCAATGACTAACGGGTCAACAGGAGGGGTCGGTGTCCGGTCTCGGATGCCGATCGGTGCCCACCACAATGGGTCCTGCCAGCGTTGTATACGACCTCTAGCGACGCGTGACCCCTCGGGTGACCAGGTTAGCCTTTTCTTTTTTTAATTTTAATTAGATCCAATTATGATCTAATAGGCACAGGCAGATAATTAGGTGTTTTGATCCTAATCAATTATGGAGCAATCAGAGAAAATCCTAAGCTAAGGCCAAAACCACGTAAATCAGACAGGCAGTTAAAAATAAAATAAAATCGAGAAAACTAAAACCGACGAAAAACGCGGTGAGGTCCCCCAAGCACACCGGTGTTGGGCAAAACAGACCACGGTAGTCACCAATCAAGTTCAAGTCCAATTGTCTGGCTATCCCTATTTTATTACAATTATCAAATAAAATAGAAAACTAAACAACTCCTCTCCCCATAAACCTCTCGCTCTCTCTTGCGGCTCCGTACAGAAGGGAGCCACCTCCGGCTACCGCAGTTGCTTCGTCTTTCCGAAGAGAACCACCTCGGTCCTTGGGCCCTCGCAAAAAGTCAAACAGGAGTATTAGAAACAGTTATTATAAATAAAATAAACTATGTGCAAAAATGGAAATAAAATAAACACATAAAATAAAACAACCAAAAATAAAATCAAATAAAAGAAAAGAAAATAAAATGAAAAGAAAATAAAAACAAAAAGCCGCGAAAAGCCACGGACGAAAGAAAAGCCGCGGGAAAAGTCGCGAAAAACAAAACCGAACAAAAATGAAAAACAAAGACTACTAAGTCGTGCTCCCCGGCAACAACGCTAGTCTGATGAGCCGGATATCCGAGCGGCTAAGGGAGATAGGCATCAATGTTCGTTACGACCTCAACCCCTCGAGTCGGACTCTACAAGAAAAATCAGGAACCACCAAAATTAGAAAATCAGTCAATAAACTCGAAGCGGTCCTCGCTATTTATTTAACCTGGTATAGCGACCAGGGTCAGATACAAGGAGCACGAATTGGCCAAGACGGCCTAGAAGTAGTCGAAAATGAAAACAAAATAAAAGAAATCTTTTTGGTAGATTTTTAAATGTTTTTAATTTTTTTGTATTTTTAATAATAAGGAAAATATAAAAACAAAGGAAAAGCCAACAAACCACTTTTTATAAAACATAACAAATAAATCCAAAAAATCAAATAAAATTATTTTTGTTTTTTTATGTTTTTTAGTGTTTTGGTAATTTTTTAAGAATTTTCTAATTTTTAGTTGATTTTCTAAAAATCAAAAAGTACAAAAATAGTGAAGTAATGTGCAATCAGATTTGAAAGGCTAATTAAAAATAACTAATTAGCCTATAAAAATTTGAGGACAATTTTTATAACAAGTAAAAATAAAAACTAAACTAAGGAAATAGAAATTGCATTTTTTTTATTTTTATATAATTTTTAATAATTTTTATGAAGTTTTTAGGTTTTTTTCATTTTTATTGGTTTTATAAATCCAAATAAGCCAAAAATCGAACTCAAGCACAAACACAACAAAATAAACAAACCCTAATTTTTTTGTAATTTTTAGAGAAGTTTTTATATTTTTAGTTGATTTTATAATTCAGATAGTAGCAAAAATTAAGGTTTTTGATTTTTTTAAATAACAAAAATCCATAAAAATTCCCAAAAATTTAGTGAAATTTTTACACAGTGGCAGGGGCCACGTGTCCAAATTTCACTGGATTTGGGCTTGATTTGATATTTTATTCAACCACTACAAAGGCTACATCACACAGGGACCTATATGTAATTAAAGCAAAGTTTCAGGGCTGAATAGACAACACGTGTGAAAACTATAAGGGCTTATGCACAAAAATCACATCTAATTCGCACATGTCTGAAACTGTACGCACAGGGGCATAAATGCAATTTTTAAAACTTAAATTACAATCCAGAACATTCACAAACTCCAGCCCAAAAAATGCAAATATCCCAAGATACCACGTGCTTAGCACATGGTTCACATTCACAGGGACCAAAATGTAATTATATTAATAAACATGCAAAATGTAACACCTTAGAACTACATGATTAGAGTTGCAAAATGTCCAAAAATCACGTGTCGAAGCTCGTGTCTCACACAAACAGGGACCAAATAGCAAATAGTCTAAACAAAAGGTCCAAATATGCAAATAACCCAAGAGTGCATATTTATTTCAAAGACTAAATAAAAACTAAATAAAACTGCAGGGGTATGGGCGCAATTACCCAGCCGAGGCACGTGAGGGGCGCACGTGAGTACCAGGTGTCGAGCAGTGGATGGCTGCGGGAGAACGGTCCGGATGACGCCCTCTGGATGATCAAACAATGCTGATGCAGAGGCGAACGTGGGATGCACGTGGCCGTCAAATCGTGGATCTAACGGCCTGACAGGAGCAGGCTACGTGCGGCTGTGATCAGACCTAGCGCAGAGGGTCGATCCGACGGCTATGAGAGGATGAGGAAGAACTCCTCCTGGGCGAGCTTCTCCGGCGATCCGGAGACGATCCAGACGGCCGATGGAATATCGGAGAGGCGGGTCTTCCTCGCGATGGCGTTCCGCGTCGGGTGGTGGCCTCCGATGAGGGCCCCAACGGTTGGATCCTCCGGCGAGGGAGGAGCGACCTGGAGCAGCTCCGACAAAGGATGGGAACGGGAGCCAAGGGGGGTATATGCGGTTATTGACCTGCAAAACAAAGCTCTTGCTCGGAGGGATGCTCCAGCGAGGGTTATTGGCAAGAAGATAAAGGGAAGCAGCATGGATGGTCGACGGGGGGTTCCAGCGAATGGGGTAGATGGAACCCGACTCGATCTGGGCTCAGATGGTCCACCTCGAGGTGATCAGATCGCGTAGGGAAGGTGGCTATGGGTCGGAGAGTCGATCAGTACGGCTAGGATGGACTAGCAGAGCTCCGGCCACTAGGGCGGAGCTAGCGGAGCTGGAAAGTGGAAATCGAAGAACGGACTATGCTAAAGAAGCTAAAGGATCTACCTGGTGGTCGGAGTCAACTAGGGAGGAGACGTTGGTTCTTCGGTGATCGTCGCCTCGATGGAGCGCCGCCTCCAGAGGCTCGAGCTTCGCCGGCGGCGGAGCACGACGACGAGGGTCGCCGGACCTAGGCTACACACCTCCAAACTCTCTCTCAGACACCCTCCGGACTCGCTGTCACTCGAGGAAGACGAAGGAGGTCACAGGGATCGAAGGTGGTGGCTGAAGGTGCGTGAAATGTCGGAGGAAGGCGAGACTTTATAGTGGTGCAGGTCCGATAAGAAAGGAGTGGAGCACGCGGATTGATGCATGGAGCCCTAGCAAGAAGGTCGGGCGTGAATCTCGGGTCATCAAGGTTCAATCGGAGCTATGGGTTTAGGTCAATGAAAGTAGAGGTGATTCGGGAAAAAGGGGAGAAGTCGGGTTGGTCACCCGGATCTGTGAACCTGTGATCCTGGGGGGAGAGTTGACGGGGGTTCAACAATCCCCCGTGGACCAATGGAAAAATTCCATTGGACAAAGTTTTGAAAAATCAAAATAAATTAGAAAATGACCTTATTTCAAAATATTTACAAAGTGAAAAATATTTATTTATTTTCAAAGAATTTTTTGTGATTTTTATTTTTTTTTGAAAAATAAAATACGTATTTACATTATATTCTTATTATATACAGGTATGTACACCTATGTATTTTTTTTTATTTTTAATATTTTATTTATGTACATTTATTCCAATTTTATATTTTATTTATTTACACCATAAAATATGGAATATAAAATGATTTTTATTGGATTTTTATTAATTATTTACAAGGGGAAATAAATAGGTATTTTATTTTATATACATGGTCTATACACACTGATGAGAGAAAATTTTATTTATTTTTATTTTTCTTTTTTTCTTCCCATTTTTAATTTATTATTATTTTTACAAATATGTACAAAATATGGGAAGTACAAATATATTTTTATTTTTAGAAAATAAAATATTTACATATAGAGGAATATGTACACCATGTTGAGTCACCCTATCTCTCTCTACTTATTTTATTTGTGGTCAGGCCCTTGTGGAGCCCTCCCTTGGGTTCAGGTCACTCAATATTTATTCTAAATATTTCCCTCTTTTTTTTATTTCTTTATTCTTTTATTTTTGCACAAAAACATGCTAATTATTAATACTTACACAATGCATGCTCTTTGCCAATTTAGTCTATTTACACAAATATACATGGTTTTTTGCACAGGTTTTTAGCTAAAATAAAAGAATAAGGAGTGATGAATGAGGATTCATCAATCCCCGTGCTTCCCTGTCGAGTAGGGTTTTATGTATACCAAACACCATTCACCTCCCATACTAGGGAGGCTCCTCTTAGACTATCTCAACTGGCCGTGTCTACTGCTGGAAAGTTTGGGCATAGGATTGATCCTCAACCCAAGGATGGGGTTACCCTGACATCAATTGCTCCTGAACATGGTGCACACAAAAAATGGAAGCAAAAGATGCAGTCGCGGTAGGTATCTTAATCTTAGATACCTTCTCAGGTAGCTCCTCTATCTTCTTCGGAATCTTGGAGATTCTACTATCAAGTTCATCTATCATTTTGTTGATCTGCCCCACAACTACTAATTTTTCTACAATGATGCCCATATCTTGAGAAGGATCAATCGCGACATGTTTCCCCCTTTAGAAAGGAGTGTAACAATTAAATCAGTATATGCTCTGCTGGCAATTTGTGAGTGGCTTGTCTCATCCATATGCTCGAATACCTTCCAAATGGTATCCTCTCCTCGTGATGTGTAACTTCCTCCACATGCAGCGCTCACTAAACCCTACACCACAGGGTTGAGACTGGTGCAAAGAGATTGGATCAAGATGTTGTCACGGATATTTCTGCAAGAGATCCTTGAACCTATCCCATGCCTCGCAGAAAGACTCACTAGGAAGATGAGAAAATCTAGTGATTTGTGTCCTCATATGATTAGTTATACTCAAAGGATAGAACTTCTTTAAGAACATATCCTTGAACTAGGTGTATGTAGTGACAGTCACTCCTAAGTTCTTCACCCAGTAATCTGCTTTTCCTCCCAAGGTAAAAGGAAGGGTAGTGAGCCTCATATAATCCTGGCTAACTCTATGGTGTCTTAGGTTAGCGCAAACGAGCTCAAAGTACTTTAGGAATGCGTAGGGTTCATCAATGGCATTCTTATTGAAGTATGGCAACATGTTCAGGCATTTCAACTTTTATTCATACTCGACTTTTGGTTCACGGGTACTCAAATAATTTCGCACTATGTACTGTCGTGGATTGTATACCGCATCTGTTGGTGGGCCAGCCCCAACATTCAACTATCTTAACTAAGCTCTAAGTAGAGATTTCTCAGATGTTGTTAATCTTGCAAGTACCTTTTCCATGAGATCCTCGTGCTATTCCTCATCATCGTTATGTTTCTTGGGAGGCTTCTTGATTGAATCTTTTTTGAAACCTTCATCAACAAAGGGGTTTGAATTAGATGAGGCTGTTGAGTTTAAATCAATCTCACCAAGGTGAAGGTCTTCCTCGGTGAGTAGAGAAGAGAGGAAGGGGTTGGATGTTGTGTGACCATCTTCGAAGTGATTGATCCTGAACTCAAGAGAGTCATGAGTCCAGGGTGGTCCAGGAAGTGAAGGAATCTTAGAATACATACTCTTTGGAGGGTTCAAAGATAGGTTCACAAAGTCCATACAAAACCCCCCCAACTAGTTATCTTCGATGTCAAACGGACCGAAGTTTGAGCACGATGTCAAGCACGGAGTGATAGAAAAGGCGCTGAGAGTGCAGTCTTTGAACACACACCCTTGAATACAAACACAAAGCAAACCCCAAATTCAACAATTGAATGTTGTGAAGGCTGCAAAAGTCTGGCCAATTATCTTTTCTGTTTTATTATTGATGATCAAACATTCTTTTCGTTCATTACACATGGGTGCAGTCTCTAGGGTAGTTCGTGTTCTAGCCGGCGTAACACACCAACTTAAAACAAGAGTACTTCTTCTAAGGGTCGAAGGCAAGCATTTGCAGCAATAACATGACCCAAGATCCAATCCAAGCACTTAGGGCACAAGTTCAGGGATTTGGGCTCTAATCCTTAGCGGCTACGTCCTCATGCACTCATGTATAGAGGTATGTACTTGTGTTAAATGATAGGGATGCTCTTCTGAAAAAAATCACTTTTAATGCACCTTTTTGGGTTCAAATTGTATTATCAATCCCTATTTTAAGTTTGATTATCACTTAATTAAATCCACCACATGAAGCACGCCTAATGTCCAGTCCTGATTTCCATTTTATCCTAAGTTGTGAAAACCATGGGAAAGGGAGTCGAGAAAGGTTGATGCAATTGAAAAATCAATATGCATGCCTAGTTCAGAACACTTACAGTGATCCTCATTATCTACAAGTGGGATGCAATAAAGATTTGAAAATTTTATGCTATGTGGAATGCATGCGATGAAATCACACCTAACATATAGTTCTAATTAGAGGAATAAGTGATTTCAATTTGACTATGTAGAACAATCTAGGGGGTACTTATTATTAAGTGATTGTGTAGTTCTAAGTTAAATGAGAAAAAGCAATGAATATTTAACATAAATAAAATGCTCTAAGAGCTGCATGTGCAGGTCTAACCTACGAGCCACTCAAATCAAGCCCCACCCTCACTGACGAGTGAAACATGTCTCGATACACCACAAGAATAAAATGTCCAAGTGTCTGTGTACACACACGAGGTTCCAAACCACTGGAAATGTGTGATATTATAAATTAATTACAAAAAACAAATAAATGCATAAACATAAAATCCTAGACTCGACACTCTCTCACGACTCGACTCGATCTTGATTTTTATGCACTCTTTTAGTCATCTCCTTTCCCTAAAAAGCTGACCTCAAATATACCTCGAGATGCATTAGAAAAGCTGCTCCAAGTTGTGTTAGGTCACCTCACACAAAAATCAAGAAACAGAGATGTTAGAAAGATGACTCAAATAAAATAAACAAGATAAAGTATAAAAAAGCTGAAAAATAAAGGAGAAATAAATACAGAGAAAGCCCAGGGGTCATACTAACTGGGAGGTGGAAAACCTAAAATATAAATTCATTAAAAATTTATCTTAAGATGTGCCTCCCCAACAACGACGCCATTTTAAGAACCATTGCTTGCTCTAATTAATTTAGAGGAATTAACTCTATTTTGTCGTAGGCGGACAATCAACTACTGATAAAAAACACTTAAATTGATTTCTCAACTAAATTCAAGGACATCGATTTATTTATTTTACTTGGGTAAGTCCCAAGATCAAACTCAGGGAAGCAGCTTTCTCCTTAGGATTAATTTTTAGATAAAAAAGAAATCAGGTTTCCAGATAATTATATTTTTTGGGGGTTTTTGTTTTTTTTCTAATTTTTATTGGTGTTTAATAACATATGTAATTAATTCTTAAGCAAATATGATGCATGTGATTTTCAAAATAATTTTTACAATGCTATGTTGTGTGATGTGATAAAGTAAATGCAATATTTTTGTGATTTTTAATATATGATGAATTATGCAAATATGATGTAATGTAGGTGATGAATGCACGAGCAGGTCACACAAGAACAAGCAGTCAAGCCAATAATAATTAATTTAAATTTCCTAACCCAATAATTAGTCACATAAATCAATGCTCAATGAACGTCCACAAGTTTTGCAGATGAATTTCATAATTTATCAAGAAATAAATGTTGATCACCAAAAATATAAGTGCTCAAAAATCAATAAAATATCTCATAAACTAATTATTGCTTGAAAATGTCTTCAAATAAAGATTACAGTATTCTAGATGGAAGATAATGGAATGAGAATCAAATCAACACAAAAATCATCAAAATCTTATATATGATTCACGGAATATGAGTCAATGAAGTTCGAGGAACAAATTTTAATTAAAGTAAATGAAATCCTTACAAAATGGACCTACTGGAGGGGTTGATACACAATTTCCAAAAACCGACTGGTCCTTTAGCGTAATTTACCCCATGTAGGGATGAATTTGCAGTTCTTCTGAAGCGTGGAGGGAAACTCTGCAATTTTTCCTATAGAGGCATGTGAGACATGTGTGACCAGGGCTGTGTTGTAGTTCTAGAAAGGTGTAGGGGTGGCTCCACAATTTTTCCCGACACATGTGCATTGGGCATTGATGAAAGGGGATTGAGCCGAGGTCGTATCTTTCCACAAGGCGGAGCGACAGTCGCTGAGTTGACCTCAGACGAAATCCCCAAATCGATCAACAATTAACCCACAGTAAATATATGCAATGAATATCCAAAAATGTGGAGTTAAAATTTATTATAACTCTACATGTAAATGTGTATAGGTGTAAGTACAGGTAAAGGTCGAACACTGGGAGGCGAATGGTTGTATGTGTTGTGTAATTACTCAATCCATTGTTCATGTCCGATTATTGTTTTTGTGGGTTTTTTGTTTTTACATTTTTTTATTTTTATTTTTTTTATTTTTATTTTGTTTTTATATTATATATATATTTATTTTCTTTTTATATTTTTAATTATATAATATATAGATATGTATACATATATAAATAAAGATATATATATATATAAGAAGAGAGAGAGAGAGGAATACTATCATAAATATATATATATAGACATAAATACTAAAAATAAATATAGATTTAATTTTTTTTAATATTTTCTATTTTTTTGTTATTTTTCTGGAATATTTCTAATTTTTATGTATTTTTAATTTCAAAAATGTCCACAATATAGGACTAATTACATACCCGAATATAATTTGGGGTTTTAAAAATATAAAATAAACTCCAAAATTACCCAAATTAATTTTAATATATTAATAATAATATATAGATAATAATAAAAGAGAAAAATATATTTTTGGGGTTTTTTTAGGATTTTTCTATTTTTTTGTTGGATTTTGGAGCTTTCTGATTTTTTTATTTTTCTTTTTCATATTTTTAGGGTTTTTCAATTTCTGGACTCAATATATATATAAATATACCATATATGATTTTTTTGGAATTTTTCAAAAATATTTTATAATTTTTTTGTATTTTATAATTTAGACAGTGCAAAATGGGCTTCGTTTTCATTTTTAATAAATAGGAAAAATGTGAAAAAATGCAAAATAAAATATGGGCGTGAAAATACAGGGTATGAAACATTTAACCTAATTTTTCTGAATTTTTAGAAGCACCCTAGGTATTTTTAATAAATAGATAAAGGACACAAAAATCAAACAGCCTAGCAAGGGCATTTTTGCAAATAAAATAAGTGACAGGGGCATCAGTGCAAAAACACCTATAGAAATAAACAATTATTTAAACTTTTGGGACTGTTTTACAATTTACAAAACCCGCCAGGGTTAAAGTGCAATTTTCACGCGCCTCACGTGGGACTGCACGTGAGGCGCGGAAGGACCTAACTGCAATTCTAAGAAACTCAGGGTCCTTTCTGCAAAATTTACAATTATTTTACAACGTTAAAAATTATTTACAGAATTAAAAATTAAATACAAAAAGATCGGGGGCTAAATATGCAAATTACCCCCCAATAGACGTGCTATCCAACGGTTGAGCGTTCTTCACTTGACATGCGTCGCCACCTCCTTGCCCGATGACGCTTCGCCGATGGAGGGCTGAGATTAGATCAGCCGAGCTGATCTGACGGTCGATGCAGAGCTCCATCCAACGGCTGCCTTCTGATCTGGGCTGGGACCACGATCGGACGGTGAAGACGAAGGCACGAAGAACAGGGAAGAACTCCCCCTTCCCCGACCTTCGATTCGGTGTTGCTCGCTCGTCCGACGGTCCCTCGGGCATCTGATGTTCCATGAAGCAACCTGGAGCCCTTCTCTGTCGACTGAAGCGCTTAGGGAAGCTAGAGGCTCACCGGAGTGGTCCAGCAGAGTCGATGAAGGTCGAAGGTCCCAGGTACCTGCAGAAGAATCGAATCGACCCCAACGGGGTTTTTTGGCCTCCAGCACCTGCAAGAAAGCTCAGGGCACAAAGACAAGGGGTTGTGGGCCTTATTTGGGTCAAAATGAGCGAGAGGGGGTACGGGGCGACGATCTCCGGCGAAGGGCGGAGGAGGGAGATCAGATCTCCAGATCTGAGGAGGATCTGGGCGAATGGGAATGCCTGGGGCGTAGGGAAATGAAGGCGTATGGAAATGGAGGCGAGGCGGTGGTCGGAAAACACTTGGAGAACGGTGGTGAAGTCGCCGGAGCTGAGCTCCGGCGAACTTCGAGTTAACTAAATTAGGCTAATCTAATGTCCTAAATGCAAAATAAAAGACGGGAATGAAATGCTAAAACAAAATCCTAACTAAAATAAGTAAAAGCGCATCTCTTAGACCTGGGGGCCTCCAGGGAGCAGGGCGGCCGCCGGAGCGCCGCCGCGATAAAATTTTCCTCCTCCATGGGTCGAACCGAGGTGCTGGGAAGCGCCTCCTGTCACGAGGGCTCCTCCAGGAACTGATTCAAGCTTAATGGGGGGGATGAAATTGGCCAAATTCAGCCAAGGAGGAAGAAGAGGTTATTTATAAACATCCCTGGAGACCTTTATTGACTGGCTAAAATCGATAAATCCATGCTATGTACAAGGGATCCAGGATCACGGCGGGAATCTAGGATGATCAGAGAATATCTGTCGTGAAGGACTCGAGGGCGATGGATGAAAGGGACGCCCAGGAAAAAGGGAGGAAAGCGGGGGAAAAGACATGTCTGACGGAAGTCAGAGGCGCAGGGGGAGTTGACCGGAGGTCAACTTTCCCTGGTCCCCGATTGGCCCACATCAGCCTAATCTTGACCCATTTATTTAACCTAATAAATGAATTAATTAGATTTTACTTATAAAATAAAAAATGTTTATAAATTAATATAGTATTTATTTATGATTTTTATTTATTTTTTGATATATTTTATTACGGTTTTATTAAAATAATGTATTTATAAGTATATTTATATATATTTATTTTTATTTTGTTTATTTTATTTTATTATTTTATTTTCTTATTTTATAAATTTGTGACTTATTTTTTTGAGTATAAATATATTTTTATTAAATTTTTAGGAGTTTATTTACATTTTTAAATAAATGTGTTTATGTGTATGTATTTATACTTATAGGTATTTTACCTATATATTATATTCATTTTATTTATTTAATGCATTTTATTTGTTTTTATTTTGGATTTGTATTTTTAATAAGATATATATAATGTATACATTATTATAAAAAATATAGATGAAGAAAGAATAAAAGAATAAATTCCCTTTTTATTTATATACATATAGGTAGTATAGGTATTTTGTCTATGTCTTTCATAGACTTATTTATTTTTCAAATTCTTTTTTTGGTTTTCTTTTAATTTTAATATGTACAAAATTCTAAAAATATGAATTTATAAAAATAATGAATATTGAATAAAATGAATATTTTAATCAGTCCTATATACAAGGTGGGCCAAAAACCTAACTTCTACAGATGAACTCCAAAAATTATGAATCCAATTTTATTAAATAGTTCATGGAAAGCTATATACAATTAAAGGTGAGTTTGGGTGATTCGGAGTTTTTATTTGCAAGATATGGGTCTGTGAAGTTGAGATTTTTGCTTTTTATTCTGGGTATAAAATGTACACTGAGTATTATTTTTACACAAACTCAATTTTGTATTTTTATTTACATTATTATCTACAACTTTTATGTACAAAGTTTCTTTATTTGCTGAATAAATAATTATGTACAAAATAGGTGTCAAAATGCATAAATGAATAAATAAATCAATGAGGTATTTATTGTATACTGGCCCTTATCTCCCCCTACTTTATTCCTTGTCGACCAATTCCATGCTGGCCTTGGTCTCAGGGTTAGGGTCATAAAATATTTGCAATATTTTATTCCTTTTTCTTTTCTTCTCTTTATTCTATAATTTTGGCATTAAAACCTTATTTTATGTACAATAAATATAATAAATAATGGATGCTATTATGTACAAATTGATGCTATTTACATGCATTTGCTGGGGTTTTTAAGGCCAAAATGATAGAATAAAGGTGATGAAATGGAGATTCATCACCCCCCTATACTTGCCTTTGCTAGTCCCTAGCAAATACTTATACAATAAGTACAAAAAGAATAAAGAATAAGAAGAAAAGAAAAGGCAAAAATAAAGAATTCAAAGAATAAATTGAATTGATCATGATTATTAAACTCATCTGTACAAAATCAAAGTTTGGAGCTCAGGTTAGACCTTGGTGTGATAGTGTGTGTGGAACCTGGTAGGGAACCAACTTTAAAACACAACAGCCTTCGAGAGTAACAGAACTTGGTTCAAATCACCTCAATAGCCAGGTCAGAACTAACCTACGTCATACGCAAACCCTTATGACTATGAAGCTGACTTGTACAGTGTAAGTGATAGTGGCTCTCCCCAACTAAAATGACAAAGAGACTAGCTTCTCCAGAATGACAACCCAATGATTCCCTAATCCAACAGCTCTTTCCTCGAGGAGCGGGGTATTCCCTTCTAAGTTCAAGTGGCATCCAACTCAAGAGGAGGAGGTAGAGAAAAGAATGGACGGTAGCCAGTGTAGCTACCTATCCTGGGGTGCAAGACCAGTGTAGTCAAGTCATCCAGCTGCAGGCTCACATGGTATAACTTTGATGCTCAAGCTTGCTTATTCTCTATACACATATATACATATTTTGCAGGCATTTTATTTTTGTACAGGCCTGACCATTTTTTTTTCAACATATTATATACAGCAGCATTTACATAAGGAGTTTTTCCTCTTGAGCTGGAAGACTATCCCTCTTTTGAAGCTTTATTTCAACCCACACTCTCCTGACGTTAGACCTCATGGCTACTGGACCAGGTTGGGGTGCACTTCCCTCCCTAGACGAGGACGAATGCTTCCACCTGTGTGCGTATCAGACTGGCAAATCCAACCCCCTCACCACTCAAACTGAGTTGAGCCAAGTGAAAGGTGCAAGTGTCCAAGTTAGGTCACGGTCGACAAGAGTCATACGTGTGTTTTAGAAAGTTCTAGTTAGTCCACCGAGGTGACTTGAACCTAGCCCTGATTTCCCAAAGAATTAAGTCTGAATAGACATGAAGTGCCCTAAACCTAGTTCCCATAAGGTTCCAGTGCAATTAGGTGTGGTAAGATCCAACCAAGCTCCAATCTTTGACTTTATTGGACTAGTTCAATCATCATTACTCAATCAAAGAATATGAATGCTATGCAAATGCTATTTACAAATATGCAACGAATAATGCAATTTTTTTTCAAAGAATTTGAAAACAAAGAGAAGAATTTTACACAAAGAATTTTTGCAAATAAAATAATTTTGGCACTCAAAGTATAAGGTATGTACAACTATTTACACGGGCGTGCCGTTTTATTTTACAAGAATTAAGAATTTACAATTTAGTTTTTATTTATAGGTATATATACACTTATTAAAGAATTTTGTTTATTTTTATTTATAATAATAAGATTTATTAATTTTTTATTAGATGTATCTATTCCTCAAACTTATTTGACACAAATTTTTCAAACATTTCGAAACTATAGTCCAAAATAATTTTTACAAACATTTTTACAAACATGTACACACATTTGAAAATCATTTTGCAAAGGTTTTTCAAAACAGTATATATAGATTTTCAACATATTTTTGCAACCATTTTTCAAACCATTTGCAAATCATTTTTCAAACCTTTTATTTCACACAAAGAAAATAAATTTTATAAACCACACATTTTTACACAGGTTGAAAACATGTAACAAAATATTTTCAAAATAGTTTTCAATAAATGTTCACACAGATTGTCAAACTATTTTTTAAACATTTTGCAAAAAACATTTTCACCTGATTTATTAATCAGTATATACAAAAAGAATTTTGAGGAATATTCACATCTTTTTATTAAGGATTTTTAATGAATTTTAAAGAGTTATTAGCCATATTATTACAAAAGAATATGAAAGTACGAGTTATGGCTATAGTATATACATAGTATATACGACCCTCCTATACTTAGCTTGAGCTATGTCCTCATAGATCGAAAAGAAAAGAGAAGACATAACTCGTACTGAGTATAGACAAGTCTAAAGAATATATGAATAAGAAATGAACGAATGAGAAGTTGACCGTCCCCCCTATATCGAGGATCAAGTAATCCTCGGTATAGCAGTCTGTACACAAGGTAGGGAGGGTCAAGGGTGTTAATAAATAGATGAATAAATCAAGGGTGCACCCCCCCCCTATACTTAGGACAAAGTACGTCCTAAGTACAGGATACCGACAAAAAGGGGCGACACCTTTTATTTAGATACAGAAGATAGGAAAGGAAAAGAAGAAAAGAAGAAAAGAAGAAAAGAGAGATATATACAGATTGATGAAAAGATTGTGTAGAATATACGCATCACTCCCCCTATACTTAGGGTGAGATATCCCTTAGTATAGGCAACAACAGGAGTGACAAGACTGAACAACGAAAGAACAACGCGGTGTGTACCCCCTATACTTAGGACAAAGTACGTCCGAAGTATAGACACAAAGATATGGTGATAGATCTGGGGCACACTAAAACATACGGGAGAAAAAAGGAATAGACAAAACACATATATACAAGGGGTGAAAGAACTGGTGGAGTACAGGACGGCATCTGACAATTGAATATTGTACTCTCGTCATCTTCTCCCTGGGAGAATGAGGACGCAGTCAGAAGGTGAAAAGACACCCGGATATACAGTCGAGTGGGTGTCAGCTACCGGGGACAACAGATCAGAAAGTAAAGTGGTCCGGCCGACAGCAGAAATCAGTCAATCGGCTCAGCAGGTCAGCATGGGGTAACGGAGCCGATACCGTAAGACCGAGAGGAAGAAAGAGCAGTACAGACTCCTCCGGTCAATCAGAGTCTCGGATATATCAGACATAAAGCATATGAGACTGTGTGATGCACGGTGGTGATATAATCTGAAAGTCACAAGAATATACCGAGCAACACAATACGTGGCTCACCCCTGCGAGGGTCCTCAAGGTGAGCAGAATCATAGAATAATCAGAAGACTCGGCTCCGTGCTCCAACAGATGGAGACACAACCAGGGAGGAGACCGAGCACACAAGGTAGAAGATCCAGCTTCGTGCTCCCACAAACAGGAGACACCAGCAATGAAGCCGAGTACATAGAAATTGATGTACTCTCCCGCAGATAACCCTCGGGGAGTGGTACATACTAGTCAATGAATAATCAAAACAGAAGCTCACCCTTGCGAGGGTCGTCATGGAGAGTGGGCTCAAAGGAGCCTGTTCCATCATACGGATCATAGAAACGGTCTCGGTAGGCGACAGATCGGCTACCAGCAGAAGAGACCGTCAAATTAAGAAAGTGTGGCAGCGTCCCGCATATAACCCTCAGGGAACGTGCTGCCAGCTAGGCATGAAAATAGAAGATATCAGAAGCTCAACGTCGCGAGGATCGTCAAGGCGAGCAGACTCAAAGGAGTCTAATCAGACAGGTCCCATGATCTGCAGATTGGATACACAACTCAAGATGGGACCAAAAATCATATATATCAGATGACTCGATTCTGTGCTCCAACAGAAAGGAGACACAATCAGCAGTAGGAACCGAGCGTAAAGAGAGTGTCACAGTGTCTCGCAGATAGTCCTCGGAGAGTACTGCAATCTAGGAAAGGAATAATCAGACTGTATCTCTACCTTGCAAGGGTCATCAAGGAAAGAGAAGGGTATGAAGGAGCCGAACCCATCAGACGGATCCACACAGTGGTCTCAGTAGTCGACAAATCGGCAACCAACAGAAGAGACCAATCAGATCGGAAATATGTCGTAGTCTCCCGCAGATAACCCTAGGGGAGCTACGAGCTAGTCAAGGAATAATCAGAAAAGAGCTCATCCTTGCGAGGACCGTCAAGGAGAGAGGACGCAAAGGCGTCTGAGCAGGTCGGTCTCATGCCCCAACAGATCGGGCGCATAGTCAGGAGAGGAGACTGACTGCTCGTATCAGACGAATCGGCGACATGCCCCAACAAATGGAGGCACCAGAAATGAGAGAAGCCTATCGTAAAGAAAGTGTCACATCCTTTCGCAGATAGTCCTCGGGAACTGATGTGGGCTACATAGATGTAGGTCATGGGAATGCTGGAAAGTCATCTCAGGTCCTCAAAAGCAATAAATCACTCAATCATTTCGAGGGCGTAAGATCAGGCAAGGGGGCAAATAATCATGTCATTCACCAAACATCCCTTGGGTCAATCCAGTCAGCTGAGATGGCACAAAAAATAGTCAGGAGTCCTCTAAGTGCCAGGGTGGATTAGAGAGTCAGGAGATCAAGGATGGGTCAAATAGGAAGATGAGAGATCATGCAGGATCCGCACACCTCTATCAGGGAGTCCAAATCAGAATAATCATTCAATTCTCAAAATCAAGATGGGTGGAACCTCAAGATAGATCATTCAATACTTATGAACTCTTCATCGAATCATCGCCTCACATCACATCCTTAATCCGGTGTGCGAGAACTAAAATTCCTCAATAATGCACCACACCTCTACTCTATGCATTAGCAAAAATCCTCAATAAGCTCGTATGCATGTATTAAAGACAAATCCATCACATCAATCTCAGCATCCTCAACATCATGGGCCTGACTTACAAATAATCAGTATATATAATCCTCGATGCGGGCTTCATTAATATGCACAGCATTCCCGGGTAAAGGGAGAGATGATACGGGGGACACGAGGAAGATGGATAAGAAGGGTAACACAGTGAAGTGGAGAAGCTGATTGAGCGGGCGTGCCAATATCATGGGAGCTAGAAGGATGATACAGAGGGAACGAGGAGGGCGGGCGAGAAGATCGAGACACAGACAAAATTGGGTGTTCTACACAGGGCGGGAACACCACCAAAATGGTGGTCCGAAGAGAGTGTTCTCCCTGAACCGGAGAAGATGGGGATGATACGAAGAATACGAGGAAGATGGTGAAGAAGAGGGGAAACGAAGGACTTGGCGAAGAAATGATTGAGCTCAAGCGCCAATATCACGACTCGATGCAAAAATGAAGAGATATATGTATAAGAGAGGTAGAGAGACTCAAAGATGAAAAATGCATGACTCACACGATGGGACCGGCTACTCAAATAGTGAATGAAAAACACAACGGACTCCAAGTCACATTCAATACACAAGGCAAACCCCCGATTCACCTACTCGACACAGTGAAGACCATCAGGTGACGGCCATTTATCTTTTCGTTTTTAGAGTTAGGTGAGAACCATAAAAATTGTACAATCACTTAGGAGGCTCTGATGGGATTTGGGCTCTACTCCTTAGTGTGTACGTGAGCAATTTAAAATGCATACAATGAGGGGGTTGCTCTCCCCAAGACAAGGAATCCATTACGTTTTATTTTTAAGTCCAATAGAGTTAGCAGTCCCGATTTTATTCAAATTATCACTTTTTTGGGTATTTTCAATGCACGTGCCTATCGAGGTTCCAATTTCCATTAAGCATCCTAGGTTGCAAAAACAGAGGGAGAAGATCGGAAAAGCCATGCAAGTTGGAAAGCGATGATGCATGCTAAGCAAGAAGACTTGCAGTGCCTCCCAGCTCTCTCCATGCGGGATGCAAAACAGAATTTGAAACCTATGCTATATGCAAATGCAAACCGAAGAAATCGCCATAGGTTCAGAAATTGCTATTATCGTGAAGCACCACAAGTCGCTCATTCATCTTTAGTCTCAAAAAGTCCGGTCTTTGCTCACCCCTCCTCTGCTCAACACACTTGAGTTTAGGAGAAAGCGCTTTGCAGGGCTCGTTGTGGCACAAAGGCTAAGAGATAAATGAGCGACTTTTTAGAGTTTGATATAGGTCCAAAGCAAGCTATAGGTACATGCAAATATATATTAGGGTATTTGGACCTAACTCTACGAGCAAGCAACTCCTAAGCTAAGGCTCATTCACATAAAATAATAAAAATAAAATAAAGAAAAAGAAAAGCGTCAAAATCGTCGAGGCCCCCAAGGGAACAATCCCTCGGGCACTGGACCTCGGGAGTCGAAGTGTACCTGTGAGAGTCTTGTATTATTACAAGATTCAAGTGCCACTCTTCCACATGAATATATAATAAAATAAAATAAAATGCATATAAAAATAGAGACTGTCTTCAAAACTTCTCCTTCATCTCCCTTTGATGCTCTCTTCTGTTGGCTTGGCATAGAAGAGCCAACTCCATCTTGCTTGGGTGCACAGGTCCTCCTAGGAGGTCCTCCTTCGCTTGGCGGTCCCTCGCATCAAAGACAAAGGAAAGAGATGGTCAGAACAGTCTATCAGATAATATCAAATAAGAATAAAGATCACACAAATAAATGTATGGACATGAGCAAAGAATCAAATAAATGAACAAATAAGCTCACAAAATCATACAAAATCCATTGCCTCCCCGGCAACGGCGCCATCTGATGAAAGGGGATTGAGCCGAGGTCGTATCTTTCCACAAGGCAGAGAGACAGTCACTGAGTTGACCTCAGACAAAATCCCCAAATCGATCAACAATTAACCCACAGTAAATATATGCAATGAATATCCAAAAATGTGGAGTTAAAATTTATTATAACTCTACATGTAAATGTGTATAGGTGTAAGTACAGGTAGAGGTCGAACACTGGGAGGCGAATGGTTGTATGTGTTGTGTAATTACTCAATCCATTGTTCATGTCCAATTATTGTTTTTGTGGGTTTTTGGTTTTTACATTTTTTTATATTTATTTTTTTTTTAATTTTTATTTTGTTTTTATATTATATATTTTTTTTATTTTCTTTTTATATTTTTAATTATATAATATATAGATATGTATACATATATAAATAAAGAGATATATATATATAAGAAGAAAGAGAGAGGAATACTATCATAAATATATATATATAGACATAAATACTAAAAATATATATAGATCTAATTTTTTTAATATTTTTCTAATTTTTTCGTTATTTTTCTGGAATATTTCTAATTTTTATGTATTTTTAATTTCAAAAATGTCCACAATATAGGACTAATTACATACCCGAATATAATTTGGGGTTTTAAAAATATAAAATAAACTCCAAAATTACCTAAATTAATTTTAATATATTAATAATAATATATAGATAATTATAAAAGAGAAAAATATATTTTTGGGGTTTTTAAGGATTTTTCTATTTTTTTGTTGGATTTTGGAGCTTTCTGATTTTTTTATTTTTCTTTTTCATATTTTTAGGGTTTTTTAATTTCTGGACTCAATATATATATAAATATACCATATATGATTTTTTTGGACTTTTTCAAAAACATTTTTTAATTTTTTTGTATTTTATAATTTAACAGTGCAAAATGGGATTCTTTTTCATTTTTAATAAATAGGAAAAATGCGAAAAAATGCAAAATAAAATATGGGCGTGAAAATACAAGGCATGAAACATTTAACCTATTTTTTCTGAATTTTTAGAAGCACCCTAAGTATTTTTAATAAATAGATTAAGGACACAAAAATGAAACAGCCTAGCAGGGGCATTTTTGCAAATAAAATAAGTGACAGGGGCATCAGTGCAAAAACACCTACAGAAATAAACAATTATTTAAACTTTTGGGACTATTTTACAATTTACAAAACCCGCCAGGGTTAAAGTGCAATTTTCACGCACCTCACGTGGGACTGCACGTGAGGCGCGGAAGGACCTAACTGCAATTCTAAGAAACTCAGGGTCCTTTCTGCAAAATTTACAATTATTTTACAATGTTAAAAATTATTTACAGAATTAAAAATTAAATATAAAAAGATCGAGGGCTAATAAGCAAATTACCCCCAATAGACGCGCTATCCAACGGTTGAGCGTTCTTCACTTGACACGCGTCGCCACCTCCTTGCCCGATGACGCTTCGTCGATGGAGGGCTGAGATTAGATCAGCCGAGCTGATCTGACGGTCGATGCAGAGCTCCATCCAATGACTGCCTTCTAATCTGAGCTGGGACCACGATCAGACGGTGAAGACGAAGGCACGAAGAACAGGGAAGAACTCCCCCTTCCCCGACCTTCGATCCGGTGCTGCTCGCTCGTCCGGCGATCCCTCGGGCATCTGATGTTCCACGAAGCAACCTGGGGCCCTGCTCTGTTGACTGAAGCGCTCAGGGAAGCCGGAGGCTCACCGGAGTGGTCCAGTGGAGTCGGTGAAGGTCGAAGGTCCCAAGTACTTGCAGAAGAATCGAATCGACCCCAACGGGGGTCCTTTGGCCTCCAGCACCTGCAAGAAAGCTTAGGGCACAAAGACAAGGGGTTGTGGGCTTTATTTGGGTCAAAATGAGCGAGAGGGGGTACGGGGCGATGATCTCCGGCGAAGGGCGGAGGAGGGAGATCAGATCTCCATATCTGAGGAGGATCTGGGTGAATGGGAATGCCTGGGGCGTAGGGAAATGAAGGGGTATGGAAATGGAGGCGAGGTGGTGGTCGGAAAACACTTGGAGAACGGTGGTGAAGTCGCCGGAGCAGAGCTCCGGCGAACTTCGAGTTAACTAAATTAGGCTAATCTAATGTCCTAAATGCAAAATAAAAGACGGGAATGAAATACTAAAACAAAATCCTAACTAAAATAAGTAAAAGCACAGCTCTTAGACCTGGGGGCCTCCAGGGAGCAGGGCGGCCGCCGGAGCACCGCCGCGACAAAATTTTCCTCCTCCATGGGCCGAACCGAGGTGCTGGGAAGCGCCTCCTGTAACGAGGGCTCCTCCAGGAACTGATTCAAGCTTAATGGGGGGGATGAAATTGGCCAAATTCGGCCAAGGAGGAAGAAGATGTTATTTATAAACATCCCTGGAGACCTTTATTGACTGGCTAAAATCGACAAATCCATGCTATGTACAAGGGATCCAGGATTACGGCGGGAATCTAGGATGATCAGAGAATATCTTTCGTGAAGGACTCGAGGGCGATGGATGAAAGGGATGCCCAGGAAAAAGGAAGGAAAGCAGGGGAAAAGGCACGTCTGACGGAAGTCAGAGGCGCAGGGGGAGTTAACCGGAGGTCAACTTTCCCTGGCCCCTGATTGGCCCACATCAGCCTAATCTTGACCCATTTATTTAACCTAATAAATGAATTAATTAGATTTTACTTATAAAATAAAAAATGTTCATAAATTAATATAGTATTTATTTATGATTTTTATTTATTTTTTGATATATTTTATTACAGTTTTATTAAAATAATGTATTTATAAGTATATTTATATATATTTATTTTTATTTTGTTTATTTTATTTTATTATTTTATTTTCTTATTTTATAAATTTGTGACTTATTTTTGTGAGTATAAATATTTTTTTATTTAATTTTTAGGAGTTTATTTACATTTTTAAATAAATGTGTTTATGTGTATGTAGTTATACTTATAGGTATTTTACCTATATATTATATTCATTTTATTTATTTAATGCATTTTATTTGTTTTTATTTTGGATTTATATTTTTAATAAGATATATATAATGTATGCATTATTATAAAAAATATAGATGAAGAAAGAATAAAAGAATAAAATCCCTTTTTATTTATATACGTATAGGTAGTATAGGTATTTTGTCTATGTCTTTCATAGACTTATTTATTTTTCAAATTCTTTTTTTGGTTTTCTTTTAATTTTAATATGTACAAAATTCTAAAAATATGAATTTATAAAAATAATGAATATTGAATAAAATGAATATTTTAATCAGTCCTATATACAAGGTGGGCCAAAAACCTAACTTCTACAGATGAACTCCAAAAATTATGAATCTAATTTTATTAAATAGTTCATGGAAAGCTATATACAATTAAAGGTGAGTTTGGGTGATTCGGAGTTTTTATTTGCAAGATATGGGTCTGTGCAGTTGAGATTTTTGCTTTTTATTCTGGGTATAAAATATACACTGAGTATTATTTTTACACAAACTCAATTTTGTATTTTTATTTACATTATTATCTACAACTTTTATGTACAAAGTTTCTTTATTTGCTGAATAAATAATTATGTACAAAATAGGTGTCAAAAATACATAAATGAATAAATAAATCAATGAGGTATTTATTGTATACTGGCCCTTATCTCCCCCTACTTTATTCCTTGTCGACCAATTCCATGCTGGCCTTGGTCTCGGGGTTAGGGTCATAAAATATTTGCAATATTTTATTCCTTTTTCTTTTCTTCTCTTTATTCTATAATTTTGGCATTAAAAACCTTATTTTATGTACAATAAATATAATAAATAATGGATACTATTATGTACAAATTGATGCTATTTACATGCATTTGCTGGGGTTTTTAAGGCCAAAATGATAGAATAAAGGTGATGAAATGGAGATTCATCAGGCATGTGGCTCCTTAGGCTCGGATGGTGGCATGTATCCTGACTTTTATGTGTCGTGATGGCTTTGCTTTGGTGCAGATCGAGGCTTCTGGCTTGGATGGAAGGTCTGGGGTGGATCTGGTATGTCTGATGGCCCTTTATCTAATTACCAAGTTTTTTGGTTTTATGAATGGTCCAGATGGCACGTGTTCATCATCGAGTAGTTTTTGTAGCTTGAAGACTTGGGAACTGGTTCTTCTGCAGGTGTGTTGATCGATGAACGAAATGACGTCTCCAGGGTCGTAGGAGCAGAGGCTTCAATGATCCACCGAATTGGTGGTCAACGAAGGAGAGTCTGGTCGATGCGTGAAGAAGATCCTATAGTGTTAGCCAAACAAGGTGGGGCGAGAGGGGGTCCTCTGTCTTGCTCGAGTTGTTCTGGGGCTTCTAGCTTGTGCAGAGCTCAGACCGAGATATAGGGGTAGAGTTTGATCGGAAGTGGAGATTTGTGGTGAAGGGGAGAAGATGGATTGTGGAGCAGAAGAGGAACAATTGGGGGAGCGGAGGAAGAAGATCAGAAACTAAGAAAAGACAAGAAGAGGAGAAGAAAGCAGAGGAGATGAGTTTATCTGGGGGTGGAGTTCGACTGGAAGTTGGTGAAGGGTGGAGCACTTCACCGGTCATCGCCTTAAGTCATGCAGGTGGGAAGCGTGATGGGATATGTTGTTCCTCTGGGCAGAGCAGCAACAAGGTGGGTTGGCCCTCCTTGGATCACGTCAGGAGTGAAGGATGGAGCCATCATCGCTAGCTAAAGTACAGCTCCGTTTTCACTTGATCTATCCTTGAAGTTGTTGGTCTCTCCCCTTTTTCCAATGGTCAACAAATAAGAGTCCGGTCGGTGGTGAGGTTCTTTAAATAGAGAGAGCCGATGAGGGTTAGGGTTCGATCGGAAAGGGGACTCGATTCGGATTTGATGAGAGAGCGATTGATTGCATTTGGGTGATTAATCCCCAAATCTTGGGGATTTTGATTCGAAGAAATCACGGGGATGTGATTGATTTTGGGATATTTTAGGATGAGTGATTCGATTTGGGTTTAGGGTTCGTGGCGTCGAGCTGGAGAGGGAGATCAACTCGGCGAGGTGACGGGCTGCGCAAGGTGGTGCAACGGAACAGAGAGTGGTGCAGCATAGCGGGGAAGACACGTGCTACGCACATGAGATGGGGTCACATGCGTGGCACGTGATGGAGCTGAGGGCCTGGTCACGTGCACACCATGTGGAGAGAGAAGGGGGAAGGGTTCATGTACGGGGCATGTGAGGAGAGAGAGAGAGAGAGAGAGAGAGAGAGAGAAGGTGGGTTGATAAGGATCGAGATGGCGATTGACACATGGATGGTTGTCCATTGACTATACACATGAAATGCATAAATAAAAAAATAAAATAACAAATAGACTCTGATGCAAAAATGCATAAAATAAAAAACAAAGATCTAAATGTGCTCTACATTGTTCATGAAGGACATATGTGCAAATGAAATGCAGAATGCAAGATATCAATATTTTTAGTGATATTGTATGTATATAAAATATCAATTTTTGGTTTTGTAATTTTTCTTTATTTTTTTGTAAATAAATAAATGCATGAAAAATTCAAACAGCTATGAAATAATGCAATGGACCCAAGTGATATTTTTTATTTTCATGGATTTATTTAGTGTTAAAATTAATTAGAGGAGCGAAATATGTACAAATGGATCAGGTTAATAAGCTCAGGTCAGAATAGATCTTTTTCATTGCTTTTCTAATTTTTCTGGATTTTGATTTTTGTGTATTTTATTAGAGCAGGAAATTAAATAATGAAATGAAAAAGAAATGGATTAAAATGAATGAGATATGTACATGAAATGATAGTTCAAATTTCGTAAAATGTTCAATGCATAATTAGGTCCCAAAACCCACTTTTCACAAATGAACTCTTATTCTTTTGCATTTGAACTTGTTTTGTGAGCGTACATTAATTTAAAGAAGAGTAGAGTTAATTTGGACATTGTATGAGAGAGATATCAATGTTTTCATCTGTCTATCTTAAAATTAGGGTTAGGGTTTATTGTGAATCAATCCAAGTTAATATTATTTTAGGATTTTTCATTAATTAACTTAATGATATGTACACAGTGGAATTAGTTTCGTGTCAATTGAAGTTATAATGAATTAATAAAATGAGTGAAAAAGAGTGGAAATGTACGGATAATTATGAATGCAGAATGAAGTTTTAATTTATGCAAATTATTTACAAGTACATGAAAGTTAATTTTATGTTATTAACATGCAAATGAACCTACATTCTTGGGATGAAGCTCTATTTTCAGCTAATTAAATCAATGAATCACATATTCATCATATCGTTATCGTCAATGTTCTTTTGAATCATTTTAATTTTTGTCAGTTTCAGTATCTCTTGACACCATATTAAGCTATTTTTTATTACGAGCATTTGTCCCGCTCCTATGGTTTTTGTCTGTCGCAGATACACCGGAGGAGCAAGATGCAAGAGACTGATAAAGCAGAAAGGCAGAGACATAGTTGCAAAGGATGGATGTCTGTATACCCACTGAAAAAGAGATCCTGATTTTGTAATAGAGAGATGGAACTTTTCATTAATAAAGAAATATTAAATGATTATTTACTGCTCTTTTTGATATCAATTGAGGGTCGGGAGTAACACTCAAATCTGGCATGATATTTTACCATGTTGATATTTATGCTTCTGCTGGCCCCCATATTTGGATTATTACAAATGGTATCAGGCATGAGTTTCTCTGGTTATAAGATATCTGGTGTTCATATAGGAGCTAAAGTTCATATAAGAAGACTTAGGATTCATTGACTTGGTTTATACACCAAATACCATGAACTCTTGGTAAGATTCTTGATTGGTAAATTTCAGGACAAATTTTTTTAGTAGACATATTATAACAACCTGAATTTTTTTATAATACCACTAAAAATATTGGAATAAATGGACGTATATGCTACATAGAAATATTAATAAATAATTAAGTAGGTTAGAGTTTGATGTGTACATTCTCTGCCATATGTATTCACATACACGTTGCTATGTAATAACTCATACATGGGAGAGCATCCTCTTAAAATTCCCATAAAATATATTAAAAAGAAGATAGACATGAGAGGGGATAGAAGTACATTAGAGGAATGGGGAAAAGAGGGACGGCATGCATGGAAAAAAATAATATAAGGAGATTGAGCAAAAAATTTCTTCACATGGAAAGCACAGATGTTGTATGTTGCATGGAAGTAAGGGAATATGATGTAGTGGTACGCCATAATTTCCTACGTACTATAAATGGGGGGTTGATCTTGTTAAAAGTAGACCTTGAAAGGACAATTATTCCATGATGTTATTGTATCAATCTATTGGGAGTCGGATAATTATGTATATGATGTAGTACAATATATGGATTTAAGCAAACATACAGATTTCGTTGGAGCGTTCCCTACTTGCGACACGTTGAATCGCTCGAATGCAATGAAAATTGGCAAGGGCCGCTACATCACAGCTTGGATGTAGTTCAAAATTGGCAAGGGTTCTTGCATGAGGAACGCATGCAGGTAATTAAGTTAGTTCCGCTGCATCACTGCCCGGATGCAGTCCAAAATTTACAAGGGTTCTCACATAATAGACTCATGCGAGTAAAGAAGTTAGTCTAAAAGAGATTGCTAAGGAAGTTACGGATTGGTAATTGGAATGTTGGCTCTTTAACTGGAAAATTGATGGAGATAGTGGATACGATGGAATGAAGGAAGATTCATATACTATGTCTTCAAGAGACTAAATGGGTTGGAGAGAAAGCAAGGGAGATCGAGAAGACAGGCTTCAAACTTTGGTATTTAGGTAAAGATAATGGTAGAAATAGTATTGGAGTGGTTGTTCATAAGGATTTGAAGGATTGTGTGGTTGAGGTGCAAAGATTCGTGGATCGGATTATTTTGCTAAAATTGGTTCTTGAAGAAGATATTCCGAATATCATCTCAGTTTATGCACCACAAATTGGTTTAGATAAAAGGACTAAACAAGCATTTTGGGAGGATCTGGATAAGATTTTACAAGGAATCCCACAAAGAGAGATGATTTGCATATGTGGAGATCTTAATGGACATGTGGGAAAAGATGCTTTAGGGTATGCTAGTGTTCATGGACGACATGGTTTTGGGGATAGATATGAAGAGGGAAAAGTCATTTTGGATTTTGTAATGGCATATGATCTTTTCATAGCAAACACTCTCTTCAAGAAGATAGAGGAGCATTTAATTACATATAAGAATGGGCCAACTAGAACACAGATAGATTACTTTGCATTGAGGAAAAGAGATCGGTTGTGTTGTAAAGACTGCAAAGTAATCCCAAGAGAGAGTTTGACAACTCAACATCGCTTGTTAGTCTTGGATGTGCAAATAAAAGGCCTGGTAAAGAAAAGGAGGATTCCTAATATCACTAGAACTAGATGGTGGAATCTTCCACTGAAGCAATCGAGCTTCAAGGAGAAGGTTTTAGAAGACTTGTCTTGGGATTGTAGCGGAAGTGCAAATGAGATGTGGGAGGCAGTGGCATCTTGTATCCGAAAGGTAGCCAAATAGATACTAGGCGAGTCAAAGGGAGGCGCTCCAGGTTAAAAGGAGGCTTGGTGGTGGAGTGAAGGGGTGCAAGAGAAACTAAAAATTAAAAGAGCATGCTTTAAAGCTATGTCTAAGGATAGAATAACGGAAACTGTCACAAACTACAAAATAACGAAGAAGGAAGCAAAGAAGGCTGTAAGCGAAGCTAAGTCAAAAGCTTATGAAGTTTTTTATAAATATCTTGACTCTATGGAGGGCCAGGAGGATATATTCAGGTTGGCCAAAGCAAGAGAAAGAAAGACCAAAGACCTCTCTCAAGTGAGATGCATTAAGGACGAGGAAGGTCGCGTGCTTGTTACTCAGAAGGACATAGAGACTAGATGGGAGCAGTACTTCCATAAACTTTTCATTGGTGAAGGAAATAGAGAGATCACTTTGGGTGACCTAGCTAGTAGTGAAATTTACTTGAATCGTGCAAGCTATAGACGACTACAAAGAAAGGAAGTAGAGGAGGCTTTGAAGATTATGAGACCTGGGAAAGGCGTAGGACCGAGTGACATCCCTGTAGAAGTATGGAGAGTTTTAGGTGAGCGTGGTTTGACATGGCTTTAGAATCTATTCAATGTTATTTGGCAAAGCAAGAAAATGCCTAAAGATTGGAGGAGGAGTATCATGGTGCCTCTTTATAATAATAAAGGAGACATTCAAAATTGTTCAAATTATAGAGGTATCAAGCTGATGAGTCACACTATGAAAATTTGGGAATGTGTGATCGAAAGAAGGCTGAGGAAAGTTTACAACGTAAAAGAAAATCAATTCAGATTCATGCCAGGTCGTTCAACTGTTGAAGCCATCCATTTGCTGAGGAGAAAAATGGAGATTTATAGAGCTAAAAGGAAGAACCTCCATATGATCTTTATTGATTTGAAGAAGGCTTATGATCTGTCCCATGAGAGATATTGTGGAGAGTTTTGGAAAAGAGACAGGTATATGTCCTATACATTAACCTCATAAAGAACATGTATGATAGGGCTTTATCTTGTGTAAGGACCCTGTCTGGGAAGACTGACTATTTTGACATCAACATTGGTTTACATCAAGGTTCAGCTTTGAGTCCATTTCTTTTTACTTTGATTAAGTACGAGTTGACAAGTCACATTCAGGATGAGTTACCTTGGTGTATGTTATTTGATGATGATATTGTGTTGATTGACGAGACTAGAGATGGAGTAAATGAGAAGCTTGAGGTTTGGAGACATGCATTGGAGACTAAAGGATTTCGTATAAGTAGGGCTAAGACGGAATATATGGAGTGCACCTTTGATGGAAGCAATGGTGAAGGAATTGAGGTGAAGATTGGTGACAATAACATTCAGAAGAGATATTCTTTTAGATACCTGGGATCTATTTTGCAACAGGATGGGGAAATTGATGGAGATGTTACTAATAGAATAAATACAGGTTGGCTAAAGCGGAGAGGAGCCTTTGTTGTTCTATGTGATAAGAAAACTCCTTTAAAAATTAAAGGAAAGTTTTACAAAGCAGCCATGAGACCTGCTATGCTCTGTGGATCTGAATGTTGGCCTGCGAACCATAGACATGTGCAGAGAATGGCTGTAGCAGAAATGAAAATGCTAAGGTGGATGTGTGGACACACACACGTAAAGATCAGATTCGGAATGATGCAATCAGAAAGAAAGTTGGTTGATAAACCTGAAATTCAGCCCTTTAAAAGAGTGTAATTAGCACTTGACATTATCATCGCAGTCGGGCCTAATCGGGTCATCAAAGACCATCTCATTGATAAGTCAAATAAGAATAAAATGGTCGTGTATTTATTTTACTTGGCAAGATACCGAGGTCGAACTCAGGGACATGAGCCTCTCTCGTATTAGTCAGATTTTTATCTATCTAATTAAGCGTCGAATTAAAGAGCATAGGTCAAAGTATGCATAAGAATGGGGCAATGCATTTAAAATAAAACATGCATTTTTTTATTAATTTTAATCATGCAGATAAATGCAATGAAATGCAATGCAAACAAGCTCTAGGAAATAAATACTTGAGCCATTAAAAATTCAAGTCAAACAGAGTCAAATACTGAAGCATTCTTTATTCATGTAGCAATTAGGCATGAGAAACAAGGAAATCAGGACACTTAGATAATGAAATAATGCACTACGGATCATAGTGTCAAATATAAAATTTAAGCATGCCATAAGAAAGACAGCGAGAAGAGCTTCAAAATGAACTGAAATCAACTTAATTGGACATATGTAGCTCAAGATATGCAATAAAGAAGGCAAGGGCATAAATGAAAGAAAACATAAAAAGATAACTACAAAAAGGTCCCTAGAATGGACTAAAATGTAAATACGAAAAAGTACGAGGTCTTCCATGTAAAATACCCACACGTACAGGGGCATTTTTGTAATTATTAAAACCCGCAAGGGTATAATTGCAAAATACCCACAGTGCACGTGGACTGCACGTGGTCCAGGACCTGTTTGCAAATTGAAGAAGTCAGCGGAGCCTCTGCGCAATTTACCCAGATGGCACGTGCTATGCACGCGCCATCCAGGTTCGGACGAAGGCTTGGGCGCGGTAGAGGCTCGGAGTTGCTTCGGTTGGCACGGTGTAGGCTCGAGGGCTCCAGAACTCATGGCTCGGACGCTAGGCTCGGGGATGCCCAGTTGATGACGCGTGGATGATTGGAGGCCATCCGAACATGGAGATCGGGTGGCTCCTGGTGATGAAGCGTGGCTGCGTGAAGGTCGTTGGATCGAGAGGATCCAACTATTAATGGAGAATGCGCTCCTGGGCGACGTGGCTGTATCCAAGCCGTCAGATGATGACCATTTTACGGCAACTGCTCCTTCTCCTCCATCCTCAGCTGGCGGCGAGTTCATGGCTCCGGCGAAGGCGCCTGAACTCTGCCACTCATCTCTGGCATCGATGTTGCTCGCCCGTAGCTCCAGGAAGAACGTCGAGAAAGCTGGGAGCTCAGAGAAGGTACTGGAGCTTCTGGCTTCAGTCATCGGAGCTCGGATGATAACTACGAGGTTGATGAAGTCGGCTCCGACGGAGCTCTGGCCATTGCGAGCTTCGAGGACCTGCATAGTTAGTAGCACATAGCCGAAGCATATGGGAACATGTGTGTGAGTGAATGAGAGCTCAGGGAGGTGAAGAAGATGGGAGCTCGGTGCTCCTCCGTCGTGGGTGGTGGAGGAGATGGGTCGGAGGTGTTTAGAGGTATGGAAGAGGGAGAAGAAGATCTGGAGGCGGAGCGTGGATGATGAATGCGAGGCGGAGCTCAGGAGGTGTACAGGAAAGGTCAAATAGGGATGTGGAGACCTAATTATTTGGGATAAATTAAAAAGAAATTACAGAAGAGAATCGGAGGCTTACCTGAGGACTGGCGGAGCGGATGGCCTGGGCTGGACATCGGGGAAGATGCCCGGGTCTTCGCACGTGCTGGGCGGCCGTCCCAGCGAGCTCAAGCGGGCTTGGAGCTACGCAGCACCGCCGTGATCGGAGGTGGGTCTCAGCGGGGAGCAGAGGTCATTTTCGCTCAATCCAATCGCCTCCCCCTGTCACAAGGAGGCGGAGGAGGGATGGGCCTCCTCCCGCGTAAAGGTGGACATCGGAAATGGGCGGAGGGCGGGGCATATTTGAAGATCGATGACGATGGTATGGCTGATGAGGACGTGGATTTCGAGGAGAAAGTGGGGGCGAAGGAGAGGGTTTCGTGGGTAATGGAAGTATGCACAGAGATGAGGGCTGACTGGTGATGGTCGTGGGGTCTCCGGGTAGTGGAGGTGGTGGCTGGAGACGCGGGGAAAAAAGGAAGGGCTGACGGGTTCTGCGAGGTGGAGATCGTGGAAAGAGAGGCTGACCGGAGGTAGGGGATGACGAGTTGACCGTTGGATCTTAGGATCCAACGGCTGAGATGAAGGCGCGCACCAGCGGCCTAGATTAGATCGCGGCGACGGGATCGAACATCTAGCGACGCGCCACGTGGCGTGCTAAGGTGCAAGCGCTGGCGTGAGGTGGAGATCGCTTCTAGAGAATGATCAAATGGCTGTTATTAGATACGGGCTGGACGGCGGTGATTTAATGGTCAGGGAAAGCATCGGGTAGCGCTTAAAGCTCCACGTGGCGTGAGGAGGGAAGGGCGCTGATGGAGGGTGATGATGAGAGATAGAGAAAGATCAGATGGCTGGGACTCAAGGCGGGCGTGGAGATAGCTGGGCCATTGGATTCAAGACAAAATCCAATGGCCAGGGGTGCGGTGGCTGAAGCAAGGAGGGCGGGCCACATGGCTCACCCAGAATGGGCCACGTGGCCCAATCAAACAATTCCAAATAAAATGTTTATTTTTGAGGGTCTAAATGGCCAAATTTGAGAGAACTCAAACTTGAAAGTTGTAGATCTCGATGAGATCTAAAAGTTCCATGTTGACCAAAAGTGGAGATGAGGTCATCTGAACGTACGAAATATTTTTAAGGGTATTTTTAAGGCTAAAAATACCACGGATTTTAGTTTTGCCATTTTTAGTGATTTTTAAAATTATTAAGGACTCTGAGAATTACAGGACTTTATTTGGATTTTATTGACACAAAGCTAAGCAAGGGGGTTAATAATTGGAAATTAAGATGATGAAATCGGGTTTCATAACCCCCCTATACTTAAACTATGCTCGTCCTCGAGCATCAAAGAAAATGAATAAGCTGGATTAACCCCCTTGTGCATGTGAGTACAGGATCCAATCTGTTCAAGTCTACTCAACTTTTAGAGGTCTAAGATTCTCGAGTTCAACCCAGCCTTAATCAAGAGGCACCCAATTCCTCTAATTCTCCAGACTCTCTCTGATGTACATATATACTAAGGATATGACATTTTAGTATTGACTACTATTCTGAGAGTAGAGTCAAATCGTCACCCGAAGTCTTGGTCCAAGAAATTCTCCTAAGGACCCAATCCTCAACACTAGGGAATAAATCCAATCTTGCATCCAGTTCACCGTCTCTTTAGTTGTCAGACTTAGAAAATGTGGATGGAAGGCCAGTAATGGAGGGTATGGGATTGTGTCATTTCTTCTCTCCCTCTCATTGGAACAAGGATTCTCTCTAGTGCCTTTTACGCAACACATTTTTTTGGTGTTGATCAGTGCGTCCGTCAAGAGAAGTTGGAGCTGTCTGCACTTGTTTTCCTGGGAGTACACCGGGGTGTGCCTTTTTTGAGTACCTATCGTACCTTCTACACCCAGACTTGTAGCATTTACGATGCAGAGCCCTTTTTTGGTGCAAGCTCGACTCCTGGTCCTAATAGCGGTGGTCCAAGTGGACACTTTAAAAAGTTTGGGAGCGCTCGCCTTTGGTGGAAGCTCTTTGATATTTGACTTTGTGGAATGAGAGCCTTTTCTTTGAGATTTCATTGACTTGTATAATTTTTGTCTAGCTCCACTGCTTTTACCAAGAGTTGGTGCACACTGATCAACATTTTTTTATTTATTTCACACCCTGGCACTTAGGTCAATATCAAGAGATTAGTATAAGAACCAAGTTCTCATACTGACTAATATTTGCTGACTCTCAGGTTTTATGAAGCCTTCAAAGATTTTATCCCATCCTCGAGTATCATTAGATCAAATCCAAACTCGAATTCCTCACCCCAATCCCTCAGGTGAAAAGTCAACTCATCTCATCAAAACCGCAGTCGTGCATGTGATGTGCTGATCATATTCTTTTTGTCTGAGACTAATTATGGAATATAGCATGCAAATATAGAGATCTAGGGAAATGTGGATGATTAAGTCTATGACCCTGATGGCTAAGGCTGGTTAACCTAAAATCTCAAGTCCTTACAAAATCGAATTTTCTTGAACATTTCAGATCCTGGGTGGAAGTGTGAAAGTAGAGGATTAATCCAGTTCCTTCATTCAAAAACATTTTTTAGACTTCAAGAGATATTAGGACTGCCTAATCTCAATTAAGCATCTGCAATTCAGCCAGTATGGATGTAAGTACGGGTCGAAGCCCATTGCTTGAGGACGGGACCTTACGTGATGTCCTCTAAACCATCCAATCTGCTAAGGGCAAACCCTCACTGAACGCGACTACTTAATTGGGCTTAGTAGTCACTAATGGCTCCTAAAGGATTTCCGATTTTTTCATTTTTATGGATTTTAATAAAAGGTTAAAACACAGGTTAGACTCAACTTTCCTTGAAAAGAGATGGAAAATTTTCAAAAACCATGTCACACAAATAAAAAAGTTTTCAAAACATTTTCAAAAGATTTTTTCATACAAGGAAAAATCATTTTCGAAAATATTTTTATCAAAATAGTGTAACATAATATCAAAAAGCCGTGAAAAACATTTGAGTCCTCTTAGTCCAAAGAATTTTACTTTAGCCAAAAAGTTTTAAATTTTTCAAAATTTTCAGATTATAGCTAAAGTAAGTATATTGTATACGGTATACCCCCCTATACTTAAACTTTGCTATGTCCTCACAGCACTAGATGTTACAAGTCCATAGGTCCTTTTAAATATAGAAAAATATACGGGAGCTAAGGGGGGCTCCCCCTATACTTAGGTTAGAAATAACCTAAGTATAAAGGCAAGTAAAGGAGAGTAGAGAAAATCACGGGGACTCAGGTCCCCCCTATACTTAGGCTGAGATTAGCCTAAGTATAAAGATGGAGAATTGATGTTGGGAGGGACCCAAGATGAACGAAGAAGAAGGATGGATTTACAAGTGATCGGATGAATCTACGGAGATGAATGGAGTGACTAAGGCTCTAGGGAGTGTATCGAAGCAAACATGGCTCAATCAAGCAAGCAAGACCCTCAAGTTCACCAACTCACACATGAAACCAACCGAAGTTGGTTTATTATCTTGTCGGTTTTATTGGTGATAAAACATTAGATTTTACGCAGAGAGAAAATGTTAAGTGAAAATCAATGCGTAAGCGAGGGTGTTGCTCTCCCAAAACCAAAATTTTACTCCATTTTAGGTTGACTTGCAATTAACAATCCCAGTTATTATTTAATGTTGTCACTGAATTAAGGTTAGCACAAAATCAAGCAATCATCGTCTACCGTTCATTCCCATTTTCCATTAATCATAGGTGATCAAGCTAGGAAAGAGAAATCGAGAAAAAACCATGTGACATGGGGATGGTGTATAGGCCCTGCTGGCCATCTGTGAGCGGCTAGTTTCAGCCATATGCTCGAATACCCTCCAAACGGTATCCGCTCCTCGTGATGTATAGTTGCCTCCACATGCAACGCTCACTAAGCCCTGCATCTCAGGGTTGAGACCAGTAAAGAACGACTGGACCAAGATGTTGTCATCTAATCCTTGACAGGAACACTTCTGCAGGATATCTTTGAATCTTTCCCAAGCATCACAAAAGGCTTCATGGGTAATTGGGAGAAACTCGTAATTCACGTCCTTTAAAAGAGTGTAATTAGCACTTGACATTGTCATCGCAGTCGGGCCGAATCGGGTCATCAAAGACCATCTCATTGATAAGTCAAATAAGAATAAAATGGTCGTGTATTTATTTTACTTGGCAAGATACCAAGGTCGAACTCAGGGACACGAGCCTCTCTCGTATTAGTCAGATTTTTATCTATCTAATTAAGCGTTGAATTAAAGAACATATTTCAAAGTATGCATAAGAATGGGGCAATGCATTTAAACTAAAACATGCATTTTTTATTAATTTTAATCATGCAAATAAATGCAATAAAATGTAATGCAAACAAGCCCTAGGCAATAAATACTTGAGCCATTAAAAATTCAAGTCAAATAGAGTCAAATACTGAAGCATTCTTTATTCATGTAGTAATTAGGCATGAGAAACAAGGAAATTGGGACACCTAGATAATGAAATAATGCACTAGGGTTCATAGTGTCAAATGTAAAATTTAAGCATGCCATAAGAAAGACAGCAAGAAGAGCTTCAAAATGAAACTGAAATCAACTTAATCGGACATATGTAGCTCAAGATATGCAATAAAGAAGGCAAGGGCATAAATGAAAGAAAACATAAAAAGATAACTACAAACAGGTCCCTAGGAGGGACTAAAATGTAAATACGAAAAAGTACGAGGCCTTCCCTGTAAAATACCCACACGCACTGGCATTTTTGCAATTATTAAAACCCACGAGGGCATAATTGCAAAATACCCACAGTGCACGTGGACTGCACGTGGTCCAGGACCTGTTTGCAAATTGAAGAAGTCGGCGGTGCCTCTGCATAATTTACCCAGATGGCACGTGCTATGCACGCGCCATCCAGGTTCGGACAAAGGCTCGGGCGCGGCAGAGGCTCGGAGTTGCTTTGGTTGGCTCGGTGTAGGATCGGGGGCTCCATACCTCATGGCTCGAACGCTAGGCTCGGGGATGCCCAGTTGATGACCCGTGGACGATTGGAGGCCATCCGAACACGGAGATCGGGTGGCTCCTGGTGATGAAGCGTGGCTGCGTGAAGGTCGTTGGATCGAGAGGATCCAACGGTTAATGGAGAATGCGCTCCTGGGCGACGTGGCTGTATCTGAGCCGTCAGATGATGACCATCCGACGACAACTGCTCCTTCTCTTCCATCCTCATCTGGCAGCAAGTTCATGGCTCTGGCAAAGGCACCCGAACTCCGCCACTCATCTCCGGCATCAATGTTGCTCGCCCGTAGCTCCAGGAAGAACGTCGAGAAAGCTGGGAGCTCGGAGAAGGTGCTGGAGCTTCTCGCTTCAGTCATCGGAGCTCGGATGACAACTACGAGGTTGATGAAGTCGGCTCCGACGGAGCTCCGGCCATTGCGAGCTTCGAGGACCTGCATAGTTAGTAGCACATAGCCGAAGCATATGGGAACATGTGCGTGAGTGAATGAGAGCTCAGGGAGGTGAAGAAGATGGGAGCTCGGTGTGCCTCCGCCGTGGGTGGCGGAGGAGATGGGTCGGAGGCGTTTAGAGGTATGGAAGAGGGAGAAGATGATCTGGAGGCGGAGCGTGGATGATGAATGCGAGGTGGAGCTCAGGAGGTGTACGGGAAAGGTCAAATAGGGATGTGGAGACCTAATTAATTGGGAGAAATTAAAAAGAAATTACAGAAGAGAATCAGAGGCTTACCAGAGGACTGGCGGAGTGGATGGCTTGGGCTGGACATCAGGGAAGATGCCCGGGTCTTTGCATGTGTTGGGCGGCCGTCCCAGTGAGCTCAAGCGGGCTTGGAGCTCCGCAGCACCGCCGTGATCGGAGGTGGGTCTCACCGGGGAGTAGAGGTTGATTTCGCTAAATCCAATCGCCTCCCCCTGTCACAGGGAGGCGGAGGAGGACTGGGCCTCCTCCCACGTAAAGGTGGACATCGGAAATGGGCGGAGGGCGGGGCATATTTGAAGATCGATGACGGTGGTTTGGCTGATGAGGACGTGGATTTCGAGGAGAAAGTGGGCGAAGGAGAGGGTTTCGTGGGTAATGGAAGTATGCGCGGAGATGAGGGCTGACTGGTGATGGTCGTGGGGTCTCCGGGTAGTGGAGGTGGTGGCTGGAGACGCGGGGAAAAAGGGAAGGGCAGACGGGTTCAGCGAGGTGGAGATCGTGGAGAGAGAGGCTGACTGGAGGTAGGGGACGACGAGTTGACCGTTGGATCTTAGGATCCAACGGCTGAGATGAAGGTACGCACCAGCGGCCTAGATTAAATTGCGGCGGCGAGATCGAACAGCTAGCAGCGCGCCACGTGGCGCGCTAAGGTACAAGCGCTGGCGTGCGGTGGTGATCGCTTCTGGAGAATGATCAAATGGCTGTTATTAGATGCGGGTTGGACGACGGTGATTTAATGGTCAGGGAAAGCATCGGGTGGCGCACAAAGCTCCATGTGGCGTGAGGAGGGAAGGGCACTGATGGAGAGTGATGATTAGAGATAGAGAAAGATCAGACTGTTGGGACTCAAGGCGGGCGTGGAGATAGCTGGGCCGTTGGATTCAAGATGAAATCCAACGGTCAGGGGTACGACGACTGAAGCAAGGCGGGCGGGCCACGTGGCTCACCCAGAACGGGCCACGTGGCCCAATCAAATTAATCCAAATAAAATGTTTATTTTTGAGTGTCTAAATGGCCGAATTTAAGAAAACTCAAAACATGAAAGTTGTAGATCTCAATGAGATCTACATGTTTCATGTTGACCAAAAGTGGAGATGAGGTCATCTGAATGTACAAAAATATTTTTAAGGGTATTTTTAAGGCTAAAAATACCACGGATTTTAGTTTTGCCATTTTTTTGTGATTTTTAAAATTATTAAGGACTCTGATAATTACAGGACTTTATTTGGATTTTATTGACACAAAGCTAAGCAAGGGGGTTAATAATTGGAAATTAAGATGATGAAATCGGGTTTCATCATTGGTGTAGCTCCGATCGAGGATAAGATGCGAGAAAACCGCTTAAGATGGTTTGGTCATTTGTAAAGAAGATCAACGGATGCACCAGTTAGGAGATGCGAGTGTTGGGATGTTGAGCTGGCTAAGAGAGGGCGAGGACAACCCAAGAAGTGTTGGAAAAAGACTATACGAAGGGATCTTAGTTTTTTGGATATAAACCCGTGATTGACCCAAGATAGATCTAAATGGAGGCGAAGAATCCATGTAGCCGACCCTACTTAATTGTGGGAAAAGGCTTTATTGTTGTTGTATGTAGTACGATATATGGTATTTTATTATATTGTATTAAATAATTTATGGAGATGCTATAAAGATAATTAGGTCCAAGGGGTATTACCGTACCATAACAAATTAAAGAAAGGTATACATGTTCTGACATTATGTATTCATAAATAAATATGATATCGAGGATAAATATCTATTGATTTTAATTCTATAATTTAGGAATTCTCTTGGTTAAATATTGTAAGTTGAGATGTGAATAAAGGAAGAAAATTCAAAAACTAAGAACAACAGGGAATGATACTATAATGACATATGGACTTAAGTGCTATGCTAAGGCAGGAGCTACCTCTAGAATACATTTGTCGGGTCCCAAGGCACATTATCGGCCTAAATTAAGTATAATAAGGAATGATACTGTAACGACATATGGACTTAAGTGCTACGCTTAGGAGGCAGCCACCTCTAGAATCCATTTGTCAGGTCCCAAGGGACATTATCGGCCTAACTGGCAACACCTTCTGTGGGTGTCGGATTCAATGGAATCTTATGGAAAAATTCTACTATTGACTCTTAGTTGATGTCATCATGTTATTGCAGTGGTTGTTCGAACACTGTACCAGTAGTAAGTAAAATATATCCTATATGAATATTAGGGTACTATTGATCGAATAATGAAAGTGTGAATGCATATATGAAATATGAATCATGAAAGCATGAAGGCATACATGAAATATTAATCAAGAAATCGTGATTAAATTATATTGCTATTTTCAAGATATAGGTAACTTTGATTATGATAGTTAATTGTCTACTCTTTCTCATAAGATATGCATGATAAAATATAGTTGATACTGTTATCGTTAATGTTCTTTTGAATTGTTCCAATTTTTGTCAATTTCGTTATCTCTTGACACCATACTAAGCTATTTTTTGCTTACGAGCATTTGTCCTGCTCCTACGGTTTTTTCTCTGCCATAGATATACCAAAGGAGCAAGGTGCAAGAGACTGATAAAGCGGAAAGGTGGAGACTTAGTTGCAAAGGATGGATATCTATATACCCACTGAAACAAGAGATCCTTGTTTTGTAATAGAGAGATGGAACTTTTCATGAATAAAGAAATATTAAATGATTGTTTACTACTCTTTGTGATATCAATTGAGGGTCAAGAGTAACACTCGGATCCAGCATGACATTTTGTTGTGTAGATATTTATGCTTCTGTTGGCCCCCGGATTCGGATCGTTACAAATGGTATCAGTCAGGAGTTTCTCTCGGTATAAGATATCCGAAGTTCACATATGAGCCAAAGTTCATATAAGAAGACTTAGGATTCCTTGGCTTAGTTCATACACCAAATACCCTGAACTCTCAGTAAGATTCTTGATTGGTAAATTTTGGGACAAAATTTCTTTTTAATCGGACATATTGTAACAACATGAATTTTTTGATAATATTAGAAAAATAGTGAAATAAATGGACGTATATGGTACACAAAAATATTAATAATAAATAAATAGGATAGAGGTTTGATGTGTACGTTCTCCACCATATGTATTCAGATACATACTGCTATATAATAACCCATACATGAGAGAGCATCCTCGTAAAATTCGCATAAAATATAATAAAAGAATATATACATGAGAGGGGATCGACCTACTTGAGAGGAATGGGGAAAAAGAGGGACGTCATGCATGGAAAAAAAATAATATAAGGGCTATGGGCAAAAGTTTTCTTCGGAAGGAAGGCACTGGCGTGGTATGGTCGCATAGAAGTAAGGGGATATGACATCGGTACACCATAGTTTCCTACTTACTATAAATGGGGGATTATTGGTGAGTAAAAACATCTCAACACAAGAAAGGAAAGAGAGGAAAAGAGAGAGATAGAGAGAGAGAGGGAGTAAGAGTGAGAGAGAGAGAGAGAAATAAGTAGAGAAACCTATATATAGAAAGAATTATGAAGAGATAATTGAGAATCAAAGTTCAAATATTGTTAGTAGTAATATCTTGTATAGTTACCTCTTCTTTTTCTTGTATGGTTACGCTTGTTACCTCTTTATACACAAAGTTTATATTATTGTTATTAGTCATGCATTTAATGTGTCCATTAATTTTATGCAAGATTTTTATGCCATGATAATTATGCATATTTTAAATTGTATGTGATTTTGTTAAACATCGACCTTTGAAAGTTCAATTATTCCATGCATCATATCAATCTTTTGGAGTCGGATAATTATGTATATGATGTAGTATGATAGGTATGTGATAAATTCTTAGATTGTACTAAAATAGTATATGGAGATGCTATAAATAGTATATGGAGATGCTATAAAGATAATTAGGTCCAAGGGGTATTACTGTACCATATAAAATTACAGAAGGGTATACATGTTTGGACATTATGTAGTCATAAATATATAGGATATAGAGGATAAATGTTTGTTGATTTTAATTCTATAATTTATGAATTTTCTTGGTTAAATATCATAAGTTGAGACATGATACAAAGAAGAAAAATTCAAAAATTAAGTATAATAAGGAATTACACTATACCGACATATGGACTTAAGTTCTATGCTGAGGCAGGAGCCACCTCTAGAATCCATTTGTCGGGTCCCAAGGGAACATTATCGGCCTAATTGGAAAGACCTTTGAGGATGTCAGGTTCAATAGAATCTTGTAGAAAAAGTTCACTATTGACTCAGTAGTTGTTGTTATCATGTTATTGTAGTGGTTGATCGACCACCGTGTCAGCGGTAAGTATAATATACCCTATATGAATATAATGGTACTATTGATCGAATAATGAAAGTATGAAGGCATATATGAATATGAATCATGAAAGCATGAAGGCATACATGAAATATTAATCAAAAAATCATGATTAGATTATATTGTGATTTTCTATGTATCGGAAACTTTGATTATGATAGTTAATTGTCCATTCTTTCTTATAAGATATACATGATAAAATATAGTTGATACGGTTATCGTCAATGTTCTTTTGAATCGTTTCAGTTTCGTCAATTTCGTTATCTATTGACACCATACTAAGCTATTTTTGCTTACAAGCATTTGTCCCGCTCCTGCGGTTTTTTTCCCTGCTGCAGATAAACGAGAAGAGAAGGCGCAAGAGACTGATTAGGCAGAAAGGGTTGAGACTTAGTTGCAAAGGATGGATATATGTATACCCACTAAAATTAGAGATCCTTGTTGGTAATAAAGCGGTGGAACTTTTCACGAATAAAGAAAATATTAAATGATTATTTACTTCTCTTTATGATATCAATTGAGGACCAGGAATAATATTCGGATCTAGCATGATATTTTGCCGTGTAGATATTTACGCTTCCACTGGCCCCTGGATTCGGGTCGTTATATCTGATGGCACAAGTTTCAATTGAAATTGAATCACAATTTAAATTTACTCAAAAATAATGATGTGAGGATAAACTCATGACTTGAGCTTATCCAACACAAACTACTAACCGTGCACCACATCTACTTAAACATTTTTTTCATAAAAATCATTACATAGAAATTGATAGGAGACTGGCAACAAGTTGAGCTGCCAATCCCTTTTGGATAGCGAATCCAATCCTTCGAAATACAATATTCATAGATCTAGGAACCATAACATTGCTACGTATAATTTTTTGGATCCTTTCGAGGAGCTCCACTGCTTCACTTGCCAATAACCCAAATGTATCAAAATCAAAGGGGATGAATACATGTTGATCGTCAATATAGGCTTTCTCATGCTTATCCACTTTAGCTGAGGCAGCTTTTTATGCAGCGTATCCTGCAACAAAAACACTCTTTAACAGACCCACCAATGGAGAAACTCCAGTCAAATCGACACACGCATGTTTTCCTCCAACCCATCTAAATATTAAAACATCTGCTGGTCTAAGTGTCGATCTCCCTCCTGTGGATCAGTCAAAAATTCACTGATGCTTCTTTTTCATCAGTTGTGCCCCTCTGAGATATTACAATATCAATTATGCCCTCCCTTTTTTAGGATATCAGTTATGCCCCTATCTTCTTGTGAAATTCTCAATTCTGCCCTTCTGTTAAGGTAAAGTAGGGGCATAGCTGATATTATAAAAGGGCAGAACTGAGAATTTCACAAAAGGTAGAGGCATAACTGATATTCCAAAAAAGGAAAGAGCATAACTGATATTGCAATATCTCATAAAAGCACAAATGATAAAAACCCTTTTTTTTAAACAACCCCGCATTTCTGATTTCAAATCCCCGCATTGAAACTACTAACTAACTAATCCACCGTTTGTAAAGATTGATTCGTGAAGCTATTATTCTATTATAAAAGATGTAAGATATTTAGTTAAAATATTATATATATATATGTATGTATGTATTCAATATGTGTTTGTGGGGAGACCTTTAAATGAGGTGTGATCTTTCTTTCGTTTGGAAAAAAATTGCAAGAATGCCATTCAAATTGCCTAAAAGTAAAGAGATTTAGTTTGCTCATATTATCCACAATTTATTATAAATTACTTGCCGATACAACTCCATCAGTTGGTATGGAAAGTAATTTTATAAACTGCGTATGCCAGGGAAAAAGAGAGAAATGACAGCACATCTCAAAACTACGATGTCTCGAGATATATTCATTGCATATGTAAATTACTCCATGATGCAATATTTATCGTCATGTCGATCTAAGTTAGAATAAAAATATATATCTTTACATTAAAAAAGTCATCTTACAATACAATTTGGTTTTACAGAAATAGATCTAGTTTGCACCATAGGTAGGTATTTTTAACTGACACAAAATGTAAAATAAAAAATTTAGAATAGGTGATATCTTTTTTTAATAAAACATATCAATGTGTATGATGAAATGAATATCAGTACATCGTTATATTTTTTCAATCATACTATGATGTTACAATGTACTAAAGTATTACAACTTACTTTATAAAACGAATTAGTAATTTACTTTATTATGTAACATTTTACATCATGTAATAATTAACAAAAATATTGATACTTTCGTAAAAAAATATAAGCATATGGATATATGCAAAAAAAATTAAGTCATACGAGATGTAAACACGGCAGCCAGTGCTATGGTGGTAGTGGTAGTCTCTTGGGGTCGTTTGGTTACCGAGATACCCGAGGGTAACCCGGTTTATTCCCTATATTTCTGAGTCAATCTTGGGTTGGAATTCCATCACAAATCAATATGACTTCAAATCACATTCATTATTCCAACCCTCTACCAACCTTCATAATCATCCAAACAGCTACTATTCACAGAGGTTACCCTAACCCACCCCAAACCAATAACCAAACATACCCTTGAGGTCGGTGATGTTACATTGATGGATGGAAAACTTTGACTATTGATGAGAAATTGTTTGAGCAATGATACGTAGAAGACAATAAGCATAGGAAGTGGATCAACAATGGTGTGTCTTCAGACATCCAACCTCTTGTTCTTAAAAAGAATTCGGAGACAAAATAGTGGCTCGTGCTCGAGAGTATGTGTTGGTATATGAAGCATGATATTCAAATGTATCAGCTAAGAAATAGAAGTGTACAATATGAATCTTTCATTCATCCCATTCATCTGTGATATATTTGGGACATACTTCATCATAGGTGTGGGGGAGATGAGTGTTTTCGGGTTGTTTTTTATTTTAGTTTCTTGCTTGTCTCTCAACTTGTTGATATTTCATGTCTATACTAGATATCTTACCCTAAGTATGTGGGGGACAAGCCGAGTAGTTGATTCTTCCGTACAGTCTCATCTTCGATCATCCCTGCTAGGTGTACAGTCTGTTATGTTTAGGATTAATTAATCCTAAGTATAGGAGGGATGGTCAACTTCACATTCTTTGAGTCGTTGTAGTGTAGTTTTTTATACTCGGCACAAGTTATCTTCCTTTATTTCTCTTCGATCACTATGAGTACATAATTCACACTAAGTACAGGGGGTCGTATATACTTTGTATACACTTAAGCCATAACTCGTACTTTTGTATGTTTAATAATTTGGTTAATATACTATGTTGGCGAAAGGGTCTACAATAAGTCAATTGTAAAGAATACACTTTAAATATATATATATATAATTCTTTCAAAAATCTTTTTAATATAATAAATGAGCTAATTTAAAAATGATTTGCAAAATGATTCGAAAAATGGTTGTAAAACATCTTGAAAAATCTCTTGAAATCATTTGGAAAATATTTCATAAAATATTTCAAGCCATTGTAAATTTTAAATGTTTGAAAAAATTATCTTATCTGTTTGAATAAAATGTTTGGAAAATAACTTTCCAAATTATTTAGAAAATGGTTGTGAACTGCTTTGAAAAATCTATCTATACCTTTGAAAAATCTTTGCAAAGTAATTTTCAAATGTTGTAAAGAATTTGTAAATCATTTGTAAAAATTATTTGCAAAATAAAATTTTCAAAATGTTTGTAGAAATATTTTCAATCTATTTTTAGAACCTTGCATCTAATGATAAGACATATATATACCTTGTATATGAAACTTGTGAATAACAACTAACACAACTTGTGTACAAATTCCAAGTATAAAATCTACATTCATTTCGTGTAAATATGCATCCACTCATGTGTAAATATTTGTACACATACCAAATTCACTAACCCTTATCAAAAATCCCTAAAAATTTAAAATTTTCAAAATCTATAAAATGTGCAAAACGTTTTCAAAAATGCATAAAATTATGTACATTTTTTTAAAAAACCCATAAAAAGTTCAAAATCAAAAAATAGTTTCACAAAAGGATTTTCTTGCATTGCATTGCACATGTTTTTTTCGGAATGCTGTTGAAAATTGAACAAGTCTAAATAAAATCTGAAGATTGAAGCTTGATCTTGACCTTAATCCACTTAATACCAAAGGAACATGTTAAGGATTGGAATTGAGACGCTTCAGTTCATTATGACTTAATTCTTCAGGTTCCATGAGAGTGTGTTCACGAGTTGATTCAATGTGTCTAACTAGATCCTTTCATGTCATCCGTAAGATTCTTGAGACAATGGCTTGACTCGATACCTCATGCTCAACATCTAACTCAACCAAGATGGATTATTGAAAATTCTTGGAGTCTAAGTCAGGATGATACTAGGTTGCTTCATCAAGGGTGGCTCAGGAACCATTCTTGGGGATTATCAAAACCAATACTTCAACCCCATGTTCCTCTGGTAGCATGGACATCTAATGACCGGAGAATGGATTGAAATAATACTTCGGATGAGGAATGGGTTGCTAGCATAATTTTTTTCAAGATCTTAAAACATGGGAGGAACCAAAGATTCTATATCCGTCGAGGCAAAACAAGAATGTAGACCAATGCCAAACAAAGATAATACATCATATAGATATATAGTGGTGGAGATTATGTGACTCAGTTTATGATGTTCGTGGACTTGAGTGGACAGGAGGTGAGAAAGGAGCAGAAAGGTCCGGTGAAATCAAAAAAGAAGCCTATGCCAAAAATTCTAAAAATTTCGAGCTTCTAGAAAAGTCCTGCTTCTTGGAGAAGACTTGGTCACACTGGTCGAGCTTCACAAGGAAATGTGACTACACTAGTCCGTTTCCAATTCTTTTCTACTTCTTCTAGCTTCTCCCTTATTCATTTTGCACTAGCATGTACTTGAACTCAGAAGTAAATATTCATCTCCCTGAGGACGAGTTACCATAGGAGAAAACCACTTGATAGTTCAACTATTTATCTGGGAAAATCTAACTCAATTCACACACATGGTACCTGCCATTTCAAGGTTACGAGAGTATACATCTAAAAGGACAGTCCTGACCAGGCCACTGAGTTGAACTGGACAAAGCAGCATGGAACCCAAGGGCTGTTTTATCACAATTCCTAACCTGAACTAGGTTCCGAATACATAAATAATCTAAAGGTCTTAACTTAGCTCCAAACTTTGATTTTGTGAAGATAAGTTTAAAAAAATCATTATCATCCTACCTTCTTTATTTTTCTTTTTCATTATTTTCTCTTATTGCATCACTTATTTTCCTAATAATTCTTTGCTATGAACTAGCAAAGCTAAGTATATGGGGGTGGTGGATAGCCATTCATTCACATTTATTCTTTTATTTAGTCCTTAAATCCTAGATGAATACATATAAATGCATCTAACTTGTACAAAATAACTCACTGACTATCATTTGTAAAAAGTACATTACTACATATATTTAAATACAAAATAAATGAATAAAGAAAAGAAAAAAAATAAAGGAAGTATTGTATATACCGACTGACCATAAACCTCGAGACCAAGTCAACACTAACTTGGTAGATCAAGAATAAAGTAGGGGAGATATGGACAATAAATATGTAAGAATATACTCAAAACCCCAATTCAATTCATAAATAAATAGAAATTTTTACCCTATTTTATTATCCATTTTATACACCTCAAATAAGGAAATGATCAACATGAAATCTGTACATAAAAATACATAAAAAAATTAAAAATAATTACACACAAAAATAATGCACAATGAACTTGGGACACACAGAGAAAATGGCCGCGAACTGAACTTCACAGACCCATATCTTCTCCATATGAACTCAAATGAATGAAACTCACTTTTATTGCTCTTAAAATTCAATTATCTATTTAATGAAGGTGGTTTCATTGAAGATGGAGTTATGATGCAAAAGCTAGCTTTTGGGGTCCCATTGTATTTTATACCTAATTATTTTTTTATTTTATTTATTTTATTTATTCTCTATATTTTACTTTTTATTTATATTTTTAAATAATTATAAATATTATTTGAAGTATACTAAAAATATAAACATAAATAAAACCATTAAAATTCATTACAATAAATAATGGAATAATATATATTGGTATGTTATACCTATGCTGTAAATACCCCTATTTATTTAAGGATGTAAATAAAGTCAGAAAATAAAGTAAAAATATGTAAATATGTATTTAAACAAATTATGTGTATAAAATGTGTAACTATAATAATAGAATCAAAAATACAAAATAAACACAAAATACCTCAAAACATAGGTTAATATACCTATAAGTGTACAAAAAACCTAAAACATAGGTTAATATACCTATAAGTGTACTTGTAAGAATAAATCCTAATAAATAAGGTTGTAAAAATAAATATAAATCACCTCAAATACTTATAAAATAGTAAACAATCTTCTTGGGTTGAGTTTTTTGAACTAAAATCATTTATTATTTTATTTTGAATTATTTTATTTATTAATTATGATTTGCCCTGTAGTAGTCCTACGTGGACCATTCACAAGCTAGGGCATGTTCACCTCTGGTTAACAACCCCTCTCCTCTCGCCCCCAGGCGTCTCTGCACTTGTCAGATCCCCATGTTTCTCCAATTTCCCTACACAATCCACTCATTTTTTGTCTCAATGATCTAAACAAAAAGTGTTGATGTGATTCCTATGAATCTCACCTAAGTCCAAGATTGAGTCGATCTTCATCGAACCAATCAATATCGTAATCGCAAGATATCTCCTCCCTTCGGCTATAAAACTCTTGACCGAGCTCGTTCTCGAGTTTAATTCCTCATTATACATCGTAACCCCTTGAGATCATTCCCATGTGTGGGGTCTTCATGACTTGAAGAGATTCCAACGATTTCCAGGCGAGGAGAAGGTCGATTTAAGGTGATTCAACCCATCACTGGCTTGCTCTGTCGTATGGTTCCACCTCCTCGGTTCCCAGCCATGTAAGACCATTTCCTTAGCTATTTACCTTTGCACTTTAATTTCTAGGGTAGTTGTGCCTTTCGATTCTTCTCATTTCATTCAATAAACAAAAATCCCTAAAAATATCTTAACCTGGAGTTCTTGAGATCCAGGCCCTTGTTCCACTATCCAAACCCTTGTTTCGCCTTGCTGATAGTATCACCTCGGTCCCCCTCATCTTCTTCACCTTTCCCTTTGCCCATATCATCTAGATTCTGCAAGAATCGAGCTTCTTGAGCTCCATCCTTTGTCATTGCTGGAAACCCCTCATTCCACCTTCATTTTTACAATTGTACCTTCTAATATAGTCAAGAACCCTTCACCCTCAAGCAATAGTGCTTCCTGTGTAGGAAAGTGAGCCAAAGGACCCATCTGAGGGTCAACTAAATCTAGTAAGTGAATCCCAGTCCTGATGTCTTCTCCAGCATCTCAGGACCCCCTCGATGGGTCATGGACTCATCTGAAGCCCTTGGGAGCTGTGAAAGGCTACTTGGAAGTTGTTGCACCATCTATCTGTGCGTGAGGATGCATGAAGATGAAGCTGCACTGATTTGAAGCTCGTCAGACAGTAGTTCTCTGTCTGTTCTTCCAAGCTCCTCGAGGGTCGTCCGATCTCGCATCTTTGCTTGATAGTACTGTCACCGTTGGATGCAGAGCTCCATTGTCATCTGATCATAAGCCAAGATCTAATCTTGGTCATTGATGAATCCATGATTCATCACCTTTATTCTTTTATTTTAGCTTTATTTCCTTAGTCAAATACATGTAAATACCCACTAATTTCATGAAATTACCATTTTACATGCATTTATTAAATATGCATGTTTAACACTGGTTATGTTCAAATAAAAGGATAAAGAAAACAAGAAAAGAAACTAAAATAAAAAAAATAAAAAATAAAGGATGTATTTATTAAATAAATGCAGACTGACCCGAACCCCGAGAGAAGATCAGAACTTGACATGATCGGCCAGGAATAAAGTAGGGGGAGATAGAGTCTTCAATTAGAAAATTCAAAAAAATAATTTGTAAATATTTTTCCTTGTATATTTGTATAATAATTACACGATTTTATTTGTACATAAATTGACTCAAATTAAATATTTTTTCTAAATAGAAATTGTAAATAATAAAAATAATTGCAAAGCAAAATCATGCATAGAGAAAAAGTACTCACACTTAGAAAATGCTATAAAGTGATAATTGAAAGATCAATTCTGGCTCCATGCAAACTCAAATTGAATCAAACTCACTTCCATTGCACTCTAAATTAAATTATCTTTCAAATGGTTGGTTTCATAATTTCTAGAGTTACGGTTGAAAAGTTAGTTTTCTAGGGCAGTTTTTGCAATTTTACTATTTATTTATTGTATATATTTATTCATCTTTATTTTTTTACACAATGTAAATAATTGTAAATATTTTCATATTTATTTGAAATAAAAATTAAAAATAATATTAGTAATAAAAATAATTCCTTTACCTGTACATGTGTATAATGTACTATATGTGTATATTACTTGTATATAACTAATTTTCTTATATAAAAACACCACAAAGAATAATTTCTAACATTAATTAATTAAATTAATATAATTATGAAAAATTAATTAATTTAATTAATTATTTGATTTGAAAAACTTTCATACATATAACAATTGATTTTCTACCTTAAATAACCACCTTTAAGGCAGCTAATTATTTTTTGTAAATTCATTATTTTAATTATTTTATTTAATTATGAATTTTATTTTAAATTTATTTATATATTTATTTATTAAGTTAATTATTTAATTGACCACTAAATACCTTCCTTTTTGTAAGTATTTTCCTTTTTTATTTTTCTTCTTCTTTTTATTGAGCTCATCCTCCGTCATTTCCTCTTGATCAATCTTTGGTGGAGAAGGAGCCTCATTCCCGAAATCCCGTCGGTCGATAGAGGAGCCCAGCCTCCGAGCCGTCTGGTGACAACGGACTAGTTGTTGTTGAGGCCATCACAACGCCCGCCTCCCTCAGGTTAGATCCACTTTATTTACCATTTTCATTTAGATTAATTATAGCTGTAATTTGTAGTGTTTAATCGCAGTTAATTCTCCATCCCGATTTGATCAGCCCCCGAATCCGATTTTTCATCTCCCATTCTTGATCTCTAGATTTCACATTCTACCTTGCGCAAACACTCGCCTCTGGTCATGCACGATTACTGGATCTCTGGATCTATCTCCTACTTCACCAGATCAGCTCCCGCTCACATTTTTACGTGTTCGAATTTTCTTGGATTGAGCCTCATGCTCGTATCCTCATTTGTTTATACAATTTTTAAAAAAAAAACATGTCAAGTGTTTTTTATCTCTAACATTTGTGTTGCAGAATTTAAAAAATCATATATAGTTTCTCTTTCTAACATTTATTTTGCAGGAATTTACAAAAATATTAAAATATATATAAAAAAATATCACTACAGTTTTTGTTTAAAAATAAAAAATAAAAAAAGTTTTTTAATTTTCTTTCTTCTACTTATATTTATAAAAAAAATATAAAAAATAATAAAAAAACAAAAAATAAGAGGCAGCACGGCGCTGCACAGTGGTCGCGTCACATGTCGCTGCTCCTCCCGCGCTCTCTATCGCGGGGCGGGCTGCTCCACCTGCTGTCGCGAGCAGCCACACCCATCCATCGCGACGCCTCCGCTGCCTGCTGCGCCACCGCGACGCAGTACCCACCTCTGCGACCACCGGTGCCACCTCCGCCAACGCCGTAAACCACTCCAGCGACGCCACCACTACCAACGTGCACCTCCGCCAATGCCATGCAGCCTCCTCCTCATCCCCCGCCGCCCGACACACGGTTTCGTCACTGCCTGCCATGCCATCCTCTGCCTCCAACAGAGCTGTGCCACCCCGCACCTCCGTTGCCCTGCCACCCGATGGCTAACCGCTGCGTGAAGCTCCAGCGCCGCCCTTCAGAGCCGCCGCCGCCCCACGCTTGTTGGGAGAGAATGTGGGAGGGGCATCGACCCCTTTCTCCCCTTTGGATTTGGAACGAAGACCCGTGAGCCCTAAAGTTAGAAACATAATGTGGATAAATAGCACAAAGACCCTCGGGAGTTATCAAAATTGCAATAAGGACCTGCCTCTAGTACATGCATGTGTGTAGCACGTCTTTATTGGGTAATTTGCACTTTTCACCCTCTGTTTATTTCACATTATTTTTTTATGCAAAACGATCAATATTTGCATTTCAGTACATTTCAGTCCCTATATTACATACATCTATTCTGTATGCTTTCTCTTGTTGAATAAATGTTTTTCATGGTCAAATAATTCTACAAAAATTTGTATATATTCCTTCTATGTTCCTCTTCGTTGTTTATAAATTTCATTGCATTTCATTTTTATTTGATATTTAAAAAAATTAAAAAACAGTGTCATTTTCTCTACCTAAAATTTGAATAACCATAAAAAATCAAATAATGTCTGAAAAATTCCAAAAAAAACTAAAATTAGGTGTATTTTTCTGTCTTTTAATTTCTATGCAATTTTCACGCATTAACTATTTTCAAACCTCTAAAATTTAAAAAATATCAAAAATCTTAGAAAAATTGTAGAAAATTGTAGAAAAATAAAAAATTTGTATTCTCAAGCCCTCTGTGTAGATATTTGTCTATATTCTAGATAAAAATCATTCCCAGGAGTTATGGCTCTTAAAATATTTTTAACTTGCAATTTACTCCAGAATGTGCACTGCTTACTTTTTGCCACCGTTTGATTTTTATAATATCACAAAAATATTAGGAAAACTTGAAAAAAATTACAAAAAATACTAAAAAAGATTTAAAACTTTTCTTTACAATTTTCTGACTATATTTTACCATTTTGAAAAATACAAAAAGAGTGTGGTGTGTGTATTTCTTTCCTTGTGCATATTGTTCCTTATTTGAAAAAATAAAATAAAAAATTGAAAAATCAGAAACTGCTAAAAAATTTTTATCTCTGAAATTTAACTACTTAGATTTTTAATCGTGCTCCTTTTGTTCGACTATGGTCACTATACTAGGTAACTAAAAATAGTGAAGACCGCTTACATTACATATTCTTGATTTCATTGAGTGGTTTTATTTTTTTTTGTTGACCAAACGTATTGATTAGGGACAACGACATCGATATTTACATTCCACCTTACTCATCGATCACGATTTTTGGGTCATCAGAATGACGTCGTTGCCGGGGAGCAAGACTTTGGAGTTATTTTTCAGTTTTATTTTTTTTATCTCTATTTATTATAATTGTTCTCTGACCATCTATTATTTCACTTTTCTACGAGGAACCGCCATGGATACGACTCGGATTCTTTGGAAGGACCAGCATAGGAAGAGGAGGAGAGGAGCAGGAGATAGCTATTCTATTTAGAGAATTTTTGTGAATATTTGTAATAATTTAGGATTATTCTAAACACTTGGACACTTGAACTATTTGGGGTCTGTTTCGTCAAGTGCCGGTGCACTTTGGGGATCTTATCGTGTTTTGTTTTCTTGCTTTTATTTTTATTTGTTCCACGTGGATTTTTTGTACTTGAGCCCCTAGATTTAGGTTTTTATTTGATTGAGCAAGGTAGCATTAGGTCCAAATCCCCTAAAAATATTTGTTCCTATAAAACTCGCTTGGACTTAGACAAATATATATGTGCTTCATGATAATAGAAGTTCCTGTTAGGACGGTTCTCGCATTGCATTCATATAGAGTAGTTTAATTTTTCTGCGTGGATCATATTGCATGTAGAGCGCCGGAGTTAGATACACACCTCTATCTCTAGCATTTGCATCCATATTTTCTCGTGCATTGGCTTTTCCGTTTCCCCCTCTATTTTGTGGATATAGAAATAAAGGAAATCAAAAATTACGTTAGTCGTTTCATTGAGAAAAATATCCAAAAAAAGATAAAATTAAAATTAAAAATCAGGACTTCTAATTGAACTTGATCATTAAAATGAAAATGTAACTGATTCACTTCATTGTTTTGGGAGAGCAACCCCCTTCTTATTTGATTTATCTACAGCAAGAGAGTGACCAGCACACTAGGATAGAGCCACACCTGAACTCCTTTCAGACTATTGGCCTTGTAGCTAGTTATTCTCCAGTGAGGATTTCACCGAATAGCCAGTAATTGGTCTGGGACTTCCTTAGCATATTGGGCAGATTGGGTAGCTAGTAAACGGTCCGCACCCATACTGGCTGGGAAAAACTAGTTACAAGGTTTGGGTCAGTCTCCTGGGAGCATCGGGTTCCCAACAACTCGCTCTAATCGCTCTAATAGATTGATTTATCACCTAAACTCTAAAAATTGAAAAGATAATAGACTGCATCTTCACGGTCTTCACATTACATTGAGTAGGTGAATTGGGGGTTTGCATTGTGTTTGTATGTGAATGGTGTGAGTTGGTTACGATCATCTTCTCTAGATCATTAGCAGTCACCTTCTGTCTCCTTCACTCTGTTTCTCTTATCCCTCCCTCCGTCCCTTCATCATCCTTCTTTCCTCTCGTCATGATGGGTCGTATGCCATTTCAACCAGATCTTGTAGCTTCCTCTCTTCATCTTCATCATCTTCAATCACCTTCTAGGGAGGTCAGGACCCAATCGACCTCTTGTCTCCTTCTCTTTCTACCCCCTCTACATCCCCTCTTTCTACTGGGCATGATGTGCTTGATGCCCGCAGAGATCAAATTGGGCAGATGCGAGATCCAGGCGAATCCTTTGCTGGGATGACAGTGCATTCCATAGGAGATCACATTGAGCAGTTGCGAGTTTTAGACGACTTCTATCTTGGGATGATGGTTGAGCAGCTCGATCAGGAAGCACAGTCAGCTTCTACATTGAGAACCTTCATTCTGGATTTGGAATTCATATAGTGATTGTCGAAGTTTTTAGTGGAAGTGCACGAGAAGCTGTATATTCATATATCTGAGTTTGAGGATTTTTGTGTGAACCGAGCATACCTAGATATCACTTCTGAGGAGTTGATGCTGATGACTTTCCCGTTTGCACTTCAGAGTAGAGCCATGATTTGGAATCGACGGTGTGGAAGGAAGTTTGCTACATGGGGAGATTTACGTTCACAGTTTCTACAGAGATTTTATCCCCAACGTAGAGCAGATATGATGCGGTTCTTCATTACAGATTTTTCAGTAGACCCCCAGGAGCCATTGAGAGATTCATGGCTTAGGATTATTGACCTATTAAGGTGATTTCTAGATCATGAAATCTCAGCGACTGATCTTGTATAGATCGCCATGAGAGGGATGACTTCGGAGCAATTGCACTGGTATTACCTCGTGTGGTGGTTCATACCACAATTCCGACATAGATTTACTTGAGACCTTCTCTAGAGTACTCTCAGACATCCCATCTTCACGAGATGCTTTACCCGGGACAACACACGAGGGTGTTCAGTTTCAGTTGATTGTGTGGTACTTCATGCCGATTCAGACAACACACACCAGTCAGAGGATGTGGATTCTACTACATTTCAGATAATGGACGTGTTGACCACCACTGCGAGTTCCCAGAGCTGGACATTGGTCGAGTTCCCGTTGGTTTTACAACCAGAGTTTGAACCAGTCCCGCACTTTCACGTCGAAGATTCTTGGAATTGATGATCGAATTTCTCACTATCGGGATAAGGTAAGAAATATCAGATTCGTTGTGACCCGAATAGCAAGATGCGGTCAACAAGAAAATAAAAAGAACCACCAAGTAAAGGAGATAAAATCGATCAAAACAAAGAAGCGATCCTCGCTACTTTTATTAACCTGGTATAGCGACCAGGATCGGACTCAGGGAGCACGAGTTGGCCTCGCGGCCTACGAAGTAGTCTAAAAAATAATAAAATAATAGAAATGAATTTTGGTGGATTTTAATTCTTTTTTATTTTTTTTATATTTTTAAGAATGAGTAAAAATAAGAAAAAGGGAGAAAATGCCAACAAAACAATTTATTTAATCAACCAAAATGCTCCAAAAATTCAAACAAAAATGTTTTTATGTTTTTTAGGTTTTTAATGTTTTTTGATGAATTTTCAGTATTTTTCAATTTTTATACAATTTTCTAAAAATCAAGAAAGACTAAAATAGTGTATCATTGTACAGCCAGACTTGAAAGATCAATTAAAAATATAAAATTGATCTATAAAAGTCTGGAGGCAATTTTTATGAAAAATATAAACAAAAACTAAGATTTAGAAAAAGAGTTTGTATTTTTTATTTTTCTAGAATTTTTTAGAATTTTTATAAGATTTTTAGTGTTTTTAAATTTTTAGGGTTTTTATAAATCCAAAAGGCATGAAAATTTGATAGAAATTAAAAGACACTAAAATTAACTACCCCTAATTTTTTTTAAATTTTTCAAAGAGTTTTATATTTTTCTTTGGTTTCTAAGTCAGATAGTAGTAAAAATCACTATTTTTGAATTTTTAAAAATATCAAAAACCTAAAAAATGTACCAAAAATTTAGGAAAATGTTTACAGTGGCAGGAGTCAATATACAAATTTCACCTAATTTGAATTTAATTTGCTATTTTATTCAATCAAAAATAAGGCACACAGTACACAGGGACCTGAATGCAAAGAAAAATAGTTCCAGGGGCTTAAACGTAACACGTGCGAAAACTGTAGGGTAAAAAGCACAAAAAGCCCAAATATTCAGCACATGTTCAAATAAAGCAACACATAGGGGTATGAATGCAATTATCACAAACTTAATTTCATTTAATAACACAGCATAAACCCAAGCCCTCACAATGCAATTTGCCCAAAACTCACATGCTGATGCACGTGTCTCACAGAGGCATGGACTAAAGTGTAATTAAAATAAACATCAAGGTCCACTATGCAAAATATCCAAAATAAAAATAATGTGCTCAAATATTTACAGGACTCAACAGAAATAAGAAAAGTAGGAAGGGCCTAAGGACAATTTACCCTTTTATTCACGATCCAATGGCTAAGCATCTTCCACTTATGATCTAACGGCTAGGAACGGGGGATAACGCTTCGGCGATGGACGTATCAGATTCGACCCTCAGATGGATCGGATGGATGAGATCCTCGGCCGATGAACGACTGGGATTAGAACTGCATCGAGGCTCGATCCGACGGCTGGAAGACTCCCTGGAAGAATGCCGATGAACTTGCCTCCGGCGAAGTTCGATCGGCCAATGTGCACGGTGTGGAGGTCCTCCGACGCGGCTCCGGAGGGCAAAATGACGCTCGAGGATGTCCGCAGCGGATGCTGGTCTCCAATGAGGCTGAGAAGTCCTAGAACCTCCCAGCGGCGAGGTGGCGGAGGAGCAGCTGTTCTTCAATAGTTGAGCTTCCAGATGAAGCCCTTTTGCCTCTAAACCTGCACGGGAAGACAATTGGGTCGAGGGCAAAATGCCTCGACCCGTTAGCGCACGAAAAGGGCGAGGGATGAAGCGGGACGTAACCCTCCGACGAGGCGACGATGGAGGAGGGTCGGAATCCTGTTCCTGGGCGAATCAGGTTGAGTGGAGGGATAGAGAAGGTGGGGAGGAGTCTGGTGAAGGTGATGCTCGGGTCGGCATGGCAAATGGTTGAACGGAACGTCGGGAAATGGTCGGCGAAGGGCGGTGGTCGGAAACCTAAAAATCAAAATCTACTATGAAGCTTTAACTAACTACGCTACCTGGCGGTCGAAGTCGACTGGGCTGGAGCTCAAGGAGCTCCAGGGGTCATCTCCTCAAGGGTTCGTCGAGTCCCGAGGCTGAGCGCACCTCGCAGCGGCGCAAGGCGATGGTCGTCGCCGGATCAGTGGTTCCCAGCTGCCCGGGCCTCGCTGCAACACTCCCGCACACAGTTGTCACTCTGGTGGAGGAGAGGAGCTCACTGGCAGCGAGGGGGAAAGCCAAAGATGACGTGAATTGTGCAGCTGAAGAGATGCTTTATACTGGGAAGGGTCCGGCTAGATGGCGATCGGGCGAGATGGTCGGAGCTCGGATCCCTAGAAGGAGGATCGCGCGAGGGTCTCGGATGTACAAGGATCAAATGGAGCCCGGGGTTTGGATATTTGGAGATCGGATCGAGCAGGGAAAAATCGGAGAAATCAGGTCGAACGCAGGATCCGCGGGCAAAAGTGGTCCAGGGGGAAGTTGACCGGAGGTCAACATTCCCCATGGACCAATCAGAACTTGCCGCCTTTTATTAATTATTTGGAAATTCGATTAGAATTAATAAATGACTTAATTTCCAAAAAGTTAAAACATGAAAAATGTTAATTTATTTTCAAATTATTTTTGTGTGCTTTTTATTTATTTATTTTAAAATAATTTATGTATTTACATTATATTATTATTATATGTAGGTATATACATATATGTATTTTTTATTTTTATTTTTAATTAGTTATTTTTATAAAATTATTCCAATTTTATATTTTATTTATTTATAACATAAAATTTGGAATAAAAAGGTATTTCTATTTTATTTTTATGATTTATTTACATTAGTTAAATAAATAGGTTTATATACATATTTACATGGTATATGTACAAGGTGGAAATTGATTTTCATTTTTTTATTTTTATTTTCTTTTTCTGATTTTTAGTTTATTTTTATAAATATATACAAAATATCAAAAACACATTTTTATTTTCATTGAGGGGAAAATAATTTTATTTATATACATAGGTATATTTACACATGATTGACCTTATCTCCCTCTACTTGGATTCTTTGCGGTCAGGCCCATACTGAGCCCTCCCTTGGGATTAGGTCGCTCAATATTTATTCTAAATATTTCCCTCTTTTTTCTTTTATTTCTTTATTCTTTTATTTATGCACAAAAACAAGCTAATTATTGTTATTTACACAATGCATGCATGTTGGTAATTTATTCTATTTACACATATCTATATGGTGTTTTGCATAGGTTTTTAGCTAAAATAAAAGAATAAAGAGTGATGAATGGGTATTCATCACCCCCTATACTTAACTTTGCTAGTCCCTTAGCAGACACTTATTTGAAAAAGAAGTGAAAAAGAAAGGAAAAATAAAAAGAGAGGAAATGCATGGATTAATGCTGATTATTAAACTTGCTTTCATTAAATTGAAATGTGAAGCTCGATCAGATCTTTGGATTATTAATGTGTTGGAACCTTATTTGGACTTAGGTTTAAAACTTAACAGCCTCTAAGATCCACTAATTTATAGTCAAGACTCCTCAATAATCCAGATCAGAACAAGTCTACATACACAAACCCTGAAGACCATGAATCTTTCCTTGTACAGTGTAAGTGAGGTATAGCTCTCCACCTCAGAAGTAGCAAAATGACAACCCTCCTCATCAAGGTAACTCTATGACCCTAGTCTGGCCACTCTTTCCTCGAGGAGCGGGGTATTCCCTTCTAAGTTCAAGTTCAACCGGCTCAAGAAGAGGGGGAAGAAGAGAATGGACCATGGCCAGTGTAGCCATGTATCCTTGGGAGCTCAACCAGTGTAGCTAAGTCTCCCTGCTGCAAGCTACATAAGATGGAACATGAGTCTCAAGCTTTGCTTATTGCACTATATACACTCCGGTGGGATTATCATTTTGTCTCAGACCCACCACTTTTTTGGAGTTATTTTCGTTTTGCATTTTTTTCGATGTGCATCTGTACAACATATTTACAAGGTGCAGCATATATACATAAGGAGTTTTTCCTCTTGAGCTAGTAGACTATCCCTCTTTTGAAGCATTATTGCAAACCACAACTCCTGTCATTAGACCTCATGGCAACCAGACCAAGTTGAGACGCACTTCCTTCACTATAAGAAGAAGAGAGGTTCTGCCTAGAAGTACTACCCTCATATGCTACCCCCAAGTCAAGGAAGACTGCCTCCTCACCACCTCATCTGTAGAGAGTTCGGTGTAAAGTGCGGGTCCAAGTCAAGCCATTGTCTATATGAGTCATGTGTGTGTTGGCAAGTGCTCTACTTAGGCTCATCGAGATGACATATGAGCATAGCCTAGTGGACTCAAAGAATTAAGTCACCATGGACCTGAAAAGTTACAACCCTAAGCCCTATAAGGTTCCTCTTATAATTAGGTGGATTAAGATCTTGATCAAGCTCCATTTCCCAATTTAATTCCAGGCTAGTTTAAATGTCAACTATAATCTAGGAAAAACTATACACATATTTACAAAGATGCTATTTACAAATATTTACATGTGCAAAATTTTTGAAAAATGTTTTGAAAACATGGATGTATGCATGAATGTAAGTTTTGCAAAATATTTACACAAATTTACAAAAGGTTTTTGCAAACTTTTGATCTTCAAAACATTTTAGAAAAATTTTGTACTATATACATAATGAACATATTTACACAATATTTACACAAAAAGTTTTTACAAATGTTTTTACAAAAATAATTTGTACACTATCTATGTATGTGCAATAAAAGAATGTTATTTAAAAGGAAAATTTTTTTAATTTTTATGGATTTTTGGGTTTTTAGCCATTTTTATTTATTAACACACTCACACAAAGTACGAGTTATGGCTAAAGTATATATGAAATATATACACACCCCCTATACTTAGCTCGAACGATGTCCTCAGAGTCAAGAGCGATGAAGAAGACATAACTCGTGCTTAGTATAGGGAAGTGAAAAGGAAGGCTATATACAAAAATGAATGAAAGAATAGAAATGCAAGAGGATCTCGGCATTTCCCCCTATACATAGGATCAACTAATCCTAAGTATAGCAGGCTGTACACGAAGGGAAAGCCGAGTGAGAATGTACAGGGTCTACCCCCCTATACTTAGGGTAAAATATCCCTAAGTATAGGCAACACAACAGAGGTAGAAAATGATGAAGAAAATCAACAAATATAAACAAGATGGAGGACATAACTCCCCCTATACTTAAGGTGAAGAATCCTTAAGTATAGGCAACGACATAAGTGATGAAACAGAACGGAAGAATAACTCGGTGTTTCCACCCCCCTATACTTAGGATGAGGTATATCCTAAGTATAGAAAAGATAATCCTATACGAGACCTGGGGTGAAAACAAAAACGGAAGAAAGAAAGATCAAATCACGACAAAACACGTATATACAAAGGGTACAATGTTGAGGTGCCTCTCAACAAGTGCTAGGTTTTACGCCCCTAGCTGGGCGCAAAGGCTAGGATAATGTTGTGTCAAGGTTCAGGACGTCATTTGTAAGGCGAATGTCGTACTGTCGTCGTAGTCTCGATATGAGAACATCGACGAAATCAAAAGTGTAAAGACCGACACCCAGGTATGCAATCAGGCAGGTGTCTGCTACCGGCCAAGGATATGGAAGTATGTGATCGGGATCCGGTAGCACAAAAGAAATCGTCGGCTCTGGATCATATTGGAGTGGAAGTGTAGAGCCGAAGAAAGCAAACATGGAGAAGGATGGATCTGTCATGGGATCCTCCACGTCGATCAGTGTCTCAAAAAGGTGTGGACAGTCAAGATCAGGAGACTCTCTAAGAAGATTAATATCCGATGCATATGATAGAGACAAATCGGGAAAATCATCAAATATCTCAAGTATCAGCTCATCCTCGCGAGGGTCGTCGAGGTGAGATGACTCAGAATCAAAAGGATCAGAAGACTCCATTTCGTGATCCACCAGATCAGATACACTCTCAGAAGGTGAAACCGGCTACTCATCGTGTGTGGCATTCTCCCGTAGATAACCCTCGGGGAGAAATGCAAGATCAGAGGTGATAAATGGAGGATCAGGATCTAAAAGGGCATCTGCGCTGTTGTCAAGTATCCACTCGGTGCACTAGGCTGCATCATCATCTGAAGTGTGTCTCTCGGCAATCTGGAAGCAGGAGAAGGCACCGGTCAACACTGCGGAGGCTGGCATTGTGTCTGTGGTTGATCCTCGCTCTACGACAATGCTGGTTGCCATCTGGTCCTCAGCAAGTGTGTCTGTCTCATCAAAGTGGAGGACAAAAGGCTCGAATATGGGACTATATGTGTTTGGTCTCTCAAAGTGGTGTCCCATATTGAGCTCTGGCTGCTGGGTTGAGTCATGGAATCTGTTGGACTCCGAGAAGTGTTTCTGCAGAAAAGAAGCTGACGCCTCCGGGACTGGATACTGAAGTGGCTGAATCAATGGCTGTAAAAGCGGGGGTTCCTCCGTCTACTGGAGTATCAGAAGAGCTGATATCCAAGAATCGTCAACTGAGATCTCAGGGGCTGCCTCGAACTCTAGCTGGAAGACCAACGGGAACTCGAGTAGACTCTGGGTCAGAACCTCTGTTATCGCAGTCATCTCCTCTGTACTCTATGGTGCTGGGGCATCCAAGTCCTCGGGTTGGTGTGTAGAAACTGTATCCTCATGTCGTGTGACACACCCCACTGGTACTGCAACATCCTCATGTGTTGTCCCGACTATGGCATCTCGTGAAGAAGGTCTCTGTGAAAGTAACCACGAGATGGTATCTAGCAACTCAATGTCAGAATTGCGGTGTGAACCGCCACATGCGGTAATCACCAGTGCTATCTGATCCACGGTCATCCCCCGCATGGAGATCTCAATAAGGTCTATCAGTGAAAGTCCGTGGTCAGGAAATCTCCTCAAGAGGTCAAGAAACCTCGGCCATGCCTCATGCAATGGCTCCTGGGGGTCCACTGAAAACTCGGTGATCAAAGACCGCATCAACGCTGCTCTATGCTGGGGAAAGTATCTCTGTAGAAACTCTCAGCGTAACTCTCCCCACGTAGCAAATCTCCTCCCCAAGCGTCTGTGCCATCGCATGGCTCTGTCCTGAAGTGTGAACGGAAGATCTTCAGCATCAGCTCCTCTACAGTAATGTCTGAATAACTCTGTGTCCTGCAACACTCCTCGAACTCGGATAAGTGAAGATAGGGCTCCTCGTGTGCCTCCCCTGAAAATGTCGGCAGTCTCTGAATAAGATCCAAATCCAAAATGAATGGACCTAGAGTAGAAGCTGACTGAGCTCCCTGTCCTATCTGCTCCTCCATCAATCTGGCATATGATCTATCTGATAATGTCATCTGCTCTCTCTAATCACGAACGAGGTGCACTCTCAGCTCAGCAATGGTATCGTCTAGGTCTCGCATCTGCTCCATCTGATCTCCGCGGACGTCTAACGCAACATGCCCATAGTAAAGAAAGGGATGGGAGGGAGGGAGCGGGAGGTTGGTCGGAGATCCGACCTCCCTCGAAGATGGACTGGACTGATGGTCAAAAAAATGGAGAAGAAGCCGCAAGAGTCGGTAAGGAGTGAGGGGGGATCCATCATCCAGGGATACAGAAGGGGATGAGAAGAAGACTGAAGGGAGGGTGGGAGGGAGAAAGATAGATGGAAGGGATTTGGAAACACACAAGATGAGAAAGCAAACCCCCAATTCACCTACGCATACTGAGCTGAAGACCATAAGAGATCGATCAATTATCTTTGTCAATTTTATTTTAGGTGATCCAGTCAGTCTTTCAGAGCGATTACGTGAGCTAATAGGAATCCAATATTCTCAACCTACTGTCCTGAACAAAAGGCAGGTAGTCAGTCAAGAAATCGGGTATGGCTCTAGCCTAGGATGCGGGTTACTCTCTCGCTCATCCAAACCAAACAAGGAGGGGGTGACTCTCCCCAAGACAGATTTTTCAATGATGTGTCTTTTAGGTCAAGTGTGATTAGCAGTCCAGATTTTATTGTTTTTCTTTTTATGTATTTTTTAAGAAAACGTCTAACTAATTTTCCGATTTCCTTTTATTCCTAAGTCAAGAAAATAGGGGGAGGAATTCGGAAAAGCCGATGCATGAGAGAATCAATGATGCATGCATGAGATAGAAGGCGTACCTGACTCCAGAAGTCTACATGCAATTATGATCCGCGCATAAATTTAAACTACCTATATGGATGCAAATGCGAGAACCGTTCTAAACAAAAGCTCCTATTATCGTGAAGCACTGATTTTATTTGCCTAAGTCCAAGTGTGAGCTATAGGAACAGATATTCTTATTAGGGTTGTGGACCTAATGCTACCTTGCTCACGAAAATAAAAACCTACGTCTAGGGGCTCAAGCACAGAAATCCGCGAGAAATCAAATAAAGAAAAATGGCAAAAACCAAAACAACGGTGGGGTCCCCCGAGCACACCGGTGCTCGGCGAAATAGACCCCGCAATCCAAAGTCCAAGAGTCCGGGTACCTGTATTATTGCAAATAAATGTTCTGCGAAAAATAAACTCTAAACTAAACTACACTAATCCGTGGTTATTCCGCGGCTCCCGCACTTCGGCTCCTCCTCCTCACGCTCTCCTATGGCTTCGTAGAGAAAGAAGCCACCTCCGACTCCCGCAGTTGCTTCGACTTCCGAAGAAGCCGCCTCGGTCCTCGGGCCTTGCAAGAAATAGAAGCAGAAATGTGTCAGTCCAGGTTATTATATAAAAATAAAAGACAAGCAAAATAAACAAGCTATATGCAAAAATAAACACACAAAACAGACACAAATAAAATATAAGAAAATAAAAGAAAATAAAAACAAAAGAAAAACAAAAAGCTGCGAAAAACCGCGGACGAAAGAAAAACCGCGGAAAACCACAAAAAATAAAAGAAAACAGAAATCAAACAACGACTACTAAGCCATGCTCCCCGGCAACGGCGCCATTCTGATGACCGAATTTCTCACTATCGGGATAAGGTAAGAAATATCAGAGTCGTTGTGACCCGAATAGCAAGATGCGGTCAACAAGAAAATAAAAAGAACCACCAAGAAAAGGAGATAAAATCGATTAAAACAAAGAAGCGGTCCTCGCTACTTTTATTAACCTGGTATAGCGACCAGGGTCGGACTCAGGGAGCACGAGTTGGCCTCGCGACCTATAAAGTAGTCTAAAAAAAGAATAAAATAAAGGAAATGAATTTTGGTGGATTTTAATTCTTTTTTAATTTTTTTAATATTTTTAAGAATGAGTAAAAAAAGGGAGAAAATGCCAACAAAACAATTTATTTAATCAATCGAAAATGATCCAAAAATTCAAACAAAAATATTTTTATACTTTTTAGGTTTTTTAATGTTTTTGGTGAATTTTTCAGAATTTTTCAATTTTTATACAATTTTCTAAAAATCAAGAAAGACAAAAACAATGTATCACTGTACAGCCAGACTTGAAAGATCAATTAAAAATATAAAATTGATCTATAAAAGTCTGGAGGTAATTTTTATGAAAAACATAAAAAAAACTAAGATTCAGAAAAAGAGTTTGTATTTTTTTCATTTTTCTAGAATTTTTTAGAAATTTTATAAGATTTTTAGTGTTTTAATTTTTAGGGTTTTTATAAATCCAAAAAGCATGAAAATTTGATAGAAATTAAAAGACACTAAAATTAACTAACCCTAATTTTTTTAGAATTTTTCAAAGAGTTTTTATATTTTTCTTTGATTTTCTAAATCAGACAGTAGTAAAAATCACTGTTTTTGAATTTTTAAAAATATCAAAAACCCTAAAAAATGTACCAAAAATTTAGGGAAATTTTTATATAGTGGCATGAGCCATGTGTCCAAATTTCACCTAATTTGGATTTAATTTGCTATTTTATTCAATCAAAAATAAGGCACACAGTACACAGGGACCTGAATGCAAAGAAAAATAGTTCCAGGGGCTTAAACGTAACATGTGCGAAAATTGTAGAGTAAAAAGCGCAAAAAGCCCAGATATTCAGCACATGTTCAAATAATGCAACGCACAGGGGTATAAATGCAATTATCACAAACTTAACTTCATTTAATAACACAGCATAAAACACAAGCCCGCACAATGCAATTTGCCCAAAACTCACATGTCGGTGCACGTGTCTCATAGAGGCAGGGACTAAAGTGCAATTAAAATAAACATCGAGGTCCATTATGCAAAATATCCAAAATAAAAATAACGTGCTCAAATATTTACAGGACTCAACAGAAATAAGAAAAGTAGGAAGGGCCTAAGGACAATTTACCCTTTTATTCACGATCCAACGGCCAAGTGTCTTCCACTTATGATCTAACGACTAGGAACGGGGGATAACGCTTCAGCGATGGACGCATCAGATTCGATCCTCAGATGGATCGGATGGACGAGATCCTCGGCTGATGAACGGCTGGGATTAGAACTGCATCGAGGCTCGATCCGATGGTTGGAAGACTCCCTGGAAGAACGTCGATGAACTCGCCTCCGACGAAGTTCGATCGGCCAATGTGCACGGTGTGGAGGTCCTCCGACGCGGCTCCGGAGGGCAAAATGACGCTCGAGGGTGTCTGCAGCGGATTGGTCTCCGATGAGGCTAAGAAGTCCTAGAACCCCCCAGCGGCGAGGTGGCGGCGGAGCAACTGTTCTTCAATTGTCGAGCTTTCAGATGAAGCCCTTTTGCCTCTAAACCTGCACGGGAAGACAACTGGGTCGAGGGCAAAATGCCTCGACCCGTTAGCACGCGAAAAGAGGTGAGGGATGAAGCGGGGCGTAACCCTCCGGCGAGGCGACGACGGAGGAGGGTCGGAATCATGTTCCTGGGCGAATCAGGTTGAGTGGAGGGATGGAGAAGGTGGGGAGGAGTCTGGTGAAGGTGATGGTTGGGTCGGCATGGCAAATGGTTGAACGGAACGTAGGGAAATGGTTGGCGAAGGGCAGTGGTCGGAAACCTAAAAATTGAAATCTACTGCGAAGCTTTAACTAACTACGCTACCTGGCGGTCGAAGTCAACTGGGCTGGAGCTCAGGGAGCTCCGGGGGTCATCGCCTCAAGGGTTCGTCGAGTCCCGAGGCTGAGCGCACCTCGCGGCGGTGCACGACGATGGTCTTCACCGGATCAGTGGTTCCCGACTGCCCGGGTCTCGCTGCAACACTCCCGCACACGGTTGTCACTCTGGTGGAGGAGAGGCTCTCACTGGCGACGTGGGGGAAAGCCAAAGATGACGTGAATTGTGCGGCTGAGGAGATGCAATACTGGGAAGGGTCCGGCTAGATGGCGATCGGGTGAGATGGTCGGAGCTCGGATCCCTAGAAGGAGGATCGGGCGAGGGTCTCTGATGTACAAGGATCAAATGGAGCCCGAGGTTTGGATATTTGGAGATCGGATCGAGCGGGGAAAATCGGAGAAATCGGGTCGAACGCAGGATCCGCGGGCAAAAGTGGTCCAGGGGGGAAGTTGACCGGAGGTCAACATTCCCCGTGGACCAATCAGAACTCGCCTTTTATTAATTATTTGGAAATTCGATTAAAATTAATAAATGACTTAATTTCGAAAAAGTTAAAACATGAAAAATGTTTATTTATTTTCAAATTATTTTTTGTGAATTTTATTTGTTTTTTTGAAAAATAATTTATGTATTTACATTATATTATTATTATATGTAGGTATATACATATATGTATTTTTTATTTTTATTTTTAATTAGTTATTTTTATACAATTATTCCAATTTTATATTTTATTTATTTATAACATAAAATTTGGAATAAAAAGGTATTTTTATTTTATTTTTATGATTTATTTACATTAGTTAAATAAATAGGTTTATATACATATTTACATGGTATATGTACAAGGTGGAAATTGATTTTCATTATTTTTATTTTTCTTTTTCTGATTTTTAGTTTATTTTATAAATATATACATAATATCAAAAACACATTTTTATTTCCATTGAGGGGAAAATAATTTTATTTATATACATAGGTATATTTACACATGATTGACCCTATCTCCCTCTACTTGGATTCTTTGCGGTCAGGCCCATACTGAGCCCTCCCTTGGGATTAGGTCGCTCAATATTTATTCTAAATATTTCTCTCTTTTTCTTTTATTTCTTTATTCTTTTATTTATGCACAAAAATATGCTAACTATTGTTATTTACACAATGCATGCATGTTGGTAATTTATTCTATTTACGCATATCTACATGGTGTTTTGCATAGGTTTTTAGCTAAAATAAAAGAATAAAGAGTGATGAATGGGTATTCATCAAGAATCTAGATCTGCTAGTATCCGAAGAAATGGAGGAGGAGCCCAAATTTCAGGCATCCTTTCAATCATTTCAGTGTCCATGTCCAGTTGATTCAGTGTTCATTCTTCAGAAGATCCTCTCAGATTCAGATACACATTTGGATCATTCTCAGCATAGAGAGCTTGATGAGGGACACCATTTTGATTTGACAGACCTAGATAGTCCCGTATTTGAGCCTTGTGTCCTCCAGTTTGATGAGATTGATACATTCCATGAGGATCCAATGTTAGCCAGCATTGTCGCAGCACGAGGATCAGTTTCAAACACTTCTACAGCTTCCACACTGTGGACCAGTACCATTTACTGTTTCCGTATTGTTCAGAGGTTGTTTTCAGCTGATGAGACCTTTTTGTGTATCCGATGACACTTCTCGGGAGTGGGTACTTGACAGTGTTGCGTATTCCTAGTTAGATGCTGATTCATCATTCTTTACCAATGATTTTGCATTACTACCCGAGGGTTATATGTAGGAGGATACAACATACCCAGTGTACTCGGTTTCACTTTCTAGGAGTGTATCCAATCTGTCGGATCGTGAGACTAAGTCTTTTGATTTTTCTGAGTCTTTGTTTTCTCTCCTCGACGACCCTCGCGAGGATGAGCCGATCTTTGAGATGTACGATGATGTTACTGATTCTTCTCAATTAGGTGCATCGGATATCAGCTTTCTTAGTACGTCTCATGATCATGACCTTCCATACCTTTTTGAGATGGTGATGAACGTGGAGGATTCCATGACTGATCCTTCTTTCTCCACGTTCGACTTCTTTGGCTCTGCCCTTCCACTCCATTCTGATCTTGAGCCGACGCATTCTTTTGTGCTACTGGAGCCCGATTTCATTCTCCCATATCTTTACCATGTAGCAGACACCCGCCTGATTATTTACTTGGGTGTCATAGTTTACAGTGTTGACCTCATCGTTGTTCCCCTATCGAGACTACGACGACAGTACGGTATTCGCCTAACAGATGCCGTCCTGAACCTCGATACTACGTTATCCTAGCCGTTGCGCCCAGCTAGGGGCATAAACTCTAACGCTTGTTGAGAGGCACCTCAATATTTTCTTACTTGTATAAATTCATTTTGTCCATATCATTCATTCTTTCTGTCTAAAACCCCGTCTTCATCTCATGATTATGCTACACTTAGGGTGCACTTTACCCTAAGTATAGGGAGTGTCAGACTTGTGATTATCAATTTGATTATATTACCTCTATTTTGTTGTCTATATTTAGGGATATTTTACCCTAAGTATAGGGGACGTAATATTTATAAATGCTATCACTCGGTAGTCCCGTTGTGTACAGTCTTTTATGCATAGGATTACTTGATCCTAAGTATAGGGGGATCACCAACTCCTATTGATTTTATTCTTTCATTCGTCGTGTAGCATAGTATTCTTTTCACTTTTCTATACTTAGCACGAGTTATGTCTTCCTTTGCCGCTCTTTGATCACTACGAGGACATAGTTCGAGCTAAGTATAGGGGGTGTCGTATATATTGTATATATACTTTAGCCATAACTCGTACTTCCGTATTTTTAAATATGGCTAAAATACTATATAAATACATGTAAAAATCAGTAAAATCAACTAATTAAAAAGATGCAAATATACCCTCAAATTTCTTTTTGAATATACTGATTAATAAGTCAGGTTAAAATATTTTGAAAAATATTTTGAAAGTAGTTTGAAATCTGTTTGAAAATCTTTTGAAAACTATTTGAAAAAATGTTTTGAAAAATATTTCCAACCTTTGTAGAAGTATTTTGGTTTGTAAAAGTTTTCTTTTCTTTGTGTGAAATAAAATTATTTTGTAAAACTCTCTGCAAATGACTTGAAAATGGTTGAAAATTTATTTTGAAAAAATCTATATGTACTGTTTAAAAAATATTCGCAAAATAGTTTTCAAATGTTTGTAAATGTTTGTAAAATTATTTGGAAATATTATTTTGGACTATAGTTTTCAAAAGTATTTGTAAAATTATTTTCAAATAAGTTTGAGAAATATATGCATCATCCATAAAATTCTTTACCAACTATATATATACACTTGTATATATTACTAACACTCATGTTGTAAATCCTTTCACCTAATTCTTGTAAAAAATTGACTCACTCCCGTGTAAATATGTGTATCTTATCTACTAACCCTAACCCTTATAAAAAAAGTACAAAACCAAAAGTTTATAAAAATTTGCATAATTAAAAGAAAAAAACTTTTTACATTTGCATTTTTTTTCAAAAATCCATAAAAAGTTCAAAATTAGGAATTGTTTCAAAAAAAGATTTTTTTTCTTCTTTTCTCTTTGCATTGTACATATTTTCTCACATTTGCATGAGCATTTTTCAGAATAATGTTGACATTTAAACTAGTCTGGAACAAAATTGAAGAATGGAGTTGATTTAAGACCTAATCCACTTAATGTCAGAGGAACCTTATAGGATCTGAGTTTAGAATTTTTCAGGTCTTGAGACTTAATTCTTCAAGTCCACTAGGCTATGTTCACATATCATCTTGATTTGTCTAAATAGAGAACTTAACAACACATGCATGACTCTCGCAGACAATGGTTTGACTTGTACACACACATTACACGTGGCTCAACACAGATGAGGTGGTGAGGAGGAAGTTGACCTTGGCTAGGAGTAGCATACGAGGGTAGTACATCTAGGCGGAACCTCTCGTCTTCCTCTAGGGAGGGTAGTGCATCTCAACCTAATCTAGTAGCATTGAGGTCTAAAGACAAGATGTTGTGGGATTGCAATAATGCTTCAAAAGAGGGAGAGTCTACTAGCTCAAGAGGAAAAACTCTTTATGTACATGCTACACCTTGTATATATTTTCAAAAAAAAAGAGAAGAAAAAAATGCAGAATCTCCAAAAGTTGACAGGCCTGATTGAAAAGTAAAATGCCTGGCGGAGTGTATCTACAAGTGAAAAAAAAGAATAAGAGCTTCAAAGTCAAATTTTTGTAAGCTTGCAGCGGATGACTTGGCTACACTGGTCATGCATCCAAGGATAGGTAACTACACTGGTTATCGTCCATTCTTTTCTTCATCTCCACTTCTTGACCTGGTTGTACTTGAACTTAGAAAGGAATATCCTCGCTCGTCGAGGAAAGAGCTGCTAGATCGGGGGATTATAGTTACCTTGTTGAGGGAAGTTGTTTCTGTGTCATTTCTGAAGTGGGGAGCCAAAATACACATACACCATACAAGTACAGATTCATAGTCACTAGAGTTTATGTATGTAGACTTGTTCTGACCTGACTGATTAAGGTGATCTGACCATAGAATAGTGGATCTTGAGGGCTTTTTGATTCTTAAACTCGTTTCCCAATAAGGTTCCGCCAAACTAATAATCCAAAGGTCTGATCGAGATCTATACTCCAATTTTATGAAGATAAGTTTGAAAATCAAGTTTGAATATCAACATTGGTCTAAGTTTTTTCTTTTTTCTTTTCTCTATTTTTGTTTCACTTATTTTCCAAATAAGTGTTTGCTAAGGGACTAACAAAGGTAAAGTATAGGGGAATGATGAATCCATGATTCATCACCTTTATTCTTTTATTTTAGCTTTATTTTCTTAGTCAAATACATGTAAATACCCACTAATTTCATGAAATTACCATTTTACATGCATTTGTTAAATATGTATTTTTAACACTGTGTATATTCAAATAAAAGAATAAAGAAGAAAGAAAAAGAAAAGAAAATAATTAAAAATAAAGGATATATTTATGAAATAAATGCAGACTGACTCGAACCCCGAGAGAAGGTCAAAACTTGACCTGATCGAACAAGAATAAAGTAGGGGGAGATGGGGTCTTCAATTAGAAAATTCAAAAAAATCATTTGTAAATATTTTTCCTTGTATATTTGTACAAAACTTACACTATTTTATTTGTATATAAATTGACCTCAAATTAAATATTTTCTAAATATAAATTGTAAATAAAAATGTTTTGTAAATAATAAAAATAAATGCAAAGTAAAATCATGTATAGAGTAAAAGTACCCACACTCAGAAAAAGGCATAAAGTGACAATTGAAAGATCAATTCCAGCTTTATACGAACTTAAATTGAATCAAATCACTTTCGTTATACTCTAAATTAAATTAGCTTTCAAATGGTTGTAGTTTCATAATTTTTGGAGTTACGGTTGAAAAGTCGGTTTTCTGGGATGGTTTTTGCAATTTTACCATTTATTTATTGTATATGTTTATTCAAATTTGTTTTTACAAAATGTAAATAATTGTAAATATCTTTATATTTATTTATAATAAAAATTAAAAATTAAAACAGTAATAATAAATAAAAATAATTTCCTTATTTGTACATGTGTATAATGTACTCTATGTGTATATTACTTGTATATAACTAATTCCTTACATTAAAAAACCACAAAAAAATAATTTCTAACATTAGTTAATAAATTAATATTATTATGAAAAGTTAATTAATTTATTTAAATATTTGATTTGAAAACCTTCTATGTATATAAGAATTGATTTTCTACCATAAATAATCACCATTAAGGTGACTAATTAATTTTTGTAAATTAATTATTTTAGTTATTTTAATTAATTACGAATTTTGTTTTAAATTAACTAATTAATTTATATTATTTATTTAGTTAACCACTAAATACCTTCCTTTTTTGCAAGTATTTTCCTTTTTGATTTTTCTTCTTTTATTGGGCTCCTCCTCCCTCATTTCTTCTTGATCAATCTTTGGTGGAGGAGGAGCCTCATTCCCAAAATCATGTCGGTCGATAGAGGAGCTCAGCCCCCGAATGTCCGGTGACAGTGGACCAGTTGTCATTGAGGCTATCTCAGCACCCGCTTCCCTCAGGATAGATCCACTTTATTTACCGTTTTTCATTTAGATCAATTCTAGGTGTAATTTGTAGTGTTTAATCGTAGTCAATTCTCCATCCCGATTTGATCAGCCTCGGATTCCGATTTTTCATCTCACATTCTTGATCTCTACATTTAACACTCTACCTCACCCAAACACTCTCCTCCAGTCACGCTCGTTGACCAGATCTCCGGATCTATCTCCCGCTTCGCCAGATCCTCATCTGCTCACATTTTTTCGTGTTCGAATTTTCATGGATTGAGTTGTCGTGCTTGTATCCTCATTTGTTTATACAAAAAAAGTAAAAAAAATCAAATGTTTTTATCTCTAACATTTGTGTTGCATGAATACAAAATAATATATAGTTTCTCTTTCTAACATTTATTTTGCAGGAATTTACAACAAAAAATAATATATATATATATATATAATATCTCTGCAGTTTCTATTTAAAAATAAAAAAATTATTTTCTTTCTTCTATTTCTATTTATAAAAAATATATAAAAAACAAAAAAAAACAAAAAAAATTGGCAGCACGACGCCATCCAGCGGCCTTGCCACCTGCCGTTACTCCTCCAGCGCTCTCCGCCGACGGGTGGGCTGCTCCTCCAATTGTCGCGAGCAGTCGGGCCCGTCCACCATGGCGCCTCTATCGCTTATCGCGTCGCCACGACGCAACACCCACCTCTGCGACTGCCGGTGCCACCTCCGCTAATGTCGTAAACCACTCCAATGGCGACGCCAACGCTGCCAGAGTGTGCCTCCGCCAGTGTCATGGGGCCTCCTCCTCAGCCCCCGTCGCCCGGATTCGTCACCGCCCGCCGCACCATCCTCTGCCTATAGCGGAGCTGCACCACCCCGCACCTACGTCGCCCCGCCGCTCTATGCCTGACCATCGCGCGAAGCCCCAGCGCCACCCTTCAGAGCCGTCGTCGCCCTGCGCCTAGTGGGAGAGAAGGAGGGAGGGGCAGCGGCCCCCTTTCTCCCCTTTGGTTTTGGAATGAAGACCCATGAGCCCTAAAGATAAAAAATAATGTTGGTAAGTATCACAAAGACCCCCAAAGTTATATAAATTGCAATATGGACCTGCCTCTAGTACATGCATGTGCGTAGCACGTCTTTATTGGGTAATTTGCACTTTTCACCCTCTGTTTATTTCATATTATTTATTTATGTAAAAACATTAAATAGTTGCATTTCAGTCCTTATATTACAGACATCTATTCTGCATACTTTCTCTTGTTGAATAAATGTTTTTCATGGTCAAATAATTCTACAAAAATTTGTATATATTCCTTCTGTGTTCCTCTTCATTGTAAATAAATTTCATTGCATTTTGTTTGATATTTTTAAAAAATCAAAAGCAGTATAATTTGCTCTTCCTGAAATTTAAAAAACCATAAAAAAATCAAATATTGTCTGAAAATTCCAAAAAAATAGATTAGGTGTATTTTCTGTCTTTTAATTTCTATGCAATTTCCACGCATTAACTATTTTCAAACCCCTAAAAATAACAAAATATCATAAATTTAGAAAAAAAATGTAGAAAATTCAAAAAAAATGTATTCTCAAGCCCTGTGTGTAGATATTTATCTATATTTTAGCATAATAATCATTCCCAGTAGTTTTGGGTTCTTAAAATATTTTAAGTTGCAAATTACTCCAAGATGTGCATTATTTACCTTTTTTCCACTTTTTGATTTTTTATAAAATCACAAAAATATCAGAAAAACTTGGAAAAATTAACAAAAACAAAAAAAGATTTAAAATTCGAAAATATTTTCTTTGCAATTTTCTAAGAATTTTTTACCATTATGAAAAATACAAAACAGTGTGATGTGTGTATTTCTTTCCTTGTGCATATTGTTCCTTATTTGAAAAAATAAAAATAAAAATTTGAAAAATCAGAAACCACTAAAAAAATTATCTCTGAAATTTGACTACTTGGTTTTTCAATCGTGCTCCTTGTGTTCGACCATGGTCGCTATACCAGGTAAATAAAAATAGCGAAGACCGCTTACATTACATATACTTGATTTCATTGAGTGATTTTATTTTTTTTTCTCGTTGATCGAACATATTGACTAGGGACAACGACATTGTGATTTATATTCCACGTAGTTTGTCCTCAATTCTCACGTCATCAATCATGCATCCACGAAGCAATATCAACGCATCTAGGTCATCCACATGTTTAAGTGAAATCATCGCGACCATTCATCAGCACACACCTTAGGTATTTTGCACTTTAAACCCTAACGTATTTTTGTATTTATATTTTAATATTAAAACTTCATTCTATAGTGTAATATTATTTGTAATTTTTGCATGTTGGACCTTAATCTTTATGGATATTGCACTTTGATTCCTTCCTAGGTCACCTCATATGCCTCCACTTGTGAGGCCCCTAGGTATTTCGTAAGGATGCCCTCCTGGGTTCCCTTATTTTGTTTTGGTACCAAAATATGTAGATCATGTTTATTGTGAAATTTGCATATAACGTCCTGGAAGTTAATTTAATTGTAAGAGTACCTTGTTAGTGCTCATTTAATGTGATATATTTTATTTATTTGCAAGATTGGTCCTGAACTTTGCTAAATTATTATGAAATGAATTGAAATTTAATTGTAAAAGTACCTTGGATTTAGATCCTTTTTTCTGAATTAAATTATTTTATATATTTTAATGTTTGAAATAACATTTTATATCTAAAAATTGTAGGGAAAATATCTTAATTTCAAGGAACTCTATTTTATTGCATGTATTTTTATTGAAGCAATTATAGTTATTTTATATTTATAAATATCCAAAACATTGCTTTATTCCCTGTTTTGGATTAAAAATTGTAAAAAATTTAAAACCTCTTTAAAAGTTTCCAAAAAAATATATCAACTGCAATTTATTGTATACTAGCACGTACCCATAAATCACAAAAAAAATATAAAACCAAAACCCTAAAAATTGTAAAACACTGGAAATCTTATAAATAATAAAAAATACAATAAATCCATAAATAATGTTTTAAATTTTTATATTTTTTATACTATCTAATTTGTAGAAAAATTGATCTTATGTCATATCTGATTTATTAGATATTTATTAGTCCCATTTCAATCCCCTGATTTTTTGATTTGTCATGTTTTGTGTTTTTTACTATTTAAAATTTATAAATGATCAAAAATCCTTAAAATTCAGCAATAAAAGAGAAAAACACCTAAAAAGCATAAAAACATTTTTTTGGAAAATTTTAACTTTTTTTTGATATTTTAAACTTTCAAAAAAGCTAAGTTTCCTTTGTTTTGCATATATACCCATATATATCCATATTATATATATTCAATATTATTTATACATATATTATTAAATTTAGATTATTAAAAATTTAAAATATCAATTAAAAACATTTGTAAAAATTAAAAATATAAAAAAATATATAACTAAAAACCCACAAAAATATTGAAAAATAAAACCACTAAAAAATTTTATTTGAGTAGACTATTCATTTTTTTCTCTAATCTCCTTTGCTCTAAGTGGTTCAACACTCTCCACACTTGTCACTATACATATATTTTAGTATATTTATATTAAATTTTATCTCACACATTCCACTGCTTATCTGTCTGTGTGTTGCTTTTTGATTGAATTGCATTGATTGCGTATTGAGTGCCGTGAGAGCTTCTAATACAACTATTGTTGGAACTGACTTGTCGGCCACCGCATGCCCTCCAAGATCGGATGATAGGTACCTCAATTTTTTTGATCATCAGAGGGCATTGATTTTTAGCTTGAGGAAGTACACATGTGGAAACATACATCACCCCAACAGGTGACCAGTGCCCCCTAACCCGATCTAGTGGCATGGACGTCTAAAGACAGGATGTTGTGTATTGCAACAAAACCCCAAAAGAGAGATAGTCTACTGGCTCAAGAGGGGAAAGTATTTATGTAAATGATGTTGTATATAATAAAAAAAAATTAAAATTTAAAACTCAAAAAAGAATAGACGGGCAAAATGTCAAAGAAAAATTCAAATCTCGTCGGAGTATGTATCAAATAAGCAAGTTATTATGCTTCAAATTCAAAGACGTTATGTATCAAATAAGCAAGTTATTATGCTTCAAAGTCAAAGACATCAAGGTTGCCTGCAGCTGGAGTTTTGGATACACTGTTCAAGCCTCATAGGATATGTGACTACACGGGTCACAATCCATTCTTCTATCTACCCCCTCCTCTTGAGCCGATTGTACATGAACTTAGAAGGAAATACCCATGTCCTTGAGGAAAGAGTAGCTAGATTGGGGAATTATGGTTATCTTGTTAAGGGATATAGTTTCTTGTTATTTCTTATGATAAGAGCTACATTCACATACATTGTACAGGTAAGACTCATAGTCATAAGGGTTTGCTTATGAATAGACTTATTTTGACTTGGCTATTGAGGAGACATGAATAGAGGATTTTGAAACTTGAGGGCTGTTAAGTTTTAGATCATGTTCCTAATAAGGTTTTGAAGACATTAACAATTCAAAGGTCTTAATTGAGCACCAAACTTTGATTTCGTGAAGATGGGTTTAAAAGTTATAATCATTCTAAGTTTTTTATTTTCCTTTTCTTTATTTTTCTCTTTTGCATCACTTATTATTCTAATAAGTGTTTGGTAGGGACTAGCAAAGGTAAATATAGGGTGGCGATGAGTAGCCATTCATCTACCTTTATTCTTCCATTTAATATTTAAATATCTAGTAAAACACCTCTGAATACAACTAACTTGTACAAATTAACATTCATTATTTATCTGTAAATAATACATAATTATCTGTATTTAAATCTGAAAGAAAATAATAAAGAAAAGGATAGAAAAATAAATGATGTATCAAAGATACCGAATGATCCTAAACCCCAAGACTAAATCGATAGTGACTTGGTCGACAAGGAATGAAGTAGGGGGAGATAAAGGTCAAATATTGTATATAAACCTAATTATTCATATTGTAAACAATCATTTCTACAATATTTTATTCTATGTTTTAACATACCAAATAATAAAGTTTTCAACATGAAACTTGTACATATTAATATAGAGAAAATTCTAAAAGTAATTTCTAATAAAAGTAATGCACAGTGTAATAGGGACACATAGATGAAAAAGCCATAAACCGAGCTACACAAATCAATATCTTCTCCATATAAACTCAAATTGAATCAAACTCACCTCCATTTTATTTCAAATTAAGTTATCTATCTAATGAAAGTAGTTTCATTAAAATAGAGTCAAGATACAAAAGCCATATTTTTTAGGTATTATTAAACTGTGTATCTTTATATAATATTCATATATTTTATTCTTTATACTCTTCTTATATTTTTAAATAAATGTATATATTATTTAAACACATACAAAACATAAATAAAAAACAAAACCATTAACAAGATAATAAAATAAATAACATGTTATAATACATATGCATACCATACATATAATAAATATACATGTAATTATTTATGTGGATAGCCAAGACTCTGTTGACCTCTGTTGCTCTTCAATCAACGGATCCCGCAGAAGCCGTGCGAGTTGCCCGTGCATTGATTCTTTTCCAAATTGAAACAAGCCTCTTACCAGACGTTAGCGCAAACAAGGTGCATCTAAGCCACCTTCTACTCTTGCACGACCTCGAGAACTGTGGACGTAGGGCATATGGGGTGCGGTTGTCCTAGTACATATATACTATCAGTTGGACCAGTTTGCTCTCATGAACATTAAGAGATCATACACATTTTGGACCTTAATACAGGTAAGAAATCTACATTATACATGCATGCCTCTAGTCATATATAGCACAATTTCGTTCACCATTTAGACGTGGTCTTGGGAGCACATCTACATTGGTCGCTCACGTCTGTATCAGTTGATAGAGGCAACTCTGCGATCAGCCCCTTAAGCAGCAAGGTCCAAACAATTTCCATACTGGGTACTTGTATTTATTTTAATATGGGCCTTACATCAGCAGTATTTCGTTAGGTGGATGGGCGGAAGGAGGTCACACAGGGAGAATGTGTCCACCACTCACCTATCATTTTACTGCAATGAGTTGGATCTGCAAGAAGAACATCAGGTATGGGAGATGAATAATTTTATCATGACTAATCAGAATCGAACAATATTCATATACTACTAATAACAGATGTGGTGGACACCCTACGAGGCCCAGCATGTGGTGCATAATACTTTTGTAAATTTTGCATGTAAAGTCCTGGAAGTTATTTAATTATAAGAGTACCTTGTTAGTGCATATTTAATGTGATATATTTGGTTTATTTGCAAGATTGGTCCTGAACTTTGCTAAATCATTATAAAATGAATTGAAATTTAATTGTAAAAGTACCTTTCATTTAGATCCTTTATTTTCTGAATTAAATTATTTTGTATATTTTAAGTGTTTGAAATAGCATTTTATATCTAAAAATTGTAGGAAAAATATCTTAATTTCATGGAACTCTATTTTATCGCTTGTATTTTTATTGAAGCAATTATAGTTATATTATATTTATAAATATCCAAAAGATTACTTTATTCCCTATTTTGGATTAAAAATTGTAAAAAATATTTAAAACCTCTCTAAAAGTTTCCAAAAATATATATTAACTGCATTTTTTGTATACTAGCACGTTATCCATAAATCACAAAAAAATATAAAACCAAAACCCTAAAATTTGTAAAACGCTGGAAATCTTAGTAATAATAAAAAATACAAGAAATTCATAAATAGTGTTTTAAATTTTTATATTTTCTTTATACTATCTAATTTGTAGAAAAATTGATCTTGGGCCATATCTGATTTATTAGATATTTATTAGTCCCATTTCAATCCCCTAATTTTCTGATTTGTAGTGTTTTGTGTTTTTTACTATATAAAATTTAGAAAAATTATCAAAAATCATTAAAATTCAGTAAACAAAAGATAAAAACACCTAAAAAGCATAAAAACATTTTTTTGGAAAATTTTATCTTCATTTGATATTTTAAACTTTCAAAAAAGCTAAGTTTTCTTTGTTTTGCATATATACCTATATATATCCTTATTATATATTCAATATTATTTATACATATATTATTAAATTTAGATTATTAAAAATTTTAAAAATCAATAAAAACATTTGTAAAATTAAAAATATAAAAAAGTATATAACTATAAACCCACAAAAATATTGTAAAATAAAACCACTAAAAATATTTATCTGAGTAGACTATTCATTTTTTTCTCTAATCTCCTTTGCTCTAAGAGGTTCGACACTCTCCACACTTGTCACTATACACATATTTTAGTATAGTTATATTAAATTTTATCTCATGCATTTTCACTGCTTGTCTGTCTGTGTTGCTTTTTGATTGAATTGCATTGATCGCGTATTGAGTGCCGTGAGAGTAGCTAATACAACTATTGTTGGAACTGACTTGTCGGCCACCGCATGCCCCTCCAAGATCGGATGATAGGTACCTCAATTTTTTTGATCATCAGAGGGCATTGATTTTTAGCTTGAGGAAGTACACATGTGGAAACATACATCACCCCAATAGGTGACCAGTGCCCCCTAACTCGATGTAGTGGCATGGACATCTAAAGACAGGATGTTGTGTATTGCAACAAAACCCCAAAAGAGAGATAGTCTACTGGCTCAAGAGGGGAAAGTATTTATGTAAATGATGTTGTATATAATATAAAAAATGTAAAACTTAAAACTCCAAAAAGAATAGACGGGCAAAGAGTCAAAGAAAAATTCAAATCTCGTCGGAGTATGTATCAAATAAGCAAGTTATTATGCTTCAAATTCAAAGACATTATGCATCAAATAAGCAAGTTATTATGCTTCAAAGTCAAAGACATCAAGATTGCATGCAGCTGGAGTCTTGGCTACACTGTTCAAGCCTCATAGGATATGTGACTACACGGGTCACAATCCATTCTTCTATCTACCCCCTCCTCTTGAGCCGGTTGTACTTGAACTTAGAAGGAAATACCCATGTCTTTGAGGAAAGAGTAGCTAGATTGGGGAATTATGGTTATCTTGCTAAGGGATATAGTTTCTTGTTATTTCTTATGAGAAGAGCTACATTCACATACACTGTACAGGTAAGACACATAGTCATAAGGGTTTGCTTATGAATAGACTTATTTTGACTTGGCTATTGAGGAGACATGAATAGAGGATTTTGAAACTTGAGGGCTGTTAAGTTTTAGATCATGTTCCTAATAAGGTTTTGAAGACAATAACAATTCAAAGGTCTTAGTTGAGCTCCTAACTTTGATTTCGTGAAGATGGGTTTAAAAGTTATAATCATTCTAAGTTTTTTATTTGCCTTTTCTTTATTTTTCTATTTTGCATCACTTATTATTCTAATAAGTGTTTGGTAAATACAGGGTGGCGATGAGTAGCCATTCATCTATCTTTATTCTTCCATTTTATGTTTAAATCTCTAGCAAAACACCTGTGAATACAACTAACTTGTACAAATTAACATTCATTATTTATCTGTAAATAATACACAATTATCTGTATTTAAATCTGAAAGAAAATAATAAAGAAAAGGAAAGAAAAATAAATGATGTATTAAAGATACCGAATGATCCTAAACCCCAAGACTAAGTCAATAGTGACTTGGTCGACAAGGAATGAAATAGGGGGAGATAAAGGCCCAATATTGTATATAAATCTAATTACTCATATTGTAAATAATCATTTCTACATTATTTTATTCTTTGTTTTAACACACCAAATAATAAAGTTTTCAACATGAAACTTGTACATATTAATATAGAGAAAATTCTAAAAGTAATTTCTAATAAAAGTAGTGCACAATGTAATTGGGACACATAAATGAAAAAGCTACAAATCGAGCTTCACAAATCAATATCTTCTCCATATAAACTCAAATTGAATCAAACTCGCCTCCATTTTATTTCAAATTAAGTTATCTATCTAATGAAAGTAGTTTCATTAAAATAGAGTTAAGATACAAAAGCCATATTTTTGAGGTATTATTAAACTGTGTATCTATATATAATATTCATATATTTTATTCTTTATACTCTTCTTATATTTTTAAATATATGTATAAATTATTTAAACGCATTCAAAACATAAACAAAAAACAAAACCATTAACAAGATAATAAAATAAATAACAAGTTATAATATATATGCATACCATACATATAATAAATATACATGTAATTATTCATGTGGATAGCCAAGACTCTGTTGACCTATGCTGCTCTTCAATCAACGGATCCCGCAGAAGCTGTGCGAGTTGCCCGTGCATTAATTCTTTTCCAAATTGAAACAAGCCTCTTACCAGATGTTAACGCAAACAAGTTGCATCTACGCCACCTTCTACTCTTGCACGACCTCGAGAACTGTGGGCGTAGGGCATATGGGGTGCAGTTGTCCTAGCACAGATATACTACCAGTTGGACCAGTTTGCTCTCATGAACATTAGGAGAGCATACACATTTTGGACCTTACTATAGGTAAGAAATCTACATTATACATGCATGCCTCTAGTCATATATAGCACAATTTCATTCACCATTTAGACGTGGTCTTGGGAGCACATCCACATTGGTCGTCCATGTCTGTATCAGTTGATAGAGGCCACTCTACGATCAGCCCCTTACGCAGCAAGGTCCAAACAATTTCCATATTGGGTACTTGTATTTATTTTAATGTGGGCCTTACATCAGCAGTATTTCGTTAGGTGGACGGGCAGAAGGAGGTTACAGAGGGAGAATGTGTCCACCACTCACCTATCATTTTACTGCATTGAGTTGGATCTGCAAGAAGAACGTCAGGTATGGGAGATGCAAAATTTTATCATGACTAATCATAATCGAACAATATTTATAGACTACCAATAACAGATGCGGTGGACACCCTACGAGGCCCAGCATGTGGTGCAACTACCTAAGATATGTCGTGAGGGCCAGGCTATATGGCGATCGAAGACAGTGTTGATATGCTTCAACGTCGTTGTTATGCATGCACCCGACCGGTTAATGAGGTAATTCGGGATGCGACAACACATTCCGGAGGCAATGATGCAAATCTCCTCTGATGATAGACAGGCTAGACCAAGAGACGATGAACCCTATGATTGGGGGCTACACCACCAAGATCGTTTGGTCCAGTGGCATCACCGATTGAACGACGTCATTGGGGAGGGAGATTTGGATAAGCCAGTTGTTGATGTCTTGGCTGACTACCTTACATGGTATTGGCAGATTACATGACGTTGGATTGCTACAGCCATACCATCACCCCGCCAAGCCTATGAGCCACATGGACAGAGGTGTAACCAACTTGTAATTTTCTACCAAATGGTTAATTTCTAACTGATAATCTCTTCGTAATTTCTGATTGAAACATTTTCGTTATAGGTGAACTCCTTGTTTCGTGTGAGGGAAATGGTGATGGAACATTGAAGGAGCATTGAATTGTAACAAATTATTGGTTATGTCGACTACACAATCCAGAATATGTCACTGGTGGATCCAAGAATACATGATGTCCCTCCCATGTACACATCGTACACCGAGCCCACGACATTTGCTTCCCAATAGTAGGGAGATCAATACACTTTCGGGGCAGACGATGTTGGTTCGTCGTATCAGGCGACACACATCTACAACCATTCCTATATTCCCCAGATGCAACAAACGACTTCCACGATCCCGTCATTGACTTACTTTCCATGTAGGAAGCTCAGCCATCTCAAGCACAACAATACTTCTGGCTTGAGGCAAAGTCAAAGTCAATCCTCTTTCATGGGTATCCAGGGGCATGGCATTGGACCGGTCACTTGGGGTATGCAATCATCAGTAAAGGATCTTCCAGGTTATCCACTGAATCCTTACTAGTGACAATCCCTGATCCACCTCGCACTTCAAACATAACAAGTCAAAGAGGAGGTGGTAGATCTACGATCGGAAGGGATCACTTGACCACGGTTGAACCTGAAAGGAGAACTGCTGGAAGGCATGCTAGGAGTGGGGGCAATGCGGGGAAGGGAGCATGAACGGGATGGGGGAAGGCAGGCTCGGGGCAGGAGAGATGGGGAAGGGGGAGAAAGGAAAAGCATCTTCATCAAAGAGGCCACTATCACATATTGTACACCACACGAAAAAATGGTTTCATTAGTTGTACCCCACATGTTATCCCCATTGTTTCAACAAAAGAATATTATGTTTATGGATATATTTTCTTTACTGTTGTTTATGATTATTGATGACATTGATGTGAAATTTTAATATACTTTTTCAAATGTTATAACATACGTACAGGACATAGCAAAAACTTGTATCACAGCTCGCAAATCGGTGCGTCTTCTCGACAACTGTTTCCTAGCAGTGCATGCACCACCTAGTCGTGTCTCAAGCCGTGTACCATCCCCTACACACAGTCACCGCAACTACCTCCATCCACGGCACCACAAGCTCCAATGGAGATACAATCATGACCTCAGACGATCCAGTCAGACTCAGAGTTCACCCCTTATTCCCCGCAATCCATGCCCCGGTAATGGTGGACTCATCACAGAGCGATATGTCATCGCTTACGGATAATTATGACGAGGAAGAAAATTTGTACGCAGACTTAGCGGATCTGCATTATACCATTGCATTGATGTACACACGTCTGAGCGTGCTGCGTAGAGAGCGAGTGAGGTTGAGATCGTCAGTTGGGTCACTACATTATATTGACATTTTGAAAACTCTTGATATATATGCCTATTTTCAGGATCTCTTGCGCATGTACTATCGTATGTATCTTTTATCGAGCAAATGAAAAATTTCGGATTCGCTGCTTTTGAGAATTATAAATGGAAGTATATCCCTCTTAGATGTTGAAAATCACTGCTTAGTTTTGCAATAGATGGAAGTACTTTATTTCTTTATATTTTTTTACATCAATGTTCAAAAATCTTAACCTTCATCTATATACAATAGATGTCCATTCTCTCCAAGTGTAAAATGATTATAATTATTAAGGAGATAAGTGTAGTTAATGTCAAATGAAATAACATTAATATGACTGTCACATCCGAGAAGGTTAGGAGATAAATTCATTATAAAGAAAATAATAAACTTTGAAGACCTCCAAGGCATTTGATATCCAATTATAAGGATGTCTATGCTACTAATAAACATATGTCTAGCACAGTAATTATAAAATATCATTAGAATTGTATATTAATAGATCAACATATATTATTAAATCAATATATATTAATAAATCAAAGTAATTATATATCAGTTAATATTACATCATATTATCTCTATTTATTGAATCATTAATTATCTATCACACATACCAATTTGATTTAATCCGGATTTCATTTCATATCAATTTCATTTTATATTAATTTACATGTTATATATATACTTTAAATTTATATTGATTTTATTTTACATAATTATATTTTATAGGTAATTTTTAATTTATATGTAATCTCTATTTACATGTATTCAATATCTTTTGGGTGGGAATTTGGATGTCTGCGGTAAATAGTTTGTCGTGCACGACGAACCATTTACCCCACGACAGACGATTTTTCGTTGGCTCCACATAGGCACGCTGAACCATTTGTCACACCACGTTGGCGAGCGGCAAATGGTTCACCGATACGTCCCCATTCCGAGAAAATTTTCCAATCCGTACCCAAATTGGGAAATAATCCCCCCCAACCCCAAAATGGGAAATAACTACTCCTAACCCTCACCCACCTCACCCTTCCACCACGTTGACTCCACTCATAGCACAATCCCGCTGCCCACATCAACCTCGGGAAAAACCCAACCATCAAATCATTCCCCACTGCCCCACATGGCTTAAGATCACTTACTTCTCAAGTAAAACAAAAAACTCTCACCAGTCACAACCTCCTAGAGACAAGCAAAATGCAAAAGCTACCCAGAAATGCAACCTAGTTTATGCACTCATAAAAATCACAAATAAAGGTCAAATCTACAAATATATAACCTAGGTTCCCTTATATAATGGTGCACTTACAACTTTCAATCTAAAAACCACGGAGAACAATGACTTGCACTGACATCTAGAGCCCTACAACACAAAAATGAGAGCAATGTGCCTTTGTCGGATCTATCAATAAAGTTATGATCAAATCTTATACATATATAATCCCATAACCACCACTATCTCACCATCCACATCCCAATCACCACTATAGCTCCATCACCTGACCACCGTGATGAACCATGAATTACCCTTAATTAACACATCAAATTAACCGTTGTGTATTCCTTGCAGGCGGGCAATTACAGATCAATCAAAGAGATCACTTAATTAATTTTTCAATCAATAGCCAATGGTCAAATTTATTTTATTTGGAAAAGCCCAAGGTTGACTTCAGGGAGGCCACTATCTCCTTAGATCAATTTTTTAAATGATTAAGAATTAGGTCTTTAGAGGAAGATTTTTTTTATATTTTTTAATGCAAAATATGATGGATTGCGAATGCAAGATGTCAATTTCAAGGTCAATTTAGCAAAAAATGGAAATCCCAATTTAATTAACGAATAGTCTCAATAATCAAGATGGTAATTTTTTCTTAATTATTTATGCAATGAAGAACATTGGATACATTTTTATATTTTTAGGACACAACATGCACAAAAAAGGATGCTTTTATGGGGTTTTTATGTAAATTTTCATGCAAATGATAAGCGAAAATTATGAAATTTTATCGGGAGGTTACTAAGTTGAAATTATCTTACTATGATTTTTTTGATTTTTTTGATACAAAATGAATTTATAATGAATTAAATATGCAGACTATGTGATTTTGAGGAAATTAATTTTAATAATTATCCAAACTTAAAAATATATCGAATTAAAATTATCCTAAATAGATCTGATAATAAAAAATCCACAATAATATTTAATTCCTTAAAATATTAAGTTATAAATCAATTAAAAATCATTTACTCAGATCGCAAAATAATTTATTTCAGATTAATATGTAAGCAAATGAGTTGATTTTTTGGTCATAAAATAGAACACAATTAATTCTATTTAATGTGAAGTTTCAAGTATTTTTAGATCAATAAGCGATTTATTATGAATTCTCAAAGAAAACAGGGTAAAATATTGTAATTTTCTCAACAATAAATGTTAATAAATCACATAATGCTCACAAAAATTACATTAATCATCCACAATAATAAAAATCTAATTGTTCCACAATGTATAATTTTGGAATATAAATTTGATGCGAAATGATTGTTCAAAATGAGACTCAAACAGAAGGGTGTAAATGCAATACAAAACAAAATAAAAACATGCTGACATGATGAAAAAGTAATTACCAAAAACCCGTTGGGTTATCTTGCAATCTCTCCATGCTTGCACGTGTTGTATGTGTGCGACTGATCAACAGACCCTCTGTGCTATTTGCTAGACACGTGGGGGCCAGGGCACAATTTCCACCGCTCCGCATGCATCTCACGTGCTCTTATAGGCCCAGGAAGCATCTCGGGTGGAGTTGAAGCAAGGAACCCCGAGCCTCCACAGTGCTTCTTCTCATTGCTTCGGGTAGCCGAACCTCTAGGCTTGGGTGGCAGTGACATGGGTCGTTGACGTCCATCTTATGGCAATCGAACGGTTAAACTTCTATAGTGGCTAGGTGGCTACCGAGGCTGAGGCGGAGTTGTCGGCTCCACATGTGAGGGCGGATCTTCAACGGTAGGGACATCGAAGTAGCACGAAGAAGGTAGGGGCACTCAACGAGGAGGCGATGTAGCCCTCGTGCAGCTAAAGCGGTGGTCGAGGACGACTGATGGAGGCGGTAATTGTGGTGTGTGCCCCGAGGCAGAGCAGTGCGTGTCGACCGAAGGCGATGGAGCAACGGAGTGAGAGGTAGATTTGGCGGAGGAGGCAAAGAATCAAGGGTACGAATATGGTGGCTGAGCGAGGAGGTGATGGTGTGGGGGAAGTGGCAAAGAAAGGAGAGGGAAGTAGGCAGAGCGTCGGTGCGTCGATAGACAGAAGAAGGAGGTGCGTAGAAGAAAGAAGAAGACATAGATGAAGGAGAAGGGGGAAATAGAGAAGAGAAGAGAAGAGAAGAAGAAGAAGGAAGAATCGCCTGTAGGGGTTTCGCCTGAAGATGGCCGGGAGGTCAAAGGACCTTGGGGCAGTGGCGTCTCAAGAGCTGCGGTGAAGAGCATCTCGAAGCTTGACTACGGCGACTATACTGCAGCAACGAAGGAGATCACCCCTTTAGATCTTGCTGCAACTGGATGGGTGGTCATCGCCTTCCAAATACTCACCACTCCCTGTCACCAGCAATGATCTGAAGCTGCTCCCTCTTACTCGCAAATGGCAAATGCTGATCGACGGAGGTGGAGTAGCCCTATTAAGGGTGGTTGGAGCATCGGCAATTAAGGCGGAGTGGGGATGGTTGGGTGGACGTCGTGGCTCTGCCGTCTAAGGAAAAGGCAGTTAGAGAAGGGAGTGGGGCTCGGTCATGTGAGGAGGTGTGAAAGGCGAAGGGCCGATGGGAGAGATCATGTGCCGCCGCAAGTGGCAAGGTCAGTTGGGGGAAGAAGGGAGTGCCATGTGTTAGGCATTGGGAGCTACCACGTAGTAGGGAAAATAAGTAAATAAATAAAAGAAAAGGAAAATAAAATAATCAAATCAAATCAAAAAATATAAATAAAGATACAATAAAGGGGGTAAACAGGGCGATAAGTGACAGCTCCAGGAGCTGCCACGTGTCGCTCCCATAAAATTCAGAAAATAAATAAAAAGAAAAATCAATAAAAGATAACATATGATGTCAAATAAAAAAGTCATCTTCATGGAAGATGTTCGCCCGAGGAGATCTATAACTTTCGTGAAGGAACCAAAATCAAAAGAAAGATGGACAAATACACAAACTTTATATACATACTTAGATAGACTTATTTTCTTTGGTTTTTGATTCAATTTTTATTTGGATTTTTAAACTTTTTATTAAAACAAAAATCAAAGAAAATAAATATAAAATAAATAAAAAAAAGACTTGTTTTTGTACATGAAATAATAAGGTCAAATCAATCGATATATACAATATACAATGGGTCCCGAAATCCAAGTTTAACATATGAAGTCCGATTCTTTTGAAATTGATCTTGTTTTATATATACTTGAATGTACATTAATATAAAAGTGAGTAGGGTTCATAGGAGATTGTATGACAGAGATATTCACATATGTGGATTTTTGATCCAAATCTAGAATTTGGATTTTATTAAGCAAATATACAAGTTAGGAATTTATTGTAATTTTTAGTGATTAATATTAATAATATATATACAATAAAGTTGATTTTATTTTAGGGTAAATTACAAAAAAGAGACCCAGCTTTATGGTGATTCCCACTTTGAGGACTGATCTTTAGATTGTAATAAGTAGGGGACTCACCTTTAATTTAACGGTAAAAGTCCCAACATCGTTACTTGAGGACATAATTTGTTTTATCGTATGACCAATATACCCCTCCCCATTTCTTACCTCACACGAAAAGCTTTTCCCCTGTTCCTCCCAGCACTGCGATTCCACAGTGGGCAGCACCGGGCCATCGTGAACCTCCCAGCAAGTCGCTCGCTCATCTTCGACTACATACGATGCCGCTTCTCTGATCAGATTATCGTGGTGGTTGTTGTGTCCCCTAAGCTCCCCCGCACCTATGATTTGGATAAAAACCCTAATTTTTGAAGTCCTTGTTGTCAACGTGATGTGCGCTATGGGGTTTTAGGGATTAAGATGGGGGAACTCGTGTGGGTTTTCAACCCAGAAGCCTATGATCCATCAATCCACGGTCAAGTTTGGTCAAATGGATTTAGCATATGAGAGTAGGTTGGGGGCACATGCATTTTATTTACTACTGCTACATTTTTATGGCATAATTCATACCAATTGTTATATCTTAATACAACACTATAATATGGAAACACTGTAATCGAATTTCTGCTAAAAAAGTTCACCATCAGATTAATCTCAGCCATGTAAGAAAATCCTACGAAATCCGGAAACAAAGATTTACAACTGGTTGGAGATATCTTCGGATTCAACTACAATCACTCAAAATGATTGAAGCAGCGACGACGTCTGACGTCTGAAGTCGAAGATGAGCGCTGCTGGGAGGTTCACGGTGGCCTGGTGCTGCCCAACGTGGAATCACATTGCTAAGAGGAATGGGGTGGAAGCCTCCCGTGTGAGGTAAGAAATGGGGAGGGGTATATTGGTCATATGATAACATAAATTAGGTCCTCAACTAACAACGTTAGGGCCTCTACGATTAAACTAAAGTTAAATCCTCTACTTGTTACAATCTAAAGATCAATCCCTAAAGTGGGAATCACTATAAAGCTGGGTCCCTTTTTTTGTAATTTACCCTTTATTTTATTTTTGTTAGTAATAGAAATCAAGGTAATTATGGTAATATACATGTGATATTTACAAGGGAGTTTTGGCTTCTTATTTATGCAATTATGCATGCTAAAATGTGAATCCTACTTACATATGCATGAATGATAATAATACAATTTAAATGAATTACTTGAGAACAGAGCTCTATTTTCATCTTTTAGACTGATGATTCACAGATTCATCACACCCACATATCCCTCCCCACCACAACTACCCCGCCATCTCGACTCTAAAACAAAATGAGAAAATCACGTATAAGTGGAATTTAGGTTTTAAATTCATAAATTTCACAAAACACAGAGAGCAAAAATTTGGAAATGTATAACCTAAATTCCCTTATAGATTGGTGCAATTACAACTTTAGATGTAAAAACTACACACCACTGGCCCAATGTAAAGTTGCAATCATCCTTTTATGCATATGTAGCCCAGCACCTACATGTCCAAGAGCACCGTCACCACTGACCTATAGCCCCACCCATAGCCCTCAAATCAACTCACAGCCCCTCCCCCCTACCCACAACCCTCAATCCAAACCCGGCCCTGACCCCACCGTAACCGCACCAGCACCACCTCATTAACCAAAGCCACACGGACCCACTGTCAGCCTCTTCCGACAGCCCACAGCTCCACACACAGCCCCTCAACCACCGCTCCACCTTATACAACCCCTGCCCACATCCCACAACCAACCACAGCTCCTCCCCCACGAGCCCCTCCCCACCATAACCCCCACGGTCCCACTACTACACCCACGACCCCATAGCCAGCACAGCCTCACAACCAGGGTTTAAAAAATCGGATCGGACCGGCCGATCGGACCGGTTGGACCGGGAACCGGCCTCGACCCGGTCGGTTCGGCCGGTTCTTTGTAATTAATTTCAAAAAAATTAAAAAATAAAAAATCGGGTCCGACCAGTGGTCGGACCGGATTGACTCGGATGGTCGGACCGGGTTGACTCAGATTGACCCAGTTTTGATGGTTTGATAATTTTCAAAAAATAAAGGTTTAAATAATAAAATAATGGGGTTTTTATCAAGTATGCCATTTCTTAACTTCTGTGATATATGGTATGCCCCTCTCTTTTTTGGAATATACGTTATGTCAATACTTGTTAGAGTAATTTTCTTGAAACAACTATAAATAAATGATTAAAATATTATATTCATATATAATTCTAGAAAATGCGACTAATTTTGTAGAGTTTTACTCGAAATAGGAAATCATGTTATTTTATTTAAAGATTTGAAATTTCTAACAATTATTTCATCAATATATAAATACAAACTTACATATATGTATCCGGTTTTATTGGTTCAAAAAACTGGTTCGACCGGTCTGACCAGTAAATTAAGCCCGGTCCGATTTTTTTCGAGTCGATAAGAATGATGATATCATGCTGACGTCGTCACCGATCCGACCGGTTTGGACCGACGGTTCGACCCAGTTGGACCAAATCGAAGACTGACCGTTTCAATGTCCGATCCGATTTTTAAAACCTTGCTCACAACCCCACCACGAACACCCCCACCCCCACAGACCCGCCACAACCACAAAGAAACCATAACTGAACTCGAGGAGAATATAAGGGGATGCTGAAGAAGGTTCACCGACAGCGGGTTACTGCATATTTATTACAGGAGCATGTAAGAAAGTTCAAAATCGAACATAATATTTTAAATACGAACACTAACAACACTATTTCTTAAGCTGATCATCACTTGAAAATCTAAACAATATTAGTGTCCAAAATATTATAATATTTAACACGTAAATATTATAAGGGGGCAGGGAGCCTGCACCTTGAGGAGTAGGAAAATCCCTGCACCCATCCCATTTTTCGATTATTTTTTTATTTTTTTTTGAATTAAAAGTTGGGGAGATTTACTTAATATGTTAAGGGGAATATGTGTTTCAAGTTTCATGCAAAACAAAAATTTCCAACACGTTCATCTAGACATGGTCGATTTCAGCAATTCTGAGACCGTTAAAATTTGATAGTCTTGATGGAGATGATAGAAGTATCGAATTAAGTTGAATTTGAAATGACAACATGGTGGTACATGGTGATCTAAATCCTCCAAAGTTTCATTTCAAAAATATCAAAAAATAATGAAAAATTAGTTCGGGTATAGGGAATTACCTGCACCCGCCGAGGTAGGCTCCTTTTTCTCATATTATAATATTAGTGTCCAAAATATGCTGATTTTGTAAATTTTGACTCGTGACTTTATAAATATATATGATTTCTTGATTTTAACGGAATCAATCACAAGTTACGCAAAAGGAACGTAAATTTAGATTAGAGAAAGACTGTCAGCCTCCAAAAAATAATACTGACAGCATCGTGAAGACAACGTCTAAATATACGTTGGAGAATGCGTGGAAGAACCTTCATCACATGCCGTCTTATGGTTCGCAGGGTCTCAAAGATGTCTAGTTCGTTCCTTTGCCACGTGTGCGTATTGTCGTGGAAAAATTCCTCATATTGCAACCACTCAAAAATCTTAAATTTAACTCATTCAAATACGTTTTATTTGTTGTGTGAATATATTTGTGATTGTTACAAATACCATAAAGACTAAACTTGATATCAACCGTATATTTCGGCTTCATGCCGGACAACTTAATATTTTTTTTCAAAATCCGTACATGCATGTCCACGATAGGTCCACAAGAAAACACAAGCGGCAGAAGGCACCAACGCATCATTTTCGGGTTTTTTTTTCCAAAATCGATTGCAAAAGTCCACCGGCATATACCTATCGAAATTAACGTACCTTAAAATCCATTTTAAAAGGCACCGAATATTTGAGCATCACGATAAAATATCAATAATTGTCGGGTTTAAGCGACATTAGACATGCAGAAAAATAATCATAGAATCAATCTGTATATTTGTATTTTTGGAATCAATTTTGCAAAAAAAATCCCAGTAGAGGATCTATTCTCCATTTTTCTTGGGAGCGGATCCTTTGCGGTAGAGTAATCTACAGAAGGGTTCGTTGTAATCCCAATTTTTCAATATATGAATAATACTCTACATTCCTACCAAATTTTAATATTGAATGGATGTTCCTAAGTATCTTATCTCAAAAGGCAAGACAAAGTCGAATTCAATTGTTTCAGTATTACTTGACTTTATCTTTGACCTTTAAAATAAAATAATTAAGAATATGAATAAAACGAAACCCGGTAAATACGTAGAACAATATGAACGTTCTAAATCCATATGGTTGGATTTTTCGTAAAAGTTTGGTAAAGCAAAAAAAAGCAATTACGGCAGCAGAGGATCTTCTCCCACTACTGGGTACCTAACTATCAGGGTGAGAGACTGCTACCTACCTCCGCAAACAGGGGGTATCATCTTCCTTTATATATTTCTTCGACTTCAGACAGTGCCGTCTGAGAGAGAGGGAGAGAGAGAGAGAGATCAATTATCTCAGCTGCCCTCTCCATTACTACGGGTTTTGATTGAGGCAGGAATTAAATGAAGGGGCACTCCATCATTGCAGCTCTCTTCCTTGTGCTCGTCCTCGGTATTCTATTCACAGATCTTTGCGATCAGAAGGAATCGTCTGCTGGCTCAATACGATGGTATGAACTCCATGCGTGTTTAATGTGTCCTCTCTCGCTTAAAATCGAATTCAAAATGTTAAATTTGGGTGCCATCAGGGCTACTGTAACATGGCTATGGAGCGTCTTTAGTAGAGCGAGAGCAGGGGAAGGTGAATCACCAGCACTTCACCGTCCTGTCTCTTTCGGCCCCAACATAACAGCGTGCCACCCTTCCTTCTCCGACCAGGGAGCTCCCGTCTACTGCTGCCCACCCATCCCCGACGGTTCCCAACAGGTAGTGGACTTCGTCCTCCCGGACCTCTCCTCCGCTCCCGTACGAGTCCGCCGTGCCGCCCATCTCATAACGGACGAGGACTTCATTGCTAAGTACGAGAGAGCGGTGGCTCTCATGAAGCAGCTGCCCTTCACCCATCCCCACAACTTCCTGCGTCAGGCCAACATGCACTGCCTCTACTGCACCGGCTCCTACGACCAGGTACTACCACTATTTTATATTTTACTTTAGGCCATCCATATGACTAAGGATCGTGTCTGGTGTAGGTCAACAGTGAGCACCTCTTCAAGATCCACCGATCGTGGTACTTCTTCCCATGGCACAGGGCCTTCCTCTACTTCCACGAGCGGATACTCGGGAAGCTGATCGGCGACGACTCCTTCGCTGTGCCCTACTGGCAGTGGGATCATCCCGACGGCACGTACATCCCCGATATATTCCTCCACGGGTCGCTTGACCACCATGAGCGCGACTCGACCCATTATCCCCCAACGGTCACTGACGACAACTACAAGCGCGTCGAGCGGGGGCTGTCATCCGACGACCAGATCTCGTATAACCTCGCCTTCATGTACACTCAGATGGTCTCCGGCGCCAAGAAGCCGGAGCTCTTCATGGGCTGCAAGCTGCGCCCTGGTAAGGAGGACATGTGCAACGTTCCCGGCACGATCGAATCCGCGCCGCACAACACGATCCACTCTTGGGTTGGGAGTGGGCATAACCCGGAGAGGGAGGACATGGGAGCCTTCTACGCCGCCGCACGCGACCCCATCTTCTATGCCCATCACTCCAACATAGACCGCCTGTGGTTGGTGTGGAAGGACCTCCACGGCAACAAACCGGAGATCGTCGACGATCTCTGGCTCGACACTCACTTCTACTTCTACGACGAGAACCTCGTGCTCAATCGGGTCAAGGTTCGTGACTTCCTCGACATATCGAAGCTCGGTTACAGATTCGAGGAAACCCAGATGCCGTGGCTCTCCGCTCGCCCCCAGCCCGCCGTGGACCCCAAGATTGCCAGGGAGATCATCAAGCGATGGAAGTGGTCCTCCGTCGTTACCAATACAAATCCTTTCAGTTCCAACGGCACAGTCCTTGATAGAACCATGACAGTGGAGGTGCCGAGGCAGAGGCGCCGGGCTGGAACTAGGAAGCTGAAGGAGGAAGACGAGGAGGAGGTGCTGGTGGTGTACGGGATCGAAACAAGAGAAGATGTTTACACCAAGTTCAGCGTCTACGTGAACATGGTAGACGAGGATGCCGTGTTGGCTGCCGGGGCGAAGGCGAGGGAGTTTGCTGGGACGTTCGTCGGGTTGAGCCGTGGAGTGAAGGTGTTGAGGAAGGAGGGATGTTCCGGCGAGGACGTGAAGACGGAGCTGAAGCTTGGCATATCAGATCTGCTGAGAGATCTGGAGGCAGAGGAGGATGACACCATCTGGGTCTCGCTGGTGCCCGAGGGTGGAACGGGGACGAACGTAGTGGTGGGAGGTGTACGAGTGGAACACATGGGGTGGTGGTGATAGTATTCTCCGCAGTGGCCTCCTGCGCAGGTAGGGAGGTTCACTGAAGTGGGCACCCCGTCTCCGACGACCGGAGACGACGAATAAGGAGGAAAGCTATTTATTATTTAAGTATTTTTTATATAGATACCCTTTAGAAATTTGATATTACAAATAGCTCTGTATTCTGTGAAATCGTGACTACACCCGAATGAACATTTATTTGTTTGCCTGTATGCCTTGTTTTGCTGCTGGATAAAAGAACGGATAGAAAACATAATCATTGTACATCTATCTATATGACTAATCAGAATCATCGTAGCTTACTCTCTCTATACACTAAGTTGGGGTCACTGAAAATTTTAAATGTTAATAGGGCATCTGCATAAAAAACTAAATTTTAAATGTCGAAATTTTTGTCAGCGTAAGAACACTTTGTAAGAGAGGCATAAATAGAATATTATCAAAGGATGATGTTGATAATGCACCTTCTGTAATTACACATTAGCTTCCTGTACACGTAATCTTTATGTCCTTGGCATTTCGGGTGCACATGGATCGGATTTTTGGCTTAATCCATATCCAATCCATACTCAACAGATTTTTTTATTTTTCCAATCCATTAAACATGCAAATCCAATCCAATCCAATCCATCTGACCACGGATTGGATCGGATTTTTAATGCTCACCTACTATCACATCATAGGTTATGATTAAGTTTGTAGCACATTAGACCTCGACATTTGAATCATGGTTCTAAAATTGAGAGTATTAAAGAAAATGATAGTTATTTTTTGGAAAAAAATATGTTTGTTATTGATTTAGTATGAACAATAAATGTATAACTAAATATAAATAACATACCTATAAATTGTAGAAATTATAGAAGTATCACGTTGACTTTTAATAAAATTGCAAGTTTGTGTATATAAAAGAAGAACTACAACTAACCTGCAACTGACCTGCTTGACTAAGCGGTGTGAGAGGGAGGGTTATGCACGAGGGAGGTTTGGGGCGATGACCATGCGCGATGGCACGATGTTGGAAAGAGGCGCCTAAGGTGCTTGGTCGCAGCGTGAGGGAGGTTTGAGAGAGCCGAGACGAGGTCTGGATGTCGTGCGCGTTGGAGGTTTGGTTGCGCATACACGAGGGAGATCTGGCAGCATATGCGTGGTTGGAGACAAGGGTGGCAACCGGCTGAGATATGTACTTTCGAGGGAGGAGAGGTGTGACGTAAGGGTGGGTGTTTTGTTTGAAAGGGGCCCAAAAGGAATTTTGAGTTTAGGTATGCTTTTTTAAGAAAGATGTTTTCTTTGAAAAAATGGAAGGACGTGAAGGACAGTGCAGGCAACTATTACTTTTTTAAACCAACTGATGGGGTGGGCTAAAGGGGTTTCCAACAAGTACGATTGGGTGTAAACTATAAATGTGTGTAGCTTGGATATTTACACATAGCTTTCAAATAAAATTAAATATATGACATGCTCTAATAACAACAAATGGATTTTTATACATTATATATTTATTTATTAACGGATTAACAGATTGGATCGGATCGGATTTTGACAATAATCCGATCCAATCCATAAATGAACGGATTTGTAAAAGTTCAATCCGATCCGATCCATTAGACTTATAAATCCAAACCGATCCAATCCAATGACAACGGATTGGATCGGATTACGGATTTTATCCGATCCATGTGCACCCCTACTTGGCATCCTCCGCCAGAAGAGGAGATCGGATCATCTGTAATACGACATGTGCTTTACGATAGGTATCTGACGGCCCTCCTAAGGGATCGGTATAATCGTCCATTTATAAGGGCCGTCCATCCCCGTCAGATGATCCCCTATAATCCAGCAGACGATCCAGATTGAAAGAGAAGCCTCTCCGTGATGATTGGGATGCTTGGCCATCACAGCAGAGCACCGCCACCTATCCTCACCAAGCGGCTCATCTGCCTTACATCATCTGCTGTAACAGCAGGGAACCATTACATCACGTGCATTACATCAAAATATGATATTTCTGCCTATTTGAAGTAAAAAAGAGTCAACATCCGCGCCCTTCCGATGGCGACTGGGCTTGATCAGCAGCGAACCACATCGCCGTCGGACAACCCATGAGTGGGGATGCGCTCCAGAAAATGTGTACTAAGCCACAGCAGAGCTTTCCAACTAAATCAGACCGTCATAAGTACGACCTTTTTTTTAATGGGAGACATTTCTGTTGATCGGTTAAATGAAATAGCCAATTAATTATCTATTTTTAAATATAGATTCGGATATTAACAGATATAAAAATTATGTTACTATGTTTTTTGAAAAATAGACACAGATGTATAACATATAAAGACCGGATATGAACTTTATTAAGAAATACTATATAATTAGCTTAAACATACTCGCATTGGATGGAATACAATTGTATGGATTACATGGACAAGAAATATATCTGCAACTAAATTTATATATGAAAACGGATATATGAATATTGATACGGATATTTGCATATTTGAAAGTGATATCTATATCGGTATGCATTTTAAAACAGATACGAATACATATATGAAAATATGTATAAAATAAATATAGTGACGAGAATATATCTATATTGGCACGTATCATTAATAACAAGTGTTATTGTTTAAGTTCCAAAAGAGAACAAGTGTTATTAAGCAAGAAAACCACCCCAATCCTAATCCCCTAACACAAGCAAACACACAAATCCACTTTCTCTACTTACTTTTTATGCCATATGCTTAATTTCAGAAATCTCGACTGCTAAATCTTAATGAGAAAATAGGCAACGCTTCCAAAAAATATTTTTGGATAAAGAACAATCTAAATATTTCATGTCATCCACTCATACACACATATATAGAGGATATCTTTCTCATGTGACATGATCCTTCCATCTATAAGGAACACCAACAATGTCAGTCTTCTGAAATTAAACTTGTGGTTGTTATAAATGATATGTATTTATAATTAGGTAAAAACTCATTTTGGTCTTTATAATCTAAATATAGTATCTAACCACCTCAATTATCTACGTCATGAATATATCACCTTTATTGCTTATTCAAAATTAGAAACCCTAGTTATTTTAGCACATTTAGGCGTCATTTTGTTGTGTTGACGGCGGAGAGCGGGAGGAAGAGGAGAACGAGGACGACGATAGGCTGGAAATGGAAGTTTGTCGACAAAGCGATGGGTTGTCGACGCGGACGACGATAACACGGGTATATCTCCTCCATTAATATGTCACCACCGAGGCCAACAAAGCGTTTGTTGTATCGACGGCGATGAGCGAGAGGAAGAGGAGGACAAGTACGATGACGATGATACCACAGATGATGGCAATGAGGGAAATCGTCAATATAGAGATGATGATCATGCACTTCTTGGAGAGGTTCCTAACGTCATGCACGGACTAATAAGGTGGAAGTGGGTGGCACACGTAGTTGACGTGGGATGACGCTGCTACTATCCGGAAAGTTCTTCACGCAGACGACGACGATAACGCATAGATCTGATGACGACGTGTGTGTAGCACGATGGTGGCATCGCAAGGAAGCCATGCATTCATTTTATCTTACATGTTTCATGTATATTATACAATTTTGATGTGTATTATACAAATTTTATGTGTATTTTATATATATAAAGGGGATCTTTCAAATGAGGTAGGTCTTTTCTGATATTGTTAAGGCCACTGCCAATTTTATAAAAACTTTGTAACAATTTTATAAAAAGTATAAACTACATATTGTAAGAAAATAATTTTATAAAATATAGCATCCAAATTTAAATTAACATTTTCATCCCATATAATAATATTTTCACAATTTTATTTCACTACACATTTGTTAATATTTACTATTAAATATATAAAATAAAAATTGCAAAATACATTAGAAATATGCCTAAATTGATTGTGGCTCACCATATATATGGTGAGACCCCACCTCATTTGAAGTTTCTCCTATACATACATATGTGTGTGTGTGTATGGAAAAAAGAGCCTACACCGGCGGGTGTAGGTAACAACCTACACCAGAGCTATTTTCATTATTTTTTGATTTTTATGAACTGAAACCTTGGGAGAAGTAGATCACTATATATTACCATGGTGTCACTTAAAATTAAACTTAATTCGAAACAAATATCACCTACATCATGATTACCTAATTTTAACGATCTCATAATAGTTAAAAATGGCCTATTCTAGACGAACGTGTTAGGAATATTTGTTTTGAATGAAACTTGAAATACATATTCTACTCAATATATTAAGTAAATCCCCCTAATTTTTCATTCAAAAAAGTAAAAAAAACGAAAAAATATACCGGGTGCAGGGAGTTATTTACACCCTAGGGTGCAGGCTATATGTCCCATATATATATATATATAATTATATATATATATACACACACACACACGAGGAGTGATCCTATGACAGCCAAAACTTGTGAGAGCATGCATTTTGGACCACTAGATTCAACCAGGAGAGAGAAGATCGAGAGAGAGAGAGAAGATAAAATCTAGTGGTCCAGAATGCATGCTCTCACATTTGTTGCTCTTACAGGATCACTCCCCATATATATATATATATATATATATATATATATATAATGGGAAAAGGGAAACTACATCGGGGGGTGCAGCTTACCAGCTACACCCGACCATTTTTCTTATTGGTTTTTGAATTATTTTGAAGGAAAACTATGTGAACTTACTTAGTTTATTGAGTGTAATATGTGTTTCAAATTTCATGCAATTTTAATATACCTAAGATGCCCATCTAGATAGGGTCAATTTCAACAATTCTGAGACCGTTAAAATGTGATAGTCTTGATGGAGATGATAGAAGCGTCGAATTTAGTTGAATTTGGCATGATACCATGGTGATATATGGTGATTTTAATCCCCCTAGGTTTCATTTCGAAAACACAAAAAACCAATGAAAAAATAGTCAGGTGCAACTAGTTAGCTCCACCCTAGTGTGCAGCTTCCCCAGCCCCTGTGTGTGTGTGTGTGCGTGCGTGTGTATGGGGAAAATGAGGATGTCCCTTGGGGAGCTAATTTGCTACCCTCGCTTCACTTTTTAGCTAATTTTTTTTGTTTGACTTAATTGTTGTAATCGACCTATTCTAAATGGAGGACATAGGAGTCTTTGTTTCTGACGAAATTGGAATGACATATTAGAGGGATATATCAGTGAAAAAAATACATGTGGTATTTTTCAAAAAAAACAAAAAATAGCCAAAAAGGGGTCGGAGTAATGAATCTCCATTTCATCATATTTATTCTTTCATTTTGGCCTTTAAATCCTATCTAAATGCATGTATATAGCATTATTTTGTAGAAAATACCCTCTATTATTTACAATATAAATATTGTATAAAATACCCTATTTAAGATCAAAATAAAGAAATAATGGAAATAAAAAAAGAAATAAAATACCATATGTATTGGATGACCGTAAACCTCGATACCTATGCATCATGATGAATGGATTAACAAGGAATAGAGTAGGTGTCGAACATGATTCTTCGCCAATCTGATGTTCTACACAAGATGAAAACACCGTCGCTGAGGCAACCAAATAAGAACCACTTATTCAGACAACAATTAAACTATGTATAACAATGCAAAACAAAAGTGGAGTTAAAATTTTTTTTATTTAACTCTACAAAATGTATGTATAGGTACAAGTATGTAGAGTGTCAAACACATGGAGAAATACGTGGTAGCATTAATTATTATTTATAGATAAATAATCATTAAATATAATGTGTATTTATACAATATTCACTCAATTAATTAGTGAATTAATACCATATGTATTGAATAGCCCTAAACCTCAAGACCTCTGCATCATGATGACTGGGATGTCAAGGAATAAAGTAGGTGTCGAACATGATTTTTCATCGATCTGATGTCCTACAAAAGATGAGAACACCATCGCCGAGGCAACTAAACAAGAACCGCTGATTCAGACAACAATTAAACCATGAATATGTATAGAAATGCAAAATAAAAGTGGAGTTAAAATTTATTTTATTTAACTCTACAAAATGTGTGTATATGTACAAGTATGTAGAGTGTCAATACGTGATAGCATTAATTATTTATAGATAAATAATGAATAAATAATAATGTGTATTTGCACATTATTCACTCAATTAATTAATGAATTAATTAATGTTCTGTGGGTTTTTAATAAATAAAATAGTTTTATTTTATTATTTATATTTTTAAAAATATATCTTTTTATATTTTTTATTTTTAGTTTCTTTATATAAGATAATATAAAAGCATAAATATAACTATATGTAGAAATATACATAATATAGGATAATATAATTATAAATATAACTAAAGTAACCAAAATTAACAGAATAAAATACTATTTTGCTTTTTTTATATTTTTCTAATATTTTTATGATTTTCAGGCATTTTTGCTAATTTTTAAGTATTTTGAAAGTCTAGAATATACAAAATCAGGGTCTTTTTAATTAGAACAAATTATTTAAAAAATTGCTAAAAGCTTAAAAAATTTCAAATTTATTTTAATAGATAATATATAATATAAAAAAATTCAGAGATAAAAGTAAATATTTTTGAATTTTCAAAAGATATTTTATAATTTTTAAAAGGATTTTGGAGTTTTTTATTTTTTAATGATTTTCTTTTTTATTTTTAGAGATTTTTAATCTAGAGGTACAAATAATGATAATAATAATAAATACGATTTTTAAAATTTAAAATACAATTTTATAGATTTTTTGGATTTTTTTATAGCAAATAGGAAATAAAACATGCTATTTTGATTTTTAATAAATAGGAAAAATCCTAACTAATTAGACAACATCGAAGAGTGCGCCAAAAGGCATAAAATCCTATTTTTTCATAATTTTTGGAGCACGAAAGATATTTTTAGAAAATAGAAGTCAAACACAAAAATTAATTGAACTAGTAGGGGTATATTTGTAATTAAAATAAAAGTTAAGAGCTACAATGCAAAATACCCAAAAGTTTACAAGTAATAATCGAAATTTAAATACTAAATGACAAACACAAAAAGCATAGGGGTTTCTATGCAAAATACCAGTTCATGTGTGGGGCCATATGAGCTGGCTATTAAGGACCTAAGTGAAATATGCCAAAAGTACGAGGGTTTATTTGCAAATATCACATAAAATATATAAGGATTTTAAATATTTACATGATAAAATTAAAATACAATAAAGTTGGGGGTATCAGTGAAATTTACCCCCACGTGCACCTAATCCAACAACAAGGGGGCGCTCACTTATCCACGTGTCTGGATCTGGACGGCTTATACCGGTTCGCTGATCGACGACTTGGATTAGTTCGTGTGAAGCATCTGACGGTCATTGCACGAGCCAATCCAACGGTTGTGATTCAACCTGGGAGGTGCCCGAGATCTAACGTCAAGCGGCCCTCATGGATGAATTAGCGAAGAATTCCGCGTGGGAGAACTTCAGTTGGTTTTAACTCCTCGAACCAATAGTGGAATCAGCTTCTGATGTGGTCTCGAGGTTCCTGGAGAGACTGTTGAGCTTCAGGTGGTAGTAGGAATATCCGGGTATTAGTGGCAAAGCCCTGGATATTGGAGAAGCAAACCGATCACCTGAAGCTTCTTGCAGGCTCAGTTCATGTTAAAGTTCATTCCTATAGCAAAAAGAAGGGGACACCCAGGCAATGGGATTGCTCTGTATATTGGGCGAGATCGATGACTGGTGAGGTAGGATGGTGCTGCTCTGGCGACGGGTGGCGGAGGGAGCATGGGCGGATTGGATCTGGAGAGATCCAGGTGGATGGGTGGTGAAAAATGGTGGAGGATCAAAGGGGGACAGAAGTGAAGTGGATATGTGGGTCGGAATAGGAAAGAGACGGAGGAACAGAGGTGGCCAGAATGCTAGAGCTCCGACGATATAAAATCCTAAATCTAGGCTAAATGAGAAACCATCATCACGAAATAAAATACAGAAAATAAAGTAAAGGACTAAATCTGCCTAAAAAGCATATAAACGAACCTCGGGCGGTCGGAGACTATCAGATGGACCTCAAGGTGGAGCGTCGCCATAGATGGATGGGATGACCTCTACACTGCTCCTCCTCATTGCGAACCATGATGGAGAGCTCTTGTCACAAGCCTCAACACCATGAAGGTGGTCCGGGGGGATTGATGAATCTCGTATTCATCACTCTAAATCTCATTTATTAAGCTCAAAACCCTCAAAATCAACAGCATTCTTGCATCTATTCTGCATAATTAGCATTCATGCATGATTTCATAAGAATTGCATTTTAGCACAAAAATCTGCATAAAATAAGAAGCCAAAAATCCAAGCCAAAATGACCTGTAAATAGCCTAACTTCCCTAATTTTTAACCCATTCATACTAACTCCGAATGACTCAAAACCACTTCCACTGTGTACATATCACTAACAAGAATAAAGGAAAAATACAAAAAATAACTAACCCAAATAAGTGGACCAAAAAAACCACACCCTAATTTCAGGATTTTCGGACTAAAAGCCACATATCTTCCCCATCCAGTGTTCGATTTAATCCTACTCACTTTTGAACTAATGTGCATTCAATTACCTTCCAAACAAGACCAAGTTCAAGTGAGTCGGAGCTCATATGTGAAAGTTGGGTTTTGGGCCTCTTTTGTACATTGTATGTTTTAGCTGTTTTTGACCTAATATTTTATATACTTATTTAACCTATTAATAAAAATCCAAAAAAATTAGATTAAGGTGTCTTTATTTATCTTTGATTTTACCGTAATTTTTCCGGATTTTTTATCTTATTTAAAAATAATAAAAAAATTACAAAACCCCAAAATTAAGGTATTCTATGTACATGGGATACCCCAAAAATATCACTTTGTGCAAATGATCGATTTTGGCTTTGATGTCTTCATGAAAGTTGTAGATCTCATCGAGATGAGCAACTTTTGTGAAGAAACCTTTTCGATCCGAGTCCATTTACTATTTATTTTTGATTTTACAAGATATGTAAATTGCGAATTTTCTGGTGCTAACACGTGGCAGCACCTGGTGCCGCCATGTGTCATCCATTTTTGGGCTTTATTTTTTATCGTTTTTATTAAAAAAAATTAAATTAATTAAATAAAAAAAATATAATGGACGCACGTGCTCCGCACGCGCGCCTCCTCTTCCCTATCGCTGAGCCACGTGTCCTATTCTTGGCCGTCCGATCGCACCTGATCGGATGGCCCGCCCGCGTCGTCTTCCTCCCGCCTCCTTCGTGAGCTCTGCCGCCCAGCCAACATCATCGCGAATCTCGCGTAACCCCCTTCATCCCCGATACACCGCCAATTCCCTCACCAATCCGCCCCGCGAATCTCGCGCCACCTCCGATCGCCTCCGCATATCCCTCGCCGCCGCCGCATCAAATCCATCACCGGATCTCCTCTTCCATCCCCTCAATCTCGCCGATCTCCTTCCTCATCCGACACAACCCCCTCTCCTATTTAAGAGCCTCGCCGCCCCTCGTCACAATGATCCGCCGTTCAATCCCCAAGAGACCTTTCCCGGTAGTGACAGTCCGGCGAGACTCCTCCATTGACGTGATCCAAGGTCGGCAGACCTTGCCGCAGCTCCGCCCCGAGCAGCTGCCGAGCTCCGGTCTACAGCGCCGTAGAGCACCTCTCCTCCAGGTTATCTCTCTCTCTCTCTCTCTCTCTATCTATCTTCTTCTCTCTCGGTCAACACCTCCGCCCCAACCTTCTCCGCTTCGTCGACAACCTCCATCACCGGCCCAGTCAACAACCGCCACTGCTCCAGTTCCATCGCCGCTCGACCACCGCTACTCCGCCATCGTCTCCGCCGCGACTCCAGCACCACCGATCCATCTCTGCCTTCGCGCCATCGCTACGCCGCCCTCTAGGCCGTGTGTCGGCCAGAGGGAGGATGACGCCATCATCGACTGGCTCCAACCGCACCTGGGCTGCTCCGCCGCCCCTGCCACCGATTCATCTCCGCCCAGCGACGCCAGCACGCTACCATCGCCACCGCGCCACGGCCGTGTGTCGGCCACACCACCAGCTACTTCGTCGACGACAGCCAGCCACTCCTCCGCTTGGGCGAACCACCACCCTCCGCCCCAGCGCCGGGTCCAGTCCCGAGGCCCCCTTCTGCACGTGACCCGCACGTGCGTCGGGGGGAACATCTCCAGTCCCCTCCATGAGTCACGTGCTGATCACGTGACTGGCGTGGAAATTTCCGAAGACCCCCCCTGGAAATCCCTCATATTGTGCGCAGGCCCCCACCGACCAGGTCACGTGCTTGTCACGTGACCTAGTGGCAATTTTGCAAGAATACCCCCAAGGGTATAGGTATTTACATTTCAGTCCTCTGCAGTCCTATTTTATTTACATTTATTGCATCTATACCCTTGTGTTCCCTCGTATATTTGGACCTCCTCTTTACATTATTTTCTTAATCCCAAATTTGCATGGTGTTTGTTAATTAATTCTCTACGCTTTGACATGTTATGGATATTTTTCTGATTGATGGTTAATTAATAAATAATTGTTGTGTGGAAATTTACATATTTTACCCATTTCTTGCTTGGAAATTCATAGCTAATTAATCATTGCTCTAAAAATCCTCGAAAAATCACCCATTGTCAAGTTAATTGTTCTTAACATCGTGCCCAAAAAGAATTGAATTTGCATGCATAGTTTGCTCTATAAAAATTAAATACCAAAAGATGCAAAATAATTTTTATAGAGCAAACTATGCAAGCAAATTCAATTCTTTTTGGGCATGATGTTAAGAACAATTAACTTGACAATGGGTGATTTTTCAAGGATTTTTAGAGCAATGATTAATTAGCTATGAATTTCCAAGCAAGAAATGGGCAAAATATGTAAATTTCCACACAACAATTATTTATTAATTAACCATCAATCAGAAAAATACCCATAACATGTCAAAGCGTAGAGAATTAATTAACAAACATCATGCAATTTTTGGATTAAGAAAATAATGTAAAGAGGAGGTCCAAATATACGAGGGAACACAGGGGTATAGATGCAATAAATGTAAATAAAAAAGGACTGTAGAGGACTGAAATGTAAATACCTATACCCTTGGGGGTATTCTTGCAAAATTGCCACTAGGTCACGTGACAAGCACGTGACCTGGTCGGTGGGGGCCTGCACGCAATATGAGGGATTTCCAGGGGGTCTTCAGAAATTTCCACGCCAGTCACGTGATCAGCACGTGACTCATGAAGGGGATTGGAGATGTTCCCCCCGACGCACGTGCGGGTCACGTGCGGAAGGGGGCCTCGGGACTGGACCCGGCGCTGGGGCGGAGGGTGGTGGTTCGCCCAGGCGAAGGAGTGGCTGGCTGTCGTCGACGAAGTAGCTGGTGGTGTGGCCGACACACAGCCGTGGCGCGGTGGCGATGGTAGCGTGATGGCATCGCTGGGCGGAGATGAATCGGTGGCAGGGGCGGCGGAGCAGCCCAGGTGCGGTTGGAGCCAGTCGATGATGGCGTCGTCCTCCCTCTGGCCGACACACGGCCTAGAGGGCGGCGTAGCGATGGCGCGAAGGCAGAGATGGATCGGTGGTGCTGGAGTCGCGACGAAGACGAAGGCGGAGTAGCGGTGGTCGAGCGGCGATGGAACTGGAGCAGTGGCGGTTGTCGACGGGGCCGGTGATGGAGGTTGTCGACGAAGCGGAGAAGGTTGGGGCGGAGGTGTTGACCGAGAGAGAAGAAGAGAGATAGAGAGAGAGAGAGAGATAACCTGGAGGAGAGGTGCTCGACGGCGCAGTAGACCGGAGCTCGGCAGCTGCTCGGGGCGGAGCTGCGGCAAGGTCTGCCGACCTTGGATCACGCCAATGGAGGAGTCTCGCCGGACTGTCACTACCGGGAAGGGTCTCTTGGGGATTGAACGGCGGATCATTGTGACGAGGGGCGGCGAGGCTCTTAAATAGGAGAGGGGGTTGTGTCGGATGAGGAAGGAGATCGGCGAGATTGAGGGGATGGAGGAGGAGATCCGGTGATGGATTTGATGCGGCGGCGGCGAGGGATATGCGGAGGCGATCGGAGGTGGCGCGAGATTCGCGGGGCGGATTGGTGAGGGGATTGGCGGTGTATCGGGGACGAAGGGGGTTGCACGAGATTCGCGGCGATGTTGGCTGGGCGGCGGAGCTCACGAAGGAGGCGGGAGGAAGACGACGCGGGCGGGCCGTCCGATCAGGTGCGATCGGACGGCCAAGAATAGGACACGTGGCGCAACGATAGGGAAGAGGAGGCGCGCGTACGGAGCACGTGCGTCCATTATATTTTTTTTATTTATTTTTTTATTTAATTTAATTTTTTTAAATAAAAACGATAAAAAATAAAGCCCAAAAATGGCTGACACATGGCGGCACCAGGTGCTGCCACGTGTCAGCACCAGAAAATTCGTAATTTAAATATCTTGTAAAATCGAAAATAAATAGCAAATGGCCTCGGATCGAAAAAGTTTCTTCACGAAAGTTGCTCATCTCGATGAGATCTACAACTTTCAAGAAGACATCAAAGCCAAAATCGATCATTTGCACAAAGTGATATTTTTGGGGTATCCCATGTACATAGAATACCTTAATTTTGGGGTTTTGTAATTTTTTTGTTATTTTTAAATAAGATAAAAAATCCGGAAAAATGACGGTAAAATCAAAGATAAATAAAGACACCTTAATCTATTTTTTTTGGATTTTTATTAATAGGTTAAATAAGTATATAAAATATTAGGTCAAAAACAGCTAAAACATACAATGTACAAAAGAGGCCCAAAACCCAACTTTCACATATGAGTTCCGATTCACTTGAACTTGGTCTTGTTTTGAAGGTAATTGAATGCACATTAGTTTAAAAGTGAGTAGGATTAAATCGGACACTGGATGGGGAAGATATGTGGTTTTTAGTCCGAAAATCCTGAAATTAGGGTTTGGTTTTTTTGGTCCACTTATTTGGGTTAGTTATTTTTTGTATTTTTCCTTTATTCTTGTTAGTGATATGTACACAGTGGAAGTGGTTTTGAGTCATTCGGAGTTAGCATGAATGGGTTAAAAATTAGGGAAGTTAGGCTATTTACAGGTCATTTTGGCTTGGATTTTTGGCTTCTTATTTTATGCAGATTTTTGTGCTAAAATGCAATTCTTATGAAATCATGCATGAATGCTAATTATGCAGAATAGATGCAAGAATGCTGTTGATTTTGAGGGTTTTGAGCTTAATAAATGAGATTTAGAGTGATGAATACGAGATTCATCATCCCCCTATACTTAAACCATGCTCGTCCCTGAGCATCAAAAAGAAATGCCATGAGGTGAAATGAGATTGGGTTCCATACCAAGACCATGAGCTGAAGGTGAAAGTGAACCTAAACTCAACCTTTGGATTATTTGTGTGTCGGAACTTCTGTGAGACTTAGAATTTTAAAATCAACAGCCCTCAAGTTCTACACATCATTGCTATAGTTTCGGCTCAGAAGTCATCTTAGATCAATCATCTTCCCAAAGTTTACCCTATGAACATTGAATAACCGACTCATGTGTGTGAAAGGTTTTAGCTCTTCCCATCCAGAATGCCGGACTACCGCACGAACGTCCTCTCCAGTAACTCGTCCTCGGGGAGTCAGGTATTTCCTTCTAAGGTCTGTCGCGCTGTGTTCACAATCTAATTGGGGGGAGAAGATAGAAGAATGAGAAAAGAATTGGAGGGTGGCCAGTGTAGTCACCTCTCCTTGTGAAGATGGCCAGTGTAGCCGAGTCTTCACCAAGATCTGCAGGTTTCTTGAAGCTTGGACCTTTTTGGTCAGATTTTTATTTGGTAGAATGCTTCTTTGTATTTGGAATTTTTGGTGGTTCTTCTTGGATCTTGTTTTGCCCCTACAGATATAGCATCTTTTTGTTCCGTACATTTTTTGGGGTCTTAGAAAAATTGTGCCCAGCCGTCCATCCCTTTTCCGAAGCTTTATTTCAACCTGTACTCCGGTCTTTAGATTTCCACGCTACCAGAAAAGAAACTCACACAGTCTTCCAACATCCCGTCTGAGTTGAGCTACGTGCATAGTGCGAGAGTACAAATTAATTCCTTATTCCAGAGTTGTACCCAGAATGAAGAGACCAGGTTAGACACTAAGAGTCAAACGCTGTACATTGTCATGTGGAACTCAAAGAATTAAGTCAAAGACCTGAAGACTCTAAAATCCTATTTCTCGGTGAAGTTCCTCTGAAAATTAGGTTGATTAAAGTTAAGTTCAGACCACTCTCGGTTTCGGCTCATAACTCGGCTCAGAACCCAATGACTTTTCACATATGCAAATGAATGTAATGCTGGATGAAGTGCAGGTGTGTGGACTGCAAACACACTTTTTTTTATATGCAAAAATGAATAAGAAGCCATTTTTTTTCAAAAATTTTGGCAAGGTCAGTGTTAGTAGCAATTTTTTTTTTAAAACCCATCCCATAAATACATATAGACTTATGCGCAAGTACGAGGTATGGCAAAAATATATACATACTATATATACAGACCCCCCTATACTTAGCGAGTGCTGTGTCCTCAGAGCACATGAAGCGTAATGAAGACATAGCTCGGGCTAAGCGTAAGAGAGAAAAAATTATATTCAATGGTTCGCCCCCCTATACTTAGACTGTGAATAGTCTAAGTATAGAAGAAGAGCGCAAAAAGAGGCGGACGGGATATGTAAATGAGGAGAGTATAAACAGATGGGTGGCGGTTCCCCCTATACTTAGGCTTTGGTCAGCCTAAGTATAGAAGAAGGATGGATATGGAGTGAGCGAGAGATCGGAATGTGATGAGGGAAATGGTATATATAGATGGCATCGGTCCCCCCTATACTTAGGCCTTGGCCTAAGTAGAGGAAGAAGTTGTACAAGGGGATCAATGTGGTCGGGAGGGAGGGTGGGTCTGATCTGATATATTGTCAATGTCCTTGCTCTGTGTAAAATAGATGACCTCAACTTGCACTGTATGTTCTTTGGATGATTCTATATATGGCTTCAGTAATTGTCCATTCACTGAGAAAGGTTGTGCATCATCTTTGAGTTCTGCAATGTCCACACTTCCATTGGTATGCACATCGATGACAACATAGGGACCCGTCCATTTCGATTTCAGTTTCCCATGAAAAATCTTTAATCGAGCATTAAACAACCATACTTTCTGCCCTGGGACAAAGGTTTTATCTCGAATGTGTCTATCATGCCATTTCTTGACCTTGTCCTTATAAATCACACTGTTGTCATATGCTCGGTTTCGGATTTCAATTAGCTCATTCAGATTTAGGTCTCGACATAATTTCCCAAGGTGACAACTCCAGTTCAACTTTTTGGTTGCCCATTCAGATTTGTGAATCAGTTCTGTAGGAAGATGGCATGGTTTGCCATAGATCATCCTAAAAGGTGAAGTGCCGAGTGGTGTTTTATAAGCTGTCCTATAGGCCCAAAGAACTTGATCCAACAGTTTTGACCAATCCTTCCTATCTGGACGAACCAACTTTTGAAGTATACTCTTCACTTCTCTATTAGAAACTTCTGCCATGCCATTAGATTGTGGATGATAAGGGTTGGCTATTCTATGTTCAAATTTGTACTCCTTAGCCAAAGATCTCATTTCCCTATTCACAAAGTGGCTACCTCCATCAGAAATCAAAACTTTTGGTATCCCGAACCTTGCAATGATATTATCCTTGATAAACTTACAGACAGTTTTGCTGCCTGCGGTTCGGGTTGGAATAACCTCTATCCATCTAGATAAATAATCAACCGCTAACAAGATGTACTCAAATCCATTGCTATTGGGAAAGGGACCCATAAAATCAAGCCCCATGCATCAAAAACATCACAGAAAATCATTGGTTGCATGGGCATTTCGTCTCTATAACCAACGGTCCCTCCCATCCTTTGACAAATCGGGCAAGACCGTACAAAATCATTAGCATCACGAAATAAGGTCTGCCAGTAAAATCCACATTGGAGTACCTTGTGTGCGGTTCTCTTTCCCGAATGGTGCCCTCCAGCATCGAGAGTGTGACAATGTGTGAGGACACTCTGGTATTCTTCCTGAGGAATACATCTTCTCCAGACACAATCCGCTCCTTCATAAAAAAGGAAAGGATCGTCCCAATGGTATTTTCTAGAATCCGACTTCAGTTTATCAATCATTCTCTTGGTCCAACCAAAGGGAACCTTCTTGGAGACAAGATAGTTCACGATGTTGGAATACCATGGGGTTGAATCAATCATGCAAACAGATTCGTCTGGAAAAGTCTCCTTAATAGGTCTAGTATCAGAATAATCATTTTTCTCAATTCGGGAAAGGTGATCAGCAACAACATTCTTTATTCCAGGTTTATCTTTGATCTCCAAATTAAATTCCTGGATTAACAAGATCCACCTCAAAAGTCGTGCCTTAGCATCTTTCTTATCCATGAGGTATCTAATTGCCGTATGATCCGTGAAAATTGTCACCTTGGAGCCCAATATATATGATCTGAATTTTTCAAGGGCCCAAACAACCACGAGCATTTCCTTTTCAGTTACTGTATAATTTTTCTGTGCAGGATCCAATACTTTGCTCGCGTAGTGAATCGCATAAGGGATTCCATCCCGTCTTTGTCCAAGCACAGCTCTGACCGCAAAATCTGATGCATCAGTCATGATCTCAAAGGGAAGAGACCAGTCAGGAGCTTGTAATATCGGCGATTCACATATTTTCTTTTTCAGGAGCTCGAAGGCCTCAAGACACTTGTGATTTACAATAAACTCGGTGTCTTTTCCTAAGAGCTCAGTCAGTGGGCGGGCGATCTTTGAAAAATCAGGGATAAACCTTCGATAAAATCCAACATGCCCTAGAAAAGACCGCACTGACTTGACGTTGGTTAGTGGCTCAAGTTTCTTGATCACATCCACCTTGGCAGGGTCGACCTCCATACCCTTTTTGGAGATGACATGCCCCAACACGATACCCTCAGTCACCATAAAGTGACTCTTGTCCCAGGAGAGTACCAAATTAACTTCTCTGCATCTCTTGAGGACTCGGTCCAAGTGTGCTAAACATGTATCAAATGAATCACCATGGACCGAGAAGTCATCCATGAACACTTCCAGGAAATCACCCACCATTTCGGCAAATACGGCAATCATGCACCGCTGAAATGGGCCTGGGGCATTACAAAGCCCAAATGGCATGCACTTGAAAGCGTAGGTACCGAAGGGACATGTAAATATGGTTTTTTCCTGATCCTCGGGAGTAATAGCTACCTGATTGTAGCCAGAGTACCCATCAATAAAACAGAAGAATGCTTTCCCTGCAAGCCTCTCCAAGATTTGATCAATAAATGGTAGTGGAAAGTAATCTTTCTTGGTCGCAGCATTCAGGCGCCTGTAATCGACACAGACACGCCACGACGTGGGTACTCAGGTCGCGATCTCAACCCCCTCCTCGTTGGTGACCATCTGGATTCCCGACTTCTTCGGGACGACATGAAGGGGGGCCACCCACTTGGAGTCAGAAATGGGGTATATGAAACCTGCTTTGCACCATTTCTCTATCTCTTTCTTAACCACTTCCCGAAGATTGGGGTTTAATCTTCTCTGAAATTCACGGGAAGGCCTTGCATTATCCTCAACATAAATTTGGTGCGAGCAGAGAGCAGGGTTGATTCCTACGAGATCCGACACAGTCCAACCGATGGCTTTTCGATTTCGCTCAAGGACTTCTAGTAGTCTGGATTCTTGGTCTAATGTCAATGATGAGCTAATGATCACAGGGAATTTGTTTTTGGGTCCTTTGAGAAATGCATACTTCAAGGTGGGAGGGAGGGGTTTCAGCTCTGGCAGATCTACATCATCAATCAAATCTGGCTGAATATCTTTTAAGTCTGGGTCAGTGATTGTTGGTGGTGGATCATTCTGTGATATGCTAGCCACTGATCTTAAAAGAAAGTGAGTCGGATCGCAAAAGTAGTGTGGTAATTCAACCAAAGCCGCGTCCGACTCTTCATTGATTTTTTTCGAAGAGGATGGAATGGACCAATCCGAAAGGAGTTCTGTTTCGTCAAGATTGTACATATCCAGGTGTTTAGATTTGTCTGGCAATAGGTCACACACTGTATGGTGCCTTGTTTCTTCTTCTGATGTGAGGGTATCCATGTGAAGATCTGGCAGTTGGTCCCAAGGTCCGGTAGTGCTGATTAGATTACACTCAGAGGTTTCGGCATCCTCAGTGGTGGATTCAGAATCGGGTCTTTGCCATTTTATTTGTCTCATTTCCAGATCCACTTCTCCGTCTAGGGAGCGGAATTTCATCATTCCAGTGCCGTAATCGAATACAGCCTTGGCGGTTCTTAAGAATGGTCTTCCCAAAATGATTTGAGACTCTTTCCAATGGTTCGGGGTCTCCATGTCAAGGACAGTGAAGTCCACTTTGTATTCCGTACCCTCAACCATAATGATAACATTTTTTACTTCTCCCTTAGGTCTTTTAGTAGATTTGTCCGCGAATTGGAGTAAAGATAATGATTTCTGAAGAGGCCCTAACTCCAATCGGTAATATAAGGCTAAGGAAGAAGATTGATGGAAGAACCATTGTCGAGAAGTGTGCGTGCGAATGCGATACCGCCAATGCGGCTTTCCACATAATGAGCACCCAGATCTCTTTTCTTCCTTGGTAAATGCTGGTTTCTCACGCATTTGGTAGTGGCCACTGTCAGAACATGAGTCTCCACAAATTGGTTTGTTTTCTTTGTGCGGGTCCAGGTGGGAGTACATTTCATTTTCAAATATTTCTGAAATGCAGGGTTACTGGCCACATATTGATCAAAGGGTACCTTCAAAGTTATGTTTTGTTGACAGAATTTTTCCATCACTGGGTGACTCTGGATAGTTTTCTTTTGTCTTTCTTTCTTAAGAGCATGGGGAAAAGGAATGGAAGCATTCGAGACAGGAGAAAGAGATCCGGAATCATAAATAAAAGCATCTTTATTGAATTTGGAGTTCTTATTACAATCATAATGTTCTGGATTATCATCATGTTGCTGAAATAGTGACAAAGGTATTTTCGCAGCAACTAGAGGTTCAAGGTCCTCTGTAGTCTCCATAGATGCTTTTCCCTTCCTTTGGGCAGAAATCCTCGAGCGTCCTTCGTCTTCATCCTCAGAAGCATCCTCCGGTTGATCTTCTGAGTCATGATGGTCAGCTTCTCTTGCCCGGTTAGGTACGACCACGGTCCTTCCGCTCCTGAGGGACATGGCATTGATATTGTTAAACGAAAGGGTCTCGTGTTCAGATGTGGAAAAGTCTGAGTAATATACCTGATTGTTGTGTTGAGATGATTGAGGTTTGTTCAAGCTATTGGGGTTAGCTTGAACTTGAGCGGGAATGACTGTGACAGGGGCTGTCTGTTCTTCCTTCCAACGGGATAGACGATTAACATCTACCCGTAGGTCGTACAGTTCATTCCAGAAGCTGTGAATTTCCTCCAACATTTGTCTTTGGATATCAATCGGATCTTCTGGAGGTTTGGATGATCGAGATGCTTGATTTGGAACTTGATATTGTTGACGATGTTGTTGAGGTTGGTTCTGACGGTCGTGTGGCTGCTGCTGCCTTGAGGGCTGATTGTGTTGTGGAGCGGCATTGTAGGAGTTGGGTGGATGCTGATATTGCTGACGGTCCCCCAGATTACCCTGTCGGGTATTATCCTGTGTGTACCAGATGCCGTTTATCTCGAAAGTCAGAGGCGGGGCTTCTATGACTGTCTCAGCTGGAGGAGGTGACTGCTGGGAAGGTTGGACGTAGGATTGGTCCTGAGTCCATGGTTGCGGTTGTCCAGAGCCTGGCTGCTCTTGGACATGATGCACATGATAAATTGGGACCGTAGGAGCAGTAGGCATCCCGATCTTGGACACCTTCTCAGTGAGTTCCTCCATTTGTTTTGGAAATTGAGAGAGTCGGTTGTCAATGTCGTTCACCCTTTTATCCACAACGGTTAATTTGTCTGTGATGATGTTCATGTTGGGCAGCAAGTCCTCTGCTATTTCTGCGACCGTTTGTTTCCCTCCTTTGGCTTGATAGTTGTTCAGTGAATCAGTGTAAGATCTACTAGAAATTTGTGAACGGCTAGTCTCCGCCATTTGCTCCAGTATCTTCCAGACGGTATCAGCTCCTCGGGATGTGTAGTTTCCTCCACAGGCAGCGCTGACTAGACCCTGAGTCCCGTGGTTAAGGCCAGAATAGAGGGATTGAACCAGGATGTTATTATCTAGGTCATGGCAGGGACATTTCTACAGCAGATCTTTGAATCTATCCCATGCATCACAAAGTAGTTCATTTGGCATCTGAGAGAAGCTAGTGATGCGAGTCCTCATTTGATTGGTTCGACTCAAGGGGTAGAATTTTTTTAAGAAGAGGTTCTTGAACCTATCATAGGTGGTCACCGTCACTCCCAAATTTTTCACCCAGTAATCTGCCTTACCCTTCAAGGCGAAAGGTAATGCAGTGAGACGGATATAATCTTGGCTGACTTGTGGGTGCCTCTGATTAGAACAGACTAGCTCCAAATCACGCAGGAATTCATAGGGTTCTTCATTCGAATTACCATGAAATTGTGGTAATTGATTTATGAAGTGTGGCTTCAGTTCATGGTGAACCTCAGGTTGAGGTGGCTGCAAGTAATTTATGACCCTATATTGCCCGGGATTATATGCAGCCTCCATTGGTGGTTCTTCCTCTGCATTCATTCTTTCCAATTGTTCCCTCATCAAATTTTGCTGCTGCTCAGATGCAGCCAATCTTGCGAGAATCATTTGCATCGGATCTTCCTTTTGGTCATCTTCAGGATTGGTCTTCTTTGGAGGCATTTTTTGTGAAGTCTTCTTTCCACCTTCAGATTGTGAAAAATAGGAGTCAATAGTTTGAAGATAATTATAAGATGAAGATTCTAGGGGAAGGTGTCCCTGAACCCAAGGTGGTTCTGAGTAAGAGTGGCTCAGAGGATTTGAGATTGGAAAGTTTGTGGTAGTCAGAAAAAGGTTCGCTGAGTCCGAACAGAAATTACCACAATTTTCCATTCTTGAATTTCAAGAGATTATCAAGAGATGAATGGATGTTGATCAAATCAAACACAATACAAAATTCTTTTTCACCAACTCACACAGTGAAGGTCGTAAGAGTTCGACCAATTTTCTTGTCAATTTTAAATGGTGAAAAGACAATCTTGTTAGTGAGATGAAATTTCGGATTTGGGCTCTAGCCTTAAGTGTCGTCTCTCGCTCACTGAGAAAAATAGAACATCCAAGGTCGGGTTTACTCTCCCGCAAAAATTCTTGATTTTATGGGTTATTTGAGATCAGATATATTTAGCAGTCCCGATTTTAATGAGGTGATCACTGAAAAATTAGATGAGCACAAATACACGTCTACCGTCCAGTCCCAATTTCCTTTAAAGTTATGTTATAAAATAAGAGAGAGGAATTCGGGAAAAGCCGATGCACGTGGAAAACTATGATGAATGCTCAGGTAGAAGACTTACAGTGAATCCTCGCAATCTCCATGTGGGATGCTAGACAGAATTTAAAAACTATTCTATATGATGTGCAAACCGATGGAAAAATCGCACCTAAGCAGAAAGTTCTATTAGCGGGAAGAATTGATTTAAATTTGGCTAAGTTGAACGATCTATGTGCGTCTCAATTAAAGTGCAGTGTGGCTTAAAATCCTACGAGCACAAGCAAAAATATAAATGCTCTGAGAGCCGTATGTGCAGGTCTATCCTAATCGCCACTCAAGTCGGGCCCCACCCTCTCCGGAGAGTGAAACAGGCCATGACACACCACAGAATAAAGTCAGAGGTCTTTCTACACACACGAGAGTCCAAACGGACACCGCTGTAAAATTACAAGAATTTAAAAATTGCAGGAATTAAAAACCTAGACTCTACGCTCTCTCACTACTCGACTCGATCTTAAATTAATTGCGGATTTTTGCAAAAGTTGGTGAAGTTGCGTCAGTTTTTGAAAAACCGCTCCACGTACAAAGTACCTCGCAAGAAAAATAAGAGAGAAAATGTAAGAGAGTGACTCAAAAATATATGAAAAATAAAGGCTGAAAATAAATTGCAGGAAAATGAAATTTACAATGAAAAATTCGGAGGTCAGACTACCCGAATGCGGAAAACCGAATGAAAAATTTTTAGACAAAAATCTAAGCCGTTTGCCTCCCCGGCAACAGCGCCATCTGACGAATTTTTCAGGTTTAATCCCTACATTTTTGAGGTTTAGGATTTTTCTGAGATTCATCATATAGTGATAGATCTTAGATAATTTTATTTCTTGAAAATAAGTAGGTTTAATATTTATTATAATTAAATATTAAAAATCATTCTGTTTGCATTTAAAAATCCATAAAAAATTCATATTGCATCGAAAAATTCCAAAAAAATTACAGTGCACTTATTTCATCATATTTTACATCTCGGCCAAGTTTCGTATTTTTTCGGACTTCGTTTGGACTTAATTCACATTTTAGTCCCTAGAATAGGCCGAATTTGCATGTGCACCCCCTAATTCATTGAAAAATTCCAAAAAAAAGACCGCCTCAAAAACCGAACACGAACTTTGATAGACTTAATTCTAGGTTGTTCCTTTGCCTCCTTGTGATCGACCTTGGGACTTGCCCAAGTAAAACAAACATAAAACCATGAGATTAAAAATTGAATAACTTATTTGTGGTATTTTCTTGATCGTTTCCGATTGCCGTCTACAACACACGACACGATAAAAACAACTTCTTAAAACCAGCATTTTCGGATTCGTCAGGGATAAAGTCAGGTAAAAGGGAATCAACCTTGAAAATGGAAATATGGGGTGGCTATATACAATAGTGATCGGGAGGTTTTCGAGGGAAGGTGGTGTGCGAAGGAGCGAGGGTAGGTGAAAAGCGATGGGGCGACATGGACGACGGTTGTACGAGGAGTATAATGATGGAAGGGTGAAGGTAGAGGAGACATGGTGGAATCAGGAAAAGGGGAGAATATGGGTGGCCGTATTGTCCGACAGAAGTCAGGGGCTAGAGCGTACAGTTGACCCAAGATCAACTAAAGAAAGCTCCTGGTTGGTCTACGTGGACCAATGATGAATCTCCATTTCATCACCTTTATTCTATCATTTTAGCCTCAAAAACCCCAGCAAATGCATGTAAATAGCATCAAATTGTACATAATAGCATTCATGATTCATTGTATTAATTATACATTAAATACTGTGTTTAATGCCAAAATTATAGAATAAAGAATAGAAAAGAAAAAAGAATAAAATATTGAAGATATTTTATGACCCAAAGCCCGAGACCAAGGCCAGCATGGTATTGGTCGACCAGGAATAAAGTAGGGGGAGATAAGGGCCAGTGTACAATAAATACCCCATTTATTTATTCATTTATTTATGCATTTTTTAACACCTATTTTGTACACAATTATTTATTCATCAAATAAAGAAACTTTGTTTATGAAAGTTGTAGATAATAATGTAAATAAAATTACAAAATTGAGTTTGTGTAAAAATAATACTCAGTGTACATTTTATACACAAAATAGAAAGCAAAAATGTCAACTTCACAGACCCATGTCTTGCAAATAAAAACTCCAAATCAACCAAACTCACCTTTAATTATATATAGCATTCCAAGAACTATTTAATAAAATTGGTTTCATAATTTTTGGAGCTCATATGCAAAAATTAGGTTTTTGGCCCTCCTTGTACATAATACCTGAATAAATTATTACATTTATTCATTATTCATTATTGCAACAAATTTATAATTTTAGAATTTTGTAAACAATGTATATAAGGCATACACATATTAAAAATAAAAGAAAACCAAAAAGACTTTGTAAAATAAAATAAGTCTACAAAATTCATAGACAAAATACCTATACTATATATCTTTATATAAATAAAAAGGATTTTATTCCTTGGTTCTTTTATTCTTTTACATTTTTTTAATAATGTATACATTATACATAACTCATTAAAAATGTAAATCTAAAATAAAAATCAATAAAACACACTAAATAAATTAAGTATACAAAATACATAGGTAAAATACCTATAAGTATACTTACATATGCATATACCTATTTATTTAAAAATGAAAAATAAACTCCTAAAAATTAAATAAAAATACCTTTATACTCACAAAAATAAATTATAAATTTATAAAATAAGCCAATAAAATAATAAAAGAAAATAAACAAATTAAAAATAAAATATACAAAAATACATGTAAATACATACATATACACATTATCAAATTAAAACCATAATAAAACACTTCGAAAAATTCAATAAAAATCACAATTAAATACTACATGAAAAAATACACATTTTTTATGTTTTGAGAAAATTCGAATAAAATCATTTACTATGGTAAATAAATCAATTTAGGCTAAAATTTTCTGTTTTGTCCTTTAGTGGCTGACGTGGACCAATGAGGCGCCGGCCTTCGTTGACCCCCTGGTCAACTGTCCCATCCCTGCTCTGGCGCTTCTGAACTGTCAACTCCCCTGATTTCCTCCATTTTTTGCGGCCATCCCGTCCATCGTTCAAGCTCGCTTCCTTCACAAGAATTGCTCTCTGATTATCCATAATGCCCGCCAATAACTTGGATCGATCAGATGCTCATTGGATTAATCAATAATCGCCGGTCAATAAGGCTACTCGCCAATGTCTATAAATAAGTAGCTCCGCCTCCTTCCTCGAATTTGGCCAATTTCATTCCAACCTAAAGCCTTGATCTTGTTCCTGTATCGTTCCTCGTGACAGGGGGAGTGCTCCAGCGCCTTGACTCGGCCAGAGGAAGGAGAATTTTGACGCGGTGGAACTCCGGCGTCCGCCCTGCTCCCTAGTGGCCCCCAAGTATAAGAGCTGTCCTTTTATGCGTTTTAGTTAGGTTTTAATGCTAGCTTTTAATTCCAGTTGTTAGATTAGGTTTTAGTTAATCCCTGTAGCGTAAAAATCCAAATTCGAAGTTCGCCGGAGCTCCGCTCCGGCGACTTCTTCACTGTGAAACCAACTGTTTCCGACCGCCACGAGCACCCCATCTCGATCCCCATCGCTTTCTCCATCGTTCCATCACCTTTGACCAACCCAGGACCCCTGGTCTTGGCGAATCGGGGCTCCGCCTCCGCCGTTCGTCGAAGCCCCTCCACCCTACTCCATTTTGCGGCGAAGCTTCAAAACCCCGGGTCGAGGAAGTAGCCCTCTCGCCCCTGGTTCTTCCTCTGCAGGTCAAACGAAGGAAGAGCCCCATCTGGGCTCGAATCAAACCAGGAAGAGGTTCCTGGAGGTCCCCTACTTCTCCGACCTCGTCCGAGCGACTCGGACCTCCAGGAGCCAAGATAGGACCTTCAGGAGACGCGGAAGGTCGCCAGCTACGAGCAGAGCGCGTCAGAGGCGAGGAAGGTGCCCGGAGGAGCCCGAGCTGCTCGATCGAAGCTCGCCGAGGGTGAGCTTCTTCTCTGTTCTTCCAGGCATCTTCAGCACCGTCAGATCGAAGGAGTCGGCCCAGATTGAACCAGAGCCGTCAGATGAAGCGCCACATCGACCGTCCGATCAGCGGGGCTGATCTAATCTCCGCCGTCATCTGCGAATCGTCATCGGCCGACAGGAGCACGACGCGTGGCAAGTGGAAGCGGTCCAACCGTCGGATCGCACGCTTATTAGGGGTAAATTTCACATCTAGCCCCCCACTTTTTGTATTTATAGTTTAATCCCAAAAATAAAAAGTCACGTTGTAAATAATTTGTAAAATTTGCAGAACACCCCTTGATGTTTGTGTATTTACTTTTTAGTCCCTCTACGCCTCACGTGCAGCACCCACGTGAGGCGCGTGATATTTGCATTTGAACCCCGCCGGGTCTTTGTATTTGTAAAATGGTCCTGAAATAAAAGTTAACGTTCATTTTTATTGTGATTTTTGCATGTATGCCCATGTCAATTATTATATTTGCAAAAACACCCCTGCTAGGCCATTTATTTTTGAATGCTTTGTCTATTTATTTTGTGCTTCATATTTATTCGAAATATTTTGCAAAAATAGACATAAGCTCCTGTTAGTGTACCCTTGCACGCTATATTTATAGTTTTTAATTTTATTGCATCTTTGCATTTATTAAAAATCAAAAATATGCATCTTATTTACTGTCTAGCTTATAAAATACCAAAGAAATATGAAAAGGCCTCGAAAAATTCCAAAAACATTAGTTATGGTGTATTTTGACCCATTTCAGTGTCAATCCAAAAATCCCTAAAAATCTCAAAAGGAAAACCTTAAAAATTGAAAAATACACAAAAACTTCAAAAAAATATGTATAATTAAAGAAAAACCAGAAAAATGTGAGCTCAGTTCCTATTTGTGATATATTTTATTATCCTTATTAGAAAAATAGTGTGGAAAATATTTGAGGTTGTTTGCTATTTTTAATTCTTATTTTTCTTACAGCCAGACCCTATTCCACTGTTTGCTCTTATTTTGCTATTTAAAAATACTAAAAATATTTCGAAAAATGCCCAAAAATCACAAAAACAGTAAAAAATCATGAAAACCCCAAAAAGACTTTATTCCTGAATTTTTGACTATTTTTGAGTATTTTTATAAATATTATAGTACCCCTTTATGTATATATTTATATTCCCTAAAAAAAGAATATATATATATATATGTCTATATCTAACTACTTATATGTATTTATATATATCTATTTATTAACCCTAAAATATATATATATATAATATAAATATAAATATATATATATATTATTATACTTATCTATATATATATTGTATGCATTATAAGCTATATACTCACCCTCTATGGGTATACATATATTTATATATTTGTATTATATATATATTACCTAGTTATACTATAAAAAAGTATATAATAAATAAAAATAAAAAAAATAAATAAAATAAGACATAAAAAAATTATAAAATTCAAAACCCACAAAAATTGGCTTCACACATGGATGACTCTGTGATAGATGCACATTGTAGGCTATTGCATTTTGTATTGCTCTCTGTGGTTCGACCTCTACATGCTTGTTCCCTATACATTTTATGGTAGAGTAATAAAGATTAATTCACATTTCTTTTGAGCTTAATTGTTTTATTCTTTTATTGTGGGTTAATTGCTGATTAACACCGGTCTTCTATGAGTGGTCGCCTCAGCGACAACATTTTTATATCATGGTGACCCTCGTGGAAAACAGCTGTTATCAGATGGCGCCGTTGCCGGGGAGCAATGAGCATAGACTACATTATTTTTGTCATTCTTGTGTACATGTTGATTTATTTATTTCATGAGCAGCTATTTCTATTGGCATTAATCACCATGCCTCATTGATTAATTTATTGTGATTATTTTATCTGTTCTATTGTGATTGATTGAGCTCTTCTAATGCAATCTTTTTGTGTCTTTGATGCGAGGGCCCGCCACGCGAGGATGGCTTCTTAGGAGGTCAAGGCAGCCAAGCTTGGAGGAGGATGGTCTTCTTCTCACGACCATCTGGAGAGAGCACCAAGGAAGCAAAGAGATGGGCATTAGTTAGAGCTAGAACACTTAGGATTATTTTTGTAATTTATGGTGAGAGAGAGACATTTTTGGCATGTAATTAAACAAGACTCTACTCTTCACAATGAGGTCCAGTGCCCGGGTGATTGTTCACCTGGGGGCCTCATCGCGGCTTTTCGAGTTTTCATCGCCTTCTTTTATTTGTTTTCCGAAGTTTTGAGCTTTCCGCCTTTATTTTCATTTGTTTTGTGTGCTTGGAGCCCCTAGATGTAGGTTGCTTGACTCGGTAGCTAGGTCCACACATTAATAAGAATGCATGTTCCTATAGTTTACTTTGATTGGATCTAGTCAAACTTTAAACAAGCCGCTCGTTTGTCTCTTAGCCCTTGTGCCGCAGCGAGCCCTGTAAAGCGCTTTCTCCAACCCTCAATTGTGTTGAGCAGAGGAGGGGTGAGCCAAGACCAGACCCTTCGGTCTAGAGATGAATGAGCGACTTATGGTTCTTCACGCTAATAGCAGCTAATGTTTAGGGCGATTTTGTGCCTTTCATACCGTAGATAGGTTTAAAGATTCTGTTTTGCATACCGCATGGAGAGATCTGGGATGCACTGTAAGTCTTCTAACTCAGCATACATCATTCGATTCAATGGTGAGATTTCCATCATGGAACCACTTGCATGGCTTTTCCACTATCTCCCTCTGATTTTGAGCACCTAGGACTTAAATGAAAATCTACAAAAACGTTAGGCGCTGGTATGAAACAGACTCAAAAAAAAGCGAAAATCCAAAAAATTAAAACAAGGGGACTGCTAAATAAACTTTAACCTTAATTAAAATCTGTAATGGACTATCATTGTACCGGGTTCATAAAGCTCTCATTGTTTTCAGGTACCTTGGAGGGGGACCAAAACCCTACTCCCTTGAGCGAGTGCGACCCCTAAGGATTAAAGCCCAAAACCCCAGTCTGCAACTGCCTTGTGTATCGCCTGGATTTCCGAAGTAATGGCGCTTCTATCGTGCGTAGGCGAGTAGGGCTTGGTCACCAATGGTGACTCTCTGTTGTGAGAGCATCGACCCTGTCCAAAGTATTGAGCATAGGCCACGCCTTCACGGGGGTGTCTGTCTCATTGTCCTGCGTCCGAGTAGGTTCTTGCACGCTCACAAGTGATTCCGTTGCGAGCGAGAACCGAAGTATTGGTTTCGCCTATCGGCTTCCTCTCTCTTTTCTTTGGTTGAGTAGGGATCCAGGAAGGGTTACAAGGACTCCAAAAAGTACAGACTACAGGTTACACAGGAGGAGGACAAGTACGTGATACTCTTCCGGCAGTACTCTCTCTCCTATAGGGTAGCGTACTAAGGACTTGTTATAAGATATGCCTGAAAATCACAACTCTAAAAATGAAAAGATAATAAATAGCCGAGCTTTCACGGTTTCACATGGCATGACTTGGTAAACCCGATTTTGTATTGTATTTGTATGGATCTAGATTAAGGTTCAAAGATCAAGTCTCGCGCATTTGCGCACATTTTGTTGTTTCTCCCTTTGACCACCCCGCTCAACCGAGCCTCTCTACTGTTTTACACTCATTTTATTCCTCGTTGACCCTCGTATCTTTCATCCAACATCCGATCTTCTCTTGTACTCCGTGAAGTTGATCCATGGATGGTTTCCGTCGGGACCATGCCGACACCCACATCGATTCCATGAACTCAACTCCGCCAATAAATTCGAGGCGATTCCCGAGAACCCGATCCGGACTTTGCGGATCGATCTCCAGACTCCTCGTTTTCTACCTTTCTCTTGGCCACCCAATAAACTGGGATCACTTTTGTCCCACTTCCGCCGTTGTGAATGGAAGTCGATTACAGTCTACATCCTTCTCCATTCACAACATGCTGGGGTTGACCTGAATCCCCGCTTCATCATGGCAGCTGAACGTTAATTGCAAGTGATCTGATTCGACCCATCTCATTATGCAGATAGAAGACAGTGCGAGCCCTGGAGACTACTCCGGAGTTCATCTCGTCCGATTCAGACCCTGACATGGCTCCAGGAGGAAAGGGCAAGGGTCAACAGCCACCACCAGAGGGACATGTGCCAGATCAGAACCAAGTCAATGCACAGTTATTGGCATCTATCCAGGCCATACAGCAGCAGCTGACCGAGCATGCCTTGACACAGACCGCATTCCAAGATATGTTGAATGACATGATGAACTGTGACGATGGAGGAGGAGGTAGAGGCAGAGGAGGCAGGGGAGGAGGAGGTGGAGGTGGAGGTGGTGGTCCTCCTGATGATGACCTTGAATTACCACCACCAAAGCCGGCCCTTAAAGAAACATACAATCCGGGAGACAGTCAGATGACCGAGTGGATTCTCATTCCACCGGTACACGCTCACTTTGAGCTGAAGCCCCAATTCATTTCTCTTCTCCCTGCCTTTCATGGAAACACAAGCGAGGAGCCGTACATTCACCTGCAGCAATTTTCCGTATCTGCCGCACTACTCACTATCCTAATGTCCCTCTAGACATTGTCAAGATGATGGCATTCCCATTCAGCCCACAGGATAAGGCCTTTTATCGGGTCAACCATCTGGGGAAGGTTGTGACGACGTGGGAGGAGTTGAAGTCTGCCTTCCTGCACAAGTATTACCCTCTCGGTCGGCTCAACCAGATGCGAGCCCATATCAGTAATTTCTCCCAAGTACCCCATGAGTCGATACATGAAGCTTGGGAGAGATTCACTAACCTGCAGGAGAAGTGTCCCCATCATGATATCCCGAAGACCAGCTTGGTCCAGCATTTCTTTGGGTGACTGAATATTGAAAGCCAACGGCTTGTGGATGCAGCATGTGGGGTTCCTATTTTTAACAAGGATGAAGATGTAGTCTGGCAGATATTTGAAGAAATGGCCGAAGGAGAGGCCGCCCTCTCTTCATCCAAGGTGTATCAGAAGCAGCCCCAGATCCTCCAGAAGAAAGTGCACATGGCTGCATCCAAGGAAGCAGAGAGAGATGAGAGCTCCAACCTCAGCATCATCGGGGGCCATCTCTCTAAGGTAGATATCATTGAGAAGCGATCACAGGACCTCGAGAAACTCGCTGTGATCGAGAAGAGGACCCAGAACTTGGACAAGCTAGATCATATCAACAAGTACCTTGAACTGTTGGTCGGTACTATCAACTCTGTCCAGTCGGCTACACCATTGGAAGCTCCCGCTGAGAAGAAGGACGAGCAGCAACCGCAGCATCAGCCTCAGTCGAGCCAGCAGCCACCGGCAGTCCAGCACGTGTACTACGTGCAGGCGCCTGACCAGGGCTAGCCGCAACATCAGATGGTAGTGTACCAGCCAGAGTTCCTCTCAGTACCTGATCCAGTCTTCCCACCACCACCCCTGATTCAGGTAGTGAACGGGGTATGGGCTCATGATGCACAACTGACCCGTCCTCAGGGACAACCCCATGGTCAGCAATTTGCCAATCGGCAGTACCACCAACCCCAGGGTGGTCGTTTTGGTCAATCCTCTCAGCAGCACCAGCAGTACCAGCAGCCTCCCTAGTTTGCACAGCAGTGGAGGCAGAATTTTCCTTACCAGCAGTAGCCGCAGTACCGCCACCCACAGCCGTATCACCAGTACGCGGCTGCCCCCTCTCAATAATATCAGCAGTATCCTCCTCCATCCTACCAACAACTTCAACTTCCTGCACCACCTCAGAACCACCAGCCACAACCTCTACACCCATCCAACCATCAGCAGCATGGTCTGCACGCTGAACCTACTGAATCACCCTCTGTGAATCCCTCCATGGATTGTCTGGCCCAGCTTGTTAAGGGGCTAGCGGATATGACAAAGAGGCTCGACGACCTGACCGCCACCAGAACTACCATTCCGGCGCAGGTCGAAGCCAACCCCAATAATTTCAAAAAGAAAGAGCAGGTAGATTGTGATGTCCTGTCCGAGTCTAGTAATGATATTACTGTTCATTCTAATGTTGTTACTCTCAGGAGCGGTAGGGCCTTGCCTCCGCCTGCTACCAGATGTGGGGTAAATAAAGAAACAGGTGGATCGTCATCTTCCGCATCAGTCGTGCCAGCTCCAGGGGCGGGTGAGGAGGAAGAAGAAGGAGAAGCCAGTCCAGCCGTCGTGCCATGTCAGCAGCAACCTCAGCCAAAAATACAAAAAAATCAGCAAAAACAAAAACAAAAAAGAAGCTCGTGGCAGAAGCGAATCCACGCCAGCATTGGAGGAGCCGCCAGCAGCAGTCGATCCCTCGCCAGCAGATGGAGCAGACACTACTCTTTTTGATTGCCCAACAGCACCAGCATGCCAAGATCCAGCTTGTACTCCTTTTTGTAGATCGGATGTACAACATTCTGTGGGCGATGATTTTGATGTAAATAAGAACTCTGATTTTCCTGCTAGTAGTGTACATATTCCTTTTCCTCATGCAATACAAAAATTCAAAAAAATTGCAAAACGAAAAAAGGCATTGTCTGATCCAGGTGTTGTGGACATTTTGTATAAATTGACTGTTGAGATTCCCCTGTTGAAGGCCGTAGAATACATGCCAGCCGTAAAGAAAGGACTGAAGGAGGCATGTACTAACAGGCGTCTCCCAGTGCAAGAAAACAGACGCCAGCAAGTCGAGAGGCATGTCCTCACCTTGGCCACAGTAGCAGTCATCAGCAATCTCCCCCAGAAGAAGCAAGACACAAGAGCGCCTCTGATCAGTTGTGAGATTTTTGACCAGGTCTTCGAGCGCACTCTCTTGGATAGCAGATCTTCCATCAACCTTCTGCCCTCGTCCATAATGCAAGAATTCGGGCTGGGACTGCTCAAGCAGACACGCATGATCCTTCAGTTCGCTGATCGATCCGTCAAGCGGCCCCGAGGTCTGTTGGAAGACGTGGTAGTTAAGGTGCAGGAAATGAAATTCCCAGCTGACTTTGTAGTCCTTGATATGGACTCGCCTGCACCCCTGCTCCATACCCCTATCATCCTTGGCAGACCATTCCTTCGTACTTCAGGTGCCATGGTTGATTACGGGTCTGGGAAGATCACTTTCAGCTCGAACACCCAGCAAATCACGATCAACATGAACAAAGAGCAGAATGCCACAACTGATGAGAGCCAGGCGGTATCAGAAGCAGACTGTGATTTTATTGCATAGATCAGAGACTCAGATTTATCATTGGATGATTCATGGACCCGAGAAATCCTCACTCTTGAGGAGGACTTGGAAAGCGTAGTTAGCATATGCTCCGATGATTCTTGGGAGACAGATTCTCAGATGCAGGCGCATCTTCTTGAGAATTCACTCCAGACCGAACATGATCAGCGTAGCGCAGAACCGTTCGGTGCATCACCAGGATCTCAACAGGATGATGAGGATGGTAAGTATCGCAAGGAAATACATCCCACCACCAGCATGGTATCTGAAGTGACAGATAAAGTGGACAGGTCTAAACTAGAACTCAAGCCACTTCCGGCAGGCCTGAAGTATGCTTTCCTTGCGGGTGAAGAACAAATGTATCCGGTCATCATCAGCAGCAAGCTGAATCCGGATCAGGAATCTCGAGTTCTCGAGGTTCGTGAAAAGAACCGCAAGGCACTTGGTTGGAGTGTATCAGATCTCCGAGGGATAAATCCAGCCTTGTGTTCACACCATATCTATTTGGAAGAAGATGCCAAGCCATCCCGTGAATTTCAGAGAAGGCTGAATCCTAACCTTCGGGACGTCGTCATGAAGGAGATCACGAAATGGTGTGATGCAGGCTTCATCTATCCCATCTCCGATTCGAAATGGGTAAGCCCACTGCATGTAGTTCCCAAGAAATCAGGGCTTACCGTGGTTACAAATGACAAAGGAGAGGAAATTTCAACTCATGTACCAACATCCTGGCGGGTGTGTGTCGACTACCGCCGACTTAATGCAGCAACCAAGAAGGACCACTTTCCCTTGCCATTCATTGATCAGGTTTTGGAAAGATTAGCAGGCAAGGAGTTCTTCTGCTTTCTGGATGGGTATTCCGGGTACAACCAAGTGGCGATCGCCCCTGAAGACCAAGAGAAGACTACCTTCACTTGCCCGTTCGGCACCTATGCCTTCAAGAGAATGTCCTTTGGTTTGTGCAATGCACCTGCAACCTTCCAAAGATGCATGTTAGCAGTCTTCGCCGAGATGGTCGGTAGTTTTCTCGAAGTGTTCATGGACGATTTCTCTGTCTATGGTGATAGTTTTGATTCTTGTCTTCAACATCTAGACAGAGTACTTCAAACGTGCCAAGAAGTCAATTTAGTGCTCTCATGGGAAAAGAGCCATTTTATGGTCACTGAAGGTATTGTGCTGGGCCACGTCGTTTCCAAACGTGGCATGGAAGTCGATCCGGCGAAGGTGGATGTCATTTCAAATCTTCAGCCACCTCAAACCGTGAAGAATGTGAGGTCATTCCTAGGGCATGTGGGATTCTATAGGCGATTCATCAAGGATTTCAGCCGCATTGCCCGACCTCTGACAGAACTTTTATGCAAGGAAACAGAGTTCATTGTTGATCAGCCCGTTCTCCTTGCTTTCAATCAGTTGAAGGAGCTTATTACCCAGGCTCCAATCTTGCAGCCGCCCGACTGGACTCTTCCCTTTGAGATAATGACCGACGCGTCAGACTTTGCAGTCGGAGCTGTTCTTGGGCAGAGAAAAGACAGAGCGCCCTATGCCATTCACTATGCCAGCAGAACATTAGACGAAGCACAGAGAAATTTTACAGTGACAGAAAAAGAATTGCTGGCTGTGGTTTTCGCCTTAGAGAAGTTCAGATCCTATTTGTTGGGATCAAAAGTCACAATTTTTACAGACCACTCTGCTATCCGGTACTTACAGCAGAAGAAGGATGCCAAGTCAAGACTGATTCGTTGGATCCTTCTCCTCCAGGAATTCGATTTGGAAATAAAGGACAAGCCTGGAGTTCAGAATGTGGTAGCAGATCATCTCTCCAGAATAGAGCAGAATGAACCTCCTCTGAGCAATGCACCTATCACAGAAACCTTCCCTGACGAAGCCATCTTAGCCGTGGATTCTCTTCCTTGGTATGCTGATATAGTCAATTACCTCGCCTCTGGGGTAATGCCTTCGGATTGGACGAAGAACCAAAAGAACAAATTCATGTCGACCATCCGCTTTTACCAATGGGAAGATCCTCTTTTATTCAGAGAAGGAGCAGATTGTATCTGGCGCATGTGCATCCCTCAGACGGAGCAATCAAGTGTCCTCGAGCATTGTCACTCGCTCGAATCTGATGGACATCACTCTGGAGATCATACGGCAGCAAAAGTTCTTCAGTGTGGCTTCTGGTGGCCCACTTTATTCAAGGATGCAGCGGAATTTGTCAAACGATGTATTGACTGTCAGAGACTGAAAGGAACACTTACTGCCAAAGATTCAATGCCCTTGAAAATCATTTAGATAGCAGATGTTTTCGATGCATGGGGCATTGACTTCATGGGACCTTTCCCTAACAGCCAAGGATTTGAGCACATCCTTCTTGCTGTCGACTACGTGAGTCGTTGTGTTGAAGCTATCCCCGCTCGAGCCGCTGACAGCTGAACAGTATGCCAGTTTCTGAAGAAGAACATCATTTCGCGGTTCGGGATACCGAAAATCCTCATCTCAGACGGGGGTAGCCACTTCATTAACAAAGAGGTCAAGAAGTTAACGAAGGAGTACGGCATCGACCATCGTGTCGCATCTCCTTATCATCCTCAGACCAATGGCATGGCGGAGCTATCAAACAGAGAAATCAAGACTATACTGCAGAAACTTGTTAGGCCAAACAGAAAGGACTGGTCTCAACTCTTGGACTCGGTCCTATGGGCTTACCAAACAGCCTACAAGTCTCCCTTGGGCATGTCGCCCTATCGTCTTGTATATGGAAAGCCGTGCCATCTGCCCGTGGAATTAATTCACAAGTCTTTATGGGCAATCAACAGTTGTAATCTGGACTCACGCAGAAGTGGTCAGAAGAGAAAAGGATGATCTGAACAGGCTCTTGGAATTCCGGGACTATGCATACGATAACACCTTGATGTACAAGGAGAAGGTGAAACGCTGGCACGACCGACACATCAGACGAAAGACCTTTGACGTTGGACAGAAAGTGTGGCTATTTGATGCAAAGTCGCGGATATTCCCAGGCAAATTAAAGAGTAAGTGGACAGGGCCATTTCGAGTTTGTGAAGTGCGTGACAATGGAAGCATTGCTATATCAGAACTGTCTCCTGACGCACAGCCATTCGTCGTTAACGGTCAACTCCTGAAGCCATACCTCGGAATCAGACACATTCATGGCCATTGTTGACTCCGTTCAGCTCATGCACCATGATGACATCTCCTCAGCACCTGTGGCATCGAAAGATTCAGACTATGCAATCCAACAACTGTTTATCTGATTTTCTTCTTTTCTTCTTTTCCTTTTCTATTTTCTCTTTGTATCTAAAAGGTGCCGCCCTTGTAGACAGTTTTCTATACTTAGGACATACTTGGTAAGTATAGGGGGGATGTGCACCCAGAGTTTTTCATTTCTTTCCGATCCTCTCCATTGTCTCCTCTTCTTGTCTATACTTAGGAGTATCTTACCCTAAGTATAGGGGGAGACAATCTGAGTACGATCTGTGTATTCCCACCCTTGACCCTCCCTGCTTTTTGTACAGCCTGCTATACTTAGGATTACTTGATCCTAAATATAGGGGGGGACGGTCAACTTCTCATTCATTCATTTCATTCATATATATTCTTTAGACTTGTCTATACTCAGTACGAGTTATGTCTCTGCTTTCTCTTCGATCTATGAGGACATAGCTCAAGCTAAGTATAGGGGGGTCATATATACCATGTATATACTATAAGCCATAACTCATACTGAAAAATAAAACACCAATGCAATCTAAAAAGCAATAAGTAACTTTATAATAATAAAAAGATGATTGTGAGCTCCTCAGGCTCTTTGTACTTATACTGATTAGTAAGTCAGGAAAAAGGTTTTGCAAAAAGTGTTCTTTGAAAAATCTTGTGAAAATTGTTTGAAAATAATGTGTACAAGTATTCAACCTGTGAAAAATCAGTTTTGTGTGTAAAATTTATTTCCTTTGCGTGAAATCAAAATGTGTGAAAGTCAGTGTGCAAATGATTGTAAAAATTTGATTGTCAAATTTGTTTTGAAAAACCTATCTATGATGTGTAAAACCTTCGTAAAATCATTTTCAAATACGTGTACATGTTTGCAAAATTATTTTGGACTAGAGCTTTCAAAACTCTTGTGAAAAAATGATTCTTGAATAAGTCTGAGGAGTCTACACAAAAATCTCTCATTTGTAAATAAGGAATAATCACAAATAAAACTGATAAAAACCTTACTATATAACAAATACAATTCTTCTTCTTTTGTATATATACTGATTAATAAATCAGATACCTATACAGTATGATTTGAAAAATAGTGTGACCAGTTTGGAAAAATTTGATGTGAAATGATTTCAACCTGTGTGAAACTGTTTTTGATTGAAAAACTTTTTCTTCGTGTGAAAGAAAGGATTTGAAAAACCTATGTGCAAATATTTTGAAAAAAGCTTGTCAAAACTATTGTGAAAATTGTATATATATATAGTGTGAAAAATCTTTGCAAAAATAGTTTTCAAATGTGCGTAAATGATTGCAAAAATTATCGTGTACAATAGTTTGCAAAATTATTTTCAAAACTAGACCTAAAAAAAATAATAAGATCACTATTACAAAAACTTGTAAGTCCTAGATAAGACACATACATTTCTTTCTGTACAATTCTAAATAAACTACTTCACTCACACCTGTAAAGTTTTCATAAATTCATACATTTTGTAAATAAAGCGGTACGCCCGTGTAAATAATTTTATATACCTTTCTGTATGTGTAAAGTTCTTATTTTGAAAAAACTTCTTTGTGTAAAGTATTCTTTGATTCTTTTAAATTCTTTGTGAAAAAATTGCATCATTCATTGTGCATAGCATAAGCATACCATTCATATTCTTTTTGAGTGAGCTTGATGATTGAATCAGTCTAATAAAGTCTCAAATTGGAACTCGGTTAGACCTTACCGCACCTAACTGCACTGGAACCTTACGGGAACTAGGTTTAAGGTACTTCAGGTCTATGCAGACTTAATTTCTTTGAGAAATCAGGGCTGGGTTCAAGTCACCTCAGTGGACTAACTAGAACTTTTCGAGACACACGTACGACTCTTGCCGACCGTGACCTAACTTGGACACTTGCACCTTTCACTTGGCTCAACTCAGTTGGAGTGGTGAGGGGGTTGGATTTGCCAGTCTGAGACGCACACGGGTGGAAACATTCGTCCTCGTCTAGGGAGGGAAGTGCACCCCAACCTGGTCCAATAGCCATGAGGTCTAAAGACAGGAGATTGTGGGTTGCAATAAAGCTTCAAAAGAGGGATAGTCTACTGGCTCAAGAGGAAAAACTCCTTATGTAAATGCTGCTGTGAATAGTAAAAAAAATGGTCAGGCCTGTACAAAAATAAAAATGCCTGCAAAGTATGTACAAAGTCAATAAGCAAGCTTGAGTTCCAAAGACAAATATGTGAGCCTGCAGCTGAATGACTTGACTACACTGGTCTTGCATCCCAGGATAGGTAGCTACACTGGCTACCGTCCATTCTTCTCTTCACCCCCTCCTCTTGAGCTGGTTGCCACTTGAACTTAGAAGGGAATACCCTGCTCCTCGAGGAAAGAGCTGTTGGACTGGGGAATCATTGGGTTGTCATTCTGGAGAAGTCAGTTCCTTTGTCATTTCAGTTGGGGAGAGCCACCATCACTTACACTGTACAAGTCAGCTTCATAGTTATAAGGGTTTGCGTATGATGTAGACTGGTTCTGACCAGGCTATGGAGGTGGGTTGAACCGAGTTCTGTGACTATCGAAGGCTGTTGTATTTTAGAGCTGGTTCTCGACTAGGTTCCACACACATCTACACCCGAGGTCTGACAGGAGCTCCAAATTTAGATTTTGTAAAGACATGCATTGCACTGAAAGCACCCCTATTCACTCTATCCTTCTTTAATTCTCCTTTTTCTTTTCTTTATCTTTTTGTACTCATTGCATAAGTGTTTGCTAGGGACTAGCAAAGGCAAGTATAGGGGGGTGATGAATCTCCATTTCATCACCTTTATTCTATCATTTTGGCCTAAAAAACCCCAGCAAATGCATGTAAATAGCATCAAATTGTACATAATAGCATTCATGATTCATTGTATTAATTATACATTAAATACTGTGTTTAATGTCAAAATTATAGAATAAAGAAAAGAAAAGAAAAAGGAATAAAATATTGAAGATATTTTATGACCCAAACCCCGAGACCAAGGCCAGCATGGTATTGGTCGACTAGGAATAAAGTAGGGGGAGATAAGGGCCAGTGTACAATAAATACCCCATTTATTTATTCATTTATTTATGCATTTTTTAACACCTATTTTGTACATAATTATTTATTCATCAAATAAAGAAACTTTGTTCATGAAAGTTGTAGATAATAATGTAAATAAAATTATAAAATTGAGTTTTTCTAAAATTAATACTCAGTGTACATTTTATACACAAAATAGAAATCAATAAATCTCAACTTCACAGACCCATATCTTGCAAATAAAAACTCCAAATCAACCAAACTCACCTTTAATTGTATATAGCATTCCAAGAACTGTTTAATAAAATTGGTTTCATAATTTTAGGAGCTCATATGCAAAAATTAGGTTTTTGGCCCTCCTTGTACATAATACCTGAATAAATTATTACATTTATTCATTATTCATTATTGCAACAAATTTATAATTTTAGAATTTTGTAAACAATGCATATAAGGCATACACATATTAAAAATAAAAGAAAACCAAAAAGACTTTGTAAAATAAAATAAGTCTACAAAATTCATAGACAAAATACCTATACTATATATCTTTATATAAATAAAAAGGATTTTATTCCTTGGTTCTTTTATTCTTTTACATTTTTTTAATAATGTATACATTATACATAACTCATTAAAAATGTAAATCCAAAATAAAAAATCAATAAAACACACTAAATAAATTAAGTATACAAAATACATAGGTAAAATACCTATAAGTATACTTACATATGCATATACCTATTTATTTAAAAATGAAAATAAACTCCTAAAAATTAAATAAAAATACCTTTATACTCACAAAAATAAATTATAAATTTATAAAATAAGCCAATAAAATAATAAAAGAAAATAAACAAATTAAAAATAAAATATACAAAAATACATGTAAATACATACATATACACATTATCAAATTAAAACCATAATAAAACACTTCGAAAAATTCAATAAAAATCACAATTAAATACTACATGAAAAAATACATATTTTTTATGTTTTGAGAAAATTCGAATAAAATCATTTACTATGGTAAATAAATCAATTTAGGCTAAAATTTTCTGTTTTGTCCTTTAGAGGCTGACGTGGACCAATGAGGCGCCGGCCTTCGTTGACCCCCTGGTCAACTGTCCCATCCCTGCTCTGGTGCTTCTGAACTGTCAACTCCCCCGATTTCCTCCATTTTTTGCAGCCATCTCGTCCATTGTTCAAGCTCGCTTCCTTCACAAGAATTGCTCTCTGATTATCCATAATGCCCGCCAATAACTTGGATCGATCAGATGCTCATTGGATTAATCAATAATCGTCGGTCAATAAGGCTACTCGCCAATGTCTATAAATAAGTAGCTCCGCCTCCTTCCTCGAATTTGGCCAATTTCATTCCAACCTAAAGCCTTGATCTTGTTCCTGGATCGTTCCTCGTGACAGGGGGAGTGCTCCAGCACCTTGACTCGGCCGGAGGAAGGAGAATTTTGACGCGGCGGAACTCCGGCGTCCGCCCTGCTCCCTGGTGGCCCTCAGGTATAAGAGTTGTCCTTTTATGCGTTTTAGTTAGGTTTTAATGCTAGATTTTAATTCCAGTTGTTAGATTAGGTTTTAGTTAATCCCTGTAGCGTAAAAATCCAAATTCGAAGTTCGCTGGAGCTCCGCTCCGGCGACTTCTTCACCGTGAAACCAATTGTTTCCGACCGCCACGAGCACCCCATCTCGATCCCCATCGCTTTCTCCATCGTTCCATCACCTTTGACCAATCCAGGACCCCTGGTCTTGGCGAATCGGGGCTCCACCTCCGCCGTTCGTCGAAGCCCCTCCGCCCCACTCCATTTTGCGGCGAAGCTTCAAAACCCCGGGTCGAGGAAGTAGCCCTCTCACCCCCGGTTCTTCCTATGCAGGTCAAACGAAAGAAGAGCCCCATCTGGGCTCGAATCGAACCAGGAAGAGGTTCCTGGAGGTCCCCTACTTCTCCGACCTCGTCCGAGCAACTCGTACCTCCAGGAGCCAAGATAGGACCTTCAGGAGACGCGGAAGGTCGCCAGCTATGAGCAGAGCGTGTCAGAGGCGAGGAAGGTGCCCGGAGGAGCCCGAGATGCTCGATCGAAGCTCGCTGAGGGCGAGCTTCTTCCCTATTCTTCCAGGCATCTTCAGGACCGTCAGATCAAAGGAGTCAGCCCAGATTGAACCAGAGCCGTCAGATGAAGCGCCGCATCGACCGTCCGATCAGCGAGGCTAATCTAATCTCCGCCGTCATCTGCGAATCATCATCGGCCGACAGGAGCACGACGCATGGCAAGTGGAAGCGGTCCAACCGTCGGATCGCACGCTTATTAGGGGTAAATTTCACATCTAGCCCCCCGCCTTTTGTATTTATAGTTTAATCCCAAAAATAAAAAGTCACGTTGTAAATAACTTGTAAAATTTGCAGAACACCCCCTGATGTTTGTGTATTTACTTTTTAGTCCCTCTGCGCCTCACGTGCAGCACCCACGTGAGGCGCGTGATATTTGCATTTAAACCCCGCCGGGTTTTTGTATTTGTAAAATGGTCCTGAAAATAAAAGTTAACGTTCATTTTTATTGTGATTTTTGCATGTATGCCCATGTCAATTATTTTATTTGCAAAAACACCTCTGCTAGGCCATTTATTTTTGAATGCTTTGTCTATTTATTTTGTGCTTCATATTTCTTCGAAAAATTTTGCAAAAATAGACATAAGCTCCTGTTAGTGTACCCTTGCACGTTATATTTTTAGTTTTTAATTTTATTGCATCTTTGCATTTATTAAAAATCAAAAACATGCATTATATTTACTGTCTAGCTTATAAAATACCAAAAAAATATGAAAAGGCCTCGAAAAATTCCAAAAAAATTAGTTATGGTGTATTTTAACCCATTTCAGTGTCAGTCCAAAAATCCCTAAAAAAACTCAAAAGGAAAACCTTAAAAATTGAAAAATACACAAAAACTTCAAAAAAATATATAAAATTAAAGAAAAACCAGAAAAATGTGAGCTCAGTTCCTATTTATGATATATTATATTATCCTTATTAGAAAAATAGTGAGGAAAATTTTTGAGGTTGTTTGCTATTTCTAATTCTTATTTTTCTTACAGCCAGACCCTATTCCACTGTTTGCTCTTATTTTGCTATTTAAAAATACTAAAAATATTTCGAAAAATGCCCAAAAATCACAAAAACAGTAAAAAATCACGAAAATCCCAAAAAGACTTTATTCCTGAATTTTTGACTATTTTTGGGTATTTTTATAAATATTATAGTACCCCTTTATGTATATATTTATATTCCCTAAAAAAAGAATATATATATGTCTATATCTAACTACTTATATGTATTTATATATCTATTTATTAACCCTAAAATATATAATATATATATATTATTATACTTATATATATATATATTGTATGCATTATAAGCTATATACTCACCCTCTATGGGTATATATATAATTATATATTTGTATTATATATATAACCTAGTTATACTATAAAAAAGTATATAATAAATAAAAATAAAAAAATAAATAAAATAAGACACAAAAAAATTATAAAATTCAAAACCCACAAAAATAGGCTTCACACATGGATGACTCTGTGATAAATGCACATTGTAGGCTATTGCATTTTGTATTGCTCTCTGTGGTTCGACCTCTACATGCTTGTTCCCTATACATTTTATGGTAGAGTAATAAAGATTAATTCACATTTCTTTTGAGCTTAATTTTTTTATTCTTTTATTGTGGGTTAATTGCGGATTAACACCGGTCTTCTATGAGTGGTCGCCTCAGCGACAACATTTTTATATCATGGTGACCCTCGTGGAAAACAACTGTTATCAACCAACCAGGAAAAAGATAAACAAAAATGAATTATAAAATTGATTATAATTAATCTATGAATTAATTAAATTTTGATTATAAAAAATTCTTATTATTTTATGTTGTATTTAATTTATATTTTTATTTATTTTAATGAGTTTATTTATTATGAGTTAATATTTACATGTTTATTTATCAGTATATTTACCTATATAGTATGTATTTAATTTTTATTTTGTATTTTAGATTATATTATTTTATATACATATTTTATATATTTATAACTTATTGAAATATACATAAATATATTTTTATGATAATTTTCTTAATTAATATGTACACTTAAATAAATAGAAGTATTAATTATATATGTATATGCATAGGTAATTCATATATATATTTTACTATATTTATTTATTTTGGCATATTTTTTATAGCTTTATTTTAATTTAATTATGTAAATAAGTTATAGCTAATATTTACAAAATTATAAAATTATAAAAATACGAAGAAGAATAATAAAATGAATATTTTATTCAAGTATATAAGACAATAGGAGTCCAAAACCTAACTTTTGCATCTTATCTCCAAATTGAATGAGACCACCTTCATTAAATAACTAATAAAAAATTATAAATAATTAAATATGATTTTGATGAGTTTTGAGTCCATAAGGAGAAGATATGGGTTTGTTAAGTTTGCGCTTTGGTTTATTCTGAGTATAGAATGTACAATTTGCATTATTTTTGTGTAAAATAAATTTTTTTGTACATTTTTATCTACGAGTTTCATGCACAAAGTTTATCGAATTGAGATGTAAAAATAATTAAATAAAATGGGTCTCAAGAATGGATTATTTGCCAAAATAAATAGGAATTTTTATTATCTTTGGCCCTTATCTCCCCCTACTTTATTCCTTGTCAACCCAGTCAACATGGTGCTTAGGTCTCAGGTTTTAGGGTCATAAAATACCTTTAGCATTTTATTTCCTTTTCTTTTCTTCTTTTATTATTTTATTTTGACATTAATTACATTATTTTATATAGTATTTATACAATAAATAGTGAATGCTATTTTGTACAAATTAATGCCATTTACCTACATTTAACTTGGGATTAAAGGCCAAAATGAAAGAATAAAGGTGATGAAATGGGGATTCATCACCCTCGTATACTTGCCTTTGCTAGTCCCTAACAAACACTTATGCCTATAAGTGCAGAAAAGAAAAAGAAGGAGAAAGAAATAAAGTGGATTAATTTAACTCTTAAACTTGTCTTCACAAAATCAAAGATTAGAGCTCAATCGGACCCTTAGCCTTTAGGTTTGGTCGGAACCTTATCGAGAAACGAATTTGAAACACAACAACCCTTAATTTCCACAAGACTCTGCCCAAGTATCCTCAAAAACCATGTCAGAACAAGTCGATTCATATGCAGCCGCTTATGACTATTAGTCTATCTTGTACAATGTCAATGATATGTAGCTCCTCTCGGCTGAAGCGGTGAAAGTCAATCTTCTCCAACATGGTGAGCCTATTCCCCAATCAATCAACTCTTTCCTCGAGAAGTGGGATATTCCCTTCTAAATTCAAGTATAACCAGCTCAAGAAGAGGGGGTGGAGAGAAGAATGGGCGGTAGCCAGTGTAGATAGCTATCCTAGGATGCTTGACCAGTGTAGCTAAGTCATCCAGCTGCATACGTATGTACTCCGACATGAATTGATTTTTCTTTTACTTTTGCCCGTCTTTTCTTTTTGGAGTTTTTGATTTTTTTTCATTTTTTGAATACTATATACAATGAAATTTACATAAGGACTTTTCCTCTTCAGCCAGTAGACTATTCCTCTTTTGAAGAATTAACGTCCAATCAAGCTCCAATCTTCGAATTTTATCTAGACAAGTTCAATCATCATTATCAATCTGAAAAATACAAATGCTATGCACAGTGCAAGAAAAATATTTTGTAATGTGATTTTCTGATTTTGAACTTTTTATGGATTTTTGAAAAGTTTTGTAATTTTTTATGCAAATTTTTGAAAAGATCTTGCAAATGTTTTTGGAATTTTTATTATTGCAAAACTTTTAGGGATTTTTCAAAAATAAAATATTTTTGGCAAATAATTATGTGCAGATATTTACATGAGAGTGCATCTTATTATTTAGAAGTCTTGAAATCTTAGAAGCGGAAATTGAATCGATAAAACAAGACAGATAAACATGAAGAACAATGATTTAATGTGGAACCCTACTCCCTAAGGAGTATGACGAAGCCACAAGAGAAGCCCTCAAAGGGGCAGATATTCTATTAGAATTCTCAATGAGTACATGGGTGATGGGCTCTTTATATAGCCCCTCAAACAGACCGGAATCCCACCGCTCATCCATGTGGGACTAAACATGAGTGGGATAATTGGATCTTGGTGAGATCCAATTACCCACCTATTACATTCTCCAACACTCCCCCTCAAGCTGGAGCTGAAAAAGCTACAGCTTGCAACAAAAAAGTATACAACACATTTTTACACGATACATCACAAGAAGAACACATGTCCGCTGCTGGTAGAAGACCTCACACGAGGACGAGTCTGCAACTTTCAGGTCATCAGAACGTATCTCTACCATGCCTATAGAGTCACGCGATATCAGGTCACCGGAACGTATCTCTGTCATGCCTAGAGAAGAATCGCTGCAGAAGAAGTCCAGCGCGGAGTACTGATTGGGTCGTAAAAGAAGAAGTATACATTCTGACAAACAATTCAATGCTCGGTGAAGATGGATGATCAAAAAATATGTAGTGTCAGTCTGTCAGTCGTGAATATGAAGAAGACGTCCAGAAGAATCATCTCCGACTCCCCCTTTCTCTCGTACTTGATAGAATAAAGAATGTGCATGATCAGGTTGGGAGAAACAAATTATGCAATTTTTTAGCTTCCTTTTCTCTCTCTCTCTCTCTCTCTCGCTTTTTTTACACAATTCAATTTTTTTCTTGTATGGCTTCTTTTTTTGTACTAGCCTTTTTTCTAAACCATTCGTTTTTTTTACTTTCATCTCTCTCTATTTTTTATAGTTGTATTGACCATTTTTTTCCGTTTTTCATTTTTTTACGACCCAACTTTGGCCTAAATTCCATGCTTGTCCTATTTTTTCCGAACATGGCCCAAAGAAGTCTTAGCCCAATTGGGATTTACAAAACATAGCAGACATCTCTTCCCCTTTCTTTCTCCCCCACCTTTTTTCATTTCGACCCATACACCTGGGCTCATAGATACTCTTTCCCTCTTTTTTCCCTCAAAATACACAGCCCAACTAGGCCAATCTACAACAACTTTTTTAAAATAAACTCGTAGCACGTTTTTAGGGTTCCCAATAGGTTCCCCTATTCTCGAGAGAGCACCGCTCGATGGAGCTTGGCAAGTTCGCGGCTTTGCGTGAGGAGCATCGCAGCCCGTGCATGGGGGAAGGAGCATGTGGGAAGAAGGGTGCCGCTTGGAGCAGCACCCTAATGGCACGACTAGAGGAGGGTGCACCGCCCCTGATGGGAGATCTCGAGATGCGACCAATCTAGAGAAGAACTAGCGTTGCTACGATGTGGCCTGTAACTAGAAGATGGTGGTGAGGTAGAGCCGCCAAGATCCCATCACGAAGATGGTGGTCATGGTTCCTCCCTGAAAGAGCTCACGAACTGGTCAGAGGGCACAAGGGTTAAGGCTTCTGGGTGGCTCCACCTGCGGCTGTGTGGTGCTTCTTGGAAGGGGACCCCCGCCTGGAGGAGCGTCAAGGGCCTACGTCGCTAGGGGACCCATCACCAAAGAAGTTTGCACATGGAGCATGAGAAAGAGATGGAGGAAGGCGGTGGACTTGTTGCCGCCACTTGGACTACTACTCAAGGGGAGGGGAATGCTGCCTGCATCTTTGAACAGAGAAGGAAGGAGCCCCGCTGGAGTCTTTGAACCAGAGGTCCCCGATAGGGGCCATCGCCTGGAAGTGGCGAGTTATGGTGGTTTTAGATATGCGTCGCGGCTCATCGATGCAGTCAGAGGGTTAGTCGAAGATAAGGTCCAAGAGATTGGTGCAGGAGCGAGATGAAGATAAATTCTGTAAGGATTAGAATTGCAGGAATTCTGCAAGATTCTTGAACCCGACAACAGTGATATTCAGACTTTGCATAAGAATTGGAAACCCTAGATCTTTGAACTTGAATCTCAAACAATCATGAATATAAATATAAACATAAATCTTCAAGAATCAAATACTGGAACTGAAACTGCTCTGAATTTAACAAATAGATGTTCAAGAAATGAGCCCTAGAATCGACTGCTCTGATACCATGTTGAAATCTAAGAATGCGGAAGCGAATCGATAAGCATAGAAAGAAATATGAAGAAGTTAAACATTGACACATGGATTTACTTGGAACCCTACTCCCCAAGGAGCGAGATGAAACCACGGGAGAAGCCCTCAAAGGAGGAGATATTCTATTGGAATTCTCAATGAGTACATGGGGTGAGGGGCTCTTTATATAGCCCCTCAGACAGACCGGAGTCCCACCGCTCATCCGTGTGGGATTAAACATGAGTGGGGTAATTGGATCGTGGTGAAATACAATTACCCACCTATTACATTCTCTAACAACAAGAATTTTGGATGAGAAATTTACAATATTTATAGATTTATGTATAGAATTTGTAAAGATTTATTTGCTTGAAATATATATATTCTCAAAATATTTTAAAAATATTTTTGCAAGAATTTTGAAAATTTAATTTTGCAAATTAATTTGACAAATAATTTTTTCAACATTTACAAAATTTGAAAATCATTTTCTAAGATTTTTTAAACAATATATATATTCCAAAATATTTTTGCAATCATTTTCCAAATCATTTGCAAATAGATTTTCAAAATAATCTATTCAAATAAAGAAAAGAAATTTTTACAAACAAAATATTTATACAAAGGTTGAAAACATTTTACAAAACATTTTCCAAATAGTTTTCAAAATATTTTTCAAAAAGATTTTCCAATCATTTTTCAAACATTTTACAAAACATTTTTAGCATGATTTATTAATCAATATATACAAAGAATTGAATGTGTGTGTAATAATATTTTATTAATTAGCCATATTATTTAAAATATGAAAGTACGAGTAATGGCTAAAGTATATACAACATATATATGAGTCTCCTATACTTAGCTTGAGCTATGTCCTCATAGATTAGAGAGAAAAAGAGGACATAACTCATATTGAGTATAGTTGAGCCTATACTGCAATGGCTGAAGAATAGTGAACTAATGAAGAACGAGAAGTCAACCATCCCTCCTATACTTAGGAGGAAATACTCCTAAGTATAACATGTTGTATCTACATGTAGGGAGGGTTGAGGTGGGAATGAACATATCACAACTCACTCTATCTCCCCCTATACTTAAGGTAAGATATCTTTGAAGATAGATAGAAATATAAACATGAGAGGAGACAGTTGAGGGGATCAAGAAAAAGGAACAGATAAAAAGAAAGAACAAATATGTTGAGTGAATGTACGCACCACTCCCCCTATGTAAAAGGAGCCCTAAGTATAGGAAACAACATAAGTGATAAAACAGAATGAAGAACGAACACTCAGCTCATCTACCCCCATATACTTAGGACAAAGTACATCTTAATAAAGAAAAACACATATTATGGGGTCGATGAGCGATATGGAAGATGGGCGGAAGAAAACTAAAGCAGACATACAAAGTAGAGGCTATACAGAGATCAAGAAGATAGAAAGCATACCTTCATGCAAGATCGTTGAGGAATGGATCTAACAAGGTGTAAGTCAATATCGTGGTCCTCATCTGACTCAAACTGATCAGGAAAGATCCTCAGCAGTCTCAAAGCAAAAAGGCATGAACTGGTCGTTGGAAATAGTGTGGTCTTCTTCGACATGGGGAGTCTTAGCTAGGTCAAAACAAAAAGGCACGAACTCATTTATGGAAGTAGTCAGGCCAAGTCTGGCATGCGAAATATCTACTAAGTTTACCCTCCGCACTAAGATGTCTATTGTGTAAATGTTGCGGATGTCATCAATGGATGGACACACATCGAAAGGGGGAACTCCGAGGTCTATGATTTCTGAGTTTTTCTCACCAAAGAAAAATCCTCAGGTCTCAAAATCATCCATGATAAAGCAAACCTCTCTGATATCAGGATCAAGGTCATAGTCCTTGGGGTCGGCTAACACAGGTACACTCTTGTCAGATGCGGGTCTCTGATCTGTGCTAAGTGTAGTGATCAAGACAACGCTCCCATCAACAGAACGAAAGCGAATCTCTCTGGATCCATAATCAATAACGACTCTCACAGAGGAGAGAAAAGGTCATCCCAGGATGATTGGAGGAGCTCCATAGGGGTGGAGGTCTCCGTGGGAAATACAACAAAATCAATTGTAAAGCTCGTGCCCTTGATCTGAATGAAAGAGTTCTCTAGAATAGCTCTCATCCTCTTTATTGATCCATCTATAAACTGACAAATCATCTTGATCTTCTTGAGAGGCCCAAGATGAAGAGATTGTACCAACGAGAAGGGTATTATATTAATCGAAGCATCCCGTCAAGGAGAGTATGATCACATGAATAGTCAGAAATGGTACATCTCACTAGAGGTGTAACAATTTTCCCTTTTCTAATATGTGGACGGGGGGGGGGGGGGGGGGGGGTGATGGCATGGGCAGTTGTCTTGGTGAGAAGGTGTCGCTCGGATATGCTTTGTCGATTTCTTTTCTTGGGTGAAGGTACAGATAATTGATACACGACCTTTTGAAGTGGGGTCTCAATAATATCATGAATATCTGCCACTACTTCAGGATTCGTCAACATTTTTTAAGATTTTCTATCCCTTCCATACAAGGGAAGATATTGGAATCTACATCTACGCAAGGATGACAAAGATCAATCTGTACATTATCATCCTTGGGGGAAAAGGTGGGGACTATGGCGGAAGTTTGTGTGGTCAAAGGATCTAGCATGGGTACCCTCTCCTCACAAATGGACTCACCTAGTTATCTCCTAGAATCTTTTTGTATTTTTAAAATTTTCTCTCTTTTTATATTTTGGGTAATTACAAGCTCTCATGGGTGTCCTCTAGTGAATCCATGAATCCAGAAGGTGAGACAGTAGTGTGGTTCTTATTTAGGCTAGTGATGTCATCTATCATCTAATTCATTTTCTCTACTAACGGGGTCATGTACTCAAGAGTGGTATCCATAAGAGGCGAATCCAACAACTCAGTCTCGGGTGGGTGAGATGGTGGGCTATATGATGGTGGTGGTGAAGGGTAAAAATCAAAATCCGATGCCTGAAAGTGTGTATGAGACGGATATGTAAAGAAAAATTAGAAGCAAGGTCCTCCTGATACAATGGAGGTGGACCAACTAGAAAGGAAGAAGGATCCGTGAAGTTCAGATAAAAACTCCAATCAGCCATCTCCGAAATAAAAGATGGGTATCGTGAAAGCACGAAGGTCAAGTCAAGATATGCAAGAAAAATACACAAATGCGCAGAGAAGGAGAAGATCGAGTATGGACACAAACAAACACAAATATAAACAAACAAACCCCTCAATTCACCAACTCAACACAATGATGACTGTGAAAGTTCGGTCTTTTTATCTTGTCAAATTTTAGAGTTAGGTGGATTTCAAAAAATTGTACAAGTACATAGGAAGGCTTTGGATTGGGGCACTAATCCTTAGTGTGTACGTGCCAAGTATAAAATGTTGAATACAATGAGGGGGTTACTCTCCTCAATTCAAGGATTTTTCTTTTTGATTTTAGGGTTGAGTAGAGTTAGCAGTCCCAATTTTATTGGTTATCACTTTTTTGGTTTTTTAAAAAAATGCATCAATCTTAATGAGGTATCAATTCCTTTAGTATCCTAAGTGGTCAAATCAGACGGAGAGAGTCAAAAAAGCAATGCAAGCATAAATCAATGATGTATGCTGAGATGGAGATGCTCACCTTGCCTCCAGCTCTCTTCGTGTAGGATGCTAAACAAAATTGAAGCCTGCTCTATATGCAATGCAAGCCGATGAAAGCATCCTATCATGAATAACGAAAGCTAACTATATAGAAAAGAAACCAAAGGTCCTTTCTTGGAAAATCCTCGGTACCCACAACAGTGGGTCCTATAAGCGTCGTATGGAGTTTCTCGCAACACCCGATTTCGAATCCAAATATTTAATTTAACTAGATCCAAGCGCAAACTATAGGTACATGCAATTTAGTTAGGGATTTGGACCTTAATCTTTCGAGCAAGCAAGTCCTACACTAGGGCTCAATCACACAAATCAAATAAAAGAAAGGCGAAAAACTCAAAACTCATGAAAAAAAGAAAAGTGAGGAAAATTCAACAAAACATGACGCCCCCAGGTGAACAATCACCCGGGCACTGGACATCGTGAAGTGAAGTGTTCAATTTCAAAAATTATTACAAAATAATTTACAAAAATTAAAGAAAAACACTCTCTCACAAAATGAAACAAAAATGCTCAAAGAGATCGCTCTTGCTCTTGCTCCCTCTACCTCTCTCTCCTGCTTGCTCCTAGTTAGCTCGGGTGTATCAACTTCCTAAGAAGTCAGCGTTGCCGTCCAATACCTCATAAGAAAAGTCAACAAAGAAAGAGGTGGTCAGAACAATCAAATAAATATAAAAAATAAATAGTTGAAAAGAGAAAAAATGAGCAGTGGAATATACAAAATAAATGATATACTTTATTGCTCCCCGACAACGGCATCATTTGTCGAATAGGTTTTTGTCGGGTCTGATGTTCTACACAAGGCAAGAACACCATCGCTGAGGCGACTGAACAAGAATCACAGATTTAACAACAATTACCCTATGAATATGTATTGCAATGCAAAACAAAAGCGAAGTTAAAATTTATTTTATTTAACTCGATAAATTGTGTGTATAGGTGCAAGTATGTAGAGGGTCGAACACATGGAGCAATACGCGATAGAACTAATTATTATTTACAGATAAATAATGAATAAATAATTAATGAACTAATTAATGTTTTTGTGGGTTTTTAACAAAAAAAATTTATGATTATATATTTATATATTTTTAAAATTTTTAAAATTTTTATTATTTTTATATTTTTTTGATTTTTTACTTTCTTTTATTTTTAATAAGATAATATAAAGTATAAATATAATTATGTATATATAATATAGGGTCATATTATTATAAATACGACTACAAAATGAAATTTGCATAATAAAATACTTTAATTCTTTTTATATATTTTTAATATTTTTGTTATTTTTCAGGTATTTTGCTAATTTTTAAGTATGTTTAAAGTCCAGAATATACAAAATCAAGGATTTTTAATTAGACTGAATTGTTTCAGAATTTAAAAATAACTAAAAGCCTTTAAATTTTTCGAAATATTTTTAATAGAGAATATATAATATAAAAATAATTCAGAGACAAAAGTAATAATTTCTATTTTTAAAAAATTTTTAATTGTTTTTATAAGGATTTTAGAGATTTTTAGATTCTTAGTGATGTTTTTTCTATTTTTAGGGAATTTTGGTGTGGAGATACAAAATGCAATAATAAAAGAAATACGATTTTTTTAAAATTTAAGTACAATTTTATATTTTTTTGGATTTTTAAAGAAAATAGAAAATAAAATATGCTATTTTAATTTTTAATAAATAGAAAAATACCTAAAATGCAAACTAATTACATAATATGGAAGAGCATGCAAAAATACACAAAATCTTATTTTTTTCATAATTTTTGGATATTTTTAGAAAATAAAAATCAAACATAAAAATTAATTGAACTAGCAAGGTTTTTTTGCAATTAAAATAAAAGTTAGGGACTACAATGCAAAATCCCCAAAAGTTTACAACTAATATTCAAATTTTAAATACTAAATGACAAATAAAAAAACACATGGATTTCTACGCAAAATGCTCAATTCACGTGGGGGGCATGCGAGATGAGCTTACAAGGACATAAGTGAAGTATGCCAAAAGTACGAGAGTTCCTTTGCAAATATCGCACAAAATATATATGATTTTAAATATTTACAGAACAAAATTAAAATATAATAAAAGGATGGGGGTATCAGTGAAATTTACCCCCACATGCGCCTAATCCAACGGCAAGGGGGTTTACTTATCGACATGTCTGGATCTGGATGGTTGGTACCGGTTCATTGGTCGGCAACGTTGATTAGTTCGTGTGAAGCATCTGACGGTCACTACAAGGGGCATGAAGAACTCTGCCTGGGAGGACTTCAACTGGATGTAACTACTCGATCTAACGGTGGATTCAACTTCTAATGTGGTCTCGAGGTTCCTGGAGAGACTCATGAGCTTCAGGTGATAGCAGGAAGATCCAAGGCTCAGTGGTGGAGCCCTGGATGTCAGAGAAGAAAACCAGTCACTTGGAGCTTCTTGTAGGCTCAGTTTGTCCCCAAAAGGGGTTCCTTGAAGTTCATTCCTGTAGCAACAAGAAGGGGATACTAGGGCAATGGGATTGCCTTGCCTATTGGGTGAGATCGACAGGTGGTGAGGTAGGACAGTGGTGCTCCGGTGACAGGTGGCGAAGGGAGCACAGGCAGACTGGATCTGGATAGATCTAGGTAGATGGATGGTGGAAATTGGTGGAGAATTTAGGGGGGTGGAAGCGAAATGGATTGTTGGATTGGAACAGGAAAGAGATAGCAGAACAGAGGTGGTTGGAGTTCTAGATCTCCGACGATATAAAATCTACAATCTAGGCTAAACGAGCAATCATCATCACAAAATAAAATACAGAAATTAAAGGCAAGGACTGAATTAACCTAAAAAGTAAAGAAACAAACCTCGAGTGACCGGAGACTGTGAGATGGACCTCACGGCAAAGCAACGCTGGAGATGACTGGGATAACCTCTACACTGTTCCTCGCCGCGAACCACGACGGAAAGCTCCTGTCACAAGCCTCAACACCATGAAGGTGGTCCAAGGAGATAAGACCGGGTAAAAGGGAACCAACCCAAAAATGGAGATCTGGGGTGGCTATATACATTGGTGGTCGGGATGTTTTCGAGGGAAGGTGGCGTGTAAAGGAGCGATGGTAAGTGAGAAGCGATGGGGTGGCATAGATGACTGTTGTATGAAGAGTAGGATGATGGAAGGGTGAAGGATAGAGGAGACATGGTGGAAGCGAGAAAAAAGGGAGAAGATGGGCGGTCGTATCGTTTGACAGAAATTAGTGGGACTAGAGCGTACAGTTGACCCTATGTCAACTAAAGAAAGTTCCTAGTTGGTCCACGTGGACTGATCAAGAAAAAGATAAACAAAAATGCATTGTAAAATCGATTATAATTAATAAATGAATTAATTAAATTTTGTTTATAAATTATAAAATTCTTATTGTTTTATGTAATATTTAATTTATATTTTAATTTATTTTTATGAGGTTAGTTATTATGAGTTAATATTTACATGTTTATTTATAGGTATGTTTACATGTATAATATGTATTTAATTTTTATTTTGTATTTTAGATTTTAGTATTTTATATACATATTTTATATATTTATAACTTATTTAAATATACATAAATACATTTTTATGGTATTTATCTGAATAAATATGTCAACCTAAATAAATAGAAGGATTAATTATATAGATATATGCATAGGTAATTCATCTATGTATTTTAGTATATTTATTTATTTTAGTGTATTTTTAATAGTTTTAATTTTTTCTTATTATGTAAATAAGTTATAAATAATATTTACAAAATTATAAAATTATAAAAAAATATAAAGAATAAATAAAATGAATAGTTTATTCAGGTATATAATACAATAGGGGTCCAAAACCAAAAATTTTGCATATTAACTCCAAATTGAATGAAACTTCATTAAATAGCTGATGAATCTACGATTCTCATTCTTTATTCTTTTATTTTAGCTATATCTTAGCAAAACCATCTATAAATACCTGTAAATACAATAAATTAACATTATGCATGTCATTGTTAATATCTCATAATTAACACCTATTTTTCAAAAATAAAAGAATAAAGAAAAAAGAAAAAGAAAGATATATTTAGATAAATATAGAGTGACCCAAAACCCAGGAGAAGGTCAAGACTCGACCTGATCGCAAAAGAATAAGTAGAGAGAGATGGGGGTACATTATGTATTGTACATACCACCTATAATTGTACAAACAATGATTTATATTTATTTTGACAAAATATAAATATCTTATTATTTTTTTGAACACTTGTATGAAGCCCTATCAATAACATAAAAATAAAATAAAAATCAGAAAAACAAAATAAAAATAAAATCCAACAATTCATTGTACAAAAGACACTTGTATATATACAATACCTATTTATTTAAAACCCTTATGTAATTTATAAAAATCATATAAAAATCGTTTATACTCCTTACATTATTTTTTAAATAAATCAAATATAAAATTAAATTGATTTTGTAAAAATAATAAAATAAAAATACATGTACATAATACGTAGGTATAGTATACCTGTATATAACACAATATACTGTATATACCCTATTTTATTTTATTTTCCTAAAATAATTAAAAATCTAAGAAAAATAGTTAACAAAATAATAAATAGTTTTTATTTTATTCATTTTTATTTTGAAACCATTTATTATTTTATTTGTAATTATTTCTATTTATCCTCCTATTTTATCTTCTAGCATATTCTGTCTGTTTCCTCTACCACTTCTGATTGGTTCACCCTGGTTTCATTGACCGAGGTCAACAAGTCCCCCCTCCTTCCTTTGCCAGACGAGCTTCAAATCGATTTATCCTTATTATACCAATCCGACTCCATCGATTGGGCCCTCGTTCCTTCGCTCCATTTGAAGGATGTGAATCCCTGATCCATGCCCGACACCAATATTAGGTATCCGTGCCTTGGTTCACGTGGCCCCACTCGATCTTTCTCAAACCCAGGCCACCTATAAAAACCATGTACCCCCTCCTTTTCTGCCATCTCCGGCTACTCAACCAATTTCGTTGAGCCCAACCCTCCTTTTCTAGATTGACAGAGAGAGCGGGAGGCTGCTGGCAACATTTGGAGTCGAGTGCCCTAGGTCGGGCGACACCTTTGTCCAGCTCCGTCACAAGGAGCCCCAGCCTCTGGAGGCACTGTCCATTGAGGCCATCACCTCGGAGACCCTCATTGTCCAGCCCATGTGACCGCAGAGCTTCATAGGTAATATCATGAGCTTCGCTAACTCGCATCTTGTTCGATCTTTTCATCTTAAGTTTTGCATCCACATTCATCGTATCCACACTCCGTCCATACCCTGCCACTTCATTCCAACTATCGTATGTTGTATCCGAATCGTGCTCTGCTTCTCCATCAGGCTCCGCAATCTGGTCATCGGTACAACCACCAGGTTGGAACGAAGCTCAAGTCGATTCCTCCCCAGCCACTGGACCTGAACCATTCACCTACCCCCTCTTCTATTTACGTTGGTTTTATCCTATAACCCATGGTCTAAGGACTTTCTCTCTCTAAGATCCCAGTTCTTTTTGTAGAACTTGCGTTTAAAGAGCCTTACCTGGAGGCTGAATCAACCAAAGGGTGCCCCCAGGTTCTGCCGAGCGAAAATTACCTCCAGGCCCCACCCTGCAAGGTTCCGGGCGTGACTGAAGATACCATGACACACGGAGGCATCTTGCGGACCTGCTGAGCCCATCTAAGGGTCAATACGATGCTATAGGAGGGAGCTACATGCGATCCGAGCTTGCCTGTAGCGAGTTCATCGACTGTTCTTGAAGACATCCTCTCCGTCGTCCGATGAAGAACAAACATGAGAGATCCAATCCCATTGTTGGATGAGGAGCAGCACTGAGCATCAGGTCCATCTGAGGATCAAATCATGACCATCCAAGCGCGAAACGTCATCAGGAGATCTTAGCCGTCCATCACGTTAAGTGGTTCTTTCCCCACTGTCCGTTGGGCACGATGAAGGGGTAACTTTCAACTTTAGCCCAGACTTTTTGATCTTTATGGTTTAGTCCAATAAGTCTATGTGGTCGTGTAAATCATTTTGGATATTTTGCAGTCAGACCCTCTCGTTTACTTTATTTGCACATTAGTCCACTAAAGTTGAACTAATGTGTGTCTTACATGCTATTTTGGGCATCTTGCGACTATATCCCCGGTTTTTAAATGAGTTAATGAAATTTGCGAATGTTATGATGAATGGCATTTAAGCCCCTGAAGCACAGCTCGACTTGTCGTGCACGTTTCCTTTGGATAAATTGCATCTTCTGCCCTTGAACTTTTAAAGCATGTTATGCTTTGGCCCTAAAATTTAACGTATTAACATTTAGGTCCCTGTAAAATGTTTTTAATTTCTTATCTTCTATTGAATGAAGACCTCAATGCTACTAGACCAGGTTGAGATGCACATCCCTCCCTAAAGGAAGACGAGAGGTTCCGCCTAGAAGTACTACCCTCGTATGCCACCCCAAGCCAAGGAATTCTGCCTCCTCACCACCTCATCCGTGTGGAGCTATGTGTAATGTGTTGGTCCAAGTAAAGCCAATGTCTCTAAGAGTCATGCGTGCATTGTTAAGTGTTCTCCTTAGGCTCATCAAGATGACATGTGAACATAGCCTAGTGGACTCAAAGAATTAAGTCATTAATGGACCTCAAAAGTCTTAGCCTTAAATCCTATAAGGGTTCTCTGAAGTTAGGTGGATTAAGGTCTTAACCAAGCTCTTTTTTCCAATTTAATTCCAGACTAGTTTAAATGTAAACTATGATTTAGAAAATATACAAATAAATATATACAAAGCTCTTTTTGTATAATTTTTCAAAATATGCAGAATTTTATGAAAAATGTTTGAATGCAATGAAGATGAAGTTTTGCAAATTATTTACAAACATTTTCAAACAGATTTTTGCAAAGTTTTCTTTTTCAAATGTTTTTTCAAAAATTTTGTACTATATACATAATTTTATACAAAAATATTTACAAAAGTTTTACACACGAAACATTTTTACGGACATTTGTACAAAATAGTTTTTACAAAAAAACTATTTACAAACATGTATGTACAAGAAAATTTTAAATTTTTTGTGATTTTTAGCGATTTTGTCTATTAACACACTCACACAAAGTACGAGTTATGGCTAAAGTATATATACAATATATACGACACCCCCTATACTTAGCTCGAACGACGTCCTTAGAGTGATCAAAGAGCGATGAAAGGAAGGCATAACTCGTGTTGAGTATTGAGAAGTGAAAAGAAGTCTATACTACAACAACGAATAAAAAAATACAATGAATAGAAGTCGGTGATCCCCCTATACTTAGGATTAAGTAATCCTAGGTATAGAGTCTATGCACAAGGAGAAAACCAAGGGTTAGAATATACCGGGCTTACCTCCCCTATACTTAGGGTAAAATATCCCTAAGTATAGGCAGCAAAATAGAGGTAAAAAGAATCGAATAGGTAATCACAAGTCTAACACCCCCTATACTTAGGGTAAAGTACACCCTAAGTATAGCATAATCACGAGATGATGATGGGGTGTTAGACAAAAGAATGTGCGATATGGACAACTGGATCTATACAACTGTGGGAGGAGAAGTGATAATCAGGCATGAGATGCAAATGATGTGAGTCAAAGACCACACCTCATGGAAAATGAATAGGGGCAACGCCAACGATCAGCGAATCATGATCTAGATATGGCTTCAGTCGTAGACCGTTAACTCTAAAGGTGGATACAGATGACAACTCGGATATATCAATGCTTCCATTGCCGTGCACCTTTTGGACCAAGTATGGTCCTTTCCATTTGCTTTGCAACTTCCCTGGAAATAATCTCATCCTAGCATCAAATATCCATACTCTCTGGTTTGGCCGAAACTATTTATGGCTAATATAGGCTATTCGAAAAGGTTGTGTCTCTAAGCTCCTCTAGGGCTACCAACTCTACTTTCCTCTGATCTCTTATGCTCTTGGGATCCAATAATAACTCAGTGACTGCCCATAGTGACTTATGCTTGATCTCCACATGTAAATGGCATGGCTTGCCATAAACGAGACGAAAGGGAGATATACCCAAAGGCGTCTTGAAGGAAGTCCGATAGGACCACAAGATTGAGTCCAAAAGCTGTGACCAATCCTTTCGGTCAAGGCAGACAACCTTTTGCAATATCGTCTTGATCTCCCTGTTTGACTCTTCAGCAATACCATTGGTCTAAGGGTTCTATGGAGTGGCACCTTGATGGTCAATGCCGAACTCGTTAGCAAGGGCCCTTACCTTGTCGTTGACAAAGTCAGTCCCCTCGTCTGATATCAATACTCTAGGAACCCCAAACTGTGAAATGATATTCTTCCTAAAAAATATGCATACAGTCTTAGCATTAACGGTTCGGGCAGGGATGGTCTCAACTCAATGACTCACATAATCTACATCAAGCCGAATGTACTCAAATCCTGGACTCTTAGGGAATGGACCCATGAAATCGTTGCCCCATGTGTCAAAAACCTCACAGAAGTGAATGGGCTGCATCAGCATCATATCACGGTGTCCACAGGTGCCCATCCTCTAACAATCAGTACACCTCTTTACGAATTTATCAGAATACTTGAATAGGGTAGGCCACCATAGGTCGGATTGGAACACTTTCTGTGATATCCTCCTACCAGAATGTTGTCCTCCTGCTTCCAGCTTATGGCAGTATGTGAGGACGCTGTGGTGCTCCTCCTAAGGAATGCACCGACACCAGAAGCTATCCCCTCCTTCATGATAAAGGATGGGATCCTCCCAATGGTACGAATTGACCTTCGCAAGGAAAGTCTCAAGTCACTGTCTGGGCCAACCTTGTGGAACTTTCTTGGCGACAAGATAGTTCACAATATCAGCGTACCATGGGAGCGAGGCGATAGCAAGGATCACCTCATCTGGGAAGGTCACTGTAATAGGTGTTATCTGCTCTGAATCCTCAAGGTTCTCTAATTAGGAGAGGTGATCTGCCGCCATATTCTTAACTCCAGGATTATCCTTAATCTCAATATCAAACTCCTAGAGTAGAAGGATCCATCTGATTAATCTAGCTTTGGCATCCTTCCTTGCCATTAGGTACCGGATGGCGGTGTGATCTGTAAAAATAGTCACTCAGGATCCAAGAATATAAGATCTGAATTTGTCCAAAGCAAAGACTACTGCTAGCATCTCCTTCTCTGTAATAGTATAGTTCCGCTGAGCGGCATCCAAAGTCCGACTAGCATAGTGAATGGCATAAAGTAATCCATCCCTCCTCTTTCCTAGCACAACCCCTATGGCAAAATCAGAAGCATCCGTCATGAACTCGAATGTGAGAGACCAATCGAGTGGCTGAAGGATAGGTACCTCGATAATTAATCCTTTGAGAGTCTCAAATGATGCTAGATACTTGTCACCTACAATGAACTCGGTGTCTTTTGTCAGCAGATCAATGACGGTCAGGCAATACGACTGAAATCGTAAATGAATCGTCAGTGGAAACTGACATGCCTCAGAAAAGACTGCATCTGCCGCAAGTTGGATGGGTTTCCTGATGATATCCACCTTGGCAGGGTCAACCTCCATTCCCCTGTTGGAGATGATATGACCAATCATCGCCCCCTGAGTCACCTGAAATGACTCTTCTTCTAGGATAATACGAGATGGACCTCAATACAGCGCTGAAGTACGCGGTCTAGGTAGTCAAGACAAGCATCAAACCCATCATCGTAGACCGAAAAGTCATCCACGAAGACCTCTAAACAGTCACCCACCATGTTCGAGAAAATGGACAACATGCACCTTTGGAATGTATCCGAGGCAATACATAAACCAAAGGGAATCCGTATGAAAATATATGTCCCAAATGGACAGGTGAATGTCGTTTTCTCCTTGTCTTTGGACGCTATGGCCACCTGGTTATAACCAGAGTACCCGTCAAGAAAACCGTAATGACTCTTCCCAGCTAGCCTCTCGATAATCTGATCAATAAATAGAAGTGGGAGATGATCCTTCTTGGTTGCCTGATTCAATCGTCTGTAGTCCACACAGACCCTCCATGAAGTGGGTACCCGGGTAGTTATCTCCTCTCCAGACTCACTCACAACTGTAGTGATGCTCGTCTTCTTGGGCACCACATGTAATGGACTATCCCACTTGGATTCGGAGATGGGGTAGATAAAATCGACGCTCCACCATTTTGATATCTCCTTCGTGACCACATCTCGAAGATTTGGGTTCAGCCGTTGCTAGAACTCACGCAATGGCTTGTTGTCCTCTTCGAGATATATACGGTGGGAGTACATGGCCGGACTTATACCCTGAAGATCAGCTATGCTTCATCCAATCGGCTTGCGGTTTCTTTCAAGAACCTCCCTCAAATGAGATTATTGATCTCCAGTCAAATCCGTTGAGATAATGATTGGGAACATATCTGGCTCACCGGTAAGGAATCTGTACTTCATCAACTGTGGCAAAGGCTTCAGTTTTGGACAATTGGGAGTTTGCAAATCTAGCTTCTGACATGTTTGAGTGAATGCTACCAGATCTCTATGGGAGAACTCTCGTTGTATGTGAAGATCTGGCGGAGATGGCCCTGCTGGTGTATCTATAATTTGTGCTGGCTCACTCTCTACCCTAGCAGTCGTCTCTGAAGGAATAAGATAAGGAAAATAGTCATCAAAATCATCCCAATCAATGTCTGAGTCCGAGGGATCTGAATCAGAAGAACATGAAACAAAATCTGTTTCGCCATCTGTCCCACAACCATCAGCCTCTAATGTGTCCGGTGCTAAGAGTGTGTTCTCCGAACTCTCATCTGTCATTATATGCATATCCTCTGTATCTGAAGGCGTGACAAGGGCTCGTGTTGCTGGGTCTCGCCATATGGCTTCAATATCATTGATCACAAAGTCGCACTCCTGGTGGACGTCTCTCTCTGTCATCTACTCTGTATCGCTTGACTGCTCGGAGCAGGTTGAATCTCTTGCTCTGGTCTCCTCAATCGTCTCTATTTGTATACTCTCACCCTCGATGCGAAAGTATACCTTCTCTCTATCATAATCGGACACTGCCTTAACTGTGGCCGAGAGCGAGCGTCCTAGAATGACGGGGGTATCTGTAACAGACTCAGGGATCTCCATGTCCAGTACAACAAAGTCCACGGGGAATTTCAGGCCCTGAATTGTGACGACCATGTCCTTCAACAACCCCTTCGGCCTCTTGACAGATCTATCAGCAAACTGATGGACTGTCCTGCTCTGTCGAAGAGGGCCAAAATCAAATCGGTCAAGTAGGGCTGCCGGAAAAAGGTTGATGGAAGAGCCGCTGTCTAATAGAGTACAATCGAACCGCTGCTCATGGGTGTGGCATCTGACATATGGAGCTCCTGAATCGGGTCTCTTGGCTGGCAATCGATTCTGAATGGTGAAGACGGTGGCACGAGTCAGCACATGGATCTCTGCATTGTGGTTCCTTCTCTTCCTCAAGATGGTGGTCTTCTCTCTCAAATTCTTCTAGAAGAGAGGTATGTGCTCTAATGCCTGTAGAGTCAGCTGAATCTGAAATCTATCGATCATCTGTTGGTTGAACTCTAACAGATATCTCTTTTTTGGGTTTTCTATTTTATTCCCCTTCGCTAAGAGGAGTGCCTGAGCAAAGGGGATAACTGGACCCTTTCCAGAAAGAGGTCAGGAATAGGCTCCTGTGTATGTGAAGGAATAGAATCCATACAATCAACAACATTTAACACATATGGACTCGAAGAAGACGCAAAAAACCTTTCCTTTATTCATATTTTTGGTCTTTTCTATTTTTCCATTTTTTTGGGATTTTCTAGGACTGTCTGAAATACAACAGAAGGTAACACAACTGAAGTAGAAATGGTGGCATCAACACCACCCACGACATCTATCTTCGTGGCATCAGCACCACGCTCTAGCTCAACAACTGGTAAAATGGTGGCCTCAGTACTACCGACTGCATCTGGAGTTGCAATGGTATCAGTATTATCGGCTGGATCAACATCCTTGGTGGCGTCAACACCACCGTCATCAATGTCACAAGCAGCCTCATCATCACTATCCTCCTCATCTGGCACTCCAGAATCTCCATGTGGTCGTTACTCAGATGAGGCGTCGCTGGCTAGCATCCTATCGCTCCTAAGTGTCACAAAATGAGCATCAAATGCATAGGAAGATATATCACCCAAAGAATCACTAGGAGTGGTAGTCTCTATAAAATGTACCTTCTTAGACTTCCCCTTGAGGTTGTCCGGATTTGGTTCGATCTGAGCAGGTATGGCGGCCTTGCCCTTGGTGATATCCCCCATCTCCTGCCAGAACTCGGCCATCTCTCTCCGGAAGGATGCATGTTGTTCTGAAAGTAGGCGAGCGAGATCATCAAGGGTTGGGTTCTCATAGACGGGTCCATGAGAACCGAACGGGTTGCCTCACTAGAAATGAGGCTGAGTCTGCTGATAGAGAGGGGGAGGCTGGGAGTACTGCCAGTGAGGATGCTGCTGCTATGTCCACTGCTATACCTAATGGTAGGGACGAGGAATCTGCTGGTACTGCTGGGATGGGTGGGAGTGATGGGGCTGCTACGGCTGGCTGCTCTGCCCGCTGTGAGCTGGAGACTGTTGCTGGGATGAGGTGCCTCCAGTAGACCATCTGAATCTGGGATGATCATGACGAATCCCGAGCTGTTGTTGGTACCGGTCGTACCAAATTCCGTTGACTTCCATCAATGGCTCCTGCTCTTAAGGTGAAGGGGGAAGAATTGCCAGGGGCTAATCCGGGTGATACACCACCATTTGAGTGTCCTGAGAGGGTGATGGCTGGGAATAGTATTGCAGCGGCTGGACCGGCTCTGCTTGAATGTGATGCACCTGGCGGTAGGTGGTAGAAGGATGGGTGGAGCTGCTGCTGCTGGAATCAACCCATGACCTGAGACGGGGCTGTGGAGCACTCTATGTCTGGAGACACATGAAATGAGTCTTCAGATAAATAAGCATCTATGCCAAGTGATCTATCTGGGTAAGGCCCTGGCACAGCTTCTTCTCGATGATCTCGATGCGGTCCAGATTCTCGCTGATGACCCCCATGTCAGTTGCAGATGAATCTGCATGTGCTGTTGCTGTTGATGAAGTAGATGGACCTGCATCGACCTATGTTATCCTCTGGTAGTATACGACCTATGGGAGGGGCTTCCCCTGAGTGTAGGCCCTAGTCTGGGACATCACCGTGTAGTTTTCTATCATCTCCTCACTGATGGCCCAGACTTGGTCCTCATCATTTGCAAAATAGGACCCTCCACATGAGGTGTTAACAAGCTCCTGCAGCTCCGGTGTCAGCCCACAAAAGAAGCTCTGAACTAAGTTGGGCTTGGATATCTCATGATGTGGACACCGGTCGATGAGCTCTCTGAAATGATCCCAAGCCTCGTGAAACTGCTCATCTGGGATCATGGTGAAGTTATTGATAATAGCTCTTGCTGCGTTGGTCCAGCCGAGTGGATAGTACTTGTTCAAGTACTAGGTTCGTATCTACTCCCAAGTGGTAACATACCTCCCCAAATTCTTCAGCCAATAGGATGCTCTGTCAACTAATGAGAACGGGAAGGCGATCATCTAGATCATGTCCTCGTCCATGAACCTATCGTGGATAGTACTCCAAATCATCTCAAACTGGAGGGGTGGCTCCTCGGTGGCAAGCCCATGGAACTTGGGCAGAAGGTAAATAGTTTGGGGGTGAAGCTCAAAATCGCCTAGGATCTCTGGGAGCTGAATGCAACAGTGAGTGAGAGTTGCACCAGGGTTGTGCAACCGCCTCATTGTGTGTGGTGTCCTCGGCTCTGCTGATCATCTGGACGCACGTCTGTGAAGCCCTTAGGATCCGGGTACCCATTTACGACGCATTTCGCAATATTTCATTCACATTGATCGCAGAAGTTTTAGAAAAACAGGGAAAATTTTTTGCGCAATTATGACATTGAATTCCAACACATAACCACAAAGTAAAAGAGACAAATGGCACCAAAACTTCTTTTCATTAATTTCCATATATTTTTACATCATGTACAATGTCTGTCAGTATACACAATATATCCCAAAATGTAGTACATAAGAGAAAAGAAGGGGAAGCATTTACATCACTGTGACAAAGTAAATCATACCGTCTAGTGTATACTCTGTCTCTAGGAAGCATGTATAGCTACTGAGCTGCTACTAAACTGCAGGCTGTTTGCCTGCCAAACATGTTAGGTAAGAAGAGGCGTCAGCAATTGCTGGTACCTCCCAAAAACTTAAAAAATAAATAGACATTTAATATGTGCAAAAGCAAGCAAGTAGAAAGGTGGAAAGTAAAATTTACATCTACTTGCGTAAGTAAAAAGGTTTTCAGGCTATTTGTAAGCGTCTCAGATGATTGTCCCATAACCCAACATTTCCCACATATGACATATTTATATAGTAGTTGAGTATTCATGAGTGTATGAGTGTAAGCATATATATCATTTTCTTCAGAGATCGCGTTGGTGAGTGATAATGGAAAAGTTGAGATTTGAAAAGATCTCTTAATTTATTTAAATTCTTAGATCTTGAGAATAGTCATTTCCTACTAATCCCAACTTTTGATCGTAACTTTCTGCAATTCTTAACTTTAATTGTTTAAGATATAACTCCAGATGATGTAGATATAGATGTGGATGATCTGGATATAGAATCGTCAAGTCTGTTGGCGAAGTAAACTCAAGCGGTGAAGAAGCCTACAAATGGCGCTTCCGTCTCACCCTCTAGTTGGAAGGATGGTCCAATAGAGGGATAGGTATACTCCCAAACTACGCCACTGAGACGGGTGAGAGAGACTCTCTAGAAAAGTCGCTCTAAAAACCTGCCCGACTAGTACGGGCGAACGGGCTCGTACGTAAAACTGAAAACCAAGGATCCCCTGCCTGGGTATCCTAAAACAAGGGTCAGCGGAACTGGTCTATAGTCGGGATCCCAACGAGGCGTAAAAACACCGCGAGCTCGCGTAAAAACCGAAGAAGGACTGGGATCCTAGACCCGCGCATTAAGCGGCCGTTGCCCTAACTAGGCTTCCTATTCTCCCGCCCAGTTGAGGGTCACCGCGCCCTCGCACGGTCAGGTGTAAGATTCAACATGACCGGCACAAATGGTTATCATCAACTATTCACCATCATCTTTACTTTCTTGACTACTTATCACTTTCTCAGTCTTTTGTATGGTTGACTGTGATGATCTAGGTATTTTGGTCAACGGTTTTATTAATGGACTAATAGATAGTATGGAATACCTAAAAGATAGTTTCATAAGAACGATCAGTCTTTATAGACACAATTTATCATTCATTCATTTTCTATGCATGAATTAAACCCAATTAATTTTTATAAACGATGGTCGAGTGGTTTAAGACCAATTTATATTCTCCCAGTTTGATTTGCACAACAATTCCACTAATTGGCATCACACAACAAGTATGATATCACAAAGTAGGATGGAAGTGTGATGCTTAACTTTAGTCTATTAGGCATCAACAAAAATAGAACTAATTCTATTTCTAAGTGATGCATACTCTAAAGATGACAAGGAGACTGTCAACATAGACTATTCCTATACATTATGTTAAAATAGAGACACATCTTATTCAATTTTGGTATGCCACAAGTTTTCAGTAATAGAATCAAGTTTAACAAGGATGTTCTAATTCCTCTGTTGGACTACTTACTAAATTATATAACCCAAATTTCAGCACAAGAAGTAAACTCCTTTTAGCAAGGAATCAAACACTCTACCTAGCACTTTAGTAAACTCCTAGATTTATTTACCCATCCTAAAAGATGCAAGCTAAAACCTGTCAACCACAAAGATCGTGGCACAAGAGTTCTGCATTTCAAATTGTAGCCTTCAAATTTAATATTTATATAATTTATTTCTATGATTAATTGGTGACACCAAATGAAAGATCATATTAATCATTTTCTTTCAAAATACTTGCAGCATCCCAAAATTCTGACCATTCCAAAGAATATAACACTTTCATATCCAACACCTTAGACCCCATTATTTGTTTTGAAAACATGGCCTAAATCACTAGGTTCCAGGGAGAGCAAGCAGATATTGCTCCAGCAACGTGAGTAGTATCTCCATCCACTAAGTAATAAAAGAAACTTACATTGCTTTGTAAATAGACCATCTCTATATGGGCCCAACATTGTATTCACATCTAGTAATGGTTGGTTACGATAATTACTATTTAGACGTGTTAAGCATTCCTATAGTGCATTCAGATTCCATTCACTCTCTCAATCACAAGACAGGGATTTCTTGGTGTAGAAAATCGGACTATACCAAATAACTAAGAAATTGCAATGGCAGATGATTATACAACCACGCAAAAACAATGGGAAAATGGTCATGCATTAATAGTCACGAGAGAGCAGTGATGATGGTTCCACTTGATCACGTTATAATACAGGAGATTCCAGTACCGTTGTTAAAAGCCATGGAATTAGAAACTATAGGATGACATGCATGGCAACAAAAGATAGAGAGGGATCACACATGAATGGCAGCAAATAGGAGGTATAGGGAGAGGGATTGTACCTTTCTTTGATCTCAATATTGGAGAAGAACAGTGGCTTCCAGGAGGTTCCCAGCTGCTGGAATTGGTTAGAACTTCAAGGGAGAGGGTTCAGCAGCTCCAGCTGCTTCTTGGAACCAAGAGAAAAGGGCTGGATCCTTTCTCGGTAGAGGAATTGGAGAATTTTGTGGGGAAATATAAGGACAAGGGAGCTATAACTAAGAAGAGAGGGACCCTTTTAGCTTGCCAAGTGGAAAGGAAGAAAAGGCCAAGTGGGATGGAGAGAGGAAAAAAAAGAGGACATGGCTGGAATTGGATGTTGTCTGCTACTAAAAAAAATTTACTTTTACTTTTATTTTTTTTCTTTATTTCATATACTTAAAAGTCTACCGTACACACACCTCGAGTCTCGTATTTTGACCCAAAATATCTTGTTTTGATCATCTCGGAACGACGATCAAATGAGTATAATATTGATATATTTCCGATCGAGTTTTGAATACCCGAAATTTTCGGATACGATTACCACAAACTCGTAGTGTCCATAGCGAGTCCTGAAGGCTGTCTTCAGAATATCTAACTCGCGAATCCTCAGCTGATGATAGCCTGAGCGAAGATCGATCTTCGAGAAAACCGAAGATCCCTGGAGCTGGTCAAACAAATCATCGATACGTGGCAAAGGATAACGGTTCTTCACCGTTCTCTTATTCAGCTGCCTATTCCTGCTCTTCCTTCAGGCACTCAGAACTTTGCAGTCTACACAGATGCATCTGGAGAAGGTCTAGGAGCAGTGTTGATGCAGAGAGGACAGGTGATTGCTTACGCATCACGGCAGTTGAGACCGCACGAGCGGAACTACCCCACACATGATTTGGAGTTGGCAGCAGTTGTCTTCACCTTGAAGATCTGGCGCTACTATCTATATGGGGTGAACTTCGAGATTTTCACGGATCACAAGAGTCTGAAGTACATCTTTGATCAGAAGGAGCTGAACATGAGATAGCGCAGATGGCTCGAATTGCTGAAGGATTATGATTGCACAATCTCTTACCATCCCGGTAAGGGAAACGTGGTGGCTGGTGCACTTAGCAGGAGAGCACATGCTGATGGTACGACGAACTGGCTATACACGTGGGATACGCTTGCAGCTTTGAGCGATTGGCATCCTCAGGAGAGCGCATCCATTTCTACCGATGTGCCTCCACGATACAGTAGTCTTTGGTATCGGAGCAGTGGTACCTCGCTACGCACATTCGTAGTATTTCAATTCAGATCGTATTGAGTTTTCGGATAGCGACAGTCCACCGACTTGTCATGATTCCGAGAAGGGAAATATGACATTCATATTCAATCACCACATATGTCACCAATTTCATTAATTTTCACATTATATCACAAGAAGAGAAAAAGCATATATCATATTATCTGCGAACCATAAATTTTTATGACTTTAAATGGTTCTCATGCAGAGCCATGTCATCCCGACCAAACCAGGAGATGACTAACGAACTAGCACACATACTGACTACTCTTATCGACCTTTCCATGTTCTATTTGATTCTGGTGCGACACATTCTTCTCTTGCTTCGAGGCTACTACCTTCTTTAGGTAGAGTCGCAGAGACTCTTTCTTCTCCATATCACATCCAAGGGCTAGGTGGCCAGTTGTTTGTTATGTTACTGATAGTCAGGCACTTACCCGTACTGATTGGCGGTCACGAGATGATCGCAGATTGTCTACTTCTGCAGCTTGATGAGTTCGACTTGATTTTGGGCATGGATTGGTTATCCGCTCATCATGCACTTGTTGATTTCTTTAGGAAGATGGTTGTCTTTAGGATTCCAGATCTACCCGAATTCACTTTTGAGGGTACTATACGTGACTCCACCATGGAGTACATTTCAGTGTTGCGAGCCCAGCGACTTGTTGATCAGGGTTGTGATTCATACCTTGCAATTGTGCGGGAGGTATCTGATCGGGAGCCGATGACACAGGACATCCGAGTAGTGTCAGAATATCCAGATGTATTTCCTGATGAGCTACCAGGATTACCTCCTAAGAGAGAGATCGAGTTCGAGATCACATTACTACCAGATACACAGTCGATCTCGATGGCTCCTTACCGCATGGCACCAGCTGAGTTGAGAGAGCTGAAGGTGCAGTTGCAGGAGTTACTTGATTTGGGATTCGTGAGACCGAGCACTTCACCTTGGGGTGCTCCGGTTCTATTTGTCAAAAATAAGGATGGATCCATGAGACTGTGCATCGATTATAGGAAGAGTGAGCGCACCATTCAGACGCTTGAGGATCTACTTCGCGTATGCACTTTGGAGTGGAAAGGGTCCTGGAAGGACCATCTGCCATTAGTGAAATTCACGTACAACAACAGCTATCACTCCAGTATTGGCATATCACCATTCGAAGCTCTATACGGGCGGAGATGCCTCACGCCTCTCAGTTGGCGTGAGGTAGACGATCATGCTATATATTCCGTAGATCTCTTGGACGAGACTGCGAGAGCTGTTGATCTTGTAAGACGGAGGCTTTTGACAGCACAGAGCCGCCAGAAGAGCTATGCGGACCGTCGGAGGAGAGACATAGAGTTTCAGGTAATCTAAATATTTCCTCTTTACTTATTCAATTATAACTCATATATAATCAACTTAATCACATACTAAGGACATTCCTGTAAATTACAGGTGGGAGATTGGGTATTTCTCCATGTATCTCCCATGAAGGGAGTACAGAGATTTGGTGTTCGTGGCAAACTGGCGTCGCGATATGTGGGTCCATTTGAGATTCTTGCAAGAGTGAGGAAGGTGGCCTATCGAGTAGCCCTTCCTCCACATCTATCAGCTATCCATGATGTCTTCCATGTATCCAACCTGAGGAAGTATGTCCACGATCCTCGGCATGTCATCAGTTACGAGAATCTTGACGTAGAGCCAGATCTGACTTATGAGGAGAAGCCCGTCCAGATACTTGACCGTGCTGTGAGGAAGCTTTGCAGCAAAGATATTTCATTGGTCAAGGTTTTGTGGCACCATCACGGCGTCAAAGAGGCGACGTGGGAGACCGAAGCCGACATGCGGGCACGATACCCGCAACTTTTCTGAGGTAATAACCGAAGCAAGCTTTTGTAATAAAATATTGGTTCAAATATCGCTTGTTTTCTCTTTGAGGTTTTTGTGGATTCAAAACCCTTTGAGATTTTTATGGTCATATGAGATTCAAACAAGACACCTAATAACCTTAACTCGAGTCTTGAGGACGAGACTCCCTTTGAAGTTTTTATATTTGTAACATCCGGAACCGCACAAACCCGAACTCGATCCGATTAGGGTCTGATTAACCCAATAAAGTATTTGACAACATTAGATAACCTAAATCGACCAATTAATTGTAAATCAAAAGTCGTTCGGGCGAAATCGACCAAAAATCGGTCGCTTCATAATTCGCGCCGCGAAAAAGCCGCGACATAAATTCGGAAACCGTGAAACGAACCAAGACCATCATGAGATCCCATTCGACGATACAAGACAAACGGAATCGACCGTTCATCAATTGGACGCCATTTCATATTTTTAAATCACAAAATTTAATCTTAAACAAAAATTGTATCCGAAAATTTCGGGTATTCAAAACTCGATCGGAAGTATATCAATATTATACTCATTTTGATCGTCGTTCAAAGACGATCACAACAAGATATTGTAAGTCGAAATCCGACATTCGAGGTAGGAGTATGGCCAACTTTAGTATATCAAATAAAAGAAGAGAAAATATTAAAAAAATAAAAATAATAAGATATTTTTTTCTCTCTGACTCTGCACAGACGCACAGTCCAGCGGCTGTAAATTTAGTTTTTTTTATTTTGTTGATTTCTTTTTCCTCCTTATTCCACTTGTACGGTTGTACCTATTCTTCCTCCATTTGGCACATAAGAGGGCATTTCCTTGGTTATATAAACAACCATTAAACCCTCTTTCCACTCTCACTTTTTCTTCTCCAAATTCCCAGCCGAAGCTGCTGGCCATTGGGCTAATGAAGCCCCCTGTGCAACCTCTGCTATTGCGCTTTTGCCCCTGTTCTTGCCTTCAAGCAACCCAACTGTTGGAGCTCTCCTTTAGCTGTAATCATAACAGCTAGGGCTGCTGTTCTGGAGCTTTTTCTACAGCTAGAAGACTCCCTATTGGGGTTCCAATTCAACTTCCATAGCTGCTACCTGCTGCTACCACATGCAAGTCTTGGATCTCCACATTTTGGGGATCCAAAGGTACAATCCTAACACGCTTTTGCTGCCATGCATGTAAAATTTATCCTTCCTTTTCCACCTCCTGGTTGCCATAAAAATGAATCTCCATAAACTTTGGATTGTTAATCACGTTGGACTGGCATCGGAAGACAATTCCTTCAATTATCTTCTGTTTCTCAGATTTGTTAAATTATATTATAAGTATGCATGACATATTGAGGCTCGATGTGGGTATTATTTGTCTATTTTGGAAAACAGAAAATTTTTCTCAAACCTGGAAGAACTACATATGGAGTAATCTTCCTAAAGGAGGGTTGGAAATTGGATTAATTGAATTAATTGAGTATGAACCTTATGACTTTGGGGTTTAATGATTTTTTTTAAAATATTAGGATTATTTTCCAATAAATCCAATGCCTCTATAGAAATTACTTGCATGTTTGTTCTCGTGCTATCTTTCTAAAGGTTAATACCAAGTTCTCATATTTGTTACTGTGTTGTGTTTAAATGGAAAGACAGAACGTTTACCTTGTTATCTTTCTAGAAGTTTATTGCATTTAACTATAACATGGGACATTGTTAAGAAAATTAATACGCTGCGAATCATGTCAGCCACTCTGTTTAGTATATTTATAATTTCAAAAAAAAATAAAGGACCATGTTAAGCTGGACTGCAACCATAGAAGGGTTATGCAAAATGTAAAGATTTTGGTCTTTGACAATTCAAACGGTCAGGTTGTTTTGCCATTATTAAATCAGCCTTCCAAATCAATCCGTACTAAAATGAGCTCTTCTCAAAGTAAATTAGTATTGTAGACTAAAAATTTTTTAAGATAAGTAAGATGGTGATGGTAAAACAAATTTTTAAAATACATATATGATTGAAAAGAGCAGTTGAAGATTTCTTGCGTTAGCAATAGACAGAATCTGGCAGAGATTAAATTCCTATATATATATATATATATATATATATATATATAAGATGCAGACTCCCAATTTATGCACCAGATGTCTATTATTTGTGGGATGCAAGAATTAATCTAGCATTGAATTAAGGTTGGAATTAGGTACCTATATAAGTTTCGAGTGATGCGCAACTGTTTATACTGTTACCGGAATTCTAAGCTAAGTGTTACTATTATATGAACAATATTTTAAGCATGTCTGGAAGCTAATTAAAATTAAGTTCCCGAGTCTTCCAATCTGAATAATTTATGAAATCCAAATAGGGGTAGCATATGATATGTTATATTTTGGGATTTTAACAGTATAACGTTGGAAGTACATAATTTGGTAACCCTCTTTAGACAACTTTCAAGTATTGAAGGCTGGATATGTTGGCTTAAAATGGGGGTTGTGACTAACAGTTCCCATCGATTGATCTGTGAATTGAATCTTCTAGATCACTAATGATAAGTTGTGGCCAAATACCTAGATTTCAAAAGATAACAATAAAGAGGTGTAATGAGATAAGCAGTAAAGGAAGAAAAGATGATGGTGAATAAGCAAAGATTATTATTAGGGTCGGTCATCGTGACCTTTACACCTGACCGTGCGAGGGCGCGGTGACCCTCAACTGGGCGGGAGAATAGGAAGCCCAGTTTGGGCAGCGGCCGCCAAGTGCACGGGTCTAGGATTTCAGTCTTTTACACGGTTTTTACGCGAGCTCGCAGTGTTTTTACACCTCGTTGGGATCCCGACTTTAGACCATCCCACTGACCCTTTATTTTAGGTTACCCAGGCGGGGGATCCTCGGTTTTTCAGTTTTACGTACGAGCTCGGTTGCCCGCACTAGTCGGGCTGTTTTCTAGAGCGACTTTTCCGGGAAGTCTCTCTCACCCGTCTCAGTGGCGTAGTTTGGGATTAGACCTATCCCTCTATTGGACCGTCCTTCCAACTAGAGGGCGAGATGGAAGAGCCATTTGTAGGCTTCTTCACCGCTTGAGTTTTTCTTTCGCCAACAGACTTGGCGATTCTACATCCAGATCATCCATATCTATATCTACATCATCAAGAGTTACATTTGAGACTATTGCATTGAGGTTTGAAGGGATTGATTCTACATCCAGATCATCCATCTCTATATCCACATCATCTAGAGTTACATATGAGACAATTACACTTAAGGTTTTAAGGGATTACAATTAAAGTTGAGTAAATGGAAAAGACGATAATTTGATTCGAAATCCCATTAAGCTAGTGGGCTACGGGTATGTCTCCACCGGCTGGTCTCTGCGGCTCTCCTCTGGCAGCTCTCATCTCTGTAAGCTCTCAACGCACCTCCGTCATAAATGCTCCCTGGTCTATAATCCGACGTTGGATCGTCTCCAGGGAGGCTAAGAGTGTGTTGTTGATGGATGTCTGGTCAAGTACGTACGTTGATCCCTGCGGCTGCTCATCAGTGCATCCCTCACTGCTAGCCATCTCTCGGGTCTTTGCAAAGGCAAAAGACCCCAACTCAGGTGCCGTCAAATGAACGTATAACTATGTTGGCCTTTGTTCTAGCACCTTAGGACTGAAAGAAGGGTGGTCGAGGGGGAATAGTGTAATATCAAACTCAAGTTCAGAGAACTAGTCGGGGCTCTCTGAAACTGCCCTAGATGAATGGAAAGGAGTGCTCGAAAGTGGTGTTGTCAAAGGCAGCCTAAGGGACCTCCTTCCCATCATCGTGATGTGGTGATTTATGTCGATGATATTTGGTATGCAAACAGGATCAGAAATCAAACCCTTTTTTCACCTACTCAACACCGGAGCTGATGATCGTGAAAGATCGGTCGTTAATCTTGTCTGTTTTTATTTAGGTGAAAAATCAAGATATTAGAGTGATTAAGCGAGCTTTATGTAACCCGATGCTCTCAGAAGACTGATGTAATCCTACAGTTAGTTTTTCCCAGCTAGTATGGGTGCAGACGGTTTACCGGCTACCTGATCTGCTGATGAATCTGTGATTCATCACTCTAAAAGTTGAAAATAGAGTCTTGTTCCCGAGTAAATAGATGCATATCTCCCTTTATAATGCATAATTAGCATTCATACATGCATTCACAATATAGGCATTTTAGCACTCATATTGCATTAGATAAGAAGCCAGGATCACTTGTAAAACATCCACCTATTAAAATTACACCTTCCTTATAATTCATACACCTTTAGTTTATAATATAAGGAAGAGGGTCGGAAATCTCCTGTGTAAAATATCCAATAAATCCCCAGAATCCCTGAGTCATAAAAAGCCTGTAACACCCTCATACCACCTCCAAAATAGGTCTACTTACTTTCAGATTATTACACATTAAAAGACCTTTAAAATGAGACTAATTTCATCCAATTTGGAGCTCGTATGAAGAAGTTGGGTTTTTGGGCCTCTTTGTATACTATATGTGTACATTTGTATATTTGTATTTTGTATCATTTTTGATCTCATCTCCGTCTTTGGTCAACATGAAACTTGTAGATCTCATCGAAATCTACAACTTTCATGTTTTGAGTTTTTCCAAATTCGGCATCCTTCTCTCTCTACACTCACTTCTCTTCTCAGCCAATCACAGCTGGCCACGTTGCGCCCTCTGATTGTGCCACGCGGCCCGCTCCCCTTGCCCTAGCCGCCCGCACCCACAGTCGTTGGATCTTCATCCCGATCCAACGGCTGCGCCGCTTCCACGTGTGACTTTTACTTCCACCGTCAGATCACTTCCTCTCTTCCATCTCAGCCGCCCGCCTCCGCCTGCCTATGTGCCTGACGCGTGGCGCATTTTGAGCCTCTCGATCACGCCTTCAGCTCTTCGATATGCACCGTCCACTAGCACTTTAATTTCAACCACCCGATCAAACGCCAATCTCTGATCTGGACCATTGACTGGCGCCTCGCCTTCGACGCACCACGTGGCGCAATCGCATCCCTCAGATCGCCTCGCCCCAGATCTAATCCTACCCGCTCCTTGACGCTTCTACCCTGGGCCGTTGGATCACAAGATCCAACGGCCAGGACTTCGTCCTCCTACCTCCGATGCCCCCTATCTCCCACGATCTGGCCTTGCGCGAGGGGCTTGCCCTTTCTATTTTCGCCTCCACTCTAGCCACCCTCGCCGACCGCCAACACCTCCACGACCTTCACCACTCTCCCCCTCATCCTCGCCAGCTCCCTCAATCACCATGACCCCCACCAGAGCCGCTCCAAAACCCCCACGAACTCCACCTTCCAGCGACTCAACCCATCGACTTCATCCTATAAATAGACCATCACCGCCACCGTCACGCCTATCCATCACTCCAGAGAGCTTCCCTGAACTCCGAACTTCCAATTGGTGACAGCGATTAGACGGATCATTGAGCAAAGAAGGGTTTCTTCTCCGCGAGATCCACGGCACCACCGCCGTGCTGCAGCTCCTCCTCCGCGAAGCTGCATGAGCTCGGACCTACCGATCCCTCGAGCGAAGACCTGGAGCTTAAATCTGAGCTCCAATCCCAGGTAACCCCTCCATTTCCCTCTAATATTATTCTTTATTTTCCCGTTAATTTCTCCGATTTAATTCGCATTCCAACTTCATCCTCTCGCTTCACATTCACCCCTCCGAGCTCCGCGACGGAGCTCCGATCTTCGCGCACCATTCCTTTCCTTTAAACGCTGCACGCCACCTTTTATCAACTCCAGCTCCGCCACCTGGGCGGAGCACCATCACTGGACCACTCACACTCCGCCTTCGGCCTTGCCGTTCACCCTGCACAACTCCACGGCACAACCCACGTGCTTCGGCTATCCCTAACCCCTTGCAGGTGCTCCTTCATTCACTGGTCGGATGCTCATCGGAGCTCACTTCGAGCTTCATCGCCAGCGAGCTCTGGCGTGCCTCCTTCACTCCTGGGACCCTCGAACGCTTCGCCGCACCGTCGTGCATCTTTCGAGATATCTCCGAGACTCCGGAGAGCTTCACCACAACGGGAGGGATGGGCGAAGCCAAGCAAGCTAGGCCGGAGCCCCGCCAACTCCTCCGTAGGTGGCGGAGCACCGTTGAAGAAGAAGCATCCAGCCACCGTTCGATCATCTTGATCGAACGATCAGCATCACACTACGTAGCTTCGCACAGGAGCCGTAGGATCATCCTTGATCCTACGCTCAGAAGCACGCCACGTCGCCCACGACCGGAGCAGCACAGAACCGTTGGATCGATCAGTGATCCTACAGTCAACATTCAGCCACGTCGCCCCTTTCCTCGATTTCCAAGCACCGTAGGATCGATCAGTGATCCCACGGACAGAAGCCCGCCATGTTGCCGTCTTCAGCGAGCGTCAACCACCATTGGATCAGCTTCGATCTGACGGTTGTTGATCATACACGTCGACATCAGCCGGAGCCAACAGCGACCGTTGATCTTCACCAAGATCGCACGGTCGTGAGCACGCCACGTCACCCCGGTCCGAGCCTCTTCCCCGACCTCTAGGCTCGGACCACCTGAAGCTTCTCCGAGCCTTAGCCGAACCTCCAGGGCACCCGAGCCTCGTCCTGAGCCACCAAAGTCGTCCGAGCCTAGGTCGCCCCACGTGAGGAGCACGTGCGGCTTGGGTAAATTGCACTGAGGCCATGGGAACTTTCAGAAATTACAAATCAGTCCCTGTGAAGCACCCCCACGTGAGGAGCACGTATGGTAGTGGAGAAATTGCATTCCACCCCCTGTATTATAGGTAATTGCATTAAGGTCCCTATCAGCATATTTATTTTTAAGCAATTTTTATTTTCTGTATTGTAGTTACACCCCTGTCTTTGCACGCATATCTAGGTGTCCATATTGCATCATTTTTAAATTCCAAAAATTGCATGTTGTAGCTTTACTTGTCCTTGATCTTGTTTGACACTTGGCACATTTTTGTGATATCAGTAGATATTTTTAATTAATTAGTTGGTCTATTTGTGTTATATTTTGCCCAATCTCACCTTTTAATTAATAGAAAATTTTCTGTAACTCCAAAAATTCCCAAAATATCACATTAACTCTAGGATAGTTAACTTAACATTGCATAAAAATTTCATCTCATTTGCATACATTTCGAGGCCTAAATAAATTAATTGGTGATTTCCTTAGTTTATTTTTAATGGTTCATTTCACATCGAAATTAAGGTCTGACAATTTTCTTGGATTCCTCATCATTAGATCTATCTAGGATAATTTTAGTTCCCAAAATTTTTTGATTTGATATTTATTAAAATTAAATTAGTCAAAATCACCCTGCATTCATATCTAATTCACAGTAAATTCATTTAGTGTCAGAAAATTCCAAAAAAATTAAGGTAGCTTAATTTCATCATATATCATCATCTAGCCAATTTTCATTATTTTTGGACTTCATTTGAATATATTTCTGATTTAACTATAAAATTGGCTTGATTTTGCATGTGTCTTGCATAGATAATTAAAAAAAAGACCAAAAAAATTATTCCTTCCTCGAAAATCACACATTGGAACTTTGATGAAAATTCACCTAAGGAGACAGATGCGTCCCTGAGTTCGACCTTGGACTTCACCAAGTAAAAAAATTTACCACTCGAAATTAACTTCATTAAATTAAAAGTGGTTTTTGATTCCCTCTCGTTATCCGACTGCAACGAACACTTATAATTAATTTGGACATTAATCTGATCGAATTAACAAGGGTAGAGGGAGCGGCATCAAAATGGCGCCGTTGCCGGAGAGGCACGGCTTAGGTTATTTTGTAGTGAAATTCTGATTGTTTGATTTTCTCTCCCCAGGTAGTCTGACCCCCGATTTTCTTGTGAATATTTTCTGTCTTTTAATTTTTGTATTTTTTTGTTGATTTTCTCTGACCTTAGTTTATTTCTGTGCGAGGAACGCGAGGAGTCGAAGACGCTTCGAAGATTCGGTATTGTAATTTATTGAATTGAGAAAATCTGTATTTTCATTTTTCTTTATTTTTTCGCATTATTTCCAGCGATTCCCGTTTGGGTTCTCGCGCGTGTAAATATAGTGAAACTGTGTCCCCGTGTGCTGTGTGGTTGACTGGTAATTTAGGCTTGCACTAGCGGCTCCCCGAGCCAATCTAGGAATTGCTTGTGCTCGTAATTTTTAGGACCACACAATCCAATTAAAAGATGTACTTAGACCGCAGGACTTAGCCAAATCAAACTGTTCTTCGTTCTCTAATAGAACTGCTTGTGTAGGAGCGACTTTTATCGCCTGCATTTGCATATAGTGTAAAAAAGTTTTCAATTCTGTTTTGCATCCTGCATAAAAAAAGCGAAGGGATCACTGTAAGTCTTCTTAACTCAGCATACGCATCATAGTTTTTCTTGCATCGGCTTTTCTCGATTTCCCCCTCTGTTTTCACATTTAAATTAAAATGGAAATTGGGACTGGATGATAGGCGTGTTGTGTGGTTTACTAAGAAAGTGATAACTTAACTTAAAACCGGGACTGCTAAACACTATTGACCAAAAAAATAATAAAATTGGAAAAATTGTTTGCGGTAGATTAATCCCCGACCTTGTTTTCAGGCTGAGTGAGGGTACTTGAGTGTGTGTGAACACCTTAAGGCAGAGCCCAAATCCCCGCCTTCCATATCACGTTCCGACTAATCCTAGCAAATATCACAAGTCGAATATTTAAGATTCACTGACTAGTATCAAGTAGCCTCCGCCTGTCTCGGGTAGATAGGGCCGAAATTGCGGTACTTTGCGACAAGCTGCCAGTAATCGCCCGGGGTGAAGTTCCGGCCTTGTCAGCCTCCGCCTGCTTGCAGGTAGATAGGGGTGTGGTCTTTGAGTCCATCGACTTGGGATAGGAGCGAAGAAAGGAAGGACCGGCGGTATCTTAGGCGATAGGTTAAATAGGGAAGACGCATCCGGCTCTGAGCCGACTTCCCTATAGGCCGCGTAATCCTTGCTATCTTGCTTTAAAATCACACTTAAAACTTACAAGATTAATTGGACTCAGTTTCGGGTCATTCACTATGTTGAGTGTGAACCCAGGGTCTTGGATTGATTTGTTTGCTTCAGGTAGGTGTAAAATCCTATCTTCTTCTTGCCAAATCAAGGTGAGTGACTGGGGGGATATCGACTCTTTTACCAATCTTTCTTTGAGCCCCCCATGAAGCTCCTCTCCATCGGCCCAAGTGCACCTTGGACCACCCAGGACTCATGACCCTCTTGTGTCCTGGTTCCCTCACCCAGGGTGGTTACTCTCAAACCAACCCTTTCCTCTCCTCTGAACTTACCGAGGAAGACCATCGCCTCAGTAAGAATCCCTTCCTTGATTTATCCTCTAACACCGACCTTATTTCATACCTAGGAATAGAGGACAAGATGTCGCCTAAGCAGCCACCACCGGATGAGGAGCAATTGCGACAAATTCTTAACCGCCTTGCCGAAGCCGAACAGCAGAATGCAAATCTCACGGCTAGAATGGGACAAATCATTGCAGCAGGAGGAATCGACCGACCAATGGTTGATGCCTACAACCTAGCGGAGAATGAGATACAAAATTGGTTGACACCAGCGGTTCCCACCGAAGCATTTGAGCTGAAGCCCCACTTCCTTAGCCTGTTACCGAAGTTCAACGGAAATGCCCATGAAGAACCGTATACCTTCCTCTGAGACTTCGAGCTGGTTTGCAACAATATTAGCCATCCTAATATTGGCCAAGATTACATTAGACTGAAGGCCACCCCATTTGCCTTAGGAGATAAGGCAGCACATTGGCTGAAAAACCTAGGGGTGATATGTACAACCTGGATGCAATTCAAGGACCTCTTTTTGAAGAAGTTCTACCCTCTCAGTAGGACCAACCAAATGAGAACGAAGATCGCCAGTTTCTCTCAAGGACCCAGTGAACCTTTCCATGATGCCTGGGATCGGTTCAATGACTTAGTGCAGAAATGCCCCTGCCACGGCATTTCTAAGGCGATCTTAGTCTAGACCTTGTTCTGTGGTTTAACCCCAGAGATGCAGGGGTTAGTAAGTGCCGCCTATGGAGGAAGCTATCTGAACAAGAACAGGCACGCCGTATGGAAAATCCTAGAGCAGATGGCGGAGACTGGCAGGTCGCAGGCCACCAGGACCTATCAGTTGTCTCCCTCGATCCTATCCAAGGAGACAACCCGAAGGACTGTAGCGGATCTGACCAAGGACCTCATCCCCAGCATGGGGATGATTGCTGATAAGTTAACCATGGTCGAGCAGATCCACAAGAGGGTCACTGACCTTGAGTCTCTCTCACGTCTATCGAAGCAAGTGGAGGAACTTACTGAGAATGTAGCTAAGATGAAGCTACCTGCCCCTTCTGCACCACCTGCACCTGTACATCGAGTCCATCTTGTACAGGAACAGGCACCGGGGCCTCAGAGTGGCTGGGTGGAGGATCAGACTTACACCCAGCAGGACCAGCATGCACCCCCACAAGTGGAGACCGAATACGAGGAGCCTCCGCAGGTGTTTGAGATCAACAGGCTGCGGTACAGCCGTGACCCCGTCAGTAGACAGTCGGGGATGGTGAATGGTCAGCCTTACCGACCTTCCCCAGCTTACCAAGGAACCAGCTCCATCCCCGCACCGCGCTTTCAGTCCAGGCCAGAACAAGGGTACCGGCCTTAGCAGCAGCAGCGCACATATCAGTAGGGCCCAGCACCGTCCCACTAGCAGCAGCAGTATCGGCATGGCCAGCAGGGCCAATACAGAACCTCGTCTGCAAATCAGCCAGCCCGGCCCACCGAATTGGAGTCCCTCACCTTGGCAATCCAGACCCTGTCTGATAGGGTCCAACAAATGCAGAATGACTATCTGCATATGAGAACCGATATTAATCGTGTCTCTCGTACCCAGGATCAACAGATGGTGCCAAAGACCCCAATTCTCGTACAGGTTCAGGCCAACCCGAATAGCATAATCCATGGCCAGAACCGACCTCATGATCAGGTATATTATTCAGATAGTTATTTATCTGAACATGAGATCTTTTCGTATGATAATGTAAATCATATGTCCCTCAGGAGCGGAAGGACCGTGACCATACCTGATCGGGCACGGGCACCGAAGGAAGGAGTCGCCATGTCTCTACCTGAGGAGAACTTGGAGGAAGAAGAGGAGCAGCACCACCATCACCACCGGCAGAAGAAGAGGACGTCTGAGTCCTCGAAGAAGCAACCCCGCACCAGCATAGAGTTCGACGGAACCGATGAAGAGCCCGCACCTCCGTTTGAGGAGGATCATCCAGAAGTCACGCAAGAAGAATCACTGGTTTCGCCTCAGCATTTTTCTTTCAGTTAGAGTCAAAGTCCTAGTCTGTCCAAGAGTCAAAGTCATGTACAGAACTCAGTTCTAGATCTTAATGAAAATCTTTCAGTTTCCGAACATGAGTTGGAGTCAATAATCCCTTTCCCCCGAGCTCTCAAGGGTGGAAAGAAGAAAACTAAAAAAAATTCAAAAAGATGACCCTGAGATGGCAGAGTTCTGCAACAAACACATCAAGGTCACAAACCCCTTTGACAAGTACGTGGAGATGACCCCTGCATTCCAAAAATACCTTAAGGTGAGATGCACACCTACTAGGGTTAGCAGGAAGACCAAAAGCCGTGTTGAGAAACACGTTCTATCTATAGCCACGACTTGTGCAATAAAGAACTCGTTTCCCAGGAAACGAAGAGACATGGGTGCACACTATGTAGTGAGTCATGTTGATGACATCGCGTTTGCATGCACTCTCCTGGACAATGGTTCCTCAATCAATCTGATGCCTACAGCTCTCTATGAGCAGCTTAATCTCGGACCTCTTAGGAAATCTAGAGCCCTCATACAGTTTGCTGATAAATCAACCAAGAGGTCTCAAGGAGAATTGAGGAATGTTGTGATCAAAGTAGAGGGGCAGGAATACATGGTGGACTTCATTGTCCTAGATATGGAAACCTCTCGTAATTGGAGAGACTCCCAGATCATATTAGGCAGGCCCTTCCTCAGAACAGCAGGGGCATTGTTTGACTATAAGATCGGGAAGATCCAGTTCCAAACTCCAGACGGAGATGAGGAACTTGAGATGAAGCAGACAAGATGGCAGAGACCATATTCCGAATCCAGCACCGAGTACTTTTCAACCGAAGCAGACAGCGAGCATGTAGACTTAGTTGGGCCATGGAGACAGAACCCAGCCAACACCGATGAGTCCCTCCCCTCCAGAGATGATCCAGTGCACGAGTCAGTTTGCAAGGTCCTCATAAACGAGTACAGCTCAGAACCTGCATCGCCCTACATCTTCGATGACTTAGAGGCCCAGCTGGGCCTGTCAGTCCTTACATCTCTAGGACAATCGGAAGATGAGGATGACGAGTCGGACGAGGCTTTTGCCGATTGTATGGAGACCTTTGATGATCCGACTCCAGAGCCGAACAACTTGGTGGCAGCAATGACAGAGAAAGATCCAGCCACTTCCAACACCGAACCAGATCATATTGAGACAGACTTCTTAGACGATCACACTATACCTGAGCTCAACCCTTTACCCACAACACTTAAATACGCCTTCCTTGTGGGTCAGGACAGGAAATTTTCGGTCATCATCAGTTCGTGATTGACCGAGGAGCAGGAATCTCGCTTGCTAGAGATCCTGGAGAAAAACCGTAAGGCGATAGGCTGGAGCATTTCCGATCTCCACGGGATAAATCCCGCTCTGTGTTCCCACCATATTTACTTAGAGAATGAAGCCAAACCCTCTCGTGAATTCCAACGTCGTTTGAATCCAAATTTACGAGAGGTCGTGAAGAAGGAGATAGAGAAATGGTGCAACGCAGGTTTCATTTACCCAATCTCCGACTCTAAATGGGTGGCCCCAATCCATGTTGTCCCGAAAAAATCGAGAATTCAGACGACCACCAACGAGGACGGAGAGGAGATCGTGACGCGAGTGCCCACATTGTGGCGTGTCTGTGTGGATTACAGACGCCTGAATGCCGCGATGAAGAAGGATCATTTCCCCCTACTGTTCATTGATCAGATCCTAGAGAGACTAGCGGGGAAAGAGTTCTTCTGTTTCTTGGATGGGTTCTCGGGATACAATCAAGTAGCCATAGCTCCAGAGGACCAGGAAAAGACCACATTCACATGCCCCTTTAGTACCTATGCTTTCAGGTGCATGCCCTTTGGGTTATGCAATGCTCCAGGTACTTTCCAAAGGTGCAAGATTGCTGTATTCATCGAAATGGTCGGTGAATTCCTGGAAGTCTGCATGGACGACTTCTCGGTCCACGACGATTCCTTCGATTCTTGTCTTAGGAATCTGGACCGAGTCCTCAAACGATGTTGTGAGGTCAATCTGGTGCTCTCCTGGGAGAAAAGTCACTTCATGGTGACGGAGGGCATTGTGTTGGGGCACGTCATCTCCAGGAGAGGAATGGAGGTTGACCCTGCCAAGGTGGATGTGATCAGACGACTCCAGCCACCAACCAATGTCAAACAGTTGCGGTCGTTCCTCGGGCTTGTCAAATTTTATCGGAGATTCATTAAGGATTTTTCTAAGATTGCCCGACCGCTAACTGAGCTTCTAGGCAAAGACATGGAGTTTATTGTTGATCACAAATGTCTTGAGGTCTTTAAGCTATTGCAAGGAATGATTATGGATGCACCTATCCTACAAGCCCCAGATTGGTCTCTACCTTTTGAGATCGTGACGGACGCCTCAGACTTTGTTGTTGGGGATGTGTTAGGACAGAGAAGGGATGGCGTCCCGTTCGCAATTCACTACGAAAGCAAAGTGCTTGACATCGCTCAGCGTAACTATATAGTTACGGAAAAGGAAATGCTTGCGGTAGTGTTTGCCTTGGACAAGTTCAGATCTCATTTAACTGGATCCAAGGTAATTGTGTTCACTGACCACACGACACTGCGATACCTGATGGAGAAGAAGGACGCAAAGGCACGTCTTCTTTGGTGGATTTTACCTATCCAGGAGTTTGATTTGGACATCCGTGATAAACCTGGAAAGAAGAACGTAGTAGCCGATCATCTCTCTCGTCTCGAAGATCTTAATACTTCCGAGGATTCACCTATTCGAAACTCCTTCCCTGATGAGTCGATTTTTGTTGTTGACTCACTCCCATGGTATGCCAACATCGTGAACTATCTTGTCTCCGAGAAGGTTGCCGAAGATTGGCCAAAGAGCCACATCGACCGACTGAAGTCGGACGCTAGACACTACCATTGGGAGGATCCGATCCGTTTCTTTGAAGGACCGGATTGTGTCTGGAGACGGTGTATTCCTCAGGAGGAATACCAGAGTGTCATTTCTTTATGCCATATCTTAGAGACAGGAGGACACCACTCCGGGAAGAGGAACGCATGGAAGGTACTTCAGTGTGGCTTTTACTGGCCGACTCTATTTCGCGATGCCATCGCCTTCACGAAGTCGTGCCCGGTATGCCAGAGAATGGGAGGAACCGTTGGTTCTAAGGATGAGATGCCGATGCAGCCGGTCATCATTTGTGATGTCTTTGACGCCTGGGGCATCGATTTCATGGGCCCATTCCCTATTAGACATGGATTCGAATACATCCTTCTTGCAGTAGATTATCTATCCAGATGGGTGGAGGCTATCCCGACCCAAGCCGCAGACAGCAAGACTGTCTGTAAATTCATCAGAGAGCACATCATCTTTAGGTTCGGGATCCCCAAAATGATGATATCATATGGGGGTAGCCACTTTGTAAATCAGGAGGTGAAGAAACTCCTGAAGGACTACGGCATCGAACACCGTGTCGTGAGTCCTTACCACCCACAAACCAATGGTATGGCTAAGGTGTCGAATCGGGAGGTGAAGACTATATTACAAAAGCTTGTCTGCTCGGACAGGAAGGACTGGTCTCAGATCTTAGATCAAGTCCTCTGGGCGTATAGGACAGTTTACAAGACACCGTTAGGAACCTCCCCATTCCGAATGGTATTCGGAAAGCCGTGCCATTTGCCCGCAGAGTTAGTGCATAAATCAGAATGGGCAATCAAGAAGGTCAACTGGAACACACACCTTGGGCAGAAGTAGAGAGAATTGGATCTGAATGAGCATGTGGAAATCAGAAACTGCGCATATGACAACAGTTTGGTGTACATGGACAAGGTGAAGCGTTGGCATGATAGATATATCAGACGAAAGACCTTTGTTCATGGACAGAAGGTATGGTTGTTTAATGCTAGGCTGAAGATCTTCCAAGGCAAGTTGAAGTCCAAGTGGACGGGCCCATTTGTCATCCGTACGGTGCATGATAGTGGATGTGTCGAGATCTCAGATCTCGCAGATGATGCACCTACATTCCTAGTGAATGGACAACTGTTGAAACACTTCGTCGAATCCAATGAGCAGTTAGTCCATGTTGAGGAGATTGTATTCATGCACGAGACAGATTCAGCAGATACAACTCGAGCCGCGTATGAGACCTTGCAGCAGTGAGCTCCAGCCATCCGCAGCATCTCGAAAGATTCAGACCGACTCACTTGTATATATCATCATTCCTGTACATTCTGTCCTTTATCCCCCGCGACTCTAGTAACCCATCCCCACCTCATTAAATCACTATCTTGGACTATACTTAGGATGACCAGATCCTAAGTATAGGGGGGATGAGTCACCTGAGTCGGTTCTCTGTACATTCTCCAGATCACATTGGTCCTCATACTCACTTCCGTCCTATACTTAGGCTGACCTGAGCCTAAGTATAGGGGGGACCGATGCCCACATTGTATATTCACCCTCTTCTGTTCTTGACCTCGGCCGCCCCACTTTTTGACTTTCTTCTACACTTAGGCTGCCAGAGCCTAAGTATAGGGGGGCCGGTCGATTTCTATACATTTTCCCTTCTCTTTAGCTCTCCTACGCTTAGCACGAGCTATGTCTTTTTCCTCGCTTTTCATGCTCTGAGGACATAGCACACGCTAAGTATAGGGGGGCGTGTATATATTACATATATACTTTACCCATAGCTCGTACTTTCGCGTACTGTTGTATATATTTTTGCAATAATTACGGGGGTAAAAATTGAAATAATAATAATAATATAAATATCTGTATACTTGTATATTTTATAACACTTGTAAATTTTGTATAATACTTATATAACTCTTGTAAATTGTTGTAAAATAGGAGGTATACCAAAGTTTTGAAAAAAAATGAAAAATGAAAAAAAAACTCTTGCATATCACCTCTGCATCTGAAAAGAAAAGAAAAAGAGTCTTGCATTTACATTCATCGCATGACATCTGCATCTCATCTGCATATCTTGCATATACAAGGTGAAAAGCTAGTGGGTTCTAAACCAAGTTATGAGTATATATTGAGGATGGACTTGATTAGACCTTAATCCACCCAATTTCAGAGGAACCTTATAGGAACTGGAGTTAAGATTTCTCAGGTCAAGTGACTTAATTCTTTGAGTCCGCAAGTCTATGTTCACATGTCATAGTCTAAGTAGAATATCTCGTGCATACGCATGATTCTTTTAGACCGTGACCTAACTTGGACAAGCACTATGTCGTAGCTCTTCATTGATGAGGTGGTGAGGAGGTAGAATCCTTTATCTTGGAGTAGCACACGGGTGGAAACATCCGTCCTCCTCTGGGGAGGGTAGTGCATCTCAACCTAGTCTGGTGGTGTTAACATCTAAGGACGGGATGCTGTGGGTTGCAATAATGCTTCAAAAGAGGGATAGTCTACTGGCTCAAGAGGAAAAACTTCTAATGTACATGCTGCACCTTGTATGAATTTGAAAAAAAATGTAAAAACTCCAAAAAAGTCAGACAGGTCCAAGTGAAAATAAAATACCTGTCGGAGTATGTATATTAGCAAAGAAAATGTAGCTGGATGACTTGGCTACACTGGTCAGGCATCCCGGGATAGGTAGCTACACTGGCCATCGTCCATTCTTTTCTCTACCCCCTCCTCTTGAGTTGGTCGCACTTGAAATTAGAAGGGAATACCCCGCTCCTCGAGGAAAGAGTTACTGGACCGGGTTATTTGAGTTACCTTGTTAGAGGAGGTTGTTTCTAAGCCATTTCTGATGTGGAGAGTTACATTTCACTTACACAGTACAAGTAAGAATCATAGTCATCAGAAATTTGCGTTTGATGATTTGTTCTGACCTGACCGTTGAGGCGTCTTGAATAGAAGACTTGTGAAACTTGAAGTCTGTTAGGTCTTAAATTCAGATCCCAATAAGGTTCCGCCACACAATTAATCCAAAGGTCGATTCATGCTCCATTTTCAACTTTTGTTCATGACCTCGGTATGGAACCCAAAATCATTTCACTCTTGCATTTCATTTTAGTTGCTGGGGGAAGAGCAAGGTTTAAGTATAGGGGGTTGATGAATCTGTGATTCATCACTCTAAAAGTTGAAAATAGAGTCTTCTTCCCGAGTAAATAGATGCATATCTCCCTTTATAATGCATAATTAGCATTCATACATGCATTCACAATATAGGCATTTTAGCACTCATATTGCATTAAATAAGAAGCCAGGATCACTTGTAAAATATCCACCTATTAAAATAACACCTTCCTTATAATTCATACACCTTTAGTTTATAATATAAGGAAGAGGGTCAGAAATCTCCTGTGTAAAATATCCAACAAAGCCCCAGAATCCCTGAGTCATAAAAAACATGTAACTCCCTCATACCACCTCCAAAATAGGTCTACTTACTTTCAGATTAATACACATTAAAAGACCTTTAAAATGAGATTAATTTCATCCAATTTGGAGCTCGTATGAAGAAGTTGGGTTTTGGGGCCTCTTTCTATACTATATATGTGTATATTTGTATATTTGTATTTTTGTATCATATTTGATCTCATCTCCGTCTTTGGTCAACATGAAACTTGTAGATCTCATCGAGATCTACAACTTTCATGTTTTGAGTTTTTCCAAATTCGGCCTCCTTCTCTCTCTACACTCATTTCTCTTCTCAGCCAATCATAGTTGGCCACGTGGCACCCTCTGATTGCGCCACACGGCTCGCTCCCCTTGCCCTAGCCGCCCGCACCCACAGCCGTTGGATTTTCATCCCGATCCAACGGCTGTGCCACTTCCACGTGCGCCCTTTACTTCCACCGTCAGATCACTTCCTCTCTTCCATCTCAGCCGCCCGCCTCCGCCTGCCTATGCGCCTGACGCGTGGCGCATTTTGAGCCTCTCGATCACGCCTTCATCTCTTCGATCTGCACCGTCCACTAGCGCTTTAATTTCAACCACCCGATCGAACGCCAATCTCTGATCTGGACCATCGGCTGGCGCCTCGCCTTCGACGTGCCACGTGGTGCAATCGCATCCCTCAGATCGCCTCGCCCCAGATCTAATCCTACCCGCTCCTTGACGCTTCTACCTAGGCCGTTAGATCACAAGATCCAACGGCCAGGACTTCGTCTCCTACCTCCGACGCCCCCTCTCTCCCACGATCTCGGCCTTGCGTGAGGGGCTCGCCCTTTCTATTTTCGCCTCCACTCCAGCCACCCTCACCGACCGCCAACACCTCCACGACCTTCACCACTCTCCCCTCATCCTTGCCAGCTCCCTCAATCACCATGACCCCCACCAGAGCCGCTCCACAACCCCCACGAACTCCACCTTCCAACGACTCAACCCATCGACTTCATCCTATAAATACACCATCACCGGCCATCGTCACGCCTATCCGCCACTCCAGAGAGTTTCCCTGAGCTCCGAACTTCCAATTGGTGACAGCGATTAGATGGATCATTGAGAGAAGAAGGGTTTCTTCTCTGGCGAGATCCACGGCACCACCGCCGTGCTGCAGCTCCTCCTCCACGAAGCTGCACGAGCTTGGGACCCTACCGATCCCTCGAGCGAAGACTATGGAGCTCAAATCTGAGCTCCAATCCCCAAGTAACCCCCTCCATTTCCCTCTAATCTTCTTCTTTATTTTCCCATTAATTTCTCCGATTTAATTCGCATTCCACCTTCTTCCTCTTGCTTCACATTCACCCCTCCGAGCTCCGCGACGGAGCTCCGATCTTCGCGCACCATTCCTTTCCTTCAAACGTCGTGCGCCACCTTTCATCAACTCCAGCTCCGCCACCTGGGCGGAGCACCATCACCGGACCACTCACACTCCACCTTCGGCCTCGTCGTTCACCCTGCACAACTCCACGCACAACCCACGTGCTTCGGCTATCCCTAACCCCTTGCAGGTGCTCCTTCATTCACTGGCCGGAAGCTCATCGGAGCTCACTTCGAGCTTCGTCGCCAGCGAGCTCCGGCGTGCCTCCTTTACTCCTGGGACCCTCGGACGCTTCGCCGCACCGTCGTGCATCTTCCGATATATCTCCGAGCCTCCGGAGAGCTTCACCGACGATGGGAGGGACGGGTGGAGCCAAGCAAGCTACGCCGGAGCCCTGCCAACTCCTCAGCGGGTGGCGGAGGACCGTTGAAGAAGAAGCATCCAGCCACCGTTCGATCATCTTGATCGAACGGTCAACATCACACCACGTAGCTTCGCACAGGAGCCGTAGGATCATCCTTGATCCCACGCTCAGGAGCACGCCACGTTGCCCACGACCGGAGCCGCACAGAACCATTGGATCGATCAGTGATCCTACGGTCAGCATTGGATCAGTGATCCCACAGACAGAAGCCCACCACGTCGCCATCTTCAGCGAGCGTCAACCACCGTTGGATCAGCTTTGATCTGACGGTTGTTGATCATCCACGTCGACATCAGCCGGAGCCAACAACGACCGTTGATCTTCACCAAGATCGCATGGTCGTGATTACGCCACGTCACCCCGGTCCGAGCCTCTTCCCCGACCTCTAGGCTCGGACCACCCGAAGCTTCTCCGAGCCTCAGCCGAACCTCCGGGGCACCCGAGCCTCGTCCCGAGCCACCGAAATCATCCGAGCCTAGGTCGCCCCACGTGAGGAGCACGTGTGGCCTTGGTAAATTGCACTGAGGCCTTAGGAACTTTCAGAAATTGTAAATCAGTCCCTATGAAGCACCCCCATGTGAGGAGCACGTGCGGCAGTGGAGAAATTGCATTCCACCCCCTGTATTATAGGTAATTGCATTAAGGTCCTTGTCAGCATATTTATTTTTAAGCAATTTTTATTTTCTGTATTGCAGTTACACCCCTGTCTTTGCACGCATATCTAGGTGTCCATATTGCATCATTTTTAAATTCCAAAAATTGCATGTTGTAGCTTAACTTGTCCTTGATCTTGTGTGACACTTGGCACATTTTTGTGATATCAATTGATATTTTTAATTAATTAATTGGTCTATTTGTGTTATATTTTGCCCAATCTCACCTTTTAATGAATAGAAAATTTTCTGTAACTCCAAAAATTACCAAAAAATCACATTAACTCTAGATAGTTAACTTAACATTGCATAAAAATTTCATCTCATTTGCATACATTTCGAGGCCTAAATAAATTAATTGGTGATTTCCTTAGTTTATTTTTAATAGGTTCATTTCACATCGAAATGAAGGTCTGACAATTTTCCTGGATTCCTCATAATTAGATCTATCTAGGATAATTTTAGTTCCCCAAAATTTTGTGATTTGATATTTATTAAAATTAAATTAGTCAAAATCACCTTGCATTCATATTTAATTCACAGTAAATTCATTTAGTGTCAGAAATTCCAAACAAATTAGGGTAGCTTAATTTCATCATAATTCATCATCTGGCCAATTTTCATTATTTTTGGGCTTCATTTGAATATATTTCTGATTTAACTATAAAATTGGCTTGATTTTGCATGTGTCTTGCATAGATAATTAAAAAAAAGACCAAAAAAATTATTCGTCGAAAATCACACACTGGAACTTTGCTGAAATATCACCTAAGGAGACGGATGCCTCCCTGAGTTCGACCTTGGACTTCACCAAGTAAAAAAATTTGCCACTCGAAATTAACTTGATTAAATTAAAAGTGGTTTTTGATTCCCTCTCGTTATCCGACTGCAACGAACACTTATAATTAATTTGGAAATTAATCTGACCGAATTAACAAGGGTAACGGGAGCGACATCATCTGCCCAATCTGCTAAGGAAGTGCCGGACCGATTACTGGCTACCCGGTGAAATCCTCACTGGAGAATAACCAACCACAAGACCAATAATCTGAAAGGAGTTCAGGTATGGCTCTACCTAGTGCGTGGTCACTCTCTCGATGCAGATAAATCAACCAATGAGGGGGTGACTTCCCCAGAACAAAGATTTTTATATGAGGTGTATTTTTTGGTCCAATTTGCATTAGCAATCCTAATTTTATTTTGTTTTCACTTTTTATGTATTTTTCTAAAAGAAAACAATGCCTAACAAATTTTTCGATTTTCCGGGTTATTTTAGTCCAATAAAATAGGGGGAGGACGTAGAAAAAGCTGATGCGCGATCAAATACTATGATGCATGCAGAGATATGCGTACCTGACTCCAGCACTCTACATGCATGGTAATCTACGCATAAATTAAAGATAGAAAGTAAACTAACTAAATGATGTAACGGAGAAATCGGCCTTAGAAGAGCAACTTATACTAATCGTGAAGAACAGATAGCTAACTAATCAGAGAGAGGCATGAGTCCAGTCTCAGAGGTCGATCGGTGTCCGTCACAATGGATACTGCACGCATTGTATACGACCTCTAGCAGCGTGTTGCCTCTCAATTGATTAAGTTAACTTTTTCTTATTGATTATAAGCTAGGTCCAATTACAAACTAGGGGAATAGAATAAGCAATTAAGTGTGGGACCTTAGCTAATTATGTCACAATCAATAAAAGTCCTAAATCTAAGGGCTAAAACTTCATGAATCAAAAGAAAATAAAGGCGATCAAAACAAAAACCGTGAAAAACTCCGGTGAGGTCCCCTGAGTACGCCGGTACTCGATGAAACAGACCCCGATGAGTCTAAGTCCAAAGAGAGTGTCCAAGTCCAAATATTACAACAATAATAGTTTTTCAAAAAATGAAACTACTCTATCTACTATAATTATCTTCTCCTCCTCAGATGTGGGTATTCAAATAGATAGATGAAGCATCCTCGAGCAGTTCCTCGTACAAAATGCAAAGCAGAAATGCGTCAGAAAACATTTATATCAAATACAGATAAAGAAATAAGAAAAGTGAAATAAAAGAGAAAATGACTACTAAGCCATGCTCCCCGGCAACGACGCCATTCTAGTGACACGCCAAGCAACTCGGGTTAAGTAATATCAAGGGTCATTGTGACCTGAATCACCAAGCATTGGTCAACAAGAAGAAATAAACCACTCTGAACAGATAAAAAACAATCAGGAATATGTAAGCGGTTTCTCTATTTATTTTACCTGGTATAGCAACCAGGGTCGAACACAAGTAGCACGAGTAAACCTACAAAGTAGTTAAATCTCAGAAAATGAAATAAAACATTCTTCAGAGGTTTTAATTTTGCATTTTTTTTATGATTTTTAATAAGGAAACAAAATCAACAAATACGAAAGCAAAGCAACACAACAATCTTTTTTTAATTTTCTTTAAGGCTAAAAATACTCAGAAAATTAGGGTAAAAATATTTTTGGGTTTTTAAGGTTTTGAAATGTTTTTGTAATTTTCTAGGGATTTATGATATTTTTGTAATTTTACAAAATCAAACAGTGACTAAAAATGCAAACAGTGCACAACCAGGATTAAATTGCAAGTTAAATATAACTAAAATGCCCTAAAATACTGGTTAACATTTTTTTAAAATATAAGTAAAAATCGACAATCAGGAACTGAATGGGAATTTTTGGATTTTTCTTGAATTTTATATAATTTTTATAAAATTTTAGGTGTTTTAGTGTTTTCTAATGATTTTTCAAAAAAATACTACTGTAGCTAAAGCACACAAGAAGACACTAACATGAATTTTTATTTGGAATTTTTAAGACAATTTTCGAATTTTTATGGATTTTCAAAAATAAACATGACACTTTTTAGGAAATTTTTATTTTTTTTAAAATATTAAATGCAAACAAATTAACTCAATAAAATCACACTAAATATTACACATACACAGGAGTTAGAGGTAATTTTTAGGTGATTTTTTGAATTAAAATGCTTTTTATTAAGTCCAAAATACAAGATGTAATTATGTATAGTTTACAGGGACCTAAGTGCAAATATATTAAGTTCAAGGCCGAACAATAACACAGTTGACAAGTATAGGGCCTAAATTGCAAAAAGTCCAAGCAAGCATGCGCAACACGTGAACCATGCTCACAGGGGTATAAGTGCAAATATCAAAAACTTGCCATTCAATTCATATCAGAAGTGTAGTGCATACAATGCAAATAACCCCAAAAAATCGCGTGGGACATCACGAGCTACACACAGAGAGGGACTACAAATAGACAAAAACACAAGGGCCAAGTTGCAAAATATCTCAACTACAACTTTTATTTACTGGACTAAATCTAAATGCGGAAATAAACAAGGGTAGGGGGAAATATACCCCACGTGGGGACACGTGGTGAGCATAGGTGGAGGCACTAGCGTACGGGCCTGATCGACCTGCTGCTACAGATCTGACGGTCAGAGAATGTTGGCTACATGTGTGTCAGATGGAGGTGACAATGATTAGATGGTGACAGTGGTGAAGCTCCTCCTAGAGCTCCTCCGCCTTGGCAGCAGAGGCTCCGAAATGATCCCAGGCACTTTTGCAGACCTACACGGGGAAGAGAGGGCTCGGGGCTACGCTCCGACCTTGGTTATTGCTTCAAAGGACAAGGGAAGCAACGGTGGTTGGTTGTCGACCTCCGACGAAGGCGTGAAAAGGATGTCTGAGCCTAATCGTGACCCGATGGTCAACTATCAATATGGTTGGGTTGCGTGAGAGGGTGTGGAGTGACATGTAGCGTAGATCGAAGTGGGTAGATGTAGGGAACAGAGCAAGTGAACGACGACGGAGATGAAATGAAAGGATGAATTAAAATGTTAAATGCAAAGGAAATGAGCGATACCTGAAGCTATTAATGTGCTCAGATAGGTCAGATGAAGGTGGTCATTGGGGTAATGGCCTCAACTACATTGCGGCAGACGGGGAGGCTACTCGTGGTGGAGTTCCGGCCACGAAGATCGAGCTGCATCGCTGCTATATCAAACCGAGCTCCAAAGGGCGTCCAGACAGCTGTCACTCAGCTGGAGGTTGCTAAGGGTCGAAATGGGGGCGAGTAACGAGCTACTGCTCTTGGAGGCAGAAGAGAAGATTATATAGTCAACCCAGGGTCTAGAAAGATCGACGTCGAGCACGAAACCCTAAAGGGATCCAGATGATGCAAGGGATCTGCGAGAATCTCAATTATACGAGGAAGCTTGGATTCGGATCTTGAGGCAAGAGGAGCTCGAAATCGGGCGGGAAAAATCGGAGAAGGAGCTCCGGCGAGGAGGCTTCGACTCAACCCAAGCTAGGAGGTGGCGTTGACTGGAGTCAACAAAACCCCTGGACCAATCAGAAAATTAGAATATGCAAAATAATTGAAAATTCAATAAAAAAATAGCATAAGAATTTAAAATAAAAAGTATATAAAATAAAGAAATGTTTATTATTTTTCAAACTATTTTTTTGTGATTTTTTTAAATTTTTTTATGAAAAATAAATTAATGTATATACACTATATAGTATTATATACAAGTATAATATACCTATGTATTATGTACAAGTATTTTTATTTTATTATTGTTACACAAATACCCTCATTTTGTATTTTATTTATTTATAACATAATTTTATAAGTACAAATTAATTTTTATTTTATTTTTAGAAATTAATAAGGCTATATAATAAATAATGGATGTAATATATACAAGTGTGTTTCCTACAAGTAATGAAGGATTTTATTTTTATTTTATTTTTCTTTTACTTTTATATTATTTCTATGATTATATACAAGGGTGTAAAAATGATAATTTAATTTTATTTTGTTATGAAAATAATTATATAAATAATATATACAAATATAAGTAATATATACAATACATAGTGAGCCTATCTCTCTCAACTTATTTTATTTTGTGATCAGGTCAAGGCTTGACCTTCTCTTAAGGTTTGGGTCACTCTGTATTTATTCTAAATTCATCATTCTTTTTCTTTTCTTTATTCTTTTATTTTTGCACAAAAACAAGCTAATTATGCAATATTAACACATGCATGCCATTTCTTAAGTTATTGTATTTACATGTATTCACATGATGTTTTGCCTAGAAAAAGAGCTAAAATAAAAGAATAAAGAGTGAGAGTCAGGAATTGATCAATATACATCCCACTAAAATTATGTATTAAATTGTATGTATATATATACTTATAAAATTGATCACTTACCCTTGTAAATTCTTAAAACCTAATTCTTGTAAATAATAAAACGTATCCCAGTGTAAATATTTGTTCCATTTTTTTGAGCGAAATCTTTTGTTTTCAAAAATCACAAAATCATTTGCAAAACTAATAAAATACCTAAAACATTTTCAAAATCTTGTTGAAAAATACAAAAATGCATATGCATCATCTTCTTCAAAAATCCATAAAAAATTCAAAATCTTGAAATTGCATCACAAAAATATGTTCTGCATAGCATTTGCATAGCATTAGCATTTTTGGATTGAGTCCGGTAATTGAACGAGTCTAAGTAAAATATGAAGATTGGAGCTCAGTTGGACCTTAAATCTACGTAATAATAGGACCCTTATAGGAGCTGGAATTGAGGTACTTCAGGTCTAGTTGACTTAACTCTTTGAGGATTGTGAGACTTGGTTCAATGGATTCTTGACTGCCTAAGTAGAGTATTTTTGAGCACATGCACAACTCTTGTTGATAATAACCTAACTTGGGAACATACACTTTTCACATGGCTTGACTCAGTTGGAGTAGTGAGGGGATTGGATTCGCTGGCATGAGACGCACACAAGTGGAAACATTTATCCTCGTCTAGGGAGGGAAGTGCACCCCAACCCGTCCAGTGGTGTTGATATCCAAAGACAGGAGAGTGTGGGTTGAAATAATACTTCAAAAGAGGGATAGTCTACTGGCTCAAGAGGAAAACTCCTTATGTAAATGTTGTTGTATATAGTATTTCAAAAAAAGTTCTAAAAAAAGTGGACAGACCTGATTGAAAATAAAATGCCAGCAGGAGTGTACATATTTGTATAATCAATATGCAAGATTGAGCTTCAAAGTCATATCAAGTGGGCCTGTAGCCGGATGACTTGACTACACTGGTCTTGCATCTTAGGATAGTTAGCTACACTGGCTACCGTCCATTCTTCTCTTCACCCCCTCCTCTTGAGCTAGTTGTCACTAGAACTTAGAAGGGAATACCCAGCTCCTCGAGGAAGGAGTTGATGGATCAGGGAATCACTGGGTTGTCATGCTGGAGAAGTCAGTCTCTTTGTCATTTCAGTTGGGGAGAGCCACTACCACTTACACTGTACGAGTCAGAATCATAGTCGTAAGGCTTTGCGTATGAGTTAAAGTATTCTGACCTGGCTATTAAGGAGACTTGAGCAGAGTTTTGGGATTCTCGAAGGCTGTTGGATTTCAAATCTGATTCCCACTAAGGTTCCGCCTGCACTAAAATTCCAAAGGTCCGACTTAGGCTCCAAACTTTGATTTGGTGAAGACAAGTTTGATAATTAAATTCAATACAATTTCTCCCTTTATCTTTTCTTTGTTTTTCTTTTTCTGCACTTATTTCATAAGTGTTTGCCAGGAACTAGCAAAGGAAAATACAGGTGATGAATCTACATTTCATCACCTTTATTCCATCATTTTGGCCTTAAAAATCCTAGTAAATGCGTGTAAATACCCTTTATTCATGCATTTTAGCATCCATGCATTATGGTGTAAATAGTGTATAAAATATTATTTTTAATGCCAAAAATATAGAATAAAGAAAAGAAAAATAATAAATTATTGAAAATATTTTATGACCTAAACCTTGAGACCTAGGCATCTTGATGAATAGGTCGACAAGGAATAAAGTATGGGGAGATAAGGGCCAAAAATACCAATAAAACTCCCTTTTATTAATTCATTCTTTATTCATTTTTGGGACCTATTTTTAGTTCTACTTTTTATACCTCAAATAAAGAAACTTTAACATGAAAGTTGTAGATAATAAAATACAGAAAAATAAAAAATTGATTTCATACAAAAATAATATACAGAATAAAAGTTATGGTCTGAATAAAATTCCAAAACCCCAACTTCCCAGACCTATATCTCTCAAATAAAGACTCAAAATATATCAAAACCTTTAATTGTATATAACTTTTAATAATCTATTTAATGAAGGTGGTTTCATATTTTTTGGAGCTAAGATGTGAAAGATAGGTTTTGGACCCCTATTGTATAGTATACCCGATTAAAATGTTCATTTTATTTATTATTTATTATTTATTATTTTTTAAATTTCATATTTTATAATTTTGTAAATTTTATTTATAATATATATATACATATTAAAACTAAAATAAACAATAAAGAAATTATTAAAATAAAATACATATAGAAAATACATAGGTAAAATACCTATATCTATACAATTTATTTAATTGTATATAATATATTAAAAAATACAATAAAAATATATTTAACTATCTAAAAATATATTATAAATATATAAAATAATAAACAAAATTAATAAAATCTAAAATATAAAATAAAAATAAAATAAGGAAAACATAGATAAATATACCTGTAATATAGCTCTAAAAAGCAACTAGTAATTATAAAGCGCTATAAATAAATAAAAATCATAATAAAATAATTCGAAAATAATAAATATTTTTTATTTTATAACTTAGAATTAATAAATTCATTTATTATTTTTAATTGAATTTTCAATTCTTTTTGGACAGAGTTTTTTCTGGTTGGTCCACATGGACCAACCAGCTCTCTCCGCCCGTTGACCTCGGTCAACTCCCTGACCGAGATATGTAGCCTCTGACCACCTGCATTTTGACCTCGTTTCACGGATTTTTGGAGGTTGCATCTTTCATTGTTTTGTGGCGATCTCTTCACGACCTTTTCTCCTCTAGGATTGATTTTACACGCCCAGACATCTTCTTGGGGATTGGATAATTGATTCGTCGGATATTCTTCGTTCTTTGAGCCTCCCATCAACCTTGTACAAAAGCATCTTCGACTTTACATTCAATTCTTGATCACTCTTCCACCTTTTAACCCTAATTGAGGATCTTCATGGTGACAGCAGGAATCAATTCTGCCCTTCAGGGGATCGTGGAGGTGTCGAATTGAGTGGATCCAAGCTTCTCCGCCACTGTCACCGTCTGTGCCCGGCATCTCCAAGCATGGTAAGCTCTGTTTCCTTCGCTTTTTATACTCGTAGTAGCAACAATAGCATAGAGATACTTATCATTTCTTTCAATTTCTACTCGTATTTCATGTTTCCCAACCAAATCATCTACGACGGATCTTAGCTCTGCCGCCTATTTCTGACCTACTCCGCACCATGTCTGCTTCGCTAAATGCCTCCCCCATCTCCCCCTTCATCTGATGATCACCCCAGACACCTTCGCTCATCTGGATCTTGCACAGATCCTTAGATCTGACCTCCTCACTCCACTGCCCGTTGGATGACCTCATTGCGACGCATCTTCAACCATTCCACCCATGTAAAGCCCCCGACCCCTTCATCTTTTTGTGCCTAAGCTAACCCTACAGTGCTGAGTTGTTGCCGATCCAGAAGCATCGGGTTTTGCTATTGTGGGAGCTACCTGGAGCCCCACCTCTCTGCCAGCCTCTTGCGGGCACTATGTCATCGTTGGGACCTTTTGATGTCACAAGCACACAGAGGGACTTTCCATGAATGATCTAGCCAATTTTAGGCCTCATGGAGCATCGGATGAAGGAGATCGAGGCCGGTGAAGTTCGCCTTGCTAGAGGCGCTTCCCTATTCTTCCTGGCCTCCGTCCGATCGTTGGATCTTCTTGTCATGCCAGATCGCGTAGTAGCCGTTTGATCCAGCGCATCATCAACCGTTGGATCCCATCAGATGATCTAATCCGGGCCGTCCCGACCGAAGCGTCATCATGCACTGTGGAGGTGCCACGTAACAAGTATACTTCAGCCCGTCGTTCGATATGCGCCTATAGTGAGGTATTTTGCAACTTTCGCCCCACACTTTTTTGTAATTTATTTAATAGTACTCAGCTTTCATAGGCCATATTAATATTTTCTGTAATTTTGCAAAAAAGACCCTTAACCTTCTGGTGTTTATGTTTAGGTACAACACCACATGAGGGACATTTTGTAGAGGACCCCTAGGTTTTTTTTCTATTTAGTCCGGAAACTTTTTAATTAAGTTTAAATTTTTTGGGGAAAATTGCAGTCTGGCCCATGGACTTTATATATTTACAGAAATACCCCTGCTAGTAATACATTTTCTCTTTATTGTCTCTATTTATTTTAATAAGCATTTAAAATCGAAAAATTCTCAAAAAATAGTTGTAGCTTTCTGATTGCACACACATTCACGCTTTTTTTATTTTGCAATTTGGATCCCTTTTATTATATATTAAAAATAAAAAACATATCTTTGTGTCCCTATTTGCAATAGAAAATACATAAAAATATAAGAATGTTTTAAAAAATTACCAAAAAAAATATTTTGTGTATTTAAATATTTCTAACCTTCAGACCAAAAATCACAAAAAATATAAAAGTCTAAAAAATAGAAAAAAACTCTTAAAACCTTCATAATAATATATAAAATTATTAAAAATCCCAAAAAATCTATTTTTATTTCTGAATTTTACCTATATTTTTATCTTTACTTGAAAATTAATTTGGAGAATTTTTATTCTGTTTGCTATTTTTAATCACCATTTTAATTCTAAGTATTTATTTTATACCTATTTTTGAGAAATTTTTACTTTAAAAAAATATAAAAAGTTGCAAAATTTTCTAAAAAATCAGAAAAATAGTAAAAATATTCTAAAACCAAAAAAATAATTTTTTTCTCTTTATTTTGGTTATTATTATTATTTATATCTATCCTTGCCTATATTATATATATTATCGCTTTATTTATAAATTAAAAGAAAAAGAAAATATAAAAACATAAAAAATCCAAAAAGGAAATATAAAAATAGAAAATTAAACAATCAAATTACAAAATTATAAAATAAAAAATCCACAAAAATTGAAATTTAGCTGAGCATTTCAGAGACAAATTGTTCCTTGATTTCTTATTATTGCTTGCTCAACTCCCTTGCTTCATGTGTTCGACCCTATTTGCTTTCCATTATACATTCTTAGTAGGGTATAATAAATTTTAACTCTTGCTCTTAATTGCTCAATTATTTGCATGGGTTAATTGTTGAAACATCGAGTAGGTTGGAGTAATCGCCTCAGCGACAGTAAGACTGATGTGACCGGCCATTATTTAGTGAATCCCATCTTTTCGTATTTTATTGGGGCATCGATTTCATGGGTCCATTCCTTAAGAGTCAGGGATTTGAGTACATTCTTCTTGATGTGGATTATTTTAGTCGTTGGGTTGAGGTCATCCCCTCCCGAGCCGTATATGCTAAGAGTGTTTGCAAATTTATGAGGAAAAATATCTTTTCACGTTTCAAGGTACCTAGAGTCTTGATTTCATATGGGTTGACCCATTTTATCAACGACAAGGTAAGGACCCTTCCTAACGAGTTCAACATTGACCATAGAGTTGCCACTCCATATCACCCTCAGACTTATGGTCTTACTAAAGTATCAAATAGGGAGATCAAGACTATTTTGCAGAAGGTTGTCCACCCAAACCGAAAGGATTGGTCACAGCTTTTGGTCTCGGTCTTGTGGGCTTATAGGACTTCCTTCAAGACACCTTTGGGCACATCTCTCTTTTGGCTCGTTTATGGCAAGCCATGCCACTTACCAGTGGAAATCAAGCACAATTCACTTTGGGTAGTTACATAGCTACTATTGGATCCCAAAAGTGTAAGAGATCAAAGAAAAGCAAAATTGGCAGCCCTGGAGGAGTTGAGAGACACATCCTTCTCAAGTAGCCTACAATATAAGGATAGAATGATGATATGGCATGATTCTCACATCAGCCATAAACAGTTTGAGCCGAACCAGAGAGTATGGCTACTTGATGCTAGGTTGAGATTATTTCCAGGGAAATTACAAAGTAAATGGAAGGGACCATACTTGGTCAGAAAGGTGCACGACAACATAAGCATTGATATATTTGAGTTGTCATCAGATTCCACCTTTCGAGTTAACGGTCAACGCTTGAAGCCATATCTTGATCATGATCCGCTAATCGTTAACGTTGCCCCTATTCATTTTGTATGAGATGCAATCTTTGACTCACATCATTTGCATCTCATACCTGATTATAACTTCTTCTTCGCAGTTGTATAGATCCAGACTGTCCATATCATTCATTCATTCATTCTTCTTGTTCGACACCCTATCTTCATCTTATGATTACGCTATACTTAGGGGACACTTTGCCCTAAGTATGAGGCGGGTATCAGACCTGTGATTATTCATTTAATTCTATTTACCTCTGTTTTGTTGCCTATACTTAGGGATATTTTACACTAAGTATAGGGGAGGTAATACTTGTATATCCTAGTCTTCGATTTTCCCCTATGTGTACAGACTTCTATACTTAGGATTACTTGATCCTAAGTATAGGGGGATCACTGATTTATATTCATTATATCCTTTCACTTGTCGTTGTATATCATTCTTTTCACTTCCCCATACCCAGCAGAGTTATGTCTTCTTTCATCGCTCTTTGATCACTCCGAGGACATCGTTCGAGCTAAGTATAGGGGGTGTCGTATATGTTGTATATATACTTTAGCCATAACTCGTACTTTGTGTGATAATAATATGGTTAAAACTCACAAAAATTTTAAAATTTTCTCTCACATAAATGTTTGTAAAATCTTTTTATAAAAATTATTTTTGTACAAACTTTTGCGAAATTGATTTTGAATGTAAAATTTGTTGTAAATATTTTTGTATCAAAATTATGTATATAGTACAGATTTTTTGAAAAATATTGGAAAATAAATGCTTGCAAAAATTTGTTTGTAAATGTTTGTAAAATATTTTGTAAAACCTTCTTGCATTTAAAATTTTCCATAAAAAATTGCATATTTTGAAAATATTTTTACAAAAAGAGTTTTGTATATATTTGCATGTGCTTTCTTCAGAATCTTGGTTGACATTTAAACTAGTCTGGAATAAGATTGAAAAATGTAGCTTGGGTAAGACCTTAATCCACTTAACTTCAGAGGAACCATATAGGATTTGGGGTTAAGACTTCTTAATTCTTTGAGTCAACTAGGCTATGTTCACATGTCATCTTGATGAGCCTAAGTAGAACACTTAACAATGCACACATGCCTCTCAGAGACAATGGCTTTACTTGGACACACACCTTACACGTAGCTCAACACGAATGAGATGGTGAGGAGGCAAAATCCTTTGGCTTGGGGTAGCATACGAGGGTAGTACTGCTAGCTGGAACCTCTCATCGTTCTTTAGGGATGGATGTGCAACTCAACCTAGTCTAGAGGTATTGAGGTCTAAAGACATGAGTTTGCGAGTTGCAATAATGCTTCAAAAGAGGGACAGTCTACTGGCTCAAGAAGAGAAAACTCCTTACGTATATGCTGCACCATGTAGAAATGTTGTACATATGCACATAAAAAATGTGCAAAATGTGAAAAACTCCAAAAAATGGGATATGCCTGATTGAAAATAAAATGCCTGTCGGAGTGTATATAGTGAATAAGCAAAGCTTATGTATTCCACTGTCTCATCTCATTGAAGCTTGCAGCTGGAGACTTAGCTACACTGGTTAAGCTCCAAGTGATATGTGGTTACACTAGTCACGGTCCATTCTCTTCTTTCCCCCGCTTCTTGAGCTGGTTGAACTTGAACTTAGAAGTGTATACACCGCTCCTCGAGGAAAGAGTTGCTAGATTGGGGGATTAGAGTTACCTTGTTAAGGGAGGTTGTTTCTTTGCCATTTCTAAGGTGAGGAGCTACATATCACTTACACAATGCAAGGAAAGATTCATAGTCATTAGAGTTTGCATATGTAGACTTGTTCTGGCCTGGTTATTAAGGAGTCCTGACCATAGAACTATGGAACTTGGAGGCTATTGAGTCTTAAACCTATTTCCCAATAAGGTTACGTCAAACTAATAATCCAAAGGCCCTGACTAAGCTCCATACTTCAATTTAATGAAGATAAGTTTATTAAATCAACTATGATTCTTTTTCTTTTCTTCTCTTCTTTTTCACTTCTTTTTCAAATAAGTGTTTGCTGGACTAGTAAAGGTTAAGTATAGGGGGATGATGAATCTATGATTCTCATTCTTTATTCTTTTATTTTAGCTCTGTATTTTAGCAAAACCATATATAAATACCTATAAATACAATAAATTAACATTGTGCATCTCATTGTTAATATCTCATAATTAACACCTATTTTTCAAATATAAAAGAATAAAGAGAAAAGAAAAAGAAAGATGTATTTAGAATAAATACCGAATGACCCAAAACCCAAGAGAAGGTAAAGACTTGACCTGATCACAAAAGAATAAGTAGAGAGAGATGAGGGAACACTATGTATTGTACAAACCACCTATAATGGTACAAATAATTATTTATATTTATTTTGACAAAATATAAATATCTTATTATTTTTTTTGAACACTTGTATAAAGCCCTATTAATAACATAAAAATAAAATAAAAATCAGAAAAACAAATAAAAATAAAATCCAACAATTCATTGTACAAAAGACACTTGTTTATATACAACACCTATTATTTAATACCCTTATGTAAATTATAAAAATCATATAAAAATAATTTTACACTCCTTACATTATTTTGTAAATAAATAAAATATAAAATGAAATTATTTTTGTAAAAATACTAAAATAAAAGTACATGTACATAATAAGTAGGTATAGTATACGTGTGTATAACACAATATGTTATATATACCGTATTTTTTTCATTAAAATAATTAAAAATAACAGAAAAATAGTTTACAAAATAATAAACAATTTTTGTTTTATTCATTTTTATTTTAAAACAATTTATTATTTTTTTGTAATTATTCTATTTATCCCCCTAATTTGTCTTCTAGTCTATTCGGTCTGTTTCCTCTACCGCTTCTGATTGGTCCACCTTGGTTTTGTTGATCGAGGTCAACAGGCCCCCTCCTTCCATTTTTGTATGATGAGTTTCACATCGATTTCTCCTTATTATACCAACCTGACTCCATCAATTGGGCCCTCGTTCCACCGCTCCGTTTGAAGGATGTGGATCCCTGATCCACGCCCGACATACATATTAGGGATCCACATCTCGGTTCACGTACCCCCACTCGATCTTTCTCAAACCCATGCCACCTATAAAAACCATGCACCCCTCCTTTTCTGCCATCTTCGGCTGCTCCACTACTTCCGTTGTCCCATCCCTCCTTTTCTAGAGTGTCAGGCGAGAGAGGGAGGCTGTTGGCATCATTTGGAGTCGAGTGCCCTAGGTCCGGTGACACCTTTGTCCAGCTTCGTCGCAAAGAGCCACAGCCTCTAGTGGTGCCATCCATTGAGGCCATCACCTTGGAGACCCTCGTTCTCCAGCCCAGGAGACAACAAAACTTCATAGGTAACATCTTGAGCTTTGCTAGTTTGCATCTCGTTCGATCTTTTCATCTTAAGTTCCACATCCACCTTCATCGTATCCACACTCCATCCATACCCTACCACTTCTTTCCGACTATCGTATGCTGTATCTGACTCGTGCTCCACTTCTCCATTAGGCTCCGCAATTTGGTCATCGATCCAACCACCAGGTGGGAACGACGCTCAGGTCGATTCCTCCCCAGCCACTGGACATGAACCATTCACCTACCCCCTCCTTTGTTTACACTGGTTTTATCCTATAACCCGTGGCTGGAGACTTTCTCTCTCCGACCTCCCAATTAAAGAGCCTCACCCAGAGCCTGAATCAACCAAAGGGTGCCCCCAGGTTCCGCCGAGCGACGATCACCTCCATGCCCCACCCTGCTATGTCCAAGGCATTAGTGAAGATACCCTTACACGCGGATGCATCTTGCAGACCTGCTGAGCCCATCTGAGGGCTGATACGATGCCAGAGGAGGGAGTTGCACACGATCTGAGATTGTTTGTAGCGAGTTCGTCGACTGTTCTTGAAGACATCCTCTCCGCCATCGATGAAGAACAAACATGAGGGAGCCACAATCACTGTAGAATGAGGAGCAGCGCTAAGCGTCAGATCCATCTTAGGATCAAATCATGACCATCCAAGCATGAAGCATCATCGGGAGATCTTAGTCGTCAATCACGTTAAGTGATTCTTTCCGCACCATCTGTTGATGCGCGATGAAGGTGTAACTTGCAACTTTAGCCCTGACTTTTTGATTTTTATGGTTTAGTCCAATAAGTCTAAGTGGTTGTGTAAATCATTTTGGATATTTTGCAGTCAGACCATCTCATTTACTTTATTTGTACTTTAGTCGAGTAAAGTTGAACTCACGTGTCATCTCACGTGCTATTTTGGGCATCTTGCGACCATATTCCAAAGTTTTAAACGGTTTAACGAAATTAGTGAATGTTATGATGAATTGCATTTAAGCCCCTGAAGCACGGCTCCACGTGCTGCACACATTTTCTCTGGATAAACTGCATCTTCTGCCCTTGATCTTTTAGAGCATGTTATGCTCTGGTCCTGAAACTTAACGTAGTAACATTTTGGTCCCTATAAACTATTTTTAATTTCTTGTCTTCTGTTGAATGAAATAAATAGTAAATTAGCCCCAAAAATTCTATAAAAATTATTCTTAGTTTCTGCTTGCTTGTTATTTACGTGGTAATTTTGATTAGCCAATTTGGTTGCATTTGTATTATTAAAATTTCAAAAACCCATAAAAAGTACCTGATTATGTTATAAAATTAAAAAAATTGGAAAATATTTTAAAATTTTAACAAAATAATTTCTATAGTTGTATTTTGTTGTGTTTTACCTCCACTACCATTTTGCTTAAAATACCTCATAAAAACCCTAAAAATTGCAAGTAAATTTTTACTTATATTTTACCATAAAAATACCATTTAGGAATTTTGGCACCTTAAATAATTTTAATTTGCAAATTATTCCTGGTAGTGCACTATTTAGTATTTTTATCGTTATCTGATTTTTAGAAAATACAACAAATCTAAAAATCCCACAAAAATTACCAAAAATAATATAAAACCTATAAAACTCAAAAATATTTTATTATAATTTTCTGAACATTCTTGACTCTTTTGAAAAATACAAAAAGAGTGTTGAGTGTGTTTTTTATTTGTTGAGCTTGTTTGCCTTTATTTGAAAATTTAAATTCTGAAAAATTAAAAACCACTAAAAATATTTTGTTTTTTTAGAAATTCGACTACTTAGATTTTCAATTGTGCTCCTTGTGTTCGACCCTGGTTGCTATACTAGGTAAAAAATAGCAAAGCCGCTTAAATTGATTGATTGATTTTATGAGTGGTTGATTTTTCTCGTTGATTGCGCTGATTGATTTGGATCACAACGACATTCCATTAGTTTCACACTTAACCCGAGTCAATCAGACAGTCATCAATAGCTAATAAAACCTTTTATGCAATTAATGTTATTTTGATTAATTTTGAGTTCATATGGAGAAGATATGGGTCTATGAAGTTTGGGTTTTGGCTTTTTATTCTGAGTATAGAATGTACAATTTGCATTATTTTTGTGTAAAATAAATTTTGTATATTTCTATGCATTTTTATCTACAACTTTCATATACAAAATTTATTGATTTGAGATGTAAAAATAATTAAATAAAATGGGTCCCACGAATGATTTATTTACCAAAATAAATTGGAATTTTCATTATATCTTTGGCCCATATCCCCCCTTACTTTATTCCTTGTCGACCTGATCATCATGATGCCTAGGCCTTAGGGTTTAGGGTCATAAAATACCTATAGCATTTTATTTCTTTTTCTTTCCTTCCTTTATTCTTTTATTTTGGCATTAATTACTGTATTTTATAAAATATTTATACAATAAATAATTAATGTTATTTTGTACAAATCAATGTCATTTATCAGTATTTAACGAGGGATTAAAGGACAAAATGAAAGAATAAAGGTGATGAAATGGAGATTCATCAATAACAGATAATGACCAATAAGACAATAATAACCCTAATTTTCATTCCCCAATAACTCAAAATGGGACATATTTTATTACTTAAAAATTATAACTCAAATCAATAAACTTTTAACATGAAAGTTGTAGATAAAAATACATAGAAAAATGCAAAATTTATTTCACTTAAAAATAATGCATAGTGTGCCCTAGACACTTAGAATAAAAAACCAAAATCCAAACTTTGCATACATGAGTCTTCTCCATATTGTAGCCAAATTGACCAAACTCACCTTTAATTATATATAAAATTTAATTATCTATTTTATGAAGTCGGTTTCATTTAGTTTGAATTCAAGATGCAAAAGTTATATTTTAGGCCCCTATTGTGCAAATTACTTGAATAAAATGATCAATTTATTTATTCTTTATATTTTTCATATTTTATTCTTATTCTTTTGTAAATAATATATGAAATGCATATACATGATTAAAATAAAATAAAACCATTAAAATACAATAAAATAAAGAAGTGAATTAAAATACATAGATGAAAGTACATATATATACCTATATATTATATACACCTAATTATTTAAGTGTACATATTACTTCAAAAAAATATATTTATGTGTATTTAATTAATTTATAAATATATAAAATATGTAGATAAAATAATAAAATCTAAAATAGAAAATATAAATAAAATACTCAAAAAATAAGTAAATATACCTATAAATATACCTATAAAAAGTAACATACAACAAATACACTATAAAAAAATCATATTGAAATATTAAATAAAAATAAATATTTTTCATGTTTTTATGAAAATAATAATAAAATCATTTTCTATTTCTTTTCTATTAGTTTCTTCTTTTATTTTCTATTATGGCATGTAGCTCGCTGACGTGGCCCAATGAGTGTGTGACTTTGGTTCACCCATCGGCCAACTGGTCCACTAGCACCCTAGGCCTGTCAGACCCGTAGACCTGCCTAATTTGTCAATTTTCCCCCAATTCATTTTGCATTATTTTGGGTTGATTCCTTCATCAATCTTACTCCTCGATTCTTGTTCTTTCGCGCCACTCTAATTCATCGATGTGTCCCAGGTCAATATCCTCCTTGTACATACACCCATCCTCCACTCCATTTGAATTTGATCTCCTTTGGCCCTTGAAATCCCCAAAATTTCTTGGTGTTCTAGGTTGTCGGTAACAGCAGCGATCTTCACTGATCATTTGGCGCAAAGGAAGAGGCGTTGGAGTGGTGATCCGAGCATCGCCAACCATCCGCGATGGAGCTTCGATCAGCTCCCTTCTCAAGTGAGGTAGAGCCCTAAATTTTATTTAAGTTAAAATCGCATTTTATTCTGTCAACATATCGATTCGTAGTTCATCGGAGTTGAGCTCTAGCCATTGTTTCCTCATGCTCCACTTGTTCTCCGACCCTCTTTTCTCTCTCATTTCCTTCCCCGTCTCTTCTACTTCATCTCGATGCATTCCACTCCCTTGATCCTCTCTGGATCAGGAGATTTGATCTCCCTTTGCTGCCCTTCATCGGAGATCATTGCCTAACCTCACTTCACCTCATTCCACCCTTAAATGACCCCTATAATCCCCCTTTTGTGTGTTTGTGCTTCTCTGCAGATTCTGGAGGGCCAAAGACCCCATCCAGGTCAATTTTTGCCTAAGTCAGAGGTTCCTTGAAGCCCAATTCCTCCTCGATCTCCTGGGACACCTCCAGCGGTCCTTGGAGCCATCTGGCACCCCGGCTGCTGCAGGAACCTCCCAGCATTCTTTTGATCCAATCGCGTGCCCCTTCGGTGGTCGGAGTTGCTTTGGAGGTCGGATTGAAGTTCGCCATTCCATGCGTTCTTTCATGTTCTTCTTCCAGGCCTTTCCACCGTCGGATCATCGAGGCACTCCAGATCAAGTAGGCAATGTCAGATAAACTTGCACTCAGCCATGAGATCAATCGATGGGATTTAATACCAGCCTTTCACGCATGAAGTGTCATCCACCAGCTGCGAGGTGACAAATGTATTAGTGAAGATGATCCAACAGTCCACCCGCACCTAGTGATTTGCAAACGTTACCCCTCGCTTTTTGTCTTTTATTTTTAGACCAAAAACTTTTATTTCAGGCTATAAAACTTTTGTATTATTTTGCATTAGGACCACTAATCTTTCATTTATTACAATCAGGTCCCTCGACATGTGACCTCATGTGCCCATAAAGGTGACGTGGTGTGCTTTTTGTAGGGACCCTCTCCGATTTTTGCTTATTATTTGGTCCATAAAATATGTATTCTAGTTCAAAACTTTTGGGAAAATTGTATGTATGCCATGCTACACTTTGAGAATTACAAGTATACCCCTACCAGCATTGTATGAATTAAATATTTAAGGGAACATTGTGCAAAAACACCTAAACTTTGGATTTTTATTCTGAAATGCATTTCAACTTTATATAAATTGTCTAAGTCCCTATCAGTACTTTTTTTTATTTTTTATTTCTTGCATTAAAAATATTTTATTGCATTAGAATTTTGTAGGAAATTTATTTTAAGTGACTAACATCATATTAATTCACATATGTTTTTTGCAAGGACACTTAAAATATTTTCCAATATCTAAAAATCCAAAAATATGTTATTATTCCCTATTTGCATTTAAAAAAATAAAAAATAGAAAATGTTTTGAAAAATTATAAAATAATTACATTGTCTTTATTATTATATTTCTGGACTATAAACAAAAAATCATTAAAAATCTCAAAAGAAAGACAGTAAAAACTGCAAAACCCTATCCTCTTATAAAAATCATAAAAAATTTTGAAAAATTCGAAAAATGCATTTTTTCTATTTCTGTATCTTATTTATAATATATATTATATTAAAATATTTTTGGAAAATTTAAAGCTCTTTTATTATTTTTTAATTCTAAAAACAAACCGGTTATATATTATTGCTCACTATTTTTTTATTTTTTTTGAGAAACTGTTTTTTATCTAATTTAAAATATAAAAATCCAAAAAAAAGAAAAAAAATACAAAAATAGTACAAATAATAAAAATACACAAATATTTTAATTTGTGCATTTTAAGTAATTACAACTATATTTATATATGTACAAGCCTGATTATATATCTTTATTTACTTATATTAGGATTAATAATAATAATAATATTTTAAAAAATACCAAAAATATTTTAAATAACCCTAAAAAATAAAAACGATTGTACTTAAGGTATTTTCTAATTTTCTCAATTTTATATATAGTTATATCTTATATATATTATATTATACATAGTATCTATTTATAGTACATATATATTATCTATATATATTAAAAAGAAATTATAAATTAGAAAATATAAAATATATAAAATTAAAAAATATTAAAAACAAAAAAATTAGAAATTCCTTTAAAAGCACAAAAACATTTATTATGTTTTGAGTCAATATTTGTGATATATTCCCATTGTTCCTTTGTGGTTTGACCCCTATGCTTGCATACTATACATATCATTACATGATGTATAATAAATTTTAGCTCACTATTATTCATTGATTGAGCATTAATATGGGTTAATTGTTGATGCCCACGGATTGATGATATCTGAGAGCTGAGGAAGCGATCAACACAGTGATTGTCAGACTCGACTTGTTGGGCACTGCAGACCATCCAAGACAGGATGTTAGGATCCCTCCTCGATTTATGTGTTCATCAAATGATGCCATTGCCGGGGAGCAATGTTAGGATAGATTTTTGTATGCATTTTCTTTCATTATTTTCTTGTTTTATTTTTCCTTTTATTTGATATAATGTTTTATCTCTGCTAATCATTTTCTCTATTATTTTTCTTGCAAGGGACCTCGAGGCAAAGGCGACCGCCTAAGTGGTTGAGGCACCCGAGCTAAGAGGAGAGTGATCCTTCTCTTTTGTTGACCACTTGGAGATAGCAAGAGAGAGAGAGGATCATCAGTATAGAAATTTTTCTCTTTTATTTTTGTGAGAGAGAGAGAGACTGCACTTTTTATTTCCATTACTAATTTGTAACAATACATGTGGACACTGAAGATTCCGGCATATTTTACCAAGTGCTTGTTCACTTGGAGGCTCACCGAGTTTTTCCGTGTTTTCATTGCCTTTATTTTTTCTGTATTTTATGCTTTTGCCACATTTTTATTTGTTTTATGTGATTGAGCCCTTCGAATTCTTAGGATTTCTTGATTGAGTAAGATAAGGTCCACATCCCTAATACTCTACATGTACCCATTGTCTGCGATTGGATATAGTCAAAACTTAAACTATGCATCACGCTAATAACAACTCCTGCTTAGGTTGATTTCATCGTTTTCATATCATTTAGACTAGGTTTAAAAATGTTGTTTTTCATCTCGCATGGAGAGCGTTGGGAAGCACTGTAAGTCTTCTATCTGAGCATTCATCATCTTGACTAAAGGATGAGATTTCCATCCTTGAATCACCTTGTATTGCTTTACCGTTCTCTCCCTTTGATTTTGAACACCTAGGTCTAAAAGAGAATCCAAAAAATCTTTAGGTGATTTGCATTGAAAAATACTCAAAAAATGAAAATAAAAAATTAATTGTTAATTGAACTTTCACCTAATTAAAAATGTTAGTGGACATCATTATTTGGGGTTCATAGAGCTCTCATTGTATTCAGTTACACTCCAGACCGACTGAGGCACGACCCTTAAGGATTATAGCCAAAAACCCGATTTGTGGTTGCCTCATCTATCACATGGGACCATCAAATTATTGATGCTTCTATCGTACATAGATGAGTAGGGTCTTGTTGACGACGGTGCTCTCACCTCATGTAGAACATCTGACTTGATCTGAAATATTGAGCATAGGCCACGCCCTCATGGGGGTGTCTATCTCATCGTCTTGCGTCTAAGTGCCTCGCTTCTGAGGGAAGTAATGGTTTCGCATATCGGCTTCCTCGCTCTTTTCTTTGGCAGAGTAGCCCCCCAAAATCGATATTGAGGACCTCAAAAAGTACAAACCACATGTATACAAAGGAGGTGGAACAACTGCGAGGATATTTTCCTGACAATACACACTTTCCTCTAGGGCTAGCCACTTGAGGATGTGTTACATATTTTACCTGAATCACAACTCTAAAATTAAAAAGATAAAAATAGTCGAACTCTTACGGCTTCACAGAGTCGACTTGGTGAATCTATTTTGTTTGGTGTTTATTTGATTTATATTAGGTCCAAAGATCAAAGTCCTATGCACTTGCGTCATTTTGTCATTTCTCTTTTTCATACTTCCTTTGACCCATGATCATCATGAGCCTTCTACAGTTTTACATTCCATTTATTTCTTGTTCATTATTGTATCCTTCATCTGCCATCTACTTTCTTTTCCCTTCAAGATGTCGACTCCAGGATGGTATGGTCGGGACTCCATCGACAACCACATCAGGTCCTTAAGTTTGAGATTTCCAATAATTCGGGGTGATTCCCAAGTACATGGTTCAGACTCCGCAAACCACCCTCAGGACTCCCTGCTTCTTCTTCCTTCCATATATCGGGAAAACTCTCTTATCGAGTTCTGCCCTTTCCGGATGGAGATTGATTTCATTCCATATACCTCTTAATCCCTAAGAAAATTATGAATTGATTCTAATTCTAAATTGTTCTCTCCTTCTAGTGCCTGCATGCAGACTGATCAGGTTGTCTTTCCCATTGTAGATCTGGACCCTGATCTGGAGTATGCTTCTTCACAGTCAAAACAAAGATGGCTCCTACAGGAAGAGGAAAGGGATAACAGCTCTCTAGCATAGAGTAGAACATAGAGTAGGCTGCCAATCAGAATAAGGTTAACAATAAGCTCTTGGCCTCCATCAAGGCCATCCAGCAGCAATTGATCGACCAAGCTCTTACTCAGATCACCTTCCATGAGATGTTAAATGATCCCAAGAGATGGTTCGAAGAGAGAGGAGGAAATCCAGGAGGAGGTGATGATAATCTCCATGGTGATGATGATGACAACTATTCTGTAGATGGAACTTGTAGAGGTGAGGGAGAAGCAAGGAGAGATCAGCCCAAGCCCACCTTGAAGCAAACATACAACCCTAGGACTGATCGCATTATTGAGTGGATCCAAATACCACTAATCCACAAACATTTAGAGTTGAAGTCTCAACTCCTTTATCTCCTCCCCGGCTTCCACAGGAACTCAAATGAAGAGCATTATATTCATCTACATTAATTTATTCGCATATGTAGCACCACTCACTACCCCAACATCCCGTTGGGTGTAGTCAATATGATCCCCTTCCCATTCAGAGTTTATGGCAGAGATCTCTATTGGATCAACCACTTGAGGAAGGTGGTGACGACTTGGGAGGATCTGAAATCGACATTCATGCACAAGTAATATCCTTTATGTCGTCTCAATCTCATGCAATCCAAGATAACCAGCATCTCCTAGGGATCCCAAGAGTCCTTTTATGAGACATGGGAGAGATTTAGTGATTTGATTAAGAAGTGCACTGATGAATCTCGGATTCACCACTCTAAGTCTCATTAATTAAGCTCAAGTCCCTCAAAATCAACTGCATTTCTGCATTTATTTCGCATAATTGGCATTTATGCATGATTTCATAAGAATTGCATTTTAGCATTAATTTCTGCATAAAAAAGAAGCCAAAAATCCAAGCCAAAAATGACATGTAAATAGTCTAACTTCCCGGATTTTTAACTCCTTCATGCTAACACCGCATAACCCAAAACCACCTCCACTGTGTACACATCACTAACAAGAATAAATAAAAAATACAAAAAAAATAATTAACCCGGGTAAGTGGACCAAAAACTCAAACCCTAGTTTCAGGATTTTCGGACTAAAAGCCCCATATCTTCCCCATCCAGTGTCCGATTTGATCCTACTCACTTTTGAACTAATACACATTCAATTACCTTCAAAACAAGACCAAATTCAAGTGAATCGGAGCTCATATGTGAAAGTTGGGTTTTGGGCCTCTTTTGTACATTGTATATTTAATGGTTTTCTGACCTATATTTTATGTATATATTTTCTTTATCAATAAAAATCCAAAAAATTAGAATTAAGTGTCTTTTATTTATCTTTGAATTTTCCATATTTTTCCGGATTTTTATCATATTTAAAAATAACAAAAAAATTAGAAAACCCAAAAATCTAGGTATTCTATGTACATGGGATACCCCAAAAATTCACTTTTTACATTTGACTAATTTTGGCTTTGATATCTTCATGAAAGTTGTAGATCTCTTCGAGACGAGCATTTTTCGTGAAGGAACTTTTTCGATCCGAGGTCATTTGCTATTTATTTTTGATTTTACAAGATCTTTTTCTACGGTTTTTTTGTGCTGACACGTGGCAGCCCCAGAGGCCGCCACGTGTCAACAATTTGTGGGCCTTTTATTACCCATTTTATATAAAAAAAATAATTAAATGGGATGCACGTGCATCGCACGTGCTCCCGCACCCCTCTCAACCAGCTACGTGCCACCACCAGGGCCGTCTGATCTCGGCCGATCGGACGGCCCCCATCCATCGTCTTCCCCAACAGAGCCCCCCGACTTCTCCGCCTCCTTCCGCAACTGCCTCGCCGCACCTCCTCTGATCTCGCAACCGCCGCGCCTCTAACGGACACCTCAACCGCCGCCTTGCCAACATGCCCTCCGAGATCTTCGGCTGTCCGACCTCGCTCTCTCTCCTATTTAAAGGGCTCCGAACCTCCCCCGTTCCCTATCTGCCGACAGCGCAAGGATTGAGAAGGGCGGTGACAGCGCCCCCTCGTTCCCATCTCCGGTGAGATCCGGAGACCCTCCGGTCCTCATTGCAGCGCGCCTCCGCCGCGATTCTACCCCAGCTCTGCTGCTGCGTCGAGCCCATGACAACGCCTACGCCTCCGCTGGGAGCTCCTCCGCCATCGACGCCACCAACGATGACTCCAACAGCAGCTCCCTCCAACTACTCCGCCACACCATCGACTACGGTCTTCATCAACAATCGCAATCGACCACCGCCTACTCCGACGCTACTCCACCTCCGAGCATCGAGCACCGCCAACGCCCTCGATATCTCCGCTGCCCCAACGACGTTCTTCTCCGACAAACTTCACCGCCCAACTACTTTCGCCTACAGCAGCTATGACCATCGATCGCAACATCGCCAATCACCAACGGCGATTGCCTGGGCCCTTTTCCAACGCCTTCGCATCCGCCAATCGATCAAGCAGGACATCCTCGGGCGTGACAACCGATTCCTTCGTCCAGCCGGCGTGATCCGAGGCAGCATCTACCTCATCGCAGTACAGCGTCCAGCTACTGCTCCAGCTCCGACCGATCGTTGCCGTCGAGCCATCCTCCCCAGGTACTTCTCCCTTCACTTCACCGTCTCTCTCTATCTCTCTCTCTATATCTCCGCCTCCGAGCTCTTCGCTCCACTCGGAGCTTCGCCCCTCCATCCCCGACTCTGTCATCTCCTCCCCCGAGCATCTTCCATCTCACACAACTGCCTTGCTCCGACTTCTTCATCGCTCGCGACTGCTCCAACTGCATCGCCTCCTCCGCAGCATCGACTTTCGCTCCAACGCCACCTCCGCCCCACCGTGCCACGCCATCGACAGCAGCTTCGAGCTTCACTGACGTCCCCCGGCCGTTTGTCGGCCAACCGCGACTCCGCCTTGGACCGACATCTTCTCCGCCACACCGCTTCGTCTCCGACACCTCGCCTCACCCGACCACCTGGAGATCCATCTTCATCGCCAACTCCGCCGACTCCTCGACTCCAACTCCAGGCGCATCTGCTTTCGACTCGACCGGGTTCAACGCCCGAGACCCCGCCACGCGCTGCACACGTGGGGCAGGGGACTTCGTCTTCTCCGACACCCCCAGGAGCGGCTCCAGCCGATCGTCATCGACTTCCTTCACCGATAACTGCGCAGAACCACCGCCCCTCCTTCGCCGTTCATCAGCTTCACCGCCATAGCCAGAAGCTCCGCCCCTTTACAGCCACACCAGGACGTGACACCTGGCACACCGGAGGCCGTCCCCCTTCGCTGCATCAACCCGCTCTCCACCGCGTGCCGGGGCTCCGACCCGAGACCCCTGACCACGTGCGAGGCACATGCTTCCTGGGGGTACGTCAGGCATAGGTCATCATCCAAGGTCACGTGCTTTGCACGTGACCAGGGTAAATTGTGAAAAGACCCTGAAAATTTCGCCATATTCGCAACAGCCCCACCGACCAAAGTCACGTGTTTGGCACGTGACTATTGGTCAATTTGCAGACAGCTCCCCAAGCTACTGGTAAATTCAATTAGGTCCCCCCTGTATTGTCTATATTTATTTTATTTTTATTGCATTGATACCCCTTGTCTTCTCCTTTAGTTTTAAACCTTCACAAACATCATTTTATTTATTAAAAAATTGCATGATGTTCCTCATATAATTCTCTACATTTTGACATATTGTGGGTATTTTTGGGAAACAGTGGTTGATTAATAATTAATTGTTTGGTGGAAATTATCATATTTTGCCCATCTAATGCTCTAAAATTTCTAGTTGATTAACTGTTGCTCGAAAAACCACCGAAAAATCACATATTGTAGAGATTATTTTGCTTGACATTGTGCCTAAAAATCTTTGCATTTACATTATTAACTTGCTCTGTAAAAATCATTTTGCATATTTCATTGTTTAATTTTTAATAGGTATTAGACCCCACATTTTCGAGATTTAGGATTTTCATGAGATCCGTCGCCAAGTGATAGATCTTAGATAATTTTAATTCTTGAAAATAAGTAGGTTTAATATTTATTATAATTAAATATTGAAAATCATTCTCTCTGCATTTAAAAATTCATAAAAAAAATTCATATTGCATCAGAAAATTCCAAAAAATTACAGTGCACTAATTTTGTCATAATTATCATCTTGGCCAAGTTTCGTATTTTTCGGACATTGTTTGATCGAAGTTTACATTTTAGTCCCTAAAATAGGCCGAATTTGCATTTTGCATCCCTTTTTTGCATTAAAAATTCTAAAAAAAGACCGCCTTGAAAACCGAACTCAAAATTGGATAGACACAATTTTAGGTTGTTCCTTTGCCTCCTTGTGATCGACCTTGGGACTTGTCCAAGTAAAATAAACATAAAACCACTTGATTGAAAGTAAATAATTTTTGTGGTTATTTCTTGACTGTTTCCGATCGCCGCCTACAACGAACGACACATATTTATTTCCACTCACGAAGATAAAAATGATTTCTTAACACGTGTGATTACGGAACCGTCAGATGGCGTCGTTGCTGGGGAGGCAAACGGCTTAGTTTTGTGTTTTGAAATTTTCGTTCGGTTTTTCGAATTCGGGTAGTCCGATCCCCGAATTTTTCACTGTAAATCCCATTTTATTTCTTGTATTTATTTTTCAGCATTTATTTTATTTTTGATTATTTTCTGAGTAACTCTCTTACACCCATCTCTCTTATTTTTCTTGCGAGGTATCCAGCGCACGTGGAGCGGTTTTTCAAGAAATCGACGCATCTTCACCGACATCCGAAGAAACCGTAATTAATTTAAGATCGAGTCGAGTCGTGAGAGAGCGTAGATTCTAGGTTTTTAATTTCTGCAAATTTCCATTTCTGCTCATTTATAGCGGTGTCCGTTTGGACTCTCGCGTGTGTAAAAAGACTCTGAACTATTCTTGTGGTGTGTCGTGGCTTGTTTTACTCTCCGGTGAGGGTGGGGCCCGACTTGAGTGGCGATTAGGATAGACCTGCACATACGGCTCTCAGAGCATTTTTTATTTTTGATTGTGTTCGTAGGATCTTAAGCCACACTTCACTTTAATCAAGATGCACATAGATCATTCAACTTAGCCAAATTTAATTCAATTCTTCCCTGCTAATAGAACTTTCTGCTTAGGTGCGGCTTTTCATCAGCTTGCATTCATTTAGAGTAATTTTTAAAAATTCTGTCTAGCATCCCACATGAAGATTGCGAGGATTCACTGTAAGTCTTCTAACTGAGCATTCATCATAGTTTTCCGTGTGCATCGGCTTTTCCCGACTTTCTCCCTCTTGTTTTATCACATAAATCTAAAGGAAATTGGGATTGGATGGTAGACGTGTATTTATCCTCATCTAAATTCTTCAGTGATCACCTAATTAAAATCAGGACTGCTAAATATAGTCGATTTCAAAATAACCCATAAAATCAAGAATTTCTGCGGGAGAGCAACCCCGACCTTGGATGATTTTATTTTTCTGAGTGAGCGAGAGACGATACTTAAGGATAGAGCCCAAATCCGAAATCTCATCTCGCTAAATTTTTGCCAAGATTGAATTATCACCAACTAAAATTGAAAAGATAATAGCCGATCTCTTACGGCTTCATTGTGTGAGTTGGTGAACCCAGGGTTTGAATTATGTTTGCATTGGTGTGCGTGAACCGATTTCAAGATCAATAGCCGCACATTTGATTTATCTTGATTATCCCGTGCAATCATCTCTCTCCTTTCTTGATTTAAAATTCACCATGGAATTCTTCTCCAATAACTCTTGCAGATCCAACCCCTCATTCCTTTCAGCTCTTTCAAAAATAGCCGAATGTTTATCCGACAATCCATCAGAGCTATACTATGAAAATGAATTCGTATCGGTTAGACCCAAAACACCTCCCCCTCAACCACCAATAAATCCATCTCCCTCTGCTAATCCGACTTGTTCCATGGATAACAACCCTTTGTATTCAGAGCAGACAAACCAACAAATGATTGAGGGATCTACTTCTTCATTTATCAATCCTCTTTACGTTGATCATACAATTCATCCTTCATATTCAGTAAATGTCATCCATCATTTATGGGAGATGATAACCACATGATCCAATGGAACACTTCTTCACCTCTTCCATTGACCCTCCCCTTAAACACCCATGAACAATCATTATCTTGGATTGAACATAACAACCCCCTCTTCACTCATACAGAGGATTGGACCGACCACATAGGAACACATCAACCCTATATGCTGACTCCACAACATCAAGGTCCGACCACTCAAAGAATTGAACACCCTTTGGACCAACTCCACAGACCTAGACCATATGAGCAGACACCTTCCATGATTATTGAGGAGATATTTTCAGAAAATGATGATTACATACCGAATATTTCAAGAGACTCCTCTCCTAGTACATACAGAAAAATGGAAGAGGACATTCAATTACAAAATCATAGCCTAACTGCTCCCATGCTTGGTCATGAAGAGATTCTGGAGAATATTTTGAAGATGAATAAGAAATTTGATTTAATGGAGGATAGATTTCAAGAACTTGCTGATCGATTAATCTCTGGTAGATCGGATATAAAAATGGATGAGGAAACGATTGGATCTGAGATTGAAAATTTTGAGGATATTCAGGAACCTAGGGACGATTCTGACAATATCACTCCCGCGTATTCTTCCCCTAGAGATGACTATGCCACTGACTATCACTTCGAACACCCGAACCCATGTTCATCTAAGGAACACACCATACCCCCCACACCACCCTAAAAATACCAAAAAATGGAAACATTTGAAAATCACAAAAAATTTGAAAATTTAGAAAATTTCATAAAAATTGAAACTGAAGACGATTTGAGGAATTTGGATCCGACTGTATGGGAAGCACTGGAAAAACGCTTGATGTTTGAACTTCCCTTTATACAGGCCATTGAACACTTCCCCGACCTTAAAAGATTTATAACAGATAAATTAATGAACAAAAAGTCGGGCAGGATACGAACAAAGACTGAAAGACATATCTTGTCAATGGCCTCCTCCTTGGTGTTGAGGAGAAAAACCAAGAGCCGCATAATGAAGCGGTTGCCCAGATTTGACTGTGAAATCAAGGACACAATTTTCACCCATGCTCAGATTGATGACGATTCACCAATTAATATCCTCTCGACCTCTGTATTCCATGAACTCAAACTCGGACCGATTCGGAAGATACGAGAGATTGTTCAATTAGCGGACCGATCAATAAAGCGGCCGAGAGGAATTATTTCTGTCATCATGAAATTCCAAGGTGCTCCGCTCAAAGTAGAATTCACGATCATTGATATTGAGCATCAAGGAGAATTCACCCAGTCTCCAATCATTCTTGGAAAGCCATTCTTGGCATTGGCCAAGGTGAGTATCGATTGTGAGACTCGGGAAATCAATTTCACAGCATTGGAAGCACTTAAATCCGACCTTATCTTTGAGGAACCACGATCTTCTGAGGCAACCCACGAAGTCCCCGACAACCGTAACCATGAAACGGTAGAAGAGTCCTACCCCGTAGCCACATCTGAAATAGCGGTTGTTGATGAGTCTGTTGACTTAGAAAATCTCCCCCCTCCTCCATTCCCAACTGCTCTCACCATGAAGAATCATGTATATGAATCATATGATCCGGAGACTTATGCATTGGCACACCCTGGGTCAACCTACTCTGACTACATGGATTACATCAACTCGACACAGGAATGCGCCAACATCGAATCAATTGAGAAAGAACATGCAGAGACTCTCCCCAATATTTCAATTCCCGCGGATCTCAAAATAGACAAATCTTTCTACTACGATCCTGAGACATATGCATGGTCACACCCTGGAGCAACATTCTCTGAATATCTTGACCAAATCAACCCAAATCGAGAGTGCTCAAACATTCGGGAGACTAAGAATAAGCACGCAGACCAAGCACCAACCAAGGAGAATTTTAATGGCTATTCATCTGGATACTCAAGTGAACCGACACCTTCACGACGAAATAAAAAGAGAGTCACCTTTGACCTTTCGGAAGAGGAATCAGTTGATGATCCCTCATCAGGTCCGGAAAAGATGGTTTACATGAGTGAAGTCTGTTCGGCAGCCCTAAAGCCATATCTTCGTAAGGATCCAAAATTCAATTCTCGTTAGACAACTCTCGTTCCTAACTACTACTCATCCAAAGCTGATGCTCCTGCATTCTTCAAGTACACTGAAATTCTTTCGTATGAGCTGACTGAGTACGGTGCTTCTGAGTATTCATCCGAGGACAAACTGATTGACCTCAAGAAGGAACGAAGTCTGAGGAAACAATTGAAGAAACAAAAAGACCAGAATACTTGGAGTATGTCCACTTTCAATTACTACTCCTCTGAGGATAACTCTGATGGTGGATATCTTTCATCTGACTCAAACACTTCATCTATTATCCATCATGATTTTTCTGAGGAAGACACTGATCATAGCTGGGAATCATATGCTTCATCTCCGTCCCATCATTACGATCCCCCACCACAGGCTCACAAGAAGATCAGCCGAAAACCGCCTTAATCATCGACTACCCACCCTCCCTCCCGACCACATCGGTTCCCTTGTACAGCTTCTTCCTCTACTTAGGACAAGGCCTAAGTATAGGGGGGACTGATGCCATCTGTATATATCATTTCTCTCATCACACTTCTCCTTCTCCCGATCGCTCCATTTCCACCCTTCTCTCATACTTAGGTTGATCAGAGCCTAAGTATAGGGGGAACCAACACCCATATGTATATACTCTCCTCATTTCCTGACCGCTTTTCTTTTCATTTTTTTCCACTCCCTTACGCTTAGCCCGAGCTATGTCTTATGCTTCTTGTGCTCTGAGGACACAGCACTCGCTAAGTATAGGGGGTCTGTATATATACTTTGTATATATTTTACCCATATCTTGTACTTTCGCGTAAGTCTATATGTATTTACGCGGTGGGTACTAACCTCAAAAAAAACAAAAACAAAAAACAAGCACACAAAAAAAAGGATTTGCTACTAACACTAACTTTGACCAAATTTTTGAAAAAAAAAGAAGGCTTCTTATTTCATTTTTGCATAAAAGAAATCCCTTGCATAAAATGTCAAAAAAAAGTCAAAAATCAAAAATCCCTCAAAAAAAATGTGTATGCATTTCACACACCTGCACTTTATCCAGCACCGCATGCATTTGCATCTGTGAAAAGTCATTGGGTTCTGAACCAAGTTATGAGTAGAAACCGAGAGTGGTCTGGACTTGACCTTAATCCACCTAATTTTCAAGGGAACTTCACCGAGAAATAGGATTTTAAGAACTTCAGGTCTTTGACTTAATTCCTTAAGTTCCACATGACAATGTACAGCGTTTGACTCTTAGTGTCTAACCTGGTCTCTTCATTCTGGGTACAACTCTGAAATAGGGAATTAATTCGCACTCTCGCACTATGCACTTAGCTCAACCCAGACGGGATGGTGGAAGACTGTGTGAGTCTCTTTTCTGGTAGCGTGGAAATCTAAAGACCGGAGTACGGGTTGAAATAAAGCTTCAGAAAAGGGATGGACGGCTGGGCACAATTTTTTCTAAGACCCCAAAAAATGTACGGAACAAAAAGATTCTATATCCGTAGGGGCACAACAAGATCCAAGCAGAACCACCAAAAATTCCAAATACAAAGAAGCAACTACCAAATAAAATCTGACCAAAAAGGTCCAAGCTTCAAGAACCTGCAGATCTTGGTGAAGACTCGGCTCCACTGGCCATCTTCACAGGGAGAGATGACTACACTGGCCACCCTCCAGTTCGTTTCTCTTTCTTTTATCTTCTCCCTCATTCGATTGTGAACACAGTGCGACGGACCTTAGAAAGAAATACCTGACTCCCCGAGGACGAGTTACTGGAGAGGAGAGGAGCATGGTAGTCTGGCATTCTGAATGGGAAGAGCTAAAACCTTTCACACACATGAGTCGGTTGTTCAATGTTCATAGGGTATACTTTGGGAAGAGGATTGATCTAAGATGACTTCTGAGCCGAAACTGTGTCAATGATGTGTAGAACTTGAGGGCTGTTGATTTTAAAATTCTAAGTCTCATCGAAGTTCCGCCACACTATTAATCCAAAGGTCAAGTTTAGTTTCACTTTCACCTTCAGTTCATGGTCTTGGTATGGAACCCAGTCTCATTTCATTTCATGGCAATTCTTTATGATGCTCAGGGACGAGCATGGTTTAAGTATGGGGGGATGATGAATCTCGGATTCACCACTCTAAGTCTCATTAATTAAGCTCACGTCCCTCAAAATCAACTACATTTCTACATTTATTTCGCATAATTAGCATTTATGCATGATTTCATAAGAATTGCATTTTAGCATTAATTTCTGGATAAAATAAGAAGCCAAAAATCCAAGCCAAAAATGACCTGTAAATAGTCTAACTTCCCGGATTTTTAACTCCTTCATGCTAACACCGCATAACCCAAAACCACCTCCACTGTGTACACATCACTAACAAGAATAAATAAAAAATACAAAAAAATAATTAACCCGGGTAAGTGGACCAAAAACTCAAACCCTAGTTTCAGGATTTTTGGACTAAAAGCCCCATATCTTCCCCATCCAGTGTCCGATTTGATCCTACTCACTTTTGAACTAATACACATTCAATTACCTTCAAAACAAGACCAAGTGCCAGTGAATCGGAGCTCGTATGTGAAAGTTGGGTTTTGGGCCTCTTTTGTACATTGTATATTTAGCGGTTTTCTGACCTATATTTTATGTATATATTTTCTTTATCAATAAAAATACAAAAAAATTAGAATTAAGTGTCTTTTATTTATCTTTGAATTTTCCATATTTTTCCAGATTTTTATCATGTTTAAAAATAACAAAAAATTAGAAAACCCAAAAATCTAGGTATTCTATGTACATGGGATACCCCAAAAATTCACTTTTTACATTTGACCAATTTTGGCTTTGATATCTTCATGAAAGTTGTAGATCTCGTCGAGACAAGCATTTTTTGTGAAGGAACTTTTTCGATCCGAGGTAATTTGCTATTTATTTTTTATTTTACAAGATCTTTTTCTACGGTTTTTTTTGTGCTGACACGTGGCCGCCCTAGAGGCCGCCACGTGTCAACGATTTTTGGGCCTTTTATTACCCGTTTTATATAAAAAATAAAAAAATAATTAAAGGGGACGCACGTGCGTCGCACGTGCCCCCGCGCCCCTATCAACCTGCTACGTGCCACCACCAGGGTCGTCCGATCTCGGCCGATCAGACGGCCCCCATCCATCGTCTTCCCCAACAGAGCCCCCCGACTTCTCCGCCTCCTTCCGCAACTGCCTCGCTGCACCTCCTCTGATCTCGCAACCGCCGCGCCTCTAACGGCCACCACAACCGACGCCTCGCCAACAAGCCCTTCGAGATCTCCGGCAGCCCGACCTCGCTCTCTCTCCTATTTAAAGGGCTCCGACCCTCCCCCGTTCCCTATCCGCCGACAGCGCAAGGATTGAGAAGGGCGATGACAGCGCCCCCTCGCTCCCATCTCCGGTGAGATCCGGGGACCCTCCGGTCCTCATTGCAGCACGCCTCCGCCGTGATTCTGCCCCAGCTCCGCTGTTGCGTCGAGCCCACGACAACGCCTCCGCCTCCGCTGGGAGCTCCTCCGCCATCGACGCCACCAACAACGACTCCAACAGCAGCTCCCTCCAACTACTCCGCCTCCGCTACACCATCGACTACGGTCTTCATCAACAACCGCAATCGACCACCGCCTACTCCGAGGCTACTCCACCTTCGAGCTTCAAGCACCGCCAACGCCCTCGATATCTCCACTGCCCCAACGACGTTCTTCTCCGATGAACTTCACCGCCCAACTACTTTCGCCTGCAGCAGCTACGATCATCGATCGCAACATCGCCAACCACCAACGGTAATTGCCTGGGCCCTTCTCCAACGCCTTCGCATCCGCCAATCGATCAAGCAGGACATCCTCGGGCGTGACAACCGATTCCTTCGTCCAGCTGGCGTGATCCGAGGCAGCATCTACCTCGTCGCAGTACAGCGTCTAGCTACTGCTCCAGCTCCGGCCGATCGTTGCCGTCGAGCTATCCTCCCCAGGTACTTCTCCCTTCACTTTACCGTCTCTCTCTCTATCTCTCTCTCTATCTCTCTCTCTATCTCTCCGCCTCCGAGCTCTTCGCTCCACTCGGAGCTTCGCCCCTCCATCCCCGACTCCGTCATCTCCTCCCCCGAGCATCTTCCATCTCACACAACCGCCTTGCTCCGACTTCTTCATCGCTCGCGACTGCTCCAACTGCATCGCCTCCTCCGCAGCATCGACTTTCGCTCCAAACGCCACCTCCACCCTGCCGTGCCACGCCATCGACAGCAGCTTCGAGCTTCACCGACGTCCCCCGGTCGTTTGTCGGCCAACCGCAACTCCGCCTTGGACTGGCATCTTCTCAGCCACACCGCTTCATCTCCGACACCTCACCTCACTCGACCGCCTGGAGATCCATCTTCATCGCCAACTCCGCTGACTCCTCGACTCCAACTCCAGGCGCATCTACTTTCTACTCGACCGGGTTCAACGCCCGAGACCCCGCCACGCGCTGCGCACGTGGGGCGGGGGACATCGTCTTCTCTGACACCCCCAGGAGCGGCTCTAGCCGATCGTCATCGACTTCCTTCACCGATAACTACGCGGAACCACCGTCCCTCCTTCACCGTTCATCAGCTTCACTGCCATAGCCAGAAGCTCCGCCCCTTTACAGCCACACCAGGACGTGACACCTGGCACACCAGAGGCCGTCCCCCTTCGCCACATCAGTCCGCTCTCCACCGCGCACCGGGGCTCCGACCCGAGACCCCTGACCACGTGCGAGGCACGTGCTTCCCGAGGGTGCGTCAGGCGTAGGTCATCATCCAAGGTTACGTGCTTTGCACGTGACCGGGGTAAATTGCGAAAAGACCCTGGAAATTTCACTATATTCGCAACAGCCCCACCGACCAAAGTCACGTGTTTGGCACGTGACTATTGGCCAATTTGCAGACAGCTCCCCAAGCTACTGGTAAATTCAATTAGGTCCCCCCTGTATTGTCTATATTTATTTTATTTTTATTGCATTGATACCCCTGTCTTCTCCTTTAGTTTTAAACCTTCACAATACATCATTTTATTTATTAAAAAATTGCATGATGTTCCTCATATAATTCTCTACACTTTGACATACTGTGGGTATTTTTGGGAAACAGTGGTTGATTAATAATTAACTGTTTGGTGGAAATTATCATATTTTGCCAATCTAATGCTCTAAAATTTCTAGTTGATTAACTGTTGCTCTAAAAACCCCCGAAAAATCACATATTGTAGAGATTATTTTGCTTGATATTGTTCCCAAAAATCTTTGCATTTACATGCATAACTTGCTCTGTAAAAATCATTTTGCATATTTCATTATTTAATTTTTAATAGGTATTAGACCCCACATTTTCAAGATTTAGGATTTTCCTGAGATCCGTCACCTAGTGATAGATCTTAGATAATTTTAATTCTTGAAAATAAGTAGATTTATTATTTATTATAATTAAATATTGAAAATCATTCTCTCTACATTTATAAATTCATAAAAAATTCATATTGCATCAGAAAATTCCAAAAAAATTACAATGCAATAATTTTGTCATAATTATCATCTCGGCCAAGTTTCGTATTTTTCGGACATTGTTTGATCGAAGTTTACATTTTAGTCCCTAAAATAGGCCGAATTTGCATTTTGCATCCCTTTTTTGCATTAAAAATTCTAAAAAAGACCGCCTTGAAAACCGAACTCAAAATTGGATAGACACAATTCTAGGTTGTTCCTTTGCCTCCTTGTGATCGACCTTGGGACTTGCCCTAGTAAAATAAACATAAAACCACTTGATTGAAAGTAAATAATTTTTGTGGTTATTTCTTGACTTTTTCCGATCGCCGCTTGCAACGAACGACACACATTTATTTTCACTCACGAAGATAAAAACGATTTCTTAACTCGACGTTTCCGGACTCGTCATGCACCCACAAAGACATATCAAAGACCAGCTTGGTCCAACATTTCTTTGGGAGCCTACCATGAAATAGTCAACGTCTGGTTGACTCTGCCTGCAGAGGTTCTCATTTTAATAAGGATGAGGATGTTGTATTACATATATTTGAGGAAATGGATGAAGGAGAGGTCGTACTTTCCTCTTCTCGTTCCTTTCAGATTTAGCCGCCACCACAGATCTTCTACAAGAATGTAAATATGGCGGACACATATGAAGTAGATAGGTGTGACAACTTCGACCTGAGCATCATTGGAGGTCACTTGTGTAGCGTAAACATCATTGAGAAGAGGTCTCTGGACTTAGAGAAGCTTGCCAGGATGAAGAAACGAATGAAAGGAATGGACAAGCTTGACATCATTATGAAGCAGCTGGAGTTGTTGGTAAACATCATTAGTGCCTGCAATGGAGTGATAGCCGCACCTGGGCTTCCATCCGAGAAGAAGGAGCAAACAACGCCACAACTACCTAAACCAAGCCCCAGTCAGCCTCCAGTCTAGCAAATACTATACGTGCAGGCCCCTTATCTACAACAGCCACAACCGCAGACACATATAGTTGTCTACCAGCCACCTGAATTCCATCCATAATACCTCAAGCCTTGTTCCCTACCTTCTCCACTCATTCAGGAGGTGAGTGTTGTCTAGAGTAATGACCAACAACTAACCCATCCTCAGAGACAACCATAGGGTCAGAACCATGCCAACCGTTCATTCCACCAACAATAAGGAGGGAGGAACTACCAGCCCAACCCGACCCATCACCGGCAACCTCCGCATCAAGGATATACATGGAGGAAGAACAACTACCAACATCAGTATGGATACCACCAATAGCAATACCAACAACCGCCTGCTCAATATCATCAATACTCCTCCCAACCCTCCCAACAATACCCTTCTCTTCCTCCTCCTCCTCAGTATTCTCAGGGATACCAACAATAGCCTCCACACTATCTGCAGAGTCACATGCGACATCAGGTCAAATCCTCTAAGGGTGCCCCCATCAACCCTGCACTTGACTGTCTGCCTCAGCTTATCAAGAATATGGTTGAGATGAGCCAGAAGAATGATGACCTGACGGCCACGAAAACTGCCATCCCAAGCCAGGTTGAAGCAAATCCAAATAACTTTCATTGCAAGGAGCATGTATTTTGCAATGTTCAACTCGAATCAGGTAGAAATGTTATTGTTTTATCTAATGTTGTAACTCTCAGGAGCAGTAGGACATCAAGCCATCTACAACTATGAAAGGAAAGCAAAAAGCATTTGATGGTGAATCTTCAACCGATCCAGCCGATGAGGCCATAAATTATTTATATGATGCAGCACCAACACCAAAAATGTAAAAAATGAATAAAATTAAAAAAAATACAAAAAGACAACAACAACAACCAAGGTGAAGTTGTGTGCGTCATGGAGATGCTAGATGTAACGACCGATCCAGCACCAATCGATGGAGCCAAGCCTGCACCATTTTTTGGTCCACAAGTTGTAGATGATTTTGATCATTTTTGCCATATACCTTTTAACAAAGATATGGACACAATTTTACAGCATGTGGTTTCTATAAATATTCCTTTTCGTCAAGCAATTAAAACAAAAACAATAAAAAAATGAAAAAATACTTTGTTTAATCATGAGATTGTGAGCATATTGCAAAATCTTATTCTTGAAATACCTTTATTGAAAGCCATGGAGTACATGCCAGCTGAAAAGAGGACTTAAAGAGGCATGTACGCAAAGCATCCGAACAGAAGAAAGAGATAGAGAAAACCAGAAACGTACGTTCTGATCATGGCCATTGTCAATGCCAATCGGTCTATAGTGATAGCTTTGATTAGTGTTTTGGATATTTAGACCAAGTTATGAAAAGATGTTGTAAGATGTACCTTGTACTTTCATGGGAGAAGAGTCACTTCATAGTGACTGAGGGAATTGTATTGGGTCACATCATCTCCAAGCGTAGCATGGAGGTTGACCCAACGAAGATGGATGAAATTTCAAAACTTGAGCCACCCACAAGTCTCAAGCAAGTTCGGTCGTTTTGTGGGCATGTCGGTTTTTATAGAAGATTCATTAACAACTTCAAAGAGATTGCCCGATCGTTGACTGAGTTGGCTTGCAAGGAGGCTGCTTTTGCGGTCGATGACCGAGTCCTCCAATATCCTTTAATCTCTTGAAGGATCTTATCACACATGCTCTAGTCCTCTAGTCTCCTGATTGGTCTCTACCCTTTGAGATAATGAAGAATGCATCAGATTTCACAATTGGTGTTGTGTTAGGACAAAGACGAAATGGGATGCCATTTACAATTCATTACGCTAGCAAAACACCTGATGAAGCCCAAAATAATTACACCGTGATAGAGAAAGAGCTTCTAAACATATTGTTTGCCCTGGAGAAGTTTAGATCGCACCTTCTCAGATCCAAGGTAATAATCTACACAGACCACTCCGCCATCAAATATCTACAGAGCAAAAAAGACACCAAGCCTCATCTGATTCATTGGATTCTTCTACTCCAAGAATTGACTTGGAAATTCATGATACACCCATCGTCAAAATGTGGTGGCGAATCATCTTTCCAGAATCATTAATGCATCATAGAAACCTTTCTCGATGAGGCAATCTTGTCTACCTCTTCTCTCCCCTGATACACAGACATCATGAATTATCTTGTCTTCAAGAAGACTCTGCCAGACTAGCTGATGATAAAGGTTGATAAATTCTTATCAAGCATTTACATTTAACAGTGGGAGGATCCACATCTATTTAGAGTGGGTACAGATTGCATCTGGAGGAGGTGCATACCTCAGGAGGAAATCAAAGGTGTCCTAGACAACTGTCACAAGATTGAAGCTGGTGGACACCATTCTGGAAAGACGATCGCAGCGAAAGCACTCTAATGTGGCGATGTCCGAACTTATTCAAGGATGTAGTTGACTATGTAAAGAGATATACCGACTATCAAAGAATGCCCGAGAACATCAGTATGAGATACACAATGCCTCTGAAATACATTCAGATTTCCGACATATTCGATGTATGGGGCATTAATTTCATGGGCTCATTCCCTAGTAGTCAGGATTTTGAATAAATCCTGGTGGATGTTGAGAATGTTAGTAGATTGGTGGAGGCAATCCCCGCTTGAACCGTAGATAGTCACAAAGTCGGTCGCTTCTAGAAAGAAAATATCATCACACGGGTGGGATTTCCAAAATTCTCATATATAATGGGGGAGACATTTCAATAAACAGAGAGGTCAAGAATTTGACAAAAGAACATGGCATAGATCATTGTGCTGTTGCGCCTTACCACCCTCAATCCAATGGCTTGGATGAATGTCCAACATGGAGATAAAGACTATCCTATAGAAGCTTGTACGTCAAGACCAAAAGAATTGGTCGCAGTCGCTTGACTCGATTCTTTGGGCCTATAGAATAACATACACGTCTCCTCTTGGCATGTCTCCCTACTGCTGTGTCTACTGCGAGCCATGCCACTTTCCCGTGGAGTTAATTCATAAATCACTTTGAGCATTGAACATGTGCAACTTGGATTCAGAAGCAGCTAGCAAGAATAGAAAAGTCGATCTGAATCATTGCTAGAATTTAGAGACTATGCATATGACAACAACTTAATGTACAGAGAAGAAGTCAAGAAATGACCTGATAAACACATCTGCAGGAAGACTTTCAATCCTGGACAGAAGATTCCATGCGAAGCTGAAGATTTTTCCGGACAAACTGAAGAGAAAGTAGATAAGCCTTTATTTTAAAATTGTGCATGACAACGAGAGTTATTAATATCTAAATTTTCACCCGATGCATAACCATTCGTAATCAACAAGCAGTTGTTGAAGCCATATCTAGAGCATGACACATTCCTCTCTGTTGTCGATTCTATAAAAGTTGTGTTTCAAGATGAGCTACTAAAGTCCACAGGATCAGATATTTGAGCAAGAAAAACACACAAATATTTTTCATTTTCTTCTTTTCTTCCTTTTTATTTCTTCTTTTCTTCTTTTCCTTTTCTATATTATAATTCTTCCGAAAAGTGTTTACCCCTTTCAACACTTCTATAGTTATGACGCATTTTGTCCTAAGTATAGGGTGAGCACCTCGAGTTATTCATTTCTGTGATCCCTCACCTATCTCCTGAACTCTTGATATTTTGTCTACACTTAGGGATAGTTTACCCTAAGTATAGGAGGAGATAGGTCGAGCTGATGATTTTGTACATTCTCACCCTTGACCCTCCCTGCCTTGTGTACAATCTGTTATACTTAGGATTACTTCATCCTAAATATAAGGGGATGGTCAACTTCTCATTCATTCTTTCTTTAGTCATTATAGCATAGACTTTTCTATACTCAGTACGAGTTATGTCTTCCTTTTTTCTTTCTGATCTATGATACATAGCTCAACCTAAGTATAGGGGATCATATATATGATGTATATACTTTAGCCATAACTAGTACTTTCATATTTTTATTAATATGGCTAATTAATAAAATACACAAAGTTCTATGTAAATAGAAGTAAAAAATCAAGTTTCAAATGTTTTGCAAAATGATTTGAAAAATGGTTGAATTTTTTCTTGAAAAATCTTTTGAAAACTATTTGGAATACTTTTGCAAAATGTTTTTAAAACTTTGAAAAATTCTCTTATTTGTAAAAATTCCTTTTAGTTGTGTAAATAAACTTTTTGGAAATCTATTTGCAAAATGATTTGGGAATTGGTTGCAAAAATATTTTGAAAATCTATATATTTTATTTTGAAAATATTTGCAAAATGATATTCAACTTTTGTAAATGTTTGTCAAAATTATTTGCAAAAATAAGTTTTCAAAATGTTTGTGAAAATACTTTCAAAATGTTTTGAGAACCTTGTGTAAATAGTGGCTCAAATAAAATATTTACAAATTGTGTAAAACCTGTATATAAAATCTTATAAAATAACACTAACTCTCAATCTGAAAATTCCCTATAAATTCCATGTGTAAAATACATCATCACCCATGTAAATATAGATGCACTCTTGCATAAATAGTTGTACATATCTATTTATTAATCCCTATTCAAAAAGACCCTAAAAGATTGTAAAATTTAAAAACTAAAAACATGTGCAAAATCTTTTCTGAAATCTGCATAAAAATTTGCAAAACTTTCATAAAATCTATAAAAAAAATTCAAAATAGAAAATTGCTTCACAAAAAGACTTCCTCTTGCATTGAATAAAACATTTGCATTTTTTGGAATGATCGAGATAATTGAATAATCTGAATAAAAGTCTGGAGATTGGATCATGGTATAGACCTTAATACACTTAATTTCGGAGGAACCCACTAAGGACTGGAATTGGGATACTTCATGTCACCTTGACTCAATTCTTTAGGTTCCATGAGACTATGTTCATGAGTTGATTCATTGTATCTAACTAGAACCCTTCATATCATCTGTAGGACTCTTGAGAAGTGGTTTGACTAGACATCTTGCCCTTACCACTTAGCTCAACTCAGATGGGTTGTTGAAAGATCTTGGAGTCTAAGTCAGGACGATGTTAGGCCGCTTCATCAAGGGTGGCTCGGGAACCATTCTTGGGATTGTCAAAATCGGTATTCTAACCCACTTCTTTGGGTATCCATGATATCTAAAGAATGGAGACTGGATTGAGACAATGCTTCAGATGAGGAATGGTCTTCGGGCACAATTTTTTCCATGACCCAAAAAATATGCGGACTAAAAAGATGTTATATCCGTCTGGGCAAGCAAGAATGTAGAGCAATGCAAAGTCAAAGAAAAATCCAAAGAAGAAGCCTGCACCAAATATTCCACCAAAAATATAAGCTTCAAAAAAAGCCTACTTCTTGGTGAGGACTCGATTACATCGATCGGGCTTCACAAGGGAATGAAGACTATATTGGTCCATTCCCAGTTTTTTTCCCATTCTTCTTGCTTCTCCCTCCTATTGGTTGTAAAGACCAGCGGCACCTTACCTTAGAAGGAATATATGTCTCCACGAGAATGAGATACCAAGATAGCAGACTCTTTTATAGTTTAGTGGTTTGTCTGGGAAGAGATGAAAATTCCCACACACAGATCTGTCATTTCAGAGTAGCAAGAGTATGCGACTGAGAGGTTGTCTTTGACCTAACAATGAAGAGAACTGGATGATAGGATTATTGAACCTAAGGGTTTTGTGTCACATTTCCTAACTTTAATGCGGTTATGAACAAATCAATACTCAAAACGTCTTAACTGAGCTCCAAACTTTGATTTTATTAAGACAAGTTTAAGAGTCAACAATCATTCCAAGTTCTTTCTTTTCTTTTCTTTATTTCTTTTCTATGCTTATATGCATAAGTGTTTGCTATTGACTAGCGAAGGCAATTATAGGCGGGTGATGAATCTCTTCTTTCATTTTGGCCTTTAAACCCTAGCTAAATACATGTTTATGTCATTATTTTATACCAAATACCCCCTATTATTTATAGTGTAAATATTATATAAAATACCCTATTTAAAGATAAAATAAAAGAATAAAGAAAATAAAATAAAATAAAAAGAAATGAAATACCATAGGTATTGAATGACCCTAAATCCTGAGACCTAGCATCATGATGACTGGGTCGACAAAAAATAAAGTAGGGGGAGATGAGGGCCAATAAGACAATAAAAATCGTAATTTTAATTCCCTAAAAATTAATATGGAACATATTTTATTCTTTATTATTTATACCTCAAATCAATAAACTTTGAACATGAAAGTTGTAGAAGAAAAATACATAGAAAAATACAAATTTTATTTCACATAAAAATAATGCACAATATGCACTAGACACTCAATAAACATCGAAAATCCATACTTCACAAACATGTATCTTCTCCATATTATATAAAAATTGACCAAACTCACCTCTAATTGCATATAAAATCAAAATATATATTTAATGAAGGTAATTCCATTCAATTTAGAACTAAGATGCAAAAGTTAGGCATTGGGCCCCTATTGTGTAATTTACCAAAATAAAATAATCATTCTATTTATTCTTTATATGTTATATATTTTTATTTTTATAATTTTGTACATAATACATGAAATAGAATTAAACTTAAATAAAACCATTAAAATACAATAAAATAAATAAGTGAATTAAAATACATAGATGAAAGATACATACATATACCTATATAATAAATACAACTAATTATTTAAGTGTACATAGTACTTCAAAAAATACAATAAAAATATATTGGGATTTTATCACTTGTGCCCCTCCGAGATATCACAATATCAGTTATGTCCCTATCTTTTTGGTAATATCAGTTGTGCCCCTCACTTCTTGCTCTGTCATCAGTTGTGCCCTTCCGTCAGATTGACCGTCAATGAGTTGACTTAACGATGGTTTCATCAAACTTTGGTGTAGTTAAGAGGGGTATTATTGTCCAGACCTCTTTGTCTTTTTCCTCGTCCATTTGTTCTTCTTCCTTTCTCCTCATAATTTCTCTCTCTTAGTGACACCTTCATGCTTCCATTGAATTTCTAAAATTTTTGCATTTTCACAGACATATCACTCGTTACGGATCAAACGATGAATTTTATTGAATTTTTATGCCTCCCGTCCGACCATGAGAGATAGCCGTAAGTTACACCGTTGTCGTCCGCCACCGCTAGTCCACTCACGTCGGCGGTCACCGTGACAGTGAAACTCTTCTGCTTGACCTCCAGCGTGAACGCCAACCTCCATGGCTTCACTCTCACATTCACCTTCCCCTTCCCGACGCCGCCTATCATGTCTACCTTCGCCTGTACACAACGTTTGTCTCACCTACATTTGTCACCGTCCTTATAAAGGTCTTCACGGTGTCATTGCTGCTGCTGCCGTCAAACACCACTGAGAAAGACGGATAATTAAAGCTGTCCACGGCATTGTCGGGCTTCTTTATCAGACATGAGACCGGTTCGTGGGTGATCACCTGTATAGTCTTTGGTCGTAACCAATGGAGCAGAGGAACTCGATGTAATCCTTGTCGCCAATGGTCGTAAACGAGTCCAGGGTCCATCGCACGATCAAGGTGCAGCTGCCCTGCTCCGAAGTCCAGCGGCGTCGAGGATCTACCCGTCGATTCATCTATAACTGGATGCGACCTGGGCTGCGACCTGGGCGCGGGGACAGGGGCTGCGGGGGCGAAGGGGGTGGGGGGTTGCAGGAGGGGTGGGGACAGGGGTTGCGGGGGGTGGAGGGGGGAGGGGCTGCGACCTGAGGGGCGCAGGGGCAACGGCTGCGGGGCGGAGGTGGGAGGGGGTTGCGACCTGGGCGCGGGGGCGGCGGTGGCAGGGCTGCGGGGGGTGGAGGGGGAGGGGCGGGGGGCGGAGGGGCCTGCTGTAGGGGGCAAGGGGGCAACTTGGGGCGGGGGCAAGGGGGTGGAGGGGAGACCTGGGGCAGAGCGTCGGGGCGAAGCGCCAGGACGGGTCGGCGGGGCAAGTGGGAGGCGCGGGGTTGCGGGGGCCTGCGGGCGCAGAAGGGGCGGGGGGAGGAGGCAGGGGCAGGAGGATGAGGAAGATAAAGAGGAGGGAAGAGGTGGGAGGAGGAAGATGAACAGTGGTTGGACTTTTTAATTCATTTGTTTTCATTTAATTCATGTTGTGTCCCTAAAGTTAACGTCCGTTTGCGTTTGGGATGGACGGTCATTAACCCGACGGGCACAAGTGATAAAATAGCAAAAAGTGAGGGGCATAACTGATATTACCAAAAAGATAGGGGCATAACTGATATTGCGATATCTCGGAGGGGCACAAGTGATAAAATCCCAAATATATTTATATGTATTTAATTAAGTTATAAATATATAGAATATGTAGACAAATAATAAATCTAAAATAAAAAATATATAAAATACTCAATATATAGGTAAATATACGTATAAATGTACTTATAAAAAGTAACATACAATAGATACATTCGAAAAAATAAATAAAAATCATATTAAAATACTACATAACTAATAAATATTTTTTTATTTTATAAAAAAAATAATAAAATAATTTTATATTTCTTTTCTTTTTATTTCTTCTTTATTTTTTATTTTGGCATGTAGCGGATTAGCGTGGCCCAATGGGCGTGTGACCTTGGTTGATCCTCCGATCAACTGGACCACTAGCGTCCTAGGCCTGTCAAACCCGCTGACCTGCCTACTTTCTCGATTTTTCCCTAATTCATTTTATATTATTTTGGGTTTATTCCTTCTTCAATCGCGCTCCTCGATTCTTGTTCTTTCACATCACCCTGATTCATCGATCAATGGAGCATTAGATCGATCTGTGTCCCCAGTCAAAGTCCTCCTTGTACATATATCCATCCACTGCCCCCATTTGATATTGATCCCCTTTAGCCCTTTAAATCCCCATAATTTCTTGGTGTTCTAGATTGCTAGTGACAACAGCGATCTTCACTAATCGTTCGGCACAGAGGAAAAAGGCACTAGAGTGGTGATCTGAGCATCGTCGACCATCCACGTCGGAGATCTAACCAGTTCTCTTTCTCAGTGAGGTAGAGCCCTATATTTTGCTCTATTTCTATTCATAGGATTTAGGTTAGAGTAGTTTAGGTTTTTATATAAGTTAAAATCACATTTTATTCCGTCGGATCGTCGATTCATAGTTTGTCAGACCTGAACTCCGGCCATTGTTTCCTTGTGCTCCACTTGTTCTCTGACGAGCCGCGGAATCTACCCTTTATATGTCGTCTGATTGACTAGTGCGTTGCAGTCGGATAGATCCGCGATCGATCAAAAATAACCGCACAATCGATTAATCGTCGAATGAATTATCGCGCGGTTTGATGTTTATTTAGCCTGGGCAAGCCCCAGGGTCGACTCAAGGAGGCAAAGGAACAACTCGGGATCAAATTAGATGTATTAGATTACGGTTTTCCAAGCGGGATTTTTTTGTTATTTTTTATGCGATAAAAATGCCGAATGCCAAACACGAATTGGATTAAGTTAATAAGAAAAGAACAGACTTAGCCAACTTTAATTTTAATATGAAATTAATCCGAATTGACTAAATTATATTTTTCCTATAAACCTAATCCAATGATGAATGCAAAATGTATTTTTTTGGAATTTTTGGATTTCAAAAGTGCAAATGAAAAATGCAAACATTTTTAAAGTTTTTATGCAATTTTTCGTGCAAATGATATGCAAAAATTATGAAAAATTTACTGGAAGTTAAAAATGATGAAATGAAGCTACTCTATTTTTTTTAGAATTTTCTGACACTTTTTGATTTTTTATGAATATTTTACTGAAAATATAGCGACTGCGGGTATTTAATTTCTAATAAATCCATAAAGTTAAATTTTCCAGAGAATGGATTATCTCGAATAGATATTTTAATGTGGAAACCGGGAGAGTTAAAATTTCTCAAAAATGATTTTCGTGGATCTAATTAAAAATCAATTACACAAATCACTCTAGAATTTATTTTTTGCAAACGACAATTCCAAATTGGACGAAACTTGGACAATAATTAAAGTATAGTAAAAGGCATCATTCACAATATTTTCGCAATTTTTGGAGCAAGATATAGGCTTGTGCGAATTTCAGAGCAATAATGGGCAAACTATCACTGATTTTCAATCTTTGATTTGTAATAAATATCTGATGCTCACAAAAATGTAATTAAATAGCTAAAAGATAAAGAATGAGATTCTCTACAATATGCTATTTTTCATTAAATAAAATGATGCTATTTTGATGTCCAAATATTCATGAGAAGCCAGGGGTGTCAATGCAATACTGAAAATGAATTAATAAACAGACAGCTGTGCCTAAGGGCACTTTTGTAATTACGAAAACAAAAAGGGGTGCTATTGCAATTTTCACAAAAAAATAAAAAAATAAAACCAAATGGACCTGTTGTTTTCCTCTCCCGCAAGTTTGGGCTTCACGCAATGTGGGGGAGGCGGCTAGGGCACGGCGGAGGCCGCGCGATGGGGACGGAGATCGAGGGGCGGCGCACAGCCGCGGGGCTGCGCACAGCGAGCGGAGGGCGCGTCTGCGCGGGCGGCTCGCCGCGCGATGGCACGCGGGATCAGACCGGCTGGGCGAGGAGCTTCGCGGCGCGGGGGATGGCGGGCGCGCGAGGCGCTTGGTGGAGCGCGGCCGCGATGGCGCGGGCGGTTGGCGGCTGAAGGTGCTGGCGGCCCGCGACCACCGCTGGAGTCGATGGCGGCGCGCCTGGTGGACGCGCGCGAGGCGCGAGGGAGGCAGCGTCGATCTGGTGGGCGCGCGGAGGTCGTGTACGCAGACCGGGGGCGGTGGCGGGAGGAGGAGGCCACGCGGGCTCCGCACGGCGCTGCTGGAGGCACTGCGGAGGTCGGAGGGCGGCGTTGGCGGTCGAGGGGATGGCCTGGAGCTGCGCAAGGCCGATGGAGAACTGCCAGTGGCTGGCGTGTCGAGCTGGAGGGACACGCACGGCTGGCGCGTCGAGCTGCAGGGGCGGGGCCTTGCGCAGAACGGCGTAGCTGCTGGGGTGCAGCCAACGAGAGAGATGGCTGCCTGACGGCGGACGGGGGCGGTGGCGGTGGGGTGGCCTTGTCGGCTGCAGCTCCTGTGTTTTTTTTTGTGTATTTTCTTTATGCAATTTTTTTTGTGTTTTCTTTGTAAACAGTGAAATAAAGATGTGATAATGGTAATGGTGATGGTTGCAATGGATTGTGGTTGTGATGGCGATTTGATGAAGAAAAATGAGAAAGGGATGATGATGGTGGTTATGATGTGTTTAGATGATGAATGTGGTGACGATGATGGTAGATGATGTGATTTTTGTGTGATTTTTTTGTTTGATAAACAAGATGAACAAACAATGTTAGATAAAAAATGACAAAGCGGAGATAGAGAAATTACTTACCTGTGATTCGCCGAAGATGGAGCCACGGAGTGCGGCTTCCGGTTGTCGCCTCGATCCGGTTCGACGAAAAATCGGAGAAGCTTTGCGATCTTGATGGGAAGTTCGCTACGCGGAGATTAACCGCGGATCTCGCCTGCAGGTCATCATCGCTCAACGTCTAACGGGAGCTGTCACCTCACAGATTAAACGGGGCTCGAACCTCTCTAATTCATAGAATGGCGGATGTAGATGGTGGCTGACGTGCAGCCGGAAATAGAAAGGGCGCGCCCCTCCCGCAAGGCAGGGAACGTGGGAGAGAGGGGCGCCTGGAGGTAGGAGACGAAGTCTCCACCGTTGGATCTTGTGATCCAACGGTGGTGATCGAAGCGTGGCGGGCGGGTAGGATTAGATCGGGGCGCGTAGATGATGGGCTGCGGTGGAGCCACGTGGCGAGCTGCGGGCGAAGCGCGAGCGGGCGGCCTGGATGAGGAGATGGAGCTGATCGAAGGGCCGAGACTCGCTGGAAGGAGAGACGGCTGAGATCAGAGGATCGTGGATGCGATCAAGCGGTCCTTTAAAGCGCCACGTGGCGTGTTCTGGTGAGAGCGCGAACGTGCGGCGTGGATTAAGGCCGGAGATGATCTGATGGTCCAGGCTTTAGGCGCGCGTGGGCAGAGCTGGGCCGTTGGATCTGGAAGAGGATCCAACGGTTGGAAGATGAGGCGGATGAGGCGAGGGGAAGCGGGCCGCGTGGCGCAACCAGAGGGCGCCACGTGGCCTGCTATGAGTGGCTAGAGGAAAATACACGTGTAGAGAGAAGAAGGGGCCGAATTTGGAAAAAATCAAAACATGAAAGTTGTAGATCTCGATGAGATCTACAAGTTTCATGTTGACCAAAGATGGAGATGAGGTCAAATATGATATATAAATACAAGGATACATAGATATACAGATGTAGTATACAAAGTGGCCCAAAAACCCAACTTTCTCATACGAGCTCCAAATTCAATGAAATTAGTCTCATTTTGAAGGTCTTTTAATATGTAGTATTCTAAGAGTAAGTAGACCTAATTCGGAGTTTGTATGAGGGTTTTATGTGTATTTTAGTGTACAAGGGGCCTAGGGCTTTATTGACTAATTACAAGGGGGATTTTTGGCATTCTTCCCTGTATTATTAACTAAGGAGTATATATTATAGAGAAGAGGTTATTTTAGGGATTGGGTATTTTACAAGGGATTTTTGGCTTCTTATTTAAATGCAAATGAGCTGCTAAAATGTATGATTTATGAAGGCATGCATGAGTGCTATTTATGCAATATAAAGGGAAATATGCCTCTATTTTCTCGGGAACAAGGCTCTATTTTTGACTTTTGAAGTGATGTATCACAGATTCATCAACCCCCTATACTTAAACCTTGCTCGTCCCCGAGCAACTAAATGAAATGCAAGAGTGAAATGATTTTGGGTTCCAAACCAAGGTCATGAACAAAAGTTGAAAATGGAGCCTGACTCGACTTTTGGATTAGTTGTGTGGCGGAACCGTATTTGGACCTGAACTTAAGACCTAACAGACTTCAAGTTCCACAAGTCTTCTATTCAAGACGCCTCAGTAGTCAGGTCAGAACAAATCCTCAGACGCAAATTTCTGATGACTATGATTCTTACTTGTACTGTGTAAGTGATTTGTAACTCTCCACATCAGAAATGGCTCGGAACCAGCCTCCTCTAACAAGGTAACTCAATAACCCGGTCCAATAACTCTTTCCTCGAGGAGCGGGGTATTCCCTTCTAAGTTCAAGTGCGACCAACTCAAGAGGAGGGGGTAGAGAAGAGAATGGACGGTAGCCAGTGTAGCTACCTATCCCGGGATGCCCGACCAGTGTAGCCAAGTCATCCAGCTGCATTTCTTTACTAGTATACAGTCTCCGACAGGTATTTTTTCTTGAACCTGTCTGATTTTTTGGAGTTTCTGCAAATTTTTTTTTTAAATTCAAAAAGAGCAGCATGTACATCAGGATTTTTTCCTCTTGAGCCAGTAGACTATCCCTCTTTTGAAGCATTATTGCAACCCACAGCATCCTGTCCTTAGATGTCAACACCACCAGACTAGGTTGAGATGCACTACCCTCCCTAGAGGAGGACGGATGTTTCCACCCGTGTGCTACTCCAAGCTAAAGGATTCTACCTCCTCACCACCTCATCAATGAAGAGTACGTGCATAGTGCTTGTCCAAGTTAGGTCATTATCTAAAAGAATCCTGCGTATGCACGAGATATTCTACTTAGACTAATCAAGATGACATGTGAACATAGACATGCGGACTCAAAGAATTAAGTCACTTGACCTGAGAAATCTTAACTCTAGTTCCTATAAGGTTCCTCTGAAATTAGGTGGATTAGGATCAAATCAAGTCCATCCTCAATATCTACTCATAACTTGGTCCAGAACCCACTAGCTTTTCACTTTGCATATGCAAAGTATGCAGATGAGATGAGATGTTATGATATGAAAATGCAAGACTCTTTTTGTTTTATTTTTTCATTTTTTTGTTTTTTTTTTTCGATTTTTACCCACCCGTAATTATTGTAAAATATATACAAAAATACACGAAAGTACGAGCTATGGGTAAAGTATATATGTAATATATACACGCCCCCCTATACTCAGTGTGTGATACGTCCTCAGAGCACGAAGAGCGAGGAAAAAGACATAGCTCGTGCTAAGCGTAGGAGAGCCAAAGGAACAAAAAGTATAGAAGTCGTCTCGCCCCCCTATACTTAGGCTCTGGCAGCCTAAGTGTAGAAGAAGATCAGAAATGGGGCGGACGAGGGAAGGATGTGAAGTGCATGAGTATCAATGCGGGCATCCCGTCCCCCATACTTAGGCTCAGGTCAGCCTAAGTATCGGTGGGAAATGAGTATGAGGATCTGGAGAATGTACAGAGAACCGACTCAGGTGACCCCTCCCCCCTATACTTAGGATCTGGTCATCCTAAGTATAGTCCAAGATAATGGTTCGATGATGTGGGGATGGGTTACTAGAATCGCGGGGGTAAAGGATAGGATGTACAAGATTGATGGTATATATACAGGTGAGTCGGTCTGAATCTTTCAAGATGCTGCTGATGGTTGGAATTCATTGCTGCAAGGTTTCATACGCGGCTCGATGTGAATCTGTTGTATCTGTCTCGTGCATGAATACAATATCCTCAACATGGACTAGTTGTTCGTTGGATTCGACGAAGTGCTTCAACAGCTGTCCATTCACTAGGAATGTCGGTGCGTCATCTGCGAGATCTGAGATCTCGACACATCCACTATCATGCACCGTACGGACGACAAATGGTCCCGTCCACTTAGACTTTAACTTGCCTTGGAAAATCTTCAGCCTAGCATTGAACAACCATACCTTCTGTCCAGGAACAAAGGTCTTTCGTCTGATATATCTATCATGCCAATGCTTCACCTTGTCCTTGTACACCAAACTGTTGTCGTATGCTCGGTTTCTGACTTCCACAAGCTCATTCAGATCCATGTCTCTCTGTTTCTGACCCAGGTGTGTGTTCCAGTTGACTTTTTTTATTGCCCATTCTGATTTGTGCACTAACTCTGCGGGCAAAAGGCACGGCTTTCCGAATACCATTCGGAATGGGGAGGTGCCTAACGGTGTCTTGTAAGCCGTCCTATACGCCCAGAGGACTTGATCCAAGATCTGAGACCAGTCCTTCCTGTCCGGGCGGACAAGCTTTTGCAATATGGTCTTCACCTCCCTATTCGACACCTCAGCCATACCATTGGTTTGTGGGTGGTAAGGACTCGCGACACGGTGTTCGATGCCGTAGTCCTTCAGGAGTTTCTTCACCTCCCGATTCACAAAGTGGCTACCCCCATCTGATATCATCATTTTGGAGATCCCGAACCTAGAGATTATGTGCTCTCTAATGAATTTACAGACAGTCCTACTGTCTGTGGCTCGGGTTGGGATAGCCTCCACCCATCTGGACAGATAATCTACCGCAAGGAGGATATATTCGAACCCGTGGCTGACAGGGAATGGGCCCATGAAGTCGATGCCCCAGGCGTCAAAGACATCACAAATGATGACCGGCTGCATTGGCATCTCATCCTTGGAACCAACGGTTCCTCCCATTCTCTAGCAAACTGGAGACGACTTCGCGAAGGCGGTGGCATCGCGAAACAGAGTCGACCAGTAGAAGCCACACTAAAGTACCTTCCATGCGGTCCTCTTCCCGGAGTGGTGTCCTCCTGCCTCCAAGCTATGGCATAAAGAAAGGACACTCTGGTATTCCTCCTGAGGAATACAACGTCTCCAGACACAATCCAGTCCTTCAAAGAAAAGGATCGGATCCTCCCAATGGTAGTGTCTTACGTCCGACTTTAGTTGGTCGATTTGGCTCTTGGGCCAATCTTCGGGAACTTTCTTGGAGACAAGATAATTTACGATATTGGCGTACCATAGGAGTGAGTCGATAACAAAAATCGACTCGTCAGGGAAGGAGTCTCGAATTGGTGAAACCTCGGAAGTATTAAGATCTTCGAGACGAGAAAGATGATCGGCCACTACGTTCTTCTTACCAGGTTTATCACGGATGTCCAAATCAAACTCCTGGATAAGTAAAATCCAACGAAGAAGACGCGCCTTCGCGTCCTTCTTCTCCATCAAATATCGTAGTGCCGTGTGGTCTGTGAACACAGTTACCTTGGATCCAATTAGGTGAGATCTGAATTTGTCCAAGGCAAACACTACCGCCAGCATTTCCTTTTCTGTAACTGTATAGTTACGCTGAGCAGAATCAAGCACTTTGCTTGCGTAGTGAATTGCAAACGGAACGCCATCTCTTCTTTGTCCCAATACAGCCCCAACAGCATAATCAGAGGCGTCCGTCATGATCTCAAAAGGTAGAGACCAATCTGGGGCTTGTAGGATGGGTGCGTCCATGATCATTCCTTGTAAAAGCTTAAAGGCCTCAAGACATTTGTGATCTACAATAAACTATGTGTCTTTGCCTAAAAGCTCAGTCAGCGGTCGGGCATTCTTAGAAAAATCCTTAATAAATCTCCGATAAAATCCAACATGCCCGAGGAACGACCGCAACTGCCTCACGTTGGTTGGTGGCTGGAGTCGTCTGATCACGTCCACCTTGGCAGGGTCAACCTCCATTCCTCTCTTGGAGATGACATGCCCCAACACTATGCCCTCCGTCACCATGAAGTGACTTTTCTCCCAGGAGAGCACCAGATTAACCTCACAACACCTTTTGAGGACTCGGTCTAGATTCCTAAGACAGGAATCGAAAGAATCGCCGTGGATCGAGAAGTCATCCATGAAGACTTCCAGGAATTCGCCGACCATTTCGGCGAATACAGCAATCATGCACCTTTGAAAAGTACCTGGAGCATTGCATAGCCCAAAAGGCATGCGCCTGAAAGCATAGGTACCAAAGGGGCATGTAAACGTGGTTTTTTCCTGGTCCTCCGGAGCTATGGCTACTTGATTGTAGCCCGGAGAACCCATCAAGGAAGCAGAAGAATTCTTTCCCCGCTAGTCTCTCTAGGATCTGATCAATGAACGGTAGGGGGAAATGATCCTTTTTCGTCGCGGCATTCAGGCGTCTGTAATCCACACAGACGCGCCACGACGTGGGTACTCTCGTCACGATCTCCTCTCCGTCCTCGTTGGTGGTCGTCTGAATTCCCGACTTCTTCGGGACAACATGGATTGGGGCCACCCACTTCGAGTCGGAGATTGGGTAAATGAAACCCGCGTCGCACCATTTTTCTATCTCTTTTTTCACAACCTCTCGTAAATTTGGATTCAACCGGCGTTGGAATTCACGAGAGGGTTTGGCCTCATTCTCCAAATAAATATGGTGCGAACACAGAGCGGGATTTATCCCGTGGAGATCGGAAATGCTCCAGCCTATCGCCTTGCAGTTCTTCTCCAGGATCTCTAGCAAGCGAGATTCCTGCTCCTCGGTCAATTGCGAACTGATAATGACCGGAAATTTCTTGTCTTGGCCCGCAAGGAAGGCATATTTCAAGGTTGTGGGTAGGGGCTTGAGCTCAGGAATAGTGTGATCATCTAGAAAATCTGGCTCAATCTGATCTGGTTCGGTGTTGGAAGTGGCTGGATCGTTTTCTGTGAGAGCGGCCACCACGTTCGGCTCTGGAGTCGGATCGTCAAAGGTCTCCATGCAATCGGCAAATGCCTCGTCCGACTCGTCATCCTCATCTTCCGATTGTCCTAAGGCTGTAAGGACTGACAGGCCTAACTGGGCCTCTACGTCATCGAAGATGCAGGGCGATGCAGGCTCAGAGCTGTACTCGTTCTTGAGGATCTCGCAGACTGACTCATGCACTGGATCATCTTCGAAGGAGATGGACACATCGGTGCTGGTTGGGTTCTATCTCCATGGCTCAACTAAGTTTACATGCTCACAGTCTGTTCCGGTAGAAGAGTACTCGGTGCTGGATTCAGAGTCCGGTCTCTGCCATCTTGTCTGCTTCATTTCAAGTTCCTCATCTCCGCCTGGAGTTTGGAACTGAATCTTCCCATTCTTATAATCAAATAAGGCCCCCGCTGTTCTGAGGAAGGGCCTACCTAGAATGATCTGGGAATCTCTCCAAATGCGAGGGGTTTCTATATCTAGGACAGTGAAGTCCACCATGTATTCTTGTCCCTCGACTTTGATCACAATGTTCCTTAACTCTCCTTGGGACCTCTTAGTTGATTTGTCAGCAAACTGCAGAATAGCTCTAGATTTCCTAAGAGGTCTGAGATTAAGCCGCTCATAGAGGGATGTGGGCATCAAGTTGATAGAGGAACCATTGTCCAGGAGAGTGCGTGCAAACGCGATGTCATCAACATGACTCACTACATAATGTGCACCCATGTCTCTTCGTTTCCGAGGAAACGAGTTCTTTATTGCACAAGTCGTGGCTACTGATAGAACGTGTTTCTCAACACGGCTTTTGGTCTTCCTGCTAACCCTAGTAGGTGTGCATCTCACCTTAAGGTATTTTTGGAATGCAGGGGTCATTTCCACGAACTTGTCAAAAGGGATTGTGACCTTGATGTGTTTATTGCAGAATTCAGCCATCTCAGGGTCATCTTTTTGGATTTTTTTTGTTTTTCTTCTTTCCACCTTTGAGAGCTCGGGGGAAGGGATTATTGACTCCAACTCAGGTTCTGGAACTGAAATATTCTCATTAATCTCGGGAACTGAGTTCTTAACATGACTCTGACTCTGACTCTGATACAGACTCAAACTCGGACTCTGACTGAAAAGAAAATGCTGAGACGAAACCGGTGATGCTTCTTCCGCTTCTTCTGGACGATCCTCCTCAGATGGAGGTGCGGGCTCTTCATCGGTGTCGTCTGACTCCATGCAGATGCGTGAATGCTGCTTTGAGGACTCAGATGTCCTCTTCTTCCGCTGGCGATGGTGGTGGTGCTCCTCCTCTTCTTCCTCCGGGTTCTCCTCAGGTAGAGTCTCGGAGGTTCCTTCCTTATGCGCCCGTGCCCGATCAGGTATGGTCACGGTCCTTCCGCTCCTGAGGGACATATGATTCACATTATCGTACGAAAGGATCTCATGTTCAGATAAATAATTATCTGAATAATATACCTGATCTCGAGGTCGGTTCTGGCCCTGGTGTACGCTGTTCGGGTTGGCCTGAACCTGTGCGGGAATTGGGGTCCTTGGCGCCATTTGTTGGTCCTGGTTACGAGAGACCCGATTGATATCGGTCCTCATGTCCAGGTAGTCATTCTTCATCTGTTGGACCCTATCAGACAGGGTCTGGATCGCCAAGGTGAGGGACTCCAATTCGGTGGGCTGGGCTTGCTGCTGTGTTGATGCCGTCCTGTATTGGCCCTGCTGGCCTTGCCGATACTGCTGCTGATGGGACGGTGATGGCCCCTGCTGGTAGGTGCGCTGTTGCGGCTGGTACCCCTGTTCTGGCCGGGACTGGAAGCGTGGTATGGCAACGGGCCTGGTGTCTTGGTAGACTGGGGATGGGCGGTGCTGCTGGTCCTTCCCCATTTCGATCTGCCGGACTACCGGGTCACGGCTATACCAAAGCCCGTTGATCTCGTATACTGGCGGAGGCTTCTCGTATTCTGTCTCCATTTGTGGGGTTGCATGATGGTTCTGTTGGGTATAAGTCTGATCCCAGCTGCTCTGAGACCCCGGTGCTTGTTCCTGTACAAGATGGACTCGATGCATAGGTACAGGTGGTGCAGAAGGGGTAGGTAGCTTGATCTTAGTTACCTTTTCAGAGTGTTCCTCCACTTTCTTTGGAAGGCTCGAAAGAGACTCCATCTCCGCGACTCTCTTGTGGATCTGCTCGACCATGGTAAGCTTGTCGGCAATCATCCCCATACTGGGAATGAGGTCCTCAGTCAGATCTGCTACAGTCCTTCGAGTTGTCTCATTGGATAGGATTGAGGGAGACAACTGATAGGCCCTTGTGGCCTGTGACCTGCCGGTTTCTGCCATCTGCTCTAAGATCTTCCATACGGCGTGCTCGTTCTTGTTCAGATAGCTTCCTCCACAGGCAGCGCTGACTAACCCCTGCATCTCTGGGGTTAGACCACAGAACAAGGTCTGGACTAAGATCGCCTTCGAAATGCCGTAGCACGGGCATTTCTGCACTAAGTCATTGAACCTGTCCCAAGCTTCATGGAAAGGTTCACTGAGTCCTTGGGCGAAGCTGGTGATCTTCATTCTCATCTGATTAGTCCTACTGAGAGGGTAGAACTTCTTCAAGAAAAGATCCTTGAACTGCATCCAGGTAGTACATACCACCCCTAAGTTTTTCAATCAATGAGCAGCCTTATCTCCTAAGGCAAACGGGGTGGCCTTCAGCCGGATATAATCTTGGCCAACATTGGGATGGCTAAGATTGTTGCACACTAGTTCGAAGTCACGAAGGAAGGTGTATGGCTCTTCACTGAGGTTTCCGTTGAACTTCGGAAGCAGACTAAGGAAGTGGGGCTTCAGCTCGAATGCCTGGTCGGGAACTGAAGGTGCTAACCAATTTTGGATCTCGTTCTCCGCCGGGTTGTAGGTATCGACCATTGGTCGGTCGATCCCTCCAGCTACTATGATCTGTCCCATCCGCGTCGTGAGATCTGCATTCTTCTGTTCGGCTTCGGCGAGGCGTCTAAGAATCTGTCGCATCTGGTCCTCATCTGGTGGCATCCTTGGCAGCATCTCGCCCTCCAGTTCTGGGGATTGGGAAATAAGATCGGTGTTAGAGGGCAGATCAAGGAAGGGAATACCGAGGCGATGGTCTTCCTCGGTAATCTTTGAGGAGATAAAAGGGTTGGTTTGAGAGTAACCACCCTGAGCATGAGGGAACCAGGACTCAAGAGGGTCATGAGTCCTGGGTGGTCCAAGGTGCGCTCGGACCGATAAAGATGAGTTACTCGGGGGACTCATTGAGAGATCAGTGAATAACGCGTCGAGATCTCCCCAGTCACTCATCTTTGATGAAGTGAGAAGAAGATAGGATTTTACTCCTACCTGAAGCAAGAAAAAAAAGAAAAATCTAATACCCTGGGTTCACACTCAACACAATGAAGGACTCACAGTCGAGTCCAATTAATCTTGTAGTTTTTAAGTGTGATTTTTCAAGCAAAAATAGCAAGGATTACGCGGCCTATAGGGAAGTCGGCTCAGAGCCGGATGCGTCTTCCCTGTTTATCCCGTCGCCTAAGATACCGTCGCTCCTTCCTTTCTTCGCTCCTATCCCAAGCCGATGGATTCAGTGACCACGCCCCTATCTACCTGCAAGCAGGCGGAGGCTGACAAGGCCGGAACTTCACCCCGGGGGGTTACTGGAAGCTTGTCGCAAAGTACCGCAATTTCGCCCCTATCTACCCGAGACAGGCGGAGGCTACTTGGTACTAGTCAAAGAATCTGAAATTATTCGGCTCGTGATATTTGCTAGGATCAGTTAGAACGTGATATGGAAGACGGGGATTTGGGCTCTACCTTAAGGTGTTCACACACACTCAAGTACCCTCACTCAGCCTGAATACAAGGTCGGGGATTAATCTCCCGCAAACAATTTTCAGATTTTATTCTTTTTTTGGTCAATACTATTAGCGGTCCCGATTTTAAAGTTTAAGTTGTCACTTTGTTAAGTCCACCACAAAGCACGCCTATCGACAGTCCCAATTTCATGTTTAATTTAAGTGAGAAAATCAGAGGGGGAAATCGAGAAAAGCCGATGCACGAAAATCGGTGATGCGATGCTGAGTAGAGAATACTTACAGTGATCCCTTTGCTTTTTTTATGCAGGATGCAAAACAGAATTGAAAACTTTATCTACATGCAAATGCAGGCGATGAAGGCCGCTCCTAGACAGGCAGTTCTATTAACGTGAAGAACAGTTTAATTTGACTAAGTACTGCGGTCTAGGTGCGTCTTTTAAGTGTATTGTGCGGTCCTATTGATTACGAGCACAAGCAATTCTTAGATTGGCACGGGGAGCCGCTAGTGCAAGCTAAGTTACAATTCACCCACACAGCACACGGGACACAGTTCCACTATCTTTACACATGCGAGATCCCAAACGGGAACCGCTGGAAATGATGCGAAAAAGAAAAAGAAATAAAATGAAATAAAATGTAATTAAAAGCCTCTCTTTCACTCAACAAAAATTTAAATGCTAAGTCCTCGAAGCGTCGCCGACTCCTCGCGGTCCTCGCACAAAAAATAAATGGAGGTCAGAGAGTTACACAAAAATAAAATAATGCAAAAATAAAGGAGAGAAAATAATTACAAGAAAACCGGGGGTCAGACTACCCGGGGAAGGAAAATCAAACACTAAAAAATTCGCTAAAATTTAACCTAAGCCGTGCCTCCCCAGCAACGACGCCATTTTGACGGGCCCGAAATCTACCCCTTTATATGTTGTCTGATTGACTAGTGCGTTGCAGTCGGATAGATCCGCGATCGATCAAAAATAACCGCACAATCGATTAATCGTCGAATGAATTATCGCGCGGTTTGATGTTTATTTAGCCTGGGCAAGCCCCAGGGTCGACTCAAGGAGGCAAAGGAACAACTCGGGATCAAATTAGATGTATTAGATTACGGTTTTCCAAGCGGGATTTTTTTGTTATTTTTTTATGCGATAAAAATGCCGAATGCCAAACACGAATTGGATTAAGTTAATAAGAAAAGAACAGACTTAGCCAACTTTAATTTTAATATGAAATTAATCCAAATTGAGTAAATTATATTTTTCCTATAAACCTAATCCAATGATGAATTCAAAATGTATTTTTTTGGAATTTTTGGATTTCAAAAGTGCAAATGAAAAATGCAAACGTTTTTAAAGTTTTTATGCAATTTTTCGTGCAAATGATATGCAAAAATTATGAAAAATTTAGTAGAAGTTAAAAATGATGAAATGAAGCTACTCTATTTTTTTTAGAATTTTCTGACACTTTTTGCTTTTTTATGAATATTTTACGAAAAATATAGCGACTGCGGGTATTTAATTTCTAATAAATCCACAAAGTTAATTTTTTCAGAGAATGAATTATCTCGAATAGATATTTTAATGTGGAAACCAGGAGAGTTAAAATTTCTCAAAAATGATTTTCGTGGATCTAATTAAAAATCAATTACACAAATTGCTCTAGAATATATTTTATGCAAACGACAACTCCAAATTGGACGAAACTTGGATAGTAATTAAAGTATAGTAAAAGGCATCATTCACAATATTTTCACAATTTTTGGAGCAAGATATAGGCTTGTGCGAATTTCAGAGCAATAATGGGCAAACTATCACTGATTTTCAATCTTTGATTTGTAGTAAATATCTGATGCTCACAAAAATGTAATTAAATAGCCAAAAGATAAAGAATGAGATTCTCTACAATATGCTATTTTTCATTAAATAAAATGATGCTATTTTGATGTCCAAATATTCATGAGAAGCCAGGGGTGTCAATGCAATACTGAAAATGAATTAATAAACAGACAGCTGTGCCTAAGGGCACTTTTGTAATTACGAAAACAAAAAGGGGTGCTATTGCAATTTTCACAAAAAAATAAAAAATAAAACCTGTTGTTTTCCTCTCCCGCAAGTTTGGGCTTCACGCAATGTGGGGAGGCGGCTAGGGCACGGCGGAGGCCGCGCGATGGGGACGGAGATCGAGGGGCGGCGCACAGCCGCGGGGCTGCGCACAGCGAGCGGAGGGCGCGTCTGCGCGGGTGGCTCGCCGCGCGATGGCACGCGGGATCAGACCGGCTGGGCGAGGAGCTTCGCGGCGCGGGGGACGGCGGGCGCGCGAGGCGCTTGGTGGAGCGCGGCCGCGATGGCGCGGGCGGTTGGCGGCTGAAGGTGCTGGCGGCCCGCGACCACCGCTGGAGTCGATGGCGGCGCGCCTGGTGGACGCGCGCGAGGCGCGAGGGAGGAAGCGTCGATCTGGTGGGCGCGCGGAGGTCGTGGACGCAGATCGGGGGCGGTGGCGCGAGGAGGAGGCCACGCGGGCTCCGCACGGCGCCGCTGGAGGCACTGCGGAGGTCGGAGGGCGGCGTTGGCGGTCGAGGGGATGGCCTGGAGCTGCGCAAGGCCGATGGCGAACTGCCAGTGGCTGGCGTGTCGAGCTGGAGGGACACGCACGGCTGGCGCATTGAGCTGCAGGGGCGGGGCCTTGCGCAGAACGGCGTAGCTGCTGGGGCGCGGCCAACGAGAGAGATGGCTGCCTGACGGCGGACGGGGGCGGTGTCGGTGGGGTGGCCTTGTCGGCTGCAGCTCCTGTGTTTTTTTTGTGTATTTTCTTTATGCAGTTTTTTTTGTGTTTTCTTTGTAAATAGTGAAATAAAGATGTGATAATGGTAATGGTGATGGTTGCAATGGATTGTGGTTGTGATGGCGATTTGATGAAGAAAAATGAGAAAGGGAGGATGATGGTGATGATGATGTGTTTAGATGATGAATGTGGTGACGATGATGGTAGATGATGTGATTTTTGTGTGATTTTTTTGTTTGATAAACAAGATGAACAAACAATGTTAGATAAAAAATGACAAAGCGGAGATAGAGAAATTACTTACCTGTGATTCGCCGAAGATGGAGCCACGGAGTGCGGCTTCCAGTTGTTGCCTCGATCCGGTTCGACGAAAAATCGGAGAAGCTTTGCGATCTTGATGGGAAGTTCGCTACGCGGAGATTAACCGCGGATCTCGCCTGCAGGTCGTCGTCGCTCAACGTCTAACGGGAGCTGTCACCTCACAGATTAAACGGGGCTCGAACCTCTCTAATTCGTAGAATGGCGGATGTAGATGGTGGCTGACGTGCAGCCGGAAATAGAAAGGGGGCGCCCCTCCCGCAAGGCAGGGAACGTGGGAGAGAGGGGCGCCTGGAGGTAGGAGACGAAGTCTCCACCGTTGGATCTTGTGATCCAACGGTGGTGATCGAAGCGTGGCGGGCGGGTAGGATTAGATCGGGGCGCGTAGATGATGGGCTGCGGTGGAGCCACGTGGCGAGCTGCAGGCGAAGCGCGAGCGGGCGGCCTGAATGAGGAGATGGAGCTGATCGAAGGGCCGAGACTCGCTGGAAGGAGAGACGGCTGAGATCAGAGGATCGTGGATGCGATCAAGCGGTCTTTAAAGCGCCACGTGGCTTGTTCTGGTGAGAGCGCGAACGTGCGGCGTGGATTAAGGCCGGAGATGATCTGATGGTCCAGGCTTTAGGCGCGCGTGGGCAGAGCTGGGCCGTTGGATCTGGAAGAGGATCCAACGGTTGGAAGATGAGGCGGATGAGGCGAGGGGAAGCGGGCCGCGTGGCGCAACCAGAGGGCGCCACGTGGCCTGCTATGAGTGGCTAGAGGAAAATACACGTGTAGAGAGAAGAGGGGGCCGAATTTGGAAAAACTCAAAACATGAAAGTTGTAGATCTCGATGAGATCTACAAGTTTCGTGTTGACCAAAGACGGAGATGAGGTCAAATATGATATATAAATACAAGGATACATAGATATACAGATGTAGTATACAAAGTGGCCCAAAAACCCAACTTTCTCATACGAGCTCCAAATTCAATGAAATTAGTCTCATTTTGAAGGTCTTTTAATGTGTAGTATTCTAAGAGTAAGTAGACCTAATTCGGAGTTTGTATGAGGGTTTTATGTGTATTTTAGTGTACAAGGGGCCTAGGGCTTTATTGACTAATTTACAAGGGGGATTTTTGGCATTCTTCCCTGTATTATTAACTAAGGAGTATATATTATAGAGAAGAGGTTATTTTAGGGATTGGGTATTTTACAAGGGATTTTCGGCTTCTTATTTAAATGCAAAATGAGCTGCTAAAATGTATGATTTATGAAGGCATGCATGAGTGCTATTTATGCAATATAAAGGGAAATATGCCTCTATTTTCTCGGGAACAAGGCTCTATTTTTGACTTTTGAAGTGATGAATCACAGATTCATCATTCTCCGACCCACTTTTTACCCTCATTTCCTTCCCCACTGCTTCTACTTTGTCCCGACGCATTCCACTCCCCCTGATCCTTTTTGGATGAGGAGATCCGATCTCCCTCCGCCATCCTTTGTTGGAGATTGTCGCCGACCTCGCTTCGCCTCACTCCTCCATTAAAAAGATCCCCAAAAGCCCCTTTTGTGTGCCTATGCTTCTCTGCAACATCTGGAGAGCCAAATACCTCATATGGGTTGATTTTTATCGAAGTCAGAGGTTCCCTGCAGCCCAGTTCTTCCTTGACCTCCTAGGACCCTCCGGTGGTCATCAGAGCCATCTGGCATCCCCATCTACTACAGGAACCTCCCGTCATTCTTTTGAGCCACTCGCGTGCCCCTCCAGTGGCCATAGTCACTTTGGAGATAGGATTGAAGCTCACCATTTCAAGAATTCTCCCCTATTCTTCCTCTAGGCATTTCCATCGTCGGATCATTGAGGCGCTCCAGATCGAGCAGGCGTTGTCGGATGAACAAGCCCTCATCCATCAGATTAGTCACTGGGATTTAATTCCAACCATCCACGTGTGAAGCATCATCCATTGTTTGCGAGGCGACACTTGTATTAGTGAAGAAAATCCAGTCGTCCGCTCATGCCTGGTGGGGGTATTTTGGAAACTTTACCGCTCATTTTGTCTTTTATTTTTAGTCCAGAAACTTTTATTTCAAGTTATAAAACTTTTGTATTATTTGCAGTAGGACCCCTAATCTTTCATTTATTGCAATTAGGTCCCTCGCCACATCACCTTACGTGCCCATACACATGAGGTATTGGGCTTTTTGTAGGGACCCTCATATGATTTTTATTATTGTTTCATCCATAAAATATGTATTCTAGTTCAAAACTTTTGAGATAAATAGCATATATGCCATGTAGCTCTTTAAGAATTACATTTATACCCATGCCATCATTGTATGAATTAAATATTTGAGGAAAATTGTCGGAGACCCCTAAACTTTATATTTCTGTTCTAAATTATATTTTAACTTTATTTAAATTATGTTTCAGTCCCTGCCAGTATTTGTATTTTTATTTTCTTTATTTCTTGCATTAAAAATATCATTTTGCACTAGAATTTTGTAGGTAATTTATTTTAAGTGTCTGACATCATATTAATTCAAACACCATATTAATTCACATATATTTTTTGTAAGGACGTTTAAAGAAATCCTATATTTAAAAATCCAAAAATATCGTATTTATTCTCTGTTTGCATTTAAAAATATAGAAATAATAGATAAAGACTTTAAAAAAATCTAAAAACATTACGGTATCTTTATTATTATATTTCTGAACTATAAACCAAAAATCATTAAAAATTTCAAAAGAAAAAGGGATTTTTACACCCATAACCCTGAGTAAATTTGTAATAACATTCATAACCTTGAATAATCATGAATTATGCTCAAGACCTTGAATAAGTGTGCCATCTTACATCCATAACCTTCTGTTACTTTACTTCATTAACTCAACCAGATGATTGAGTTAATATAACCAATCAAAGATCTAACGACTGGGATTAATCTAAATAAAAATATCCCAACAGACAATCAATCATACATGGTATCTTGTTTCGGGTTATAGAGTGACGGGGAGGAGTTGCGGCAGTGGTTGCAGAGTGTCGAGGGGGCAGGGAGGGGGTAGGGATTGCAGAGTTGCGGTTGGGGAGGCTTGTAGAGGTACGGCTGGAGGGGGCACTGTAAAGTTGCGATGGGTGAGGCTTGTAGATGTGCGGTGGGGGAGGGGACGCTACAGTGAGGGGACTGGCAGAGGTGCAGGGGAGGTGCAGGGGGGAGGCTGCAGCGGGCGATTGGAGAGTTGCGGCAGGGGAGGGGCGCTGCAGCGGGCGAACTGGCAGAGGTGCGGGGGGGTTGTAGCGGGGGGTTGGAGAGTCGCGGCGGGGGGTGTGGGGGCTGCAGCGAGGGGTTGGAGAGTTGCACCGGGGGAGGCTTGTAGAGGTGCAGCAGGGCAAGGGGCCCTGTAGTGGGAGTTGTAGAGTTGCGGCGGGGAGGCTTGTAGAGGTGCGGCGGGCAGGGGGCCTGCAGTGGGGGAGGGTGGGTCCGAGGGGGGAGCTTTCAAGGAACCGTAACGACCGCCAGCCTCTCCAAAGTGATGGAGAGAGGTGATGGCATGATTTGCATATAAGTATGAGTATTAAGGGCAACTTCGTCTTTTTCCTATAGAAATCGCCATATAATCTCAAACGGAATATAACGTAGGGTTATGTCATGTAAGAGTTAAGCATTACTCGAGGTTTCTCATGTAATTTGTGATTATCCAGGGTTATGAATGTTATTACGAAATTACTCAGGGTTATGAGTGTAAAATCCCAAAGAAAACATTAAAAATGCAAAACCCTAAAAATTTCATAACTATTATAAAAAATATTGAAAAATCTAAATATTGTAAGTTTTATTATTGTGTCTTATTTATTATATATATTATATTAAAATTAGTTTTGGAAAATTTTATGCTCTTTTATCTATTTTAAATTCCAAAACAATCCAGCTATATATTATTTCTCACTATATTTTTTCTTTTTATCCAATTAAAAATACAAAAAAATGCCAAAATTAAAAGAAAAATATCCAAATAGTAAAAAAACATAAAAAGGATAAAATATTTACTATGTGCATTTTTAGTACTTATAGTTATATTTATGTATGTATAGCCTACATATATATATAGCTATATTTACTTATATTAGTATTAATATTAATATTAAAAATATCAAAAATATTGTAAATACTCTTTAAAACTAAAAAGAACTATACTTAGGGTATTTTTCTAATTTTCTATATTATATATATTATGTCTATTATATTATATATAATATTTATATACAGTACATATATTATCTATATGTATTAAAAAGAAAATTAAAAATCAGGAAAAATAAACAATATAAAAATAAAAACAAAATAATTATTATTAAAAACCCACAAAATTCAAAAATCCCTATAAAAACAGAAGACCATTTATTGTCTTTTTTGAGTCCATTTTTATGATCTATTCTGGTTGCTCCTTTGTGGTTCGACCCCTGCGCTTTCATACTATACATATCATTACGTATGGTATACTAAATTTTAGCTCACTATTATTCATAGATTGAGCATTAGTGTGGGTTAATTGTTGATGTGCATTGATTGAGGATATCTGATAGCCGAGAGAGCGATCAACACAGTGATTGCCGGAACCGACTTATCGGGCACCGCAAACCCTCCAAGATCGGATGCCAAGATCCCTCGTGTTTTTTGTTCATCAGGGAAACCTCATTTTCTCATATATATATATATATATGGGGAAAATAGGGTTGTCCCCTAGGAGAGCTAACTTGACTCCCTGTCCCATTTTTTCATTTTTATTTTTTTAAATTGATTCTATGGTTTTTATCATTATATCCATATATTTTATCATTCAAGTTTCGTGCGAAACAGAGACTCTTACGATCTCCATCTAGGGTTACCTCCAAAGAGAGTAACTTGACTCCCCCGTCACATTTTTCCCATTTTTTATTTTTTTGAAAAATACTTCCTTGATTTTTCATAACTATATCCCTATATTATGTCATTCATGTTTCATACTAAACAAAAACTCCTACAACCTCCATCCAGACGGTTGATGAATCCATGATTCATTGCCTTTATTCTTTCATTTTGGTTAAAATCCTTGATAAAATACATGTAATAGTTACTAATTCCAACTAATTATCATTCTGACTCCAAATATTAATATTATATATTTAAAACTTTTTATATCCAAAATAAAAGAATAAAGAGAAAAAGGAAAAAAAGAAAAGAACGATGTATATATAATATACAGACTGATCCTAACCTCGAGACCAGCTCAATATTGACGTGGTCGACAAAGTAAATAAGGATCTTAACCTATAAAAATATCAAGAAAATCAAGACCAAAAATATAATTTATCCATTTTACACAATGTAATTTCACCTATTTTATTCATCACTTATACCATCTCAAATTAAATCACTTCTTTTTATTAAAAGTTTATCACAAATATATATATATATATATATTATTTTATAAAAATGTCAGAAAAATATTTCACCATAAAAATAAAATATTATAATGGACCGAAAAAGCCATAAAATCTTACTTCTGAGGTTCATAACTATTTATAGAAAACTTCAAACAGATCAAACTCACTTTTAAACTTCATTTTATATTCAATACTATTTATTAAAGATATCAAAAAATATTCGAATAAAACCGGTGAGTTTTGGCATTTGGACATGTTGTCTAAATGTACTATATGTAGAAACTTCCCAAATTTTTAATTAATTAACTGTAAATCCGATTAACTTAATTTATTTTTCAGAATTCTTTTAAAATTATATATATAAATATAAAAATATAACTTAAGTCAAAATACCAATAAATACCGAGCCTCGATGCCGCTACCTACTTTTTTTGGACCTCATAACTCGGTTGTACAGACTTCGAATTAGGCAAACACATTTTCAAATTCATATTATTAAATTATATAAATAATGACACCGATTTCGCTAAAATCGGAGTTAATATGAAAAATACAGGTTTCAGGACTGTATTGGTATATTGTATAATGAACCATAATTTATATTATTATTTTATTAAATTTAAGTAAATAATTCATTTATCTATTTATTTATTTATTAAATAATTTTTTAATTACATAATACTTTATTTATATAATTAATTACTTAATTAATTACTTAATTAATTACTTAATTATATATTTAATTATATCTAATCTAATTGTTTTATATTAATTAATTAATAAATTTTATTTCCTTTTCTCTCTCCCTCTTTTTCTTCTCCCTCACATCTTCTTCTTCCCCCTTCTTCCTGCAACGTCGCACCTCCTCCCGTTCTCCTTCCTCTTCCGTCTCCGCTCCCGCCAGCAACCTAACCTCCAGGCCATTCGCCAACAACCCCGCAGTGCCACCACCACCTCATCGGTGACAGCACCCGATCTCTTGTTCCCCACGAAACCCATGCTATATATATAGGGTAAAATGTGTATGCCCCCTAGGGGGAGCTAACTTAGCTCCCCTCGTCCCTTTTTCACAAATTTTTTTTTATTTTTTTTGAAATCTAAAACCGCGTAAATTCATTATTAAATCCTTATATTATGCATATTCAAATTTCATACAAAACAGAGACTCCTACGACCTCCATCCAAACGGGACCGATTTAAAAAATCCTGTTACCGTTAAAAAAATTACTGTCTGGATGAAGGTCGTAAGAGTCTCTGTTTCACACGAAATTTTTATGACATAATATAGGGATATAGTGATAAATATTCACGGAAAAAATTTTCAAAAAAAATTAAAAAATTTGAAGAAAATAGGGCGGGGGGAGCTAAGTAAGCTCCCCCTAGGGGGCAGCCTCATTTTCCTCATATATATATATATATATATATATATATATATATATATATATACAGGGGACCTTTCAAATGAGGTGGGTGCTTTTCTGAAATTGTAAAAGCCACTACGAATTTAGTAAAAACTCTGTATAATAAATTTTGTAAAATATAGCATCTAAATTTAAATTAACATTTCCATCTAATATAATAATATTTTCATAATTTTATTTCACTATACATGTTGTGCTAATATTTATTGCTATATGTATGAAACAAGAAATTGTAAAATTTATTGGGAAGATGCCTAAATTGAGGGTGGCTCACCGTATATATGGTGAGACCCTGCCTCATTTGAAGTTTGTCCTATATATATATATATATATATATATATATATATATATATATATATATAGGGGCCCTTTCAAATAGGACGCAGTCCTTCCTGAGTTCAGGAAGGCCGGCCCTTTTTTGTATAAATCACGAACACTTTAGTAGAATACGTATACAGTTTGTATTATAGGTGCACGTTATAAATACAAAGCCGCATACAAAACTGCACAATATAATACAAACATTAAAACTTCACATAATAATACAAAACTGTATGTGTATTCTACTAAAGTCATCTTGTTTTATACAAAAAAGAGGCTGGCCTTCCTTAGAGATGTAAGGACCAAGTCCTATTTGAAAGAAATCCTATATGGGGCCCTTTCAAATAGGACGCAGTCCTTCCTGAGTTCAGGAAGGCCGGCCCTTTTTTGTATAAATCACGAACACTTTAGTAGAATACGTATACAGTTTGTATTATAGGTGCACGTTATAACTACGTATACAGTTTGTATTATAGGTGCACGTTATAAATACAAAGCCGCATACAAAACTGCACAATATAATACAAACATTAAAACTTCACATTATAATACAAAACTGTATGTGTATTCTACTAAAGTCATCTTGTTTTATACAAAAAAGAGGCTGGCCTTCCTTAGAGATGGAAGGACCAAGTCCTATTTGAAAGAAATCCTATATGGGGCCCTTTCAAATAGGATGCAGTCCTTCCTGAGTTCAGGAAGGCCGGCCCATTTTTGTATAAATCACGAACACTTTAGTAGAATACGTATACAGTTTGTATTATAGGTGCACGTTATAAATACAAAGCCGCATACAAAACTGCGCAATATAATACAAACATTAAAACTTCACATTATAATACAAAACTGTATGTGTATTCTACTAAAGTCATCTTGTTTTATACAAAAAAGAGGCTGGCCTTCCTTAGAGATGGAAGGACCAAGTCCTATTTGAAAGAAATCCTATATGGGGCCCTTTCAGATAGGACGCAGTCCTTCCTGAGTTCAGGAAGGCCGGCCCTTTTTTGTATAAATCACGAACACTTTAGTTGAATACGTATACAGTTTGTATTATAGGTGCACGTTATAAATACAAAGCCGCATACAAAACTGTGCAATATAATACAAACATTAAAACTTGACATTATAATACAAAAAAGTCATCTTGTTTTATACAAAAAAGAGGCTGGCCTTCCTTAGAGATGGAATGACCAAGTCCTATTTGAAAGAAATCCTATATGGGGCCCTTTCAAATAGGACGCAGTCCTTCCTGAGTTCAGGAAGGCCGACCCTTTTTTGTATAAATCACGAACACTTTAGTAGAATACGTATACAGTCTGTATTATATGTGCACGTTATAAATAGAAAGCCGCATACAAAACTGCGCAATATAATACAAACATTAAAACTTGACATTATAATACAAAACTGTATGTGTATTCTACTAAAGTCATCTTGTTTTATACAAAAAGAGGCTGGCCTTCCTTAGAGATGGAAGAACCAAGTCCTATTTGAAAGAAATCCTATATGGGACCCTTTCAAATAGGACACAGTCCTTCCTGAGTTCAGGAAGGCCGGCCCTTTTTTGTATAAATCACGAACACTTTAGTAGAATACGTATACAGTTTGTATTATTGGTGCACGTTATATATATATAGGGAAAAGGGAGCCTACACCCATGTGTAGGTAACTTGCCTACACCCAACTCTTTTTCCCTCAATTTTTTTTTTTTGAATTAATTCCTTGGGAAATTTAGATCACAATATATCACCATATCGTCGTTCAAATTTCAACTTATTTCAAGACTTCTAACATATTCATCATGACAGTCAAATTTTAACGGTCTGAGATTTGCTGAAATCGGCACCTTCCGATGGAGCTGTTAGGAATGTTTGTTTCACATGAAATTTGAAGCACATATTTCATTTAATATTCTAAGTAAATCCCCTAAATATCCATTTCAAAAAAATCAAAAAATTAAAAACAAGAGGTGGGTGTAGGTAAGTTACCTACACATGGGTGTAGGCTCCCCAATCCCATATATATATATATATATATATATATATATATATATATATATATATATATATATATATATATATGTGGCTTATCCAATGAGCCCTGTGCCCATTTGAGATGAGATGAGCCCACTCATTTTTTACCAATATTTTCCATCATTTTGAGTTCAATGCTCATTTATTTACTGTTGTTATATCATATTCTTACTATTAGTAACTATTTTCATATACAGAAAATCTTAGATTCACAAGAAATGGTCATTAGTAAGAATAAAAATGAGACTGGTAATACAAATAATAATACAATCATTTTGTATGACTTTTAAGGTTTTTTTTTCCTGAAAATAGTTACTACTAGTAAGAATATGATATAGCACTTGTAAACAAATACGTATTAGTCTAAAAAAGATAAGAAATAATGGTAAAAAATGATTGGGCTCATCTCATCTCAAATGGGCACAGGACTCACTGGATAATTTCCCTATATATATATATATATATATATATATATATATATATATATATATATATATATATATATATATATATATATATATATATATCCCTAACCCCCCTTCGAGAGAGAGGATCCGCCATTTGCATCTCATCCCCCTTCCGTGAGCTCCAGCGAGAGAGAAAGCTTGTGACAGGAGCGTCTCCGTCTGCCGTCGAGCGAGAGGGCGAGGTCGGCGTGATCAACCGCCGAAGTTGAGTCATGCTCCTTCGCGCGTAGAGTCTTCGGGTCTAGCATCATCGCGTCTAAGGCGAAGACCTTCTAAAGAAACTCCGCCGAGATTCGCTATCCCCAGGCGTACTTCATCAATCGGCAACGTCGTCCACCGCAAATTCCATTTCCTTCCTCTTCTCAACTCTATCCTCCTTCTCTATTCTTATTCTCAACCTCTCTGTTCTTCTCAACTTCTTGATATCTATGCTTCTATTGTTCCCTGGCGAGCCTGTCTCATCCGCATTTCAATTCCAGTTTCAAGATAAAACTTGATCCCATTCATCCATTCCATGTCAATCATTTCTCCAGAATTATCTCATAACCTGAGAATGTCCATCCCATTCCACTATCATAAGATCGAAATTGAGTCTGAAGGGATAACACATGAGACTTGTATATATTAAACTGAGAGATTCACATTTGTTTTTAACTTTTGATCCGATTCTCGTCAAATTGAGGTAGTGTCATCCAATTGCAGGTCTCAGCATTAGATCAGACGTGCTCCATACAACCGACACCGCCATTTATTTCCTGGAGACTTGAGCGAAGTGTGAAATATGGAGCGTCTCTTTCCATTGAGACCCACTGTCGTTTCTTCGATATGCAGTCGCAGTACGCTTGAAGACAACCGCATGAGGATCTGAGCTCAAAGCAAAACCGTCGTTCTCAGCGAAATGCTACCGATCGAAGTCTGTCATCGCATGAGGTTGGGATTGCCTAGGTGTATCTGTCGCAACTGCAAAAAGGGGGGAGAACAGAGGATTTCCTCCGAATATTTCAGGGCGCACACATCCAATAGCGAGGAGCGTCATCAATAGAATCTTCACCTGGAAGCTAAACTCCACATCTGCAGGTTGGAATAGATAGAATAGCATTCGAATCTCACTCACCGGAGATCAGATTTGTGCATCGTGCGGGAGCAGCAACATCGATCATCTAGAGTTTCGGATCCGTCGAACCTTTACGAAATAATTGGAGGCGATTACTCCCTCTGATTGAGTCCTTGGTACGAATATTACTCTCCGTCGTTCCTCGATACGTCGCTTGAATTGGAGGATATCAGAACAGCGCACAGATCAAATACACTCCATACGATCAGTGTTGGTTAAACATTTGAAATCGCACAGTACCCCTTGGATCAGATCTGATCCAAGGGACGATCATGTGCCACTCGTCGGTATCCCTTCTAGCCACCGCCCACCGCTTAAAGGTTGAGCGGCACACATGCCTAGCGCATGCGAAGCTCGATAGTTCGGGAAAATTTATGGCTAACCCCCAGAACGTTCTCGGATTTGCTTGAAGGTCTTGAAGTTTTGGAAACACGTGGTGCACAAGTGAGCAGGTGAAAATTGCATGTATAAACCATCGGAACTTTGTGGAATCGTAAGCAAGACCCAATGAAGAAAGCAACACGTAAAGGACACGTGCAGCTGGTGCAATTTGCGCACATAGACCCCAGTTTCCTCATATTTACACACACCCCCTAAATTTTCATATTAATTGCATTCATACCCCTAGCATGTATATATAATACTATATATACTATATACCAAATAAATAAAATACAAAACATAAACATATAATAAAATACATGAAAATACCATATTTTACACTAATTATAGGATCAAATAAATTTAAAAAATAAAAAATACTTTTTAGCATTAAATAAATAACTGAAACACCATGAAAATACAACAAACTTTAAAATTCATAAAAAATATAAAAGCACCTTTAAAAATATAATAAAATTTATATGTAGTATATTTTGTTGTATTTTACATAATAAAATAAAAATAAAATAAAATTCAAATATTAAAACCAATAAAAAACAAAATTCATTAAAACTTGTAAAAATAATAACTAAATAAATAAAAATCATCTAAAAATGCACAGCATATTGTTTTAAAGATAATTTCATTTACTTTCTAATAAAAATAAATTAAAAATACTTTGCTACTATTTACTATATTATAATCCAAAATAAAATTCTATTTTCCATAAAAAACTAATTTTCAACATTAAAAATAAACCGAAATCTATAAAAATCTTAAAACTTCTAAAAATTCATAAAAACAAAAAACAACTTAAAAACATAAAATTAACAAAATAAAATCAAAATAAAAACTACAAAATATTTTCTTAATTAAAATTTTATAAAATATTTAAAATTCACAAAAAAATATAAAATTCATAAAAATTACATAAAAATCCAGAGAAATATCTAAAAATAAAAAAATAGGAAACCCTTGTAATCCTTAATCTCTATAGTTAACCCTAGTTTTCAACTGTTTGCCTCCCTGAGTTCGAAACTCACATGCTTAACCGCTATACACTTAAATTTAGGAGTATAAATAAAATAAAAGAAGATTAACTAAAAATTAATCTTTTTTGATAAAACTCACCTGGTCAATACAACGACCGCGAACTCCTCTCTTTATCTTTTGCAAGAATCTGAAGAAGAAATTAGACCAGGGATTTACGAGTTTTTCAACGGTGTCGATTTCAATAATTTAATAACCGTTAAAAATGACTGTCTGGATAGAGGCCTTAGGAGTCTATGTGTCGTACAGTTATTGAATGACATAATGTAGGGATATAATGACGAAACTCGTGAAATCATTTTTTAAAAAAATGGATAAAATAGGGTAGGGGGGTCAAGTTAGCTCCTTGAAAGGACATCCCCATTTTCCCCATATGTATGTATGGGTTTGATGGGGCTTCCCCCATTGGCAGCCAAGGGGTTGTCCCTACACCATTTTTCCGTAATTTTTTTAAAAAAATATCATCATATATATTCATCTATATATCCCTCCAATATGGCATTCGATTTTTGTCAGAAACGAAGACTCCTATGTCCTCCATCTAGAACAGGTTGATTACAACAATGTTTATACCATTAACATTACATGTTCTAGATGGAGGGCATAGGAGTCTCTGTTTCTGATTCGAATGGCATATTAGAGGGATATATAGATGAATATACATTGTGATATTTTACAAAAAAAATGAAGAAAAACAACATGGGGCAACCCCATTTTTTTCCTATATGTGTGTATGTGTGTGTCTGCGTGTGTGTGTGTGTGTGTGTCTGTGTGTGTGTCTATGTGTGTGAGAGAGAGAGAGAGAGGGATTTGTAAGCAATGGATCATGTTCCCATTAGAGTTGTGATGAGCCTCTCTTTTTAGCCCGTTGGTCTTAATCCAATGATCATCGTATTACACGTGTATTTCCATTTCTAATAAGCCTTCTTTTTTATTTACAATTGATTCCTTCTTTATCCTTATAATTACTTTTTATTTTTATCCACCTATAATAATTGCTTTCCCCAAATTCTATTTTTATGTTTCTTCATCGGCAATGCACAGTGTCATCTTCTCAAAAATTTTGCGGACAATCCTTGCTTAATATCGTCTATGAGGATTTCCAGAGAACCTTTATGTTTATTTTTTATCTTATAACTCATTCTTCTTTTTTATTTTTTCATTTAATTTATCTTCTTTTAATCTATTGTATCATTTGCATGCTAATACAATATATTGTTAGGTTTTTTAGCACCATCCAACTTAACAATATACAACTTCATTCTTCAAAAATGATGAAGACGATCGCTAGTCATTTTTGTTCCTTAGTTTTCATAAGTTATATAAGTTTCCTTATTTTCTATCCCATTCCCCATTTCATTTGGATACATTTATTTATTTTCTTAATCCAAGTGTATCGATTGCACATCATTACAAATTTTAGTAACGATTTTTTACACCTTCCAACATAATATATCATATATAGTAGTAATGGATAAATGTTGAATCTTTAATGTGTTTAAAAGGCTTTGTAATTTTGCAATCATCTAAGTAACAATCCTCGGATTTTTCGTAATATACGCTCTCGGATTAGTATTTTTTCTTTATTACAAATGTTTTACTCAATATTACTTTTTGAATTCATTGATTACTAACATCGATTACTCATTCTACTAATGCTCTAATTCTAATACAATTCGATGACTTACTAATATCTTTTTGTATGTCAATTTAGTTACTACAATTATACATTGATATACTAATGTCTCATTTTTAGTTACTTTGAATCTCAAACAATTACTAACATCATTTATCATATGGCTATTGTTTTGTAATATTTCTCTCAAGCGTTACTAATACATTGGTAAAAAATACGAATTATTTACTCATGACTACATTATTCTTACAATTCATTATTTATTCTATTCCCTGATTAATTCTTACAACTTGCATCTAATTTTCATTGCTTTATTTTTCAGGTATGTTAGATGTCTAGATTATCAACCCTATCACGCGCGATCAACTCTTTCTCATAGAGATTCTTATGTGGAGTCATCATCTCACCAGATCATCATGTCACAGAACAACCAATATATTTATCACCATGGAGGCACATGCCATATTTTTCCGTGTCTAATAATTACCAATCTTTTACGTATGTACACATATGTCATTTGTTTCTTCCGATGAAGATGATGTATAAGAACATAAAATCATTTATTTGTTTGTTACTAAACTTTGATTAGGAGCTTGAATAAAACATGGTATGCGGTATACTTGGATGTTGACTACTTCAATTGTATCAATAGGAATAGAGAAAGACAATTAATATCTAACAAGTAACACAGGTTATTGGCATTAGTAACTTCGTATAAGTAACTTTATTGTTTCCATCAGCAGCACTTTTTGAAGTATTAGTATTTTATTGGGATACGTAAATAACTAAGGCAATATAAATATTTGGGAATAGCATGCACCGGTGCCACAAATATCCATTTTTTATTTTTTGAAATGAAACGGTGGGGGTATTTAGATCACCAAATATCACCATGGTGTCATTTCAAATTCAACTTAATTCAATACTTATATCCCTTTCATCAATATTGTCAAATTTTAACAGTTTTAAAATTGATGAAATGAACCCCTTTTAGATGGGCATGTTAAGAATGCTTGTTTTTCACGAAATTCAAAACATGCATTCTATTAATCATTCTTAGTAGATTCCCCAAGGTTTCATTTCAAAAAAATCAAAAAAAGTGGATGTTTGTGGCGGTGGTACATGTAAACATGCATGCATATTGATGCATACTCCCTATTCCCTAAATATTTTGTCGATTGGAACAAGCATAAAGTTAAAAGCATACACAATTATATACAGAGCCTCATTCAAGAGTCATCACACCATTATTTTGTTGTTGAAACAACCATTTCAAAAACTAAGAAGTCATCAACAAATTCTTTCATTTTAAAAACTAAAAGATATTCATTTGAGAAAGTTTGAATTAAATCTTTTGTTCATCCATTACATAAGAACATAAAAAATCTATACTAATTGCAAATGAATTTGGTATTTCCCTTATACATTTAAAAATGATGTATCTAAAGAGAAGCCAATGAGTAATTCATTTCTCAAAGTTCTTTTCGCATCCACACTTCAGTAAAATAGAAGTAATCTCGATGCGGAATTTAGGTATTTCTTCAATATCAAACTTGGGCTCGACCCCATTGCAAATGAAGTCCATGTTACCTTCAAGTAACACCTAACATATAAAATAAATTTTGAAGCATCGATAAGTTCGGTATAATAAAACAAGATATACGACAAGCAACTTTATTGCTACCTTCAGTAATAATTTTTGAAGCATTAGTAAGTTGTTAAGATACGTAAGTAACCAAGGTCATATAACTTGCATAAGTAAGAATGAGAGAAAGACTACTAATATATAACAATTTTTTTATAATAACGGAAACTGACATAAGTAATTTGGTATAATAAAAAAATATCTATGACTAGTAACTTTTAGTGTTGCCATCAGTAACACTATATGGAGTATTAGTAATTTGTTAGGCTACGTAAGTAACTAAGCCAATATAACTGTATCAGTAAGAATCTGAGATAGACAAGTAATACATAACATATTTTTGTAACATGCAAGTGGCATCACTAACTTTGGTATGATAAAATAATATATATGACAAGTACATTTACTATTACCTTGATCAGCAACAATTTTCAAAGTATCAGTAAGTTTTTAGGATACATAAGTAAATAACACTACAAGAGTAATGACTTTTAGAGACAGTTATCAATTGTCGCTAAAATGGTGACAATCATTGCCAAAGGGTATTGGCGACGGTTACTGAACCGTCTCATTACTATCGCATAAAACGCCACCGTGAAAGGTATTAGCGATGGGCCATAGAAAACCATCGCTACATACCGTCATTAGCGACGGTGCTTAACCATCAGAAAAGACCCTAAAGTAAGTTGCAATCAGTTCTTCTTTGCGATATGTATTGCATTATAAATGACACATAAGAACTATCGCTTTTTACATCATTAGCGATGGAAAGAAACTGTCGCAAATAATTCCTAGGAAATGTCTCAATATTTTATTTTTAGCGAGTCTTACTATTTCTATAGGGAACAGTGCCAAACCATCACCAAAATAAGCTTTAGACAGATTTAACCCATCATAAATATTGTAGATCACGTTTGACATTATCACATGAGGAGACTGGCAAAACCATTGTAATTGTTTCATAGATCTTATTACATTATGCACAACTAGATATCATATTTTATTGTGACAATGATTGTCATCGATCTTAGATAAATAATTATAGATGAACCAAATAAGTATAAAGATGATTAATCATATAAATGAAGCTCTATGAGTAGTAAGTAAAAATTCATTGCTACAAGGAATGCTTGTTATAACGTTCAAAACCTTCTATTCATATACATGTGCTCAACATGCTTTTCATGTATCTGTGATACGATGCACATCACCTGCCACACGTATTTCTTCAAAAAATTAACATCTTTTGAAACTATTCAAATATAATAGTGAAATCTATTGTTAATATGAAATACTAAAAGTTTATACGTAACTATGAAGGGAATAAAAAAGTTTAAGTACTACAAGTAATAGAAAGTTTATATTGCACAATGATGAAATTCTTCTAATAGATTCCCAAAACATTGCAATCTAGCTTAGTATCTACTTATCATCTCCAGTGTTAGGTGGAGTAGGAGGTTGTTGACTTTGACTTGAAAGTTGAGAAACAAGCATTTGTATCATTTCCTCCATCCTTTTGTTGCTCACCTTTAACTTACAAATTTCAACATCTTGCCTTGTCATTCGTTCCATGATGTCATTGCTAACTTGAGAAGAGGATTCTCCACCATTGTACCAAGATCCAATACTGACTTGTTGTCCAGCACAATATACGCATCCAGGGTGTTCACTACCCGTAATACGAATAAAAGCTTCCTCAAGTGTAAGTGGTTCACATAGACCTTCACCATCATTATCAGAAGTTATTCCACTCACAAGCTTACACATATTATCCTATTATAAAAAAATATAGGCATACTAAGAACAAATAACTACAATCATAAAAATTAAGTAACAATGAATAATAAGAATGTATTATCTTACATGTTGCTTTTGATATTCATCAAGAACCCAATCCCTACTACAATCGCCCTTGCCTTTTCTTTTAATCAATTCAAATACCTTCATTCTGTATGGCTCACGTCCTTCCTTTTTCTCTTGCTAATACTATGATCAATATATAATTTGGTAAAAATGATACTTTCTGAAATGAATGATTATAAATATTAAACTTACAAAATTATGTTTTACTTGCATAATACTTTGTCGACCCAATCGATGTGTCAATTCTATCCCCTTCCCTATGTTACCTTGATTTTTCTCTGATTCTCCCTAAAAAGAAAATGAACAATGTAAATAAATCAATAAAGAAATTACCATTTTATGGATGAAGATGATATTGATGCTAGTTTTTATATTCAAACAAAGTAACTCCATGAAACAATACATGAGCACGAGAAGTAGTGCAATAATCAACTAAAGCTTGCCACTCATTAGGATCTACATCCTCTGGCACATTGGCATGTACCACAGACAAATCATTTCCATTAAAATACTATTACAATAAATAAACGAAGATAATAATTAGTATGGACCTTGAATGGATTATCAGACTCAAGCTTGAAGTAATTATCACAGACAAAAATTCTTGAATAAATCGGAACACCTTTGATAATAAATAAATTGAGGCAATAATTAATCTCTAAGGATTTTGAACTCCACTATTAGGTACATAAGCTATCAGACAAGCACAATAACTCAATGAACAACACAAACCAAAGCTGATGTGTTTTGTTGCATCTATTTTCGAAAGAAAAAATAATTAAAATTGACAATATTATATCAAGAACCCCTTAACATCAACTTTTAAACCATATCAGTGGATATAGATTATGTTGATGTTATCCGCATCTTAGAAGAATGTCCAAAAAATATATAAAACCAAAGATTTTGCGAAGGCGGCTGTTGTATTGTCCAAAAAATAAAAAAAAATTAAAATTTACTTTACATTTCCAGTAATTTTAAGGAAACCTGAATGAACTTTAAGATCAAAAATATGAGGGTCTGAACTATAAATCTTTTACATGAACAGACTTGACTCCAGGACTAAACTGAGTAGGCGGGGACTACATTAGGGACCTGAATTGTGTGACCATGGGGGAGCAGACAAGGTAGGTTCTACGCGAGGGATTAGGGTCGCTCTGGAAAACACACATAGTCCAAAGAACATTAGAAAACCAACAATTTGAAGAAGAAAGATGACAGAGAAGAAGAATAGGGAAAAAGAGATAACAGGTAGAGGAGTGTACTTGGTAATCACCTAGGATTTGGAGGAGGCTTGGACTCGAATTCGGTCTTTACCTTCTGTCAGGGGCATTCACGACGAGGATCTACTACTTATGAGGAGCAGTGACACATGTGCTTGAACCCATGGATCTCACTTGTAAGGGGTCTTCGCTAGAAGTTCTGGTAATGATGTCACCACGACTAGGCTCGATCCCTCTCTCTTTCTTTCTATCAGGTTTTAGAAACAACAGCAGATGTGTATAAGGGCTAGATTGATAGGGTTTTGGGTATTTGTAGTAGAGGAATGGATGCGTGGAAGGATGGGTTAGCTTTAGTGGTCAGAGGCTAAGGATTGAGTTGGTTAGTGAAGGAGATAAGGAGAGAGTTACCGACCGTTGGTGGTCATAAGTGATTGGGAAAGGATTGGGAAATTGGATTGATCTGGAGATGAATTGGTTGTGATGTCTTTAGCCATTGGGAACAAAAGGGATAGTGATTTCAGTTTGTTGGAAGGGGATAGAGGTTGGTAGGTCTCTATCAGATAAAGAGACTGGAGAGGATTGGGTTTCATTCTCCGGTGATATAGTTCTATGCTAGAAGATCTTCAACTATTGGAAATGAAGGGGATATCGAATAAGAGGGTGTCAATATCAGGATTAGGGTTTGGTGATCAGAGTTTGGAGAGGATAGAGGTGGAAGTCGTCGAAGGCCGGTGGTTGTAGGGGGGATAGGTCACCAGAGATCGAGGGTTGCGGTGGTCGTTGGTGGAGGCTAGAGTTAGGGGGTGAAAGCAGTAGTCATTGGAATGCAGCTCGATCCAATGGTTGGGGAGGTATCGCATCCTAAGAGTATGCATGGGGTTAGGGTAAAGGTGGGTGATAGGATGATCGTTGGATCATGATCGATCCAACGACTCAGATTAGGTGCGCTAGGGGATAAAGGGCATTGACCGAGGCTTGGGTGGTTTGACTTAGGCTGGGGTGGACCAGTGGGAAACTGACATGTGGATATGGTTAACTCATTAACCAAATCATAAAACGAAACTGAATATAGATTTTTAAAAAAATAGCAAATGATCTCAAATGCAAAAAAAATCTCAAAATGAAAAATGTTGACCTAAATGAATTTTACAATGTTAATAAAGGACTCAGATATAAATGAACCCAATAATGCAAGCTATGAACTTTTTTGGTGATATTCTATCTATATAAAATATAAATTTTATAGTTTGTATTTTTTATTGATTTTTTATGGACAATAAATGCAACAAAAAATCAAATATGATGTAGAATAAGAAAAACGATACAAATGCAATTTATTTAGATTTTTATGAGTTAACAAGAGGTTAGAATAAATGAATGATGTTAATTATATATATACCTGGCCAAACTGGGGGCCGGGTCGGCCCATGGGTTGGGCCGAACGAGCCAAGGTTCAAAAACGTCTATCCAAAGCATGCCATGGGCTAGCCTATGGCCCATTTCATTCTTTTCCCATTGATATTTTTAATGGTATTATATATATATATATATATGATTTTATTAATATCATTTATGCTTTATATAACAAATATAAGTAGTTTACATGTTAATTGACAAGTAAATTATTAAATTTTATTTAAAAATAGTGTTACATATAAAAACTTGAAGTGTATCATATTAATGCATGTATTATTCAGCTTATATTTATATAGTTTTTATTTTTTTACAGGCCAGATCGGGCCGACCCATGCCCAAATCTCCTATCCCAAGCCTGGCCCATGAATGGGCTAGGTGGGTGGGGCCCCATCCCGTTGGTAAGGTCTAATTATATACATGTTAATTATGTCAGTGTGCCCAAGTCAGGATCTCTTTTTTATGATTTTTCTGATATTTTTATATTTTTATTTTTATGAGATTAGTTGGAAAATGAGATGAAATAAAGAAATAGAAAATAAATAAATCAAAAAGATTTAAATATGTGCATAAAATAATAAGTAAAAAATCACTGAATATGTACAGTATAAAGTTCGATACCAACACCCGGATTTCATAAATGAACTCTGATTTTTTTGAATTTGGTCTACGTTTGTAGATAATTGAATTTACATTAATTCAAAAGTGAGTAGTTAAAATTGGACATTTTATGTGAGAGATATCCTCTTTTACGGCTTTCTATCTTGGAATTAGGGTTTAATTTTATTTCAATATATATACAAATTAGTCCTTTTTTAGGATTTTTTCCATTGATTAATATTAGTGATATGTACACAAGGGAATTAGTTTCTTGTCAATTGGAGCTAGTGTGAATTAATTAAAAATATATGAAGTTAGGTGAATATGAATGCATAATGGAATGCTAGTTTATGCAAATTATTTACAGGTGCATGAATGTTAATTTTGAGTTATAAACATATGAATGCATCTGATTATTCGGGATGAAGCTCTAGTTTCATCTAGTTAGAGTGATGAATCACATATTCATCAACCTCATATACTTAAACCTTGCTCGTCCCTGAGCAACTAAAGAATGAAGTAGTGAGATTAGATTGGGTTACATACCAAGATCATGAAAATGTGAAAATGGAGCTTGACCTGACCTTTGGATTTGTTTGGCGGAACTCCTGTAAGAATTAGGACTTTAAAATCAACAATCTCTAAGTTCTACAAGTCATTGTACAGGTTCGACCCAGAAGTCATCTTAGATCCACCCACTCCCGAAGCATTGATTACTGAACAATTGCCTCCTATATGTGAAGGGTGTTAGCTCTTCCCATTCGAAATGCCAAACTACCATACAATCCTCACCTCTAGTAACTCATCCTTAGAGAGTCATGTATTTCCTTCTAGGTTAAAAAACTGGTACTGTAAAAAGGGAGAAAGAGGGGAGAAATTGGAGCTTAGCCAGTGTAAGTCTCCTAATTGAAGCCTGACCAGTGTAACCAAGTCTTCACTATGTAGTCAATGGACCATTGTGGTCAACAAATTGGGATTTGAACTTTGCTCTGCATTTATTTTAGGACCTTTTATTTTTCTTTGAATTTTTTCCATTTATTCAGGGAACTATTTTGGGTACAAAAGTGAACAACCATGAGAGGTGGTTGCATTGGCCCTCATCTTGACTAAACGGCTAAGTATTAGCATACTATTTCTCATCAGAAGCTTTGTTTCAACCCGTACTTCAGTCTTTAGATTGCCACTCTACCAGAAAAGAAGATACACATGCTTCCAACACCTTGTTTGAGTTGAGCTAAGTGTGCAGTGCTGGACTTCGAATGAATTCTCCATTCAAGAGTCATACTCAGAATGAGGCAATCAACTTAGACACTAAGAGTAAAATTCTGAACACTATTTATGTTGAACTCAGAGATTTAAGTCTAGGATCTGAAGCTTCTAAAATCCCACTTCTCGGTGAAGTTCCTCTAAAAATTAAGTAGATTAAGGCCAAGTCAATACCATTCTCGGGTTTTACTCACATCTCGGTTCAGAACCCAAGCACTTTCCACTAGTGCATATGCATGGTATGTTGAATGGAGTCCAGATGCAATTTTTTGTTTTTTAATTTTTTTTGCAAGAGTTTTACAGATTTTGCATGATTTATTCATATTTACAATTATTTTACAGTTTGTATATATTTTGAAAAGTTTGCAAGTTTTACAAGACGTACCCAATATACATGTATAGAGTAAATATTATATACTGGAATTATAATGCAATATAGTACAATGCAATATAGAATATGTACACAAATGCAAATCACATCACCTATACTTTGTGTATTCTAAATATAAAGGGGAGCAGAAGAAGAAAGGAATGGGGTAGATGTCAGACGTCCCCCTATACTTAGGCTATGGTCAGCCTAAGTATAGAAGAAAGCAAAATAGCATGGTCAAGGGTAAGAACAGAAATGATGAATATATGCAGTGTGGGCATTGCCCCCCCTATACTTAGGCCTTTGCTTAAGTATAGAAGAATTACAATAGAACTGATGAGACCGGGGAGAATATACAAGTGGGTCAAGGAGGTTTTTGACAAACCTTCTTGTGGTAATGAGGCAGGAGGGAATATAGAAATGAATAATGTGTCAAAGAAGATCCCCAGCCATCGTCAGAGTCATCCTCAGAAGAATAGTAGTGTTTGGTAGAGTCTCTCCAACTATTTTTGTTCTTCAGTTGCTCACTAAAAATGTGCTCATTCACATCGTTATCCAACTCGACCTCTGACGGTGAATATTCTCATGAAGAGATATCCGGCTGGTCATAACTAATTAGTCCAAGATGTCTGCTGGAACTTGGAGAGGAGTCCTCAGAAAGATCCATGTCTATAGTGAAATACTTAGCTGGTCTACTAGATCCTGAAGCAAGGAGAGGAGGAAGGTCGGGGTGTTCCTCTCCTCCACTAGCAACCAATCTAGCAGATGTGAACTCTGTAAACTGAGTCTATATGGTACTGGCTATTCCTTTTGGTTAGCGGTTTAGATGTGAGTTTCATAGATTCCTCACCAGATATATCAGGTTTTTGTTGAACATCCAAGCTTCGTACAGTTATCGGGTACGTGATAGTGTTCTCAGTTGGCTTGGGATTTGTAGGCTCATGTGTCGGATCACAGTAATGCTCACGAAAGTCTGAAATAATTGTGTCCAGATTTGGTGAAATGAATAAATGTAAATCAAGATCCTTCACCTCGGGGGCAGCATGATCTCACAATATCAGTAACATATGAAGGATCAGATTTTGACGAAGCTCTTGGAGGACTATATATATGGTTGGGAGAGAAGATTTAAAATAGGGATGAAATTTTAAAGTGGAAATCGGTTGTGAGTTCTTGTTTCTTAGATCTGGAGATCCGACGGGATGGTTAGATCTGGTAACCGGTTGATTGGAGGATATCCAGAGTGGTAAATCAGGTTTTGAGCACGGATCAGGGAAGTTCATCGGAGGTGATGCAATTGGGTGACAAAGTTTGGTTCCATGGAGTTCGAGCTCCAGGGATAGGTTGTGCTCCGATCTTGCATCCTCCCTATGGGTTCTTCTTCTCCTCCCCTTTATAGTAGATAGAGAAGGGAAGGAGGAATGGTGGTTTTGGGAGACAAGCAGTCGTAGGGGCAACTCTTGGTTTGAGACCAATCATCCTCGCGATGGTTGCAATTGGCAAAGGAGAGGGGATTTCTCCCCTTTGCAGGGAAGAAGTAACGTGTGCCACCTTCCTTGAATAGTTATGCCCCTCTTAACTATATCATGATTTGAATGAATCATGGTTTAGTCCAACTCATTCACGACCAAACTAACAGAAGGGCTCAAGTAATAACTGCGAAAGAAGTCGGGGCACAATTGATATTCCAAAAGAGGGAGGGGTATAATTGGTATTGCAATATATAAAAGGGGAACGAGTGATAAAAATATAGATTTGTTTATAACTGTGTGCAACAACATTTTATGATTGCACTCACCATTGTTGATATAATTGTGATGAAATGAATATATTTATATATCTATTTTATGTGAAAATAATCTTATATATATTAGTTCATCTATTAAATATTTATGTTATTATTCATGGTCGATTCGTATTTAGTTTATATTGCTATTCATTTCTAATGATATGATAACACATTTTTCATGCCCATCAAAATTCGTATCACATTCGTATTCATATTTCAAAATAGATAAGGATATGATTATACATGTATTTGTGTTTATATCCAACTGTTTTCTTCTTTAAGAGAGATTTTCATGAACATTTGATAGTTAGATGGTAGATAAATTCAATGGCGGGCACCTTACTAACAATTACGAGAAAGCATACCTTAAAAACTTAATATCACTTAGATCGAGTGTTGATTTCCCAATAAAAGGTCTAAATTAGATAGATTTATATATCCAAAAAGGGAGATAAAAATTATTGAAAATTACCGCCCGATAAGTTTGATCAACCTCTCAATTTGTATTATCTTTGAGGCTATCACAAACCATTAGGCCCCCATCCTCTCCGACTCCATCCCTCCATCCCTAAGGGCTCGTTTGGATTGGGGGTTGGGGTGGGTTGGGGTATCCCAAGTTTGAGATGGGGTTGGAGGTGGATAACCCTATTGTAATAGTAGGTGTTTGGATAGAGGGTGGGATGGATTGGGGTGGATGTGGTAAATTATGATGTGATGGGGGAATGTCCTCTTTGTCATTAGAATGATAATAATAAAATACGTTGGGCATATATCATTAGTACCCGGTTTGAAATGGAATTTATTCCTGTCATTAATTTTTAAAACCCCATGGACGGTTGTTGTTTTTGTTCCAGCCCAATACACCCGTTAAGCCCCCTCAATTTCCCCAATCTACCCCCGCAATATACGCCTAATTTGTGAGACACCGGTACACGGAAATAGAAATGTTGCGGCAAAGCTATAAAAAACAATGTTCGACGTAGCGAAAGGTCATGGAAATTTGATCCGAACAAGAGAGAGGGCATCAGACGAATGCCAACATGCATGAAAATTGCATTTAAAGAAATACAATAATGCGTTACAGACTGTAGCATATGCTACTTCATTACCCACGCTAACATGACTGGTATTGCTAGAGTAGAACAATAGTGATGTAAAGACGGAGTCACAGAACATGCTTGTCAATCACTGCATCGTCGACGACCTCCATTCCTGCACCTCGCAGTTGCAGAGTCAGCGTGTCCACCATATCCCGCAGTGAAGCTCTCGTGCCTCCAGCATCTTCTAAATCGGTGTACAGAGTAGCCAACTCGATTTCCTTGTCGTTTAAATCTTTGTGCGCGATTTCCAGCTTCCTTACGAGTTCTTGATTTTCCCTTTCCATATCCCATAAACGATATGCAAAGAAGAAAAACTCGTCTGCCATATTCTCTTTTGTACTTGGAGCACGTGTATGAGGCACATGAAGGTCACATCTTCCTGAAGCACAAACATAGAATAGCCGTCGAAGCGGGTTTTCTTGCCCATCTTCATAGCTCAGAACCATTGGGGTCCCACAGTGACACCGGTCATTTGGATGCATTGTTCTTTACCTACGAAATTAACAATACATGAGAGAACATGAAAATGCAACAATAACTTCGGCACAGATACAGTACAATAATGGAAAAAGATTGCAGTCCCTAGTACAAGAATCGGGAAGCTATGATTGCCTCCTTCGTCTGTTATTCCACATTGCATGCGCGATTCTGTCTCGCAGGACCTCCCCCCGACGGATATCATCACGAAGTATGGCGACACTCCGATTTTGCTCCTCGTCAACCTCCTCGGGCAGGTTGTCCTCCTCCTCGTTGTCAGATAGCGAATCACCTCCGTTTACTCGGATGAAGTTGTGAATAATGCAAGTTGCCCGTACCACATCCCGTTGTATGTCGAACGAGTACGATGGCATATCACGCAAGCAGTGGAACCTATTCTTCCACACACCAAAAGTGCGCTCCACCACATTGCGCAAACATGCATGCCGGTGATTAAAAAGGTCCTTGTGATTTTCGTACTGACACCCACGTGCCCGCCAAGCTGGGAGATGATAAAGGGCGCCTCTGTATGGGGCGATGAATGTGTCAGTGTTCGAGTACCCACAGTCAACCAGATACTTGCAGCCCTCTGGGACGACCAGTAACCCACTCTCAACAGAATGTCGAAGCACTGTCACATCCACGCAAGAACCTTCCTAGCCAGTAACGACAAATGTGAAACATTGATTAAAGTCAACCGCTGCCATAACATTTTGGGCTGGGAAAAGCTTCCTGCAGCGATAAGCTCCTTCCTCCTCATGCTTAACATGAGCTGGGATGTATGTCCCATCGATAGCTCCTATCATCCCTGAGGAAACAGCTGAAATTTAGAAAGTAAATGAAGGAACTAGGAGTAAAGTTTGGCTTACTTTAAAGTTGGGCTTACTTTGAAGTATGGATAGTAGCGTGGGTTTGAAGTCATTACATCAGGTGTGACTGGTGGGGCAAGTCTAATATACTCTTGTTCAAGTGAGATGATTTTTGCGAGAACCCTTTTGATATGGCGGGATATGGTCTCCGCGCTATGTTGGAATGCTTCCTGGATGATTCTATTTGAATGCGCATTCGTGAACGCGTATAGAAAAATACACACTTGCTCCATGACATCCATGTACCTCGTATGGGTTAATCCAAGCTCAGTTAGCACACGAACGAACCGTCTAAGCATAGGCGGTCGCATTCGGAAGTTTTGGAAAGCTCTGTCGTCATGGCCCGCAAGCATCTCCTCCACCCAGGCTCGTCCGCTAAGAGGCCGTGTATGCAGTGGTCTAGGCACTCGTCTGGTGGAGGACTCAATCTCCATCTGCTCCACTGCAACCACCGCCGCTACCCCAATGCACGCTATTACAGCTTGCTCCATTAAGTCATCGAACGGATTGTACTTACGCAAGACCATCGGTGACCGCAATCTCTGTCCACCAACGGATATGTATCATAACGAAAGAAGAATGCAACGTCGATGTAACTGTGTGTCAAAATAATTCGCGAGAGAAGTATACAAAGGACTTATTCCATTGGCAAAAGAAGAATGCAACGTCGATGTAACGAAAGAACAATGCGACGTCGATGTAACTGTGTGTCAATATTATCGTCATGCAATGAATACTAATGTGAAAAAACACATTCCCTGCATCATTCCCTGCACAGAAAGGAGTCCTACATATACTACTCCTTATAAACAACCACACGTGAGATAGAACTGGTATCATGTGCTATGTTCCCTGCAAAAAGATTTATTCCTTAACTCTTTCCCTGCCAATATAAAGAACCCCTGTGTCTGTAAACTTAACTCAATCCCTGCCAATATAATCAATGAGTACATTAGTATTGCATGACTCCTGCGTCTGTAAACTTAGCTCATTCCCTGCCATTATCAACAACGACACGGTAATATGAACCTGTATGTTGTACTACATTCCTTGCAAAAAATGTAACTCATGTGTGAACAACCGCACGGCAGAATTATATTGGATCTATTACCTGCATAAAACAACATTAGGCTAGGCGTAAACATCGAGGAGGACGTTTACGTGCATAAAAGATAGTCGTAAAAAACTTCCCAAGGAGGGGACCTGTAACCTGCAAAACTAATAACTACGCAGCTGGCATATTATCTGCATAAAACAACATTAGGCATATGCGTAATCAATGTCTTCGTAGACGTAGTCCTACAAATATCCCAGGAGTTTCCAAACCGTAATAACTAAAGTCTGCATAAGAATAAAAAGACGATGCTGATGTCCCAGGAGATCGTAATTAAGATAAGGCGATGCTGATGATCGTCAATGACGAATGGTTTTCTCAATCCATTCGTTCAACTTCTCGGGGTCCCCTTTCATGTGGTAGTACACATGTCTACCAGTGGGTGTCGCTAGCGTCTCTGCCACCATTTGGAACTCTTCCATGCGAAGGTCAGGTCTGAAGTTGCTGACTTCCTTACATGCTTCCCTTGCTAGGTCATCGGGATCAGGCCTCTCCTCGGCGAATTTCTTGGGGAGGGTCGACAAGAACTTGTCAATCAACTGTTGCCCTGCCTCCGACATTGCCCCTCCGCTCTTGCACTTCTTCGAACTTCCTGTTCGATTCCCAGATGATCTCTTCCTAGAGGAGGGTGTAGGAGTCACATCTTCGCTAACCTCCTCATCTATGGGGACGTATGGCATACACTCATCCAGTTCTTCGTCGAAGTTCAGCTCACGTTGCCTTGATGGTGGCCGAGAACTGGAGGCCCCCATTGGTTGCTTGTCTCTTGCCGGTCTTGACGAGTTCGCATGCACTCCAGTGGCGATGTCCTTCGAGAGAAACCTCTGTATGTCGCCGAAGTACAGGAAAGGCTTGTTCCGATACTTGCGATATCGATCTGCAAGCTGTATATGTCGAATGTAAATATAAATATTCCATGTTATGATGAGTAAATGTGAAGAAAAATATTAACTACCTCACACCATGCATCATCTGAAGGTGGAATAGGCATGTTATAAATTGTATCCCATCCCCAACCGAACTTGTTGCGAAGATATAGATAAGAAGCGTAGTCCTTCTTCATGTTCTTCCAGCGATGTTGGATTTGCACCTTCGTGTAGCACAATCCGCTTTGTTCGTTGAATCTCCGAACAATAGCGTGCCAACCAGGGAGGGTAAACGTGCTCCCAACCCAAGAGGACTCGTGCTCTAACATGGCATCAACAAAAATCCTATCCAGAGCGGAATTCCATTGGGCAATCTGAGGTGACCCAACCGGGGGTGCTTCGATTGTCCGTCCATCCCTCTCTTTCTATGCACCCTCAAACGCATACATAAATATATATTTAATTTGATGATTAAACCAAGTTGTCTTAAATGAGACATTGCAAAGCTGTGATGAGATAACGCACGTAGTTCTCAAATTATATACGGGGAATAAACCAGGGTTATTCAAACAATGAAAAAGTAAACTTGTGTAGTTTCGACTAAACAATTAACAACTGAGTTTAGTTCCAAGAGACCCCCATCGGTCCTATGTTGATGGGATCCACAACACATATGTGAGTATATTTCCAAACGACCCCCACGCAATCAAAGTGGCAATAGTTGGGTTGCACTACTTACCTGTGTTTGGCCTTACTCAAGAATCATGTTCTCGGTAGAAGGGAGTTCTACATTCATTGTCATATTCTGTTGGAGAACGACCATTAATCTTGGGACAAGAGTCTTTATCCCAAGATAAGTCATCTCCTGATCGATGGATCGGATTATAGTACTTATCATTTTTCAATTCCTCCAACCAACCAACTAGAAAGGAGGGATGAACCCCATCTTAGCCCTTATCCCTCCTCATCCTTTGTTGTAGATGTTATGCACCGTTTTATATTCCAGTCTATAACAGTTCGTATGTGTCTACTGGGAAGTGTTGTATTCATTTTAACTTTATTTACAAGATCTATAATAGTGAGTACTTATCACAAGATCGTCCACAGAGTTGCATAGGCCTGAAGAGCAGGAGTTTAAGGTGCATAGGATTTTCTTCCTCCTTGTCACTTATTCCTTGGTCAGTTTCTTCCTCAAGAACGGAGTTACATATTCCTTGGTTTCAAAGAACCTTCAATTCCCGAGCCCTTGATTAGGCATTAGTTCCCTTTATTAGGCATGATTCATCTGTGCCTATTTTATCCCTCGTCAGTTACCACCGATGCGATATTCGGCAGTTACTTATGTAGAACAAGCAAACGAGTCATTTGAAGTTGATAAACCCCAATATGTGAATCCCAAATTCATCAATGCATTATGCCCAGGCATCAAACCCATATAACCCAACGTTCCTCAAGCACAGGGAATCGCAAGGAAAAGAGGCATGAAAAGATTAATTACCACCAAAAAAGGAAGCTAACATATTGCAATCCATGACACCATCACCCTAGAGTTTGGTTAATCCATATACCCCAGTGTTGGGTTACATTACGCACAACATCTTGTTTCAGTACATTAGGGCCAAATGAAATCAACAACTATGGGCGAAATCAAGCACAATTGCATCGACGAGAGACTTCGATAGTACCTTGCTAGCACCAACTGCAAGCCCCGACGAAGCTCCGCGAACTCGACCTCTCCGACGGGAACCCTGGCTAAAGCTAGGGCATGTAAGGCGAGAACAACGGTGACCACCAATTTAAATGGATAGCTGTCGCCGTCTAGCGCCTGAACACGCCTGCCTCCACGCAAGGGCATGGGGGAGCGGGCCGGTGCCGTCGACTCATACGACGGTGCCTGCTCCTCCATCCCTTCCGCCACTGTTGTGGGTTGATGGGGCCGCACTGGAGATGATATGAAGGCCGCGAGGTCGCCTGTGCACCGTGTTGTCAAGCTCTGCCTCTGCGATTGATGAGGAGAGCAGCACATGGTGGCTTCCTGTAGTTGAGGGGTCGAGCGGAGGAACAGGGCCTTCTCGTGTTGGAATCGCGATTGGGAGGAAGACGACACCCTCGACTCCTCAAAAAGGTAACATTCTTTATTCACGCCTGCCTGTGTCAGAAATGGCAGGCCCGTATTCAATGCCAGGCGCGGGCATAGTAGACCTTCTTTTTGAAACCTCCTCCCACACGAGAATCCCCGAGTTGCCCATGATCCCAAACGCGGGTCGAACACCGGGGTATGCTGCAAACCCGGGTTCGAACCCGCGTTCCAAACGAGCCCTAAGGACTTCAATACTCTTCGATGGTCATTTATCTTGGGGGTCTTTAAAGCGGTTAACTATCCTCTCATCTTCATCTCTTGGATCAATGCACTTTTGAAAACCGCGAGAGTCTCTTTTAAGGTAATAAATGGGTCCTTATTGGGTTGGCTAAAATCAGAAATGGGTGTCCACCAAGGTGACCCTTTATCTTCACTTCTATTCATCCATTCTCTTACGGCTTTAGATGCCATGCTGAAGAAGTTGGCTATTCTTACTTATTTTGCAGATCGGGTTCCCAAAGAAAGGATTAGATTCCACAATCACGAATGTACAATTTGCAGATGACTTACTTATTTTCCTATAATATAGTGACGGACAACTCAAGGAGGTCATATACACTTGCCATGTTTGGTAGGAGAATAAGCCATGGAATAAGGGGCCAATTCTCCTCCCGACACGGTTCCCAGTGGTACGACTATTCCTCGTTATTCCATCTTATTTCACTTTTATTCCTATCTTTATCCCACCTTACCTACCTTTATTTCACCTTATTCTCCTTATTCCTATCCTCCAGCCGAACAAAGAATAGACCCTTATTCTCCTTATTCCCCATCTTTATTCTTGCTTATTCCCGAACCGAACGGGCCCTTAAGATTTTTTTGCAAATTATCAGGTCTTGAAATAAACGAATCAAAATCCGAACTCTTCACAATTAACATCTCTGAATTAAACATATCCAGAATTCTTGACATCATTTGTTGGCCTCGAGGCATGTTTCCCCTTGCCTATTTGGATTTTAAGCTTTCACATTGACCATGACAGAGTGGGAATCTATTATTGCTGAATTCTCAACAAAACTGCAAGTGTGGAAGGCTAAGCTTCTACTACTCTCTGCGAGAGTTAATCTTCTCAGCTCCTCCCTTACTCTGTTGACTACCCATGTTATGTCTCATTTAAAGATTCCTATAGGTATTCTGGAAAAAAATTATAAGATTTGCTGCCAATTCTTGTGGTCTGGAAATACTGAAAAGAAGCTTAGGACGAAGGTGGCTTTAGGCTAAAATTACCAGACCCACAGACAACGATGGTTGGGGCATCAATAACCTGAAAGTTTTTAATAACTCTCTCTTATCAAAATCGACGATAAATCTTGTCAATTATTGAAACCTTTGGTTATCAAATCTCTTGAGTGTGGTTTCCTTTTCCGAGAGATCTATTTGTATTTTGAAACAGGGTTTCGCCTCTGATCTTCGATATGGAAGGCTCATACCAGTGGAATGACGCACATCCAGCCAATTCTCTCCAGACAACTGAGATCTGGTCGACAATCTTCTCTATGGTTGGATCTTATACCGGGGAATAAACCATTGTACTTGGACTTCCATGGCATTTTAGCTTACATCCATGATTAAAAAAAAGTTAACTGTCAAAAAGGGTCTATGTTCTGGAAGAGGATCCTCTGCTGTAGACGGTATTGCAGCAGAGGTGTTGTAAACCTCAATAATTTTTTTTTGTGATTTAGATTCTAAAGTCCAACCTTATGGATTGAATCTTAGGTTAATGCTATACATATCTTCCAAATATCGCTTAAATCCGACATTATTTGCTATTTTATCTTAATGGATAAAATAGCAAATAATGTCGGTTTTAAGTGAAATTTAGAGAATATATAGAGCATTAACCTAAGATTCAATCTATAAGGTTGAATTTTAAAATCTAAATCAAAAAAAAAATTATTGGGATTTACAGTACCTCTGCTGCAATACCCTCTACAGCAGAGCATTAACCTATGTTCTTGGGGGTGCATTTTAATTGGTTCAAGAGCCTTCTCAATCATCTCCTGCGACGGCTGCTTCCTAAAGACGCGAAGCTTAAACAGCTGCTCAATGGTTTACTAGTTTCCTTGGCTGGATGATGGGGTTAAACCCTCTTTCCACAAGAATTTTTGTCTCAGGACCAAGGGTAACCTAATTCCTTTAACTTCTTAATCACATTAAACTAACTACTCAAGATATGCTTGGAAAATATAACATTTGCTCGGTTAAAAGATGCCATCTTTGTAAAAAAGGACTTGGAAACCAATCATCATCTTTTTTGTTACTGTGAAGTTGCTGATGAAGTGCTTAAATCAATGGGTGTAAACACTGAGTCCGGTCTTCTTCTCAAATGCATTAGAAATACTAAGTTAATCGACAAGAACCATAACTGTAACATTGTGCTAAGAGCGACCATTTGTTGGACGATATGGAAAGGAAGATGTAATGTTGCGTTCCACAATATACCTTTTAAATGGCATGTCGTTCTTCAAGAAGTCCAGCTCATATTCATGTTAGGTTCCATTGAGACATAGGGTCCCCTCCTGCCTTACTGGATTTGGATGAGAATCTTATATCTTAATTCTTGTCAAAAATTGGAACACAACTTCTTCTTTTTATAGGTATATTGGATAGTTGGGTGGGCTTGACAAGATTGCTCCGTTGATTCTGTTGGCTGGAAGGAAGCCAAGCATGGGATCTTCTTCCCAGCGGGCTGAGTTTGAGGCGGGTATCAAGATTCCCAGAACCATATCTATGTATAAAATCAGTACCCATACATGTCCATTTATTAAACGGGTAATTATTAGTGGGTACCCATATATCCGATGAATATCCGTGTACCCAATGATACCCTCATATTCAACATAATAAAGTTTTAAGCTCTTCATAAATGTACATAAGATTTTCATACGTAGATTAAACATAGGAAGATTTCGTAATATGGTGGTATACAAAGATGTGCAATGTGCAGGAAATATTAAAGATATATATGTATAAATTTAGTGTTTAACTCTTTAGGTTGATAATTTTTATTTATTAAAGATACAAAAATGTAGTTGAATATGAATAAATGGATGGAAATGAGAAAACTGTTGAACCCATCTGATTCGTCGCATCGTGTCCCTTGAACAATGTTGAATATGATACCACTTGTTGGGACCACGATCTGGTATCATCTTCACTCTGATATCAGTTGATGGGAATGAACAATCGGATATGGATGCGGATACGCAATCGACTATCACCACCACAGAAAGACGTGAAAAAAAGAACAACCAGATATAACGGTGGTCGGTCACCTTTCGCGACCACCGGAGAAGAAAGATCATTATAAAAAGAACAAGTACAACTCTTTCTGTTACCTCACTCTCTCACATCTCTCTTCTCTCTCTATTTCTCTTTCTCATGTGGTATTCTCTCTTGATGTGGTGTAAAAGCAATGCCTCCATTCCCCTCTATATATAGCCCAGTTACATCCTATTTTCAATAGAACTATAAACAAAATACAACTCAAATACTATTAAGATTAGGAGTCCTATTTCTTTAGGATTCCCAATCCTATTATGACTCCTAATTACTAATAAAAATTGAGTCTGATTTTTATATATGTAGATCGATACGTATTAGATATTACGTGGATTTGATGAGTTTGACTAAAATACAACACATATTTATATTTATATTTTTTTATTCAAATTTAGGGCGGGTTCATATTCAGGTACCAAAAGTCAATCCCAAACCCATACCTGTATTGGTAAAATCAAAATCCAAACCCGTCCAAAAATAAATAGGACGGATTTTGAATCGTTAAATAAGGCTACCTTGAGTATCCCATATTGACATCCCTACCAAAGACTTGATGAAGCAATGAGAGGATGCAACTTTTTGGGTGTCAGATGTTCTTGATGCATCTTTTGTGACAGTGCTACCACTATGGGGGCCCGTCTGCAAACGCTTTTTCATATGAAGCAGACCCAGCAAACGTGAGTGTGCTTAATACTTTGATTGTGCCCCGCTCATGTGCGGTCCCTTATCTCTATCTTCTAAGTATAGAACTTAACTTGGGTTTCCCAACGATGCACTTGATGGTTGGTTTTTTTTTTCCTAACAGATGAATAACCCTTGAATCATTTTCTAAAAAAAGTAACTCCCATTGGAATTATATGGACAATTCGGATCACAACCTACTCATCCCCGTCAATAGCAAAAACTTATATAACTTACGCCTTAATTTCATAGAGACCATTAATAGTGACAGGGAAAATATTAACATATGAGCACAATTGCGACCGGACTTAAAAAATCCGAAACCCACAATTTTATGCCCGAACTAGACAAAACCTAGACAAACAATGGAAACGGGGAATGCACAAATCTAATATTTATTGCGGAGACATTATTAATCGATTAGTTAAGGTCTTATGAGCCGGTGAGAAATTTGGCCTTTGTGTTACTAAATGAATCGATCAATTAAAGTCTCTTGAGACTATTGGTGATGAATTCGTGATTCATCCCCTGTATTCTTTCATTTTGATTAAAATATTTGATAAAATACATGTAAATATTCACTAATTTCAACTAATTATCATGTTAAGCACAAATATTAATATTATATGATTAACATTTATTTTATCCAAAATAAAACAATAAAAATAAAAAGAAAAATAAAAGAAAAAGAAGGATGTATATAGAATATATACAGACTGATCCTAACCCCGAGATCAGATCAATATTGACCGGGTCGACAAAATAAATAAGTAGAGGAGATAAGGATCTTAACCTATAAAAATATTAAGAAAACAAAGACCAAAAATATAATTTACACATTTTACACCATGTAAAGAATTCACCTATTTTATTTATCGTCAAGACAACTTCAAACCAAAACACTTCTTTTGTAAAAGTTGTTCATAAAAATATATATTATTTTATAAAAATATCAGAAAAATAATTCAACACAAATATAATTAACCGTAATGAATCGTAAAACCGTAAAAGCCGACTTCCAAGATTCATAACTATTTATTGAAAACTCCAAACAGATCAAACTCACTTTTAAATCTGTTTTATACTTAATAATATTTATTAAAAATAATAAAAAATATTCGATAACCAGTGGAGTTTTGGCGTTTGGGACCCCGTTGTCTATATGTATTATACGTAGAAACTTCCCGGATTTAATAAATTAACCGTAAACCTGATTAACTTAATTTCTTTTCCTAAAATCTTATAAAATTATATATAAAAATATAAAAATATAATCAAATCACTATACCAACAAAACCTGAAGCTTCGAATCCGCTACCTAAATTTTCCAGACCTCATAACTCGGGTGTATGGACTCCGAATTGAGCAAACTCAGTTTTAATATTCATATTATAAATTATCTACAAAATGACACTCGTTTCACTAAAATTGGAGTTAATACGAAAAATGCGGTTTTCGGGTCCGTATTGGTATATTGTGCAATGAATCGTAACTTACTATTATTTTATATATGTTAACTTATATTTATATACTTTATATAATTAATTAAAGTTAAAATTATTTAATTATTTATTCATTAATTAATTAATTAATATTTAATTAGGTATTATTACTTAATTATTCATTTAGATATTTAATTAATTCATTAATTAACTATTCTAATTATTATTTACGTAATTAGGTTTATAATTATTTCTTTAAATTATATAATCATTAAGTTAACTTATAAATAATTATATTAATTCTTTAATAAATTTATTTATTTATTTTTTAAATCTCTCTCTCTCTCTTCTTCCTCTCTCTTACTTCCCCTTCTTCCTTTTTCTACCTCTCGATTCCTCTTTCTCCTCCATGCCCGCCAGCCCTTCTTTGTCTTCCGTCTCGTCTCCTCTTCTCCGGCCAATCTACCTAACGACGGCCGTTGGTCTTTAGGCCGGTAGGCCAACCTCCTCGCCTCCTCCTCTATATATATGACCCTACCCCTACCGGTTCCAACATCCGCCATTTCCTCCACCGTCTCCCCAAAGCTCAGAGAGAGAGAGAGAGCTCTGAGTGACAGCGGAGCTCCGTCGTCGTTGAGCAGGGTCGAGCGAGAAAAAGGGCGAGGATCGCCGTTGGTGTCGCAACTCCGCTCCGTCGCGCGAGAGCCTCCTCAACCGCCGTGAGTCGAGGCCACGACCCATCGGAACTCTGTCGAGTTCCATGTTCCCAGGCTACAACTTCACTTCCAGCTTCAGGTTAGGCTTCCTTCTATTCTCGTACTCCCTTCTCCTCTCTGTCCTTTGATTTGCTTGTTCTCCTTTGTTTCTCTTCTTCTCCTTCAATTCCATCGTTCAACTCCTTTCGCCTTTATCCCCATAGCTGATAGTCAATGCTTACTCCACTTTCAGTGACTCCTGTCCGCCACGCCACAGTTTCTCCTCCCTAGAACTGTTCATCGCTCGCGTCCCGTGGCTTGATCTTCACCTCCCCTATCATCCACTACGCACTTATTCAAAGCCACGTCTCATCCTATGCAATTTCATTTAATTTCATATGTGGCCCTATTTTCAACCCGATCTGAGTATCCGATCCCCATCTATTCATCGTTCTATTTGGACTTTGGGCGAAGATTTCGTCCTCGAGCCATTCTAACATCTACAGGTAGTTGGAGATCATATCCGTGATATTTGGAGATTAACGATCATCATTGAGCACCTTAAATGAGGAGCACAATACTTGGAATCAAGCAGAACCACAAGTAGATCCGAATAGCACCATAAACGAAATCCACCATGATTTGAAAATTGTGACAAAGCATTATTCAAACCACCTCCACTCAAGTTCTATTGATGAAACTTCTCTGATTCACAACTTCCGCATGGGGAACTGTTGGCCGAGAATCCCGTGAACGGAAACTAATCACCATAGGTTTAAGTCGTCACTGTTTCGATCGTCATTAAAAGTAGCACAGCATCTACATCAATCCATGTGCTGCTGCGAAACCGTTATTATCGCTCGACGAAGTTGAATCGATCGGAGATCGCCTTCAATATTCCAGCATCACTCGAAGATTTCTGCCGCTGCCAACAAACTTTAATTGGGGAGGAACATTCGACGTAACCAGATGTTACAGCTATCCTTGGATCAGAGCTGATCCAAGGGCCCATAGCCGGTCGCGCGTCTACATAAGAGCCACCGCCTGCCGCTTAACGCCCTCGCATGCACAGCACGTGAGGCGGGGATTCTTTTGGGGTAACTTGTGAACATGCTCTAGGAATTAAGCTTAACCACAAATGGGTCCATGCAGCTGAAGAGATCACGTGCCTGGCACGTGCATCTTTGTGCATTTGCGCGGCAGCGCTTCTGAATGCTGTTGTCTTCATACAGATCCTGGTTTTGGAAGCATCACGTGAATAGTACGTGATTGGCGGTCAAATCACACTGAAGCCCCTCCAAGTTTTATCATTGACGCATGCATCTTTAATTTTCAGAAAATTGCAAAAAGATTCCTACTTTATATATAATACTATAAATCCTATAACTCACTATATACATAATAAATAAAAAATCAATATAAAAAAATATAAAAATATCATTAAATACGTATAAATAGTGTATTATATACTATATATAGTACAAAATCATATTTTTCTGAAAATAAGAATATTTTTAGCATTAAATAGTTCATTAAAACACTAAAAAATATAACAATATATAAAAAAAATAAAATCACATCTAAAAATCCTATAAAAATTAAATACAGTATACTTTACTATATTTTACACAAGAAACTAAAAATAAAAAATAAAAATCAAATATTAAAACCAATAAAAAATAGAAAATACCTAAAAACTTTAAAAATTCACAACTACTTCAATATAAATTGCCTAAAACGCACAACATATCCTTTGAAGGTAATTTAATCTACTTTCAGATAAAAATAAAATAAAAAGCTTTTAGTACTGTTTTCAACTTTAAAAATCAGAAAAACGTCACAACTTTCAATAAAAGTTCCCTTTTTCACATTAAAAATAAATCAAAATCTATAAATTTTGTTAAAACCTTCAAAAACTCCATAAAAAGCAGAAAAACATATTAAAAACATAAAAATATCAGAATAAAAACCAAATAAAAATTAAATACATTTTCTAATAATAAAAACTACAAAATACTTAAGAAAATACAAAAACAATATAAAATTCATTAAAAATTAAATAAAAATCTAGAAAAAATCCTTAAAAATATAATAAAAATTAGGAAACCTTTAACCTTAGTCTGTCTATAGTTTTTCCCCTAGTTTCAAACAGTTTGCCCCCCTGAGTTCAACACTCCCGTACTTAACCGCTATATACTTAAGTTTAGGAGTATAAATAAAATAAATAAAAAGATTAATTAAAAATTAATCTTTTCTGCATAAATTCACTCGATCGATTCAGCACCACTATTCTTCTTTTAGAGTAGTAGATTGGGTGGTTTTTCAATGGGTTAACACAAACAAACAATAGCAAGTGTCATATTGTATAATCTCATATAAAGAAGCCAATAATAATGGACACATGTCTTAATGAGTGCAAGACCTTTAAGTATAAAAGTCAAAAGTTTTAAGTTTTAGACATGATTCAGTGTTCAAATAAAATAAATGACTATTCTATCTTGTAGTACTCGTCGAGATCTTTCCAACGAGCCCAAGAACGTCGAAATCAACGTTTGTTGGGGAAGTTACGGGAAAACTATGAACTGTTTATGGATTTCGGACCCAGATCTGTATCCGATTAAGCTCAAACCTATTTAAGCGGGTGAGCTCAAGTGGTCTGACTAACCATACCACTTCACCTCGTCTCCGCCATCGGAGAGGATTTTTGACAGCCGGTCGAAGATTTAAGGGCACCGACGCGAAGATCTCGGTGCGTGGAGTCCCGCGGTGGCGTAGAAATACACTAAACATTGCGAAACAACTGTTTCGGACGAGGAAGTATTGCAATGAACGACCCCGAGGTACGATTTTCACCCTCCATTTGTTGCCAGATCCATGATGTTTTTACACTGTTGAGTTGCATCGGGGTTTTTATAGCATTTCGTAGCAGTTTTGGACACAACGAGTAACTTATCGCATCGTATTTTCGTATTTTCCAAAAGAAGAAAGAAATATGAACTTAGGTTTTGCTAGTGATGCTTTTATTATTTTCAAATCAATGTTCCCATCTTATTCGATATGGCCACTTATTTTAGTGACATACAATTTTCCTCCTTAGATGTCTATGTAGTCCAACTTCATGGCGTTATCTCCATTAATACCTAATCCGAAAGGGACGGATTCTCTCATTGATATTTATCTACAACCTTTAATTGAGGAATTAAAGTTGTTGTGGAATACAAATGTCCCAACTCATGACTCTAAGAAGAACGAGAATAGGAAATGAGAGCGATTTTACTGTGGACAATAAACGATTTTCCACCGTGCATTTGCTAACTTATCGGGATTGGAGTACGAAAGGGAAATAAGCCTATCTGATATTTATGGATTTTTCTGTGGTCACAAACGACTTTTCCCTCTTACAAATAGATGATATGGAAGTGAATTTCGAAAGGAAGTTCAATGGAAAACCATGTTGTGTTTCAATTAAAAATTAGAGTAACCTCCGTTACACAAAAAACAAATCAGACAGTAATGTCAGGCTGCAATGTATTTTCAATCTAGTAACTGCGCATCGAAAATGCCAGATTTCACTTGTTCCACACGGTCGATATGATCATTGAAGTTTACTTTAACCACTATCCTCTCTATATGCTTGATTACCCCTACCAACCCTTCACGATTTGAAGCTCCTTCGAAAGAAATCCGAGTCGCTTGCATCAATCCACTCAATCTCCACCGTGTGAACCGCTCAATCTTCATCTAACCGCTCGGAAACACAGAAACTCAGCATAGGATCCGCGCTCTTCAAATTCCACATCAAAGCTGTGTTTTGACTGACGAAGAAAATGTGGCCCATGTTTTTTTCTTCGTCATAAACTGGCCTATGTATTTTTTTTTTTTGAAAGTTTTCTGTATATCATTAAAAAACCAAAAATCAGGCAACAAAAAAAGATGATGAGTCCTTAGTTACAGGAGTTTGGTACGGGGTGTGAGAATTTTGGAACAAATTTGCTCATCCCAGGGGGAACAAAAACCTGGAAATGCTGTTAGCTTGCAAGTATATTTGTATTCAATATGACGGTGCTGACGATGGTGGAGATGGGGGAGAGCCGTCCAGAAGCCCATCTGCTATTCCGTTCCTTCCAAATTTCCCATATAGCCACAGCGAGGGCAATTCCAAGGCGGTTGCGAATAGTAGTACATGTGTTATCTTTAATCCAATCCAGAGTATCCGCAAGGCTGCAGGGAGCAGTTGTGGTAACACCATATGCTTGACAAATCTGAGACCAAGCGCCGAAGGAGTAGTTGCAGTTGAAGAAGATGTGGTTGTGCGTCTCCAAATTATTGTTGCATAGATAGCAAGGAGTGTGGGCCGAAATCCCAAGCCGGGAGAGGCGATCGGTCGTGGGCAATCGACCGAGTACAGCTCTGAAGAGTGTGCAGCTGTGTTTGGGGGCGGCCCCCGAGTACCAAACGACGGGAGCCCAGGGGACAGGCTCCTCGCGAGGGCGAGCAGCGTCAACAGCAGCCGAGAAGGAGAATGGTCTCCCCAAAGGTAGCCAAACAAACGGGGCAGAGGAGCCGGCAATGGAGGCACGGAGTAGAGTGCGAGAGGACAGAATTTTCTTCCATAGCGGGGAGTCCGAAGGCGACGGGACCGCGTCAAAGAGGGTGCATGAATGGAGATATTTACTAATCATGAGATCAGTCCATAGAGAGGAGCCATGATTCAACAAATTCCAGGCCCACGAAATGGCTTTGGCGGATGTGATGGTGGAAACCGCCCGCAGGCCCAATCCCCCCTCCACTTTGGGAAGACAAAGAGTGCTCCAGGCGATGGAGTGGAGGCCATAGTTCCAAAGGAAGTCTGCGCACATCATATCGATCTTGCGAGCCGTGCAAGAGGGGATGATAGTACCATCAGTCCAGAACAGAACCACCCCTGCAATGACAGATTTCAGCAGTTGCAAGCGGCCGGCCATGGAAAGGGCCCTAGCTTTCCAGCCACCAAGTAGGGCCCTAACTTTGTCTTCGAGAGGTCTCGCGTAACAGCCCCGCCCATAACTGGAAGCAAGGGGGAGCCCAAGATAGACCGTCGGCAAGGAGTGACGAAGCATGCCAAGCCGAAGACAATTTCCGAAGTCAGGTGGAGCGCTTTTAGGCCGGAATAGCTTGCTCTTCCGAGCATTCATAGCTAGCCCCGACATACTACGGAAATCATTCAGCAATGTATTAGCCTCACAGATTCTCCGGTAAACGTTGTAACAAGATGTTTCACCCGCTAGCCACGCATGCTGCCATGGCTTCTGACACTAGCTGACAGTCCAATGAAAAGTTTTTTCTCCACTGCCGATGCATGCTCCCTTAACACCTCAAAAACCTAATAAATTATCTTTTCATCAGTCCTCCGACATGCTCGTCCTTCTGTTGGGAGTTTGCACCAAGGTACATGTAACTGTACATGCACCGGTATCATAAACACCCATTTTTTTAAACGAAAACTTGGGAGATTTACTTAGCATTATTACTAGAATACATGTTTCAAATTTCATGTAAAATAAACATTCCTAACATCTCCGTCTGGAGGGCTAAATTTCATTAATTCTGAGATCGTTAAAATTTCACATTCTTGATGGATGAGCTAGAAGTCTCGAATTAAGTTGAATTTTGAATACCACCATGGTGATATTCGGTGATCTAAATCCGATATGATTTCATTTCAAAAAAATAAAAAGTTACGGGAATTTATGGCACCGATGCATGTAAAGTTACACGCACCTTGATGCAAGCTCCCCAACCCAAAACAATATAGTGCAATGCCACCTGCCTGAAACTATATATATATATATATATATATGGTTAAATGGGGGTTGCCCCCTGGGGAGAGCTAACTTCGCTCCCCCTGCCCCATTTCGCCCGGTTTTTTTATTTTTTTTTGAAATTTTCTTCCGCGAATATTCATCACTATATCCCTATATTATGCTATTAAAATTTCGTGCAAAACAGAGACTCCAACGGCCTCCATCCAGACAGTCATTTTTTAACAATAACAGAATTGTTAAAAACAACCCTTATGGATGGAGGCCGTAGGAGTCTCTGTTTCACGGGAAATTTTAATGACATAATATAGGGATATATTGATGAAAATTCACGGAAGAAATTTTCAAAAAAAATAAAAAAATCAGGCGAAATGGGGCGGGGGGAGCCAAGTTAGCTCCCCCCATGGGGGCAGCCCCATTTTACCCATATATATATATATATAGAGAGAGAGAGAGAGAGAGAGAGAGAGAGAGAGAGAAGGGGGGGGAAGGGACTTATCAAGAGGCTCCATGCCTATTTGAGTTTTTTTAGGTGCGCATGATCATCCATGCGATGATGATCTTGTGATTAAGTAAAATTGATTAATTTCTAATTTTAACGCTAAGAATTAATTACCATAACCACTTAACACGTGTTACTCATAATTTAATTCTTTTTTTGAGACGCAATTACATATTCAATAATTGTCGAACAAAATACGCAATTACTCCTTGAGAACTCCTCCTTCCTCCAGTGACAAACAAAATACGTTTTGAAGTTTTAAGTTGTGATTGTTCATGTTACTGCTAACATTTATATAAGTTACTTGCTATTTGTTTGTCGTTACTTGTCCTTCAATCATTCTTACTGATTCTATTGCAAATGCTACTAAAATAAATTCAAAGTTACATTTCATGTATGTCTTAAATTTGTACAAAGTTACTGATAACATTAGTATAAGTTACTTGCTACTTGTGGGTGTTATTTGTTCTTCGATCTTTCTTATTGATATAAATACATTAGCTTAGTTACTTAAGTAGTTCAACAAAGTACTTATGCTTCACGTTAAATTACTAATGTACATACAACAAAATATTGATTATTAATATTTGTATTCTGGTCTTGTTTTGACTATTACTGATATTTATATTAACAAGTACTATGTTCATAGTACTTACTGAAGAATTTTACTGAAATTATGATGAGTTGTTGTTGTGAGTTTATGTGTTGCCGATATAAGTTACTTGCTATTTGTTGGGTGCTACTTGTCCTTCGATCACTCTTATTGATATAAATCTACTAATTTAGTTACATAAGTAGCTCATCAAATTACCTAAGCTTCACGTTTAATTACTAATGTACATAAAGAAAAATACTGATTACTAATATTTATATTACTGGTCTTATTTTAACTATTACTGATATTATGATTAACAAGTACTATGTTCATATTACTCAATGAAGAATTTTACTGAAATTATGATGAGTTACTTATGTGAGTCTATGTGTTACTGATATTATTTATTTGGTGTTTTCAATTTGTTAATTAATTTTTTTGTTACATATTAGTTCTTATTTGAAGTTTATGAGTTATTGATGATTAGTTTTTAATCATATTGTCAAAGATTTTCTCCTTGCCTCTCCACTTGCGAAGCAATGTATTGATCATCAATGCTTCATTTTTCACATCTTCATCCAAGAAACATAAGAAGTGTTGAGGCATCTGACATACCTACAATAAAATTGAATTAGTAAATTATTAGGTACAAGTTGTAAGAATTTAATAGTAAGAAGTACAAAAAAGAGACACTTCTAATATATTAAGTTGAGACACACATAATACAAAGGTATTTCAAATGAAATACATGGTTAGTAATAGTCTCATAATCAGTAGTAAACTTTCAGATCTTGCCAGTAAAAAAAAAGAAAAATGTATCAGTAATTTAGTAACGAAGTGAGTATAATTATTCATATGATTAATAAATGATGAAGTAAGAAAAAAACTTAAGTAAAAGATCAATAATAGAGAGAGAGGCATCATTAACAACTAACAAATTGTTAGTAAAAAAAGATAAAGACTCTAGTAATTAAAAACAATTATAAAGACAAAGCATGGCCATTAAGTAAAAAACTTCAATAACTCTAAAGCAGGCTTTAATAATTATCAATAATTTAGTGGTAACTTTTGATAAATCTCAATAACTTTATGATTTTTAAAACATTCTAAGATTAAATCATTGAATCAGTTATCCATATCCTCCGTAATTTCTCTCAAGATACAAGTAATATTTGATCAACTAATTTTGAACCTGGTCCTTCTGAGACAATATTCTCATGATCCAAATACATTTGCAGATCAACCATCGTCATTTCTTCTGATATGAACTCCTGACGATCCAAATCCAAACGCAAATCATCGATCATCATTGCTTCTAACATTTCATGATATAAATCCAATCGCAGGTCATCCTTGTAATTCTCACTATCTCATGATTTAAAAACATAACAAACAAAACAAATTCTGCTCTACAATCAGACATATTCAAATCAAAATGACCAAAAGAAATAAATTCTTTCTACATACAATCAGATTCAAATAAAAATGCATAATAAAAATCTAATCAAAATACAATACCTTACATTAGACAAAAATGATAACCTCGCATTCCAAAATTGATTACCTTACTTTGCAAATTTCCAGATCAAAAATCGTCAGATCAAAAATTGACAGATCAATTACATCTCATTGGAATACACATTTCCATTAACGTTTACTAATTTAATAATTGCTTAACATTTCTATTTTAGAATTCTTTCCATTCTAACTATGTTTCTTATTTTTTAGCGATTGAGAGATTGAAATCTTACAGCTGAAATTGGAGGCTTACCAAAACTCAATTAGGCATAGGACCCTAATGAATATATGATTTTCATTCTTTATTCTTTTATTTTAGCTTTATCTCTTAGCAAAAAACAACTATAAATGTGTGTAAATGCAATAAATTATCATTGTGAATGTCCTTGTTAATATTGCATAATTAACATATATTTTCCAAAAATAAAAGAATAAAGAGAAAAGAAAAAGGGAAAAATGATGTAATTATGTAATAATCACAGACAGACCTAAACCCCGAGAGAAGATCAATTATTGACCTGATCGACAAGGAATAAAGTAGGGGGAGATAGGATCCTTGTATGTTCACCACTGTGCACTCTATGTATAGCATTCCTACATTTTATTCATCCATAAAAGACCCCAAATCAAATGATTTTCTCAATGAAAGTTGTACAAAAGATGTTTTCTCAATAATAAAAATACTTGTAAAATAAAGTGGTGCACATAATGCAAATAATACCACTCATTAAAGGCCATGCAATAAGAACTTAAAAGATCAATTCTGGGTCCATACGAACTTAAATTCTTCTAAAATCACCTTTATTTAACTCTAAATTAAATTATCTTTCAAATGAGGGTGGTTCCATAAATTTCGATTTATGATGTAAAAATTGGCTTTTTTGGGTGCATTGTATAGTCATATTGTACCTATACTTGTAAATATGTATATTTAATTATTTTAATTCATTTTTTTTGCATGTATATATTTTAAACATTTGTATAATAAAATAACAATAAAAAATTAAGAAATAAAAATAAAAACAAAACAAAATCAAAAAGTTCATTGTACAAAAGCCACATTTGTGTATATGATATACAATACTCATTTGTCTAATAATTTTGTTTAAATTATAAAAATAAAATAAAAACATTTATACTCCTAAAACTATGTTGTAAATAAATAATATTCATTTAAAAATACTAAAATAAAAATAAAAGAATAAAATACATAGGTATACTATACTTGTACATAATACCCCATACTATATATATTGTATATATGATTTCGTAAAATTAATTAAAAATTACAGAAAATAGCTTGAAAATAATAAATATTTTTCATTTTAATCATTTTTTAATTTACATTTATTTACTATTTTATTTTCATTTTTCTTTGATTTTAAATCTTTGAATTTTCTAATTGGCTGGCCCAACTTTGTTGACCTAGAGTGACTATCTATACATATCACACTGCCATCCGATACCTCGTGGCCAAGAAGGATGCCAAAGCCATATTGACTAGATGGATCCTTCTTCTTTAGGAGTTTGATATTGTGATTAAGGATAAACTTGGAGTCAAGAATGCGGTGGCAGATCACCTCTCTCGATTAGAGCATCTTGAGGATTCTGATATGACCACACCTATCACTGAGACATTCCCAGACGAGGCGATTCTTACTATCACCTTGCTCCTATAGTACACTGACATTGTGAACTATCTTGTTGCCAAGAAAGTTCCACAAGGTTAGCCCAGGCAGTGACTTCGGACCTTCCTCACAAAGGCCAAGTCATAGCATTGGGAGGATCCCACCCTTTACCATGAAGGGGGGGATAGTGTCGGACGTCGGTGTATTCCTCAGGACAAGCACCATAGAGTCCTCACTTATTTCCACAAGCTTGAGGCAGGAGGACATCGCTCTGGGAGACGGACATCACAAAAGGTACTCCAATCTGGCCTTTGGTGTCCTACCCTCTTCAAGGATTCAGATGAATTTGTGAAGAGGCATATTGACTGTCAGAGGATGGGCACTTGTGGACAGAGATATATGATGTCAATGCAGCCCATTTACTTTTATGAGGTTTTTGACGCATGGGGCATCGATTTTATGGGTCCATTCCCTAAGATTCAGGTATTTGAGTACATTTTATTAGTTGTGGATTATGTGAGTCATTGGGTTGAGACCATCCCCACTCGAGTTTCTAATGAAAAGACTATTTGCAAGTTTTTTAGAAAGAATATCATTTCACGATTCGAGGTACCTAGAGTATTGCTTTCTGACGGGGGGAAGGGGACTCATTTTATCAACGATAAGGTAAGGGCCCTTGCTAACGAGTTCATTATATAATATAGAGTTGCCACGCCATACATCCTTAGACGAATGGTTTTGCTGAGGTTTCAAATAGGGAGATTAAGACTATTTTGCACGTCCGCCCAGACTGAAAGGATTGGTCATAGCTTTTGCACTCGGTCTTGTGGGCCTATAAGGCCTCCTTCAAGACATCTTTGGGTACTTCTCCTTTCTGACTCGTTTATGTGCCACTTACTTGTGGAGATCAAGTACAAGTCACTTTGGGATGTTATTAAGTAATTATTGGATCCTGAGAGTATAAGAGATCAGAGGAGAGCAAAATTGGTAGCCCTGGAGGAGTTGAGAGATACAACCTTCTCAAGTAGCCTACAATATAATGATAGAGTGAAGATATGACATGATTCTCACATCAGCCATAAGCAGTTTGAGCCCAACCATAGAGTATGGCTATTTGATGCTAGGTTAAGATTACTTCTAGAGAAATTACAGAGTAAATAGAAGGGACCATACTTGGTCAGAAAGGTGCATGACAACGATAGCATTGACATATATGAGTTGTCTTCTGAGTCCACCTTTTGAGTCAACGGTCAGCGCATGAAACCATATCTTGATCATGATCCTGTGGTCGTTGATGTTGCCCCTATACATTTTGTTTGAGATGTGCTCCTTGACTCACATCACCTGCATCTCATACATGATTTTCACTTCTACTCCGCAGCTGTATACATCCATATTGTCTATATCACTCATTCATTTTGTTTGATACCCTAGAGCCATCTTATGATTTTGCTATACTTAGGATGCACTCTATCCTAAGTATAGGAGATATTAAACCTGTGAATAATCATTTTTCCCATTACCTTTATTTTGTTGCCTATACTTAGGTACATTTTACCCTAAGTATAGGGGAGGTAATATCTATATATTCTATTCCTCGATTTTCCCCTTTTGTGTACAAATCTTCTACACTTAGGATTACTTGATCCTATGTATAGGGGGGATCACCGACTTCTATTAGTTTTGTTCTTTCATTCTTTTGAGTCGGTGTAGTATAGGATTCTTTTCACTTCTCCATACTCAGCATGAGTTATGTCTTCCTTCATCGCTCTCTGATCACTCTGAGGACATCGTTCCAGCTAAGTATAAAGGCATGTCATATATATTGTATTTATACTTCATCCATAACTCGTACTTTGTGTGTGTTAATAACATAGCTATTATTTATAAAATTGAAATAAAAGTGTTTCTAGAAATCTTTTCAAAAATGCTTTGTAAAAATGGTTTGTAAAACTTTTGCAAAAATTATTTTTTTACAAATTTTGTAAAAATATTTGTAAAAACATTTTATTTGCAAAAAGATTTGTAAAATTGTTTTTGTATCAAAATTAGGTATATTGTACTTTTTTTTGAAAATTGTGTGAAATAAAAAATATTTGCAAAAAAAGTTTTTTAATGTTTGTAAAAATAGTTTTGAAAAATCTTTATAAAAATCTTTTGAAAAATATTTGCAAAAGTATTTTGTAACATGGGAAATAACCTATGGGTATGAAAACCACTTGTGTACATCAAAAACCATAATCTACCCCTAAATTATCTGTACATAAATAATCTTAATAAAGCCAGATTAAAATCCTTTTGTATATAAAACCTATAACACCCCTTTTATAAATATGTATACATCTTTGTGAAATTTTCCTTTCTTTTTCAAAAATAATTAAAAATTTGAAAAATTAAAAATTCCATAAAAATATGCATAGTTTGAAAAATTCCCACCAAAAAGAGTTTTTGTAAATATTTGCATGTGAATTATTTAGTGTCATGGTTGACACTTAAACTAGTCTGGAATAAAATTAAATAATGGAACTTGGTTAAGTCCTTAATATACTTAACTTCAGAGGAACCTTATAGAATTTGGGGTTAAGATTTTCATGTCCGTATCGACTTAATTCGTTGAGTCCGCTAGGCTATGTTCACGTGTCATCTTGATTAGCCTAAGTAGAACACTTAACAATGCATGCATGACTCTCAGAGATAATGGCTTGACTTGGGCACGCAACTTATACGTAGCTCAACACGGATGAGGTGGTGAGGAGGCAGAATCCTTTGGCTTGGAGTAGCATACGGGGGTAGTACAACTAGCAGGAACCTCTTGTCCTCCTCTAGGGAGGGATGTGCACCTCAACCTAGTCTAGTAGCATTAAGGTCTAACGACATGAAGCTGTGGGTTGCAATAAAGCTTCAAAAGAGGGATGGTCTACTGGATCAAGAAGAAAAACTCCTTATGTACATGTTGTACCTTGTAGATATATTGTATATATGTCAAAAAAAATGTCCAAAAATACAAAAACTCCAAAAAAGGGGACAAGACTAATTGAAAATAAAATGCTTGTCGGAGTGTATATAGTTGAATAAGCAAAGCTTATGTATTCCACCGTCTCATCTAAGGAAGCTTGTAGCTGGAGACTTAGCTACACTAGTTAATCTCCAAGGGATACATGGCTATACTGGCCATGGTCCATTCTCTCCTTTTCCCCTATTCTTGAGCTGGTTGTACTTGAACTTAGAAGAAAATACCCTACTCCTCGAGGAAAGAGTTGCTAGACTAGGGGATTAGAGTTACCTTGTTGCAGGAGTGATAATCTCTCTTTTCACAGAGGTCTTGTCAATCCACAAGGCAGACCACTAGTCGTCTGATGAATCTCGTATTCATCATGCTAAAATTGATCATTTAGGCTATGTTCCCTATCATTCACCTGTAATTAATCATTAGTGGAGCATTATTAGCATTCATACATGTGTGAATAATATCTGCATTTCTTCATGCATAATTGCATTAAAAATCCCATGTGTAAATTAGCCCAAAAAGCCGCTAACTTATCATTTTTTTAATTAATTCATCCTAACTCCGATTGACCCGAAACCAACTCCAATGTGTAGATATTACTAACCTTATCAAATAAAAAATACAAAAAAAATACTAACCTCAATAAGTGTCAAATAATCCCAAAAGTCAAATTTCACATCTAACAGACTAAAATGAGCATATCTCCCACATACAGTGTCTGATTTTGGTCTCTCATTTTTAAAGTACTCCATTTTCAAATACCTTCAAAACAAGACCAATTTCATAAAATTCAGAGCTCATTTGTGAAAGTTGGATTTTGGGCCTCTTTTGCGCATTTTAACTTTTTGCTATTTTTGACCTGAGTTTTTATGTGCATATTTAACTCTTTTAATTTTATTTCTTTTTCATTATTGTTCTTTAATAGATGTTTTATTAAGAGACTCAAAATCCAAATCCAGATCTAAACTGAGATCAAAGAACTGACCAAGTCCAAGTGTCCGTTGTCAGTCTGTACAAAAGTTATGCATTTCTAACTTCTAATTTATTTTCCTATTTTCTTATTCATTAAAAATCCAAAAAAATTAGATTAGCATGTAATTAATTTTCTTGTATTTTATCGTATTTTTTCTATAATTTTTATCCTATCTAAAACTACCAAAAAATTACAAAACTCCAAAAATCGGTTTTCTATACACATGGAAAGCCACCAAAACTACCACTTCTCACAGGTGATCTTTTCTGCTTCTGGGTCCTTCATGAAAGTTGTAGATCTCGTCGAGACGAGCAACTTTCGTGAAGGAAATTTTTCGATCCGAGGTCTCCTTCTACTTCTTCTCCTTCGTTAAGTTGAAATTTTTTTGGGGGCGCCACGTGGCAGCTCCTGGGCGTGCCACGTGGACCCCCACTCTCTCTCCAGCCTCCTCCTCCCCCAGGTCATGTGCTGCACACGTGACCTTCTTCTACCTTCAACCATTGCAAGCCATGCCCCTCCCTTGTCGTTCTCCTCCTTGTAACCGCCGCCGCAGCGCCACACCTAGCCTTCTCTCCTCCCGTAACGCCCTCCTTCCCCGCCTATAAAGCAACCCCTCGCCGGCTCCCAAACGGATCCGCCCTCCCTTCCTACGCCGGTGACAACGGCCGACCTTGGCGTGATCCAGAGATTCAAGAAGCTCTGTCGCAGCCCCCTAGCAAGCTGCTTAGCTCGCCGCCTCGCCGAGCGGCTCGAGCGATCATCGGAGTCGGCGAAAGCTACTCCAACTTCTGGAGAAAACCACCCACTTCCAACCTTCTTCCTGTCATTACTCCTGAAGGATATTGAGAATCCTCAAGCGCATCACGGAAGCGTGATGATCGCATCGAATACGATCGGGGTGACTAGTCGTACTAGTCGCAAGATGCAGCGGAATTTAAAAATTTTAAATCAAATGATGAAACCACATGATCACGAGAACACTTCTCGGATCGTTTCATCAAACCACAAAGTATAAGGAATACCTTTGAAGCGTGGTTATGATCGCGAGATCCCAAACAAGAGATCCTCCTGTCTCAAGTCCGATCCACGAAGAACGCACTTGCGGGCACGATGATGAGTCGCGTTCCTCCCACAATCCTCGATGAAGATCCAAGCAATAGATCCCCTGATTTCGTCAAGCGAAATCCGTCGTCTTCCTCTATAGCAAGTAGCCACGAAGAAGAAGGAGATCCTCGAGTCGTCGAAGGTGAAGGCGAAAACTTCTCTCCTTTCTCAACAATGGTGGTCGGCCACCCTTTGGAGAGAGAGAGAGAGCACGAGAATGAGAGGGAGAGAGAGAGAGAAGTAGAGTAGGCGTCTACTTGGTGTACCCTCAAGGGCTAAGGCTACCCTCTTTATATATTAGTTTGGGATCCAATGGATCTCAATCCATGGCTCTCATGGATCCAACGATCATTGTAATCCAAGAGCCATCCAACGGCTATGATTGTTGTTGGTTAAAAACCAACAACATTAATTTATATTAAATTAAATATGTGTTGAATTATTATCAACAAAATTTAATTAACATAAATTAATTTATCAAGAGATAATAAGTCAACAAATAAGAGGAGACAACAACCCCTCCTAAAACCAAGGAGGCGTCACCTATGACTAAGTCATAGGTGACGCCACCTATGATTATAGGTGGTTTTGTCTCCTTTTATTTATATTATTATTTCTTAATTATTTGCAATAATTATTATTGCAATAATATCCACCAATTTAATTCCAAATTAATTTGTGAATATTTCAATCATGCCATTGAAAAAAATGTGAATCATATTCACATCCCAAACTAATTTGTAAATTACATTTCCAATTAATTAACTAATGTGGATCCAATCCACATTAATAATTAACAAATGTTATTTACAATATTTCTCTCTCTCTGATATATTATAAATCCCATTTATAATATACACAGATATTCTGGATAGCACTATCCATGATCTGCTTATCCTTGATAATTAAATCCTATTTAATTATCTTGGATAATCATTCTCTCAACATGAATCTTATTCATATTGTACTTGATAATTAAATCTCATTTAATTATCTTGGACACATTCTCATAATATGAATCTTATTCATATTATACTTTGATCATTAAATCTCATTTAATCATCAAAACCTTCTTGCTTGGATACTAAATTCATCATAGGAATTATTCTTGAACTCCTTCAAGAATAATGTGCCTTCTCCGCAGATACTTGGAGATAAGGACAGGGCGATTGTATTGTTCCATGTATAGTGACTTGGATGTTGAGATCTCATCTCAAATCCAGATCTAACGGACCTCTCATAGATGCTTGATTAAATCAAGTCCGTATACTTAATCTTCTCATTGCATCTGAATCACATTCAGATCAATGTCCAACATTTGGACTAAGATCAAGTTACTTCTCTACTGAGAGGAGTCACTAAAATCCAGACCTGTTTCATCACTCCCTCGGACTGGAAGCGTCATGGTTATACAATCGTTTATGATCACATCACCCTCAGGTATTCCCAATACCTGCACATCCTGCATACTGGAAGACCAATGATCAACCTGAAGATGAAGATCTATTTTATACTGTCTTCTTCATGGTTTGATCACCAAGTTTCTCAATCTTGGTCATTTGGGATTTGGTATCGATCATATGCTTTCCCAAAGCATATATCATACCTTCAAATTCTTGTCATGCTTCCAAAGCACAACGACCATGCATGGAATTTGATCGGTCTCAATACCTCATGAGTGAGCTCATGTCTTCCGGTTCACAAGTGAACCTGTATGATCCCTTTGAGAGATCGTATTACTCATATGCCCTTATATGCACACCAGCTCGCCGGTGTATAGACCTTGATTAGGTCATCAACCTAATGGTCTGCCAAATGTACATACTCAGACATATAGTAACACATCTGTCTCTAGTCAGAGGATGTGTGCCTATGTTGTGACAGTATTCAACATAGGGCTTAGGTTATCTCGATCTCGCTAAGTCAACCCATTGACTTAACTAATCTGACACCTCCGAATCACTATTCCCATGCAGAGGACCTGCATCGAGAGGTCGGTCAGATATCAGCCTATGTGAGAAATGATTGCCATCTCCTACTCAGGCTGGAGATCATCTCTTAATAATCATTTGATGGTGCTTGATGAGTCATCTATCTAACACATTAGATATTCATCCAAGCACCAGCCTCTATGATTCATTTAATGAATCAACAGTTGTATGATCATTAAGATGGCCATGGTACATAACCCTAATTGTACAAAGGGACCTATTATGCAAATTATTTATTCTTCATTTCAGATCAGGGAATGATACGTGCAATAACATTTATTGCATAATGGCTCGTTGTGGGCTCGCATGTCCAACAATCTCCCACTAGCCCAAAGAGCCATTAATGGGCTAATCATTTAAACCCACACTCATGTGACAATCATAGGCTATTTAGAAAATAGCTAGGTAAGCTGATCAGTCACTCTGTTCCCGCGAGACTACGTCAAGTCCTTTTACGGCACTTGCATATCTCCAGTAACAGTGCTCACATCTAATGCGAATGTTGCATCTAATGCAACCAATACTCAATCTTGTCAGTCATAGTATCCTTGATACTACAACTCAAAGAAATATTATTATAACCAGCATGTAATTTCTATTATCCTTATCAGAATACCCTTATCCCTGGAGATCTCTATCTCCTAAGGTATTCGCAGTTAAGACCTTTTAGATCTCCATCTAAAAGTCTTAATTTCTTGAAGATAAGACTTAGAGATCACTATCTCTAAAGCCTTGTCATCTTTGAAGATATTGTTTTTACTGTAATTAAGTGTTCTATCTCCATAGTAGGATTAGTAACAGTTTACTACTCCCACTGCATGGCAGATATCTGGCTTTTGTACACATTTAGCATACTTTTAGCTTCTCGTAACTGATGCACAAAAGGGCAACCAGTTTTTAGCATTCACTTCCTCAACTCTTTGAGGTGTTATCCCTTTAGATAGGTCAGTACCAAATCTTAAGGGAAGGAAGCCTTTCTTGGAATTTCCAAAAAAAATGGAATATGTCCAAGGTGTACTACAAATGTGACAGTCCCAATACCCTCTTTTCTTTGCTTCTGAACACCTTCAGAACTAAGATCTAAGAGGCATCTTTGAGATCATATCTCAAGGTATGGAATAACCAGATCACAAAGCACTTATTATCATCCTTATATCATTCCAAATGATTAGGATATTATCTACATTTAGCACGATGAACACAATGGCACTCCCACTAAGCTTCACATGGTTCATCAAGATTCTACTTGAAATTATAACAATTATAATTTCATCAAATATTATGTTCCAATGACAATAAGCTTATTTGAGTCCAAAGATGGAGTTCTTTAGCCGGCACATCTTGCATTCCTCAACCATGAAGCCCTGGGGCTACTTCATGTGAATATCCTCAAAGAGGTATTCATAGAGGAATACAATCTTGACTCACATCTTGAAGATGCCATAGTCAAACTGTGTAGCTAGGGTTAGCAATATTCTGATGGGTTTAAGCATGATCACTGAAAAGCAAGCCACATCGCAATCGATGTCTTCTCTTCGGTGTGTAGCTCATGGCTACGAACCGTGCTTTGAAGGTCTCTACCTTCTCATCAGGTTCCCTCTTTCTATTGAAGATCCATTTACACCTTAATGGGTCTAACCCTTATAGGTGGATCCTCGAGGGTCCATATACAACATTTGTATATGAAGTCTACCTTAGACCTTTATTGCTAATATCCATCTTTCCATGTCATGATCCTTAGGAGCTTCATCACATGAAGTCCGATCATTGTCAGACTTAACTGACACAAGGAATACATCCTCAAACTCATTTGAAGAGGTATTAGTGTTTCATCTTTAATTGTCCCTTTTAGTTTCCGATTTCTAGAGCCTCATTATCTTCTCAAGATTAAATGAGTTCCTATACTTCATTTTCATCTTGATTCTCAAGAGAGTCATCCTATAAGAATCATATTCTCAAAGATGAGATATTTTAAGAATCTCAAGGTCGTAAAGTAGGTATCCAATACCATCCTTTATTTTCCTAATGAAGTAGCACTCTCAAGTGCTAGATTCCATCTTACATGCATGGAACCTTATTAAGGATATATATATATATTGTAGTCTCTACTACACATATATACCTAGAAACTAAGGGATAATTATGCTAAAATTCATCATTGATCAAATCATGTCACACATGATCTAATTGTATCTTCCTACAACTCCATTGAGTTTAGGTGTGTCAGGAGGATTGAGATAGAAATGATATTCATATCTCCATAAGATATTCTTTGAATTCATCTAATAGGTACTTGTTACCTTGATTAGATCAAATTCATTTAATCTTCCTTCAAACTTTGGTTCTAAACCAAAATTACGAAATCTTTGAACATTTCAAAGGTTTCCCATGTGAAGAGAAGAAATCTCATATCATACATGATCATCAATAGATATCACATATCCACAATGTTCACTATGATATAGATGATTCACATACATCAATATGTATGAGATCTCGAATACCTTGACATCTTACACCTTTCCCAAAAAAGGGTGTATTGGACATTTTACTTTGAATATAATATTCACAAGTATGTAAGATTTGAAATTTTAGACATTCTAAAGTTTCATATCTTACTAGTCTATTGATCTCATCAGCAGACATATGTCCAAAACTTGATGCTAAATCATTGTCAAATGATCTTTATCCTCCTATTGATCTTATAAGGTTTAACTTTCAGTATTAGAAATCTCAATGAACCATTCATCAAATTTCTAATTTAGTAGAGTCCACCAGATGCTAGATTATTATCTGAAATATATCCATCATAACTCTTTATGATATGTTTATTCCAGAATTCATGTTTATTTCCAATATTTAGAAACAAACAATGAGCGTATTCTAATTTCTAGGTCATAGAGACATTCTCTAAGACTAAGGCTCTCCCACTGAAATTAAGAAGTCTATCAATCCAATAGAGATTGTTGCAACAATTGCATCAATATCCATGTGGATAACTTTAAACCTTAAGATCAAAATTTTCCAGTCTTCTAAAACATGTGCAACACATTGCAAGTTTTGTTAGAAGATTGAGATACAATTATTAGACTTTATCTTATCAAATAAGCAAGTCAATTTCAATGATCAAATGTAGATATAGATTATTATGATGCACTATCTGAATCCTTCTCTAAGGATTCTAGATAGACTTGATAGTCATACTATCAACACATCAAGTTATTGCAGTATAGGCATTCATCCAACTATTTGGATGTCATATGGAAGTCACAGAAGTACAATCAACTCTTTGACTTTCCTTCTCACATGGGTCCGACCCACGCTTCCACTGTGCTCTCTTCATCTATAAACAACCATTGCTCAAGACTAAGGATCTCTCATGTTAAATTCAAAAGAATTCAATGTAAGAGCATTTCAACATTTATACATGCTTCATTAAATTCATACAATATGAATATTATGAAGCTTCATGAATGACTAGAGTATTGACAGTAGAATGATGACACTCATCATGTCTACATCCATCTAGACTCCTAAAACATTGGTTCAGGTAGGTATTCAAATATTTTGAATACATCATCTCTTTCGAGCCACCATTCTGCATAATGTAGAGAACCATATCATTCATGATTAAATGTCTAGAGCACATATGTATGCCAGAACATCTTCTTAGATTTTATAAGGATTATTTGACAATTACGATCATCATCGACATGTCACTTCCAAAGTACACTCGATGAAATATCAAGACTATAGAGACATACAAACACTAAGATGATGTCTTATGGTCTTATTTAATTGTCATTCCTCGTTATGTTGAGGAAACTTGCACATTGCAATCACATACATTATGTTTCCAATTGCAAGTACAATATCTGGATCATGAGTCCAATCCATGATATTTTACTGGTTATTATTGAGTATAACATTGAGTGGGTTTTATGAAGGATTATCTGAAATAAGAAAATTGCATAAGGGTATATATATTATATATACATATTTTACTTTGATTTAGGAATTTTAAATCAAATTTGTCTTGCTATGTCTACTATGAAAGATTATTCCCTAATCGTCTTTCAAAGTAAGAGATATACTTACCACTATATCTCAAGCAAGATCTGGGATCTCCTCTCTATCTTTATCACATCCCAATAATATGAGAACCTGTGACTCGAATAAAGAAAAGCGGGAACACATTCCGCTTTGCAAGTCCAACTTGCATTTCCCAATTCGGTCTTTAACACCCGGGCCCACCACCCCTAAGATGATGTTGACCCGTTGCTAATTGAACCAACCGTCAACATGCTTAAAACTCGCTATACGCAATCCAATATCGCCCCAATAATATGAGGACCCGATATTGGGGTCACTACGTATACAGCCTTACTCTTTCGAGAAGCAAAGAACCCGATCCAAATAATTGTATATAGGATCTGTCACTTCGGACAGGCGTCTCCTATATACAACTTTTGGCGAAGAAATTCTTTGCCTTGACGGGAGACCATGGATGTCACTTATGTGATCCTCCACCTCTTATTCAAATTGTAATTAATCATCGTGAATCATATTCACATAATTAATTCTTCCAAGGGAAATACACATCTATTCATAATAGAGTGTTTCATAGGATATAATTAATTTAATCACATTAAATCAATCATCAATCCTATTATCAATCAACAAACTTTGAATTTTACTTGAATAGTAGGTATAATCTCAAAGTATATATTATTTCGAATTTTAATAATTAGAAATACACTTTGATTTCTCCGGCATTATCCAATCCCTACCCGCTGTCATAGCCAGTACCGACGAGAGTGGGACGGACCACATACGTTGCAACCCGCTACCCCAGCGATCTCCGACTAGACACCATATCCACCTCAGGAAAGGATAATACCAGATAGATCATCATGTACTTTGAGATGCTCATCGGTCTTTCAACCGAAATTATACCATATAATATACATCAAAACATTTTTGATTATATTATAAGGATATTTGCTAAACAAATCCCCAATCCTATTCAAGCAAGAGGTTTTGCATATAAAAGTTGTCCTACAACTATTGTAGGATGACCTAGGGTTTTGCATGAAAACAATGTTTGTTGATGATTTCAAAGTTAACCAATGATCAAGATCAAATATCTTATCACTTTGGTTTAGTGGGATGTCATTCAAGGAATTGATTATCATCTTTAAATATTCCACAAATATTTATCAATAACCAATTTCAGAAAATTAACAATTAATTTTCATCAACATTTATTTGAATGACTATCACAAGGTTCATGAAAAAAAATTGTCAATTTCCAGCAGTGACCCCTTATCACTAAAATTAACTTATCTTGATCAATTTAAATCCAAAATTCGCAAAATTAGTGCCCTAAGATTGCCAACTTGATTTATAACAGAACCTATGTGACATTTCACGCATTTCGAAACGTAACAAAACCGTAATTAACAAATTAATCACGTTCTGTTCTGCAGTTCCCGCAACTGTGAATACATGCATATTCAAAAGGCCATATCTTGAGCAAATTAAATCCAAATTTAGTAAACTCAAGTCCTATGGTTTCCTTGTTTAATGAGGAACAATATCCAATTGAATATTTCGTGTTCAAACAATTTAAACAGTGCAAAAAAAATCAATTAGACAGAATTGCGAAAATTCAAATGCGCCAAAAATTTTTTCGCGGCCATTTCAAACCCAAGTCGTCTATGGTTCATGGATCATATCCAAAACCTTTTTCAACCTGGCTCTGATACCACTTGAAGGATATTGAGAATCCTCAAGTGCATCACGGAAGCGTGATGATCGCATCGAATACGATCGGGGTGACTAGTCGTACTAGTCGCAAGATGCAGCGGAATTTAAAAATTTTAAATCAAATGATGAAACCACATGATCACGAGAACACTTCTGGATCGTTTCATTAAACCACAAAGTATAAGGAATACCTTTGAAGCGTGTTTGTGATCGCGAGATCCCAAACAAGAGATCCTCCTGTCTCAAGTCCGATCCACGAAGAACGCACTTGCGGGCACGATGATGAGTCGCGTTCCTCCCACAATCCTCGATGAAGATCCAAGCAATAGATCCCCTGATTTCGTCAAGCGAAATCCGTCGTCTTCCTCTATAGCAAGTAGCCACGAAGAAGAAGGAGATCCTCGAGTCGTCGAAGGTGAAGGCGAAAACTTCTCTCCTTTCTCAACAATGGTGGTCGGCCACCCTTTGGAGAGAGAGAGAGAGAGCACGAGAATGAGAGGGAGAGAGAGAAAGTAGAGTAGGTGTCTACTTGGTGTACCCTCAAGGGCTAAGGCTACCCTCTTTATATATTAGTTTGGGATCCAATGGATCTCAATCCATGGCTCTCATGGATCCAACGATCATTGTAATCCAAGAGCCATCCAACGGCTATGATTGTTGTTGGTTAAAAACCAACAACATTAATTTATATTAAATTAAATATGTGTTGAATTATTATCAACAAAATTTAATTAACATAAATTAATTTATCAAGAGATAATAAGTCAACAAATAAGAGGAGACAACAACCCCTCCTAAAACCAAGGAGGCGTCACCTATGACTAAGTCATAGGTGACGCCACCTATGATTATAGGTGGTTTTGTCTCCTTTTATTTATATTATTATTTCTTAATTATTTGCAATAATTATTATTGCAATAATATCCACCAATTTAATTCCAAATTAATTTGTGAATATTTCAATCATGCCATTGAAAAAAAAATGTGAATCATATTCACATCCCAAACTAATTTGTAAATTACATTTCCAATTAATTAACTAATGTGGATGCAATCCACATTAATAATTAACAAATGTTATTTACAATATTTCTCTCTCTCTCTCTCTGATATATTATAAATCCCATTTATAATATACACAGATATTCTGGATAGCACTATCCATGATCTGCTTATCCTTGATAATTAAATCCTATTTAATTATCTTGGATAATCATTCTCTCAACATGAATCTTATTCATATTGTACTTGATAATTAAATCTCATTTAATTATCTTGGACACATTCTCATAATATGAATCTTATTCATATTATACTTTGATCATTAAATCTCATTTAATCATCAAAACCTTCTTGCTTGGATACTAAATTCATCATAGGAATTATTCTTGAACTCCTTCAAGAATAATGTGCCTTCTCCGCAGATACTTGGAGATAAGGACAGGGCGATTGTATTGTTCCATGTATAGTGACTTGGATGTTGAGATCTCATCTCAAATCCAGATCTAACGGACCTCTCATAGATGCTTGATTAAATCAAGTCCGTATACTTAATCTTCTCATTGCATCTGAATCACATTCAGATCAATGTCCAACATTTGGACTAAGGTCAAGTTACTTCTCTACTGAGAGGAGTCACTAAAATCCAGACCTGTTTCATCACTCCCTCGGACTGGAAGCGTCATGGTTATACAATCGTTTATGATCACATCACCCTCAGGTATTCCCAATACCTGCACATCCTGCATACTGGAAGACCAATGATCAACCTGAAGATGAAGATCTATTTTATACTGTCTTCTTCATGGTTTGATCACCAAGTTTCTCAATCTTGGTCATTTGGGATTTGGTATCGATCATATGCTTTCCCAAAGCATATATCATACCTTCAAATTCTTGTCATGCTTCCAAAGCACGACGACCATGCATGGAATTTGATCGGTCCCAATACCTCATGAGTGAGCTCATGTCTTCCGGTTCACAAGTGAACCTGTATGATCCCTTTGAGAGATCGTATTACTCATATGCCCTTATATGCACACCAGCTCACCGGTGTATAGACCTTGATTAGGTCATCAACCTAATGGTCTGCCAAATGTACATACTCAGACATATAGTAACACATCTGTCTCTAGTCAGAGGATGTGTGCCTATGTTGTGACAGTATTCAACATAGGGCTTAGGTTATCTCGATCTCGCTAAGTCAACCCATTGACTTAACTAATCTGACACCTCCGAATCACTATTCCCATGCAGAGGACCTGCATCGAGAGGTCGGTCAGATATCAGCCTATGTGAGAAAGGATTGCCATCTCCTACTCAGGCTGGAGATCATCTCTTAATAATCATTTGATGGTGCTTGATGAGTCCTCTATCTAACACACTAGATATTCATCCAAGCACCAGCCTCTATGATTCATTTAATGAATCAACAGCTGTATGATCATTAAGATGGCCATGGTACATAACCCTAATTGTACAGAGGGACCTATTATGCAAATTATTTATTCTTCATTTCAGATCAGGGAATGATACGTGCAATAACATTTATTGCATAATGGCTCGCTGTGGGCTCGCATGTCCAACAACTCCACCAGCGCCCCCTTGCTCCCTCAACCTCAGCACACGTGGTCTTCTGCTACCGTACGCCGCCTCGCGCCGCCCCTCCGCTCCGGCCGCCCGACGCTCCTCCCTCGCCATGCGGTCGTCTCCTCCGACCTCCGCCCTCGGCCACGCACAGTTCCGCACGTCCCCTCCATCTCGGCGCCTCCGCGCCTCCGCACCACCCCGGCAACGACCTGCCCTTCCCCACCGCTCGGCCGTGTGTCGGCCGAGCGCTGCCGATGCTCCGCCAGCCCCTCCACCGCGCAAGCTCGCTCGGCCCTCCGCCTCGCCCTGCCCCTCCGCTCCGGCGAAGGCGCTGGCTCGCCACCGCCTCCTCTCAGTCGGCCCTCGCCGCACAGTCACCGTTGGATCAAGGGCCAACCCTTGATCCAACGGCCCAAAGGCCCACACGTCATCCATTCCCAGCCCGGGCCCGAACCTCAGGATCAGTCCCCCCGAAGCAACGCCAGAGCTCCTCACAATCCGAGCCTAAGCCCTGCTATCCGAACCTGTGCCTCGTCTCCGTGCCACAGGCTCAGGACTCCGAACCACAGGCTCGGGAGCCCCGAACCTCCGCCTTGCCTCCAAGCCTCCTGACGCACGTGCAAGGCACGTGCGTCCAGGGAAATTTGCACGGACACCCCTGCAGGTTTCCGAATTTACATTTATACCCCCGCCTGGGGTAAATTGCAGAGGAGCCCCTCCGTCTTTCCGAAATTGCAGATAAGTCCTTTCAGGGACCCTTTTGAAGGAAAAACTTTGTTTTATTTACATTTTAGTCCCTGAACTTCATTTTATCATATCTTTTTTCATACGGGCTCCGATTTTAGCGTATAATATGTCATTTTGAAGCTATTTTCATGCTCTACAACTTAGCATAATTTATGGACATATTCGAGGTTGATTATTGATAATTATTCTTTGAGGATCTCTATTGGCATATGCAGGCTTATTTTGACATAGTTGTGCCATATCTCCCTTGGAAAACTTAACGATTTATTTTTGCAGGGATTTCATTTATGCAATAATGAAATTGATCTCAGATTGAGGACTTAATTTTTACAGGGGTTAAATAAAGGAGTTTTGACTTGTGGACTGCAATCATTTCTTGAGAATAAAATTTGAAGTATTTTGAAGATAAATCTGATATCTATACGTGCATCAGGGTTTAATTTGATACATCTTACTGCATTTGGCATTATTTGATCTGTGATTCCATTTCGTGGACATTGATTAATTTTATTTGAGGATGAAACTTCACTAAATCGCAGATCCAGTGCTTCATTTTCTCTATATATTTCTTTGCATTTGCATCTCATTGCATTGTATATTTTTGCAAACACACAAATTAATCGAGCATTAATTAATTAATTAATTTGATTTAAAAACCACGCAACTAAAAATCATTGTTCCCTGTGTTCGACCTTGGTAAACTTGCCAAGTAAAATATTCCACAACATCAAAGATTGTGGTATTTTGACGACCGAAATCCGCCTCCTATACTACAATTATCGACTATTAAAGAGGTGGATTTCGCGTTCATCAAATGGCGTCGTTGCCGGGGAACAACGAATTTTTAGGGTTTTAAATCATTTTTGTAATTGATTTTTGTGAAAATTAATTTTTGTGCCTTTTTTTGCATTTTATTTTGCATTTCTCTCTTACTTCTGCTACTAACTGCAAATTCTCTCTTCGCAGACTTTTGGGAGCTGGATCTCGATATTAATTCAAGGATCTGTTATGAAGACCGAAATTTAATTTTTTGAGAGAGAGTAGCATAGATTTAATTTTCCGCAATATTCCAGGGTCCCTCTCTTTGAACCCTTGTAATAATTCAGACTAAACACTTCTGTGGTGTGTCGGGTCTGTTTCAACCCCTTCTGTGTGGTTGGGACCCGGCTTGAGTGGCGTAGGACTTATGCACATATACGCTTGCTTGTTTATTATTTGATTGTGACCGTAATTCTTAGGCCACACATTCACTAACTATACGTACTATAGATCGTTCAACATTAGCCAAATTTTAAATCAATTATTCCCGCTAACAGAACTATCTGTTTAGGGCGTTTTCATCTGTGCATATCATTTAGTGTAAATTTTAAATTCCTTGTCTTGCATCCCGCATGAAAAACGCGAGGATTCACTGTAAGTCTTCTTCTTAAGCATGCATCATTGATTTACGTTTGCATCGGCTTTTTCGGTTTCCTTCCTCAAGTTTTACAACTTAGGAGTTAAAGGAATTGGGACTGTTCGTTAGGCGTAAATTTATGTGCTCACATTAACTTCAGTGATAACCTCAACTTAAAACTGGGATTGCTAATTAAGGTGACTATAAATAAACTGATCTAAAATTAACCCGTGTTTGGTGGAGAGAAACCCACTCATTGTTTGTAAGGATCAGAACGCACACTTAGGAAAGAGCCCAAAACCGAAGTGGTTCATTCAGACTACTGATTTTAAACAATTAGCTACTTTTCAGTGAGGGTCTCGGGTAGCTGTTTACGGTCCGACTTCCCTTAGCAGAGTAGGCGGTTTAGAGGACACCGCGGAAGGCTCCGTCCTCAAGTAACACGGGTAGCCATTTAAACGGTCTGTACTTACACCTATATTGGCTGAAGGTAGGAGCAACTAGTTGTATGAACTCGGGACAGTTTTTGTGAAATATTTCGGCACCTAACAGCTCCGCTTAATTTTTAAGACTGTTTTGTCATTAAATTAAAATTGAAAAGATAAGCAGCCGAACCCTAACGTGCCTTCACCACTGTTGAGTGGGTGAATCAACGTGTTTGTTTTGTGTTTGATTTGTGTACGTCAAAAGTCTTGCAATCGCAAGCAGATCGTGGTTCGCTAATCATTCCATCCATCTTGAGAAGATGTCGGCACAGTGGTCTTCTTTCCCGATCTCCACGACCATGTCCCGATATTCTTCTTCCCCTCAGCCATCATTCTCTTCACGTCCATACATCCCACCCTATGACCACACTTCTTCTTGGAATAGTCCTCTCTCACATTCTGACAATTTTATGGACACGAGAGAGAGATCAGAATTGAGGATAAACAATAGAGTGACCGATAGACGATTTTCGGTCACTAGGATCTCACAGCCTCTTGAATTATCCCCTACTCATGATAACTATCAATTTTCCTTTGACAACCCACGAGAAAACCAAAGTCAAGGAAATACCACTCATGACCAGACCATAATGTTTATGAACAATCAACGCTCTACTCGAGGTTACATGCCAGAATCACGACACATGGAGACTGATTATTCAATCACTAGTCATGAGATGATTGAGGATGAGATTGCTCGGATTAATCATAGAGCAGACACTTTAACTATGAAAATATATGATATCATCCAGTCAATGCAAAATTCAGAAGAAGTGAGGCCTCCACCATGCGAACCACTGGATCCTCACGATCAGACACAACCACTGACCTCTGACCCCCCGACTGACCATATTACAAAAAATACCAAAAATTGAAAATTTTGAAAATTCAAAAAAATTAGACAATTCTGAAATGGAAGCATTTTGCAAGAGTCTGATCTTAGAGTTTCCATTAATCAAAGCCATAGAATATGTGCCCGATCTTAAGAGATTTGTGAAGAGTCGACTGAACCCCAAAAAGACGTGCAAGAAACGATCCAGGACTGAATATCATGTCATATCTATGGCTAGTTCTTTGGTGATGAATCATAAAATCAAAAGCCGTAAAGTTAAGCGGTTGACTCGGATCACATGTGAAATTGAGGATTCAACATTCACTCATGTTCGGTTAGACGATGACTCCACAATAAACATCCTCCCCAAGTCCGTCTTTGACCAACTCAAAATCGTACAACTCAAAAAGACTAGGGTGATCGTTCAATTACCAGATCGATATACCAAAAGACCGCGAGGGATCGTTTCTGTCGTCGTAAATTTCCGAGGTAAAGAACATAAGGTGGACTTTACGGTCCTTGACATTGAACACCCCGGAAGGATGTCTGAGTCTCCTATCATTTTAGGAAAGCCGTTCTTAGCCTCTACTAAGGCGATCGTCGATTGTGAGACTCAGGAAATCAAGTTCCCGAACTCGGACCACAATGAACAAATCCCCAATGACACATCCTGCTCTGAGGAAAACCAACTTGAAACCAACAGTTATGATCAGAAAATAAAGATTTTACATTATCAGACATCTCCACATGACAAACTGATACAAACCCTAGGAGAGTCACCTAAGGGATTAACTGTTGGACAAACTTCGGATTCTCACCACCTTATTACTGCTCCTAGGAAAAAGCAAGATTTTGGAGCTTATGAAGAATTGGACCATATTATTGAGGACCGTCATGATTATCTGAGTGGACCGATCTTCGAGTCAGCAGTAATTCATGAGATACGTGAACCATATAAGGAACCGACTCCGAAAACATCCGATGTCACCAAAAATCACGATCATCTGAAAGTGACATCAACACCCCCAGCCATAAACTACAAGATCCGCATGAACAATCTCCCTCGACCGAAGTAGTGCATGACCCTTCAAGAATTGGTCGACTTTTACGGGGATTCATCTGATGAGGAACTCACAAATGCCACATCAGTTATTCAAGACAGAGAGATGAAGACTGTCCAACTTCCTCCCAATACTTCTCAAGGAAACAAACCGACCAAGAAAGTCACCTTTGACCTTAGACATCAGGTGATTTCTGACGAGTCCTCATCCGATCATGATGTGGTTCATCAGATAAGTGCAATAGGTACAGCTCTGATCCAAGGGCACTTACCTCTGATCGACAAAAGTTGGAGATCCTCTGCAGACGACTATTATTCTCCTGAGGACGACTCCGACGATGGCTGGTCTTCTTCATCGGCCCCCTCTTCATCACACTCCACATCTCCACACTATCTCCCTCCACACTCCCGTAAGAAGGTCCGTCACAAACCTCCTTGATCTTGTACATCCGCAAATCTACCAGGTTCCCCATCTATAATTATCCGATTATACTTAGGTTGTCCTGAGCCTAAGTATAGGGGGACCGCATCCATTGTTTATACATCACTTCTCTTCTTTTATTTTTGATACTTCTATACTTTGTACGAGCTATGTCTACATTTCACTTTGTGCCATGAGGACATAGCACAAGCTAAGTATAGGGGGGGTGTTTGTATATATTTTATCTACTTTATACATAGCTCGTACTTTAATTATTTTTATCTAACATCGGGGATGGGTACAAGTAGTGTGTTTAATACATGTTTTAAAAATAAAAAAACAAAAACAAAACCAAAAAAACAAAAAAAAACTTTATGCATCCAAAAAAAACATCACTCATGGTCGTGCATTTCATCAAGCATTCCATGCATTCCTCGGTCGATATATTCCTGACACATTCACCATCACTCAAGCTTGAGGATTTTTTAGGACACTTGATTTTCGAGATCTTGAGATTCTGAGTTAGCCTGCCTTAGTCATTAGGGTTTTGAACTTAATAATCCACACTTCCCTAGTTTTAAAGATTTGAGCGCTATATTGCACTCGTCATCTCTACCTTCAAAAAGAATATGATCAGCACAACCACTCCCACAACTGCATGATTGATGAAATGAGTTGAGATATCACTTGAGGAACTAGCACTAGAGAATTGAGTTTAGACCCGATCTGATGATATTTGAGGATGGGATAAAGTTAATGAGGGCTTTAGAAAACCTGAGTGTCAGCAAAACCCTAGCCAGTATGTGAACAAGATTCATATGCTATCTCTTTGATATTTACCTATGTGCCAGGGTGTGATGAAATTTAAAGGAACTTGTTGATCAGTGTGCGCCAATCTTTGGTAAAAGCAGTGGAGCTAGCCAACAAAAGAAATGAAATGTCAAAGAAAAAGCTCTGAATACCAAAATCAAAATACAAATGAGCTTCCACCTATGGCGAGCGCTCCCAAACATTTTCAAAGTGTCCACTTGGACCAAGAGCTAATTAGGACCAAGGAGTCGGGCTGACACCACCAAAAGGGCCCTGCATCGTAAGCGATACAAGTCTGGGTGTTGAAGGTATCTTAGATACTCAGAAAAGACACACCCCGGTGTACTCCCAGAAAAACAAGTGCAGACGACTCTAAATTCTCTTGACGGACACATTGATCAACAAAATAAAATATACTTGTGTTGAGTAATAAGGCACTCGAGAGGCACCTTTTCCAATGAAAGGGAGAGAAAATCAGACACAATCCTATGCCCTCCATCGACTGGCCGTCCATCTACACTTTCAAGTCTGACAAACTAATGAGACGGTTGACTGAAGCAAGAATAGACTTATTCCCTAGGGTTGAGGATCAGGTCTAGAGGAGAGTCTCTTGGATCGGAACTTTGGGTGATGTCTCGACTTGACTCTCATGAATGCAATACACTTAAGTTCATATCCTTATATTATATGTACAAACAGAGAGTCTGAAAATTAGAGAAGATGGATTCCTTTTGATTAAAGCTTGGTTGAGCCAGAATTTTAGGATCACTCAAATTAAGGGTCTTCTATGAATTAAGCCTTGAAAATTCACATGTACAGTCAGGGATGTAATCAACTAAGTCATTCATTCATGCTCGGGGACGAGCATGGTCTAAGTATAGGGGTATGATGAATCTCGTATTCATCATGCTAAAATTGATCATTTAGGCTCTGTTCCCCATCATTCACCTGTAATTAATCATTAGTGGAGCATTATTAGCATTCATACATGTGTGAATAATATCTGCATTTCTTCATGCATAATTGCATTAAAAATCCTATGTGTAAATTAGCCCAAAAAGATGCTAACTTCTCGTTTTTTTAATTAACTCATCCTAACTCCGATTGACCGGAAACCACCTCCATTGTGTAGATATTACTAACCTTATCAAATAAAAAATACAAAAAAATTACTAACCTCAATAAGTGTCAAATAATCCCAAAGTCAAATTTCACATCTAACAGACTAAAATGAGCATATCTCCCACATACAGTGTCCGATTTTGGTCTGCTCACTTTTAAAGTACTCCATTTTCAAATACCTTCAAAACAAGACCAATTTCATAAATTCGGAGCTCATTTGTGAAAGTTGGGTTTTGGGCCTCTTTTGCGCATTTTAACTTTTTGCTATTTTTGACCTGAGTTTTTATGTGCATATTTAACTCTTTTAATTTTATTTCTTTTTCATTATTGTTCTTTGATGGAAGTTTTATTAAGAGACTCAAAAATCCAAATCCAGATCTAAACTGAGATCAAAGAAACTGACCAAGTCCAAGTGTCAGTTGTCGGTCAGTACAAAAGTTGTGCGTTTCTAACTTTTAATTTATTTTCCTATTTTCTTATTTGTTAAAAATCCAAAAAAAATATATTAGCATATAATTAATTTTCTTGTATTTTATCGTATTTTTTCTATAATTTTTATCCTCTCTAAAACTATCAAAACAATTACAAAACTCCAAAAATCGGTTTTCTATACACATGGAAAGCCACCAAAAATACCACTTCTCACAGGTGATCTCTTCTGCTTCTGGGTCCTTCATGAGAATTGTAGATCTCGTCGAGACGAGAAACTTTCGTGAAGGAAATTTTTCGATCTGAGGTCTCCTTCTACTTCTTCTCCTTCATTAAGTTGAAATTTTTTTTGGGGGCGCCACGTGGCAGCTCCTGGGCGTGCCACGTGGCACCCCCACTCTCTCTCCAGTCGCCCCCTCCCCCAGGTCACGTGTTGCGCACGTGACCTTCTTCTACCTTCAGCCGTTGCAAGCCACGCCCCTCCCTTGCCGTTCTCCTCCTCGTAACCGCCGTCGCAGCGCCACACCTAGCCTTCTCTCCTCCCGTAACGCCCTCCTTCCCCGCCTATAAAGCAACCCCTCGCCGGCTCCCAAATGGATCCGTCCTCTCTTCCTACGCCGGTGACAGCGGCCGACCTTGGCGTGATCCAGAGCTTCAAGAAGCTCTGTCGCAGCCCCCTAGCAAGCTGCTTAGCTCGCCGCCTCGCCGAGCGGCTCGAGCGATCATCGGAGTCGGCGAAAGCTACTCCAACTTCTGGCGAAAACCACCCACTTACAACCTTCTTCCTGTCGTTACTCCACCAGCGCCCCCTTGCTCCCTCAACCTCAGTACACGTGGTCTTCTGCTACCGTACGCCGCCTCGCGCCGCCCCTCCGCTCCGGCCGCCCGACGCTCCTCCCTCGCCACGCGGTCGTCTCCTCCGACCTCCGCCCTCGGCCACGCGCAGTTCCGCATGTCCCCTCCATCTCGGCACCTTCGCGCCTCCGCACCACCCCGGCAACGACCTGCCCTTCCCCACCGCTCGGCCGTGTGTTGGCCGAGCGCTGCCGCTGCTCCGCCAGCCCCTCCACCGCGCAAACTCGCTCGGCCCTCCGCCTCGCGCTGCCCCTCCGCTTCGGCGAAGGCGCTGGCTCGCCACCGCCTCCTCTCAGCCGGCCCTCGTCGCACAGTCACCGTTGGATCAAGGGCTAACCCTTGATCCAACGGCCCAAAGGCCCACACGTCATCCATTCCCAGCCCGGGCCCGAACCTCAGGATCAGTCCCCCCGAAGCAACGCCAGAGCTCCTCACAATCCGAGCCTAAGCCCTGCTATCCGAACCTGCGCCTCGTCTCCGTGCCACAAGCTCAGGACTCCGAACCACAGGCTCGGGAGCCCCGAACCTACGCCTTGCCTCCAAGCCTCCTGACGCACGTGCAAGGCACGTGCGTCCAGGGAAATTCGCACGGACACCCCTGCAGGTTTCCGAATTTACGTTTATACCCCCGCCTGGGGTAAATTCAGAGGAGCCCCTCCATCTTTCCGAAATTGTAGATAAGTCTTTTCAGGGACCCTTTTTAAGGGAAAACTTTGTTTTATTTACATTTAAGACCCTGAACTTCATTTTATCATATCTTTTTCATACGGGCTCCGATTTTAGCGTATAATATGTCATTTTAAAGCTATTTTCATGCTCTACAACTTAGCATAATTTATGGATAGATTCGAGGCTGATTATTGATAATTATTCTTTGAGGATCTCTATTGGCATATGCAGGCTTATTTTGACATAGCTGTGCCATATCTCCCTTGGAAAACTTAACGATTTATTTTTGCAGGGATTTCATTTATGCAATAATGAAATTGATCTCAGATTGAGGACTTAATTTTTACAGGGGTTAAATAAAGGAGTTTTGACTTGTGGACTGCAATCATTTCTTGAGAATAAAATTTGGAGTATTTTGAAGATAAATCTGATATCTATACGTGCATCAGGGTTTAATTTGATACATCTTACTGGATTTGGCATTATTTGATCTGTGATTCCATTTCATGGACATTGATTAATTTTATTTGAGGATGAAACTTCATTAAATCGCAGATCCAATGCTTCATTTTCTCTGTATATTTCTTTGCATTTGCATCTCATTGCATTGTATATTTTTGCAAACTCACAAATTAATCGAGCATTAATTAATTATTTAATTTGATTTAAAAACCACGCAACTAAAAATCACTGTTCCCTGTGTTCGACCTTGGTAAACTTGCCAAGTAAAATATTCCACAACATTCAAAGATTGTGGTATTTTGACGACCGAAATCCGCCTCCTATACTACAATTATCGACTATTAAAGAGGTGGATTTCACGTTCATCATCGTCGAAGCGACTGATGAAGCCTCATTCATCACTCTTTATTATTTTATTTTAGCTAATTATCTTGGCAAAGCTTCATGTAAAAAGTTGTAAATACAATAAGTTAGCAATAAGCATGCATGTGTTAATATATCATAATTAGCATGTATTTGTGCATAAATAAAAGAATAAAGAATAAAAAGAAAAGGAAGGAAATATTTAGAATAAATATTGAGTGACCTAAACCCAAGAGAGGGCCAAGCATTGGCCTAATCGCCAAATAAAATAAGAAGAGAGAGATAGGGCCACTCCACCTTGTACATATATGCCTCTATGTATATAATTTATTTTTACAAAAATAAAAATAAAAAGGTATTTTTATTTCCTTGTATATATTTCTCAATATAAAACAAAAATTAGAAAAATAAAATAAAAACAAAACTAGAATAAATCCCTCACACACTTGTGTATAATACATGTATATATGTATCTTTCCCTATTTAATTTATACTTGTAAATAAATAAAAAAATAAAATAAAAATAATTTTATACCCCAAATATTATGTTGTAAATAAATATAATATAAAATTGGGGTATTTGTGTAAAAATAACAAATTAAAAATAATTATACAAAATACATAGGTATTTTGTAACTGTATATAATACAATATACTGTATATAGAAAAATTTATTTATCATAAAAATAAATGAAAATCATAGAAAAATAGTTTGAAAAATAACAAATATTTTTCACTTTGTAAACTTTTTGATTTAAAATCATTTACTATTTTTAATTAATTTTATGAATATTTTTGTACATCCTATTTTCTGATTGGTCCATGAGGATTGTTGACTCTGGTCAACTACCCTCTCGGACCCCCCCCCCCCGCACGGATCTGGTTTTTGCGCACTTTTCACCAAATTATCCAGACCCAATCCGACCACCTTACACTTCGTTTCGAGGCTCCGATTATCGAGGAAAGATCCATGACCCTCGCTTGTTGATTCCTTTAGGGATCCGCTCCTTCGTTTGCGTGCTCTGATCCGATTCTTCCGACCACCTGGGATGTTCTATAAATACTTCCATCGCCTCCCCAGCTCCTTAGCTCGCGCCGCACCCCATTCTGGTACCCTAGAAACCTTCACCTTGGTGACAGCAACCGGAGGCCACTCTTGGCGTTCGGAGAGGTGTTGTGTAGCCGACGCTCAACCATCGTGGCCAGAGAACCGTCGTGAGGTACCTCCTTCGCCAGCCACAGCGTGGTCGAGGCCACAACCCCGCCATCCAACTCCCCTGGAGCTCAGGATCACATTAGGACCTTCAAGTAGCTTTCAGATCGTTCCTAGCTCTTGTATTTGTTCAATCTTTCATTTGCGCTTCATCGTCGCTCCGCCAGCTCCGACCAGCTCGTCGAAACCTCGTCCCCTTCATCTACCCATTCAGATCGACCTACATGCTCACCCTACACCTTCCCATGCAACCTTATCACCCTGATCTTGGCTCGGATCGCCAAGATTAGGTCATCGGTCTCTTCTACCATCCTCGCCGGAGACCCACCCCACATCCACCGTCACTTCTCTGTGTTTCAGACCCAATAACCCCGACCGGAGTATCGCTCCGAGTCAGAGCTTTCTCGTGCAAGCCTTGATGCGCGCGGACACCATCCAGATCGTCCTCCACCACCTTCGCCGGAGTGCCCCCAGGTCTCAGTCGTCACCACGCCCATCCGACCGTCAGCTGCTCCATCAGAGTTGACCACCCGAAGTGGAAGGGCTCCACGATCCTATTGGCGCCTTCGGATCCTTCATCGGAGCTATGGATCATCTCTGGTGCTTGGTGAAGGTCGCCCAGACGCAGTTCTTCCGAAGGCCCTCTCCGTCGTCCGATTGAGTCCACCTCCCAGACGTCATCGCAGCCATCCATCATCCGGAGGTGTCAGGCCGTTAGATGTCAGATGTAACGGCCCCGTACCAGCCACGCCCCTGACATCTGACAGCTGTCAGATCTGACATCTGACGCATCCAGAGCTGCACGATCGCGCCTCATCAGCGGTTGCCACGCGTCCTGTCACCCGCCGCTCATGTGCCTCCATGGGTTTATTGCTCATTTTACACTGCGTTTATTTTAGTTTATCTTTTAGTCTGTAAAATAAAATATACAGTTGGACCTTTTTACGTTCTAGTACCTGTAGTTTTTCATATTTTCACTTTAGTCCTGCATGTGAGGACCCACGTGCTTCATCACGTGTTTATCTGGGTTATTTGCACTATGATCCCTGAACTTCTTTACTGTTATTAACTGCATATTTACTTCTCATATTTGCAAATATGCCCCTGTGAGTGTTGTTTTACGACATGTACGGATTTTGATGGAAAAATTGCAGAGCTGACCCTAGACTTTTCTTACGTGTTACTTTTTGGTCCCAGGACTTATTTTATTTGCATTTTGGTCCATGTTTGTTGTGTGTTGTTTTTTATTAAATAAATAGCAAAAGTGCTCCAAAAATCGTGAAATTTTGACATGTAGCCCCTGCTACTAAGTGGGAATTTTGGTGATTTTTGGGTTGTGTTTTGTTTTTGTTTATTATTTTTAAAAATTAAAAAACATTAAAAATCATCCCTATTTGTTTTAGAAAATCAATTAAAAATATTAAAAACCTTAAAAATTCCAAAAAAATCTGATTGTGTGTTTTATGTTGTTTGAGTTTCTGTGCAATTTTTGCCTTGTTCCCCTTTATAAAACCCATAAAAAATAAAAAGAGTAAAAATATTATAAAAATCATTAAAAGTTTATTAAAAAAATTAAAAAATTGTGTTTTCTTCTTTTGAAGGTAGATTTTATTTTGTCGTTTCACGTAAAAATACTGCTAGGATTTTATAGGCATTTTATATAATTTTAATCTGCCTTTAGATCCCAGCTGTACATTGTTGGTTGTTTTTTACCTTATTTTATTTTTAGAAAATTAATTAAAAATCAGAAAAACCCCATAAAATCCACAAAAACATTTTAATATTTTAAAAACATAAAATCATTTTTGTTTTGATTTTTGAGTATTTTTGGGCCTTTAAATAATTGTTTGATTGTTGCCTTTTGCCTTTCCTTAAATCTTTTTCTCTTTATAAAAATCATAAAAAATTTTGAAAAATTAAAAACCACCATTTTTATTTCTTTTATTGGTTTCCCGACTACTTCATAGGTTTTCCATTTCGTGCTCCTTGTGATCGACCCTAGTAACTATACCAGGTAAAATAAACTAGCAAGAGCACTTGCCACATTTTGATTGCTTTATTTCTTTATTCGGTGGTCTCTTTTTCTTGATTGATTGCGCCTTGCGATTCGGGTCGCAACGACCTTAGATATTCCTTAACCCGAGTTGCATCAGCTCTGCGTCATCAGAATGGCCCCAAACAAAAACCCTGATTGACCAGCAATTAACCCACAATATACATAAGACATGAATAATAAAATGTGGAATTAAAATTTATTATCTCTACCATAAAATGAGCATGTGGAGGTCGAACCGTAGAGAGCAAAACAGGTAGCCTATGGTTATTTATTTACAACCATGTGATTTATCACACATATACATATATCTTTTTGTGGGTTTTTTGGAGTTTATATTATATTTCTTATTTTTGTATTTTATATTTTATATTTGATTTTTAATTTTTTATATTTATATTTTTTTTATATCTTTATATATTTTTTAATTCCATTTTTTCTATTATATATATTGCATATATAAGGCTTTATATATACAATATAAAGTATAGTATATATATATACTAATAAATATAGATAAAATACATAATAAAAATTATTTTTGGATTTTATATATCTTTCTAATGTTTTTTATGTTTCTGGAATTTTTGCTCATTTTTATGTATTTATATTTTTAAAATAAAAAATACCCCAAATAAGGGAATAATTAATAATCCGAAATTGATTTGAATGTCAAAAACATCAAATAAATTCCAAAATTATCCAAATCAATTTTAATATATAAGTATTTATATAAAGACAACTAAAAAACATAAAAACCTATTTTTTTTATTTTTAATGGATTTTTTAGATTTTTATAAAATATTTTGGGGTTTTCGATTTTAAGATTTTTTTCCATTTTTTAGTGATTTTGGTCTTTAATTAAAATAGGACAAAATATATTATATATAATTATTTTAGAATTTTTAGACATACTTTTATATTTTTTGGTATTTTCTAAGTTAAATAGTGAATAAATAGGATCCATTTCATTTTTAATAAATGGTTAAAATGCCCAAAAATGTAAAGTGAACATGTGACGTGAAAGTACATGGCATTAGGCATTTAACCCTATTTTTTGTATTTTTTGAAGTACATTAGTTGTATTTAATAAATAGAGGGAAAATAAAAATATAAGTCCTAACAGGGGCATTTTTGCAATACAAATAAAACCCAAGGGCTTTGATGCAAATTCAAGAACATAAAACAACATTTATTTAACTTTAAAAGATTATTTTACAATTACAAAAATCACCAAGGGTTAACATGCAATTTCGCTACTTCACGTGGGACGACACGTGAGGTGACGTGGAATGGATCCATATGTAATTTGAAAAAAATATAGGGGATTTACAACAAAATTCCTAATTTATTTAACTCTTCATATTTTATTTACAACATGAAATAATAAATATTCAAAAAGTGGGTTAGATGTGTAAATTTCCCCATAAGGTGCGCGATCGGACGGTCATCCTTCGTTCACTTATCCACATGGTATGTTCTGGTGCGACGATACCCCTTCACTGATGGACGTTATGGATCTAATCGTGAGCATCATACGACAGCTGGGGTGTGGTAATGATGGACGATGCAATGCTTCCCACTGAACATGTGGCATCTCCTTGTGGCCCGATGACGGTTCAATACCAATGGCTAGGATCAGATCGTGCAGACAAGAATGACGATCGAGGTGTGCTGCATCAGACGGAATCTATGCGACCTGGAGGCGGCTCTTGATAGAATGACGAAGAAGCAACCAGGAAGAACATGTCAAGAACTCACCTGGGGCGAGTTTCGATCCATCCCCCTGATCTTCTCCGGCCATCTGGAAGGCTCAGAGGTTATGCAAAAGGGACCTGGGGTTCCGCCACGTTAGGTGCATCCTTTAGGCGGTACGCCAGAGCAGAAATGAGGGCTGGCGAGCTCGAGGGAGAACACGGGCTCCAGGTACCTCTTATCTTTTCAAAAATCGACCCTTGAGGGTCCTCTAGCCTCCCATATCTGCAAGAAAATCTTCTGCAAGAAAAATGGGGTTCTGGGGCCTTATTTGGTGGAGAGAAATGGAAGGTGGAGTCGGGGGGGAGCTCCTCCAGCGAGCGGCGGAGGTGAAGGAGCTGATCTCCAGATCGGGTGTCGACCTGGGTGAGAGAAGGTGTGTGGGATGTAGGGAATCTGATGGGGAAGGCTATGAGGGTGATCTGAGTGATGGGTAGCAGAGGATCACACACAGAGGAGCTCGCCGGAGCTCAACTCCGGCGAACTACGCGAAACAATTCTTCCCCTAATTTTACAAGCTAGAACCTAAAATAAGAACAGGAAGTTAAAATTACAACTAAATGTGATTAAAAGGAACGATAAAAATAGCTCTTATACCTGGTGGCTGCCCAGGGAGCAGGGCCGTCAGCGGAACGGTCGTGGATGCACCTCCGTGCTCCTGGAGCTCCGCCTGACCTCACAATGCATCCTCTTGTCACGAGAAGACTAGCTGGATCCAAGACGAGGGCTCCTAGACTCGAGACGGTGGCCAAAATATCAATGGAGGATGAAGGCTTTATTTATAGAACATGAAGACACCCTTATTTGACTGGTTGAATGGAACGAATAGGATGTATGTACAAGGGATCAAATGATATGGCATGTATGTACAATGATCAATGAACATTTTCTCTGAAGGAATCGACGGCGATGGATGGATATATCAATCACAAAAAATGGCAGAAAAAATGGGGACTGGATAACTTCATCAAATCAACAGGCTGGAGGGGGAGTTGACTCGGAGTCAATGAAAGCTAGACACTGATTGGTCCATGCAAGCCCGCTAAACGACAAAACAAGTTGTTTTATAGAAAATAATTTTTAAAAATAGCATTTGATTTTATTAATTTTAGTGTACAAAATAAGAAATGTTTATTATTTTATTTAGTATTTTATTATAATTTTTATTTATTTTTTTGACTTTATTTATTAGTAGTTAATTTTTAATGGTGTGTGTATAGGTATATTTACCTATATTTTGGCTATTTTATTTTTATTTATATATTTTATTTTATTATTTTATTCTTTTGTTTTAGATATATAACTTATTTTTATACACATGAATATATTTTTATTGTATTTTTATGATATTATTTATACACTTAAATAAATAGGTATGTATAATATATAAGTACACTTATAGGTATTTTATCTATATATTACATACATTTTATTTATTTAATTCATTTTCTTGGGCTTTATTTCGGTTTTATATTTTTTTAATAGAATATAAACAATGTTTACAAAATTATAAAAATATGGATGAATAAAAAAATAGGTTTCCCTTTTATTTATATACATGTATAATTATAGGTATTTTGCCTATATATTTATAGACTTATTTATTTTATATTTTTTTTGTTTTATTTTGGTTTTAATATGCTCATATGTTATGAATAATAATTATAAAATTATAAAAATGTAGATTTGTGAAAATAATAAAGAATGAATATAATGAATATTTTAATCAGTTCTCTTGTATCATAAGGGTCCAAAACCTAACTTTCGCATAGTAACTCCAAAAAATATGAAAGCACCTCCATTAAATAGCTTATGAAAAGTTATATAAAATTAGAGATGATTTTGATACATTTTGATTTTTATTTGAAAGATATGTGTCTGTGAAGTTGGGATTTTAGCTTTTTTGTGTATAAAATGTACATTGTGTATTATTTTTGTACAAACTCAATTTTGTATTTTTATTTACATTATCATCTACAACTTTGATGTACAAAGTTTTGTTATTGACGAATAAATAAAGTAGGTATCAAAAATGGATAAATAATGAATAAAGGAGTCGGATATTTATTGAATTTTTGGCCCTTATCTCACGATATTTTATTCCTTGTCGACCAACTCGATTCTTGACTTGATCTCGGGGTTTAGGGTCATAAAATATCTTCGATTTTTTATTCCTTTTCTTTTCTTCTCTTTATTCTATAATTTTGGCATTAAAAACCACAAATTTACAAAATAAATGCAATAAATGATGAATGTCATTTTATACAAATTGATGCTATTTACATGCATTAGCTAGGGTTTTTAAGGCCAAAATGATACAATAAAGGTGATGAAATGGATATCCATCACCTCTCCTATAATTGCCTTTGCTAGTCCCTCTCAAACACTTATGCAATAAGTATAAAAAGAATATAGAAGAAAAGAAAAGGAAAGAACAATTGATTTTAATTATTAAACTTGTCTTTACAAAATCAAAGTTTGGAGCTCAGGTTAGACCTTGATGTGAGAATGTGTATGGAACCTGGTCGAGAACCAAATTTGAAACACAATAGCCTTCGAGAGTCATATAACTCGATTCAAACCACCTCAATAGTCATGTCAGAACTAGCCTACATCATACACAAACCCTTATGACTATGAAGTTGACGTCTATAGTGTAAGTGATAGTGGCTCTTCCCAACTAAAATGACAAAGGAACTGACTTCTTCAGAATGAAAACCCAATGATTCCCCAATCCAGTGACTCTTTCCTCAAGGAGCGGGGTATTCCCTTCTAAGTTCAAGTGGCATCCGACTCAAGAGGAGGGGGTGAAGAGAAGAATGGATGGTAGCCAGTGTAGCTACCTATCCCAGGATGCATGACCAGTGTAGTCAAGTCATCCAGCTACAGGCTCACATGGTATAACTTTGATGCTCAAGCTTGCTTATTTTCAATACAACATATATACATACTCCGGCAGGCATTTTATTTTCAATCAGGCATGTCTACTTTTTTGGAGTTTTTTTTTCAACATACTATTTATAGTAGCATTTACATAAGGAGTTTTTCCTCTTGAGCCAGAAGACTATCCCCCTTTGAAGCATTATTGCAACCCACACTCTCCTGTCTTTAGATCTCATGGCAACTGGATCGGGTTGGGATGCACTTCCCTCCCTAAACAATAACAAATGTCTCTACTCGTGTGTGTCTCATCTCAAACCAGAAAAATTCTTCCCCTCACCACTCCAACTGAGTTGAGCCAAGTGAAAGGTACAAGTGTCTAAGTTAGGTCACGACCAACAAGAGTCATGCGTGTGTCTCAAAAAGTTCTAGTTAGTCAGTTGAGGTGACTTGAATCCAGCCCTGAGTCTCAAAGAATTAAGTCCCAATGGACCTGAAGTACCTTAACTCTAGTTCCCAAAGGTTCCTGTGTAGTTAGGCGCAGTAAGCTCCAACCAAGCTCCAATCTTTGACTTTATTTGGACTAGTTCAATTATTAAGCTCAATTCAAAAAGAAGATGAATGCTTATGCAAATGATATGTACAATGCACAAAGAATGATGCAGTTTTTCAAAAAGAATTTGGAAATAAAAAGAATTTTTGCAAATAAAAAGAATTTTGGTACAAAAAGTATAAAATATGTATAACTATTTACATAGGCATGCTTCTTCTTATTTACTTACAAGAGTCAAGAATTTACAGAATTTACAGGTTCACGAAAAGTGATTTTATTTAGGTTTTTATGTACAATTGGTAAAGAATTTTATTATATATATTATTCTTATTAACGATGCATTTTTTCCTCAAATTTATTTGCAAATATTTTTTTTGAAAACTATAGTACAAAATAATTTTTGCAAATATTTACAAACATATGAAAGCCATTTTGCAAATATTTTTCAAACAGTATACATAGATTTCTCCGATATTTTTACAACCATTTTCAAAATCATTTGCAAATAGGTTTTCAAAACTTTTGTTTCACACAAAGAAAAGAATTTTTTTAAAATCAAAATGTTTTACAAAGGTTGAAAACACTTTACAAATAGTTTTCCAAATGGTTCAAACCATTTTTCAAACATTTTGCAATTATTTTTCAACATGATTTATTAATCAGTATATACAAAATGAATTTGAGGAACAACAATACATTTTGTTATTAAATGAATTAATAAATTGTATATGTATAATATATTTAGTCATATTTATTATTATTAATATGAAAGTACGAGTTATGGCTAAAGTATATACAGAGTATATACGACCCCCCTATACTTAGCATGAGCTATGTCCTCATAGATCAAAGAGAAAAAGAAAAGAATAACTCAGACTGAGTATAGAAAAGCCCACAAATAACGAAGGAAGGAATAACGGAATGAGAAGTCAACCTTCCTCCTATACTTAGGATCAAATAATCCTAAGTATAGCAGATTGTACTCAAAGCAGGGAGGGTCAAGGGTGAGAATGAACGGATCCTACTCAGGCTATCTCCCCCTATACTTAGGGTAAGATAACCCTGAGTATAAAGAAGAAGAGGAGACATGGGAGTGAATCAAAGAGTGAAACTACACGGAGTGCACACCCCCTAGACTTAGGACAAAGTACGTCCTAAGTATAGCAGACTGGAAAAAAGGGGTGATACACATAAGACACATTTTTTAATAGAGAGAAGGTAGAAATGAAAAGAAGAAAAGATAAAAAGACTTAAAGGAAAAGTTTATAAGTTTCATTATCTGAATCTTTTGATGTGGCTATTGTTGCGGATGTGTCATCAAAGCGCAGTACTTGGATAGAGTCGACGACGACCAAGAAAGCGTCATGCTCGAGCTAAGGCTTCAGGAGTTGACCATTGACGACAAATGATTGTGAGTCAGGAGACAAATCTGATATTGCAATGCTGCCATTGTCATGCACTTCTCGAACTTGAAATGACCTTGTCCATTTGCTTTTTAATTTACTCGAGAAGATCTTCAACTTTGCATTGAATAGCCACACTTTCTGTCCAGTTTCGAAGGTCTTTCATCTGATGTGTCGATCGTGTCAGCATTTCACCTTCTCTTTGTATATCAAGGTATTATCATATGCATAGTCTCAAAATTCCAAGAGCCTGTTCAGATCATATTTTCTTTTCTGATCACTTCTTTGTAAGCCCTGATTGCAAATGTTGATAGCCCATAAGGATTTGTGAATTAATTCCATGGGCAGATGGCATGGTTTCCCATATACAAGATGGTAGGGTGACATGCCCAAGGGAGACTTGTAAGCAGTTCTGTATTCCCATAGGACGGAGTCCAAAAGTTGGGACCAGTTCTTTTTGTCTGTCTTCACAAGCTTCTGAAGGATCGTCTTGATTTCTCTGTTGATAATTCTGACATGCCATTGGTCTGAGGATGGTAAGGTGATGTGACACAGTGCTCGATGATGTACTCCTTCGTGAGATTCTTGACTTCTCTGTTTATGAAGTGACTACCCCTGTCTGATATCACTATCCTCGAAATGTCGAATCGCAAAATGATGTTCTCTCTCAGAAACCTGACAAACGGTACGGCTGTCTGCGGCTCGAGTGGGGATAGCTTCAACCCAGTGACTCACATAATCAACAAGAAGAAGGAGTGCTCATATCCCTGACTGTTGGGGAAAGGTCCCATGAAATCGATGCCCCAAGCATCGAATACGTCCGCTATCTGAAAGATCTTTAAGGGCATTGAATCTTTGGCTGTGAGGGTGCCTTTCAATCTTTGACAGTCAGTACATCTTTCGACAAAGGTTGCTGCATCTTTAAATAGTGTGGGCCACTAGAGGCCACACTGGAGTACTTTTGTTATTGTTCTGTCTCGAGTGATGTCCACCAGATTCGAGCGAGTGACAATACTCGAGGACACTATGATGCTCCTCCTGAGGAATACACCTTCGCCAAATGCAATCCGCTCCCCATGAATAGAAGTGGGTCTTCTCATTGGTAAAAATGAATAGTGGGAAAGAACTTGTCCTTCTTGATTTTCGTCCAATCTTGTGGAACCACACCGGATATGAGGTAGTTAACAATATCGGCATACCAAGGGAGTGAATCCACGACTAAAATTGATTCATCTAGAAAGGTGTCTGTGATGGGTGCACTGCTCAGAGGAGGCTCTTACTGCTCAATTCTGCAGAGGTGGTCTGCTACCACATTCTGAACTCCAGGCTTGTCCTTGATTTCCAAATCAAACTCCTGGAGGAGAAGGATCCATCTGATCAATCTAGGTTTGGCATCCTTCTTCTATTGTAAGTATCGGATTATAGAGTGGTCGGTGAAGATGGTGAATTTTGATCCAAGCAAATAGGACCTGAACTTCTCAAGAATGAATACCACAACCAGCAATTCTTTCTTTGTCACAGTATAATTTCTCTGAGCTTCATCTAATGTTTTGCTAGCATAGTGAATGGCATAGGGTGCCTTATCTTTCATCTGTCCTAACACAACCCCAACTGCAAAATCTGACGCATCCGTCATGATCTCAAATGGAAGAGACCAATCCAGCGGCTATAGGACTGGAGCTTGAGTGATTAGCTCCTTCAGCTGATTGAATGAAAGGAGAACATGTTGATCAACATAAAACTCAATCTCCTTGCATAGTAATTTTGTAAGAGGTCGGGCAATGCGGTTGAAATTACATATGAACCTTCTGTAGAATCCCACATGCCCCAGGAATGTCCTCACATTCTTCACTATCTGAAGTAGTTCCAGATTAGCAATCATATACACCTTTTTCGGATCGACTTCCATGCCATGTTTGGAAACGACGTGACCCAGCACAATCCCTTCTGTAACCATGAAGTGCCTCTTCTCCCATGACAATACAAGATTGACTTCCCGACACTTCTGAAGTACTCTTTCTAGGTGTTGAAGACAAGAATCAAAGCTGTCATCATAGACGGAGAAGTCATCCATAAACACCTCGAGAAAATTGCCTACCATCTCGGCGAAAACTGCAAGAATGCATCTCTGGAATGTCGTCGGTGCGTCGCACAATCCAAAGGGCATTCTCCCGGAAGTATAGGTATCGAACGAGAAAGTGAAGGTCATCTTCTCTTGGTCTTCTGTGGTGATTGCCACTTGGTTGTAACCAGAGTACCCATCCAGAAAGCAGAAGAACTCCTTGCCATCCATTTTTTCTAAAATGTGATCAATGAAAGGCAAGGGAAAGCCGTCCTTCTTTGTTGTTGCATTAAAATGACGGTAATCAACACAAACGCGTCAGGATGTCGTTACACGAGTAGATATCTCCTCTCCTCTGTCATTTGTAACCACAGGAAGCCCTGACTTCTTTGGAACTACATGCAAGGGGCTTACCCATTTTGAATTGGAGATGGGATAAATGAAGCCTGCGTCACACCATTTCATGATTTCTTTCATGACAACATCCCTCAGATTTGGACTCAATCTTCTTTGAAATTCGCAGGATGGATTGGCATCTTCTTTCAGGTAAATGTGATTTGAACATAATGTAGGATTTATCCCATGAAGATCTGATACATGCCAAACAAGTGCCTTGCAATTTTTCTCTAGAACCTCGAGAAGTCGAGATTGTTGCTCCGGGGTCAGCCTGCTGCTGATTATGGATGGATACATATTGGTTGCACCCGCAAGGAAAGCATACTTCAGGCCTACATGAAGTGGCTTGAGTTCCGGTTTTGATCTAGCCAACTTATTGGTTACTTCTGAGACAGTACTGGTGGTAGGATGTGCTGCTTGGATTTTTGTAGAGTTGGCAGCCTCAGTTCTCTGTTGAGATTCTGATAATGTGCCAAACAGATCAGTGATGGGATCACAGTGGTCGGGCTGGAGTGAATCACTAGAGTCAAAAAGATGCATCGGCAAGTTTGACTCTGTCTCCCAAGTTTCCTCGGAGCTTGCATCGACTGTGCTTTACAGGTCCTCCTCTAGAGAGGATTTCTTGTGTCCATGGATTGTTTAAGGAGAGTTGTATATCTCTGATTTCTGTAATGAAGTCACAGTCTGTAGTTGTGTGTCCCATATCAGTTACGACTCTGGGCTCGCTGATCATGTCTATGGTAATTCTATTGTTGCCTGTGGTGAAGGTGATCTTGCCAGACCCATAATCAACCACGGTTTTAGAAGTGCACCGGAATGGCCAGCCTAGGATAATAGGAGTCCGGAATAATGGTGCAGGCGAGTCCATATCAAGGACTACAAAGTCAATGGGGAACTGCATCCCCTACACCTTCACCACAACGTCTTCCAAAAGACTTTGAGATTGCTTAATGGATCGATCAACGAACTGAAGGATCATGCGTGTTTGCTTGAGAGGACCTAGCCCAAATTCTTGCAGTAATGATGAGGGAAGGAGGTTGATGGAAGAGCTGTTGTCAAGCAGATTTCACTCGAAGATCTGATCTAAAATCTTGCAATTGATAAGGGACGCTCCTTTGTCCTGTTTCTTTTGTGGGAGATTGCTGATGGTTGCAACTGTGGCCATGGTGAGAACGTGCTTCTCAACCTGTCAGCATCTGTTGTTTAGTGATGGGCGACGCTTGCTTGTACATGCCTATTTAAAACCTTTCGTCACAACTGGCATGTACTCCATGGCTTTCATCAATGGAATCTCAACAGTCAAGTTATTCAGAATGTCCACAACTCCAGGATCAGATAATGCACTTTTTCTTTTTGCATTTTTCTGGATTTTTCTATTGCATCAGGAAAAGGGATATCTACATGACTGAAATTGGAAACAGAGTTTTTATTTACAACAGAATCCTTGTCCACAATATGTTGTACATCCGGGTCACAAAAAGGGGTATAATTTGGAAGCTGAGATGCTGGTACTGGTGGACAGGCAAAACGTGGGGCCTCCGTTCTATCGGCTGACGCATGATCGATTTTGGTTGGCTGCTCCTCCATGGCTGGCACGAACATCTTTTTGGTCTTTTTGCTTTTTATGATTTTTGTTCTTTTTCGTAATGGAGATGGTGGTGGATGGCAGCTGAAATGGTTCCTCCTTCTTCTTCCTCACCCGCTTCTGTAGCTGGCACGGTTGATGCAGAAGATGACGATTCACCTGAAGCTTTATTCTTCCCCTTGTCTATGGTAGGAGGAGGCAAGACCCTACCGCTCCTGAGAGTGAGAGCATTAGATAAAACAATAGCACAATCATATGGGTCTACAGGCATAGACAAGACATCACATTCTACATACTCTCTTTTCTTGAAGCTATTGGGGTTGGCTTCGACCTGAACCGGTATGGTGGTTTTCGTGGCGGTTAGGTCATCTAACTTCCTTATCATATATGCTAGGCCTTTAATAACTGGGCCAAGCAATCAAGGGTTGGGTTCACAGGATTCGCCTCAGAAGGTTCAGCGGGCAGACCACATTGATGCTGAGAGTGCTGGTGCTGAGGCGGTGATTGTTGGTGGTGCTGAGGTGATGGAGGAAGTTGATATTGATGGTAAGCGGGAGGAGGATAGTTCTGGTACTGTGGAGGTGGGGCAGCCGTATATTGGTGGTATGGTTGTTGCTAGCGTCATTGCGGTTGCTGGTACTGCTGGTGTTGCCTCCATTGGTTGTTGTACTATGGAGGCTGGTGATACTGTGGCAGGGGTTGTGAGGATTGCCCAAAACAACATCCCTAGGGTTGGTGGTATTATCAGTTGGCTTGTTTCTGGCCCTGGGGATGTCCGGTAGGATGGGCCAGTTGTGCATCATTGCTCCAAACACCATTGACTTCTTGAATCAAGGGTGGTGGTGGGAAGGCTGGATCTGATGATGGAAGGAAGTCTGGCTGGTAGACAACCATCTGTTTTTATGGTTGCTAACTTTGGCTCGCACCTGGTTGAGCCGATCGAGAGGGTAGAACTTATGCAAGAAAGCGAACTTCAGCTCCTCCCATGTCATCACGAACTTTCCCAAATAATTGACCCAATATAGGGCCTTGTCTTGTAGACTGAAGGGGAACGTCATCATCTTCACTACATCTAACGAAACATTGGGGTAGTGGGCAGTACGGCAGATGCGTGAAAATTACTGCAGGTGAATGTACGGCTCTTCGCTGGTGTTCCCGTGGAAAGAAGGGAGAAGAGCAAGGAACTGAGTCTTCAGCTCGAAGTGAGCATGTACCGGTGGTATGAGGATCCACTTGGTCATCTGGCTGTCTCCAGGGTTATATGTCTCTTTCAGTGTAGGTTTTGGCCTCCGTGAACGAGTGGGCTATGCTCAGTACTTCAGACCATGTCGATGTTCCACACAAGGTGAAACACCATCGTTGACAAGGCCCTACTTGGTCATGTACGATAGAAGCGCCATTACTTCAGATGTGATACACAAGGCAGTTTCAAATTGGATTTTGGGCTCTAATCCTTAGCGTGTCGTGCCTCGCTCATGGGAGAGGTTTTGGTCCCCTTAGAAGGTACCTGAAAATAATGAGGACTTTATGAACCCAAGACAATGATAGTCCATTACAGATTTTAATTAAGGACAAAGTTTATTTAGCAGACTCCTAGTTTTAATTTTTTGGGTTTTCACTTTTTTTGAATCTATTTTCATACAAGCGCCTAAGTTTTTATAGATTTTCATTTAAGTCCTAGGTGCTCAAAATCAGAGGGAGATAGCTAAAAATATGTGCAAGTCGATTCAATAATGGAAGTCTGACCATTGAATCTAATGATGCATGCTGAGTTAGAGGACTTACAGTGCTTCCCAGCTCTCTCTCCATGCGGTATGCAAAATAGAATTTTTAAACCTATTCTACATGGCAGTGCGCAATCGACAAAATCACCCTAAACAATAGCTGCTATTAATCATGAAGAATCAGTTGATAGTCATTCAAAAATAAGACCAAAGTCTGGTCTCTGATGCCGATTGGTGCCCGCCACAATGGATCCTACACATGCTGTATACGACATCTCTCGGTACGTGGTCTCAAGTCCAAATTACTAACATTATTAATTTGACTAGATCCAAACGTAACGGTATATAGGAACATGCATTCTCATTAAAGTTTGGACCTAGTTACCGAGTCAAGCAACCTATGTCTAGGGGATCCATGCACACAAAACAAAATAAAACAAGATGGAAAAATCAAAACATCGAGTAACAAAATAAAAGAAGGCGAGAAAAACTCGAAAAACTACGACGAGGCCCCCAAGTGAACAGACACCCAAGCACTGGACCTCGTTGTGGAGAGTAGAGTCTAAGTTAATTATTACATGCCAAAATTGTCTCTCTCTCTCACCAATAATTACATAAATGAAATCTAATCTATTCCTAAGTTAAATCCTTCTCCTTGCTTCTTTGATACCCTCTCCAGCTGGTCACAAAGAGAAGACCAGCCTCCTTCAAGCTTGGCCGCATCGGCCTTCTGAAAAGCCATCCTCGCATGGCGGGCCCTCGCATCAAAGTCACAAAAAGATGGCATTAGCACAATTAATCAAATTAAATAAACTGGGCTATAAATAAAGAATTAATGAATGAAAATAAATCAATAATTATTTACAGCAATAAATCATGGAATCAAAAATAAATGGCTATAGAAAAATATGAATGGCAAAACTAGGCTATGCTCATTGCTCCCTGGCAACGATGCCATCTGATAATCAGTCTTTTCTCAGAGGTCTTGTCAATCCACAAGGTGAACCGACAGTCGTCAAAGCGACCCCAAACAAAAACCCTGATTGACCAGCAATTAACCCACAATATACATAAGTCAAGAATAATAAAATGTGGAATTAAAATTTATTATCTATACCATAAAATGCATAGCTAGTAAGCATGTAGAGGTCGAACCACAGAGAGCAAAACATGTACCCTATGGTTATTTGTTTATAACTATGTGATTTATCACGCATATACATATATCTTTTTGTGGTTTTTTGGATTTTATATTATTTTTTGTGTTTTATATTTTGTATTTGATTTTTTATTTTCTATTTTTATATTTTCTTTTTATATCTTTATATATTTTATATGTCTTTTTTTCTTTTATATATAGCATATATAACGCTTTATATATATAATATAGAGTAGTATATATATAAATACTAATAAATATAGATAAAATACATAAAAATTGTTTTTGGATTTTATATATCTTTCTAATGTTTTTGTAATTTTTTTGGAATTTTTGCTAATTTTTATGTATTTATATTTTTTAAGTCTAAAATACCTCAAATAAGGGAATAACTAATAATCCAAAAATGATTTGAATATCAAAAATATCAAATAAGTTCCAAAATTATCCAAATCAATTTTAATATATAAATATTTATATAAAGGAATTTTTGGATCTTTAAAGGATTTTTTAGATTTTTGTAAAAGATTTTGGGTTTTTCGATTTTTAAGATTTTTGTTTTTTTTTCATTTTTAGTAATTTTTGATCTATATTTAAAATAGGACATTATATATAATTTTTTTGGAATTTTTAGACACGTTCTTATATTTTTTGGCATTTTCTAATGTAAACAGGAAATAAATAGGCTCCATTTCATTTTTAATAAACGATTGAAACGTCAAAAAATGTAAAGTGAACATGTGGTGTGAAAATACATGGCATGAGACATTTATCCCTATTTCTATGTATTTTTCAGAGCACATTAACTATATTTAATAAATATAGGAAAAGCATAAAAATATATATCCTGGTAGGGGCATTTTTGCAATATAAATAAAATCCAAGGGCTCAAATGCAAATTCGTCAACATAAAACAACATTTATTTAACTTTTAAAGATTATTTTATTATTACAAAGACCGCCAGGGGTTAACATGCAATTTCACCTCACGTGGGACAACATGTGAGGTGACGTGGAATGGACCCATAGGTAATTTGAAATAAATACAGGGGGTTATAGAAAAATTCCAAAATTTATTTAACACTTCATCTTTTATTTATAGCATGAAATAATAAATATTCAGAAAGTGGGGTTAGATGTGTAAATTACCCCCAAAAGATGCGCGATCAGACGGGATCAACGGTCAAGGAGCATTGCATCGGATGGAATCTATGTGACCTGGAGGCGGCTCTTGATCGAACGACGAAGAAGCAACCAGGAAGAACAGGTCAAGAACTCGCTTGGGGAAAGTTTCGCTACGTCCCCCTGAGCTTCTCCGGCCATCCGGAAAGCTCAGAGGTTGTGCAAAAGGGAGCTAGAGCTCCGTCGCGCCAGGTGCATCCTTCAGGAGGTACGCCGAAGTGGAAATGAGGGCTGGCGAGCTCGGGGGAGAACACGAGCTCCAAGTACCTCTTGTCTTTTTAAAAAAACAACCCGTGAGGGTCCTTTGGTCTCCCAGACCTGCAAGAAAAACTCCAACAAGAAAAATGGGGGTCTGGGGCCTTATTTGGTGGAGAGAAATGGAAGGTGGAGTCGGGTGGAGCTCCTCCAACGAGCGGCAGAGGTGAAGGAGCTGATCTCCAGATTGAGTGTCGACCTGGGTGAGCGAAGGTGTGCCGAACGCAGGGAATCAGATGCGGAAGGATATGAGGGCGATCTGTGCGACGGGAAGTAGAGGATCACACACAGAGGAGCTCACTGGAGCTCAACTTCGGCGAACTACGTGAATTACTGATTCCCCTAATTTAACTAGGTAGAACCTAAACTAAGAACGGGAAATTAAACCTACAACTAAATGCAATTAAAAGGAACGATAGAAGATAGCTCTTATACTTGGTGGTTGCCCACGGAGCAGGGCCACCGGCGGGATGACCGTGGGTGCACCTCCGTGCTCCTGGAGCTCCGCCTGACCTCACAATGCATCCTCCTATCACGAGAAGACGAGCTAGATCCAAGACGAGGGCTCCTAGACTTGAGACGGTGACCAAAATATCAGTGTAGGATGAAGGCTTTATTTATAGAACATGAAGGCCCCTTATTTGACTGGCCGAATGGAACGAATAGGGTGTATGGTCAAGGGATCAAAAGATATGGTGTGTATGTACAATGATCAATTATCATTTTCTCTGAAGGAATCGGGGACAATGGATGGATGTATCATCCGCGAAAAATGGCAAAAAAATGGGGACTGGACAATTGTGTCAAATCAACAGGCTGGAGGGGGAGTTGACTCGGAGTCAACGAAAGCTGGACACTGATTAGTCCACACAAGCCCGCTAAACGACAAAACAGGTTGTTTTATTAGAAAATAATTTTTTAAAAATAGCATTTGATTTTATTAATTTTTGTGTATAAAATAAAAAAAATGTTTATTAATTTTTTTATTATTTTATTATGATTTTGATTTGTTTTTTTTTGACTTTATTTATTAGTAGTTAATTTTTAATGGTGTATGCACAGGTATAATTGCCTATATTTGGGCTATTTTATTTTTTTGTATATTTTATTTTATTATTTTATTCTTTTATTTTAGAATTTTATAACTTATTTCTATACACATGAATATATTTTTATTGTATTTTTATGATATTATCTATACACTTAAATAAATAGGTATGTATAATATATATATATGTATACTTATAGGTATTTTATCTATGTATTACATACATTTTATTTATTTTATTCATTTTGTCAGGCTTTATTTTGGTTTTATATTTTTTAATAGAATATAAACAATGTTTATAATATAATAAAAATATGGACGAATAAAGAATAAACGAATAGGTTTCCCATTTATTTATATACATATATAATTATAGGTATTTTGCTTATATATTTATAGACTTATTTTATTTTACATTTTCTTTTTGGTTTTATTTTGGTTTTAATATGAACATATGTTATGAATAATAATTACAAAATTTTAAAAATATAGACTTGTGAAACTAATAAAGAATGAATATAATGAATATTTGAATCGATTTTCCTGTATAATGAGGGTCCAAAACCTAACTTTCACATAGTAACTCCAAAAAATACGAAACCACCTTCATTAAATAGCTTATGAAAAGTTACATACAATTAGAAGTGATTTTGATACATTTTGAGTTTTTATTTGAAAGATATGGGTCTGTGAAGTAGGAAGTTTGGCTTTTTATTTTGTGTATAAAATGTACATTGAAAGATATTGGTCTGTGAAGTTGGAACTTTGGCTTTTTATTTTGTGTATAAAATGTACATTGTGTATTATTTTTGTACAAACTCAATTTCGTATTTTTATTTACATTATTATATATAAATTTCATGTATAAAGTTTCTTTATTTGATGAATAAATAAAGTAGGTGTCAAAAATGAATAAATAATGAATAAAAGAATTGAGTATTTATTGGATTTTTGGCCCTTATCCCCCTACTTTATTTCTTGTCGACCAACTCAATTCTTGACTTGATCTCGGGGTTTAGGTTCATAAAATATTTTCCATATTTTATTATTTTTCTTCTCTTCTCTTTATTCTATAATTTTGGCATTAAAAACCACATTATTTACACAATAAATGCAATAAATTATGAATGCTATTTTATACAAATTGATGCTATTTACATGCATTAGCCAAGGTTTTTAAGGCCAAAATGATAGAATTAAGGTGATGAAATAGATATTCATCAGGGAGGTTGTGCCTTTGCCTTTTTTGAGGTGGGAGCTACATATCACTTACACTGTACAACGAAAGATTCATAGTCATTAGAGTTTGCGTATGTATAATTGTTATGACCTGGTTGTTAAGGAGACCTGATCATAGAATTGCGGAACTTGAAGGTTGTTAAGTCTTAAATCCGTTTCCCAATAAGGTCCCGTCAAATTAATAATCCAAAGGTCTGACTGAGCTGCATACTCCAATTTTATGAAGATAAGTTTAATAATCAACTTTGATTCTTCCTTTTTCTTTTCTTTTCTTTTTGTTTCACTTCTTTTTCAAATAAGTGTTTGCTAAGGGACTAGCAAAGTTAAAGTATAGGGTATGACGAATTTCTTATTCTCATTCTTTATTCTTTTATTTTAGCTTTATTCTTTTAGCAAAAACATATATAAATGTGTGTAAATACAATAAATTATCACTATACATGTCCTTGTTAATATTACATAATTAACTCATATTTTCCAAAAATAAAAGAATAAAGACAAAAGAAAGAAGAAAAAAGGATGTAATTATGTAATAAGTACATACTAACCCAAACCTCAAGAGAAAGTCAATTTTTGACATGATCGACAAGGAATAAAGTAGGGGGAGATAGGGTCCTTGTATATTCGTCACTGTGCACTCTATGTATATAGCATTCCTACATTTTATTCATCCATAAAAAGACCTTAAATTAAATGATTTTCTCAATAAAAGTTGTACATAAAAATGTTTTCTCAATAATAAAAATAGTTGTAAAATAAAGTATTGTACATAATACAAATAATAGCACTCTTTAAAAGCCATACAATAAGAACTTAAAAGATCGATTCCACCTCTACGAACTCAAATTCTTCCAAAATCAACTTTATTGAACCCTAAATTAAATTATGTTTTAAAATGAGGTGGTTCCATAAATTTTGAATTTATGAAGTAAAAATTGGATTTTTGGATGCATTGTATAGTCATATTGTACCTATACTTGTAAATATGTATATTTATTTATTTATTTTAATTCATAATTTGTGCATATTGTACTTTAAACATTTATACATATACCTAACAATAAAATAACAACAAAATAAAAATTAAGAAAATACAAAATAAAATAAAAACAAAATCAAAAGTTTGTTGTACAAAAAGCCACATTTGTGTATATGGTATACGATACTTATTTGTTCAATACTTTTATTTAAGTTATAAAAATAAAATAAAAATCATTTTATACTCCTCAAATTATATTGTAAATAAATAAAATATAAAAAAGAATATTTGTTTAAAATAATAAAATAAAAGAATAAAATATATAGGTATACTACACATGTACATAATACCCCATATTGTATATATTGTATATATGATTTCACAAAAAGAATTAAAAATCATAGAAAAATAGCTTGAAAATAATAAACATTTTTCATTCTAACCACTTTTATTTTAAATTCATTTACTATTTTTTTATAATTTTCCTTTGATTTTTAATCTTTGAATTTTCTGATTGGCTGGCTCGGGTCCGTTGACTTGGGTTAACCCTTCCCCTTTCCAGGTCAGACCTAGCTAGGCTTACTGGACCCGATTTCTCTCATTTCCCCAACCCAGGTCTGACCATCTTTTCTCTCGTTTTTTGCAGCCAATCCTTCTCCTAGGATCTATGATCCTCGCGGATCCATACGAGGAGTCAGATCTCCTTAGGGTTTCGTGCCTATTGTCGATTCTTCTAGACCCTGGGGGTTCCCTATATGAAATCTTCTCCGTCACCCTTGCCTCTCAGCTCACTCATCGCGCCACCTTCCTCCATTAGCACCTCCAGGACTGTGACAAGGTTCATTTGGCATCTTCTGGAGCTCGATTTTGTGGTTGAGCTTATGTCGGTCATACGTGGCCAGAGCACCTCCGTTGTGTGCAGCATCCCAAGTCTTCTGCAACCTGATCAAGGCCAGGACCTCGCCTTCCCCTCCGCAGATCTTCGTCGTTCATCATGGGATACCCAAGTACCCTCTATTTCATTTCCATTATGTCGTTCGCTTCGATTTTATTCGACAGCCACCCACACCTTTGTAGCTCCGACCACCGTTGTTAGAGCTTCACGATCGCTTCCATCCGTACAAATCGATCCCTTATATCACCCTCATCCTTCCAATATACACCGATCACCTTGATCCTTGCTCATCTGAGCGAGTTCGAGCCGAGACATACCTCCTCCATCCTCATCGGACGTCAAACCCCATCCATCCTGACTTTTGTGGTTGTTAGCTATGAATAGCCTCGACCGAAGCCTTGTCTTCGAGTTGTAAGTTTTCTTGCAGATCACGCTCGCACGAGAATCCCAGCTTGAGCTTCAACTCGACCAGCGGAGTAGCTCTAGGTGGTTGCCCCCCCCCCCCCGCTACGTCGAGCCGGCCATTCATCATCACATCTGAGACCCCCCCTCGAGCGCAGCACCTTAGCAAAGGTGTCGAGCTTTGCAGCGTTCTCCTCCGACCCACGGATGAACCTACACTTGTGGTTGAAGCTCGCCATCGCCATGTTTCTCCAGCAACCTTCAGCACCGTCAGATGAGCCCTTCCATCCTCCAGATTCCATCTCGATCGATCGTTAATGCCCAAAAGTTGCGTCGTCTGATCCGAGCAGCGCCAGATCTGACACACGCTCTCCTGCCATCTGAGCCATCAGATCTGGCACTAACGACCATCTGTTGTGCACCTGCGACACGCACCCCTACCATTCGATCATCTCATGGATCGCATCGGACCTACTCATCGCCTCACGTGCATTGCACGCCTACATGGGTATATTTCCCTTTTCCCCCTGCATGTTGTTTTATTTCTATTAATCAAATAAATATAATTTGCAGTTAAAAACATTTGCAGAAAGGACCCCGTAGTTTTAATATTTGAACTTTAGTCCACATGAACTGAAGTCATATGTAGCTTCACGTGCTTTTTTGGTGTATTTGCATATTTCATCCCGTACTTTGAACATGTTATTGAATGAAGGAAATGTTTAGAATATTGCACTTATACCCCTACATGTCTGGTTTCACGTGTTGCGCCTGTGCTTTTTGTATTAATTGTTTAGAGGCCCTTGGACTTCAATCAATTATTATTCTTCAGGTCCTAAAACTTAAAGTATATACGGTTTGGTCCCTGTGCATTGTTTTTAATTATAGCTTTTGATTAATTGCAATAAAAAATAATTAATTTACAAAATTGCCTAAAAATTATCTAGCACACCTGCTTACATGCTTTATTTATGGTGATTTTTGCTTATTAATTTTCATCCATTTTCTATTATTAAAAATTCAAAAACATGCTAAAAAGACCCTGTTTGTTTTAGAAAATCCATAAAAATCGAAAACACCATTTAAAAATTCTATAAAAATTAATCTAGTTACCTTTTATCATCTTTTAACTTTTGTATAAATGTTGTTGAAAAATACCTTATAAAAACCAAAAAATACAAAATACTTGAAAACTTATAAAAATCATATAAAATCAATAAAAAAATCAAAAAGTTGTGATTTCAGTTCTAATTTGTATATGTTTAATTTTAGTTTATCATAAAAATCACTTCTATGAATTTTGAACTTTTTACCCAGTTCTAATTTGTATATTTTTATTTTTACCCATTTGAAAAATATCCATAGATGTGCACTATTCGCTTATTTTGTCACTGTTTGATTTTTAAAAATCACAAAACATCTATAAGTCCTCTAAAAATTTCCGAAAACACTTCAAAATATATAAAACCAAAAAGTATTTTTACTTTATTTTTCTGAGCATTTTTTATCTCTTTGAAAATACTTACTTGTGTATATTTTTATCCATTGTGCATACTTCCATTATATTGAAAAATTAAAATTTTGAAAAATTGACCACTAAAAAGCAACAAAAATCCTTTGATTTTTGAATCAACTACTTAGTGTTTAATTGTGCTCCTTGAGTTCGGCCCTGGTCCCTATACCATGTTAATAAAAGTAACAAAACCGCTCGTTTTATCTGTTTAATTTATTAATGGTTTATTTTCTCGTAATCGCATTGATTGATTGTGTCACAGCTACGACGTAGTTCTACACTTAATCCTAGTTGGTATATGCAGTTATCAGGACCATTTCATAAAAATCCTATATATATGAGGGTTTGTCTTGTGAGAGCCAAAAAGTGTGAGAACATGAGAGCAGTGAGTTTGGACCACTAAATTCTATCATCTCCCTCCTGATTAATTGGAGGAGGAGAGAGATGAGCAGAGTCTAGAGGTCTAGAATCACTGCTCTCATGCTCTCATAGTTTTTGTTTCTCACAGGATCAACCCTCATATATATATATATATATGGAAAAAAATGGGACTGTCCCCACCCCTATTTTTCTATATTTTTTATTTTTTTTGAAAAATATCACCATGTATATTCATCTATATATCCATCCAATATGTCATTTGAATTTCATCAGAAACAGAGACTCATATGCCCTTCATTTAAAACAAATAATTTTAACGGTGTAAATATTGTTGTAATCGACATGTTCTAGATAGAGGGAATAGGAGTCTTCGTTTTCTGACGAAATTTGAATGACATATAGGATGTATATAAATATACATGTGATATTTTTGAAAAAAAATAAAAAATGCCTAAAATGAGCGGGGGTGGCCATGTTGGATGCCCCAATGAGGCACCCCCATTGAACCCTATATGTGTGTGTGTGTGTAAAAAATCTAGTGGTACAGATTCATTGCTCTCTTACTCTCACAGATTTTGTCTCTCACAAGATCAACCCTCTACACACACGCATATATGTATATGTATACATATAGGGTTAAATGGGGTTGCCCCCTAGAGGGAGCTAACTTGGCTCCCCGCCCCATTTCGCTCGGTTTTTTTATTTTTTATTTTTTGAAAATTTTTTCCATGGAATTTCATTACTATATCCCTATTATGTCATTAAAATTTCGTGCGAAACAGAGGCTCTTACGGCCTCCATCCAGACAGTCATTTTTTAATGGTAACAGAATTGCTAAAATCGACCCCATCTGGATGGAGGCCGTAGGAGTCTCTGTTTTGAATGAAATTTTAATAACATGATATAGGGGCATATTGATGAAAATCTACGGAAGAAATTTTCAAAAAAATAAAAAAACTGGGTGAAATGGGGCGGGGGGAACCAAGTTAGCTCCCCCCATGGGGCAGCCCCATTTTACCCATGTGTGTGTGTGTCTATGTATGTGTGTGTGTGTGAGTGTGTGTGTGTGTGTGTGTGTATGTATGTATGTATGTATGTATGTATGTATGTATGTATGTATGTATGTATGTATGTATGTATGTATGTATGTATGTATGTATGTATGTATGTATGTATGTATGTATGTATGTATGTATGTATGTATGTATGTATGTATGTATGTATGTATGTATGTATGTATGTATGTATGTATGTATGTATGTATGTATGTATGTATGTATGTATGTATGTATGTATGTATGTATGTATGTATGTATGTATGTATGTATGTATGTATGTATGTATGTATGTATGTATGTATGTATGTATGTATGTATATGTGTGTGGGGGGGATGGAGTTGCCTCCTTGGGGGGCTAACTTGACCCCTCCACCTGATTTTCCCTATTTTAATTTTTTTGAAAAATACCTCCATGGAAATTCATCATTATATCCCTATATTATGTCATTCAAGTTTCGTGAGAAATAGAGAATCCTACGATCTTCATCTAAACACTTATTTTTTAACGATCGCATTTGTTGAAATCGACTCCGTCTGGATGGAGGCCGTAGGAGTTTCTGTTCACACGAAATTTGAATGACATTATATAGGTATATAATGATGAAAATTCACGGAAGAATTTTAAAAAAATGGGGAAAATGGGAGGGGGAGCCAAGTTAGCTCCCATTAGAGGGAGCCCCATTTTACCCTATATATATAAAGAGAGAGATAAAGGGAGGGATGATCTTGTGAGAGCCAAAAACTGTGAGAGCATGAGACGAGTGAGTCTGGACCATTAGATTATGCTCATCTCTCTCCTCCTCCAATCAATCAGTGTGTGATGAATAGAATCCAATGGTTCAAACTCACTGCTTTCATGCTTTCACAATTTTTTGCTCTCACAGGATCAACCCTATATATACATATATATAAATACATATATATATGTATATAGTTTCGAGCTGGGGGCATTGTACTGCTCGATAGGGTAGCGTATGGTGTGACAATGAGGTAACATACACCGGTTTTTAAATTGGTAGAATTTCCCCCCTTTGGACAATGGAGATGAAACAACTCTAATGCTGATCAAATTGGAATCATAAGTTCGGAATATATGCTTCAATTGGTATTAGTAAGTTAGTAACTATTATAGTATAGTGATCCATAAACACAAACTCATGAAATACTTCAATCAGTATTGATTTTCTTTAATTCAGCTAGAAATATTTTCTTTCCAATCGATTTGAATTCATCTTCTTTCCTTCAAAAATATTATTATTATTATTTTATTAATTATGTTCTTTAAACACGGTATGTTATTATACTCATTTACTTGTTTGTTTGATTTCCATTATGGCTCAACACTTTGTTAATGCATAATATGTGATGTAATATGAACATAATGTGCTAAATACATGTCTTTTATGTCGCCTACTAGGGTCCTTATATATATTGATGAAAGCAAAAATCGAGGTGTCTAAAATGAGCCTCACAAGGAGAGGACTCAGCCATTGTGACGACTCCTCAATAGTTGTGCTCAATCAACAATCAACCCACATAATAAATAAATCAAGCCAAGCAAGTATGAATCAAATTTTATTATACCCTGCTAAAGATGTATAGTGACAAGCAAATAGGGATCAAACAAATGAAACAAGGGAGTAGAGCAAGATAAGATATAATAATCAATCTCAAGAATTTCTCATTTCAAGCACCTAGCCAAATTATGGTTTTGGTGAGTTTTTTATTTTAAATTTTTTTGTATTTATTTTTTATGTTTTAATTTTAGTTTCTTTTTTATATTTTTCAGTTTTTTAATTCTTTTTTAAATAAGTAATATGGGAATACAATGTAGGGTAAAGTAACTATTTATACAACTAAAAATACTCAAAATACAGAAAATAAAATCTTTTTGGTTTTTCAATATTTTTCTACTGTTTTTATTTTTTTGGTTAATTTTTCTAATTTTTATGGATTTTTAAAATAAAAAATATCCTAAAACAGATATTTAATAAAAAAAGCCAAATTGCAATAAAGATGAAAATTATAAAAATAAGTCCAAAATTCTTCAAATCAATTTTAACAGATATATACTACTATAAATAAAATTTAGAGATAGCAAAAATATATTTGGAGTTTTTGGGAATTTTTTAGATTTCTATAAAGGATTTTGGGTCTTTTTATTTTTTATGAGTTATCTTTGTCTATTTTAGTAATTTTAGGTTCTGGAGTTTTAAAATAAATAAATAAGCATACTTTTTTTTGGATTTTTTTGAAAGTTTTTTATATTTTTATTGGTATTTTATATTACAAATAGGGAAAATTTATTTTTAAATTTTTAATAAATTTTTTAATTGCATAAAATCAAAATATAAAATTATATCGTGAATCTACAACATGCCAGACACCTATCCATATTTGTTGAGAATTTTCTGGGCAAAATGATATTTTTACTAAATAGATAAAACATACAAAAATAATTGAACTAACAGGGGCATATATGTAATCAAAATTAAGATTAGGGGCCTTTCTGAAATTTTCATAAAATATAACACTGGAATAAATATTTAACGGGCTAAATTGAAATACAAAATGTTCTAGGGTCTTAAATACAAAATGCCCACTTCACGTGGGACCATGAGGTGAGGTGGTATGGACTAATTAGAAATATTAAATAGTAACCGACGTTCGCATGAAATTTTCACCAAGGTTTTTAAATTACGAATATAACTCACAAGACTAAAATGTGAAATACAAAAAAAGGGGGAGATCAAATTACCCTCGCTTTGCGCGAGCGGGCGGGTGGATGAAATTCACTAACATGTGTCGTCCTTCTATGCTGCGATGATGGTTCGCAAGAGACGACCCGGAGTAGATCATCTGAGATGATCTGACATGTACTGTAGGGCCTGGTTCAAGGGTGATGGTGCAATCTGGAGGCGATGGTTAATCCAACGGCTATTGCTCTTCACGAAGAACAACGAAGAACAACAGCCTCCCCTCGTTTCAATCAGCAAAATATCACGATACAGGTTGCCTCTCCGGCAGATGAAGGCTTCAAGATGGTCGTGGAATGTTTCCGCATTTGGTTGACCTCCTCAAAACGGTCGGGACCCTCAAGAAGTACTCCAACGAGGCCTCGGACTTGGAGCCTTGTTCGAACTTTAAAAAGCCCTGCGAAAGGTGGTTTTTCTCTTCGTCTCTTGCAAGGAAATGGTCAGCGACAAGATGGTGGAGCTCAGGGGAGCTCCACAGGGAAAAATGGAGTGGAGATGGGTCACGATGGAGATCTCCAACAGGTGGAAGGGGAAGGAGACCTGATAGCTTGTTTTGTGCAAGAACAAAGTCGATGATTGTGCATGGGGCATACAGCAGGCGGAGGGGGAGATGATGATGGTGAAATATGCGGCCGAGCAGGTCTGGAGGGGTCGGAATGTGATCATGGAGTGGAGCTCTATCGTCCGATGGAATTGGAAAATACGCGAAACTAGCAAAAATCAAACGAAAACAAGAAAAGATCTACATATACTTTGCTAAGGAATCGAAAGGCTAAGCAAATAGAAGCTCACCGACCGTGTACACCCGAAGCAGAGCTATGACAGAGCACGGCGGCAGAGCAGCGAACTATTTCGATTCTACACCAAATCAAGCTGCGAAGGTACCCTAGAGAATGCCAATGTCATCGAGGTTCAATCTAGGGTTAGGGTACGGGTTGAAAGTGGCAGAAGAAGGATTAAAGGTCAAAGGTTGGACGGATGCGAGGCTAAGTAGGGGGGTGGTCAGTTGGGAAGATCGAGGGGGATCAGGCGACACAGTGATGTAATCCTCGAGACAATCACCGCGTGTGATAGTACATACATCGAGGACAAAATCTAAGAAGGAATCAACCAAAATTGTGTTTGTATCGGGCGGGAAAAATCGATAAAAAGCAAGGTCAAACGAGGTCGGGCAAAGGTTACTGGATGTCTGAGGAGTTGACTGGAATCAACCCTTGAGAAGCCTGGTTGGTCCACGTGGACCAACCAGGAAAAATCCAGCCTAAAAGTATTTTGAAATTATGTAATAAATAATAAATGATTTTATAAAATTAAAGTTATAAAATAAGAATTGTTTCTGTAGTATTTTATTCCTATTTTTATTTATTTTTTAGAGATTATTTATTGCAACTTAATTTTTAGGGTTTTATTTATAGGTATATTTATCTATGTTTTATGTATTTTATTTTTATTTTGTACTTTTGATTTTATTATTTTATTTTATTATTTTATATAATTGTAACTTATTTTTATATACATGACTATATTTATGTAATATATACTTAAATAAATAGGTATATTTACCTATGTTTATGTATTTTATTTTTATTTTGTGTTTTTGATTTTATTATTTTATTATTTTATATAATCATAACTTATTTTATATATGTAACTATATTTTTATAATATATACACTTAAATAAATACGTATATTTATTATATAGGTATAAGTGTAGGTATTTCATCTATGTATTTACTTATGTATTTTATTTTAATGTTTATTTAATGGTTTTATTCGAGTTTTAGTGTGTACATATGTTATAAATAATATTTACAAATTTATAAAATCATAAGATTATAAAAATAATAAAGTATAAAAAAAATTATACAAGTATATAATACAATAGGGGTCCAAAACCTAACTTTCACATATTAACTCTAAATTAAATGAAACCACCTTCATTAAATAGCTTATTAGAAGTTATTTACAATTAAAGGTGATTTTGATATAATTTTAATTTTTATTTAGGAGATATGAGTCTATGAAATTTAGATTCTGAGATTTTATTTTGAGTATAAAAAGTACATTGTATATTCTTTTTGTATGAAATCAATTTTATATTTTTCTATACATTTTTATCTACAACTTTCATGTACGAAGTTTCTTAATTTGATGTATAAAATAATAAATCATAAATTATGTACCAAAAGGACTTATAGATGAATAAAGGAATAGGGTTTTTACGTGATTTTTGGTCCTTATTTTACCCTACTTTATTCTCTGTCAATCAGATCAATTGTTGAATTGGTCTCGAGGTTTAAGGCCATAAAATACCTTTGGAATTTTATTCTTTTTCTTTTCTTTATTCTATGATTTTGGCATTAAAAATAGTATTTTATACACAATTAATAAAATAAAGAATGATATTAATTTGTACAAAAATAGTGTTATTTACAAGCATTAGCCAAGGTTTTTAAGACCAAATTGATAGAATAAAGGTGATGAAATGGAGATTCATCACCCCCTATACTTGCCTTTTCTAGTCCCTAGCAAACACCTATGCAATAAGTGTGGAAAATAAAAACAAAGGAAAAAAAGAAAGAAAGCGGATTGAATTTAATTCTCAAACTTGCCTTCACAAAATCAAAGTTTGGAGCTTAAGTCGGACCTTTGAAATTTTAGTGTGGTTATAAACTTATAGGAAATCGGATTTGAAACACAACAGCCTTCGAGAATCCCAAAACTATGCTCAAGTCTCCTCTATATCCAGGTCAGGACATTTCAACTCATACGCAAACCCTTATGGCTATGAATCTTACTTGTACAGTGTGTGTGATAGTGGCTCCCCTCAACTTAAATAACAAAGATACTGACTTCTCCAATATGACAACCCAATGATTCCCCAATCCATCAATTATTTCCTCGAGGAGCAGGGTATTCCCTTCTACGTCCAAGTCACAACCAGCTCAAGAGGAGGAGGTGAAGAGAGAATGGATGGTAGCCAATGTAGCTACCTATCCGGGGATGCATGACCAGTGTAGTCAAGTCACCCAGCTGCAGGCTCACATGATATGAGTTTTAAGCTCAAGCATGCTTATTGACTATACAAATATGTACACTCCGACATGCATTTTATTTTTCAATCAGGTTTGTCCACTTTTTTTTTGGAGTTTTTTTTTGAAATACTATATACATCAGCATTTACATAAGGAGTATTTCCTCTTGAGCCAGTATATTATCCCTCTATTGAAGCATTATGCAACCCATACTCTCCTATCACTAGACATCTCTGCTACTGGACGAGTTGGGTGCACTTCCCTCCTAATGAACAGAATTTTTACCGAAGCGTTGTCAATCCACAAGGTAGATCGGCAATCGTCGAAGCGGCCTCGAATGAAACCCTGATTCAATCAATAATTAATCTACAATCAGAATTAAGCAATGAAAAGCAAAATTTGTGGAGTTAGAATTTATTATAACTCTGCAATAGATGTGTACAGTGAGCAAGTATGTAGAGACTGAACACATGGAGCAAAACTGGTAGATTGTGCAATGAGGTGCAAAAGTATGTGCTTCTTGTTGTCTATGTTTTTCTGGGTTTCCAGTTTTTGATTTTTTATATTTTTTAATTGATTTTAATTTTCGAATTTTTTTATTTTCTTTTTATATTTTCCGAATTTTTAATTTCTTTTTTTTAAATATATATAATGTAGGATATATAAGACTATGTATACAATATAGACTAATGTAATTATAAATACTAATAGAAGTGCTCAAAATACAAAAAGTAAATCTTTTTGGGTTTTAAATATTTTTCTACTATTTCTGTAATTTTTTAGGAAATTTTGCTATTTTTTATAGATATTTAAGTCTAAAATATCCCAAATCAGGGATTTAATAAATAGTCGAAGTTGAAATGAAGATGAAAAACAGCAAATTAAGTCCAAAATTTACAAATCAATTTTAAAAATATAGATAATAATATAAAGAAATTTTAGAGATAAAAAATATATTTTGGGGATTTTTAAGAATTTTTAATCTTTTTATATTGGACGTTGGAGCTTTTTAATTTTTATGAGTTTTCCTTTTCTATATTTAGTGTTTTTAGTTTCTTAAGTTAGAAAATAAATAAACACAATATATATATATATGGATTTTTTAAAAAATGGTTTATATTTTTTGGTATTTTATAGCTAAACAAAGAATATTTGTGCTCTCTTTGATTTTAATAAAAAGGGAAAAGTCCTAATTTGCAAAAAAAAATATGGCGCGAAAGTATTTGCAATTAGGAGCTTAACCCTATTTTTGACATTTTTCTGAATACAGTTGAATTTTTAATAAATAGAACAAATCAATAAAAATAAATGGCCTAACAGGGGCAAAAATGCAAAAAACATAAAAGACAGGGCCTTTCTGCAATTGTTCCAAAAGTTTATTACTGGAATAAAAACTTTCTGTACCAAAATGAAATACAAATAGCCACGGGGACCTGTCTGCAAAATGCCTACCTCAAGTGGGACCGCACGTGAGGTGAGCTGGCATGGACTAGATTGCAAATAAAAATAGTTCAAAGGCTTGTTGGCAAATATTACAAAAAAATACAAGGGAAAATGAAAGTTTCTAAATTAAATATAAAATACAAAAAGCTGCTCGGTGAAATAGGCAAAATACCTAGTCCAGGCGCTAGATCCAACTATGCTCCCTGCTTCACTTGCCACACGTCGCCTTCGAAATGCGCGATACCAGTTCGAGATGAAGGGTGAGGATTAGATCACCCAAGGCGATCTGACAGCTCTGGCTCGCTTGATCCGACGCTCGCAGTACGTTTGGAAGAACATGGGAGATCGGACGGCTTTGGAGTGGCTCAGGAGAACAGGGAAGAACCACCATTCTCCCGAGCTTCGATCTACGATAGTGTGTCCCTCCAACCACATGGGATGCTTACCGAAGGCTCAAAATGGAGCCCAAGCTCCTCTGCACAAGCTAGTAGCGTCAGAAGGTTGCTTGGAGTTCTGGTGACACCCGATGAGCTCGGAGAAGGCGAGGGGTTCCAAGTACCTTAGATATCTACAAAATTGACTCCCCCAGGAGTCCTTTGGCCACCAGAACCTGCAGGAATGATCCATAGCATAAAAGGAAGGTTCTGTGGGGGGGGGTCTAATGGGTGAGATGGAGGCGTATCGGTTGGTGCGGCAGCTACTCCGACGAGGTGTGGAAGTGGGGTGTCGTAATCCTAATCCATGATGGATCTGGTTTATGGAGGTACAATGGGCATGCCGGAAGAGAAGGGGAAGAAGAGGAGGTGGTCAGGTGCGTCGGAAACAAGCGGGGTGCAATGATAAGGAACGCTGGAGCGGAGCTCCGGTGAACTACGAAGGGGAGTAACCAAGGTAATTCGTGTGGTTAAAATATAAAACAAATGCAAATAATAAAATATAGGATTAAATAAGCTAGAAAACACAGAAAAGATACCTCGACTCATCCTGAACCGAGGAGATGGGACCTCACGGTAGTGCTCTGCTGGAGGTGGGTGGAATGCTACCCTAGGTTGATCCTCGATTAACCAAAAGGCTGGGCGAGGAGGTTGTCACCCTCCTCGAGCCCGTGTGCGCCAAATGGAGGAGAAACCCGCTGAAGGGATATTCAAAATGGGAAGAAGGTTGAAGGTGGTGTTTTGTACAGAATGGCTGGAATGGACCAAAGATCGAGGAAGATGAGGTGAATCAGTGATGCAATGCCCAATGAAATGTATGCATGTGTAAGAAGGAGGATCGAGGTCAAAATTCGACAAAGGAATCATCTCATTTTGATGCTTGCATCGATCAGAAGAAAAAGGCAAGATATGTCAAACGTTAGGCCTGTTAGAGTTGTAGGAGCAGGTCAGAGGAGTTGACCGAAGTCAACTCACGTGGACCAACCAGAAAAATCTGACCAGAAATTATTTCTAAATTAATTAATAAATAATAAACTATTTTATTAAATTAAAGTTATAAAATAAAAATGTTTATTATTATTTGTGTTTATTTTTTCGAGATTGTTTATTACAAATTAATTTTAGGGTTTATTTATAGGCATATTTATCTATGTTTTGAGTCTTCTATTTTATTTTGTATTTTTGATTTAATTAATTCATTCTCTTATTTTATAAAATTTTAACTTATTTTTATATACATAAATATATTTTTATTATATTTTTCTGTCATATTGTTTACACTTAAATAAATAGGTGTATTTAATATATAGGCCTACGTATAGGTATTTCATCTATGTATTTATGTATATTATTTTATCCTAATGTTTTATTTATGGCTTTATTTTAGTTTTAATATGTACATATATTATAAATAATATTTATAAAATTATAAAATTATAAAAATAATAAAGAATAAAGAAAATGAATATTTTATTCGGGTATATTGTACAAGAGGGGTCCAAAATATAACTTTTACATCTTAACTCTAAAAAATATGAAACCACATTCATGAAATAGCTCATTAAAAGTTATATACAATTAAAGGTGATTTAGATATATTTTGAGTGTTTATTTAGGAGATATGGGTCTGCGAAGTTAGGATTTTGGAATCTTATTTAGAGTATAAAATGTAAATAAAATAATATTTTTACATAAAATCAATTTTGTACTTTTATTTGTATTTTTATCTATAAATTTAATGTACAAAGTTTCTTTATTTGAGGTACTAAAATTATAAAATAAAATAGGTCCAAAAAATTAATAAATGATGAATAAATAAATGGGATTTTTTTCATTATTGGCCCTTATCCCTTCCTATTTTATTCCTTGTCGACCCAGTCATCAAGATGCCTAGGTCTCAAGGTTTAGGGTCATAAAATACCTTTTGTATTTTATTCTTTTTCTTTTCTTTTCTTTATTCTATAATTTTAGCATTAAAAACATTATTTTATACAATATTTATACAACAAAGAATGAATGTTACTTTGTGCAAATTAGGGGTATTTACATGCATTAGCTAGGGTTTTTAAGGCCAAAATTTTAGAATAAAAGTGACGAAATGAAGATTCATCACTCCTTAGACGAGGACAAATGTCTCCCCTTGCGTACGTCTCGTACCGACAAATCCAATCATCTCACCACTCTAATTGAGTTGAGCCAAGTGAAAGGTGCAGGTGTCCAAGTTAGGTTATTATCAACAAGAGTCGTGTGTGTGCTCTGAAATACTCTACTTAGAGAGTCAAGATGACATTTAACCAAGTCTTGTGATTCTCAAAGAATTAAGTTCACCAGACCTGAAATACCTCAATTCCAGTTCCTATAAGGTTCCTGTAATTAGGTAGATTTAAGGTCCAATCCAAGCTCCAATCTTTGAATTTACGCAGACTAGTTCAATTATCAAACTACATCTAAAAAATGCGAATGCTATGCAAATGATATGTACAGTGCAGAAAACATTTGTGATGCAATTTTCAAACTTTTGAACTTTATATGATTTTTTTTTAAAAAGGTTTTGCAAATGTTTTTGGTATTTTTCAAAATGTTTTTGGATAAAAATTGGTACAAATAGTTACACAGGGATACATCTTATATTTACAAGAGTTGGGTTTTTAAGAATTTACAAGGGACATGTTATTAATTTTATAGATACATATATACATATAGTAAAGAATTTTTGTGTGATGTATATATTCCTCAAACTTATTAGAAAATCATTTTACAAACAATTTTGAAAACTATAGTCCAAAATAATTTTCACAAATAATTTTTACAAACATTTGAAAATCATTTTGTAAAGGTTTTTCAAACAATATATATAGATTTTTCAAAAATATTTTTGCAATCATTTTCCAACCCATTTGCAAATCAGTTTTCAAAACATTTTTATTTCATACGAAGAAAAGAAAATTTTACAAATAAAATATTTTACAAATATTGAAAACATTTTATAAAATATTTTTTCAGATAGTTTTCAGAAGATTTTTCCAATAGATTTTCAAACTATTTTCCAAACATTTTGCAAAAATATTTTTACTTGATTTATTAATCGATAAATACCAAAAACAAATATATTTTTTGAGGATTAATAGGTACCTTTTTATTAATTGATTTAATTGGATGTGTGTATATATAGTATTTTAGCCATATTTATTGAAAATATGAAGTATGAGTTATGGCTAAAGTATATATGCAGTATATACGACCCCCTATACTTAGCTTAAGTTATGTCCTCTTAGATCAGAGAGAAAAAGATAAGACATAACTCGTACTGAGTATAGAAAATCCCAACGCATAAATAATAGATGAATGAAGGAATGAGAAGTTGACCGTCCTCCCTATACTTGAGATGAAATAATCCTAAGAATAACAGACTGTACACAAGGCAGGGAGGGTCAAGGGAGGGAATGTACCAAATCATTGTCTCACCCCCCCCCACTTAGGGTGCAATATCCATATGTATACGCAGAGTGTCAAAAGTTGAGGGGACAGGTAAGGGATTAGAGAATTGAAAAACTCGAGGTGAACACCCCCCCCCCATACTTAGGACAAGGTACGTCCTAAGTACAGTAGTGATGAAAGGGATGGCACCTATTTAGGAGAAAAAGAAAATAAAGAACGAAAAGAAGAAAAGAATAAAAAAAATATCATTGAAAATATTTTGATCTGCTTCATCTGAAAATGCAACAGTGGTTGCTTTCAGCTCTTCTTCATACACAACTTGAATAGAGTCAACGACAGACAAAAATCTATCATGCTTTAGGCAAGGTTATAGAAGTTGTCCATTGACTACAAAAGGTTGTGTGTCAGTTGACAATCCAGATATCATCACGCTACCATTGTCATGCACATGTGTCACTGTAAATGGCCTAGTCCAGCTGCTTTTCAATTTTCCTGGAAAGATCTTCAATTTTATATTGAACAACCAGACCTTTTGACCCGGCTCGAATTACGGTGGATATGCTTGTCGTGCCACTTTTTGACCTTCTCCTTGTACATAAGGTTGTTGTCATATGCATAATCTCTCAATTACAATAATCTGTTCAGATCTACTTTTCGGTTCTTCCATACTTTCTCAGAGTCCAAGTTGTAGATGTTGATGGCCCATAAAGATTTATGAATAAGTTCAATGGGTAAATGGCACGACTGCCATAAACAAGGCGGTAGGGACACAATCCTAATGGTGACTTGTACGCGGTTCTATAAGCCTAAATAATTGAGTAAAGTAATTGAGATCAGTTCTTGCGATCTGAATGCACAAGCTTTTGTAGAATTATCTTTATCTCCTTGTTGGAACATTCAGCCAAGCCATTGGACTACGGGTGGTAAGGTGAAGAGACGTGATGTTCAATACAGAATTCTTGCATTAACTTCTTATTCTCTGTTGATAAAGAGGCTCCCCCCATCAGATGATGTGATCCCTTAAGAATCGACAGATAGCTCGACTATCAGTGGCTCGGGCAGGGATAGCCTCCACCCAACGTCTCACATACTCGATAGGAAGCAGAATATATTCATAGCCCTGATTGTTCAGAAATGGGCCCATAAAATCAATGCCCCATGCATCAAATACATCTGAAATCTGGATAAATTTCAGGGGCATTGTGTCTCGTAGTGCAATGTTTCCACCTATCTTTTGGAAATCAGTGCAATGCTTCACATATTTGTCTGCATCTTTTAACAAGGTTGGCCACCAGAAGCCGCTTTGGAGTACCTTTGTCATTGTTCTTTTACCTGAATAGTGTCCTCCTAATTCTTTATCATGACAAAATGCAAGGAGACTCGGAACTTCCTCCTAAGGAATACACCTCCTCCAGATGCAATCGCCCCCCTCACGAAATAGATATAGATCCTCCCACTGGTAGAAATGGATATTAAACAAAAAATTGTGCACTTTCAGCTTCGGCCAATCTTGTGGAGTTCTCTTGGACACAAGATAGTTTACAATATCAGCATACGATGGAAGCGAGGTGACTGACAGAATTGTCTTGTCTGGAAAGGTTTCCTATAATAGGTTGCAAGTTCATCTCAGAAGATTTAGGCTCGGGAAGTCTGGACAAATGGTCGGCCACCACATTCTTAAATCCATGTTTATCTCGGATTTCAAGGTCAAACTCCTGGAGGAGAAAGATCCACCGGATGAGATGTGGTTTGATGCCCTTCTTTTGTTGTAAGTACCAGATGACCGAGTGATATGTATAGATTATAACCTTGGACCCAAGGAGATGGGATCTAAACTTCTCCAAGGCAAAAACTACCGCTAGCAGCTCCTTCTCAGTGATCGTATAGTTTCTTTGAGCTTCGTCGAGCGTACGGCTATCATAGTGAATAGCAAATGGAATATTGTCTTTTCTGTGTCCCAGTACGACACTGATTGCATAATCTGATGCATCTGTCATTATCTCAAATGGTTGAGTCCAAATCGATGGATGCAAGACAGGGGCCTAAGTGATGAGTTCTTTCAACTGATTGAAGTTAAGGAGCGCACGGTCATAAATAATGAAATCATTCTCCTTGCCTGGCATCTCTGTCAGTGGTCAGGCCAACTTGCTAAAATCTTGGATAAATTGTCGGTAGGAACCAACATGGCCCAAGAATGATCGTACATGTTTGAGAGTTGTCGGTGGCTCTAGCTTAGAAATCACCTCTACCTTGGCTGGGTCAACTTCCATGCCACATTTAGATACCACATGACCCAGCACAATTCCTTCAGTCACCATGAAGTTGCTCTTCTCCCACAAGAGCACTAGATTTACTTCGTAGGATCTCTGAAGAACTCAGTCTAGGTATTTAAGACACTGATCAAAGGAGTTCTTGTAGACCAAAACATCATCCATAAAAACCTCCAAAACATTTCCCACCATGTCGACAAAAAACTGCAAGCATACACCTCTGAAATGTGGTCGGGGCATTGCATAGCTTGAACAGTATCCATTTGAAGGCATATGCACCAAATGGACAGGTGAACGTTGTATTCTCTTGGTCTTCAGGAGCTATAGCAACTTGATTGTATCTAGAGTACACATTCAAGAAGAAAAAATATTCTTCCGTTGCTAGTCTCTCGAGAATGCGGTCAATGAAAGGCAATAGGAAGTGATCTTTCTTAGTGGAGAGATTGAGTCTTCTGTAATCTACGTACACTTGCCAAGAAGTGGATACTCTGGTCATGATCTCCTCTCCTTTGTCATTCTTCATGATGGTGATCCTTGATTTTTTTTGGTACTCCATGTTGGGGGCTCACAAATTTGCTATTGGAGATGGGATATATGGATCCCGCATCACACCATTTCTGAATCTCTTACATGAAAACCTCCCAAAGGTTCGGATTCAACCTTCTCTGAAATTCATGGGAGGGTTTGTTGTCTTCATCAAGGAAAATGCGATGCGAGAAAAGGGAAGATTAATCCCATGGAAATCCGAAGTTTTCCAAACTATCGCCTTGTTGTTTCTTTCAAGAACCTCCATCAGTCAGGGTTCTTGTTCTTTGGTCAGATGGGCATTGATGATGATCGAGTACATGTTAGGTCCACTCGTAAGGAAGGCGTACTTCATATTGGAGGGCAATGGTTTCAGCTCAGGCGTAGTGGGAGCTACTTCAGTGGTGACTTCTACAATTATTGCAAGTGGTAGTTCTTTCATCTGTTCTGCATCCACACTTAGATGTTCATCCTCTTCACTCAAAGATTCACAGAAGTTTCCAAGAATATCCTTTTCATTGCAGAATTCCTCAATGATTCGTTCTTGGTCTTTTAGGCACATTATCTCCACAGAAGCTTCACCAAGTAATTTAGCAAAAATCTCATAGTGATTGACAAGGGTAAATTTGACTGAACTCTCCCTTCCTTCTTCAGGGCAAAGGAATTCATGGATCTCATTATCATCCATAAATAGTTTGGTATCTTGTATTTTAGCTAAAAATTGCAGTCTTCAGAATGTGGTTGATCACCTGCACACCTGCTGCAGATGTTCCCTCAATAGGCTTTGCATAGGACATGGTCTCTATCTTGACTTTGATGTCCCTGGATCTGAATATGATCTCTCCAGTGTCGTAATTCACCACTGCATGGCTGTTCACTGGAACGATCGACCAAGGATGACAGGGGTAAGGAGCAGGGGCGTGGAGACGTCCATGTCTAGTATAACGACATCGACAGGGAACTGCATCCCTTACATAATGACGATCACATCCTCCAACATGCCCCTATGCCGATTGGCGGATTTGTCTGCGAATTGCAGAATCATCTTTGTAGGCTTGAGCAGTCTTAACCCGAATTCAGTGAGCAGTGAAGCTGGCATTAAATTGATAGAATACCCATTGTTGAGCAATGTGCACTCAAACTCTTGGTTAGACATCTGACAATGAACGAGTGGCGCTCCCTTTTCTTTCTTTTTACCTGGGAGATTGCTGATGGCATTCACGACGGCCATGGTGAGAATGTGCTTTTCATGCTTGCCACCTTGACTTCTTGGATTGTAAGGATGAGGTTGGTGTCATGTCGTGCACGCATCTTTGAGTCCTTTCTTCATAGCAGGCATGTACTCAAAAGCTTTCATCATAGGCATGTTCAAGACCTAATTTTGAATAATTTTCACAATGACAGTTGCTGACAAAACATTTATCAAAATTTTTTACTTTTTTTTGTTTTTTCATTGCTTCAGGGAAAGGAATATTTACAGAATTTGAAACTGTATCATTCAATATTTTGTCCATGTCATGGTTTACAAGTAGATGGTAAAAATGTGTAAAATCATCTACAAACTATGGACTAAAAATAATAGGCTCAGCTTCATGTGCTGGCTTTGGATCAGCTACATGTAGGGGCTTCTCCAAGACTGGTGATGGGTCTGCGGCACGTGTAGGTGTCTCCAATGCTGGCTGATCTCAATTGAGTCTGTTGTTGTCCTTTTATATTTTAATATTTTCTTCATTTTTTGTGATTTTTCTATAGATGGTGCTCCTCCAAAAATGCCCGGCCCTTGTGCCGGTTGGGCTAACGACTCCCGTCAGATGCAAGATCTTTTCCCTTCATGGATGCCTATGGGTACAGTATTCTACTGCTCATGAGAGTAACAACGCTAAATATAAACAAATTATTTCTACCTGAATCGGGAAGATCATTGCACACAACCTGCTCCTTGCATCGGAAATTATTTGGGTTTGCCTCGATCGGGGTTGGAATGACGGTATTAGCAGCCGTCAGGTTGTCTATCTTCTGAGTCATCTCATCCATGTTTTTCATTAATTGCTCCAAGCAAGCATGGGTTGGATTCACCGGTTCGGCCTCAGAAGAGTCGCCCAGTTGGGCCTCTGACTCTAATAGTGCAGGGGAGGTTGTTGCCGGTAACCCTGGGAAAAATGGTGAGGGGGAGGTCGAGAAGAGTACTGTGAATATTGTTGAGAGGGATAAAAATTCTGATATTGTGCAGCCAGCTGCTGCGGAGGGAAACCTTGATGATGATAACCATATTGTTGTTTTTTGTTGATATCCTTGCCTCCAGGTGTTCCCATATTATGGAGGTTGTTGGTTCTAGGGTGCGTAGGGTTGGAAGTTCCTTCCTCCCTTCTATTGTTGGTGGTGTAGAAGGTTGGCTGAATTCTGACCTTAAGAGTATCCCTGAGGACGGGTCGGTTGTTGTTCATGCTCTAATACACCATTTATCTCTTTAATATGCAGCGGGGGTGGAGGAAACTGCTCTGAGTAAGATGGCTGCAACTCTGGTTGATATACAACCATCTATGTCTAAGACTGTGGGGGCTGCTCCGGGACCTGCACGTAGTATATGTGCTGGACAGGTTAGGGCTGCGGGAGACTCGGCTGAGGGGGTTGTATCGATGATGATGTCTCAGTAGTGGTATATACATAGTTGCATACATTAGTATTTAGTGCTCGAACGAGTTGCTCCAGCTGTTGAGAAATCAAGTCAAGCTTTTCCAAACCCTGGGCATGTTTCTCAATGACTGAAAGCTTTTCAAGGTCCTACGACCTCTTCTCGATAATGTCTACCTTAGAGAAGTGGCTCCCAATTATGTTGAGGTTGGAGCTCTCATCCTTGTCTTCGTCATGAATAGCCATGTTAACAAGCTTGTGGCTGGTGGTGAGCATCTTCATGTATGCACGTGATGAAGATTGAGCAGTCTCTCCTTTGGCCATCTCCTCAAAAATGTCCCAGACGACATCCTTGTCATTGTTAAAATGCGAGTCACCACAAGCGGCATCGACGAGCCTCTGGCTTTCAAGTGTCAACCCATCAAAGAAACGATGCACGAGATTGGTCTTTGGAATGTCGTGGTGGGGACACTTCTCTTGTAGACCTTTAAATCTCTCGCATGCCTCATGAATTGTCTCATGGGGCTGCTGAATGAAATTGAAGATGCGGGCATGCAACTGGTTTAGGTGACCAAGAGGGTAAAACTTGTGGAGAAACGCCGACTTCAGCTCCTCCTAGGTCGTTACTACCTTTCCCAAATGATCGACCCAATACAAGGCCTTGTCTTGAAGGTTGAAAGGAAAGGAAGTCATCTTGATTACCCTAGAGGGATATCGGGGTAATGTGTTGTGGAACAGATGCGACTAAATTTTTACAGGTGGATATATGGTTCCTCTGTAGTATTCCCATGGAAAGTAGGGAGCAGGGATAGAAACTACGGCTTTAACTCGAAGTGGGCATGAATTTGTGGAATTTGGATCCACTCAGTGATGTGGTTCGCTCCAGGGTTGTAAGTTTGTTTCAATGTAGGTTCGGCTGCGATATCTTCCCCTCCCTTCTTTCATAACGAACTCTACCTACTGACAGGTCATCTTCTGCATCTCCTCCATGAAACTCATCATTTCTATTCATCTCGTCCTCTCTTTTGGAATCTCTCTCATCGGTTCTCCTCCTTAACTCATTCAGCATATCATGGAAGGCAGTCTAGGCTAGGGCTTGATTGGTTAGATGTTGTTGGATTGCATGTATCGATGCGAGCAGCTGACTGTTGACTTCATTCTACGTGGTGTATTGCCCTTCCCCTTGATTTTCTTCTTTATTTGGCTGGGGCTACGATCCCTTTCCTCTACCACCGGCCATTTCAGATTCTGCTTGTAATCTTGGCTCGAGATTGGGTTCTTGGTCTACACATGGAAGAATATCCAGATCAGCCTGAATTGTAGAACCATATGTAGAAAAGTGTTATGTGTTCAGGTCAACACTGAACTTTGTTAAGGAAGGTGATGTATATGGAGTGAAATCAATGGTCATCCAAAATGAGTAGAGTTCGGGACAAGAGTGATCCCGGATTATTGGAGAAGATGGGGAGACTGAAGATTGATTCATGGAGTTTGAACCGGATTCTTGGGAATCACCTCAAATTATTGGAGATGGCAAGTATATGGAGTTGATGTGGGTATCTCCGGAGTCTCGACTAAGTCATCCATGTGTCACCATCTCAAAGATCGAGTAGAAGATCAATTCGGAGGAATGATATGGAGGTCAATGAGAAACAAAAGGAGTGTAAAATAGTAGAATGGCTCAAAATGAGCAAGAGCCAAAGAGGAAAAAAGCAAAATGGCGCAAATGCACAATATTTTTGATCTTGAACTAAGTAGAACTAATCAATCAAACACAAAGCAATGGATTTACCAACATGACCCGTGAAGCTGTAAAGGTTCGATAATTATCTTTGTAATTTTAGATTTGATTTTCAGGCAATTATCTTTCAACGAGTCCTTAGAGCGCTAATCCTATAGGAGCGAGAGTACTATCGGAAAAGTATCCCGTACTTGTCCTGCTCCTTTGTAACCTGTAGTCTGCACCTTTCAAGGTCCTGTAACTCTTCCTAGATACCTACTCAGCCAAATAAATAGAGGGAGGAAGCCGATAGGTGAAACCATTAATTAAACGTGGCCTGCTCTTAATACTTCAGACAAGGTCAATGCTCTACACGATAGGGAACATCATCGTTGACCAAGCCCTACTCGTCCACATACGATAGAAGCGCCAATACTTAAGAAATCTAGGTGATAAACAAGGCAGCCACAGACTGGGTTTTGGGCCTATTCCTCGCTCTGTCACTAGGAAGGAAGCCTTCTAATGCTACCGGAAAATAAATGAGGGCTTTGCTCACCCAATGCAATGAGTCCAATTAATCAATTGATCTAGATCTGGTATTTTTATCAGTCCTTTTTTTAATTTTTTTTGTGTTATCACTAGCTTTGAGTAGATTCAATACAAGCACTAAACATTTTTGTATTTTCTTGAAACTCCTATGTGATCTAAAAACAGAGGAAGATATTGGCAGAGCAATACAAGGTGACACTAAGATGGAAATCTCATCTTAGTGCCTAAATGATGAATGCTCAGTTAGAAGACTTACAGTGCTTCCTAGCTCTCTCCATGCGGGATGCAAAACATGAATTTGTAAACATATTCTGTATGTTGATATGCACACGAAAATCATACTAAGAAGGCAATTGCTACACGTGAAGAACCAAATGTAAATACTTAGAATGAAACTTAAGTCTGGTCTTCGATGCCACTCGGTGCCCGCCACAACGGTGCCTATAAGCATTGTATGTGACCTCTCTTAGCATGCCATATTCAAGACTAGGTATTCAACAATTAATTACACTAAGTCCAAACTACATACTATAGGTTCATGAAAAATGGTTAGGTGTTTGGACTTAAATTACACAATCAAGCAACCCTAAAGACTAAGGGCTCATTCCACAAAACAAATGAAAATAAAGCAAAAAAACCCAAAATGTGAGAAATAAAGTAAACAAGGCGATAGAAAACACGGCAAAATCTAGTGAGCTCCCAAGTGAACAAACACTTGGAAATCAGGCCCGAGTGTACAAAGTCCAATGTCCTTGTATTATTACAAATTAATGAAATGTCTCTCTCTCACAAAAAGAAAATAGCAAACTAAACTACTACTACTATCCTTTCACTCTCAAGAGCCTCCTACTCTTTCCTATCAGTTAGGTCAGAATAGTCGGCTCCTCGTCCCAAGGCTATGTAGAATCACCCAGGCGATCCTCCTCGGTCTACGATCCCTCGTAAGAAGACAAACAAAAGAGGTGTCAGATAGTTCAAAAATGATAAACAAATAAAAGTAAATAAATGCACAAATGGCTAAGTAATATGAAAGACAAAATCTACTCTACAAACCGATGCTCCCTGGTAATGGTGCCATTTGATGAAGGAAAAAATCGAGGTGTCTAAAATGAGCCTTACAAGGCAAGGACTCAGTCGATGTGACGACTCCTCAACAGTTGTGTTCAATCAACAATCAACCCACATAATAAATAAATCAAGCTAAGCAAGTGTGAACCAAAATTTATTATACTCTGCTAAAGATGTATAATGACAAGCAAGTAGGGGTCGAACATAAGAAACAAGGGTATAGAGCAAGATAGGATATAACAATCAATCTCAAGAATTTATCCTTTCAAGCACTTAGCCAAATTATGGTTTTTATGGGTTTTTATTTTTATGTATTTTTTTGTTTTTATTTATTTTTTATATTTTTAATTTCTGATTTTTAGTTTCTTTTTATATTTTTCAGATTTTATTCTTTTTCCTTTAAAATAAGTAATATAGGGATATAATAGGGTATATATACAATGTAGAGTAAAGTATATACAACTAAAAATAGTCAAAATATAGAAAATAAAATATGTTTGGGTTTAAAATATTTTTCTACTGGTTTTGTATTTTTTTTATTAATTTTACTAATTTTTATGTATTTTAAAATAAAAAATATCTCACATCAGGGATTTAATAAACATGCTGGATAGGAAGGAAGGTGAAAATTTTCAAAATAAGTCCCAAAATCTTCAAATCAAATTTAATAGATATATACTACTATAATTAAAATTCAGAGATAGCAAAATATATTTTTGGAGTTTTTGGAAATTTTTAAGATTTCTATAAATGATTTTAGGGATTTTAATTTTTATGAGTTTTATTTTTATTTTTAAATTTTTAAGTTTTTGGAGTTGTAAAATAAATTAATAAATTAGCATAATTTTTTTGAATTTTTCTAAAACTTTTTATATTTTATTGGTATTTTATACTACAAATAGCGAAAAACTGTTTTTTATTTTTGATAAATGCTTAATTTCCTAAAATTATAATATATAATTATAAGTGAATCTACAACATGCTAGACATCTATCCCTATTTTTTAGAATTTTTTAAGCATAAATGATGTTTTTGATAAATAGAGCAAACATGCAAAAATCACTAAATTAGTAGGGGTATATATGTGATTAAATTAAAGATCAGGGGCCTTTCTGATATTTTCACAAAATATTGCACTAGAATAAATATTTAATGGGCTAAATATAAATACAAAAAGTTCTAAGGTCTTAACTGTAAAATACCCACCTCACGAGGGACCGCACGTGAGGTGAGCTGGCATGGACTAATTAGAAATATTAAATAATGATCGGGGTCGTATGCAATTTTCACCAAGGTTTTTAAACTTTGAATACAACTCATAGGACTAAAATGAAAAATACAAAAAAGGGGAAGATGTTGCAAATTATCCCGCCTTTGCGTGACCGGATGACCGGATGAACTTCACTAAGACACGTGCCGTCCTTCTATGATGTGATGACGGTTTGCAAAAGATGGCTCGGATTAGATTATATGAGATGATTTGACGACTGCTGGAGGGCCTGATCCAAGGGCGCTGGTGCAATCTGAAAGCGATGGTAAATCCAACGGCTGCTGTAATTCGCGAAGAAAAGCGAAGAGCAACCGCCCTCCCTCGTCTCAATCAGCAAATACTCACGACACAGGTTGCTTCTCCAGCAGATGAAGGCTTCAAGATGGTCGTGGAATGTTTCTGCAGCTGGTTGACCTCCTCAAAACGTTCGGGACCCTCGAGAAGTACTCCAACGAGGCCCCGGACTTTGAGCCATGTTTGAACTTCAAAAAGTCCTGCAAAGGTAGTTTTTCTCTTCGTCTCCTGCAGGGAAATGGTCAACGACAAGATGGTGAAGCTTAGGGGAGCTCCACAAGGCAAAATGGAGTGGGGATGGGTTGCGATGGAGATCTATGGCGAGAGGCGGCAAAGGGAGACCTGATAGCTTGTTCTGTGCAAGAACAAGGTGGATGATTGTATGGGGGCGTGAAGCATGCAGAGGGGGAGATGATGACGACGGAAGATGGGTTCAAGAGGATCTGGAGTGGTCGGAATGAGATGGCAGAGCGGAGCTCCGTCATTCGATGGAATTGGAAAATACATGAAACCAACAAAAATCAAATGAAAACAAGAAAAGATCTACACTAAGACTATGCTAAGGAAGCAAAAAGGCTAAGCAAATATAAGCTCACCGACCGTATACACCCGGAGCGGAGGTATGGAGGAGCACGATGGCTGAGTGACAAACCACTTTGATTCTGCACCAAATCAAGCTGTGAAGGTGCCCTAGAGAACGCCATTGTCATCGAGTTTCGATCTAGGGTTAGGGTTCAGTTTGAAAGTGGCGGAAGAAGGATTAAAGGTCAAAGATTAGACGGATGCGAGGCTAAGTAGGGGTGAGTGGTCGGCTGGGAAGATCGAGGGGGTTCAGGCGATGGAAAGATGCAATCCTCGAGGTAATCACCGCACGTGATAGTGCATACATGGAGGACAAAATTCTAAGAAGGAATCAACCAAGAATTGTGCTTGTATCAGGATGGAAAAATCGACAAAAAGCAAGGTCAAACGAGGTCTGGCAAAGGCCACTGGATGTCAAAGGAGGTTATTGGACTCAACCCTTGATGCACCCTGGTTGGTCTACATGGAGCAACCAGGAAAAATCCAGCCTAAAATTATTTAGAAATTACGTAATAAATAATAAATGATTTTATTAAATAAAGTTATAAAATAAGAATTGTTTCTTATTTTTTGTAGTATTTTATTACTATTTTTATTTTTTTTAAGGTTATTTATTGCAAGTTAATTTTTAGGGTTTCATTTATAGGCATATTTACCTATGTTTTGGGTATTTTATTTTTATTTTGTATTTTTGATTTTATTATTTATTTTAGTATTTTATGTAATTATACTTATTTTTATATACATAACTATAATTACACTTAAATAAATAGGTATATTTATTAGATAGGTATAAGTGTAAGTATTTCATCTATGTATTTTATTTATGTATTTTATTTTAATGATTATTTAATGGTTTTATTCTAGTTTTAGTATGTACATATGTTATAAATAATACTTACAAATTTATAAAATTATAAAATTATAAAAATACTAAAGAACAAATAAAATGAATATTTTATACAGGTATATAATACAATAGGGGTCCAAAACCTAACTTTCACATACTAACTCCAAATTAAATGAACCATCTTCATTAAATAGCTTGTTAGAAGTTATATACAATTAAAGGTGATTTTGATATATTTTGAGTTTTTATTTAGGAGATGTGGGTCTGTGAACTTTGGATTCTAAGATTTCATTTTGAGTATAAAAAGTATATTGTATATCCTTTTTGATATAAAATCAATTTTGTATTTTCCTATACGTCTTTAACTACAACTTTTATGTATAAAGTTTCTTTATTTGAGGTATAAATAATAAATAATAAAATAGGTCCCAAAAAGGACTTATAGATGAATAAAAGAATAGGGTTTTTAGATGATTTTTGACCCTTCTCTCCTCCTACTTTATTCTATGTCGATCAAATCAATTCTTGACTTGGTCTCGGTATTTAGAGTCATAAAATATCTTTGGAATTTTATTCCTTTTCTTTCCTTTTCTTTATTCTATATTTTTGACATTAAAAATAGTATTTTATACACAATAAATGAAGTAAAGAACGAATGTTATGTTATTTACATGCATTAGCCAGGATTTTTAAGGTCAAAATGATAGAATAAAGGTGATGAAATGGAGTTTCATCATACATACATACATACATACATAAATATACATATATATGAGAAAATGGAGCCTGCCAACCTTGTGTAGGTAAGTTTCCTACACCCGCCTCTTTTCTCCTCTATTTTTTTATTTTTTTGAATTGAATCCTTAGGATATTTAGATCACAGTATATCACCGTCGTGCCATTCAAATTTCAACTTATTTCGAGACTTCTAACTTATCCATCAAGACAATCAAATTTTAACGGTCTCATATTTGCTGAAATCGACCCGTTTTGATGGACATGTTAGGAATGTCTATTTTACATGAAATTTAAAACACATATTCTACTTAATATTTTAAGTAAATCCCCTAAGGCTTCATTTCAAAAAATAAAAAAAATGAGAGAAAAAGGAGTGGGTGTAAGAAAGATACATACACATGGGTGTGTGCTCCCTAATCCCTATATATGTATATATATAGAGAGAGAGGGGGGGGTTGATCCTATGAGAGCCAAAAACTATAGGAGCATGAGAGCACTGATTCTAGACCACTATATTCTGTCACCTCTCTCCTGATTGATTGCAGAAGGAGAGAGAAGAGTAGAATCTAGTGGTCCAGATTCAGTGCTCTCATGCTCTCACAGTTGTTGGCTCTCACAGGATCAACCATATATATATATATATATATGATTTCCTTCCAATAGGATGCAGTCCTTCTTGAGTTTAGGAATGCCGACCCTTTTTTTGTAAAAAAACAGGATGACTTTAGTAGAATACGTATATAGTTTGTTTTGTAATGTGCAGTTTTAATGTTTGTATTATAATGTGCAGTTTTGTATGCGGCTTTGTATTTATAATGCGCAGCTATAATATAAAATGTATATGCATTCTACTAAAGTGCTCCTGTTTTTTTACAAAAAAGATGGTGGCCTTCCTGAACTTAGGAAGGCCTGCATCATATTGGGAGGGCTGCCTGTGTGTGTGTGTGTGTGTGTGTTGTTGTTGTTTGGTTGTATGTGTGTGTGGGTGGGTGGGTGAGTTTGTGTGTGTGTTTGTGTGTGTGTTGAGGGGGGGGGGTGTATGTGTGGGTGTGTGGGTGTGTGGGTGGGTGGGTTGGTGGGTTTGTGTGTGTGTGTGCGTGTGTGTGCGCGTTTGTGTGTGTGTGTGTGTGTGTGGTGTGTGTGTGTGGTGTGTATGTATGTATATGTGTGTGTATGTGTGTGTCTGTGTGTGTTTTTGTGTATGTGTGTACATGCACTCCTGTTTTCTATCATAATGGAATCTCTCTTTGCCTACTAAGACCTAGTAGGTGACGGTGCTCCCTTAATGAGACAATCTGATAACACATGCATTAACCCTACAACACACACATATGAGTAATCGGTAAACGGATCCTATTTAGATCCAAAAATCGATACCCCATTTATTGGATCGACCAATATCCATTTACAAAATGTACGCTGATTGCAATCGGATCGGTATATATTTCTACAAATTCTGAACTGAGTTTGTCTCCACCGTTCAGACACCATCAGGTGGTGGAGAAACCTGTTGTTTTATCTCCCAAACAGGTGGGCCAACTGCCCATGCTCGTCTCAGTTATCACATATATTTTAGGGGCAGTGCACATGCAAAAATCATTCCATTGTTATGTCAGAAAAACAGATTGCCCAACTATCCAAGCTTAAAAGCCTTGCGTTGTTTAACCTTGTATAGTAGTAGGCAACTCCAGGATGAAGAACTAAGAATTTTTTGAATTATCTCTTAAGAAACATTTTGATTTCATGTGATATAATCACTTTTTTGTTAATCCCTAATTTCTACTTGCATCTGTCACGTCGCAATTTGAAATTTGAAACATCAATCATGCAAGCATAAGCAGAAATTGTTTTATTTTAAATATATACACCTTTTGGACTTTTTTTCCTATTCTAATTGATTTCTACGTGCCTTATTCACATTACGTGATTCTCTCAACTGAGAATGCCCAGACTCTTGTTAACTCGGTAGTTTATTTTTGCTTCATAGCAGGCATGCAGCAGATACGGAGCAGGTGCTGGTGATTTTGGGACTCCAGGAGAACATATATGGCTACTGCATAGTATTTTTGGATGATATTCTACTCCAGGTGAAAATGGACCTGAACTCTTGAAGGTTCCATGGATCCCATTAACATTTTCCAAGGCATCTACTTATAGAAAAAAAAAACAACAGGGCGTCAAACATTAACCATGTGCTTATAATCAGCAATCTCTCAAAGGGTGAACTTACAATTCTGCATGTCAACGGAAAAAAGTTGAACTGTATGCATGTGCATCTCAAAATCTATTACTTCTGGCATAAGAATGGTGACATGATCTTCTTTATTGAATTATGTAATATTTGAACCCAGGTTTTTTTGGATGGTGGTTATAATGGAGGATTTTAATGGTTATTTACTGCTAAATACCTAATAAATGCCAGAGCCTACTCAATGCCAAACAACACAAGGAATAATCAGAAGAAACATTTATTGATTCACTAGGGTTTATTACAGGAAGACAAACAATGTCATGCTCGGGCACAAACTTTGCCATCACATAGACCTTCTTATTCTTGCCAATTGAAACACGCTTATTATAAAAGCGGACTTCAAAATCCTTCTTGAGCAGCACTGGGACAGTGATCAAGTTTCGGTGTATCCCTGGGGCATATAGTACATCATTCAGTACCATAATGCTATCCCCCAGGTCAAGTCTGTATGTTCCAACACCTTCTAGGTCCAGGTAGGTGTTGTTCTCCATGAAGATCCTTTGTTCGTCTTTGCTCAGCTCCTTGAAGTCCACCAGGCCTTCCTTCGTCTTGGCAATGTGTTTGGTTGCTCCAGAGTCGATCCACCATCCATCACTGTCTGTGATGACAGAGTTGCATTCCACGACAGCCGCGAATTCTATTTTCTTCTGGCCATTGTTTTCAGGCATTTTAGAATTTCCTGGTTTCTTCTTGTTGGGGCAATTGACCTTGAAATGGTCATATTTGCCGCAACCATAGCAAGAGCCACGTGGGTATTTTCCACTCTTTCCCTTGAAATTCACCTTGCAGGGGCCTAGCCTTTTCTTTGTGTGTACAGCATTTGCTTCTTCTTCTTCCTCGACCTCAAAGATCTCGGTTTTCGATCTTTGTTTAGATAGGTCATGTTCAATTGCCAACTGTGCAGGTAGGTCCGTCACGGATTTAATGTTGCCATTCATCCGCAGAGATGTGGCAACCATGTTGAATGACGGTGGGAGACTTCCTAGTATGGCTACAATCTGCATCCTCTCCGAAGTCGCGCAATTAGCAGTCGTCAGATCTTTGGCCATCACGATCATCTTGTTCACATGCTCGAGGACGCTTTCATATTCCTTCATTCCACACGAGTTGTACTTGTGTAGAAGAAGCTGTACGCTTAATTCTGATTTGGAGTGATATTTCTCATTAACAGCAGTACAGAGCTCATATGCTGATTTACAAGTCTCGAAGACCCGAATCAGATTCAACTCCATATGGGTCAGCATAAAACTTCTAGCCCTATAATCTGTTTTCTCCCACTATTCGCGGGACCTAATTTCTTTCACAGTTGGATTCTCAGATAATGTAGGGCCGTGTTTGTCAATTATGGAGTGTATGCTATCGTGTAGCAAGCCAAAGTAGATCTTTTTACTCCACAATTCATAACTAGTACCATTAAGGTACTCTATTTTCCCTACCTCAGTAGCAATGGTTTTGCTTGTCATTTTAGATCTAATGAAATAAAAAGGAAGTTTGGTATGAGATTATTTGACTTAGCAGGGTTAAACAAAGAGATTCTTGTTTTAAACTAGAAAAAAATTGTAAACTAGAAAAAAATTGTAACAAAGCAGATTGATAAAGAAACTTATTTAGACGCTTAATGAATGCTAGATAATAGAAAAACTTAAACAAGGAGATGTAATTGAAGAATGTTAAAAAAACAAAAAAAAGTTTTTTTGTCAAGTATTATCAATAAAAACTTTAATGAGATACCTAAAAATTAACAGACCTCCTTAATCGATTTAATCAAACACAACAACACCCTTTTTTTAAAAAAAGGATAATTGCAAAAAAAACAGGTTTGCAAGCAGGTTTGCAATGTCGGAAACAAAATTTAAAAAAACAGCATTCACATGCATAGACAAACCAATACACCCGTACTTAAAGAAAGGTTTTAAAAAAACTTTATGGGGTAATAATAAAACAAAAAAACAATACAACTCTTTAAATTATGCCCACCATATACGGCTACAAAACAAAAAAAACTTTAGGGCAATAATAAAAAAAAGAGGTGGCAATGGCAAATAACAAAAAAACGTACAAGTTAAGCTTTTTTTTTTATAAACGCAAGACTACAGAGGGTTTGACGCTAAATAACCCCCAAAAAAACTTTACTCTGCTTTTAGGTTTTTGGCCATTCGTGAGAAGGGGGAAAGAAAGAAGCGACGGTATCTCTCTCGATGATGCCGGAGGCACACGACGAAGGTCGACGCGAAGATGCGAGTGACGGCTGGGATCAGCTCTGATACCAGTGATGGAGAAGTCCAGGTACATCGTCATCTACTTCTGGCTGCGAGAGAGAGAATGAGAGAGAGATGGAGAGATATGGTCGGATGGGGGCTCCCGTTAGATGAGTGAGTTCCGATGATGTGTTTTCCCTCCCTATGGGGAGGTTTATATAGGGCGTATGCCCTCACCACGTCCGCCCCCTTCGACCACGCCCATTGCGGTTACGGCCTCCGTGAGACCCGATCGTCGTAATCGCCGGCTCCGCAACGGCCGGCGGCGGTTCTTGACCTATTTGATCAAAATCCATTCTACGGATTCCACTCTTTTTAATTCAAAGTACATGCATCATCAATGTTCGGTGTCATTGGATTTATTTCTTGTCATATTTAGACATATTCTCCTAAAAATTTGATTGCTTTTCTGAAAATGCATCAAGGTCAAGCTCTATCTTCGAGCGAAAAAGTTAAGAAAACGGTCATTTCCATTCAATCCATGGTTTTTTTATGTTCATAGTCCTTAGCCCTCCTCATTAGGGATGAAAACGAATGTGAATATATTCGTATCCGATCCGCTATCGTATTTGTTTTTTGCATATTTTGACATTCGTATTCATATTCGTTTTAAAATGGATGTGTATATGGATATCACTTTGACATTCGTTAATATTCGGATTCGTATTCGCATATTCGTTTCCGTACATAAGTATAGCGATAAATTATTTATAGTTATGCTCAACAATATTTTATGATTGCATTCACCATTGTTGATTTAATTGTTATAAAATTACTATTATGCTATATTTATTTTATGTGTAAACCATCCTAAACATGTATTTTTTAGTTAATCTATTTAATATTTCTATTATTATTTGTATCTGGTTCGTATTCGTTTTACATTCGTATTCGTTTTTTAAGGACCACATTTTTTACATCAGTCAATATCCGTATCTGCATTCGTATTTTCAAATGGATAAGAATATGATTATACCTATATTCGTATATGTATCCGACCGTTTTCATCCCTAGTCATTGTTTCTTTCCTTTCTCTTCCTCTATCCTTACGGTTGCATCCAAAATGGATGTCACATCAGTTGGCTTTTGCGTGATTTTGTTTGTTGGATGTCAGTTGTTTGCGTTATTTATCACACAAGTGTAAATGCTTCTGACCAAAATTAAATGCTGATCGAGCTATCCGATTTATTACTTTGTTACATGGATGATTTTGTTAAGATGGAGACGAGATTCGGCAAAGTTCTTTCCAACATTAAGTAGGGCTGGTTACATAGATTATTTGCATACATGCAGATCTATCTTGAGTCATTCTCGGGATTAGATCCAAATAACTGAGATCTCATTCGGATGGTTTCACTCCAATACTTCTCGAGCCTTCATCGCCCTCTCTTAATCGCCACAATATCCCAAATCTCACATCTTCTAAATGGTGCATCGGTCGACCTCCTTTGCAAATGGTTAAACCATCTTAAACGATTTTTTTCGCATCTTATCCTCTATCAGAGCTACAAACCTATTGAGAAGAAAAAAGATGTATCAACAATAATAAAAAACATCCATATGAAGGAATTGGGAACAATATAATTGTTACCTGATGCTCAATCTTTTTTAATCTTCCTGTAATGTATAAAATCTCATTTCAGGTTTTTTAGAGGCATTCGCTTATTTTTTCTGTTATGAATTGTGTCAAATGGTTTTTGTATGTATCTTATTTGTATTTATGTCTTCCAGATGTATTTTTAGAGGTTCGAGTTCAATTCGATTCGATAAGATGAAAATGTTGTTCATGTTTAGTTCAACTCGATCCTAACTTGTGAAGGTTCGGTTCGGCTCGTTAAAGGTTCGTTTAACAGTAAAACTCCTTGGAATCCAAGTATTTTAGGGATGTAGAATGATCACAACCCTTCCGTATGTCTTGATAAGGACTTTGAACTTTTATGCATATACCTTATTTGCATCATGATGCAAATTCCTCAAATATTATTTTTTAAGAAAAAAATACTATATAAATATATATAATGTATATAGTATATTGAACTTTTAATGAACCGAACCTGAGCAAACCTATCATTTCAATTTTCTGTTTGTTTAAATAACGGGCACAAACCTATATCAAGGTTCAGCTCGTTTATTTTCGAACTGAATCTGAATCGAACCTTAACGAATTGAACGTGAGCGAATATCAAACTCGAGATTCTTCTGACACTCCTATTTGAGAGCTCCAAAATGGTTGAAACGACTTGTTGGTATCTCATTTGGTTTTGTTGGCAAGGTTGTTTCTCTCCGATCTAGCACCTACTTCTGAGATAATTCTAGAAACATTCTCAGTGACTTCTCAATATATCAAGATCTCTGTATTTTTATTTTGTTTCCAGATTTATGTCCACAGTTTAGTTACTGAACAAAATCTTGTCAACCGTTCCATGGAATTTCAAGCTGCAATAAACAATGGTGAAAGATCTTCCCTGAGAATCTTCTGTGAAAGAAAATCACAGGAATCTATGTGAACAAGTTTTGCCATATTGTATTTCCTTTTCTCTTACAATTTTTTAAAAATAAGTTCAGTTGTTAGATGCATCTCCCGACTGCTCTCGAATCATTCCACATACTTACCAGGTTGGTTGATGATCGGGAAGCATGGGGATTTTCTAGGGTCCTGTTTGAGGATTAGGGCACAGCCAGGACCAAGTTGCTTGCCCATCTTGGTTTTTCTATGCCTATTACAGAAAGCGCCGTCTCTGATAATCTTCAGACAGAATTAACCAACAGTCTTAGACTTGATGATAATGTGGATGCAACGGTGAAGACTTCTTCAACAATGCACAGCCTTCTGTTAATACAGATCATGATGCAGATGATACTGTCAATGGAGAACAAGTACCAGAGAAACAGTCGGAGCCTCCTGAAGCATCCGACTCTTCCATCGATGAAAGTATCCAACATAATTATAAAAGGGGCAGTTTTGCAGTGTTTATAGGCAAATCGAGTTGCTGATGCTTTGTTTATTGCTCATTTAAGTGGACCTGATCTGTAGAAAAGCACCCAAGATCAGTATTTTAAAAAGAGCAATATATAATACCTCAAGGTTAACAGCTTCATTTGCTTGGGTGTTTTTTTTAGAAAGCTTTTGAGCAATTAATTGCAAAGCTGGTTATTGTTTTGGAGTAATCTGCATTTAACGAACGAGTTCATAAGCATTTGACCTTACAGTTTATCTTTTTAATGGTTCCAGGTTATTTCTGCGCTCGTCAACAGTGATTTGATGGCCCTAGTCACCACTAGGCCTCTCAACTGAGAAAGAAACCCCGGCTCTAGTTTGCACGGTAGATCATATCTCGTATTATTGTCTATTTTGTCATAAGAGGAACAAATTTAGATTGCAGGACATACAATAACTAAAAAATTAAATTATTCCATGCATTATATACTTTTTGTGGAGTATTTTCCCTTGTCTTTATTAATTATATCAAAAAATAGAATAATAAAAAACTTCAGAATTAAACTATTCTTTATATAAAATAACCTTTAAAAGTTCTATGGCACCAACTAACATTATAAATTCAAAGTATTGAATTTGAATATTTAGAACTTGAAATTAATCGAATTCGAACTAATTAGCAAATTTGTGTAGACTTAGATTGTTCGGATTTAAATCTTTTAATGAATCGAATATGAATCTTGGTGTATTTGAAGGTATCCGATTTGATCATCATCTACAAGCAACACATATTTTATTTGTCTATCCATTAGATGCCCTTGGGTAATGAATAATGGCCTTGATATTTAGGGTATTTCATAAGTGGCATGAGGCTTGGTCACAAGCCCTGTAGAGAAGTGTGGCTTAGGTGTATTGTAACTCCAAGAGATGAATATATGAGACTTTGGGGAGATAGTGCTATGTAGGATCCTCGATGTATTTTTTGGTGTTCCCTCCTTTACAGATGTTTTTGTTAGATATGTGAGATCATTGTGAATGTTATGAAGGTATTTGCTTGGCTATGTTGGAGTGTGGCTTTGTACTTACACCAAGTGCTTGGGGATGTACTGTCTTTTAGATTATGGAAGGATGAATATTCGGAGCAAAAGGGTATTATGTGCTTGATACTCGAGGCGTTTTGTATTGTGAGCAGATCCTCTGTTGTACAACAGAGGAGTGTTGTAACCCCGACCCCTCTCGAGCCGCTCGATCATAATAGAGTGGTTCGAACAAAATCATGGTTTTTCTAGGCCCTTACCGTGCGAACCGCTCGATCAAGATCAAGCAGCTCAGGAGGGGGCCAAGGGTTACAACAGTCCTCTGTTGTACATCAGAGGATCTGCTCTCTTTTGTATTAGCTATTGAAATGATGCATAGGGTCGGAGGGAAGGGGGCGAGTAGGGGCCATGCCCCCCCCCCCCCCATCCCAAATAGAAAATACATAAGAGGTAGGCCGACTATCTGTGATTGTCCATGACTACCCAATGTTACAACCCCTAACCACTTTGTCTACTTATCCCTGTTTATTTTACAAGTTTTAGCACCCTTCCAATTTTTTAACTTCCTTTCCCAACTCCCATCACCACTTCTCATTTTTTAGGAGCTGCTTTCGTTAGCACGCCCGTTGGCATTGGTGAGGAGTCACGTCATCAAGAGGCTTCTCTTCCTCAATAGTACACTACGTATACATGGACGAGATTGATGTAAGTTCCCTTCTTCTCATGCATTTCTTTTTTTATCTTTCGATTTCCTAGCCTAATTTCGAGACCTCATTGAGAAGTTACCTTTTTAAAATTCTATATAACTACCTTTCCTATTGTAGTGGAGTTAGCGTTATTAGAATAATATGCATAAGCGTTTGATTTAATGTTTGAATACTGGAATATAAATGGAAGGAATAAAGAAAAGAAGGAATGATACAATAATTTACAATATATTTAAGACTGTGATATGGATTTTATTTAAGTTATGACATGCAACATAACTGATGGTATTTCAATTCATTTAGATATTTTAAAAATATGAAAATTGCATTATTATCTCCATAAAAAAATAATAGAAATATGGTAAAGATGCAATGAAGACTTGATTATAAACATATAATTAAAGAAGCACCTTCTAGGTGATTTAAATAAACGTTTATTTAATGGTTTGCAAATAAAACGAGTATACATGATTTCCTGGCTTTTTAGTTTTCACGACACAAGAAATCACCACAACATAATTGTCTTAAAATAATGAATAATTTGAATATTCATTCTCATATTTTTCAATATTAAATATGTAACATAACAAATATTACTCATTCTCAAATTATCTCTTTGATCTTGTAATTCACAATAAATGTCATATTCATTGCTAATGCTTCATATAACGACGAAAAGATACATAATTGTTGCTAATCTAACGATGTTTAACAAAATTCAACGAGTGTCTATAGTTATATAATTCATGCTAACAATGTAGTAATCAATATGATATTCATTGTTCATTTAAAGAATCAAACAATAAATAATATTTGTTATTATATAGTTGATTGCATAAGATATGATAATCAATATTTAATTATTCATTGCCATATGCATATTTTATTGTAGCGAATGTTATAACAGCACAACACCCTCTCCTTTTCAGTTTTACACGACCTCTTTTATTCCAGTTTCCATGATAGCGAGTAAGAAAAATTCCAATTTTTTATAGGCTCTGCTTATAAAAATTTCCTAATTCCGCCCCCTGGTGATGCAAAGGTTGTGAATTGTTGGCTGAGGTCTGAAGAGGGCATTAGATAATGGGCTCCGAGTTTCTTTTTTGTGTTTTCATATCAGCAAAGGTTACAAGATTTTTCGTGGCTAGGTGTAACATCTATACCCCCAAACATAGTGCCACATCTAAAACTCACGAAGTGTGGGTGTGGTTTATAGGTGATGGGGACTACTACTTGATAACTTGGGCTTAAGCATTTTGGGTGGTTGTCAACGGATCTATTTGGGTCTGAACCCAACAAGTTGTCATGGCCATTTTTCCTCGATAACGGACCGGGGACCTAAGCTCGGGACGTTACAAAATTGTATCAGAGCCAATTTCCCTTTGATAGTGGACAGGGCTGCCCGAGAGGTAGAGCCACCCATGCAAAGAGGTGGGAGGAAATGGCTACCCGGAGCGTGCAGCCGCCACTGTCACTGGGAATAAGTAATGGATCATGTCGCAACGAGGACATTGTGAATATAAGTGGGGGAGGTTGTAACACCCATACCCTCAAACATAGTGCTACATCTAAAACTAACGAAGTGTGGGTGTGGTTTATTGGTGATGGGGACTACTACTTGATAACTTGGGCTTAAGCATTTTGGGTGGTTGTCAACGGATTCATTTAGGTCTGAACCCAACAAGTTACTAGGGCCAGTTTTCCTCGATAACGGACCGGGGACCTAAACCCGGGACGTTACACTAACAGACTTTTTTCAGCACCATTGAGTGTCATACACCGTAGAGAAGATCACTGAGTATGTTGTTATTGGAGATATCTCTGTTTGAAAGGTGTGTAATACATGGAGATAGAAATGTAGTTGGTGATTGCAGATTCTTGTGGGATTTCAATGCACCCCACAGAGTGAAGATCTCCATGTCAATAGGTGAGGCTCCTTGACATGGCGGACATTTGCTGCCTAATCTGTTTAATTGACCTGGAACATTTGGAGAATTTGTTCTTCTGTTCTTCTCTTGTGAGTATGTCAAAGTGCTTTGGAGGAGTATGTTGCTAGTGGGTGAACACCTTCCTAATGAAGAGTTTATGGGGATCCGTAGATGTTGTGGTGTTTAATTCTCATTGGGACTGAGTTAAAACCTTTTTACAGCTGTACAGGCTATATGAGTAGCCAGAAATATGTCAGGTCTATTATAATTAGGAGTTATATTAGGATTCATATTCCTAAAGTAATTGGACTCATAATTCTAATAATAATTGAGTTCTATTTTATGTAAAGTTCTTTAAAGAATAAGACCATGGGTCTTGTACTTGGTCTATCTATAGAGGGGGTGGGAGCATTACCACTACAACACCATAAGAGAAAGAGAGGGGGAGTAGGGAAGACAGCGAGGAAACATGGATAGTTATACTCATTTTTATTTTTAGTAAATTTTCTTCTCTGATGGTCACGAGAGATAACCGACTACCATCATATCGTGTCGTCGTACTCTTGACATGTTTCCGTTGTGTGAGTTGATTATGCAGTCACTTGGGTTTTCCTTAATAACTGATATCAGAACGAGGTCCGGCATTGATGAAAGGATGGGACACATGTTCACATTTTTAGAAGTCATGAAGAATTGATGTTTATTGTAAAACCGTTGAGATGAAGAGCATCCGTAATCCAATCAAGGAGGTCTTGGAGTCTAGATATGGGTTTTTGCATGCTTCAAACGAGTTGAACGGTTCATATCAAATAGGAGGTTTTGCATGCTTCAAATAAGTTGAATGATTCGTATCAATAGGATTCCATTCTAATTTTACAAAGTGGATAAACCAAGGTGTTGAGAGATTCGTAATAGATGAAGAATATAATGCATCACGCAGATCTAATAACGAAGTACACATTGAAGAATGCATCATTCTCCATGAGACCCTTCAATAGGAAGAATGGTGTCATCTTACGGTAGTAACATGCTATGGAAGGAAATTTCACGATATATCGACGATATATCAATATCGAGATGCGACCGATATGACCACCGATATGGCGATATATCCCAAATTTCTGGCATTTCCTTCACAAAAGAGCGTCGTCATGTGCGATATATCGTCGATATATCGTCGAAATATTGTATCGATATGATATCGAAACGATGTCGATATTGATATGGCATTCCCCGGTAACATGTGAAGAACAAACCCACATGAGTCAGTTAAAACAAGTTCAATAAGGTAGAAGGTGATGAATCTCCATTTCATCGACTTTATTCTACCATTTTGGCATTAAAAACCCGAACTAATGCATGTAAATAGAATTATTTTGTATAAATTAACATTCATTATTTATTCTATTTATTGTATATAAAATATTTTTTTAATGTCAAAATATAGATTAAAGAAATAAATAAAAAGAATAAAATGTCAAAGGTATTATATGACCTTAAACCCCGAGACTCAGGCATCTAATGACTAGGTCGACAAGGAATAAAGCAAGGGGAGATAAGGGTCAATAAAATAAAAATCTCATTCTTTTATTCATCAACATTGTATTTTTTAGACCTATTTTATTTTCTATTATTTATACCTCAAATAAAAGAACTCTGTACATGAAAGATGTAGATAATAATAAATAGAAAAATACAAAATTGAGTTTACACAAAAATAGTATACAGTGTGCTTTTTATACTCAGAATAGAAAAGCCAAACTCAAACTTCCCAAACCCATATCTCCTAAATTAAAAACTCAAAATGTATCAAAATCACTTTTAATTGTATATAACTTTTAGTAAGCTATTTAATGAAGGTGGTTCATTTAATTTAGAGTTAAGGTATGAAAGTTAGGTTTTGGACCCCTATTGTATAATATAACTATACAATATATTCATTTTATTTTTTATTTATTATTTGTATAAGTTTATATTTTTATAACTTTGTAAATATTATTTATAATATGTGTACATATTTATAATATAATAAAATCATAAATAAAAAACAAAAATAAAAAAGTATATATAGATACATATATAAAATACATGTACTTATACATACCTAATATACACCTATATTTATTTAATGTACATATATATCATAAAAATATATTAAAAATATATTTATGTATCTAAAAATAAGTTATAAATATATAAATTATGATAATAAAATAATAAAATCAAAAATACAAAATAAAAATAAAATGAACAAAACATAGGTAAATATACCTTATAAATGAAACCCTAAAACAAACTTGTAATAAATAACTTCATAAAAATAAATAAAAATCATATTTAAATACTTCATAAAATAATAAACATTTTTTTACTTTATAACTCAAAATTAATAAAATCATTTACTATATAATATTGAATTTATAATTATTTTTAGGGTTGGTTTTTCCTGGTTAGTCCATGTGGACCAACTAGATTGCACCGCTTGTTGACCTAGGTCAACTCTTCTGACCTGAATCCTTGCCTTTTCAGATCTGACGCCTCCCTCTCCTTCTTGATTTTCTCCACTTTGATCCATTTCTCGAGGCATGATGACTCCTTGAGTTGTCGTCATTGTTCAACAGTGATCCACGTCGAGTACCCCTCTTTGACCATATCTCCCCCCTGCGCACGAGATCTTGCCTCGAACCTCACCCCTTCTCCATATATACAAAGACCCCATCTTAACCATTTTTATTTTTTTGGTTCTCCTTAGCTCCGTTTTTTCCTCAAATTGTGCCCTAGGTCTAGAGCTTGGTGACAGCGAGCTCGGTCGACCTTTCTTGCAGCTAGAAGTCGATGCGACGGAGGTCCCCACCGTCTCCGTCCATCTTGGTCGTCGAGGTTGACTTCCTTGTCTCCAGTCTAGTGAGGTTAGTTTTCCTTTAGCTCTATAGTTATCCATAGTCCTTAAGTTTGTTGTTTAATCCACTGCATTAGCCTAGGTTAGGACTTAACCTCGTCGGAGCTTCCTAGCTCCGACCACCCTTGTTTCATCATCTACAACCTCGTTCTGACCCATGTTGACCATTCCATCACCATATCCATTCGCTTATTCATGTCCAAAGCCATCAGGTCCACCTAGATCACCACTAATGTAGTTCACGGAGGTCCTTCCCTTCACCGTCGTCGGACCTCTTCGCCCCGTGCCAATCCCGCTCTGCTTTCCATTAATAAATGCCTCGACCTACTTGCCATCCCTTCATCATGATTTTTAGCCTTACTGTAGGTTGAGAAGGGGGCATCTGAGCCCCATGTGGTTCTGAGAACCACCATCCAGGTCATTTTGAGCAGCAACGAGCTCTAGGGGCCAATCAATGCGCATACGCCTCTCATTGAAAACACAGAGTGAGCTTCTTCAGAATTGAGATGACCCTTCGGAGGTTTGTTTAAGTCGTAACAGTGGGAATGCATCCAATTAGTATATAAGCTGGCTGGGAAATGATTTCATTACACCCTCCTTGGTTGTGGATTTCACTCTTTGGGAGGAGCGAACAAGTGAACTTGAAAGTTGGGAAGGCCTTTACTCCCTTCCCAGAAGATTGATAATCTCGAGAACATTGACGATTGACAGTATATGAATACTAGCCCCACCCGAGGCTGCCTCCCCCCCTTTCCCCAAGCATGACATACTGGGAGGGATAAAAAACGATGCTTCCTTGGTTGTGTGGAACATGGATGAGCATTATGTCATTCCTACAAGTCGAAAGAGTGGAAGAAGTGCCCTCTGAGGACTTTGAGATCAAATATAGAATGTTTCTTTCCATTCCTCGTGAGTCACTGATTTCTCTAGACCCATTTGAAGTACCTAGGACTGGGAGACGCGAGAGGCATGCAGTAATTCCGATAAAAAAAATAGGACGTCATTTATTTGATATTGTAATTGTTAATGGATATATAATGATACTAATGCATACGATACGAGTAATCATCTTCAACAAATATATGAAAATATATATGCTATGACATCCATTCGAAAAATTCATTTGATGGGTACATACGGATAACATGATTGTTTCCTGTTATAGTTTTTTACCATTAGATGTTGATGATGATGTGAATATATTTGATGTTGTAATATTTTTTTGTGCATATGAAAGTAATTACCTAGATGAAAAGTGATTTGATGTCGTGATATGTATCAATTTTGTTGTGCATAAGAAAATATTTATATACTAGAAATTTATAAAGTAACCTTCAAACTTTATAAAAAGTAATCAACATTAAGAGGGGAGAGGTTTGTCATTAATGTTCCAACTAATTCAATCTTTTCTTTTTCTTAGATAGTTGTCACATGTACAAGAGGTGAAGTGACATTCATCCATGTTATATTATCCACTCTAGGTAAAAGTAAAATTACCTGGAGGATCGAAACCCGGGGTAGTTCATATTCCAGCTTAGTATCTCCATTCAAGAAACCATCATACACGCATAATTTGCTTGTCTTACTAGATCTTTTTCACTAATGTTGATATGTTTATAAAAGGTGGTATTCTTGATGGTTCTTGCTGGCAGGTGAATATTACCTTATTCACCTCTTTGAGAATGCCAATTTGTATGCCGTACATGCCAAACGAGTTACTTTGAGTAAGTTCGATTTAGTCGATATTCTTAATTAATATTGTTGATACATTTTTTTGGCAAATACATACATATATAATCCTGGTTAAATGGCAATCATAATGACTTTCATGCCCCTCGGACTACTTTTTATCCCATATGCCCATCTGTTGGTTAAGATCATTGTTACAATGCATAAGTTAGCATGTATGGTTAGTTCATATCTCAAATTCCATTCACTGCTTAAGATCAACAAAAAAATCTACACCAACATCTTTGTTGATAATACCTTGAATCCTTCTATCCAAACTGTATTCAGATTTGAACCTTATTAGTATTGAGATCTAGATCCTATTTGTATTGGAAATTGGATCCTATTTGTATTGGGATTTGGATCTTGCTTCTATTATGATTAGGAAAGGAAAACCCATATTGGACTTTCGTCCATCATATTTAGAGAGATCCACTATCGCCACCAAGAACGTAAAATAATTATAGGCAGAGTATTAGAACAGGGGAAAATCAAAAGCAAAATAAACATGAAATCAATCATAAGGATATCTACAGTGTATGGAACCATGACATTGGAAGATGAAATGCTGAAAGAGGAAATAACTATCATTTCTGTCAAATGACAAACGGGAGAGAATTACGTAGAAATTGATGGGAGACGGGCAACAAGCTGCGCCGCCAATCCCTTTTGAAAGAGGAAAGATAAGGCCAAATCGCCGCAATGGCTCAAAGATTATATTATTCGAAGATTACATACTCAATGTCATGGATTCAGCGAATTTTGAAGATACATGGTTTCTTGATTCTGGTTTTTCTTATCAGATGACCCCTCACAAAGATTGGTTATTTATCTACCTACGAGAACATCAATGGAAGAAATATCATCATGGGGAACATGCCATGCAAAATTACTACATTGGTTCTGTGAAAATCGTGATGCATGATGGGAAGCTGAGGATAGTTTTAGAAGTTCGTCATGTTCTAGACTTGAGGAAGAATATGATATCTTTTGGAATCTGGACTCTGAAGGGTATATAGCTACAATGTTGTTGGGGGATTATTTATTTTTGAAAAGGAAATGGGTGAGATCCCGAGGTGGGGTTCACTGAAAAATTCTATTAAGAAATTAAAAAGGCAGTCATACAAAGTTTAGGCTAATACAAGGGTCCTATAGTGACCCAATACATTCTCCAAAAAACGTTGGCCACATAGTATCGAGTCATATCCATGAAAGGACATATCGATATCGGTATCGGTACCATGTCGATACTGATATATTGCCTATATATCGACGATATATCGACCCATATCGCAGACATCGGACCGAGATTGTACATTTTTGGCCTGTCGATATCCGATATCGACCATATCGGCGATATATCGGTGACCTGTCGATACCGATATACTGCTGACGGTCATATCTAGCGCGCCAAATGGTCAAGATGAGAGCAAAAACAGGGGCATCTTCCTGAGAATTCCCACACACCGACTTAAGAGAGGCCCACAATGAAGTACCATCGCTACTCTTGAGCGAAGAGATACCAACCCATTCTCAGACCAAAGAAGAGGGTGTGCATATGAAGAAATCCACATCTTGTGCAGCTCAAGTCGCCCGACTCGAAGATTGCCTCGGTAGTAAGCAACCGACCATGTCTAGTGAGCCAAAGGAAGACTTTATCGTTTGCGGGATCCTGCAGCTCTAAATAATTTTGCAGTCGCAGGTGAGATCTTCCTGAATACTGATATGAGTGCAGGTGAAAATTTGATATGTTTTTTTACCGAGAAACTGCCATTTACGCATATGAAATGAACTTTCCCATTCGCGGTACCTTCGATACCCGTCAAGTTAGAAAGCAAGTTCATGATTCAGTCTTTGTTCTGAGAAGGTTGCGGTAAACGAGGGGCTCCAGGAACCTGACATCCACACCTGGTGCACCAACATGCTCTGATTCACGGCTAGTGCCAAAAGCCACGGGTACCGCTTTGCCAAAGTGCCCAATATTCTCTAGTTGTAGGGATATCTATAGGGTGGATACCCGTCCCATTTGATCGTGACCCGTCCCGTCCCATTGGTATTGGGACAAAGGTCGACCCGCTCCATTCCAACGGGTACCCGGTTAATGCCAATAGATATTGGCTACTCGCGAGTACCCGTGGGGATAAAGAGAGATACTTCTAGTGAAAGATGACATATATAAAAATATAAACGATATGTCCAACTATGTATATTTGTATCTATATCATATTCATAATGATAATGCCGGATATGAAAATCTAAATGGTACGAAATGCATTCAGATAGGGATATATAAACATAGATAAATAAATTAATGAGGATATATTAAACTATACGGATAACGTAAACCATATGAATACACGCAATTGGAAGGAATACTATCGAATACGGATCCTATAATGACACATTCATGTAGGTTCATCCTCATAATGAATCAAATACGGATAAACGAGATGTAAATATATATAATCGGAGGACAACATGACAAACAATATATAAGTATATATTCCTATTCGTAAATGATTGTATTAATTATCATCACAATTGATCATCACGATGTGTGTGCGCATGCTTATGTGTGTGCGTGTGGGCATGGGTGTGGGCGCATGCATGCGCACGTGGGCATGCTTGTTTGCATGAGCACGGGAGCGGACACGTGTGTGGGTGGGTGGGTGTGTGCGTGTACGCGTGTGCGTGTGCGTGTGCGATACAATTCGTATTCAATTGTATTAATTATCATCATGTTGAGATGCTAGGATGTATGCATATCGATTTGAACGTATCTGATTCGTTATCATATATGTTAATTCAAATTTTTTACATATATATATATATATATTGATTTCAAAATGGATACATATATAAGCTCTCCCATACATATAAATTTAATCTTATCTATACAATTTTGATTCTATTATTTTTTTCTATTTAATTTGCATCTATTTCATACACCGTATTCATTTTTAATGATTTGATAATATATTTTCCATATTCACCGATAATTGTATCCGCATCCATTTCTATATTTTAAAATAGATAAGAATAATGTAACATCTATATTGGTATTTGTATCTAACCGTTTATATTTTTGTGAATCAATTGATAGTGGAAGCTTCCAACTGGGTACCTGTCGTGTTTTTTATATGGGACACAGGTCATGACATTGCGGGTATTTGACTCATCATTTTCAAATAAGTACTCGAGGGTTTAGGTCAAAATGAACGGATCAAGTCGGATACCCATTAACCCAAATATTTTGTAACACCCCTGTCCAGTTATCCGTCTAAAAGCGAAAGTCTCTCCAAGACTCCACTACCTACTACTGGCCGCACTACTTCGGTCAAATCTGGGAGAATATAGGTAATGCCCTGCCAAAACAAGGAGTGTAATTCTTCTAATGAGCAATATTTTTTCTGGAATAAAATCCGCTCGTGTATAGAAAATATATAAGCCATGAGTTGAGTTGATGATCAATAGGATGCATATAAGTTAGCTTACTGCTCAACCCTTCCTTTGGTCACCATATTATTTAACACCGCTCGATAGAAAACAAGTAGAGTCTAACGAAGGAGTTCTAGGTCAAGAGGAGGCTTGATAGTGGAGCAAAAGGGTGTAAGAAAAGCTTAAAATTAAAAGAGATTTCTTTAAATCTATGTATAAGGATAGAACAGAGGAAACTGTCACAAACTACAAAATAGCAAAGAAGGAAGCAAATAAGGTTGTAAGTGAAGCCAAGTCAAAAACTTATGAAGTTTTATACAAAAAGCTTGACTCGGAGGAGAGTCAGAACTATATACTCAGTTTGGTCGAAGAAAGATAAAGAAATACCAATGATCCTTCTCAAGTGAGATGCATCAAGGATGGAGAAAGACATGTGCTTGTTACTCAAAAGGATATAGAGACTAGATGGAAGCAGTATTTCTTTGGTAGATCTTGTTCAGAGTGAATGTTGCTCGAATCGTGCAAGCTTAAACGGATACAAAGGAAGTAGATGAGGACTTAAAGGTTATGAAACCTGGAAAATGAGTAGGACTTGATGACATTTCTATAGAAGTTGGAGAGTTCTAGGTGAACGAGGTTTGAATTGGCTCACAAATTTATTCAATGTTATTTTGTGAAGTAAGAAAATGCTTGAAGAATGGAGGGAAAGCGTTGTGGTGTCTCTTTATAAAAATTAAGGAGACATTCAAAATTATTTGAATTATAGAGGTATCAAACTGATGAATCATACTAATGAAAATTTGGGAGCATGTGATCGAAAAAAGATTGAGGTAAGCTTCCAAAGTAACTAAAAATCAATTCGAAATCATGCCAGATCGTTCAACTATTGAAGTTATCCACTTGTTGAGGAGAACAATGGAGATTTATAGAGCAAAAAAGAAGAACCTCCATGTAATTTGTATTTTTGGAGAAGGTTTATGATTCGGTCCCAAGGAAAATTTTGTGGAGAATTTTATAGAAGTGACAAGTACATGTCCTATACATTAACCTTATAAAGGATATGTATGACAGGGATTCATCTTGTGTAAGAATCCAGTCTGGGAAGACTGACTATTTTAACATCAGCATCGGTCTGCATCAAGGTTCAGCTTTGAGTCCATTCGTTTTTACTTTGATTATGGTGGAGTTGACTAGTCACATTCAGGATGAGATACCTTGGTATATGTTCTTCGCGATGATATTGTGTTGATTGATGAGACAAGAGATGGAATAAATGAGAAGCTCGAGATTTAGAGACATGCCTTCGAGTAAAAGATTTCGTTTAAATAAGGCTAACACTTAATATATGGAGTGCACATTTGATGGAAACAACAGTAAAAGTCTCAAGGTGAAGATTGGAGAAGATAACATTCGAAAGAAGTATTCTTCTAAATACTTGGGGAAAGTGATGAAGATGTTACTCATAAAATAAATACATGTTGGCTAAAGTGGAGAGGAGTCTCTATTATTCTTTGTGATAAGAAAATCTCTTTGAAAGTTAAAAAAAAGTATTATAAAAAAGCCATGAGATCTAATATGCTCTATGGATCATAATGTTGGCCTATTAACCATAGACACATGTAGTGACAGTAGTTGAAATGAAAATGCTAAAGTGATTTGTGGCCATACACGAAAAGATGGGATTTGGAATGATGCGGTCAGAGGGAAAGTTGGTGTAGATCCAATAGAGGATAAGATGAGATAAAACCATTTAAAATGGTTTGGTCATTTGCAAAAGAGGTCGGTTGATGCACCAGTTAGAAGATGCGAGGTTTAGGATATTAAGCAAGTTAAAATAGGGTGAGGAAAGCTCAAGAGGTGTTGGAATGAGACTATGTTCAAAGGGATCTTAATTGTTTGGTTTTAAGCCTGAAAATGACCCAAAGTAGATCTGAACGGAGGTAAAAACATCCATGTAGCCGGCCCTATTTGATTGTGGGAAAAGACTTTGTTGTTGATGATGATAAAATTGGGGCAATTTCCTAGATCCGCTACTGTCCAATATTGACATTCAGTATCCATGTTCAGTTTAAAATGGATACTGATATGAATGTCACTTTATGTAACTGGATAATATTTCGAAATGGATAAGTATAAGCTAATGCCTATTTTCTTCACATATATATCCAACCTTTTGCATCATAGAGGATTTTTTTAGATTAGCAAATGTTGAAGAAGGGTGCTTATACATCTCACGTGAATGTCAGTATAAAATATTGATGGAATTAAATCTTGTAGTTCAGAATGCATGCTCTCACGCTCTCACAATTTTTGCTCTCATAGGATCACTCCTCTCTCTCTCTCTATATATATAGGGTAAAATGGGGCTGCCCCCTGGGAGTAACCAACTTGGCTACTCCCACCCTTATTTTTCCCTCATTTTTTTATTTCTTTGAAAAATAAAAATTTATATATTCATCACTATATCCCTCTAACATTATATTAAAATTTCGTCAGAAACAGAGACTCCTGGGCCCTTCATCCAGACGTCATTTTTTTAACGGTCGTAGGATTTTTTAAATCGACCATGTTTGGATGGAAGCCGTAAGAGTCTCTGTTTCTGACGAAATTTTAATAGAATGTTAGAGGTATATAGTGATGAATTTATAAATTTTTATTTTTCAAAGAAATAAAAAAAATGAGGAAAAATAGGGGTGGGAGTAGCCGAGTTAGCTACTCCCAGGGAGCAGCCCCAATTAACCCATATATATATATATATATGGGGGGGGGGGGGGGGGGGGGTAAAATGGGGTTGCCCCCTTGGAGTAGCCAACTCGGCTACTCCCACCCCTATTTTTCCCTCATTTTTTATTTCTTTGAAAAATAAAAATTTGTATATTCATCACTGTATCCCTCTAACATTCTATTAAAATTTCGTCAGAAACAGAGACTCCTAGGCCCTCCATCCAAACTTCATTTTTTTTAACGGCCGCGGGATTTTTTAAATCGACCTTGTTTGGATGGAGGCCATAGGAGTCTCTGTTTCTGGCGAAATTTTAATAGAATGTTAGAGGGATATAGTGATGAATATACAAATTTTTATTTTCCAAAAAAATAAAAAAAAATGAGGAAAAATAGGGGTGGGAGTAGCCAAGTTGGCTACTCCCAGGGGGCAGCCCCATTTTACCCATATATATATATATAGAGAGAGAGAGAGAGAGAGGATGGGGAGCTTGCACCAAGGTACATGTAGCGCTTCTATCTTCCATTTTTTTACTTTTTTGAAAAATACCACCATATATATACATCCATATATCCCTCCAATATGTCATTCGAATTTCGTCAGAAACAGAGACTCCTATGACCTCCATCCAGAACAGGTAATTTTAACGGTCTTAAAATTGCTGTAATCGACCTGTTCTGGATGGAGGTCATAGGAGTCTCTGTTTCTGACGAAATTCGAATGACATATTGGAGGGATATATGGATGAATATGCATGGTGATATTTTTCAAAAAAGTAAAAAAAATGTGGAAGATATAAGCGCCGGTGCATGTAATGTTACATGCACCTTGGTGCAAGCTCCCCATCCTCACACACACACACACACATATATATATATATATATATATATATATGGGGGGGAGGGGGGTAAAATGGGGCTGCCCCCTGGGAGTAGCCAACTTTGCTACTCCCACCCCTATTTTTCTCTTATTTTTTTATTTATTTAGAAAAAAAATTGTATATTCATCATTATATCCCTCTAACATTCTATTAAAATTTCTTCAGAAACAGAGACTCCTAGGCCCTCCATCCAGACGTCATTTTTTAACGGTCGCGGGATTTTTTAAATCGACCCCGTTTGGATGGAGGCCGTAGGAGTCTCTGTTTCTGACGAAATTTTAATAGAATGTTAGAGGGATATAATGATGAATTTACACATTTTTATTTTCCAAAGAAATAAAAAATGAGGGAAAATAGGGGTGGGAGTAGCCAAGTTGGCTACTCCCAGGGGGCAGCCACATTTAACCCTATATATATTAGGAAAACTTGAATTGAGGTGTCACCTTACCATGAGTATGGTGCGACACCTCTTAAGAGCCTTCCGATTTGGATCAACGGTGGTGAACAAAACCACTAAACTAAATCCAAAACCACCGTCAAAACAACCTCCAAATCGTTATTTTTAGAAAAAAAATTGGAATATTCCATTTGAGTATGACATTATCCCGTTGCTTATTAATTACTCGAATTTAATTTCTAAATATAGCATCCATCATGATCTTGGGTCTCTCGATTTTCAAAAGAAAAACTCGATAAGGGTCCTCTCCCCCTCTCTCTTCTTCGTCAACACTCGATGTAGAGGTCGTGGCTGCTTTTGGAGATGATGGCGTATGACAAAGACGAAAGGGTGCATGATGATGATGGTTGAGTAGTAGGAAATGGTTGCTTGTTCTTGGTACTTTATTCATATTCTTAGTAATTTTTTATTCATCCATTGATTGAGATCCAGGTTATTTTACATTGCTTTTATTTTTAATTTTGATTTTAGTTTTTTTTTATTTTGACTCCATATCGATCTAATATCCAATCGTCCTCGATTAGAGATCTTGTTTATCCTCTATATAGATTACACAACATGTATATACACATCCGATTTTAAGTTAAGTTCTTTTTAATTGCATTAATGACTTATACGCATGAAATTTTTATATTCTGTGATTATGATTACATTATTTTAACAATAAGATATAATAATTACAATACTCATTTTGCAATACCATGGTATATTTTGCATTTAAACGACTTCTGCACCGCAAGTTCAAATATGCACCCAATATTTTTACATTACCTACGTTCATTTTACATTTCACATTTTTCCTGTTATCCTCTTTAAAGAATAAATGATAAATTACTGATTGGTTCTTTTATTTTGCAAATCACACATAATTGTCACAATGAGAGCATGGATTTTACCAAAGCTACGCATACTTTATAGTGGATGACGAATTTTGATAGACCTACGATATTAGAATGGATGGACATTTAAAAAAATGTATACATTAATAATAAGAAATCTATTTTACAAAAATCACAATCATTTTACAAAAGAGACCGCAAAATTTACAAAACAATATCACAATTTACAAACTTTGCTCCGACAGACTGTTCTCAAAGAAAACTACAGAATTTTTCAAAATAAATCAAATACAATTTACAAAAGATACTACAAAATTTAGAATACAAACATCGTTTTCTACAGAATTAGGAAGAAAATGAGTTTTAGTGTATGCTATAATGTGCATTTTTCTAATTTAAGAATTAAAAAAATACATCCCTTATTTAAACCTCCTAAAACAATATACGTATGATGTGTAGCATATATAATGCGTTTGGAATTTACCCCATCTGATATATTAGGAAATACAGTGATAATAAAAATCCCATCATTGTAGGAATATTTTCCACGTGTAAATCAATTAAGTATGCCATTAAAAGCCTCCTATATTTTAGGAAACACAACTATACATAACATACTATTTTTTGTCGAATTTGGGCTTTTTTTCGTACATCGGTCATTATTATTTTTGTAACTTGCAGTATATGATTGTAAAATATATCAATCTTTTGTAAATTGATAACAGTTATTTCAAAACGCAAGCATTTATTCCATCATATATTTCTGGAATATACAACACGCACTCATCAGGCTTATCTAAATATAGAATATTCGATGACGTGGATTGTACTAATTAAGCATTAGTTTAATATATCCTCAATTTTAGGAAGCTTTGTTACACCAAAACCACCAATTATACCATGGTGGTTTTAATCTCCAATGCACATTTACCATCCAATGGCCGAAATTGACACCTTTCCAAAATCAAGGAAAGGTGACACCTCAATTCAAGTGCACCCTATATATATATATGTGTGTGTGTGTGTGTGTGTTTGTAATGGAGTTTCAATTGTAATCATCATTCCCATCTTATTATGTCGCAACAAATACATGAATGAAAATAATGAATGAATGACGATTCCATTCCATACTTTATTTCAATCCAACAAACGGAACTTTATCCAAGTGTGGTGATAACATCTATGGCTATCCATCCCACTTAGCCAGCCGGATCTCAAAGGTCTTGTCAGATGCAACTAATATTGCATATTCATCAATCAGAAGAGAACTAATATTCTAGACATCAAAAACCGACATGGTCGATACAATACACCACCACAAATGATAATTCATTGAAAGTTCAATTAATACTACACAAAAAATCCATCCAAGTAAGCTCGTTTCTTGGCAAATATAAGTATCACTGATATATCTTAAAGAAAATAGCGCACTCACAAAAATTGATTTCCCTCAAGTTCCCCAATCCATGAATACTGCAGCAACAAAATCTAAGAACTAATACATTACAAAGATAAAAAAACAACTCTGAAAAACATCTTCCTTTGGAGCAAGATCAAGCAGTAGAAACACTTGTCGCTTCTTGTTTCTTTAAATCATTCGAAGGTTGTGCAGGAATCTTAACAATACTAAGTTGACCACCATCCTTGTTTGCCATTGTGGCAGCTTTTACCTCGTTGCACTGATTGATGAACTTGTTGATTTCCTGATCTCGCAGACAACAAAGAAACAAATTGATCCGTAGATGCAGAAATAGGCACTCAGATTTCCAGGGGGGGTTAACAATGTGCGGAGGAGAATGGTCCACAATTGCCTTTTTTTTATCTACAACTAACAACAGATTATTAAAACATGCGTATAAAAAATTGAGGTAAAATCATGACACTTTTATGTGCTGATCAAATAACCTATTTACATGTATTAGTCTAATAATTCCATCCTTTACCACTGTATGAACCCCTTGCCAAGTGGGGAACAACCTTTGCCAAGAGACTGGATCAAAGCACGGCATAAGGTAGGGCATATATCCCAGCCCCTCACATTAATTTTGCATTTCAGAACAGATTTATTTTGACTTGACAGAGAGATTTATTGACTTTCCAACTCATTTACAATGGCATGCACACAGATATTAAGTGATCAGATAAGAAAATGAATAATTGCTTGTGCCAAATGGAGAATCATCCAAACAGTGCTATGATATTATTACAATTCCAAGTACTTTAAAACTACCGTTTTTTGCGTGATTATCTATCATCCCAGACTGCAGATTAGAAAGAAAACCTTTCTACCATAGAATGATCCATCAACTGCAAATCAATAACTTATATTCAGTCAACAATAAACACGTCAATAACAGGAAAAACTCAAAATAAGATAATATGGTCGTCTTTCTTAGTTGCTTTGATAGAGTTAACCATTTAATGGTGTCCAATAAGCCAAACGCTTCTGAAAATGAAAAATTCTAAGGCTTTATTATATAGACGTGTCTCTTGTCAGAAAGAAGCAGTTTGGAAGGGCTGCTTCCAAGGTAGCATTTTCCCATAGGAGGTTCGATGATAAATATTAGATAGGGGAGAATTGGAGAATTCGAGTCAAATGATGGATAGGATGGGATCATGCATATAGCACGATTCAAATATGACATGGCATAATTCCAAAATAGACTGAAGAATCATGATAGGACTAAAGCAATCTTGATTATAAAAGTGATTATTCATAACAAGCACCATAAGCCAGGAAGAGAATGTTTACAACAAGCACAAAGTGCATCTTTGAGGACTTTGAGTTCTAGGACACTTGAGGACTTCGGATGGTTATTCTATGGTTTCAGTGATATATTTCCCATGCTTACAATACTTTTGCTTTCTTAAAGATTCCTTTGGCCATAGCTTAGTTTTTAACCTCTTCGCGTAAGGCTACCCCTCTACTTCTAGTGCGCTCATGTATACATCTTTCGACATCAGTGAAAACGGTGGTTACCTGCGCCGCATAAAATCGGATTTGATAGTAAAAAAAACTTGTCCACTAAAAACCTATATTTTAAGAAGTTTCAAGTGTGTAGACTCGAAAGTTGTCAGAAAAAGCTCCCCACGAATTTTAGAGTGCAAATAAAAGTGTCGGTGTAAATCTGAGTTTTACTATCCACTGTAGTCAATCTGCACAAATCAATTCATATAATATTGGAGTATTTGGTTGTGCACCATATGAATGGGAGCTCATCCATATGTTGTGTCCCACATCTACCAGTGGCGGGACTTGGAGGCTCTGTGGAGGTTATATAAGGAGCCACAGAACCTCCTGTATCCATTGAGAAAGTCAATAGACAAACCTGGCCCTTTGAGGCCTTCTCCTATGGTTTCATCGCGCTCCTTAGGGAGTAGGGTTCCACGTAAAAATCATGGCGTTCCATGTTTACATCTCTGTTCTTATGCTTTGTTTATCATTATTGCTTCCGCTTCCTATTTTCTAACATGGTATCAGAGCGGGTTCGAATCTCACGGATTTGTTCTTGGAAGTTTTATTTCATATTTTGTCCGAGATCCGATTATCAGATTCAAACCAGGGTTTCTGTTCATTATTTTTTTGAATATCTCTTCCTGAAGAGTTATTGATGAAGGATCGCCTTCATCATCGAAGATTGTCCCTTTTTGTTCAAGTTCATCATTATCAACAAGGATTTTAACGCTCTCCGTCCGTGTTTAAAGAAAAATCGAGGGTTCGTTTTGGAACCCTAATCATTGTCATGCTTCTCCAGATTCGTCTCAAGGCCCAGTCAGAGCGGCGTGCTACGGCTTAGAGAATCCCCAACGCAGCGATGGCCGCACCTCCAGCGGTCCCAGATCAGGTCCCCCATGCCGCATATGGTTCCCGGCGGCGCGCCTACTTCAGGCAGCTGCGCAACCTTGCGCACCCTCGCGAGCCGCAAGCTTAAAAAAAGGAGAGAGAGAGAGAGAGAGTCACGTCCGTACCTCGAAACACGGGAAAATTTGCTGAAGCATCCCAAAACAATGAATTTTTTTCGAGTCCAGGAGCGAGACAAAAACTCGATAATCCATAAATAATTTTCAGAGTGCCAAACATGATGGAAGAATAAAGGAACATAACCAATAAATAAAAGACTTATCAAGTCTGAGCTATAAAAAGAAAACATTTAAGTATGTCAAATAATCTCACATACATAATCTTAATGAACTAGGAAAAAAGCAATGACTCGTTAGTTTAGCTGAGCAACCCAACCTCGTCCTCCGTTAAGCTGCAAGGTTATAAATCAATATTAGTCAAACGAATTTCACTAAGTATGCACCAATAATTTATGAGCCATGCCATCATAATCATATACAATGAGTAGTAAAGAATAATACAATGACAATTTCATATAATAAGGAATATAAATCAATAAATAAACGATGAACTATAATTAAACTTTTTCAATTATGCCATCATCAAGGATAACAATGACAATTCAATAAATTTCCTTGAATATCACAAATTTTGTAACCATAATATCAAATATTCATTATCAAATATAAATCAATATCCTCTGCCGACACCGGGCAGCCCGAGCTGGATAGAGCCACCCCGTTCCCTAAATCAAAATTTACAAGTAAAACAAATATCAATACGAGGTCTCCTATTCAAACCCCCATGCAATGGACATCAGTACTGAGTCATCCGTCGTAGCGGAAATTGTTTGGAAGTAGTGTAGGATTACCCGCCTACAACGGTCAATGGCGGAATTAACGTCCGTGCGGCACCCAGCCAGGTTAAAGCCTCTAATGGGCTAACAATGAACAATGTCTACTCCCGCACAATGGTGGTGTCAAAACAATAATTTACTTTTCAATAAAATATTATGATTTAAAAAACAAATTAACCTATATATCAAAAGACAATAATGCATCCATCAATGTAACATTTAACAACTAGTCCGTAGATAGGCATTATGGGTAAATGTCAATCTAACGCTGATAATCTATGCTTTAACACATAAATATAATTTCAAAGCATTCTAATGATATAAAATAAAAGCAACATTCCATAACTGATATAAAGCAATGTGGGGTACAAATGAAATGAGATGAGACATAAATTAATGTACATGCCTTTCTTGAAAATTATATGAATAGATCCTTAAGGTACTTCATCCGCAGAAATTAGCTATCACCTAAATCGAAAAAATATCTTATCAACATGAACACGCCAACATGCATCTTATCCCACAACCCAGATTTCTAATTGGCATCTTTTTTTTGTGAGTTAACAACATTAATCATTTTTTATCAATATCAATATTAACCTTGACAATAGGTGACTAGACTTAGTCCTTCCAAAGGAGTCAATTAACTTAGATAAGGCATATCTTTTTGACATAATCGAAAATTATAGACGTCATCGGAGGCATCTACGATTATCAAAACAATGTATATATATATATATATATATATATATATATTAAGGTAAACTCGAGTGCACATGCCAATTATGTATAAGTAGATTTAATAGTTGCTTGGATAACATATGTATCCATATATATTTTCATATTAGAGTTTGTATAAGGGATATCATGATAATATATAATCGTCACATGTATTATCTAAAAGAAACTTGACATGTATTAGACAAAGTTGTACAGAGTTTCAACAAGAGTTGATTTTTCGGAATTTGAGAGGCTATACTAGCATGCTAGAGTCTAATTAACGCTAAACCTATAATCAAATGACATTAGAATACCGTTGAACATAGGACTCATGTTTTTTTAGAATCATAAGATTAATGATATTCGACCACAAGGATTCAAACTTTGTGGAAAAACATCACAGCACGATGATTTGATTTACGAGAAAAAGAAATAATAGTGGATGATTCAACAAGGACTATTGATTCGATTCGACAATCATAAAGAGACAAAATTTAAAGGGTTTACCTAGAAAAAGTTTCCTCCACAAAACTATTCGAATCTGAACGGCGAACTCGGGGACTGCATACCGGCGATCTAAATTTGTTGCAATCTAGAGGTAATGAACAGAGAAGGGAGTCGAGAAATTTTTTGGGTAAAATCTCTACGGGGAGAGGATCCGCACAGTAGCTTAAAAAAGGACACGTAATTGTGCCAAGTCAATCGGGATAATATGAATAATGGCTTTAATGGGAAAGAAAAAAAAATAATAAATAAATAGCAGTTGCCGTTTAAAAATCTAGACTCGGTCAAAACAGTTTCAGTTATCATTAAAAAAAAATTTAATCAATGTCACGTTGAGTTTGTTCTAGATATTGTTCCTTTTTTGATTTTTTTGTTTTTATTGTAGAACATTCCATTTAACCTTTTTATCTTATTTTCTATATTTAAATGTTTATTTTTTTTGCACAAAACCCCTTACAAAAAAAAACAGATGTTACAACTCTACCCCTCTTAAAATAAATTTCGTCCTCAAAATTTTAAGACATACCTAAAAGTTCAGGATATTTTTTTAAACTTCTTCTTCAAGTTCCCTTGTTGCTTCTCTATCTGAGTGGTTGAGCCAAGCAACTTTCACCATCTTGATAATCTTTCTTCGAAGTTGATGTTTTTGACGATCAACAATGTGTGAAGGACACTCTTCATACGATAATTTTTTTATGAACCTCGATAAGCTCATAATGAATATGATGAGATGGATCATGAATATATTTCTGTAACCTTGGGCTAAGTTTTCCTTTTCGCCCAAATCTCAATACACCACGGGTCGGAGAAATCTTGAGAAAGACATGATCACCAATTGCAAATTCTAGTTCTCTGCGACGGTTTATCTGCATAGCTCTTTTGTCTACTTTGGGCAATTAAGAGCCTTTTCTTAATTAGATCAATCTTATCTGCACATTTTTGCACAAGTTCCGGGCCGAGCAATCTTCTTTCACCAACCTCGCTCTGACAAAGAGGAGATCTACATGGCCTCCCATAAAGAGCTTCATACGGAGCCATTCCAATGCTAGCCTGATAACTGTTGTTATAAGCAAATTCAATAAGTGGAAGGTTCTCATCCCAACTTCGAGTATAATCCAAAGAACATGCTCTAAGCATATCCTCGAGAACCTGAATAGTTCTTTCAGATTGACCATCTGTCTGAGGATGGAATGCAGTACTAAACTTCAGCTTTGTACCGAAAGCCTCCTGAAGTTTTTTTCCAAAATCTCCCAGTAAATCTTTGATCTCGATCAGAGGCAATAGAGACATGTATACCATGAAGCTTCACAATATTATTCATGTATAAATTTACTAAGCTCGCAACTGACTCCTTTTTCCTCATTGGCAAGAAATGGGCAGACTTTGTCAATCTGTCCATGATCACCCATATGGCTTCATAATTAGTTGCATCGGTCTTCGGAAGACCCATCACAAAGTCAATAGTGATGTGTTCTCATTTCCATTCCGAAACCTCTAACTGCTCCAAAAACTCGGCTGATCTTTGATGCTCAGCCTTAATTTGCTGACACACCAAACAACGAGAAATAAATTCTGCAATTTCCTTCTTCATATTTTTCCACCAAAAAATTCTTTGGAGATCCTTATACATATTTGTACTTCCTGGATGCATAGTAGATTTTGAACGATGAGCTTCATCCAGGATCTCTTGTTTCAACTCTGCCTGCGAAGGAACCCATAAGCGATTCCTAAATCTGATGCCGCCATCTGCAGCAAAAAATCTGAATTTTCTTCTTGACTTTTTTCAGCCAAAACATGATACTCAGGATCTTCTTTCTGAGCTCTCAATACTTTCTCTACTATCTCAAAATGTATCTGGGATGCTAGATAAAATGATCTTGTCTCCTTCCTTGAAAGGATTCCAAGAGACCAAATCGTCACTCAACTTTCACTTTTTGATCATCAAACTGGCTGACAAGACATAGCCCTTTCGACTCAGAGCATCAGCTACATCATTCGCTTTACCTGGATGGTAAGCAATAGAAAAATCATAGTCCTTAAGAAATTCTATCCATTTCCGCTGGCGCATATTCAAATCTTTTTGAGAAAAGATATATTTGAGGCTTTTATGATCCGAGAAGACCTCAAAATTTCTCACCATAAAGATAGTGACGCCAAATTTTCAATGCAAACACCACAACAGCAATCTCTAAATCATGCGTAGGATAATTCCTTTCATGAATCTTCAACCTGTCTTGAAGCATAAGCTATAACTTTTTCATTCTGCATTAAGACACATCCAAACCATTCAAGCATGCATCAGTGTAGATGACAAAACCTCCACAACCAGAAGGTAAAGTCAAGACAGGAGCAGTGGTCAACCTTCTCTTCAATTCTTGAAAGCTGTGCTCACATACAGAAGACCATTCAAATTTTATCCCTTTTCTAGTCAATTTAGTCAAAGGAAGTGAAATCTTTGAGAAATCACGAATGAATCTACGATAGTATCCTACTTATCCAAGAAAGCTTCTAATTTCTGTCACGCTCTATGGTTGCTTCCTTCTGAGACTGCCTCAACCTTGGCTGGATCAACAGAAATCCCATCCTTAGAAATAATGTGCCCAAGGAACATAACCTTTTCCAACAAGAATTCCCACTTGAAGAATTTAGCATAAAGTTGGTTCTGCCTCAGAGTCTCTAATACGATTCTCAAGTGCTCCTCATGTTGCTCAACACTTTGAGAAATAAACAAGAATATCATCAATAAAAACAATGACGAAGTGATCTAAGAATGATCGAAAGACCCGATTTATGAGATCCCATAATTGCAGCAGGAGCATTAGTCAATCCGGATGGCATCACACAAAATTCGTAATGCCCATAGCGTGTTCGGAAAGTAGTCTTCGAGATATCTTCCTCTCGAATCCTCAATTGATGATAGCCGGATCGCAAATCAATCTTCGAGAAGACCCTTGCTGATTGAAGTTGATCAAATAAATCATCTATCCGTGATAACGGATATTTATTCTTGACAGTCACCTGATTCAACGGTCAATAATCAATGCATAAGCGAAGTAATCCATCTTTTTTTAACAAATAAAACAGGTGCACCCATGGTGATACACTAGGCCTGATAAATCCCAAGTCAAGCAACTCTTCAAGTTGCTTCTTTAATTCAGTCGGTTCAGTAGGAGCCATACGATATGGTGCCTTGGATATTGGTACAGTTCCAGGAACCAGCTCAATAGTGAAATCAATCTCCCTCTGAGGTGGGGGTCCAGGCAATTCTTCTGGAAAACATCAGGAAACTCTCGAACAACGTCGAGATCAGATAAAGATACGGTTGATGGCTCAACCCTAATAATACTTGCAAGATAGGCTTCTCGCCCTTTCAAGACCTGCGATGTGCCTTCATGCAGAAATAATGCACCGTTCAGAACTGGTGACAAGCCCTTTGATAATAATACCTGGAATCTGATGGCTTGCGAAAATCACTCTCTTCTTACAACAATCAATGATACAATGATATCGAGAAAGCCAATCCATCCCAAGGATAATATCAAAATACGTCATCTTCATGACAATGAGGTCACTAGGTAGCTCATGACCCTCAACTATCAATGGAGCATCCTGAATATACTAGATGAATCTCGTATTCATCATGCTAAAATTAGTCATTTAGGCTCTGTCCCCCATCATTCACCTGTAATTAAATATTAATAGAGCATTATTAGCCATCATCCATGTGTGAATAATATCTGCATTTCATCATGCATAATTGCATTTAAAATCCCCAGTGTAAATTAGCCCAAAAAGCCGCTAACTTCTCTTATTTTTAGTTAATTCATTCTAACCTCTGATTGATCTGAAACCACCTCCATTATGTAGATATTACTAACTTTATTAAATAAAAAATACAAAAAAATTACTAACCCCAATAAGTGTCAAATAATCCCAAAGTCAAATTTCACATCTGACAGATTAAAATGAGCATATCTCCTACATACAGTGTCCGATTTTGGTCTACTCACTTTTAAAGTACTCCATTTTCAAATACCTTCAAAACAAGACTAATTTCATAAAATTCGAAGCTCATATGTGAAAGTTGGGTTTTGGGCCTCTTTTGCGCATTTTAACTTCTTGCTAATTTTGACCTGAGATTTTATGTCTTAATTAACTCTTTTAATTTTATTTCTTTTTCATTTATGTCCTTTGATGAAAGTTTTAATAAGAAATGCAAAAATTCAAATCCAGATTAAAACTGAGATCAAAGAAATTGACCAAGTCCAAGTGTCTGTTGTCGGTCTATGCAAAAGTTGAGCGTTTCTTACTTTTATTTTATTCTCCTAATTTCTTATCCTTTAAAAATCCAAAAAAAAATTAGATTAATGTGTAAATAATTTTCTTCTATTTTATCGTATTTTTTCTAGAATTTTTATCCTCTCTAAAGCCACTAAAAAAATACAAAATCTCAAAAAACGGTTTTTCGTACACATGGAAAGCCACCAAAAATACCATTTCGCACAGGTGACCTCTTTTGCTCCCGGGCTCTTCATGAAAGTTGTAGATCTCGACGAGACAAACAAATTTCGTGAAGAAAATTTTCGATTTAAGGTCTCCTTCTATTTCTTTTCCTTTTTATTTCATGTTTTATTTTGAAATTTTTTTGGGGTGCCACGTGGCAGCCCCTGGGCGTGCCACGTGGCACCCCCACCTGGGCATCCATCTCTCTCTTGGCGCACGCGCCACGCACGTGCCGCCTCCTCCTTCCGCGTGCACGTGCGCGGCACGTGACCGCCTTCCTTCTTCCTCCCGTCAGTTTCTCTAACCCATGTAACGCCTCCCCCCCCCACCCCCCCGGCCGTTACCATCCCCCCCGGCCGTTACCAGCCTCCCCCAGCCGTTACCACCCCCTCCCCTCCAGCCCTTATAAAATCTCCTCCACCAGCCGCGTCTCCGGCATCCGTCCATCATGCCGGTGACAGCGGCCCAGACGTGATCCGTCCATCCGCCCTTGTGAGAAGCTTCTCAGCACTGCCCCGGCAACCGCCCCGCCGTCGAGCTCCGCCTCTTTAGGTAGCGCCCCTCCGGCCACCTCGAACGCCATCGACCTTCCCTCCGAACGCTGCCGGTCTCGCACAGGTCGTGCTTCCTTCACCCGTCTCCATCCTTCACCAGCCCCCGTATCTTTTCTTTTTTTGTGCTAACATCTGCAGGTATCGACCGGCCGAGATCCCGCCATCTCCTCCGCCCTCGGCCACGAGAGCTCCCCCGCCTGCTCCCTCCACTCCGACTTCGCCGCCTCCGCCTCGGGGCGCCGCCTCGACTTCGCCACCCCCGCGGCATCTCTGACTTCGCCGACGCTCCTCCTCCTACCGCGCCTCGCCTCCGCCTGCGGCCCTCCGCTCCGCCGCGGAGACCAGCCCCGCCTCCTCGCCTAGGCGCCCTCGTCCTCCGGCCACCTCCGCCGACCACGGCCGAGCTCCTCGGCCCCAGCCTTGGCCGCTCTCGCCCGACACCTCCGCCTAGCAACCTACAGTTGCCGTCGGATCGGGCAAGCTGCCCTTGATCCGACGGCCTACCATCTTCCACGTGCCCCCCCCCCAGCCTCGGCTCCAGCCGCGAGGTTCGGGGCCTCCGAAGCGCCTCCGCTCCGCCACGTGTCCCCAAGCCTTGAGGCTCGGGCTGGTTGAGCCTTAGCCTCGGGCCCATCCGAGCCTCATGCCCCGAGCCTCAGGTTCGTCACCCGAACCATAGGCTCAGGATCCCGAGCCTCCCGCCTCGTCCCCCGAGCTCAGGACCGCCTCCGAGCCTCGTCCAAGGAGAAATTGCAAAGACACCTCCAAGGTTCCAGAATCTACATTTATACCCTCGCCTGTGGGTAAATTGCAGAGGAGCCCTCCGACTTTCCTAAATTGCAGATAAGTCCTTCCAGGGACCTTTTTGAAGGAAAAAACTTTATTTTAATTACATTTTAGTCCCTGAAATTCATTTTATCATATCTTTGTCATACGGACTCCGATTTTAGCATATAATATGTCGTTTCGAAGCTAATTTCATGCTCTACAACTTAGCATAATTTGTGGACAAATTTGAGGCTGTTTATTGATCATTATTATTGAGTACATCTGTTGGCATATGCAGGCTTAGTTTAACATATCTGTGCTACGTATTGCTTGAGAAATATTTTACGATTTATTTTACAGGAAATTTTTGGAGTTGAGATATTATTTGAGGACTTATTTTATGCAGGGGCTTCGGAAAGGAAGATTAAAAATTTATTTCCCTTGTATTTTTCGAAGATAATGTCTATCGATTAAGGATTAATCTACAAGGAATTTAGAAGAAAATTTTCATCAGAACCCAGAACTTATGAGATTATTTATTGACACTCTGATCATTTCTCTTGAATTATAGCTTCTGATCTGTGATAAATTTCGAGGTTATTGATTAACATATATTGAATTTGGAGTATTAATCACAGATCCTGTGCTGAACAATCGTCTCTATATATTTTTCTTCGCATGCCTTCCTCCATCATTGCATTGTATATATTTTTCGACACAGAAATTAATCGACCATTGATCGATTATTTAATTTGACTTAAGACCACGCAACTAAAAATATCCATTCCCTGTGTTCGACCTTGGTACACTTACCAAGTAAAAAATACTCCACAACATTCAAAGATTGTGGTATTTTGACGACCGAAATCCGCCTCCTATACTACAATTCATCTTTATTAAAGAGGTAGATTTCGCGATCATCAAATGGCGCCGTTGCCGGGGAACGGCGAATTTTTAGGGTTTTAAATCATTTTGGTAATTGATTTTTGTGAAAATTAATTTTTGTGCCATTTTTTTCTCTTTCTTCTGTATTTTATTTTGCATTTCTCTCTTACTTCTGCTACTAACCGCAAATTCTCTCTTCGCAGACTTCTGGGAGCTGGATTTCGATATTAATTCAAGGATCTGCTATGAAGACCGAATTTTAATTTTGTGAGAGAGAGCTTATCATAGGTTTAATTTTTGCAATATTCTCAGGGTCCCTCTCTTTGAACCCTTGTAATAATTAAGACTGAACATTCCTGTGGTGTGTCAGGTCTGTTTCAACCCCTTCTGTGTGGTTGGGACCCGACTTGAGTGGCGTAGGACTTAGGCACATATACGCTTGCTTGTTTATTATTGATTGTGCTCGTAATCTCTAGGCCACACTTTTTCACTAATTAAACGCACTATAGATCGTTCAACATTAGCCAAATTTTAAATCAATTCTTCCCGCTAATAGAACTATCTGTTTAGGGCGTTTTTCATCTGTGCATATCATTTAGTGTAAATTTAAAATTCCTTGTCTTGCATCCCGCATGAAGAACGCGAGGATTCACTGTAAGTCCTTCTCTTAAGCATGCATCATTGATTTACGCTTGCATTGGCTTTTTCGATTCTCCCTCCTCGAGTTTTACAACTTAGGAATTAACTGAATTGGGACTGCTCGTTAGGCGTGAATTTTTGTGCTCATATAAACTGCAGTGATCACCTTAATCTAAAATTGGGACTGCTAATCAAGGTGACTGCAAATAAATTGATCTAAAATTAACTCTTGTTTGGTGGAGAGAAACCCACTCATTGTTTGTTTAAGGACAAGATCGCACACCTTAGGGTAGAGCCAAAAACCGAAATACTTCATTCAGAATACTGATTTTAAAAACAATTAGCTACTTTTCAGTGAGGGTCTCGGGTAGTCGTTTACGGTCCGACTTCCCTTAGCAGAGTAGGTGGTTTAGAGGACACCGCGGAAGGCACCGTCCTCAAGTAACACGGGTAGCCGTTTAAACGGTCCGTACTTACACCTATACTGGCTGAAAGTGGGTGCAACTAGTTGTATGAACTCGGGACAGTCTTTATGAAATATTTCGGCACCTAACAGCTCCGCTTAATTTGCAAGATTGTCTTGTCATTAAATTAAAACTGAAAAGATAAGCGGCCGAACCCTGACGTGCCTTCATCTGTGTTGAGTGGTGAACTTGAAAATTGGCTGGTGTTTGCTTTGTGTCTGCTTCCTCGTAAAGATTCTCTCCATCCTCCTTGTCTTGTTCTTTTCACTCCTTTGCTAAGGAATCTCTTATCCTTATCAAAAACCTCATTCAATTCCGGCACTTAACACTTAACTCTTCCTTTCTGAAGGTGAATCACAATGCCTCCAAAGAAGAACCCGGGTGACGATGAGAACAACAATGACCCCATCCATGCCCTCTTGGCTAGGATAACCGCTGCCGAACAAACCAATGAACTACTTAGGACGCAGTTGGCAATAATACAACAAGGCGAGGCTGCTATGGAAGACACGTATCTCCCAGAATTAGATGAAGATTATAATTGGTTGAGACCTGTCCCCCCTGAGGATGCGTTCGAATACAAACCGCATTTCCTGGCACTATTGCCAAAGTTCGGAGGAAATAACCATGAAGAACCATATATCTTCCTCCGCGACTTCGAGTTAGTCTGTGCTAACCTCTGCCACCCTAAAGTTAGCCAGGACTACATAAGGTTGAGAGCTGTCCCCTTCGCCTTGACTGATAAGGCGTCTTACTGGCTAAAAAATCTAGGGAAATAGTCACGACATGGTCCACATTCAAGATTCTGTTCTTAAAGAAATCCTACCCAGTTAGTAGAATTAATCAAATAAGGATAAAGCTCACGAGTTTCACCCAACACCCGAGTGAACCATTTCATGAAACCTGGGAAAGATTCACAGACTTAGTACAGAAATGCCCAGGACACGGGATAAGTAAAATGATGCTGGTCCAAAGTCTGGTGAGTGGGCTGAACCCTGAGACTCAAGGGTTGGTTAGTGCATCCTGCGGAGGAAGCTACATGGGGCGTCACGAGGACACAGTCTACAGGGTGTTTGAGATATTTGCTGAATCTAGTCGTGCACAAACCACCAGCCGGGCTTACATAGCTGGCTCCAAAAAGATGGTGAATAATCTGACGACCGATCACAATGTTGACATGGGAATAATAGCTGATAAGCTAACTATGGTTGAGCAGATTTATAAAAAGGTGGATGAGATCCATAAATCATCTGATATGGAGAAATTAGCCAAATTGCCCAAACAAATGGAGGAATAGGCTGACAGGGTATCAAAGATTGCACCCCCCGCACCCATACACCAAATTCACTACATTCAAGGTCAAGGGGTAGGGAAACATAGCCATTGGGGTGGAGACCAAGTCTTGTCCTCTCAAACTGATGAAACCTCCGCTCAGACTGATTTTGAGGAACCTCCACAAGTCATGGAGATAAACGGAGTCTGGTACAATTTGGAACCAGTCAATCGCTCAGGCCAAAACTCTACTCCAAACCCTCGTCCACCGCAAGCCCAGCCCACCTACCAGCCTCAACTACAGCAGAGGCAGCAATATCGCACGGGTTATCAGAACCCGCAACCTCAGCCACAGCAGAACCAACGCCAAAGCCAACAAGGGCAATATCAGCGACCTCAGGCCAGGCAGGGCCAAGGGTCCTCCTCCTCTTCTGCTATCTCTCCAGAACTCCAGCGAGTGCTGGATGAGCTTCATGACATGAGAGTCGACATAAATCGACTCTCTCGTTGGAGAGATGAGGTGACAGCACCCCAGACCGTGATTCCAGCTCAAGTCCAGGCTAACCCAAATAGCCTTGGACACAATCAGGTATTAATCTCTGACTATTCCATACCTGAGCTTAAGCCCTCCTCAAATAATGACTCTTATCATATCTCTCTTAGGAGCGGAAGGACCGTAACCATGCCTGATCGAGCAAAGGAACACGAAGACATAGCCCCAGTGTCCACTAATTCACACAACCCTGGGGGAATTTACAAAGGAAGACAGGAGGAGAAAGAACAAGTCCCACCCACACCACCCGGATATAATGGAGAGTCTGAGTCTGAGTCAGACAATGAAATGCCACCAAGACACCAACCTCTAACCTCAAATTTCCCTGTTTTTAGTCCGAGTCAGAGTCCTGTACGAACTTTTTCATTCAATAAAAGTGATGATGTTGATCACAACAAATCTATTCCTTCCCCCCGTGCTAGCTCTTACGACGGGGAAGAAGAAAAACATAAAAAACGAAAAAAATGATGAAGAGATGGCCCGCATATGTAAGGAAAATATTAAGGTCACTCTGTCCCTAGACGAGATGATAGAAAGAGACTCAGCTTTTCGAAAATATCTGAAGGTGAGATGCACAACAACTAGGTCTAGCAAACAAACTCCTACCCGAACAAAGAAACACATTCTCTCAGTAGCCACATCTCGTCTTATAAAAAATGAGCTGCCAAGAAAGAAGAGAGACATGGGTGCTCACTTTGTCACTAGCTACATCAACGAAATCAAGTTTGCAAGAACTTTGTTAGACAATTAGACAATGGCTCATCCATCAATCTCATGCCCACAACCCTATATGAACATCTGAATCTAGGTCCTCTTAAGCAATCTGCAGCCGTACTTCAATTCGCAGACACATCAACTAAGCGACCTAGGGGCGAGATTCGAAACATTGTCATCAACATAGAGGGACAAAACTACCCAGTGGATTTTACAATTCTTGACATGGAGGTCCCTAGAAATTGGAAAGATTCTAGATGATTCTAGGGCGACCCTTCCTTAGGACCGCAGGAGCTATATTTGACTATACATCCAGGAGAATCCAGTTCGGAAAAGTTGAACTTAAAATGCAGCAAACTAAGTTCCAAAGACCTGACACTGAGTCGAGCACCGAGTCTGAAAAATCAGAAACTGAGACTGAAATTACAGAACCAACAGTTGGGTCCTGGAGACAAAACCCAGCCGCTATGATAGAATCAACCTCATCTGGTGAGGAAATTGTTGATGATTTAGTCTGCCAGCTCATCCATGCATCTACCTATACTCTTGGAGACTCGGAGGTCACTCTAGACCTGTCAGTCCATTCTCCTTATGGACAATCCCTGAGTAAGGTACACAGATCGGACGCGGCGATTGCCACACCTCATTCCATCATTAGCGATCCGATCCCTGATACAACCATGATGGTGGTCAACATTGATACACTACAAGCGTCCACATCACAAAAACAAACATCATAGACAAAACCAGATTCGAGAAATATCATTGACTTACCTGAACTCAAACCATTGCCCCCTACACTTAAGTATGACTTCCTTGCAGGACAAAAAGGACAATTTCCGGTCATTATCAGCTCACAACTGACTGAAGAGCAGGAGATCCTCCTGCTTAATGTTTTGGAGAAAAACCGCAAGGCTATAGGCTGGAGATTGTCTGATCTTCCAGGGATTAACCCAGCCCTGTGCTCACACGATATTTACTTGGAAGATAATGCTAAACCCTCCCGTGAATGCCAACGTAGATTGAATCCAAACTTACGGGAAGTGGTTAAGACTGAGATCGAAAAATGGTGTATAGCTGGGTTCATATATCCCATCTCCGACTCCAAATGGGTGTCACCTTTGCATGTAGTCCCGCAAAAGTCAGGACTCCAGATTATCACCAATGAGGAGGGAGAAGAGATTACGACACGGGTACCTACGTCGTGGCGTGTCTGTGTGGATTACAGGCGCATGAATGCCGCAACGAAGAAGGATCACTTTCTGCTGCCTTTTATTGATCAAATCCTGGAGAGATTGGCAGGGAGAGAATACTTCTGTTAGACGGGTACTCGGGCTACAATCAGGTAGCCATCGCCCCCGAGGACCAGGAAAAGACTACTTTCACATGTCCCTTCAGCACATACGCATTCAAGCGAATGCCTTTTGGTCTTTGCAATGCCCCCGGCACCTTTCAACGATGCATGATTGCAATTTTTACCGACATGGTTGGGGATTTCCTGGAAGTCTTCATGGATGACTTCTCGGTCCATGGTGATTCATTCGATGATTGTCTAGCGGACCTGGATCGAGCCCTCCAAAGTGCAGGTAAGTGAATCTGGTGCTCTCTTGGGAGAAAAGCCATTTCATGGTGAAAGAGGATATTGTACTGGGGCATGTCATCTCCAAGAAGGGAATGGAGATTGACCCTGCCAAAGTGGATGTGATCAAAAAGCTTGAGCCACCCACAAATGTGAAACAAGTACGGTCTTTTCTAGGGCATGTCGGATTTTACAGGAGATTTATCAAAGACTTTTCAAAAACTGCCCGACCGTTAACAGACCTTCTTGGGAAAGACATCGAATTCCTGGTAGATCATAAGTGTCTAGAAGCCTTCGAATTACTCAAGAAAAGAATCATTGAGACACCTGTCCTACAAGCTCCCGACTGGTCTCTTCCCTTCGAGATCATGACAGACGCATCTGATTTCGCTGTAGGGGTTGTATTAGGACAGCGAAAAGATGGAATCCCGTATGCTATTCACTACGCAAGCAAAGTTTTAGACCCTGCTCAGAAAAATTACACTGTGACCGAAAAAGAAATGCTTGCTGTGGTTTTTGCCTTGGAAAAATTTCGATCAATACTTCTAGGATCTAAGGTGACAGTTTACACAGACCATTCTGTCATTCGCTATTTAATGGCCAAAAAGGATGCAAAAGCATGACTTCTGAGATGGATTCTACTGCTTCAAGAATTCGATTTGGACATTAAGGACAAACCTGGTGTTAAGAATGTCGTGGCTGATCATTTATCACGGATTGAACATAACAACAATTCCGGAATCTGAATCCATCTGTGAAACCTTCCCAGACGAGTCAATTTCTGCTATTGACTCACTCCCTTGGTATGCAGACACGGTGAATTTTTTCGTCACCAATGAAGTTCCTCAAGGTTGGCCTAGAAGCAAAATCGATCGACTCAAATCTGAAGCAAGACACTATCATTGGGAAGATCCCTTCCTTTTCTTTGAAGGACCGGATTGCATATGGAGAAGATGTATTCCTCAAGAGGAATATCAAAGTATCCTCAATCTTTGCCACACCTTGGAGGCAGGAGGACATCACTCTGGGAAGAGAACCGCTGAGAAGATCTTGCAATGTGGATTTTACTGGCCGACCTTGTTTAAGGATGCTTACAATTTTGTGAGGTCGTGCCCCGTCTGTCAGAGAATGGGAGGAATCATTGGTTCCAAAGATGCCATGCCTATGCAACCAGTGATCATCTGTGACGTATTCGATGCATGGGGCATTGACTTTATGGGCCCATTCCCTAATAGTCAAGGATTTGAATATATTCTTCTCGCAGTAGATTATTTATCTAGATGGGTGGAGGCTATCCCTACTCGAGCTGCAGATAGCAAAACTGTTTGCAAGTTTTGAAAGATCATATTATTTCGAGGTTTGGAATTCCAAAAGTTTTAATATCTGATGGGGGAAGCCACTTTGTCAACCGGGAGGTGAAGAAGTTGACCAAGGAATACGGCATCACACCGTGTCGCTACTCCTTACCACCCACAATCCAATGGCATGGCCGAGGTGTCAAACAGGGAGGTTAAAGGAATTTTACAGAAGCTCGTTCGCCCTGACAGGAGGAATTGGTCCCAACTCCTGGACCAAGTTCTGTGGGCTTACCGGACGTCTTATAAGACCCCATTGGGCACCTCCCCGTTTAGAATGGTATATGGAAAACCATGCCATTTGCCCGCAGAGCTCGTCCATAAATCAGAATGGGCAATCAAAAAGATTAATTGGAACTGTCACCAAGGAAAGAAGAACCGAGACATGAATTTGAATGAACTGTCTGAAATCCGAAATCATGCTTACGAAAACAACACTATCTACAAAGAAAAAGTAAAGAGATGGCATGACAAGAACATTCGAACAAAGATCTTTGTCTCAGGGCAGAAAGTTTGGCTATTTAATGCAAAGTTGAAAATTTTTCCAAGGAAAATTGAAATCAAAATGGACGGGACCCTTCATTGTAAGAGAGGTACACAATAATGGGAGTGTTGAGATCTCAGAGACCGCAGATAGCGCGCAAACATCTATGGTCAACGGTCAGCTGCTGAAACATTTTGTCGAATCCAATGAGCAATTAGTACAAGTTGAACAGATCTCCTTCGCTCAGGGTCTAAATTTTGACGAAAAATTTGATCTGCCCAGATAGCACACCTCTTTGGAACCTACACTCTCTTGTACATCCGAAATTCTTCCCGGTTCCCCATCTGTAATTATCCGCTATACTTAGGCTGACCTGAACCTAAGTATAGGGGGACCGCTACCATTGTTTATACTTCACTTCTCTTCTTTTGTTTTTACTCCTTCTGTATTTAGTACGAGCTATGTCAACATTTCACTTTGTGCCATGGGGACATAGCACAAGCTAAGTATAGGGGTGTATTTGTATATATTTTATCTACTTTATCCTTAGCTCGTACTTTAATCGTTTTTATCTAACATCGGGGATGGGTACAAGTAGTGTGTATTATACCTGTTTTCAAAAAAATCAAAAAAAATCAAAAAAAAAACTTTTGCAAAAAAAAATCATCACTCATGGTCTTGCATTTCATCAAGCATTTCATGCATTCCTTGGTTGATATATTTCTGACACATTCACTATCACTCAAGGCTTGAGGATTTTTTAGGACACTTGATTTCTGAAATCTTGAGATTCTGAGTTAGCCTGCCTTAGTCATTAGGGTTTTTAGAACTTAATAATCCACACTTCCCTAGTTTGAAAGATTTGAGCGCTATATTGCACTCTTCATCTCTAACATTCAAAAAGAATATGATCAGCACAATCACTTTCACAACTGCATGATTGATGAGATGAGTTGAGATATCACTTGAGGAACTAGGACTAGAGATTTGAGTTTAGACCCGATCTGATGATATTCGAGGATGGGATAAAGTTAATGAAAGCTTCAGAAACCTGAGTGTCAGCAAAACACTAGCCAGTATGTGAACAAGAGTCATATGCTATCTTTTTGATATTGACCTAAGTGCCAGGGTGTGATGAAATTTAATGAAAATTGTTGATCAGTGTGCGCCAATTTTTGGTAAAAGCAGTGGAGCTAGCCAACAAAAGAAAAGAAAAAGAAATATCAAGAAAAGCTCTATCATCCAAAGTCAAATTCTAAATGATCTTCCACCAATGGCGAGCGCTCCCAAATATTTTTAAAGTGTCCACTTGGACCAAGCGCTAATTAGACCAAAGGAGTCGGGCTGACACCATAAAAGGGCTCTGCATCGTAAGCGATACAAGTCTGGGTGTCGAAGGTATCTTAGATACTCAAAAGAGACACACCCCGGTGTACTCCCAGAAAAACAAGTGCAGACGACTCCAAATTCTCTTGACGGACACATTGATCAACAAAATAAAATATACTTGTGTTGAGTAATAAGGCACTCGAGAGGCACCTTGTTCCAATGAAAGGGAGAGAAAATCAGACACAATCCTATGCCCTCCATCAACTGGCCGTCCATCTACACTTTCAAGTCTGACAAACTAATGAGACGGTTGAATGAAGCAAGAATAGACTTATTCCCTAGGGTTGAGGATCAGGTCTAGAGGAGAGTCTCTTGGATTGGAACTTTGGGTGACGTCTCGACTTGATTCTCATAAATGCAGTACACTAAGAATCATATCCTTATACTATATGTACAAAAAGAGAGTCTGAAAATTAGAGAAGTTGGGTTCCTTTTTATTAAAGCTTGGTTGAGCCTAGAATTTTAGGATCACTCAAGTTAAGGGTCTTCTATGAATTGAGCCTTAAAAATTCACACGCACAGTCAGGGATGTTATCAACTAAGTCATTCATTCATGCTCGAGGACGAGCATGGTCTAAGTATAGGGGTATGATGAATCTCGTATTCATCATGCTAAAATTAGTCATTTAGGCTATGTCCCCCATCATTCACCTGTAATTAAACATTAATAGAGCATTATTAGCCATCATCCATGTGTGAATAATATCTGCATTTCATCATGCATAATTGCATTTAAAATCCCCAGTGTAAATTAGCCCAAAAAGCCGCTAACTTCTCTTCTTTTTAATTAATTTATTCTAACTCCGATTGACATGAAACCACCTCCATTGTGTAGATATTACTAACTTTATTAAATAAAAAATACAAAAAAAATACTAACCCCAATAAGTGTCAAATAATCCCAAAGTCAAATTTCACATCTGACAGACTAAAATGAGCATATCTCCTACATACAGTGTCCGATTTTGGTCTACTCACTTTTAAAGTACTCCATTTTCAAATACCTTCAAAACAAGACCAATTTCATAAAATTCGGAGCTCATATGTGAAAGTTGGGTTTTGGGCCTCTTTTGCGCATTTTAACTTCTTGCTAATTTTGACCTGAGATTTTATGTGCTTAATTAACTCTTTTAATTTTATTTCTTTTTTATTTGTGTCCTTTGATGAAAGTTTTAATAAGAAATGCAAAAATTCAAATCCAGATTAAAACTGAGATCAAAGAAATTGACCAAGTCCAAGTGTCTGTTGTCGGTCTGTGTAAAAGTTGAGCGTTTCTTACTTTTATTTTATTCTCCTAATTTCTTATCCTTTAAAAATCAAAAAAAAATTAGATTAATGTGTAAATAATTTTCTTCTATTTTATCGTATTTTTTCTAGAATTTTTATCCTCTCTAAAACCACCAAAAAAATACAAAATCTCAAAAATACGGTTTTTCGTACACATGGAAAGCCACCGAAAATACCACTTCGCACAGGTGACCTCTTTTGCTCCCGGGCCCTTCATGAAAGTTGTAGATCTCGACGAGACAAACAACTTTCGTGAAGAAAATTTTCCAATTTAAGGTCTTCGTCTATTTCTTTTCCTTTTTATTTCATGTTTTATTTTGAAATTTTTTTGGGGTGCCACGTGGCAGCCCCTGGGCATGCCACGTGGCACCCCCACCTGGGCATCCATCTCTCTCTTGGCGCACGCGCCACGCACGTGTCGCCTCCTCCTTCCGCGCGCACGTGCGCGGCACGTGACCGCCTTCCTTCTTCCTCCCGTCAGTTTCTCTAACCCATGTAACGCCCCCCCCCCCCCCCGGTCGTTACCATCTCCCCCCGGCCGTTACCAGCCTCCCCCCGGCCGTTACCACCCCCTCCCCGCCAGCCCTTATAAAATCTCCTCCACCAGCCGCGTCTCCGGCATCCGTCCATCCTGCCGGTGACAGCGGCCCAGACGTGATCCGTCCATCCGCCTTGTGAGAAGCTTCTCAGCACTGCCCCGGCAACCGCCCCGCCGTCGAGCTCCGCCTCTTTAGGTAGCGCCCCTCCGGTCGCCTCGAACGCCATCGACCTTCCCTCTGAACGCTGCCGGTCTCGCACAGGCCGTGCTTCCTTCACCCGTTGATAACAGGGGTCGATCACTCGGGTATAAGGTACTGAAAATAGGTCGTCGCGACCCAAGCGATCAGACGATGTGTATCAAGAAAAATGAACCACTTACGAAGGATAAAATCAATCAAAACTCAAATAGCGGTCCTGCTATGTGATTAACCTAGTATAACACCCAGGGTCGAACTCAAGGAGCACGGGTTGGCCGAGAGGCCTACGAAGTAGTAAAAATAAAGAAAATAAAAGAACAAAATATTTTTAGAGGTTTTTAATTATTTTTATATTTTTTTGGATTTTTAATATATTAAGAAAATAAGAAAACAAAAGAAAAGCACACTTTAACAAATTATTCAAAGCATCAAAAATCAACCAAAAATTAAAACAAAAATGTTTTTATGTATTTTATATTTTTTAGTGTTTTTGGTGAATTTTTGATAATTTTCTGATGTTTATTTTATTTTCTAAAAATCAAACAATGCCTAAAATAAAGGGTACTGTCCAGCCGACCGAAAAAACCCTAGATAAAATATCTAAGGCCTCAAAATGGCCTGGAGGTAATTTTCCTGTAAAATAGATAAAACAAGGAAAATTTAGGTACCAATATTATTATTTTTGGGTTTTTAATTTATTTACTAGAATTTTTATGGGTTTTTGAGTGTTTTTAAGTTTTTTGGTTTTCCAGTAATGAAAAATAGCCAAAATTGGCTAGAAAATCAAGCTAAGTAAAACAAACAGTCGCTAATTTTTATAGAATTTTTAAGTGAGTTTTTATATTTTTTGTGATTTTTCAAACTAGACAGTGGCGAAAATAGATGTTTTTGAATTTTTAAAAATATCAAACAAAATCAAAAATGTCCTCAAAAATCCATAAAAATCCTACACCATGGCAGGAGCCATGTGTCAAATTTTCGTTGGATTTGGAGGTGGTTTGATATTTTATTCAAAAATAAAGGTAGGGTACTGTGCACAGGGACCAAAGTGCAAATACCCAAAGTTCTGGGGGTCCTGGTGCAAAATACCCAGCAAAACACGTGCCACGCGCGTGCCTGGGGCACTCAGGGACCCAAATGTAAGAAAAATAAGTCCCGGGGACTTATTGGTAACATGTACCAAAAGTCCAGGGGTCTTATATGCAAATAACCCAAAAAATATCGCACATGCTCAAATAAACCACGCACAGGGGTATAGATGCAATTATCTAAAAACTTTCATTCATTTAATAACATCCAGAACTACAAGGTGGTCTACTGCAAATAACCCAAATAACTCACGTGTCGAAGCACGTGTCCACAACTGGTAGGGGCATAAATGCAAATAAACTAAAGCTCAGGGTCCAACATGCAAATTACCCTAAAACTAAACAACTGACTTAAATAATTACAGGACTAAAACGAAATGCATAAAAGAAAGGGGGCCTAAGAGCAAATTACCCCTTTTATTAACGTCGACGGCCGGATGCGTGACGCGTGGCGGATCTGACGACTGAGGACGACGGCGCCTTTGACCTTACGAACGTTGGGCTGATCGACGTCTGAGGGCGCTCCACGTGGCGATCGGACGGCTCTGGTTCTCTGGAGTCGAAACCCTCGTGTATCAGACGGAGGGGAGGAGGGCACGTGGCGAATCTGACGGATGAGGCTAGCTGGTGTCTCTCTCTCCGCGCGGATGGTCAAGATCGACCCTCGGGACGATCGGACGGTGACACCTCGCCTAGGATGGATGGCTCAGATGATAACTGGGGCGATGAGGACGATCTGACGGTCGGCGAGGATCCTGGAAGAACTGGTCACCGGCGACTTTCGCCGGCCCTCTGTGTGCACGGTGGTCCTCGTCTGATGCTCCTGAGGTGCGGGAAAGCTTCGCCGTGAAGCCCCGCACCCGGTGCTCTGCTCCGATGGAGGCGAGGAGGTCCATAGAGCTCCGGCGACGTGAAAGAAATGGAGCTGCTGTGCCCAGAAGTTCCGACCTCCAGATGAGGTCGATAGGCCTGGATACCTGCACAGGAAAGAAGTTGGGTCGAGGGCAAACTGCCTCGACCCGTCAGAGCGGGCGGAATGTGGACGGTGAGGCGCTATGGAGGCTCTCCGGCGAGCGGCGGAGGGGGAAGAGCCGATACCCTGCTCCGGGGCGAGCCAGGGGGAGTGAAGGGTCGGAGAAGGTGGAGAGTAGTCAGGCGAAGGTGGTGGCGGAGTCGGATGGTCAAGTGAGTCGACGGAGACGGCAGGTGAAGGCGGCGGAGCTAAGCTACTGGGAATCGAAAAAAACCTATTCTACGCTAAACTAAAGACTACGGAATCTACCTGATGGGCGCATTCGACTGGGCTGGAGCTGATGAAGCTCCCGGTCATTGCCTGCAAGGGGCCGTCGAGTCCCCAAGGCTGAGCGCGCTCGCGGCGGCGCACGGCGGCGTTTACCACCGGATCAGTGACTCCCGGCTTCCCGGGCCTCGCTGCAACTCCCAAGGCCACGGCTGTCACTCAGGGACTCTGGAGGAGGTCACAGGCACCGAGGGGAAGATCAAAGATGGAAGAATTAGGTCGCTGGTGACGACTATAAGTATGGTGGAAGATCCGGAAAGAAGGAGATCGGGCGAGAAGCTCAGTGATCAGATCCTCCAAACCCACCCCGGGCGAGGGTCCTGAATGATCTGAGGTTAATCGGGGGCCCGGGGTTTGGGTTAATGGCGGTCGGGTCAGCCGGGAAGAAATTGGAGAAAACGGGTCGGGCGAGACGGACCCGGCTCTGGTGGTCCTGGGGGGAGAGTTGACCGGGGGTCAACAATCCCCCGTGGACCAATCAGAGCCGCCAAGCATCTTATTTTTGTTTATTTATTTTAGGCTAGAAAATGATCGAATTTCTAAAAACTTAAAACATGAAAATATTTATTTTATTTTTCTCTATTTTTTAGTGATTTTTAATTAATTTTTGGAAATAAAAATAAGGTATGTACATAATATCTTATATATAGGTATATATACAATATGTAGGATTTTGATTTTTGATTTTTAATTATTATTTTTGTGCAATTTTTATCCCCTTTCATATTTTATTTATTTATATTATAAAATAAGGAATAAAAACGTATTTTTATTTTATTTTTATTATTTATTTATATAAGTAAAATAAATATATATGTACATCTATATACATGGTATATGTACAATGTATTTTTGTATTTTTAATTTTTTCTATTTTTGTTTTGTTTTTGTTTTCATTTAGTTTATTTATTTACAATATATAACATAGACTAGTTACAAAAATTATAAAAATTAATTTTATATATTTACAAGGCTAAATAAATACATAGGTGTGGTTTATGTACATGGTGAAGGTGATGTTTTTGTTCCCTTTTTTATTTTTATCTTTTTATTTTATTTTTATATTTTTCTAAATATATACAAGTATTTACAAGCATATTTTTGGTGAGGAAAATATATTTATTTATTTTCATAAATATTTACACATGAGCCCCTATCTCCCTCTACTTTGGCTTTTATGCGGTCAGGCCCATGCTGAGCCCTCCCTTGGGTTAGGTTGCTCAATATTTATTCTAAATATTTCCCTCTTTTTCTTTTTAATCTTTATTCTTTTATTTTTGCACAAAAACATGCTAATTATAGGTTTTTACACAATGCATGCTTTTGGTAATTATTCCTATTTACACATATCTACGTGTATTTGCAAAGGTTTTTGTAGCTAAAATATAAGAATAAAGAGTGATGAATGGGTATTCATCACCCCCCTATACTTAACTTTGCTAGTCCCTTAGCAAACACTTATTTGAAAAAGAAGTGAAAAAGAAAGAAAGAAAAAGAAAAAGAGGATGTACATGGATCAAGGTTGATTATTAAACTTGCCTTCATTAAATTGGGGTATGGAGCTCGATCAGATCTTTGGATTATTAATGTGTCCGAACCCTTATTTAGACTTAAGCTTAAAACTCAACAGCCTCTAAGTTCCACTAATCTATAACCAAGACTCCTCAATGCTCCAGATCAGAACAAGTCATCAATCACAAACCCTGAAGACCATGAATCTTTTCTTGTCCTGTGAATGTGAAGTCTAAGCTCTCCACCTCAGAAATGGCAACTTGACAACCCTCCCCAACAGGGTAACTCTGTGACCTCAATCTGGCCACTCTTTCCTCGAGGAGCGGGGTATTCCCTTCTAAGTTCAAGTCCAACCGGCTCAAGAAGAGGAGGAAGAAGAGAATGGGTCAAGGCCAGTGTAGCCAAGTACCCTTGGGAGCTTGACCAGTGTAGCCAAGTCTCCCTGCTGCAAGCTACAACAGGTGGAACATGAAACCAAGCTTTGCTTATTGCACTCTATATACATACTCCGGTGGGATTATCATTTTCTCTCAGACCCACCACTTTTTTTGGAGTTCTTTTCTTTTTGCACATTTTTTTCAAGTGCATATGTACAACATATACATGTGCAGCATATATACAAGGAGTTTTTCCTCTTGAGCCAATAGACTATCCCTCTTTTGAAGCTTTCTTGCAACCCACAACTCCCGTCGTTAGACCTCATGGCAACCAGACCAAGTTGAGACGCACTTCCTTCACTAAAAAAAGAAGAGAGGTTCCTCCTAGAAGTACTACCCTCATATGCTACCCCAAGTCAAGGAAGACTGCCTCCTCACCACCTCATCCGGTAGAGAGCTCGGTGCATAGTGCTGATTTCCAAGTAAAGCCATTGTCTATATGAGTCATGTGTTGTTGTTAAGTGCTCTACTTAGGCTCATTGAGATGACATGTGATCATAGCCTAGTGGACTCAAAGAATTAAGTCACCATGGACCTGAAAAGCCTTAAACCTAAGCCATATAAGGTTCCTCTTAGAAGTTAGGTGGATTAAGATCTTAATCAAGCTCCATTTCTCAATTTGATTCCAGGCTAGTTTAAATGTCAACTATCATCCAGAAAAACTATATACATATGTACAAAAAGATGCTTATTTACACAAATTTTTACAATCATGCAAAATTTTTGAAAAATGTTTTGAAATCATGAAATGATGATGCATGAAGTGCAAGTTTTGCAAAAAGATATTTACACACATTTACACAATATTTTTGCAAACTTTTGATTTTCAAAACATTTTGGAAAAATTTTGTACTATATACATAATTTTGATACAAAAATATTTACACAGCTTTACACAAAAGATTTTTGAAATCATTTTTACAAAAATAATTTGTACACTAGCTATTTATGTGCAAATAAAAGAAGATTATGTACATGAAAATTTTTAATTTTTGTGATTTTTAGCCATTTTATTTATTAACACACTCACACAAAGTACGAGTTATGGCTAAAGTATATATGAAATATATACACACCCCCCTATACTTAGCTCGAACGATGTCCTCAGAGTCAAGAGTGATGAAGAAGACGTAACTCGTGCTAGGTATAGGAAAGTGAAAAGGAAGGCTATATACAAAGAGGAAGAATAAAATAGAAGGTCAAGAGGGGCTCGGGTCTTCCCCCTATACTTAGGATCAAATAATCCTAAGTATAGTAGGTTGTATACTAAGGGAGAACCGAGTGAAGAATGTATAGGGTCTACCCCCCCCTATACTTAGGGTGAAAGATCCCTAAGTATAGGCAGCAAAACAGGGGTAGCAAAACACGAAGAAAATCACGAATATATACAAGAAGGAGGAGACATCACTCCCCCTATACTTAAGGTGAAGAACCTTAAGTATAGGCAACACAACAGAAGTGATGCAACAGAACAAAGAACAACCCGGTGTTTTCACCCCCCTATACTTAGGATGAGCAATATCCTAAGTATAGCGAAGATAATCATAAACGAGACCTGGGGTGAAAACAAGAACGGAAGAAAGAAGGATCAAAATAAGATGAAACACGTATATACAAAAGAGTACAATGTTGAGGTGCCTCTCAACAAGCGCTAGATTTTACGCCCCTAGCTGGGTGCAAAGGCTAGGACAATGCAGTATCAAGGTTCAGGACGGCATCGCTAAGTCGAATGCCGTACTGTCGCCGCAGTCTCGGTGTGAGAACAACGACGAACTCAACAGTGTAAAGTACGACACCCAGGTATGCAATCAGGCGAGTGTTTACTACCGGCCACTGATTTGAGACTAAGTGATCGGGATCCGGTAGCACAAAAGAGATCATCGGCTCTGGATCAGACTGGAGTGAGAGTGTGGAGCCGAAGTAATCGAACGTGGAGAAAGATGGATCAGTAATAGAATCCTCCACGTTAATCAGTGTCTCAAACAAGTGTGGACAATCAGGATCAGGAGACTCTCTAAACAGACTGATATCCGATGAATAGAATAGAATAAGATCAGGCAGATCATCGAATATCTCCAAGATAGGCTCATCCTCGCGAGGGTCGTCGAGGTGAGAAGAATCAGAATCAGAATGATCTAAAGACTCGGTTTCGTGTTTCGTCAGATCGGAAACACTCTCAGCAGGTGAAACCGAGTACTCGTTGAGTGTGGCATCCTCCCGCAGATAACCCTCGGGGAGAGATGCAGGATCAGAAGTGACAAGAAGAGGATCAGGATCTAGATTGGCATCTGCGCTGCTATCAAGTATCCACTCAGTGCACCAGGCTGCATCATCATCAAAAGTGTAGGTCTCGGCAATCTGGAAGCAGGAGAAGGTACTAGTCAACACCGCGGGAGCTGGCAAAGTGTCTGCAGCTGATCCTCGCTCTGCGGCTATGCTGGCTGTCAGCTGGTCCTCAGGAAGTGTATCTGTCTCGTCAGAGTAGAGGACAAAAGGCTCGAAGATGGGACTCTCTATGTCTGTACTCTCAAAGTGCTGTCCCTCCTCAAGCTGTGGCTGTTGGGCTGAGTCCTGATGACTGTTTGTATCCAAGAAGTGTCTCTGCAGGAAGGAAACTGACTCCTCTGGGGCTGGAAACTGAAGTAGCTGAGTCAATGGCTGTAATAGTTGTGGCTCCTCTGGTTCCTGGAGTATCAGAAGATCTGATATCCAAGACTCGTCAACAGGGAACTCTGGGGCTACCTCGAACTCCAGTTGGAAAACCAACGGGAACTCAAGTAGACTCTGGGTCCGAACCTCTGCTATGGAAGTCATCTCCTCTGTCGGTGGTGCTGTCAGCTCCAAGTCCTCAGGCTGGTGTGTAGAAATTGTCTCATCATGTAAAGTGACACACTGCACTGGTACTGCATCGTCCTCATGTGTTGTCCCGACCGAAGTATCTCGTGAAGAAGAACTCTGTGAAAGCAGCCTCGAGATGGTATCCAGTAGGTAAATGTCGGAACTGTGGTGTGAACCACCACATGTGGTAATCACCAGTGCTATCTGCTCTGCGTTCATCCCCCGTATGGAGATCTCTATCAAGTCTGTAAGTGGAAGTCCGTGCTCAGGGAATCTCCTCAAGAGGTCAAGAAACCTCGGCCATGCCTCGTGCAATGGCTCCTGGGGGTCAACTGAAAAGTCCATGATCAAAGACCGCATAAACTCTGCTCTTCGTGGAGGGAAGTATCTCTGCAAGAACTCTCGGCGTATCTCTCCCCACGTCTCGAATGTCTTCCCCAATCGTCGGTGCCACCTCATGGCTCCGTCATGAAGCGTGAAGGGGAAGGTCCTGCTCATCAGCTCCTCTGCAGTGACGTCTGAATATCTCTGTGCTCTGCAAAACTCCTCAAAAGCTGACAGGTGAAGATAAGGCTCCTCGTGCGCCTCTCCTGAAAATGTCGGCAGTCGCTGAATGTAATCCAAATCCAAGACGAATGGACCAAGTGTAGAAGCTGACTGAGCTCCATATGCTTTCTGCTCCTCCATCCTTCCGGAATAGGATCTGTCTGCTAGTCTCCACAGCTCTCTCTGGTCGCCAACGGAGTACGCTCTCAACTCAGCAACAGCATCGTCCGGGTCTCGCATCTGCTCTGCCTGGTATCCTCGGACGTCTAGCGCAGCATGCCCAGAGTGATGAGAAAGGATCGAAGGGATCTGGCAATCAAACAAGATGAACAAGCAAACCCCCAATTCACCTACGCACACAGAGCTGAAGACCGAAGGGATCGGTCAATTATCTTGTCAATTTTATTTTAAGTGATCATCCAGTCTATCAGAGCGATTACGTGAGGTAAATAGGTATCCTAATCTCTCTCTCGACCGACTGTCCCGTACTGAAAGCCGGTAATCAGTCAAGAAAAGATTGGAGGCTCTATCCTAATGTTCGGATCACTCTCTCGCTCATCCAAACCAGACAAGGAGGGGATTACTCTCCCCAAGACAGATTTTTCGTGAAGTGTCTTTTAGGTCAAGTATGATTAGCAGTCCCGATTTTATTGTTTTTGTTTTTAGATATTTTTCAATAAAAAGAAACGGCCTAACAAATTTTTCGGTTCTCCTGGTTGTTTAATCCAAAACATGGGGGAGAAGACGAAAAAGCCGATGCGCGATAAAATCAATGATGCATGCTGAGTAAGAAATGCGTACCTTGTTTACAGCACTCTACATGCAAGTGATCCGCGCAGAATTTAAAGACTGGAAAGTAAACTACCTAAATGATGCAACTGGAAAGCCGAGTCCTAAACGAGCAATTTCTAGCTCAAAAACCGTCTAACCGGTCACCGACCTCCAAGCCAAAGAGTCTGGTCTTGGCCCGTCCCTCCTCTGTCCGACAAATCGGGGGTAGGAGAAAGCGCTTTACAGGACGGGCTGCGGCACGTAGGCTACGAAGGAAAATGAGTCGGTTATTTTTATTAATTGGTTTTTAGTGAGTCCAATTACGTTCTATAGAAACAGATAATCAGTTAAGTGTTGGGGCCCTACTAATTACGGCACAAGCAATAGAAATTCCTAAGTCTAGGGGCTCGAGCAAAAACCGCGTAAACACCGGAAAAGGCAGAAAGAAAATAAAATAAAACCAAAACCGCGAAAAACCGCGAAAATCCTAAGGGTCCCCCGAGCACACCGGTGCTCGGCGAAACAGACCCGCTAAGTCCAAGCAATGTCCACAAGTCCTGAGAGTGTCCTGTATTATTACAAGAATAATCAAAAATAAAAACCTACTCTAATCCTCACCCACTCAACTCTCTCTCACTCTCTCCTGCGGCTCCGCAAAGAAAGGAGCCGCCTCCGAATCCTGCGGTTGCGTCGGCTTCTCGAGAGCAGCCGCCTCGGTCCTCGGGCCCTCGCAAGAAATAGCAGAGTGGTCAGAACCAGATAATCAAATAATAATAAAAGAAAAATAAAGGGAAATGAAAAATAAGGGTAAATGTGCAAAAATGTGAAATAAAATAAACACTCAAAATAAAACAAAACAAAAATAAAAGAAAATGAAAATAAAACAAAAATAAAACAAAAATAAAATATAGACAAAAACCGCAAAAAGCCGCGAGCTCTGAAAGAGCCGCGAAAAGCCGCGAAAATAAAAAACTAAAAGAAAATAAAAACTACTAAGCCGTGCTCCCCGGCAACGGTGCCATTCTACAGGGTCGATCACTCGGGTATAAGGTATTGAAAATAGGTCATCGCGACCCAAGCGATCAGACGATGTGTATCAAGAAAAATGAACCACTTACGAAGGATAAAATCAATCAAAACTCAAATAGCGGTCCTGCTATGTGATTAACCTAGTATAGCACCCAGGGTCGAACTCAAGGAGCACGGGTTGGCCGAGAGGCCTACGAAGTAGTAAAAATAAAGAAAATAAAAGAACAAAATATTTTTAGTGGTTTTTAATTATTTTTATATTTTTTTGGATTTTTAATATATTAAGAAAATAAGAAAACAAAAGAAAAGCACACTTTAACAAATTATTCAAAGCATCAAAAATCAACCAAAAATTAAAACAAAAATGTTTTTATGTATTTTATATTTTTTAGTGTTTTTGGTGAATTTTTGATAATTTTCTGATGTTTATTTTATTTTCTAAAAATCAAACAATGCCTAAAATAAAGGGTATTGTCCAACCGAGCCAAAAAGCCCTAGATAAAATATCTAAGGGCCTCAAAATGGCCTGGAGTAATTTTCCTGTAAAATAGATAAAACAAGGAAACTGTAGGTACCAATTTTATTATTTTTGGATTTTTAATTTATTTACTAGAATTTTTATGGGTTTTTGAGTGTTTTTAAGTTTTTAGTATTTTCCAGTAATGAAAAATAGCCAAAATTAGCTAGAAAATCAAGCTAAGTAAAACAAACAGTAGCTAATTTTTATAGAATTTTTAAGTGAGTTTTTATATTTTTTTGTGATTTTTCAAACTAGACAGTGGTGAAAATAGATGTTTTTGAATTTTTAAAAATATCAAACAAAATCAAAAATGTTCTTAAAAATCCACAAAAATCCTGCACCATGGCATGAGCCATGTGTCAAATTTTCGTTGGATTTGGAGGTGGTTTGATATTTTATTCAAAAATAAAGGTAGGGTACTGTGCATAGGGACCAAAGTGCAAATACCCAAAGTTCTGGGGGTCCCGGTGCAAAATACCCAGCAAAACACGCGCCACGCGCGTGCCTGGGGCACTCAGGGACCTAAATGTAAGAAAAATAAGTCCCGAGGACTTATTGGTAACAGGTACCAAAAGTCCAGGGGTCTTATATGCAAATAACCCAAAAAATATCGCACATGCTCAAATAAACCACGCACAGGGGTATAAATGCAATTATCTAAAAACTTTCATTCATTTAATAACATCCAGAACTACAGGGTGGTCTACTGCAAATAACCCAAACAACTCACGTGTCGAAGCACGTGTCCACAACTGGTAGGGGCATAAATGCAAATAAACTAAAGCTCAGGGTCCAACATGCAAATTACCCTAAAACTAAACAACTGACTTAAATAATTACAGGACTAAAACGAAATGCATAAAAGAAAGGGGGCCTAAGAGCAAATTACCCCTTTTATTAACGTCGACGGCCGGATGCGTGACGCGTGGCGGATCTGACGACTGAGGACGACGACGCCTTTGACCTTGCGAACGTTGGGCTGATCGACGTCTGAGGGCGCTCCACGTGGCGATCGGACGGCTCTGTTTCTCTGGAGTCGAAACCCTCGTGTATCAGACGGAGGGGAGGAGGGCACGTGGCGAATCTGACGGATGAGGCTAGCTGGTGTCTCTCTCTCCGCGCGGATGGTCAAGATCGACCCTCGGGACGATCGGACGGTGACAACTCGCCTAGGATGGATGGCTCAGATGATAACTGGGGCGATGAGGACGATCTGACGGTCGGCGAGGATCCTGGAAGAACTGGTCGCCGGCGACTTTCGCCGGCCCTCTATGCGCGCGGTGGTCCTCGTCTGATGCTCCTGAGGTGCGGGAAAGCTTCGCCGTGAAGCCCCGCACCCGGTGCTCTGCTCCGATGGAGGCGAGGAGGTCCAGAGAGCTCCGGCTACGTGAAAGAAATGGAGCTGCTGTGCCCAGAAGTTCCGACCTCCAGATGAGGTCGATAGGCCTGGATACCTGCACAGGAAAGAAGCTGGGTCGAGGGCAAACTGCCTCGACCCGTCAGAGCGGGCGGAAGGTGGACGGTGAGGCGCTATGGAGGCTCTCCGGTGAGCGGCGGAGGGGGAAGAGTCGATACCCTGCTCCGGGGCGAGCCAGGGGGAGTGAAGGGTCGGAGAAGGTGGAGAGTAGTCAGGCGAAGGTGGTGGCGGAGTCGGATGGTCAAGTGAATGGACGGAGACGGCAGGTGAAGGCGGCGGAGCTAAGCTACTGGGAATCGAAAAAAACCTATTCTACGCTAAACTAAAGACTACGGAAGCTACCTGATGGGCGCATTCGACTGGGCTGGAGCTGATGAAGCTCCCGGTCATTGCCTGCAAGGGGCCTTCGAGTTCCCGAGGCTGAGCGCGCTCGCGGCGGCGCACGGCGGCGTTTACCACCGGATCAGTGACTCCCGGCTTCCCGGGCCTCGCTGCAACTCCCAAGGCCACGGCTGTCACTCAGGGACTCTGGAGGAGGTCACAGGCACCGAGGGGAAGATCAAAGATGGAAGAATTAGGTCGCCGGTGACGACTATAAGTATGGTGGAAGATCCGGAAAGAAGGAGATCGGGCGAGAAGCTCAGTGATCGGATCCTCCAAACCCACCCCGGGTGAGGGTCCTGAATGATCTGAGGTTAATCGGGGCCCGGGGTTTGGGTTAATGGCGGTCGGGTCAGCCGGGAAGAAATTGGAGAAAACGGGTCGGGCGAGACGGACCCGGCTCTGGTGGTCCTGGGGGGAGAGTTGACCGGGGGTCAACAATCCCCCTGGACCAATCAGAGCCCGCCAAGCATCTTATTTTTGTTTATTTATTTTAGGCTAGAAAATGATCGAATTTCTAAAAACTTAAAACATGAAAAAAATTTATTTTATTTTTCTCTATTTTTTAGTGATTTTTAATTAATTTTTGGAAATAAAAATAAGGTATGTACATAATATCTTATATATAGGTATATATACAATATGTAGGATTTTGATTTTTGATTTTTAATTATTATTTTTGTGCAATTTTTATCCCCTTTCGTATTTTATTTATTTATATTATAAAATAAGGAATAAAAAGGTATTTTTATTTTATTTTTATTATTTATTTATATAAGTAAAATAAATATATATGTACATCTATATACATGGTATATGTACAATGTATTTTTGTATTTTTAATTTTTTCTATTTTTGTTTTGTTTTTGTTTTCATTTAGTTTATTTATTTACAATATATAACATAGACTAGTTACAAAAATTATAAAAATTAATTTTATATATTTACAAGGCTAAATAAATACATAGGTGTGGTTTATGTACATGGTGAAGGTGATGTTTTTTGTTCCCTTTTTTATTTTTATCTTTTTATTTTGTTTTTATATTTTTCTAAATATATACAAGTATTTACAAGCATATTTTTGGTGAGGAAAATATATTTATTTATTTTCATAAATATTTACACATGAGCCCCTATCTCCCTCTACTTTGGCTTTTATGCGGTCAGGCCCATGCTGAGCCCTCCCTTGGGTTAGGTTGCTCAATATTTATTCTAAATATTTCCCTCTTTTTCTTTTTAATCTTTATTCTTTTATTTTTGCACAAAAACATGCTAATTATAGGTTTTTACACAATGCATGCTTTTGGTAATTATTCCTATTTACACATATCTACGTGTATTTGCAAAGGTTTTTGTAGCTAAAATATAAGAATCAAGAGTGATGAATGGGTATTCATCACCCGTCTCCATCCTTCACCAGCCCCCGTATCTTTTCTTTTTTTTGTGCTAACATCTGCAGGTATCGACCAGCCGAGATCCGCCATCTCCTCCGCCCTCGGCCACGAGAGCTCCTCTGCCTGCACCCCTCCACTCCGACTTCTCCGCCTCCGCCTCGGGGCACCGCCTCGACTTCGCCGCCCCCGCGGCATCTCCGACTTCGCCGACGCTCCTCCTCCTACCGCGCCTCGCCTCCGCCTGCGGCCCTCCGCTCCGCCGTGGAGACCAGCCCCGCCTCCTCGCCTAGGCGCCCTCGTCCTCCTGCCACCTCCGCCGACCACGGCCGAGCTCCTCGGCCCCAGCCTTGGCCGCTCTCGCCCGACACCTCCGCCCAGCAACCTACAGTTGTCGTCGGATCGGGCAAGCTGCCCTTGATCCGACGGCCTACATCTTCCACGTGCCCCCCCCCCCCGAGCCTCGGCCCCAGCCGCGAGGTTTGGGGCCTCCGAAGCGCCTCCGCTCCGCCACGTGTCCCCAAGCCTTGAGGCTCGGGCTGGTTGAGCCTTAGCCTCAGGCCCATCCGAGCCTCATGCCCCGAGCCTCAGGTTCGTCACCCGAACCATAGGCTCGGGATCCCGAGCCTCCCGCCTCGTCCCCGAGCCTCAGGACCGCCTCCGAGCCTCCTTACGCACGTGCATAGCACGTGCGTCCAAGGAGAAATTGCAAAGACACCCTCCAAGGTTCCAGAATCTACATTTATACCCCCGTTTGTGGGTAAATTGCAGAGGAGCCCTCCGACTTTCCTAAATTGCAGATAAGTCCTTCCAGGGACCTTTTTGAAGGAAAAAAACTTTATTTTAATTACATTTTAGTCCCTGAAATTCATTTTATCATATCTTTGTCATACGGACTCCGATTTTAGCGTATAATATGTCGTTTCGAAGCTAACTTCATGCTCTACAACTTAGCATAATTTGTGGACAGATTTGAGGCTGTTTATTGATCATTATTATTGAGTACATCTGTTAGCATATGCAGGCTTAGTTTGACATATCTGTGGTATGTATTGCTTGAGAAATATTTTACGATTTATTTTACAGGGAATTGTTGGAGTTGAGATATTATTTGAGGACTTATTTTATGCAGGGGCTTCGGAAAGGAAGATTAAAAATTTATTTCCCTTGTATTTTTCGAAGATAATATCTATCGATTAAGGATTAATCTACAGGGAATTTAGAAGAAATTTTCATCAGAACCCAGAACTTATGAGATTATTTATTGACACTCTGATCATTTTTCTTGAATTATAGCTTCTGATCTGTGATAAATTTCGAGGTTATTGATTAACATATATTGAATTTGGAGTATTAATCACAGATCCTGTGCTGAACAATCGTCTCTGTATATTTTCTTCGCATACCTTCTCCATCATTGCATTGTATATATTTTTCGACACAGAAATTAATCGATCATTGATCGATTATTTAATTTGACTTAAGACCAGGCAACTAAAAATATCCGTTCCCTGTGTTCGACCTTGGTACACTTACCAAGTAAAAAATACTCCACAACATTCAAAGATTGTGGTATTTTGACGACCGAAATCCGCCTCCTATACTACAATTCATCTTTATTAAAGAGGTAGATTTCGCGATCATCAATACTCCAATGCCTTGACTTTCCCACCCGTAGGTGTGGTGACTATTAGATCAATATCTAAAAGTTTTGGTTTTCATGCTTTTTACTAAAGCCTCAGAAATAAATCTATGTGTAGCACCAGTATCAAAAAGAATCTTTGCATGCAAATTATCAATAAGAAGGGTACCTTCGATGACCTTGTCCTCCTTAGCAGCATCATCCCCAGTGGTGAGCGCATAGACTCGATCAGGAATGTTTGGCTTTTGATCTTGACCTTGGGATGTGGACTGCTTCCTAAGCTTTGGACAATCACGAACAAAGTGTCCTTTCTCTCCACAGTTAAGACACTGACCATTCTTGAGGTAGCATTCTCCAGGATGGAAACGGTGATAGAAAGAGCATCCAGGAAATCTGCTATTTTACCCTAGCTTGGAGGCTTGCTTCTGCTTCTGAGAATTTTTGAATGATTTGTTCCTCCCGAATCGATCCTTCCGATCATTGTACGGCTTCTCCTCCTTTCTTCGCAAGAAATCTCGCTCCATGGTGGTAGCACTTTCTTGGGCATCCTCTATGGTCTTCGGCATGCTGGAGAGAACCTTCAATCTTAAAGCAGGGTGAAGTCCCTCAGTGAACTTCTGAGTCATCCGATACTCATCTGGACATAGGTGTGGAGCATACTTCAGTAAGCGATGAAACTTGTTGTTATATTCAGCAACATTCGGATCTCCCTGCTTCAGATTGATAAACTCTTGCTCCTTAATCAACTGCAAGTGCATCAGAATATACTGCTCGCGTAAGAGTTTAACAAACTCATCCCACAGAATAATCTCTCCTTTTTCAATTTTCCGTAATTGGCAACTGGTCCACCAGTCCTTAGCAAGACCTTTCAGTTGATGAGTAGCGAAGGAGACCTTGCTATGATCCGGACATCTGATTGCATCAAACAATTTTTCTATCTTCTCCAACCATCGATCTGCTACCTCAGCATCCACTATACCATCAAATATAGGTGGGTTCACCTTTAAGAATCTCTCAATGGTGACTTTATCCCGACGCTCCTCACGAAGTCGCCTTTCTCTATCAAGAGGCCGCTCGCGACGTCTCTGATTCTTGTCCCTACTCTGGTGGTGATCAGCTTGATCGTGAATCAGCTGGGAGAGCTCCTCGATCGTCTTCATCAACTTGGCATTCTGTGATGTCAAATCATGAGAGCGACGACCCCGCTTACGGTTCGAGACGGTCAACATCTACGAATAGCGACGATCAATTAGTCACCTATTCCAACATAGTCTATAAATATTATATATCATCCTAAAATTGGATAATATCCCTCTAATCTTTCATTTAGCTCGGATACCACATTGTCACGTCCCGGACCTCGAAACACGGGAAAATTTGCGGAAGCATCCCAAAACAATGAATTTTTTTTCGAGTCCAGGAGCGAGACAAAAACTCGATAATCCATAAACTTATCAAGTATGAGCTACAAAAAGAAAACAAATAAGTATGTCAAATAATCTCCCATACATTAATCTCAATGAACTAGGATAAAGCAATGACTGCTTAGTTTACCTGAGCAACCCAACCTCGTCCTCCGTTAAGCTGCAAGGTTATAAATCAATATTAGTCAAACGAATTTTACAAAGTATGCACCAATAATTTATGAGCCATGCCATCATAACCCTATACAATGAATAGTAAAGAATAATACAATGACAATTTCATATAATAAGGAATATAAATCAATAAATAAACGATGAACTATAATTAGACTTTTTCAATTATGCCAATCATCAAGGGATAACAATGACAATTCAATAAATTTCCTTGAATATCACAAATTTTGTAACCATAATATCAAAATTCATATCAAATATAAATCAATACCCTCTGCCGACACCGGGCAGCCCGAGCTTGGATAGAAGCCACCCCGTTCCCTTAAACTAAAATTTTACAAGTAAAACAAATATAAATACGAGGTCTCCTATCCAAACCCCATTGCAATGGACATCAGTACTGAGTCATCCGTCGTAGCGAAATTGTTTGGAAGTAGTGTAGGATTACCCGCCTACAACGGTCAATTGGCGGAATTAACCGTCCGTGCGGCACCCGGCCAGGTTAAAGCCTCTAATGGGCCAACAATGAACAATGTCTACTCCCGCACAATGGTGGTGTCAAAACAATAATTTACTTTTCAATAAATTATTATGATTTAAAAAACAAATTAACCTATATATCAAAAGACAATAATGCATCCATCTATGTAATATTTAACAACTAGTCCGTAGATAGGCATTATGGATAAATGTCAATCTAGCGCTTGATAATCTATGGCTTTAACACATAAATATAATCAAAGAATTCTAATGATATAAAATAAAAGCAACATTCCATAACTGATATAAAGCAATGTGGGGTATAAATGAAAATGAGATGAGACATAAATTAATGCACATACCTTTCTTGAAAATTATATGAATAGATCCTTAAGGTACTCCGTCCTCAGAAATTAGTTATCACCTAAATCGAAAAAATATCTTATCAACATGAACACGCCAACATGCATCTTATCCCATAACCCAGATTTCTAATTGTCATCTTTTTTTGTGAGTTAACAACATTAATCATTTTTTATCAATATCAATATTAATCTTGACAATAGGTGACTAGACTTAGTCCTTCCAAAGGAGTCAATTAACTTAGATAAGGCACACCTTTTGACATAATCGAAAATTATATATGTCATCGGAGGCATCTACGATTATCAAAACAATGTGTATATATATATTAAGTTGAACTCGAATGCACATGCCAATTATGTATAAGTAGATTTAATAGTTGCTTGGATAACATATGTATCCATATATATTTTCGTATTAGAGTTCGTATAAGGGATATCATGATAATATATAATCGTCACATGTTATTATCTAAAAGAAACTTGGCATGTATTAGACAAAGTTGTACGAGAGTCTCAACAAGAGTTGATTTTTACGGAATTTGAGAGGCTATACTAGCATGCTAGAGTCTAATTGACGCTAAACCTATAATCAAATGACATTAGAATTCCGTTGAACGTAGGACTCGTGTTTTTTTAGAATCACAAGATTAATGATATTCGACCACAAGGATTCAAACTTCGTGGAAAAACATCACAGCACAATGATTTGATTTACTAGAAAAAGAAATAATAGTGGATGATTCAACAAGGACTATTGATTCGATTCGACAATCATAAAAGAGACAATTTAAAGGGTTTACCTACACGAAAGTTTCCTCCGCAAAACTATTCGAATCTAAACGACGAACTCAGGGACTGCGTACCGGTGATCTAAATTTGTTGCAATCTAGAGGCAATGAACAGAGAAGGGGAGTCGAGAAATTTTTTGGTGTAAAATCTCTACGGGGAGAGATCCGCACAATAGCTTAAAAAGGGGCACGTAATTGTGCCACGTCAATCGGGATAATATGAATAATGGCTTTAATTGGGAAAGATTAAAAATAACAAAATAAATAGCAATTGCCGTTTAAAAATCTAGACTCCATCAAAACAGTTTCACGTTATCATTAAAAAAATTTAATCAATGTCACGTTGAGTTGTTTCTAGATATTGTTCCTTTTTTTGTTTTTTTGTTTTTATTGTAGAACATTCCATTTAACCTTTTTATCTTATTTCCTATATCTAAATGTTTTTTTGCACAAAACCCCCTACAAAAAAACAGATGTTACAGAGAGAGAGAGAGAGAGAGAGAGAAATCCCCGCGCGAAGCCTCCAGGAGGGAGGCGGCACCATCAAGCGACGACACCAACCCCGCCGCAACCCACATGCGGTGCTCGATCCTATCTCACTGCCCCAGGCACCCTACTCCTTCGCCACAGCAGGTGTTACCCTTTCCTCTGTGCACAGCCCCAACACTCCACCCTCCAGCCTCTTTTCAGTCCTGGCGACGCGCTCCCGACTCCTCAGCAACTTCAACATCTCGGTGGTGCGTGATGCAGCATAAGTGTTGGGTGGCGCTCTCCATAACCTCCTGCGGTGAAACAAGGGCTCCAAGCGCACCCTCTCTCCAGATCTCCCAAGTCCCCATGCGGCGGCGCACTCAAGCAGCGTGCCCTATCCAGGCCGCTCTCCTCGCGGTGGTGCTTTCCCGATTCCTTTGGCAGCGCAGGCGTCATGCGATGGGAGAGCCCCCCCCCCCCCCCCCCCATCGTGGTTGGCATCATATCCTGGAAAGGAAAGGTTCCCACGATTGGGAACCCTAGAGCCCCGTGAGGCATTTAAAAAAATGTTTTTTAAGCAAGTGGGCCTTCGGTATTAAAAAAAGGGAAGGTGAGCCTTTGTTTCCAGGCCATGTGGGTCGTATCATTAACAAAAAAAGAGAAGGGGCGCACATTCAAGGGGTCCGAGTCGATCAGATCATGTTTAGAAAAAACATATTTGAGGCCCAACGGTATGGGTTGTGAAGAGTAGTAAAAAAGGGAGGAAGAGAGAACTGGTTGCAAGTTTTTAAAAAATCCAAAAAAAACACATACAATTAAAAAGTTGTATGCAATTTAAAAAAATGATGATGAGAAGTCGTAAAAAAATATTGAACGGCTAAAAAATGATTTCAAAAAAACAAATGTGACAGCTATTTAAAAAAATATTATTAGCCGAGTAAAAATGAATGAAAATGATTTTGAAAGTCGAAAAAAATCAACTTATTTGGTTTATTGATTTCCCCAATTTTATTGTCTTCTCTCAACTTTGTCGATGTTGATTTTTCGACAAGTATGGGAGAAAAGGGGAGTATTGTGTAGAGTCACAGGCCAGTTTGTCAGATTTTCCAGATTCTCCAAACTCTACAGAGATTTTGTCAGACTTAACATCAGATACCGAGTCAGTTTCACACACGCACATGCATGCGGTCTTTTCAGATGAGCACGTGTTGCCATCTTTTGTAGTGGTCCCCATCTTTTCTTGTTATTGTTCGGCCAGAGTTTTCATATGAGCCATAGGTACTCCATAGTAGAGGACCATTCCCTATGCTATGTTGGCAAGGGTTTTCATGTGGTATCATAGGTACTCCAGAGTAGTGTACCATATGGCGTCTTCTGGTTGCGCCACGTAGCCCATCTAACCACGTGCCACATAGCCCATCTTTTCTAGATGTTGGATCTCCTCCATGAGCTTCCATCGCAGCCATTCATTTCCGCTCCAATCGCAGCCCTTGGATCAGATCTCAGATTGCATCTGAGCCGCTCGCTAGCGCCCTCACCTCCTTCCTCCACGTGGCGCACTCCATCATCGCCCGATCATCTCTTTCACCTTCAGATCCCAACCGATCATCCCGCTTCAAATCCTAGCCCTTTGATCATGCTCCTGATTTAATCACCGTCGTCTGCTTCCGTCGGCACCACATCCCACCATGCGGCGCGTCCTTCGCCCTACGATCGCATCCCCCTGATTCAATCATGTCCGCTCTTCATCGCCTAGACTTCAGCTGTTGGATGACGAGATCCAACGGCAGAGGACTCGTCTCCTACCTCCGAAAACTCCTCGACCACGTCGCTCCACCTCGCCAACTCGCCGTCCCCTTTTCATTTTCCCTGCTTTGTCAGCCACCATCTCCACTCGATAATTGCTCCACGATGGAGCCCATATTCCCCTCATCCTCGCCAACGCCCACTCTCGCCGTGAATCCCTCTATCTAGCTCCATAATCTCCACGTAAACCTAACCCTCCATCGCCGGGGCCCCCAAACTCCAACTATAAATACGTGGCCTCCGGTCATCGTCATCCCCATCCGCCCTTGCACGAGAAACCTTAGAGCTCCATTCCACCAATATGTGACAGAGATTAGGCTTGAAAGCAAGCGATGACAGCGGTTCTTCTCCGGTGAGATCCACAGCGAATCTTCACCGTGCAGTAGCTCCACCATCGAGTTGCTCGAGCTCGGGCACCCGCCGGCCCTAGAGCGACGACCGACAGATCCATTTCGAGCCTTGATTCCCAGGTAGAATCATCCATCTTCTTCTCTGATCTTCACCTTCTTCCCCTTCGATGTTATCCTAATTTATTAAGCTTCTCCACTCGACATCACCTTCCACTGACCATCGCTCAAGCTCCGCATCGGAGCTGCCATCTTCACGCACCCCTCCATTCATCTCCACGACCTCTCGAGATCACTGATCACTCTGACCACTGCTCTATCGATCGCAGTGGAGGAACACCTTGGCCTGTTCACCCATTCCACTCCGGAAGGCCTTGACCACCCCCCCCCCCCCACTTCACGCACATCACGTTGCACGCCTCGGCTATATTTCTAATATTGCAGGAGCTTCCTCCGTTACTAGTCGAAGCTTCTTCGAGCTCCTTCATCTCAGACATACAGACCACGCCTGCCTCTTCCAGGACCACCGGCTGCTCTGCCAAGCTTCGACGAATCCAATCAGCCATTCAGGAGCAACCAGGCATCTTCACCGAGCAAGGAAGAAGGCGGCGGAGCTATCTTCCCCTTGCCGGAGCCTAGCCAAGCCTGTCGCAGGAGGCGGCGACGAGGAGGAACTCTGAAGGATATGGGAAAAATCCTCAAGCGCATCATGGAAGCGTGATGATCGCATCGAATGCGATCGGGAGCGACTAGTCGCACTAGTTGCTTGATGCAGTGAAAATTAAAAAAAATCTATGTGACGAAACCACATGATCCAAGAACACTTCTCGGATCGTTTCGTCTAAACCACAACCAAGTAATAGGATTACCTCTTGAAGCATGGTTGCGATCGAGTCTCTAAACAAAGAGACCTCTTGTCTCAAGTCTGATCTGACGGAGGAGACGCTTGCGAGCGCGGGGATGAATCGCATGCTCCTCGCAATCCATGTTGATGATCCAAGCCACGGATCTCCTGATCTCGACAAACGAGATACGACGTCTTCTTCACGATCAAGGAACGTCGAAGTAGACGGAGATCTACGAGCAAACAATCGGGCACCATAACGATGACGTTGTGGCGATAGAGGATCTCTCTAGGGCATCCATGGTGGACGGCCACGTGAGAAATAGAGAGAATGGGCGTCTAGAGAGAGAGAGAGCATTCATTGATTCAAGTGTATAGAAGAGCAAGGGATGCCTCTTCTTATATAGGGTTTTGGGAGTCCATGGATCCCAATCCTTGGACAACACACAATCAACGGATGAGATTGATTGTGTCCCTTTCAACGGCTAGGATTGTTGTTGGTAAAACACAACAACAATTGATTTAATTTAAATTAATTCATATTGATAAATCAACATAATTAATTCCAATTTAAATCACATTTGATAGAGAAGAGATAATGAGAAGACTAAACCAATCCCCTAAAATAATGGGGCCGGCTACCATCATCTCATGAGATCTCAATATCTCTTGAGATCTCATTATCTCATGAGATCTCATTATCTCATGATTATATCATCATCTCTTGTCGATAATATTTTCACAAAAAATAATTCCAAATTATATTTTGGAAAATATCAATCAAGCCATTGAAAAAAACATGAATCTCATTCACAACCCAAAACTAAATGTAATTATATTTTCAATTAATCATTCAATGTGAATCCCATTCACATTGACAATTAATCAACAAATATAAAACACAATATGCCTCTCTCTTATATATTATAAATCATATTTATATATGATTAATATGGATAGTGCTATCCACATTATTCATATCCATGATAATTAAATCACATTTAATCATCTTGGATCTCCTTTCTCATGTGCCCAAATAACATGAATCACATTCACATTATTCATATCCTTGATAAATAAATCCCATTTAATTATCTCAGATAACACTCCTTATAATATGAATCAAAATCATATTATCTATGATAATTAAATCACATTTAATTATCAATTTTCTCGATGTTTGGATACATATATCAACAATGAAATTATCGGTGAACTCTTTCAAGGATAACGTGCTTTCTCCGCGGATACTTGGAGATAAGGACAGGGCGATTGTATTGTTCCACATATAGTGACTTGGATATTGAGATCACATCTCAAATCCAGATCTCGGGCCTCCCACAGATGCTTGATTAAATCAAGACCGCAAATCTAATCTTCTCATTGCATCATAATCTCATTCAGATCGATGTCCAACATTTGGACCAAGATCCGATTACTTCTCTACTGAGAGGAGTCACTAAAATCCAGACCCGTTTCATCACTCCATAGGAATGGAAGCGTCATAGTTATACAATCGTTTATGATCATATCACCCTCGTGTATTCCTAACACATGTACATCCTGCATACTGGAAGACTCGGAATAAACCCGAAGTATTAGATCAACTTTATACTGTCTACTTAAAGGTTTTATCAGTAAGTTTCTCGTTTGATCATTGGGAGTTGGTATCGATCATATACTTTCCAAAAGCACATATCATACCTAGGTCTTGATCATATACTTTCCAAAAGTATATATCAAACCTTACAAATTCAGTCAAGCTTCCAAAGCGAGACGATCGTGCACGTAATTTGATTCTTCCAATATATCATGAGTGAGCTCATGTCTTCCGGTTCATTAGTGAACATGTATGATCCCTTTAAGAGATCGTATTACTCATATGCCCTTATATGCACACCAGCGCGTCGGTGTATAGACCTTGGTTAGGTCATCAACATATTGGTCTGCCAAATGTACATACTCAGACATATAGTAACACATCTGTCTCCGATCAGAGGATGTGTGCATGTATCGTGACAGCATACGATATAGGACTTTGGTTATCTCGATCTCGTTAAGTCAACTCTTTGACCTAACAAATCTGACACCTCTGAATCTCTATTCCCATGCAGAGGACCTGCATCAAGAGGTCGGTCAAATATCAACCTATGTGAGAAAGGATTGCCATCTCCTACTCAGGCTGGAGATCATCTCTTAACAATCATTTGAGGGTGTTCGATGAGTCCTCAATCTAACTCCTTAGATATTCATCCAAACTCCAGCCTCTATGATTCAATTATTGAATCAACAGCTGTATGATTATTAAGATGGCCATGGTACATAACCCTAATTGTACAGAGGGACCTATTATGCAAATTATTTATTCTTCATTTCAGATCAGGGAATGATATTTGCAATAACATTTATTGCATAATGGCTCGTCGTGGGCTCGTATGTCCAACAATCTCCCACTAGCCCAAAGAGCCATTAATGGGCTAATCATTTAAACCCACACTCATGTGACAATCATAGGCTATTTAGAAAATATCTAGGTAAGCTGATCAGTTACTCTGTTCCCAAAAGACTATGCCAAGTCCTTTTACGGCACTTGCATATCTCCTAGCAACAGTGCTCGCATCCAATGCGAATGTTGCATCTTATGCAACCAATACTCAATCTTGATAAAGCAGTTATAGTGTCCTTGACACTATTGCTTACTAATTATCATAACCAGTATTTCCATAATCCTTATCAGAATACCCTTATTCCTGGAGATAACTATCTCTTAAGGTATCCACAGTTAAGGCCTTTTAGATCACTATCTGTAAAGTCTTAATTTCTTGAAGATAAGACTTGGAGATCACTATCTCTAAAATCTTGTCATCTATGAAGATTTTGTTATTACTGCAATCAAGTGTTTTCTCTCCATAGTAGGATTAGAAACATTTTACTACTCCCACTGCATGGCAGATATTTGGCTTTTGTATACATCTAGCATACACTCAGCTTCTCGTAACTGATGCACTAGTGCAAGCAGTTCTAGTATTCACTTCCTTAACTCTTTGAGGTGATGTCCCTTCAGATAGGTCAGTACCATATCTTAAGGGAAGGAATTCTTCCTTGGGATTTCCCAAGAATGGAACATGTCCAAGGTGTACTACAAATGTGACGGCTCCAATACCCTCTTTTCTTTGCTTTTGAACATCTTCAGAACTAAGATTTAAGAGGTATCCTTGCGATCACATCTCAAGGTATGGAATAGCCATATCATATAACACTTATTATCATCCTTATATCATTACAAATGATTAAGATATTATCTACATTTAGCACGATGAACACAATGGCACTCCCACTAAGCTTCACATGGTACATCAAGATTCTATCTGAAATCATAACAATTATAATTTCATCAAATCTTATGCTCCAACTACAAGAATCTTATTTGAGTCCATAAATGGATTTCTTTAGCTTGCACATCTTGCTTTCCTCAACCATGAAGCCCTGGGGCTACTTCATGTGAATATCCCTAGAGAGGCATTCATAGAGGAATGCAATCTTGACTTTCATCTCGAAGATGTCAAAGCCAAGTTGTGTAGCTACAGTTAGCAATATTCTGATGGGTATAAGCATGGTTACTGAAGAGCAAGTCTCATCACAAGCAATGTCTTCTCTTCTGGTGTGTAGCTCATGGCTATGAGCCGTGCTTTGAAGGTCTCTACCTTCTCATCGGGTTCCCTTTCTCTTGAAGATCCATTTACACCTTAATGGGTCTAACCCTTATAGGTGGATCCTCGAGGGTCTATATACAACACTTGTATATGAAGTCTACCTTAGACTTTTTATTACTAACATCCATCTATCCATGTCATTATCCTCAGGAGTTTCATCACATGAAATCCAATCATTGTCAGACTTAATTGACACATGGAATACATCATCGAACTCATTTGAAGGGGTATTAGTGCTTCATCTTTAATTATCCTTTTAGTTTTTGATTTCAAGAGCCTCATCAAGATTAAATGAGTTCCTTTACTTCATTTTCATCTTGATTCTCAAGAGAGTCATCCTCTAAGAATCACATTCTCAGAGATGAGACCTTTTAAGAATCTCAGGGTTATAAAGTAGGTATCCTATACCATCCTTTATTTTCCTAATGAAGTAGCACTTTCTAGTGCTCGATTCCAGCTTACTTTCATGGAATCTTATTAAGGATATATAATGTAGTCTCTACTACATATATACCAGGAAACTAAGAGAAAATTGTGCTAAAATTCATCATTGATCAAATCATGTCACACATGATCCAATTGTATCTCCCTACAACTCTATAGAGTTTAGGTGTGTTAGGAGGATTGAGATAGAAATGATATTCATATCTTCATAAGGTATTCTTTGAATTTATCTAACAGGTACAAGCTACCTGGGTTAGATCAAATTCATTTCATCTTTCTTCAGACTTTGGTTCCAAACCAAAATTATGAAATCTTTAAACATTTCAAAGGTTTCTTAGGTGAAGAAAAGAAATCTTATATCATACATACTCATCAATAGATATCACATATCCATAATGTTTACTATGATATAGATGATCCACATACATCAATATGTATGAGATCTTGAATACCTTGACATCTTACACCTTTCCCAAAAGAAGGGTGTATTGGACATTTTACTTTAAATACAATATTCATAAGTATGTAAGATTTGAAATTTTAGATATTCTAAAGTTTCATATCTTACTAGTCCATTGATCTCATCAACAAACATATGTCCAAAACTTGATGCCACATCATTGTCAAATGATCTTCATCCTTCTATTGATCTTTTAAGGTTAAACTTTCAGTATTAGAAATCTTGATAAACCATTCATTAATTTTCTAATTTTGTGGAGTCCACTAGATGTTAGATTACTATCTGAAATATATCCATCATAACTCTTTATGATGGGTTTATTCCAGACTTCATTTTATTTCCAACACTTAGAAACAAACAATGAGTGCATTCTAATATCTAGGTCATAGAGACATTCTCTAAGACTAAGGACTCTCCCACTGAGAATATGAAGTCCATTTATCCAGTAGAGATTGTTGCAACAATTGCATCAATATCCTTGTGGATAACTATAAACCTTAATATCAAAATTTTCAGTCTTCTAAAACATATGCAACAATTGGAAGTGTCATTAGAAGAATGAGATACAATTATTAGACTTTAATCTTATCTTATAAGAAAGTCAATTTCAATGATTAAATGTAGATATAGATTATTATGATGTACTATCTGAGTCCTTCTCTAAGGACTCTAGACAGACTTGATAGTCATGTTATCAACACATCAACTTATTGCAGTATAGGCATTCATCCAACTCTTTGGATGTCATATGGAAGTCACAGAAATAAAGTCAACTCTTTGACTTTCCTTCTTACTTGGGTCCGACCCATGCTTCCACTGTGCTCTCTACATCTATAAACAGCCATTGCTTAAGACTAAGGATCTCTTATGTTGAATTCAAAAGAATTCAATGTAAGAGCATTTCAACATTTATACATGCTTCATTAAATTCATACAATATGAATATTATGAAGCTTCATGAATGACTAGAGTATAGACAGTAGAATGATGACATTCATCGTATCTACATCCATCTAAACTCTTAAAATATTGATTCAGGTAGGTATTCAAATATTTTGAATACATCATCTCTTATAGAGCTACCATTCTACATGATGCAGTGAATCATGCCATTCATGGTAAATGTCAAGAGCACATATGTATGCCAGGACATCTTCTTAGATTTTATAAGGATTATTTGACAATTGCGATCATCATCGACATGTCACTTCCAAAGTACGCTCGATGAAAGATCAAGACTACAGAGACATACAAACCCTAAAGTGATGTCTTATTGTCTTATTTAATTGTCATTCCTCATTATATTGAGGAAACTTGCACATTGCAACCACATACATTATGTGTCCAACTGCAAGTACAATATCTGGATCATGAGTCCAATCCATGATATTTTACTGGTTATTATTGAGTATAACATTGAGTAGGTTTTATGAAGGATTATTGATGAATCCATGATTCATTAACTTTTCTGTCGTATTTTGTCTTAAAACCCTTAACAAATACATGTAAATATACATTAATTCTCATCTTTTAACAAATCACCATTCATGTGTAAATATTCACTTTTAACCACTAAAATCATGTAAATAAATAAAGAACAAGAAAAGAAACAAAAAGGCAGATTGAATATATGTATATATGTACAATATGACTTAAAATATAAATATAGCTGTAAGATATATTTATAGCCCAACCCACGAGACCAAGTCAGTATGGATTGGTCGACAAACCAAAAAGTAGGGGGAGATAAGGAAAGAAAACCAGAAAAAAATAATAACACACACATATACACCTTTCACTATTTATAAAATAAATACAAAACTTCAAAGATTTTAACTATTTCATATGAATATATTTTTCACTAAACTCTTCTCCTAATTATTTCTAAAAATGTATATAAAAATATAAAAATAAGTTAAAAATATTACCCTGTATATATGCCAAGAAACTCAGCCTATAAATTGTCAAAATCACAACTTCCGAACATCATAACTTCCTCATACGAAATCTAATTTCACTGTACTCACCTTTAAAGTTCATGAAATAATATTCTCTAAATAATAAGGGTGGTTTTCATCGAATTCAGAGTCCGTTTGCAAAAAGTCGGTTTTGGGACCAAAAGACAACGGGGTTTCTGGGCTATTTATTTTATGTAACACACATTATTTAAAATTTTCTAAATTTTATAATTTTTAAATTATTTCATGATCTTGTAGTTTCACCATAAATTATTTCATAATTTTTGGATACTATTTATTATTTTAATAAAATCAAAAACCCTAAAATATAGGTATAAATGACCTACTTATATACTAACCATATTTATTAAAATATGCAAATTAATTTATTAAAATCCATAAAAATTCGTAAAAACCTTATTTAATATTCTAATAATTAAGAAAATATGAAAATTTTTACTTATGTATTTATTAAATTAAAAAAATAAAACCTATTTATAAATACATATTTATTAATATAATATTTATATTTTAAATAATATTTATTATTTATAAAAAGTATTTATGCCATAAATTAGAAAATTAATTTATTTACATTTCTTGTATTTATAGTTATTTAAAATAAGCTTATTTACTATTTATTTTCTATTTTACAAAGAAATTCAAATGTTGGGCCAACCAGGTGCTGACACTTGTAAGCACCTGGGCCTTCTTCCTCCAAGAAGTTGTTGAGCCGCCTGCACCAACCTGCCGACTTCCCCCATTCGCGCAACTCTCAAACCTTCTAGCCAATCTCAACCTTCAGATCTACCCTCTTAACTCCTTACTCCATCGCCACCCTTCGATCTAAGCTTGGTGCACAAGCAAACGATCTATATAAGGCCCTCAACTTCCACCATTACAACTAACTCTTCCAGCTCTCTGAAACCCCAGTTCTAGAAGCCCGACTCCCCATCTTCTAAACCTCGCCCCGGCCGACCTGAGGTGGTGACAGCACCGTGGAGACACCAGCGAGGAGGAGTGGACGTTGGAGAAGGTTCCAAGGCTGAGCCAGGCCTTGCATCGCCGCGCTTCGCCGCGTATCACTCCGGTCAAGGGTAGCCGTCGAGCACTTCGTCCAGGTAATAAACCTTGGATTTTCCCAGACCTTTTCCTCCATTTTCTCGTTATTTCGCCTCGATACTCGTACGTAGATTAGCAAGGTTAATTGCGTCATTAGGACGCTTAACCATCTAGCTTTGACGCCAATCAAAATTTCATATCCAAATCGATTAGAATCGTTCCAAATTTCTTCATTAATCCATTGCCATCTTCACGTGTTTTGAAGTTCTTCTAGAAATCCGTATTTTTCCATGATTTGAGATTGCAAGTTTATCATTCCTCGACCGATTCCTAGTGAATCGAGCATACAACATTGCTAATTGCAGGTTCAACTTCTTCGGAAGCCATTCTTAGGATCTGGAAGCCATCAGTCGTCATCAGAATCCATCTCCAAAGATGGGTCGCCATCACTAAGCCACCTCCAGGAAGACGAGACTGTGATCTTCATCACCGCTCCACCGCCGCTCCGAGCAGCCACCGCCAGAACCCTACCGTGGGCGAGCTCGAGGGGTGGAGGAGCCACCCCTCTGGCCCCGCCGGCGTGCCAAAGCCTTCGCCGGTTGCTCTGGAAAATTCCGAGAAGAACGGTCGTTCGTCAGGAGTTCAACAACCTCAAGAACACTTGGAGTGCAGAATCGTGACACGTGGCAGCTGCAGAGACGTCCGATCAGCGCCAGAAAGTTCTAATCGTGGCCGTTAATTGCAAAACGGTGGAAAAATTGCGAACTAAACCCAGCAGCTTCCAGATATTTTGCTCCGCCCCCCAGCTTTTCCATATTTGCATTTAGGTCCCTCCGTAGGGACCTAAATGTAAACATTCGTATATTTGTTTCTACAGAACAGTCCCTGAGGACCTTTTTGCAAGCTTTTTAATTAGTTTTTCTTGCGCTTATGCCCCTGGGCTGTAGGGGTTGTTTTGACCTCGTGTGACCTTCTTTTTCGACGATTTCTTTAGGGTAGTTACGCAACTACCCCATCTACCTAGTATAAAGTTTTCGAGTGTTTTTGATATGTTTTCGTTGTGTTTTTATTCTTCGAAGTTCGCCTCATTTTGCTTTGTTTTCTTGAGTTGTTCGAGCTCGCTGCTCGACCCCGATCACTCTATTATATTCTATCACCTATATAATATCCACCTATTATACAATAAATAAATATTTTTAAAAATCCTCCTTTTGAAAATTAAATAAAAATTTGAAAATATTAAAATCAAATAAAAATAAAAATAAAAAATCAATAAAAAAGTGTTTTGGCTTGATAACTTTGAGAAGAGTTTAAAAAATAAAATTACAAAGAAATCTCCGAAAAATCAAGAGATTCTATTCTGCCTCCTTGAGTTTGACCCAGGAACACTTGCCTGGTAAAAGATTTAGTGTAGGTTTTCCGAAGGAAAACTGAATTTGTTTGATATAAGTTGAGATCGTATTTTTCGCGGCTTTTTGGCTACATCGACCGTGCTTCTTCTAAAAACGAAAAGCCGCGAAACCGATTTTCAGCTTTATCAATTATCTGAAATAAGAAATTTGCATAAGTGTATATATTTTTATAATATACATATTCTACTTTAATTTAGGAGTTTTTATATCAAAGTTGTCTTGCTTTGTCAACACTGAAAGTTCATTCCCTTAATCACTTTCAATGTAAGAGATATACTTACCATTATATCTCAAGCAAGATCTGGAATCTCCTTCCTTATCTTTGTTACATCCCAATAATATGAGAACCTGTAACTCAGATAATAAGAAGCGGGAACACATTCCACCTTGCAAGTCCAACTTGCATCTCCCAATTCGGTCTGTAATACCCGGGCCCATCACCGCTAAGGTGATGTTTACCCGTCATTAATTGAACCAACCGTCAACAGGCTTAATACTCGTTATACACAATCCAATATCACCCCAATAATATGAGGACGCGATATTGGGCTCACTACGTATACGGCCTTACTCTTTCGAGAAGCGAAGAGCCCGATCCAAATGGATTGTATGCAGGAGTTGTCACTTCTGACAGGCGTCTCCTTACATACAATATCTGGCGACGGAACCCTTCGCCTTGACGGGAGACCATGGATGTCACTTATGTGATCCTCCATATCATATTCAAATTCTAATTAATCGTTATGAATCATATACATTATGATTAATTCTTCCAAGGGAAATAACAACTATATTCATAAAAGCGTATTTTAATTGTAATTGGATTCCAATTAATCTAATCATATTAAATTAATGATCCAATTAATATCCAACAAACATTCTTAATTGTTACTTGAATTATGGTATTATCTCAAATACGTATAATTTTGAATTTTAATAATTAGAAAATACATCATGATCTCTCAGGCATCATTCGTTCCCTATCCGCTGTCATGGCCAGTACCGGCGGGAGTGGGACGGACCGCAACCGGTGTGACCCGCTACCCCAGCGATCCCCGACTAGACACCATATCCGCTTCGGGAAAAAGTAATGTCGAGTCAAACACTTTGTACTTGAGACGATCATTGGTTTTTCAACCAAAATTATACCATATAATATTCATCAAAACCATTTTGATAATATTATAAGGAGATTTGCTAAACAAATCCCCAATCCTATTCAACCAACAAGGTTTTGCATGTAAAAGTTGTCCCACAACTATTGTAGGATAAACTAGAGTTTTCATGAAAACAATGTTTGTTGGAATGTGTATCAAGCAACCAATTGGTGATTTAGATCTAATCTAATCATTCGTTGGTTGAGTCAATGTCATTTAAGAGAATAAATATTGTTCTAATATTCTCAAATATTATCCACAATTATTCCAGGAAATTAACTATTAATTTCGCATTTTTTCTTAAACGACAATCACAAGGTTTCGGATAATGATGCAATTTCCAGCAGTGACCCTCACTAACTATAAATAGCATATCTCATTCATTTTAAATCCAAATTAAGCAAAATCAATTTTCAGAGATTGATAACTTAATTTAAAACAAAATCATGTGATAAATATGCATTTTCAGGCATTTTAAAACCGTAATTAATATTTAATTACGTCTCTAATCGCCATCCCCAAAATAGTGGACATATGGTCAATAAAACGATCATATCTTGAGCAAACGGAATCCAAATTACGTAAACTCAAATCCTATTGTTTCCTTAATTAATGGGGAACATTATTCAATTTAAAATTTAATGTTTAAACATTTTAAACAGGGCCGAAATTTTATCACAAGATAGGGCTGCGAAAATTGAAATGCTAAAATCTTCACGAGCGCAAAAGAGCCCAAATCTTCGTAGGTTCATGGATCTCATCCAAAACCTTCGACAACCTGGCTCTGATACCACTTGAAGGATATGGAGAAAATCCTCAAGCGCATCATGAAAGCGTGATGATCGCATCGAATGCGATCGGAAGCGACTAGTCGCACTAGTTGCTCGATGCAGCGGAAATTAAAAAAAATCTATGTGACGAAACCACATGATCCAAGAACACTTCTCGGATCGTTTCATCTAAACCACAACCAAGTAATAGGATTATCTCTTGAAGCGTGGTTGCGATCGAGTCTCTAAACAAAGAGACCTCCTGTCTCAAGTCCGATCCGACGGAGGAGACGCTTGCGAGCGCGGGGATGAATCGCGTGCTCCTAGCAATCCATGTTGATGATCCAAACCATGGATCTTCTGATCTAGACAAACGAGATATGACGTCTTCTTCACGAGCAAGGCACATCAAAGTAGATGGAGATCCATGAGCAAACGATCGGGCAGCATAACGACGACGCTGCAGCGATGGGGGATCTCTCAGGGCATCCATGGTGGACGGCCACATTGAGATAGAGAGAATGGGCGTGTAGAGAGAGAGAGAGAGCTTTCATTGATTCAAGTGTATAGAAGAGCAAGGGATGCCTCTTCTTATATAGGGTTTTGGGAGTCCATGGATCCCAATCCATGGACAACACACAATCAACGGATGAGATTGACTGTGTCCCTTTCAAAGGCTAGGATTGTTGTTGGTAAAACATAACAACAATTTATTAAATTTGAATTAATTTATATTGATAAATCAACATAATTAATTCCAATTTAAATCACATTTGACTAGAGAAGAGATAATGAGAAGACTAAACCAATCCTCTAAAATAAGGGGACGGCTACCATCATCTCATGAGATCTCAATATCTCGTGAGATCTCGTTATCTCGTGAGATCTCATTATCTCGTGAGATCTCATTATCTCGTGATTATATCATGATCTCTTGTCGATAATATTTTCACAAAAAATAATTCCAAATTACATTTTGGAAAATATCAATCAAGCCATTGAAAAAAATGTGAATCTCATTCACAACCCAAAACTAAATGTAATTATATTTTCAATTAATCATTCAATGTGAATCCCATTCACATTAACAATTAATCAATAAATATAAAACACAATATTCCTCTCTCTTTAATATTATAAATCACATTTATATATGATTAATATGGATAGTACTATGCACATTATTCATATCCATGATAATTAAATCACATTTAATCATCTTGGATCTCTTTTCTCATGTGCCCAAAGAACATGAATCACATTCACATTATTTATATACTTGATAAATAAATCACATTTAATTATCTCAGGTAACTCTCCTTATAATATGAATCAAATTCATATTATCTATGATCATTAAATCACATTTAATTATCAATTTTCTCGATGCTTGGATACATATATCAACAATGAAATTATCCGTGAACTCTTTCAAGGAAATGCGCTTTCTCCGCGGATACTTGGAAATAAGGACAGGGTGATTGTATTGTTCCACGTATAGTGACTTGGATATTGAGATCACGTCTCAAATCCAGATCTCGGGCCTCCTATGGATACTTGATTAAATCAAGACGGCAAATCTAATCTTCTCATTGCATCTGAATCTCATTCAGATCAATGTCCAACATTTGGACCAATATCAGATTACTTCTCTACTGAGAGGAGTCACTAAAATCCAGACTCGTTTCATCACTCCCTAGGTCATGGTTATATAATTGTTTTTGATCACATCACCCTCTGGTATTCCCAACACATGTACATCCTGCATACTGGAAGACTCAGAATAAACCCGAAGTATTAGATCAACTTTATACTGTCTACTTCAGGGTTTTATCAGTAAGTTTCTCATTTGATCATTGGGAGTTGGTATCGATCATATACTTTCCAAAAGCATATATCATACCTAGGTCTTGATCATATACTTTCCAAAAGTATATATCAAACCTTACAAATTCAGTCAAGCTTCCAAAACGAGATGACCGTGCACAGAATTTAATTCTTCTAATATCTCATGAGTGAGCTCATGTCTTACGGTTCAGTAGTGAACCTGTATGATCCCTTTGAGAGAGCATAATACTCATATGCCCTTATATGCACACCAGTGTGCCGGTGTATATACCTTGGTTAGGTCATCAACCTATTGGTCTTCCAAATGTACATACTCAGACATATAGTAACACATCTGTCTCCGATCAGAGGATGCGTGCATGTATCGTGACAGCATACGATATAGGACTTTGGTTATCTCGATCTCATTAAGTCAACTCTTTGACCTAACTAATATGACACCTCTGAATCTCTATTCCCATGCAGAGGACCTTCATCAAGAGGTCAGTCAGATATCAACCTATGTGAGAAAGGATTGCCATCTCCTACTCAGGCTGGAGATCATCTCTTAACAATCATTTGACGGTGTTTGATGAGTCCTCAATCTAACTCCTTAGATATTCATCTAAACACCAGCCTCTATGATTCAATTATTGAATCAACAGCTGTATGATTATTAAGATGGCCATGGTACATAACCCTAATTATAGAGAGGGACCTGTTGTGTAAATTATTTTTTCTTCATTTCAGATCAGGGAATGATATTCGCAATAACATTTATTGCATAATGGCTCGTCATAGGCTCGCATGTCCAACAAACTCGATGCATAGTTTCCGTCTGATCGTCTTGATCGGAAGGTCCACAGCGCTCCACGTCACACTCTTCAGGAGCTCCAGCCATAGTTGCATCCTTGAGAATCTGACGGTCCATCTTCGGCCATGTCTTCAGCTCCGAGACTTTTCCCCGCCCCTTAGGCTCGGAGCATCCGAGCCTCATCCGAAGCTACGCTGAAGCACGTCCGAGCCTGCAGAACCCGAAGCAGCGCCGAGCCTCCGATGCTTCCCGAGCCTAGATCTCACGAGGTCTTCACGTGTGGTCTGGGTAATTTACATTGAGACCCCTGCAAGTCTTGGGAATTACACTTCAGTCCCTACCATGCAGCATCACGTGCGGTGCACGTGATCCAGTAGAGAAATTGCATGCATATCCTTTGCATTATAGGTAATTGCATCTTAGTCCCTGTAAGCATGTTTCTGATTTAATCAATTTTATTCTTGTTTGCATTTACACTCTTGTGTTTACAAGTTTGTTTAGACACTCATCTAGCATCATTTTATAATTTCAAAAATTGCATGTTGTAGAGAAACTTGTGCTTTATCATTGTTAAGATGTGTTACATTTTTGAGAGCTTTGAGGAATTTAATATAATTCTTTTTGTGGAAATTTACATAGTTTGCCACTATGTGCCTTTAATTGCATATTAAATTATTTGTTGCTCCAAAAATTACCAAAAAACACAATAGATCTAGTTTAAGTAGTTTTACTCTGTGCCCAAAAATCACATTATTTGCACGCATAACGAGACCTTAATAAATTAATTAGTATTTTGCTTAATTAATTTTTAATAGGTCCAAAATCCATTATTTTTGAAGTTTAATAATTTTCTCGGATTCATCCCGCATAAAGTATCTAGGTTAATTTTTATTTCTGGAAATGATTTAATTCGGTATTTATTAAAATTAATTTTGAAAAATTCACACTGCATTCATTTTTATTTCATATTCAATTCATTTAGAGTCGAAAAATTATAAAAAAATACAGTAGATTAATTTCATGGCATTTCAAATTCTAGCCAAGTTTCATCATTTTTGGACTTAGTTTGACCATACTTCAAATTTTAACCTTCAAATTTGACTTGAATTGCATCACATTTTCTTAATTGCATAAAAATACAAAAAAATTATTCTCCCGAAAACCTAACTTTGAAATTGACTTCAAATCAATCTAAGGAAAAAGTTGCCTCCCTGAGTTCAACCTTGGACTTGCCGAAGTAAAAATAAAAAAATACCGCTAGCATTTAATTTGACATTAATCAAAGTGGTTTTGATCAGTCTTGATTTACCCGACTACAAAGAACGCACATTAATTTTAATTGATAATTCGGTTGAATTAAGTAGGGTAAACAGCAGGCTCTTCATAGGGGCTTGTGAATGTCGCATGCGAGGGACCATATTTCGTCAAGGATGAGGACTAGGTTTGGACCATCTACGGGGAGATGGTAGAAAACTATATGGTGATGTCCCAGACCTGAGTCTACACACAAGGGGAGCCCCTCCCGTAGGTCGTGCCTATCAGAGGATAGCACGGGTCGATGCAGGTCCTTCTACTTCGTCAGTAGCATCATCACATGCAGAGTCATCCGCAGCTAACATGGGGATCATCAGCGAGAAGCTGGACCACATCGAGATCATTGAGAAGAACCAGTGTCAGGGCCTCATGCAGATAGATCGGTTGGCACAGACGCTTAGTGGCCTGAAGACCCAGATCATGTGTCTCCAAGAGGCACAGACGACTCCTCAGCCCCATCTCAGATCATGGGTTGATCGTAGCAGCACCAACTCTTCCTAGCCGTGTTCCCATTACCGCCAGGCCCACCACATTCAGGCAGAGCCAGTTCAGCCGTTGCAGCGCTACTCTCAGCCACCGCCATCTCAGGACACTCAGATGGCGGTGTATCAGTCAGATCAGCCCCTGGCAGTTCTTCCTCCTTCCCCTTACGAGAAGGAGCCGTTGATGGAAGTTAACGGGATTTGGTATGATCGGCAACAACCAGGGGTCCGTCTCGATCATTCTGGATTCAAGTGGTCTACTGGAGGCACCTCATCCCAGCAGCAGCCTCCAGCTCACGGCAGACAGAATAGCCAGTAGCAGCAACAACAACCCCAGTACTCCCAACCATCACAACACTTCTAGTAGGGTCCTTGTCCCTACCATAAGGGATAACAACGGAGGCAGCAGCAACCTCAATAGTATTCTCAGTCGCCTCCACACAAGTACCGGCAGAGCCAGCCTCATTTCCAGCGAGGCAACCTGTCCGTTTATCATGGACCCGTATATGAGAACCCAGCCCTTGACAATCTCGCCCGCCTACTTTCAGACCAGCAGGCATCCTTCCGGTGGGAGATGGACGAGTTCTGGCAGGAGATGAGGGACATAATCAAGGGCAAGGCCGCCATACTCGCTCAGATTAAACCAAATCCAAACAATATGGAGAGGAAGTCTGAGCATGTACAGTTCATAGAGACCACCACTCCTAGTGATTTTTTGGGTGATAATTCTCCCTACATATTTGATGCTGATTTTGTGACACTTAGGGGCGGTAGGATGCCAGCCGACAGTGCCTCATCTGAGCGACGACTACATGGAGATCCAGGAGCGCCAGACGAGGAGGATAGTGGTGCTGATGCTGCTAGTGATGTTGATGATGGTGGTGCTAAAGCCACCAAGGACGTTAATCCAGCCGACGGTACTGAGGTTGTCGTATCTCCAGATGTAGTGGGTGGTGCTGATGCCACCATTTCACTTGATGGTGAGCCAGAGTACGGTGATGATACCGCGGAGACTGATGTCGTGGGTGGTGTTGATGTCACCAGTTTTCATTTAGTTGTGTTTCCTTATGTTGATGTATCTCAGGATAGTTTTGAGAAAAAATAGAAAAAAATGAAAAGACCAAAAATATGAATAAAGGAAAGGTTTCTACATCTTCTTCGAGTCCATATATGTTGCGTGATGATCTTGGTATGGAATCCATTCCCTCGCATGCACAGGAACCTCTTCCTAGCCCTCTATCTAAGGAGGGCCCAAACACCCCCTTCCCTTAGGAACTTCGCTTGGCAAAGGGGAAGAGAATAGAAAATCCAAAAAGGCACAACAGTTAGAGTTCAGCCAACATATGAATGACAGATTCCATATCTAGCTAACTCTACAGGAGGTACTTGAGCACATCCCTCTCTTTCAAAAGAACCTGAGAGAAGAGACTGCCATCCGCGGGAAGAGAAGGAACCACAATGCAGAGATCCATGTGCTCACTCGTGCCACATGCTTCGCGATTCAGAACCGTTTTCTAGCCAAGAGGACAGATACAGGAGTTCCATATTTCAGATGCCACATACATGAGCAACGGTTCGATCGAACTCTATTAGACAACAGCTCTTCCATCAACCTTCTTCCGACAGCCTTACTCGACAGATTCGAGTTTGGCCCGCTTCAACAGAGCATGACAGTCCTTCAATTTGCTGATAGATCTGTCAAGAGGCTGAATGGGTTGTTGAAGGATGTGGTTGTCATAATTCAAGGCCTGAAATTCCCCTTGGACATTGTTGTATTGGACATGGAGATCCCTGAGTCTGTGACAGATACCCCCATCATATTAGGATGTCCATTCTTGGCCACAGCCAATGCGGTGTCTGACCAAGATAGTGGGAAGCTATACTTTTGTGTCGAGGGCGAAAGTGTACAAATAGAAACGATCGACGAGACCAGAGCACGAGATTCGGCTTTGCTCCGAGCAGTCCGGTGATGCATAGCAGATGACAGATGCAGAGCGAGACGTCCACCAAGAGTGCGACTTTGTGATTATAGATGATGAGACAGTTTTGTCCGGTCCGATATCACGAGCTCTTGTCGCACCTTCAGACACTACAGAGATACAGCTTCCAACAGGTGAGAGTTCGAATAGCACACTCTTGGCAAAGGATACATTCGAGGCTGATGATCGTACTATGGAGAGCGAAGCAGAGTATATTCCATGTGATTCTGATTCTGATCCCTCGGATTCAGACATTGATTGGGATGCTTTTGATGAGCTTTTACCTTGTCTGATTCCCACAGAGCTGATAACTAAGGTGGATATTGAGCCAGCACAGACTACAATCACATCAGCATGACTGTCTTCACCAGAGTTCCATGCACAGCGAGAGTTCTCCCATGCAAATTTGGTCGCTTTCATGCAGACATTCCAGAAGCCAGATTTTTTAGCTCCCAGTTTCCCATAGATGAAGCTCTTGCCACAGTCACTGAAGTACAGATACCTTGCGGGTGAGCCAGAAATGTACCCATTCATTATCTCAACAGACTTGACTAGAGAGCAAGAATCTCGTTTGATGGAGGTTCTTGAAAGAAACCGCAACGCAGTTGGATGGAGCGTAGTTGATCTCCAGGGGATAAGTCCAGCCATGTTCTCCCACCATATTTATCTTGAAGAGGACGCCAAGCCATCACGTGAGTTCCAACGACGGCTGAACCTAAATCTTCGAGATGTGGTCATGAAAGAGATGTCAAATGGTGGAGCACTGATTTTATCTACCCCATCCCCGACTCCAAGTGGGTTAGTCCATTACATGTGGTGCCCAAGAAGACGGACATCACTACAGTTGTGAGTGAGTATGGAGAGGATATCACTACCCAGGTACCCACTTCTTGGAAGGTCTGTGGACTACAGACGATTGAATCAAGCCACCAAGAAGGATTATTTCCCGCTGCCATTTATTGATCATATTATCGAGAGGCCAGCCAGGAAGAGTCACTGCTGCTTTCTTGACAGGTACTACGGCTACAATCAGGTGGCCATAGTGCCCGAAGACTAGGACAAAACGACATTCACCTGTCCGTTCGGGACATATGCTTTCAGACGGATACCCTTTGGTCTATGTAATGCTCCAATTACATTCCAAAGGTGCATGTTGTCCATCTTCTAGGACATGATGGGTGGTTGCTTAGAGGTATTCATGGATGATTTCTCGGTCTACGGTGACGGTTTTGATGCTTGTCTTGACTGCCTAAACCGCGTACTTCGGCATTGTATCGAGGTCCATCTTATCTTATCTTAGGAAAAGAGTCACTTCATGGTGACTCAGGGGATGGTGATTGGCCATATTATCTCCAAAAGGGGCATGGAGGTCGATCCGACCAAGGTGGATATCATCAGAAAACTCAGTCCATCGTTCAATTTGTGGCAGTTACGGTCTTTTCTGGGGCATGTCGATTTCTACTGACGGCTCATTCAGGATTTCATTCGGATTGCCCGGCCGCTTACTGATATGCTGATGAAAGACACCAAGTTCATTGTAGATGATAAGTGTCTAGCGTCCTTCGAAACTCTCAAGGGACTAGTTGTCGAGGCTCCTGTCCTTCAGCCGCCTGATTGGTCTCTCCCATTCGAGGTCATGACGGATGCTTCTGATTTTGCCATAGGGGTTGTGCTAGGACAGAGGAGGGAAGGAGTGCCTTATGCCATTCACTATGCTAGATGTATATTGGATGCCACCCAGCGGAACTACACTGTCACAGAGAAGGAGATGCTAGATGTAGTCTTTGCCCTAGATAAATTCAAATCTTATATCCTTGGATCTAGAGTGACGATTTTCACAGATCATACTGCCATCATGTACCTCATGGAAAAGAAGGATCCAAAATAAGATTGACCAGATGGATCCTTCTACTACATGAGTTTGACATTGATATTAAGGATAAGCATGGAGTTAAGAATGTGGTGGCGGATCGTCTCTCCCGATTAGAGAACCTTGAGGATTCAGAGCATACAACACCTATTACAGAGACCTTCCCAGATGAGGCGATCCTTGTTATCACCTCGCTTCCATGGTACGTCGACATTGTGAACTATCTTGTCACCAAGAATGTTCCATAAGGTTGGCCCAGACAACGAATTGAGACCTTCCTTGTGAAGGTCAAGTCGTACCATTAAGAGGATCCCATCCTTTATCGTGAAGGAGGGGATAACATATGGCGTCGGTGCACTCCTCATGAGGAGCGCCATAGCGTTCTCACGTACTGCCACAAGCTTGAGGCAGGAAAACATCATTCTGGGAAGAGAACAACACAGAAAGTGCTCTAATCGGGCCTATGGTGGCCTACTCTCTTAAAGGATTCTGATGACTTCGTGAAGAGGTGTACTGACTGTTAGAGGATAGGTACTTGTGGACAGCGTGACATGATGCCGATGCAGCCCATTCGCTTCTGTAAGGTTTTTGATGCATGGCGCATTGATTTCATGGGTCCATTCCCTAAGAGTCAGGGATTTGAGTACATTCTGTTGGTTGTGGATTATGCGAGTCATTGGGCCGAGGTCATCATCGCCCGAACCGCAAATGCTAATACTGTTTGCCGATTTTTGAGAAAAAAATATCATTTCACGATTCGAGGTGCCTAGAGTTTTGATATATGACGGGGGTCTCATTTTATCAACGATAAGGTAAAGGCCCTTGCTAGCGAGTTCAGCATAGACCATCGAGTAGCCACTCCTTATCATCCTCAGACCAATGGTCTTGCTGAAGTATCGAAAAGGGAGATCAAGACGATATTGTAGAAGGTCATCTGTCCAGACCGAAAGGATTGGTCACAACTTTTGGACTTGGTCTTGTGGGCATATCAGACTTCCTTCAAGACACCTTTGGGCATGTCTCCCTTTCGTCTCGTTTATGGCAAGCCATGCCACTTACCTGTGGAGATAAAGCACAAGTCACTATGGGCAGTCACTGAGATGTTATTAGATCCAGAGAGTATGGGAGATCAGAGGAAGGCATAGTTGGCAGCCCTGGAGGATCTTATAGATACAACCTTTTCGAGTAGCCTACAGTATAAGAAGAAATTGAAAATATGACATGATTCTCATATCAGCCATAAGCAGTTTGAGTCGAACCAACGAGTACGGTTATTCGATGCCAGGTTGAGATTATTTCCAGGGAAGTTGCAGAGCAAGTGGAACGGACCATACTTGGTCCGAAAGGTGCACAACAATGGTAGCATTGATATATCCAAGATGTCATCTGAATCCACCTTTTAGTCAATGATCAGTGCCTAAAGCCATATCTAGATCATAATCCGCTGATCGTTGACGTTGCCCTTATCCATTTTGCATGAGATGTCATCTTTGACTCATATCATTTGCATCTCATGCCTGATTATCCCTTCTCTCCCGCATCTGTATAGATCCAGTTGTCCATATCATTCATTCTTTTTTTCTAATACCCCACTGTCATCCTATGATTATGCTATACTTAGGGTGTACTTTACCCTAAGTATAGGGGGTCAGATTTTTTATTGTTTTTTTGAATCTTTTACCTCTATTTTGTTGCCTATACTTAAGGATATTTCAACCTAAGTATAGGGGGAGGCAGACCCTGTACATTCTATCCTTCGGTTTTCCCTTTGTGTACAGATGTTGTACTTAGGACTACTTGATCCTAAGTATAGGGGGAATCACTAACATCTATTCATTACATTCTTTTATTCGTCATTGTAGTATAGCCTTTCTTTTCACTTCTCGATACTCAGCATGAGTTATGTCTCTCTTTCATCGCTCTATGATTCTTTGACGACATCGTTCGAGCTAAGTATAGGGGATGTCGTATATATTGTATATATACTTTAGCCATAACTCTTACTTTGTGTGAGTATGTTAATAAATAAAATGGTTAAAAACCACAAAACTAAAAATCGTAAAAAATTTAAAGTTTTTTTTGCATATAAAATTCTTTCTTGCACACACATGTTTATAAAATAGCTATTTATAAAAATTATTTTTGTACGAATGTTTGCAAAAATATCTTGATTGTAAAATGCTTATAAATATTTTTGTATCAAAATTATGTATATAGTACAAAATTTTTGAAAAATGTTTGAAAAACAAAGTTTACGAAAATATGTTTGTAAACGTTTGTAAATATTTTGCAAAAACTTTCCCTTCCTTATTGCATTCAAACATTTTCAAAATTTTTGCATGTTCTGAAAATTTCAACAAAAGAGTTTTGTAAATAGTTGTATATTCTTCTGAATCATAGTTGACATTTAAACTAGTCTAGAATTAAATTGGAAAATGGAGCTTGGTTAAGACCTTAATCCACTTAATTTTCAGAGGAACCTTATAGAATTTGGAGTTAAGACTTTTCAGATCCATTAGTGGCTTAATTCTTTGAGTCCACTAGGCTATGTTCACATGTCATCTTGATGAGCCTACGCAGAACACTTAACAATGCAGGCATGACTCTCACGGACAATGGCTTTACTTGGACCATCGCCTTACACATAGCTCCACATGGATGAGGTGGTGAGGAGGCAGAATCCTTTGGCTTGGGTAGCATACGAGGGTATTACTTCTAGGAGGAACCTCTCGTCTCCCTTTAGGGAGGGATGTGCACCTTAACTTGGTCTAGCGGTTTTGAGGTCTAAAGATAGGAGTTGTGGGTTGCAATAATGCTTCAAAAGAGGGATAGTTTACTTGCTTAAGAAGAAAAGGTCCTTGTGTATATGTTGCACCCTGTAGATATGTCGTACATATGCACATCCAAAAATTTGTAAAATCAAGAAAAACTCCAAAAAAGTGGACATGTCTGATTGAAAATAAAATATCTACCGGAGTGTATATAGTCAAATAAAGCAAAGCTTATGTATTATACCTTCTCATCTCAAATAAAGCAAAGCTTATGTATTATATGTCTGACTTAGCTACACTGGTTAGGCTCCCAGGGATACATGGATACACTGGCCACGATTCATCCTCTTCTTTCCCCATCTTCTTAAGCCGGTTGCACTTGAACTTAGAAGGGAATACCCCTCTCCTCGAGGAAAGAGCTGTTAGACTGAGGAATTAGAGTTACCTTGTCGAGGGATGCTATTTCTTTTTCATTTATGAGGTGGGAAGCTATATATCACTTACACAGTACAAGAAAAGATGCATAGTCATTAGAGTTTGCGTATGTAGACTTGTTCTGATCTGGATTAGTAAGGAGTCTTGACCATAGAATGGTGGAACTTAGATGTTGTTGAGTCTTAAACCTATTTCCCAATAAAGTTCCGACAAACTAATAATCCAAAGGTATGACTGGGCTCCATACTTTAATTTAATGAATATAAGTTTAATAATCAACCTTGTTTCTGTTCCTTTTTCTTTTCTTTTCACTTCTTTTTCAAATAAATGTTTGCTAAGGGACTAACAAAGGTAAAGTATAGGGGGGTGATGAATCCCTGATTCTCACTCTTTATTCTTTTATTTTGATTATTTATCTCAGCAAAGCATCATGTAAATATATATAAATACAATAATTTAGCAAATTGCATGTTCTTGTTAATATTGCATATTTAACATGCATTTTTGGAAAAAAATAGAAGAATAAAGGAAAAGAAAAAGGAAGGAGGTATTTAAAATAAATACAGAGTGACCCAAACCCTAAGAGAAGGTCAAGCCTTGACCTAATCGTAAAATAAAATAAGTAGAGAGAGATAGGGTCTACTTTGTGATTGTGTATATTACCTATATGTGTACATACCTATTTTTGACAAAACAAGATTTTATTAATTATTTTACAACCTTGTATATATTCCTAAAAATATTATAAAAAATAAAAAAAATAAAAAAATAAAAATAAAATCCTCCCTTCATTGTACAAAACATAAGTGTACATATTACTTGTACTATTTATTATACATCTTTAAATAATTTGTAAAAATAAAATAAAAATTATTTTACACTCCTAAGAATACATTGTAAATAAATAAAATATAAAATAGGGTTATTTATGTAAAAATAAAATAATAAAAATACTTGTACATAATACATAGGTATATTATACATGTATATAATACTATACAATGTATATACACTAATTTATATTTCATAGAAATAATTAAAAATCACAGAAAAATAATAAACATTTTTTTATTTTATACGCTTTTTATTTTAAATTCATTATTAATTTTAATTCAATTATCTTTATTTTTCTTCTCTCTTTTGTCCTTTAGCCTGTCTTGTCCTTTCCCCCACCGCTAGTCCATGTCAGCCCTGTTGACTCCGGTCAACCTGTCCCCTCCTCCTTTTCGCCTGAATCGGGTTTGCCCCAATTTTCACCCAATTTTCCTGAACCGATCATGGCACCATTCCCTCCGATTTCAATCCCTGATTAAGGGGCGCGGATCCCTAATCCACGCTCGAGCTTCTCCCTATCGATCCGTGCTCGGTTTGCTGGTTACTCCCCTACCTTTTCGGACCTGGAACCCTATATAGCCTTTGAACACTCCCCCTTTTTCGAGCACCTTCGGTTGCTCCACCACCTCTGTTGCACCCACCTTTTCTTTTTCTGTGTAACAACATGAGAGGGAGAGGCAGAGGGAAGCATTTGGAGTGTAGCAATCCCTAGTCCTGGCGATTTCATCTCAGCTCCGCCGTGAGGAGCTTCAGCCTCTGGAAGCGCCGACCATCGAGGCTACCACCGTCGTGGACTTCGTCCACCACCCCCAGGCGACATCTTTAACCTGTAGGTACTTCATTTACCCTTCATGTCCCCATTTGATTCGATTATTTACTCGCATCATAGCATATCTCCGACAACCATATCAGTATCCCCAGCCCGCCGCCTCGCTCCATCATTCACTCGCACTCACCCGACCTCCCTCCATTTCTTCGCGCGCTCTGCAATCTCCCTCTTGACTCCAATCGCCGGATTGGAGTCAATTAACAGGTCTATTCCACCATCTTACCAGAGACCTGGCCCACTCACCTCCCCCTTATGTTTACGATAGCATTGGTGCTTTCACCCCTCGCCAGAGCATTATCTCCGAGCATACCCTTTCTCCTGCAGAGTTGAAGCACCAACTGACCTCATCTGGAGGTCAGGGAATCAGCAACAACAGCTCCAGGCATCCACTCTGCTCCAGGACCTTCTCCTTGGTCCTAGACCCTACTGAGCCCACCAACAACTGCGGACCGTCGTCGACGATCTTTCCCCTGTCAGAGCAGCTCTGGAGGACGTTCCTGCAACTCGTATTGACTGATCAAAACTCGTCGGAGGCCAGTTCTTCGGCGGTTCTTCCAAGCGTCTCCTATACCGTCCGATCGAGGCTCCCCCCAATTCTAGTCTCAACCATCCGCCAGCAGGGGAGCCTTAACCGTCAGATCCATCTGAGGACCGTACATCACCGTTCATCGTCGAAGGGGTATCCCTTAATCCTAACTGTCCACCCGTTAGTGGAGACCTCTCAGCCATTGGATAGCACCTTAATAAGGGGTAAAGTTTACTTAGGCCCCTCTTTGTTTTATATTTTCTATTTAGTCCCGTAAATATTTATCGTAGTTTAAATTACTTTGGACAGTTTGTAGTTAGGCCCTTGTCATTTTTAGTATTTGCATTTTAGTCCAGTTTGTGTGAGCTCACGTGTAGTCCCACGTGCCTTTCTGGGATATTTGCATATCACATCCTGTAATTTAAGGATGTTATGATTTGAATGATAAGTTTGTGAGATTTGCAGTTATACCCTTGTTAGCCTAATTCACGTGTTGCGCACATGTTTACTTGGATATTTTGCAACTTTTGCCCTGAGCTTTTTACGTGTGTTATTGCTTGGCCTAGAACTTTATTTGAATTGCAAGTAGGTCCCTATGAGCTACATGTCTTGTACCTAATGAAAGAGATATCAAAATGATTCAGAAAATTATGTAAAAAATACTTTAACTCTTGTCGCCGTGTAGTATTTATTGTGATTTTCTTAGATTATTTTCTTTACATTTAATATTTTCTAAAAATAAAAAACTCTTAAAAAGTGTACTACCTATTTTAGAAAATACATAAAAATTCGAAAAGTTACTCTAAAAATTCTACAAAAATTCTTGCTTGTGTGCTTTTGTCTGTTTTGTTTATAGTAGCAATTTTATTTGAAAATCCCTTATAAAAATCCTAAAAATTGCAGAAGACCTAAAAACTTATAAAAATCATATAAAATTCAAGAAAAATTAAAAAAAAACTCATTTCAGTTCATGTTTAGGTTTTTACTTGTTTTTTCTCATAAAATTCATAACCAGGACTTTAGGGTATTTTAATCATTTTTAACTTACAATATGGTCTTGGATGTGCATTGTTTACATTTTTAGTCTTTGTTTGATTTTTATAAAATCACAAAAACATCAGAAATTTTCCAGCAATTTATCAAAAATACTTTAAAATATTAAAAATTCAAAAATATTTTTATTTGAATTTTCTGAGTATTTTTTACCATAAAGAAAAATACAAAAAGATTTATATTTGTCTTATTTCCTTATTTGTTGATTTTATTGAAAATATAAAAATTTACAAAAATTAAAACCACCAAAATATATTGTTTTATTTTTAAATTGCAACTACTTTGTATGTTTACTCGTGCTCCTTGTGTTCGACCCTGGTTGCTATACCAGGTAATAATAAATGACGAGACCACTTACATTTTGGTGTGCTTGATTGTTTTATCTATTAGCTTGAGTGGTTTTCTTTCTTCTTGTTGATTTTGCCTACTGACTAGGGTCGTAACAACCATTGATTCATCTTGATACTTAACCCTAATCGAGAGTTCGCTCATCAGGAGTCTCTGTTTTCATACGAAATTTGAATGATATAATATTTACTAAAATACACAGAAGTATTTTTTAAAAAAACAAAAGATGTGAGTGAAATACCCCCCCCCCCCCCCCGACACACACACATCATTGTAACATGTTGCTATGGGGCTTCCATGAGGGGAAAGCTAACTTGGCTCCTCCGCCCCACTTTCCTCTTATTTTTTATTTGAAAAATGAATCCATAGAAATTCATCAATAACCAAATATTATGTCATTCAAGTTTCTTGAGAAAACATGGACTCCTACGACCTCCATCTAGACAGTCATTTTTAAAGGTTGAAAAATTGTTGAAATCAATCCCGTTTGGATGGAGGTAGGGGTGTTTACGGTGCGGGTACCCGTCCCCATTTGATCGAGACCCGCCCCGCCCCATTGTATTGGGTCACGGGTCGACCTGCCCCATTCCAACGGGTACCCGGTTAATGACAATGGATATTGGCTACTCGTGAGTAGCATATATAAAAATCAAATGATATATCCAACTACGTATAATCTGTATCTATATCATATTCATAATGATAATGCTGGATATGAAAATCTGATGATACGTAATGCATTCATATAGGGATGAATAAACATAGATAAATAAATTAATGAAGATATATAAAACTCCATGGATAATGTAAACCATATGAATATATGCAATTGGAAGGAATACCATAGAATATAGATCCAAGTGACACATTCACGTAGGTTCATCCTCATAATGAATCAAATACAGATAAACAATATGTAAATATATATAATCAGAGGACAACATGCCAACCAACATAAGTATATATTCATATTCGTAAATGGGTGTATTAGTTGTCATCACATTTGGTTATCGTGATGGGTGTGTGCACGCTTATGTGTATGTGCGTGTGCGCGTGGGCATGGGCGCATGCGTGTGCACATGGCATGGGTGCGGGCGCGGGCGCGCGTGTGGGTGAGGGGTGCGCGCACGCACGTGCGTGTGCGATACAATTCATATTCAATTGTATTCATTATCATCATGTTTGGATATCCGAATGTATGTATATCGATTTGGATCGTATCCGATTCGTTATCATATATGTTAACTCAAATTTTGACATTCGTGTATATTTTGATTTCAAAATGGATACATATATGAGCCCTCTCATACATATAAATTTAATCTTATCTATATAGTTTTGATTATATTATTTTTCCTATCGAATTTGCATCCATTTCATACTGATATTCATTTTTAATGATTTGACAATATGTTTTCCATATTCATCGATATTTATATCCGCATCCATTTCTATATTTTTAAAATAGATAAGAATAATGTAACATCTATATTGGTATTCATATCTAACCACTTGCATTTTTGTGAATAAATTGATAGTGGAAGCTTCCAACTGGGTACCCGCGGGTACCCATCGGGTTTTTTATGCGGGGCACGGGTCATGACATTGCGGGTATCTGACCCATTATTTTCAAACACCCGATAGTTTAGGGTCAAAATTAACGGGTCAAGTATCTTGATATTTTTGAACACCCCTAGATGGAGGCCGAAGGAGTCTCTGTTTTGCGCGAAATTTAAATGGTATAATATATGGATATAATAATGAAAATTCATGGAAGTAATTTTCAAAAGAAATATTAGAAAAATAAGACGTGGGGCAACCCTGTTTTTACCCTAATATGAATTGCGATACATAGATAAATGCTTGAAGATGTTTTGTGATCCTCTAAGATAACCAAGTATTTATATCATACAGGGATATTTGTGTGCTTGTTTGATCCCCACATTTTAATAGCCACACAAGTACAGTACGAAACATTAACTTAGCTGTGTTGAGCAACCAATGCACGGAGGATCCCTGCACCCACGGGTTATCTATGGTAATTTGGAACTTTGTCACATAGATTTTAAGTTTTTCAATATATAATAATCTTCGACTGTAGCTTTTTCAAAGGAGGGAATTTATATGCATAACTAAAGTGACGTTATGCTTTAAATTTGGGATAATTTATATAAGCATGTGGATTAATATAAAGATGATGATCCGAGGAAATCATGAACCCATGGGGACTTCGAGTAGAATGGGTGATAGTTCAACTCAAACATGTGTGTGTGTGTGGGGGGGGTGTAGATTAAGTCGTGCGACGATGGCCTAACATTAGGGTTATAACACGCGAGTGCACATCATGCGGCTACAAACCACGTTGGTGTAGACTAGGCGTAAGGAAATCATGATTGTGAAGGCTATACATGATAAACCATATTGATCTAGCATGAGTTTTGAATTAAGTACATAGCTTGAGTTTTGCATTAAGTACATAATAGCCGCTCAATCGTGCGTAATAAGTGAGAGAAGGGTACTGTTAGATTTGCGGTAACCCCAATCATGCGGTACTACTTTTCTTGCTCACAATAGCCAATACATGAATAATGGCTTTAATATTAAGTAGAATTGATTTCTATTATGCAGCTCAGTATTAGGAGAGTGTTAAGAAGGGTACCATCTTTTCGAGTAAAACATAATTTTCTAGGTGGAAAAGTGTATCATGTACACATGCATGAAAGTCAACAAATAAATGTTTATATGTAGGGTAAAATGGGACTGCTCCTTAAGGAGCTAACTCGACTTCACTAGTCACATTCTCCCCACTTTTTTATTGCTTTTTGAAAAATTAATTCGTGAAAATTCATCATTATATCCCTATATTATGATCAATCAAGTTTCATGTGAATCATAGACTCCTGCGACCTTCATTCAGACATGATCGATTTCAATAATTCTGCTTAAAAAATGATTGTTTAGATGGAAGCCGTAAGAGTCTCTGTTTCACACGAAACTTGTTTGACATAATATAAAGATATCGTGATGAATTTGCACGAATTTATTTTCAAAAAAGAAGAAGAAATGAGACGAGTAAGCCAAATTAACACCCCCACAAGGCAACACCATTTTATCCTTATATAAACATTTCCATTTCATTTCAATAAAATCACGACTCTTTTATTCATCTTGATTTCGTACCAACGCATATCGTAAATCAGTATACTAATAAACTACCCAATCTCTAAATACATATTTCTTCCATCGAATTATACATTTTTATTTTTACCGGAGAAGAGGGGAAAAAAGCATGAAAGTCCACAGAATACAGTTTCTGTCTTAATCAAATAATAAAATTAGCACTCGATTTAGATCCACAGCTGCAGAAAAATTACTTTACCCAACCAAAGCCAGGCTTGAACCCTCCCTGACCCCTTCAAGACCAATCCCCCACGAGAAGCGCGGGGACCGCTGTTCTTCCCGCGCTTCCGACGCCCTCCCGCTGTCGCCGTGCCCAGAAGCCTCTCCAGCCTCCACCACTGGAACCCTCTTCCCCCCCAAAGGGTTTCTCCGAGGCCTCTTCACGGATCCATGGAGGAGCCCGCGACGAAGCGTCAGAGGACGAACACCCCCAGGTATCACCCGCAACCCCGCATTCCCATCTCAAATCCCCCAAATCGATATCTTCGTTCTTACTATGTTCCTAACGACCCAACTCCGATTTCCCGTGCTATCAGGAGATCGAGCGATGATTACGTGCCGGGGAACAATCATCGAGATAGAGCTTCGAAATTTCATGACCTATGATTACCTCCGGTGCGAGCCTGCGCCCCGACTCAACCTCGTCATCGGCCCGAACGGGTCTGGCAAGAGCTCGCTCGTGTGCGCAATCGCCTCGGCCTCGCCGGGGATCCGCAGGTTACGGACTTTGTTGATCGATTGTGTTAATGCTGATGTTATGCTGTTTGCGCTGATGGTCCTTGTGTTAATTTAGATTCTCGGTAGGGCGTCGAGCATCGGGGCGTTTGTGAAGCGGGGGGAGGATTCGGGGTACGTGAAGATATTGCTCAAGGGAGTGCGCCTGGCGAGGGCGGTCACGATCATGAGGAAAATCGACACACAGAATAAGTCCGATTGGGTTCTGAATGGTATTTTCTCGACACTTATGTTATTTTCGCCGCTAAAGAAACATTCTTTTCTCTTGGCGATTGCTAGTTCATTCCCACTGTTCAATAGCTTGCGAGTGCAACCTATCATTGATGTCGGGCAGTTTAATCGATGGATGTGTTATACATGTACTGATATAGATGTCTGTGGTAACTGTGGGTGGGTGGGTGGGAGGGGGGGGGGGGTTGTCACTAAGGATGCAAATGGAGGGATACAGATATAGGTATTACCATATCCTTATCCGTTATTTGGATATGGATGCGGATACAGATTGACGGATATTAAAATTATCTTACCATATCTTTAAAAAACGTATACGGTTGTAAAACGGATACTGATCGTATACACGTAATGTTAGAAATACTCTACAAAATAGACTTAAATATATAAGAGTTGGATAGAAAACACATGATATAAATTTACTAAATATATTTGTATCATAAAAATTATACGAATATGATAAAAATGTATAGAATTATGTTATATAGAGTTAAAAATAAATCTCTGACTATATTTACATACGAAAACACGAATGTTTGTGGATATCAAAACGATATCCATATCCGTATCCATTTTAAAACGGACACGGATATGGATGTCAAAACCTGTATAAAACGGATACGGTGACGGATCGGATACGGATATATCCGTAACCGTTTGCATCCCTAGTTGTCACCACCTTGCCTCGTTGAACAAATAACTAACAAGGTTGGCCATCTGCTGCTCAGCAACACTGGGTGTAATTGGGACATTGCAAGGTTTAATAAGATCCTGGGAGATGCGTTGCATTTTCGGAGGCTTAAGTGCATGGACTGTGATGATCTGCTAGGTGGAGTCATGCTGAGGCTAAAATACAACTGTAGGTCCTTATCCATGCTTAAGTTCAATTACAAGGGCTACGATTGCAAAGGGATATCAGTGCAATGACATGATTAACGCAGGCATGACTGCGAATTCATGTGAGAGGAGAAGAGAGAAACCACATAATGAGTATTGCAAGTTGAGAAAGGAATGCGGATGACGGGTTGGATTTAATAGAAAAATAGAAGTGGTAAATAGGAGCTGGATTGATGCGGCCTCTCCCCCTCTCGTGGGTCAATTAGTTGGCACAAAATAAAGCATTATTCCGCAAGGAAAGATATTATGCATATAAAATGTTACAACATGCCAAGAATTTTTTGTTCTCTGCAACTTTATTTGTGATTGGTGATTATTAATAACATATAAGTGGACACACAATGGTTACTCTCAAATAAACGTGGGAGTTGAACTCCATTTTTTTAATATTTAGCACAACTTGTTTATTTTAATAAAAACATACTTGCACTTTTGTTTGAGATGGGCCAAACTCACTAAAGGAAATATCAAACCAAAATCAGATCCCTATCAAACCTGATTGATTAGATCTTAATAGGCCATTGGTTTAATTATTTAAATTAGAGCCATAGGTAAAATTGGAGATACAATAATTGATTTTACTTTATCTAAAAAAGAACGACTCAAAATAAAAATAAAAATGGTTAAACCCCTAATCCAGAAGAATTACCAAATTAGATTGCATCAATGCTCCTCCACATTGAAAAGCTCTTCTCATGATGAGTTGCTTCATCATCCATGTGGTGAAGCCTTCTCCCACTATAACTAGGGTTGGCTACATGGATTCTTGCTCAAATCCTTGTTGAAGCATTTGATGTATGTGAAAGAATTTTGTATGGTGCATTGGAAGAATTGTTGGATTTCCCCTTTTTAGCATTTTTGATTTTTTTGTAAGAATAGATGTAACCACAATATTTCTACCACTTCATTCCAATGTCGTAATCTTGTTTGAAGTTCCCAAAGTTTAACTTTTTTATAACAAGGTTTTGGGGAGGGGTTCCTAACATTCTTGGCAAGACATCCATATAACTACGTATTTCATGATCCCCCAGGGAAAACATGTCATCTTTTTCACTCGCGTTCGATCCCTTTAAAGCTAGTGACAATGATGATATTGGTCTCAACATGCAGAAGGACAATATGGATGGGAGTTAGCCTCATGATCAATTATGCAATGGGAAGGTGCTCTTGGCATTGGCTTAAAAAAAGTTGCTCTTGGCACATCCTAGACAGTGTCATCTTGCATGAGACTAGTTGGGACATAGAGGTTAGGAACCCCGTTGGTAACTTGTGGTTGTGTGATCGGGGTTGCAACGAGTCTTTGGTGGTTTTATTGGGGTGATGGAGAAAATCAATGATGGGAGGTATGTTGGTGGTGATGATGGGACTATAGTTGAGTTATTGAGATGGAGAGGTGACAACAATGGGACAGTTGAATGAAGATTTTAAAAGTCTATCAAAAAAGGGATGGAGAGCGGTAGCAGGAGAGCAACAAGGGTGGAATCAACGAGAGCTGACAAGGTCAGGAGGGGAAGGTTGTTCGGCCCGCCTGATGTTTCTTGTGATAGGTGTGGTGCCGACAACGAGGATCTGGAGCACCTTTTTTTTAGCTTCCTGTATTCACAACAGGTGTGGTTGGCGGTCGGCATTCCTTGGCTACGAGTGGATGATTCGGAGTCGTTCTGGACGTCGGTTAGGAGAGTTGGGGGCGCCTCTACTGACGATTGCTCCTTTGTGTATGCGGTCCTCTGGGCGCTTTGGAATGGATGCAATGATCTAATTTTTAGGAACCAGATGTTTTATACGGAAAATGCTATTGCACATTGTAAGGTGTTGTATAATTTTCGGTCTTCCAGGTGATGTAACCCTCTTCTTATATTTGTATTTATAACACATCCGCGGTGAGTCCCTTCTCGGGATCTCACCCTCTTTTTCATTAAAAGAATGAGGGCGGAGAGAAGAAGTGCAATGGTGGTGAGCGGAGGGCCACTGTTATCGGAGGGAGTGACGAGGGTGGAATCAATGAGGGTGGGGAGAAGAAGTGCGATGGTGGTGAGCGGAGGGCCACTGTAATTGGAGGAAGTGACAATGGCTATCAAACGTGCTAGGATATGAGGCTCGAGGATGTTGAGATGGAGGAGTTGGCGGGGGAGGGGCCTTGGAGCATTCCGAGGAGGAAGAGTCGGACTTCGAAGGCCTGAGGTATGGAGAAATCATGGTGCTTTCAGTGTGGTGTTCTGATTATTTGTCCAAGGTTTTCATGACTTCATAGCAACTTTGTTTTCGATGCAGCTGTCTGCGTCGTCGCAAGTGGGATTGCTTGGAGAGGGGGTTCTGGTCGAAGGAGGTCTCCCAAGAGCTCGTCTGACGTAGAGTTGGATGCACTTCTGATGCGACCTTCGAAGCCGATGATGGTGGGGCATTCTTTGGATGGGCTTGTGGTGGGGAAGGGAATGTGGAGGAGTTGAGAAGGATTCATGAAAGTTTGGGCATGGCAAGGGAGTACAACACCCGTGTCAGTGTGATCTGGTTGTCGGGTGGATGCTTTGCATGAGGGGCTTGTCAGCCGGAGGGCAAAGGAGGTGCTTATTGGTACTTTAGAGGGTTGTCTGTCGCCAGAGTCAAGGGGAAACATTCGATGGAGGAAAACACAGTTCTTGGATGACGATTCATGGAGTGGTGGGCCGATCTAGGGGATGAACGTGGCGGGAGTGCCTTTGCGTTGCCGGAAGGTGGAGTTGATTCATGAGGCCTTGGATCATGTTGATAAGGTGGTGGAGATGTGTTGCAATGGTGCGTGGCCTGGAGAGGAATCCGAGGTGGTGATTATGTTGTGGGGGATCATGCTTTCGTGTCCCCTGCGTACGGATTTGGGGATCAGACGAAGATCGGTGGCACTTTGGCTCTTGGTGATGGAATAGCGAACTTGTGGAGGTTTTCAAGATCACGGTGGCACGCCGATGAAACTTCTAGTTGTCAGCAGGGAATCTCGAGGGTCAGATCCAGCGGTGGGGATTACGAGTCACACGATAAACATGTGGTGATGGAGTTATGCTTGAAACCCCTTCTAGGTGCCCTAGCATCGCCATTCGCCAATACGTTTTTTGATGCAATTTTTTTTTCAGATATTCGAATGAGGCTTTGAGCTCAGTTACTCTTTTTTACCAGGTTACGTATTCAGGTTTGGAAGGTTTGTCGGGTTGGTCTTTGGCTAATTCAAGCGCGCTCTCAAACTCGATTATGAGTTAGGGTTATGGTGGTTCGACATGCTTCGATTTTCAAGTTTGGATACTATTTTGGACATGATTGCATGCCTATTATCTTCTACTTCATAGAGACACCCATTGCGAGGTTCGAGAGGGACCTCAGGGCCTTTATATGGGTCTTCGTCGGCTACAATTCTTGAAGTAACAGGGCTTCATTCGCCCATATGGCTGGGGCTGCAACTTCAGAGGGTAGTAGCGGCATAGCGCGCAAAGTTGTGTGGGCAGTTGGAGGAGTTGGTGGTTCTGGGGTTGAGGCGGAAGTGGGGAATGTGTGGTTGGGAGGAAGGGTTTTAAGCCGGGTTGGTTGTTGGCTCTAGTGAAGAGAGTGGTGGTGGCTCCTTGCCGTGCGAAGAAGGGGGGGGGCTCGAGCGTGAGGGCTCGGAGAAGCGTGTCAATGATCAATTTTATTCAGATCTTCGAATGAGGCTTTGAGCTCAGTTACTCTTTTTTACTAGGTTACGTATTCAGGTTTGGAAGGTTTGTTGGGTTGGTCTTTGGCTAATTCAAGCACGCGTCTCAAACTCGATTATA